>CM065178.1:19907780-21157780 GCA_033026295.1 Channa striata
CGCTGCTCATTGGTCGGCCACTTGTTGTGGCCTTCTACGTAGGGAGGGGCGGGAGCTCGGGGTGGGAGGAAGATGGTCCCGAGGAATAGAAGGTGAAGACGGATAAATGTGTTTGAGGGGGAATTTATTGGAGAGAGTCGCTCTCTCCGTTTGTGGAGCTCGGGCCGCTGCGCGCTCTTTAACTCGGCGTCTTCTTAAGAAACGGGCTCCGATCAGTGGAGCTGCACGGAAACGACGATCGTTTCAGTGTAAACATTGATGAAATTTGTCAGATTTTGTTCACAGTTTAGACTGTATAATATAAAAGGATTGAAATGAACGGTTATTTGGTAATTATTTACTTGTGACGTGTTAGTTTGAGTGTATGAGTTTTGCGTAGATACATAAATCTGTTCATTCAATAAATGGATTGTAGATAATTATTTTATTTATCTTAAAATAAATAAAATAATATGGTTTAGCTTTTGCTCAGTGTTTATTTTACAACAATGTTGAGTCTTCTGCATTACATGAAAGTAAAGAATAGAAAAAATCCACTGAACTTTTGACATGTGATGCCCTTTTATTTGTGAATCTAAACATTTCAATGTGCATTCAAATGTGATTCATCCAACAGGTCAACACAAAAGGAACAACTTTTTTTTTTTTTTTTTTTTTTTTTAAATAGTCCTGATAATTCAGAATGACACTGTGACTGCGGCTGTACAATAATAAACTAAACCGAACTTCCTGCCTGCAGGGCTAATGATCTGTACAGAACCCTCACTGATAATTTAATCATCCACATCATCTTCAGCAGAGCAGCTGAGTACAAATTAATTCTGCTATAACAAGGCTTTCAGTAAACATAATTTCATATAATTAATCATTAAAATAACATCCCTCATATTATTGCGCTACATTTGTATCATGTCAATTTGTTTTTGTTGTTGTCAGTTTTATATGCAGTACTCTTTGACATCCACCCATTAGCTTATCTCTAAGGTTCAGAGGGAGCTGGATCCCAATTTACAATACATGCCAAATGGTCTGCATTTATATAGCACTTTTCTACCTGTTGGTACTCACAGCACTTTACAATGCTTCTTATTTACCCATTCACACTCACAATGACTCACACATTCACACACCAATGGCGGAGGCGCTTTGCAGCTGGCCAACACTCACCGGGAGCCACTAAGTGGGGGTTCAGTGTCTTGCTCAAGGACGCTTCGAAATGTGACCAGAGGAGCCGGGGATCAAACCAACAACTGTAGGATTGGTATATGACCACGCTACCTACTATTTGACTCCTGCTTATGCAGGAAGCAGGGTGCATATGGAGAAATTTCCAGTCTATTTCAAGACACACAGGCAAACAGCCATTCACACTTACATTCACACCTACAAGCAATTTGGTGTCACTCACCTAAGCTGCAGGCGTTTGATCTGTGAGAAGAAACCCACACACCACCAGAACGTGCAAATTTTGCATGTAAAGGCTGCAGCCAGCTAGCAGCTTTTGAACCCACAACCTCCTTGATTAAAGTGCTGTTACACACCAACCCAACATCAAGGAACTATCGGTGACAAAAACCAACTGCTGCGCTGTCTCACATCAGCTTTACTTACGCCAAAAAGTGGCATTTAAAAACATGCGGAAAAAGTTAACAGCCAACTAGTCGTTCAGATAGTTCAGCACGTACCTGAGAGTCAAGGAAAGCTCACTTTTATTTTTTTTTCTAATCAAGGATATGTCTGATAATTGGTTGTCTGCAGTATCATAATGCCAGTACAATCAGAGTGGCCTCTCTCACGAATGACAGTGATGCCAAATCATGCTGAGTTGGCTAAAAAAAGTTTCATTTTTGAGTTTCATGCTAGAATTAGCCCAAGTTTCATATTGTATCTTTATACAGGCCTATAAAATAAGGAGTAATTATAAAAAGACTAATTTTATAGAAAGACTAATTTGTGTCTTCCTTGTGTTACCTGGTAGTCACACGGCTCCATGATATAACTGGCAAGAACACAAGAATTCCATGCATTTGCCTACAATGGGAACAGTTGAATCTGGTGGAATACAGTCAAAATGTCAAATATCACTGCTTTTCTTCAAAATGAAATGCTGACTTTACAGAATGGATGGTTTTATACTGTAATTGCAGCGAGATAAAAAAAGTAGTGGATTAAATTAAAGTCTTATAAAGGTATTTCGGGCCACAAAGGTGTCCAGAGAGAGTATCTGGCCGTACATAAAAAATACCAATGCAATCAAATTAATTTTGTTGCTAATCTTTGACACGCTCCTTAAAAATGTCAGTTATAGAAATAATCAACATATTTCTCATGGAAACAAGGAAATAAGGTTCTGTTACAATAGCAATGACTTTAAAAAGTATTCTCTAATAACAAGCAGCTGTTTGGTACGTATGGGTGTGTGTGTGTGTGTGTATATATATATATATATATATATATATATATACACACACACACACATATATATTTTTTTTTCACTTTACACACACACACATATATATATATATATATATATATATATATATATGTGTGTGTGTGTATCTGCAATCACTTTTCACTTCTGCAATTATCAACACAAATGAATACAGCGAATGCAAATGAATTTGTATTGTGTTTTAATTTTATAGTTTCAAAGCTTAGTCATCTTAATGTCTTCTGTCTATCTATCCGCCCATCTGTCTATCTGCTGGGATGTCATCATCACAATGACAAAGTGTGTGTGTGTGTGTGTGTGTGTGCAAGTGTGTAAAATGATAGCCCACATGTTGACACATGAGCAGGAGGAGGCGGTTTAGTTCTTAAGACCTGATGTGGATGAAGGAGTCAGGGAAAGAGAGGAGCAAGGGCACAAAGGCTGTTTGTGTTTCAAACAGCATTCTGATCTCAGGAATGTACCTTTAGGCTACAGCCGTGAGCTTCCCACTGCAAACAATGCACTCAATGTCAGTTACGGCTGGCTAGCACAGACACTGCTGGCGCTACTCCAAGGTCCCAACTTGTCGAAAATGATGGATACAGGGAACTCAATACCTGAGGAGTCCCTCTCCTAACTTTTCCCCCAGCACAAAAGAATGGAATCACTGAAAATACAAGTGCTTTAGAGCACCTCTAATGACGCAGAGGCAATACCGTTAAACCAAAGTATTCATTCATTAATCTAATTACTGTGTCTTAGTGTAAATACACTGTAAAATAATGAACATATTTTGAATACAGATGAAATTAATTCTTCTCAGAGAAATGGTCTTTCTCAAAACTCATTACCCACATGCGAAATCCTCCATCCGCAGCACTTACAGGAGGAGAAAAAAAAAGCTGATTGAATCATCCAACACATTTGTCTTAGCCAACAGCTGTACACTTGAACCAGATGTGTTGCACTGAGAGCTGGGCCCTGTTTCAGCGAGTGCTCAATTAAGCCCCAGTTCTTGACGCAGCAGTCCAATTAAAAGGACAAACATGATTATATTAAAACCAACTCCAGCTGATTTTGCAAACACCTAAAGCTCGTCTGATGAAAATAAAATCATATTTCTCTTGTATAAAAAGGATCTCAGCATTGCCAACAGGTAATATGTAAGTTATAATTGATTTAGTTTGTATTATTAACGAATTTTTATGCTCTTCCATTACTGCACGGGGAGAGAACCTTTAAAAATGTCTGTAAACGCAGCACACGGTCACTTGTACTCACATGTATTGCAATCTGTTGGATCAATGTTTGGGAATATTCATTGATGAAAGTGGGAGGACCAAAAAGCATAAATAAAGTTTTGTTAGGTGAAGCACAGTGGCAAGGATTTTTTTCTTTTGGTTGCATTTATAACAAACAGCACATCTGTTTTTAAGAGTTTGTGAAGAGAACTTTGCTAAAATTGTTGAGATTAAGTTTGGAAATAAATATATATATATAAAATGGGATTTTCTTTTTACCCTTTGCTGTTGGCGGGACCAGTGTTGAGGTGCTGTAGAGAGTTGTGTTGTGAGGATTTCGTCAATGGCTGAGTGAGAGGATTCCCAGCAGAGCGGGTCAGGAGCAGTGGGGCTGCACAGTGGTGTCTGCAAAAGGAAATGTCAGAATACAGGAAATGAGTTGGCAGGAACTATCCTTTCAAATTGCTTCCTCTTTGGGATTTCAGAGGAGCGATAATAGCAAGTGATAAGTTATTTGGAACAGAACCAAACAAGATTAAGGATTCATTTCCTTCCTCGTGTCTGTCTATTAATTTGCCTGTCTTTTGTCCTCTTCTGGGGATTTGTGTTGATTTGTTCGCTTTGGAACTGTACAGCAGCACACAACTGATTACAGCCATCTCTATTTTGCAGACAATGGCAGAAGGCCATAAATAAACTAAGTCTAGAGTGCTTTGGCTGCAAAAAGGCACAAAGGCCTAAAAATGAAAAGCCCTGATTAATTACAGTTTTCATGGAAACTTTCCTAAAATCGAATATGCAATACACATCCAAGTTTGTGGGGCGGCTTTGTTTTCTGTTATACTTTAACTACAAGGAGGGGTTAGATCCCTTCTCCTTAATTCTGCTAAATGGGCAAGATGTTAAATGAACTGTTATGGGTGGATGTGTTCCTTTAATCAGTAAGGTTAAAGTCATTCATCATGTCGAACAGGCACTGATCTCCCTGACCTTTTTAACACAGTCCACCGCTCATCTGGAATCAGATTTTAATGCTGGCCATGATGGACAGGTGTCAGAACACGCAGTGGATGGTCAGATATGTATAAGAAAAGCCAGGAGTCACTATTAAAAATTTAAAATACATTTTTAAAGGAGACTGATCACTTAACCCAGAGAGTTTAAGTGATGATGAACCGCAATATCTCCAGTTGTGTAATTACTAATTAATTTCTATTTTGTGCATGTTCTGCTTTATAACCGTCTTTACTTTTAGTGGCTCCAGATCTACACCTCGAGGGCAAAGAAGCAGCTGTTTTAACACATGCTGCTCAGCCATTGGCCTCGTATGAGTGGCTGTTTGTACAGGCCTGAAGGCCTTTCATATCACTGCAGACAAACACCAGCACATATGGACCAACCAGTAAAGACCCAACTCCCAGCACAGACATGTGACCTTAATCCCCCAAGCATGGAGTATAGCAAGAAAGAATGCAACAATAAAACAACACAACAAAGCACACATACACATAATCACTTTGACCACAAGTGCTAAAAATTCCTGATCTGCTGATGATGAAAGGCTCGGCTTCATTACAAGCCCGTTTTACACTGCCTGTTAAAAGCGAGATTATTACGGCATTTTGCCACCACGCTGGTATGCATAAATGTATGAACCTGTCATGAGGGGGTTATTGCTGATCTTCCATGATGCCAGCTGGGAATGGTAAAATTAGTTGAGTCTGAATCATGCTGTGAACGTGTCAGCAAAAGTCCCTTCGTAACGCTGTTCACCCACTGGTACGGCTTGTGGAACTGCACACGTTTTTAGCTGTGCCACCCTGGTTTTCAACTTAGGCATCGACACCGTCTCACTGTAGTTATTGGTACAAGTGGCCAAAGCGAAGAAATATGCACTACAACTTGTGAGGACTCAGCAACTGTAGTTAACACTTGAGATTCGTGTAGTCATCATCACCTGAGTCAAATGACTGATGCAACAACAACAATAAGAACTATTTCACACTATACCTAAGTCTGGTCTACTGTATGAAGGTCCTATATTTTTGTGACCCACCCCAACCAAAGTGGCACAGCTGTAATATGAAAAAGGAGTCAATATAATGGCAATATCAAGGGGTCTCTGTCTAAAAAGAGATACAATGAGCAATGAGAGGGGCTTTGATAGGTAATGGTGCTTTGGAGAAAAAGGAATGAACCAAAAAACGTTGTTGGCTGGACAGTTCAGCAGCTCTGTAAAGCCAAGAGGACGAGTAGATTCAGGTGGTAAGTCTCTGTATGTTTATCAGTTCGAGTGTTTCCTTTCCCCTTTAGACTTTGTTCTCTATTGCCATTTGATAGAATCTTAGAATAAAAATATCAACTACAGTCACCTTATCCATGTGTTGAAGTACAATTTAGTTAGTACGTCCCATAGTCGTCACTAGTTGTCTGATCCAATGAGAATCTAATGCAGAAAGTGAAAGTTTCACTGGAGTATTGTCAAAACATATGATCCTATTCATGCCTGATATTGTATATGATATGTACCGGATATTATTTTTGTATTTAAGCATACCAGATTGTACACTCCATTGGTCTCTGAGCATCTTATGCTGACCAGCCCTTGTACAGTAGAAGACTGGTTCATATAGGACACTGTAAACACAGCGCCACCTCACCATCTTGTATGGACATCAAACTCATTTTACAGAATCCCCTGCAGCTTTTTTGGCAGGACTTCAAACCTGGAGCACCAATTTAAGAGATCAGGCCCGGAAAAAGTACACAAGACCAAGACAAATGGCCCCCACCAGATCTCCAACCTCTCGCCAACCTCTGGCATCACAGTCTGCTATAGAGACGTCAAGTAGTGCGGGAGGGAATGTGAAACCCTAGCATATTCCCCCATTTGGCATGTTCCTGAGGCTCCAACGCAGTTATGAGGCCACTTCATAGGAGTGTAAACTGTGTATTTAAAAAGCCATCATTGTGGGACTAACATTGGCCCTGGAGTAGGTTGTTAGAATAACTGAATGACACAATGGTTTCTTTTCTAAATAAACAGATGTGGGTAGGCTGTTAAAACCTTTTTTTTCCCTTGTCCCTTCTTGTCTCTGCCTTCCCTTCCCCCCATCCCATTACTGAGTGGTCTCTCTCTCTCTCCCTCTCTCTCTCTCACACACACACACACACACACTTGTCTTCCTAAACTTGTGAGGACACTCTGTGACATAATGCAATCCCTGGGCCCTTACCCTAACCATCACAACTGAATCCCTAGCCCCTAACCAAAACCTAATTCCAAACCTGATCCTAAAACCAAGTCTTGACCCTCAAAAAGCCATTTGAAATTGTGTGGACCAGGCATAATGTCCTCACAACAATTGTACTAAAACAAAATTTGTCCACAGAAGACTATAAAGACATGCCCACACACACACACACACACACAACTTCACTCGGCCTTCCTCCCTCAGTCCACATGTAAGCAAGTCAAAAGGCTGGTTTCCTCCTGCAGCTGTTCAGTACAGACAAGCTTCTATTCCAGCTTCCACACTAAAGTGATACGGTCGTCTGCTCCTGCTGATTAATTGCGTGTCATTCTTAACTCCTTCAAGTCTGCTGCCTCCCCACCCCATCCCACAAGGCACCCACACCCTCCTCCTTAATTCTGCAAAGGGAGGAAATGAACTCACCACAGCCCTGCTGGTACCGGACTCCTTTCAAATGTAATGCTCAATGAAAAATTACTGTGGCATTTCAAAAAGGCCAGTTTAAATAATATTGGTCAATTTAATCTGTTGATATAATGATGAAAAGCAGCTTACCTCACTTTAGATTAATAATATGTAGCAGATTTTTTCACCTCTCTCTCTGTTCACTGAAGCTTAAATATATTTTCCATATTAGTTGATTTAAAGGTAGGTAAAATGCTTTTAAGAGAGAAACTAGCTTGTTTCTAAGTCAACAGTTAGTCTTTTGATTGTCATGTATTGCCCAATGTGTTGCCCAGATGGATTTAAAGCAAACAAACTTTCCCAGAACGTTGAAAACACACCAACATACTGTAAGGGGAAAACAGTTAAAACTGAACAGACTAAGAGGATTTAAAAGACAACTTCACCAATTTTTAATTTGCTCTCAATTTTTTGTTTAGTGTGTTAATGTACATTAATTCTTTTAAACTTCACTCTCACTTAACTATATTAAAACATGTGTTTTGCTGAAAACTCCTCCTGATGACATATGGAGGATGTCAGATGCCAGATGTCATCTGGAGGAGAAAAACTCCTCCAGATGTCATCTGGAGGAGTTTACAGCCTCCATAGTGTGAGCAACAAGATATAATCTGAACCTATGGTTCATCCAAGTGATGTCATCTGGAGGCATTTTTCAGCTTGAAGTATATAATTAATATAGAGAAGTCAATTGGAAGATTAATGGTATTTACATACATGTATTTATAGTCTTGATTTTATGTTAAGTGCCTTGAGATGACTTTGTTGTGAATGGGCGCTATATAAATAAAGTTGAATTAAATTGAAAATGTACTACCCAAACTAAGTACAAAAGAAGCAAGCTCAAAATCAGCGAAGGCGTCCTTTAAAAACCTCAGAAATGAAAATACTGAAAAGCCATCTCAGCTTCATATTATTATTCAGTCATATCAGCTGGTTTCCTACAATTAAAAACTGGGAATGTGTATTCAGTTTTAAATTCACAAATATTGTATCTGATTATAGGAATTGGCAATGTTCAGTAAAACTAAAAGTTTAACAGAACTTTATGGTTTCTTGAAAAGTACTGGCTCTGTTGTTAGGCCATTGTCAGGAAGTGAATAACAGTTCACTGAGAAAAGCGAACTCTTTTTGAGAATGTATTTTTGTGTGTGTGTCTAAATCTGTGAGCCTGGGAGCTACTGAAATTATCATGAACTCAAGTAATATACTTGTGAAACATGGAAACGTGTTTGGAAAAGCATTTCAGAAACTACATCCCAGTATCCCCAACGAAAGGCAGAAGTGATTTCCCAGGTGGTTTTGCTATTCAGATAAGGAAGCTCAGCTGCCTGATGACCAAATAAAAAGCACATGTCTGACATAGCATCAGAGATGCATCAATCTGCTGTGAACTCTTGACTCCAATGGGATTACTGAGGATAAGAATGATGTGACCAATCCACATGCATACTTCGAAGAAACATAGGCGCCATCTTGTAACGTCAGCTGCCGTGAAAAACCATCCTGACTGTTTTTTTAAAATTGCATCAACTTCTAGATGATCAACTTATGGATCACCAATCGGCCTGGTGTGATGCTGAACCGCTTTTCAGAGTAAACAGCTCATCAAGATGACTGACAGGTGTTCAGGGTGACAAGAGTGGAACTGGGAACTTATTTCACTCAACCCAAAGGAAAAACCTTAATCTGAGACAAAATCTGCAAAACAAAACTGTGTACACAAGCCCCGGGGGTAAGTCTCTGCAACAAAACTGCAGAAACACTGGACGCATCTGTCGTCTAAATGTTACTGAGACAGGCAGAGGCAGAGCACTAATGTTGACAGTGGTTTTGTTTTTTTATGTGCCAATTACATCTGGTCAGCACAAAAGCATTTTTCAAATCATTTCTCAAGGTCAGCAAGCTGTCTCCCAGCTGTGTGTGGCGCAAAGGCCTGTGAGAAGATGCTGAATTTGTGTCATTTTAAAAGCATGATACAGTTAAAGTATGGCAGCAGTATAGAGAACTGAGCAAAGTGTTCTATTTACCAACTTGTAAGGGACAGACGAGAACCTAAAAGTTTGGGCTTTGTTAGTTGTTCGGCTTTTCCCTAAAACCGTCGTTGTACAACAGTTGTAGCCTGTAACTTAGAAAAGCATTAGGAAGCAACACCTCAACTGTTTTGAGGAAGACGTGTCAATTCTTTCCACAAAATGTAATGTCTTTGGCAAAGTGAGCGACTCAATATCGATGCATCAGGTTCACTCCTGTGTGTGTCATAGTCTGGAAATTCCAGTGTCCAAAAATTATCTGATTAAATCATTTCATAAAGACAAGTTTATTGTAACTGTTATGCACACGGAAACATAAGATAAGCCAGTTTCAAAACCTGTGCATCACCCTTAACTCATTTTTCAATACAGGAGCACAGGCTTTCCAACGTTTTGTCTTGCATATTTTAAACTAAAACTGCCCGACGTTTTGCCATCAGAGTCTGCTTTTGGCCGATAACAGCCAGGCAATAACTCTAGAGGGGCCCCGCATATCTTTGGACAGATTCATCACAACTAACACCCTGGGTCAGTCACAGGTAATCCATCAAGGCCCTGAGCGAATTCACCAGTGTCAGGAAGAAGCAAAAGAAGTCTGTCCGATTTTTTTCCTGCTTAGTGCAGGCTGAGGTTACGATGCCACGAATACCGTTTGTGGCTTCCTTCTTGTGTGTGAACTCCCTCAGTTGAAGCTACATTAGGTTTGTGGTCAAGTGTGTGTCAGCAAAAGGAGCAAAAGGAGTTTAAACACAGGATAGGAAGGCTCCTCCTAAGCTCTCTCTCCATGTGTTGTATGATATGATGTTCAACTTCAACCACAAGGAAACTAAAGTAAACCTGCCAGTTGCTTTAATATTCAGCACTCCTGGCAACTCCTGACATGGCCGCAAACAAAGAGGATGAGTCTCACTCTCTATGGAAGTAAACTGACGACAAAGATGGGAGAGTCGTCAACAAAGCGCAAGCACAGGCTTTTACGAGCAGAATTAAAATTTGAGATGACATCCTAATCACGTGCACGATTCTTTGAGTGGATTCTGTCAGTTTCCTGGTGTTTTGGCAGCTTCTGAGGACTTGAAAATGAAAGAGGTCATTTGTCAGTTTATTTTTACATCCTAAGCAAAAATGTCACAGAAAACATAATGTTACAAAAGAAAGATAATGTTAACATAAACATGGCTTGTGATTTAGTGTGCATATTTTATAAAGCATCTGTAGGCCAAGAAAACAAATTACTTCATAGCCGTATTGGATCGCTCTGAGATTCTCATTAGAATTGTTGCTACAGTGGTTTGTGTGTTTATGTTGTATAGACATGTACACAGAATTCATGGTCAATTTCATGTTCATCTGCAGAAAAGACACGTTTGGCAAAGTGATGCAGCCTAGTTATTACAAATATTTATTGAACCAGACATCCAAGCTGATTTATGCAAAGAAAATTGTTATTTTTACTGTTAGTTACCAGGATGACAAAAGAACTACCCATCAGATTTTAATTACTTTGAGGCGTATTTCAAATCAATCGCTACAGCACCAACACTTTTTTCCAGTTATATCATGGATTTTATGACGCAAACATCACCAACACCAAGTATTTCAATGAATTTGAGGAACTCACCATTTGAAACAATTAAACGTACAACAAATAAGACATTAAACTAAGAGTAATATGGTCCAGTGAAATGCATTTCGTCTTTCTCGGAAAGTGTGAAACACTGAAAGCTCCTCTGGATTCTTTAGTGGAACAGACGAAGAGGACGACAGGTCTTTAGCGGTCACTTGCTTTACTGTATAAAACAAACACGAACACCTAATGCTACAATTAACTTCAGTTCAATTAAGTTCTCTTCATCCACTTGGCTGCTTGGGTGTGTTGCTGTCAATGTGTGTCCACTCCAGTTGTGCATTTATGGTTTCTCTCTCACTTTGTGTGAAAGGGCAGGTGTGTCCCGCTGTGGTAACTAAAGGTTAACAACCTTGTGTGCTGCCATTTTCTGTTATGTTACACCGTTAGCCTCTAGTTGTCCTCTGAGCTGGGAGGAATGTGAGTGTGGATGCGCAGTGGTTTGCTGGAGGTGCTTTTTATGACCACCAGGTGCCATCTAACTCAGTCAACTTGAAATATTTGTTGGGGATGTTCACTCCTTTATGGAAGAAGAAAGATACAAAAAGACTAAGTGTAATATCACAGGTTTTAAGCTACAGACTCATTGGACAGTAACGGCTGGTGTTATGGAGCAGAATAACAGCGAGGCCACATCTCTACCCTATTACATACCATATCCATCACCACAAGGGACACAGAGGCGAAGGGGACTTTTAGCATAATCGCAATCATTTCCTGGACCCAGGCATGCACCCTGGCTGTCTCCATGTATGGAGTCCGGCAGTCTGGGCCCATATAGATGGTGCAAATGCACAGTGAACACACTCATCCATCCAGCAAACTGCAGACCTCTGATCCATCTGCAACAGCAGACGAACAATCTGCTCCTTCTTCTGGCCTTCGCCGTCCCGACATACTTTATGTCTCAATCTGTCCACCCCAAATGAAGATAAAGGGGAACAGCAGAGCCAGTTTTATCAGTCAACACTGAAGCATCAGAAAGTCCCCCTGCACAGATGGCTGGATAATGTCAACTCGAAGACCTCTCTCTCTCCCCTTGCTGATTTCTTTTATCTACCTCCTCCAGACATATTCCTGAGAATACTCAAGGGCACTAATGATAAGCTTGGAGTTTCAAAGGCAAAACTCAAGGATTAAAAAAAAAAAAGATCTCTGAGTTCCGAGCCTTACCATCCGCATTTAGATGACAGCAGAAGAAGTTGTGATAACTTTTTTTTTTAAAGCTGGCAGTTGTCTCTTATTAGATGCCTGAAGTGACCTTTGATGTGAAAAATGTCAGGCGCTCCATAGCTTAGCTGGTAAAATTAGAAAACGGCAGTTGTACACCCAGCTTCACCTAATAAAGTTGTTAACAGTGTTACAAGCAAATCTGGCCCAGTCTCTGAAAACAGGATTGACACAGGATTAACAGATTTTGATGCTTGACCACCTCTGTTTACTGGTACTTAGGTTTTATTTTTGGCACATTAAAAAAACATAAGTTCATTACTGATCTCATCTCCTTTTAGCTCTACTTTAGCCTCCCCCAACTTCCAAGGGTGAGGTCTCTTGAGCTGCTCAAAGCTCCACAATGTTCCTCAGCTAGTCATTCACTGTGTGCCACGCAGTGTGGGTAAAGTATTCGACTCTGAGAACAGCTACATGCTGCTGCTGCTGGATCCGGATTGATGACAATAATAAATGATTTGGGCACCGAAACCAAACAACAAGCAGCTTCTAAAACGCCCACAGATTTGGTAGCTGCTGCAGAGATAGAAAGGTTGCATTTTAAATTCTTCATTCAAATAGTGTTTTGAATAATATGAAATGTTGCCAAATAATAAGGCAAATTTAGGACAGACACACATCAAGCAGATGAAGAATTAGAGGCGTCAGCGGGCGACTCCTTCATTGCCTCACATCACCTTGGTCTGGGCTAACAAGCAGTACTGGTTACACACACGTTTGCCTTTTTATATTTGGGAGGACACTAGTTGACATAATACAATTCCTAGCCCCTAACCCTGACATCTGAATGCCTTAATCTAACCAAAACCTCATTCTAACCCTGACTCTAAAACCCAGTGTGGACCCTCAAAAAGCTTTTTGAAGTTGTGGAAGGTGTGGACCAGCTAAAAGGTCCTCACAACAACAGTATTAACACAAAATTACACAAATGGGGTTACAGCCAGCCAACTGGCCTGATTGTTTAGCACCAGTGTTAGAGAAAAGGAAAATGGAAAAGTGAGGACTGCAGATTCCCAAACCACAAACACACCAGTGTTTGAAAAGCTGCAGACATGAGTCGGACTAGTGCAACTGGTGAAGAACATGCCACAAAAACTAGGATGACAAACCCATCGACAGGCTGACCGTTCGTCAGCTTAGTGTGTCATAGCTGTCACAGCAGGTCTCCTGTCTAGGAGTTAAGAGACACTATCCCTTAAGTAATTAAGTGTTGTGGCTAGTCACACGGGCATTTTAGGTTCACATGCACACTGTATCTCATTGTGTTTGATGTGTGTGTCCTCAAATCGTGAAGTATGATAAGCACAGAATAACTGTTGATACTGGATGCATTGGCATGTACTATACAATACTATACTATAGTCCACGTACAACAATATCTTACAAACAAGATAAAATTATGTTACAAGACACAATCCTACAATCAGTTCGATGAGTTTAAATGTTTTCCTTGTCTGTTGGCACATCTCAACGCACAAATGTAAACAGAAAGTGTCAGTGATTTTATCTAAAACTATAGAGCTGCTACTCTTGTCTGTGTCGTTCTCACCTGCTAAAGTGGTGACAAATCTCTCCTCGTGGACAGGAGACAGAGAGACTTATTTAGACAGACTTCGTGTTGTTTGGCTTTGATTTGATGAATGAAAGGTTCAGCAGCTTGCTGAAGGGCAGAACGGCACTTTCAAAAATTCATATGCAGCATGTTTGTGTGTAAATATTGTTTTGAAGATTGGTCCACGTTAGATGTTCTACAAGCCAAACACTTGTAAAGAATAAAACAACTGTTGCTTTAATTTGGCTAAACAGTGCAGATGTCTCTCATACAGAAAAGGTCAGCACATCTGGTCCTTGAATCTTTGATATCGAGCTATTCGGCACACTCATGTCTTATCATAAAAGCATTTTCTAGGGTTGAGTAAGCCTCTTAACAGAGGAAGACAGACACCCAGGCTATGCTTTGAACTTGAGATAACATGGTCTCCACATGGTGTGTGTTAAGGGAATGTTTTGGTGCGTGTGTGCGCATTTGCATTTTCACGTCAAAGTAAAAATAGTCCGAGGGAACATTTGGCATTTAGAATCTGCAGTGTACACTTTCCTAAATGTTTCTCTCATGCAGGCACCTTGGAAAACAAACAACTGACTATTTTAAATTCGTTCAGCTACAGATGTGAAACATCTGCACGCTCACAAATCAAAATCTATGAAAACATCACCCGTTTTGCCTCGCAATGTCATTTTCCCTTGATTTTAATGCACCTCTCAACCCCAACTCCATTCCACGTTTGTTTTCGACGCGTACATGTTTGGGGCATGCAGAGGACAAACTCTCCTCAGAAAAGAACTGGAAGCTTTCCTTCTAAGGGGCCTGACTTTTCCATCAAGTCTCTGGTCCAAGTTTGGGGACAAGCAAGACCTGATTTACACATCCTCCACTGCTCCCACCAACCCCCCCCTCCCCTATCTGACAGGAGCAGCTGCACCTCATGACAGATAGGCTATGTCATCTCCAAAATTCCTGCAGTGCTGCTCTGCTCTCAGCATTTCTGTCAACGCTCAATATGACGTTCTAATTTTACCAAGGCTGGCACGTCTGTGGACACTGAGCATTTGTATATGCTCAACATATAGATGTGCTCTTTGGCAACATGTAACACAGATGGAAGATAAAGAACTATTGTACTTGAGCATAATTGTGGTATTTGTACTTTACTTTAGTGTCAATGTGTGCAGCCATTTTATGGTTCTACAACTTCTTTACGTTTATCTGAAAATTATAATTACTAATAACTATAGTAGAGTTGAGTAAAGGAAATGTATTATGTCCACCTCAAACAGTGACAACATTAAAATGCTGCCTACATGTTAATGCATGTTAATGTTGTGTAAAAATATAACAACCTCCATAACTTTAAACAGGTTTTCTTAAGTACAAAAACCATGTGTAATGGGTGTTTCTATGTTACACTGAATTATATTCTTTACTCAAATATAATTATTACACCACCGCCAAATACATTCACAAATCAGAACCATAATACACTGTCAGGTGAAAGTACTTGCTGGTGTCACTGGATTTGTGGATCCAGTAGATGCCAACAGAAAATTCACTTTTGTTACAAATACTCGCTCCAAATTTGGAATAAAATCCACTGCATAATCGCCTACAAAAATCGATGAAGGTCCTTCAAGGTCTTAAGGCCATGGAATGAGCTGCACAGCCCTCTGGGTAATGAACTGGGGATGTGCTGGAAGGAAACTTAAGCCTTGTTGCCATTCCAAGCAGAGCGCAGCAGGCCGTGCTCAGTATCAATGGCAAAAGCAGACAGGCAGCAAGCATTGATGCATAAAACATGAGCCTGAGAAAGTTAACACAACAGAGTCAATTATAA
Organism: Channa striata; assembly: GCA_033026295.1. Lineage (NCBI taxonomy): Eukaryota > Metazoa > Chordata > Actinopteri > Anabantiformes > Channidae > Channa > Channa striata. Next base: position 19,923,454 of record CM065178.1, read on the forward strand.
TTTTTTGAGAAACATGGAAAACGCGGCTTCAAGAGCAGAGCAGTCTTTGGTTCAACCATATGCTGCACAAAAGTGAGTTGCCATTATTCAAACACTGTCGAAATGAAAGTTGCTGCACATTTTTCTATTCATGTGGTACCACTGTACAATCGGGAACTTCGGGAACTTTGGTGGGAAGAGTTAAGGTAAGTCACGCTCCCAGACTCACTAGAGAATACGACTTGCTGAGGCAAACGTTTAGCATATCATGATATTTAGTGAAAGATGACTTTGTTAAGGAGCGTTAACTCTAAGACAAACACATTTAAACAAGCATGTAGTCAAACTACTGTGTAGTCCACAAAGATACAGCAGTTTTGTGTAAATTCAGACAAGGCCAGGGAGTTGTTTTGGTTGAAACCATATGGGACTCATTTGTGAGGGAACTTCTGGCATCGACTGCAGGGCCTGGTTTTGATGTTCTGATAGGCACAGTACACATTTCAGTCAACCCAAAAGGTTTTTAAGATAAATGTGCAAATGTCACTGTAAAAAGGAAAAAACTATTCTAAAAAACACTAAAAACCTAAACCATGCAAATGTAAGAATTACATTTTATTTATTTTTGTTATTCTAAACATCAACAAAAAGTGTAAGGAGCTTGTTCCATACTTTTTTAATTATTTCACACCATGTCAATTGAAAACAAATGTCTCTTCTGAACTTTTTGGCTTTAAAGTTGAGCATGTATTTTTATGGCAAGATATTCCAGTAATTGGAGTTCATTTTTGAAAAGTGTGAAAACTATTGTGTCTAAAGTTACAGTAAATGTTTCTCAGCTCAGCTTTAAACAGGCAGAATCGTGCCTGCTTTTCTCTCATGCTTGGATCATATTAGTTGAGGGGCCTGTTTGGGGAGAACTTAGGTTACAGCAGGGACCAACAAAAGGTTCAACACCAAAACTCTTTTGTTGCATCAGCTTCTCATGCAGTTACATCAAATCTTAAAAAGAAAAAAAAAGTTCCTTAAAGGCCAATAGAGTGTGAGAAGCTCACCAAGATAAGAATCCTCATGATGACTTAACGAACCAGTGACCTCTCACACAAAAAGCTAAAAGAACATTTAGACTCACAGCAGGATTTTTCCACACATATCTGAGATTAACTCAGAGCTTGTAATCTGAGAAAGAAACTAATATTCAAAAGATAGTTACTAGCAATAGCTGTTTGCTTTTTTATGAAAGGGAGATTTTTTTTCAAGATAAGAAAAAAAAACAAAAGCGTGTTGTCAAGTATGAGCCTTCATATTAGTCAAAACTTGTGATTAACCAACCCACCTCCAACAGATGCACTTGTGCACACAAAAACAAAAATTACCACATGAAACTGTGGCATTTCAGGCAACATATATGGGTTTATGCAGTCTGGTACGCTGCCTTAGAAAGATGGGTGAATCGCGGTAATACCCTCATCACGTTAGCCGTGGCGTGATTGCAATCTGAGCAGCTATGAAAATGCCATTCGCTTTGGATGTGTGGGAAATTACAAGACAAACAAAGCACAGGCATATAATGTAGTAACATGCAGACACTGTGGCACCAATATACCAAACGTGGCACTCTCGCATAGCTCATACACCTCCAGCTCTCCTGAAAGTGCACACTGTAGGCTGCACCTACACTAAAAAGGGTGTGGGACACTATTGAGGAAAACTAGATTAATTATATCTGAAATTCCACTGGCCCACTTCTTGCTCTTTTTAAGCCAAAAGGAACAGCAGAAGCTCTGACCAGTCCAGGCTTCTCAGCAGGTCACACCTGCTTTTAGGCTTAAGTGGTTTCCTGGCAGAAGGAGTGAACCGTCAAGACTTACAGTAGCAAGTTCTCTTGTGTATTTTTCTGACAGATTGACTTTTACCGTAAACTATACTCATGTTCCCGAGTTTAGTATGTTTTAGACATTCCTCCTGTCCACGCTGGAAAGATATAGTAATATTAATAACTATTGAAGGTATGATGGGATTGACTTTTTAAGATTTCTTAACCTTCATAGTAGATTATTAAATGAGACTAAAACACAATAAGAACTGGACTTTATCCCCACCACTGACAATATGCAGCATGACAATTAGGAAAAAATCTAGGTTCAGTGTGAATAGAAGGAAGGAGCTTCAACGCTTACATGAGCAACAGGGTTTGTTCAAGTAGTGGTGAGTAATTCTGAAGATGAAGTGAAATGTGTGCATTTTTTATGGCTTCAATAAGATTCCTTCAGCAAGAATCACAAATTACAATAACACTTTAGGAGGAGGAGCATTAACCAGTGTCAGGCAATCGTTAATGATCGTGTTTGTGTAAATTTAACATGTTTTTATCTCATACACTTAAGAAATATCCTAAAATCTTTTTAACATTTTTATAACAACAAACCCAATAACTGACAGTCACTATTACTGGCATGTTTTACTATATAGCCAATAAATGTCTTTATATTAAAGCTGAAATCTTGATTAATGTATTAGGCAATAGTTGATAAAGTTATACGATGATTCATTGCAGTAAAGAAGTTGTGTTAAATATTTTTAAAACCTGGAAACTACTTAAGCGTAGCGCATAAAGTCTTTCAGCTGCTTAAATCAAAAAGTGATTGACTAGCTTTACCACAAAAAAAATCTACTTATATCAAAGCTTAATCGGATCTTATGCTGCTAGTTTCGCAAAACAAATAACCCCAGTTATTAGAATGAGGTTTTTCACTAGACTTATGCAAATTATAGCAAAAATAGGTGGATTAAATGGCTTTAGAGTACCGTACAAAACATGAGAATGCACTGAAGTGTGTGCAGACAGAAGGGCAGTGGTAAAGTCTGCTGGGATTTCTGCACCTCAGCTGAATTTGACAGATTCAAATCAAACTGTCTGTATGGTGGCCTTGCCTTTTTTTTTGAAGCCACAAACAAAGTCTTTGCTTTGAATACAACAGAGGCTATGGCTTCTTGTCCTGCAGCCTATGACTCTTTCAACCTGTGACCTCAGTCTGCCAGCAGCTGCACGCCCGCATGGAGCTGCCTCCATGAGAGATCCACTGCCTGCATGCATCCATCCATCAGACAGACAGACAGACAGACAGAGAGAGTTGGAGGATGCAGTGCAAGCTGCTGGCTGGCTCCAAAGCTTAGGTTTCACAATCACATATTGATCAGAGGAGATACAGGGTTATTAACAGGGATTGAGACACCCAGTTTCACAAAGTCACAACACTGCATAGTTAAAGTAATAAAAAAATATATTTCAACGATTTCTACCCAAGACGTAAACGTTTAAAAAAGGACTGAATTGTTGGTCACTAGGGGTAGTGGAGATTAGCTTTAAACAGATCATCTTAACATTTGTAGTCGTTACAGGACAAGATAATTATTCACATGGAGTCATTGTTGTGTATAACTGATGGCTGCAGGTAGTCACTTGTCTGCAGTTTAGTACAATGCTGGTTTGGAGGTTTTTAAACTTAAAAACAGCTGCTTAGTACAATCACATCAAAACATCAGCTAAACAGTAGGATGAACTTGCTCTTGATCTTTTCATGGGATTTGCTGATAATAAATAAATATAGGCTACAGCTAACCTTATCGTTTAAGAGGATTTTAGTGTGGTTTGCCCTCTTAAAGTTCACTTTATCCGTACCTGATGCTGGTATGCCCTTACAGGATTGGGATGGTTGAAGAATTTGCTGCATCCATTATCATTTTGCATTTGTATTCTCCAAGTAAGAGCCAAATACTTGAAGGGAAATGGGATACCATTGCTTCTGGTGGTGACAGCTGGTCAGAGAGAGAGAAATGAGGGAGAGTGTGGGGGTGTGTGTGTGTGTGTTTTACTGAAAGGATGCAGCTGCAGCTTGGCTGTATGATGGTAGGGGTCCAGAAGCAGATGGGGGCCTCAGACTGAAATGCAATAGGATATCCATTATGAAATACCCACATTTTTTTTAAATAAATAAATAAAATGGTTTTCTGTAGCCAAACTGTAGGCACATAACCAAAGAGAATTCTGATGGTTTTATCTCTTGTTTTCAAGCTTGTAAGAACTAAATGACATCACGATGCCCCTTAAACTGCAAACACTTTGGGACATTATTGAATATTTCGACATAAAAAGGTAGGGTGTGGATCTTATTACTCCCTTCTTATATACTGTAGATGTGCTGGCATCAAAACTGATAATGGAGTGCAGCACACAACTGGAATAAAGCTCTTGTCCAAAGTTTGGAATGACTCAAGAACTTTGGCATGTGAACTGAAGGAAACCCAATATATCAAATGTCTTACTACAAAGCAACTAAGCCAGGCATCTAACACAGAATCTCCTGAGGCCTCAATCTAAGAAAAACAGCAATTTTGGATAAAAGAAACAATATTTAGAATTTATTCACGGCCCTAATGTGATGTTAGGAATGTCTATGAAGATTAATCAGCTTCTGATTACTGAACTTTGCGTGAAGTCGTTCTGTGAAATAATATCTGTATTATGCATCACTTAGAGGCTTTGTAAGTGTTTTGTTTGGGTATTAGATGATTAGTTTAATTTTGCCAACACACGGCGGAACAATTACTTTAGCAAAAGGCTGTTTTAATGCAGAGCATTTGATGTTATTGAATTGGCCCTTCATAAAGAAATAAAGCCCGCTAGTCAGAAGACCATAGCACGGTCTGTTATTCTGTCTCCTCTTGATTAAGGCAATATTATTTGGAAAGCTTAGCAGGCAAAGCATAAGACATTTTATCTGAGGGTGCAGGGTTTTTGCAAGGGTGCAGGTTTGGTCTCAACACTGGCAGGGACATAAACAGTGACACAAATACAGTTAAGTTTCATGGGCTTTTAAATCTCCACACATGTCTAAACTTCAAAAAGGCCCATGTCAAACTCCAAGGATACAAGGGTCAAGTTGTATAAAAAGCAGGAGATGACAGTTCAAACAGCAGGTGAAAACCACAAAGGACCAAACACAATACACTTCTGAATACAGACCAATTAAAACTCCTTCACCCTGCATTAACAGAAAATACAAAATTAACTTTATCTACAACCCTCAGAAATTTAAACTGCACCTATCTATCTCACACCAGGTCCATGTGGCTAATTACCATAAAAACACAACACATGGCTAATTTGCATCTGCTTGTGTCATTTTCAGAAACTAATTGGCTCTATATACTGTTATGCTTATAGATGATATGAAATTAAATAATGCCATGTTAACTGCTGGGGGAGGGGAGCACCATTTTGGAAGGGACAGTGTGCACTCAGCCTATTACAGTGGTTATATTGGTTTACCTGTATAACTTTTTAGTTGTGTACAACAAGAGGCAATCAATACTATTCATAATACTCAATTTAAAAAACACTTTTTTACCAATTTTTTATAACATTTTATTACCAATCTATTTAACAAACATACTAAGCAATCAGATATTTAAAGCAAAAGTAGCATTTCCTCACAAGACTGACTGTCTTTACTAAATATATTAGTCAACTTTAGTTTGATATGGATATTGTGGAGATATGTTACTGGGTAACGGCTATTCAGTTTGCCAGCAGTCTTAAAGTGCCATTAACTATCACAAATTGTAAAAGAAAGCCTTACAGTCAATAACACATCTCTATTTAACACAGAAGAGTTTAACAGCAGCACAAACAAAATCATCCAAAATGAACATACGGCACAGGTGAATCAACGCTTCTCTAAAACAGTTTGAGCAAAACATTAGCACTTTCATGAAGGGAGGATTTATCTCGTGATATTGGATCAAACTACACTAATTTAAGCTCTGTGCACCCAGTAAACTGCCAGAGGAGAATAAATAAGAAAACATTGTTAATCTTCTTATTTAAAACTCATGAATAAAGTATGAATACATTTTCCATGATCTACAACTGTTGCTTTAAACCAAATATTAAACACCTTATCCTAAAGACTTGTATTAAAGATGAACAAACTGAGATAATATATGTTTTTTCCCCCTCGTCACCATGCTACAACATAATTCTCTTGCACAGCGGCAGGTAAATCCTCCTATACGTTACCCAAGGCCAGACATGAGTTACAGCAGCTATAATGTGGCGGCTGTTTCACTTTTATCACTTCAATTATAGTTAAAAACATGACGCCTGCATAAGTGCCTGTTTGAATTCTCACTGGTCAGGGGGACAGAGCGGGAGAGAGGAGGGCTGCGGAGGCAAACGTACACTCCGCGTTGTGAAGTGAGGGTTTATGAAGAGCCAATCCCCCCAGCAGGAGATGTTTTATTAGCGGTGTTTAAATGACCAGCTTGTTAAACATCAAGCGGCAGGCGGGCAGCCAGGCGGCTGTGGCCTCAGGATCCGCTGCACTGCTACATCACTGGCTATTTTCACCCTCCTCGGAGCTTTATTTGACATGCTAGTGTGTAGACAGGGTTGTTTCGAGGCACAATAATCACTTTTAACTTAAGCTGAAATACTAGATTCCCACCTGTGAGTGGGAGTTAACACTCGGGTGGTCTTGGGTTTTTCAGTATCTCCAACATCATAACATCAAAAGAGAGAGAGCACGGTGGAGAAAGAATAATGATAATAATAATAATAATAATAATAATAATAATAAAGCCAGGAAAGAGAGGTTAGATAATTAAGAAGTTTTTCCTGAAGTCTTGTGATTTTAATACCTTGACATGAGCAGAGAATTTACTTCAGTCGCCATTCTGTTTTAAATAATTTAAAAAAAAATTTAGTACAACATTTAATGTGATTCCAATCCTCAAAGGTCATGGGAGCACATGAAAAATAAATGATCCCTGGAGATGATCTAGTCATGGAAAATATGGGACATTAACTCTGTTCTTTGATGATGATGACACAGATGGAACATCAGGAAATGGGAAAAGTCAAGCAATTATTTTAGTCGCCCTTATTGCTAATGGTTTCCTCTTGTTTCACCTCATGTCTGTCTGGTTATTATTTTTGTTGTCATTAGTGATTGTAAATTAAATGTCAGTATTTCAGACTTTTTATACACAAAAAAAGGCATTGGGCTGTTGGAAACTGTAATGCTAAAAGTTTAGCAAATATTATTTTAAGACATCAAGTAATTAACAGAGAATAAATGGGCAGATTAATTGAAAGTCAGAAACCTGCCAGAGCAGCATTAAAGATGCTTCACAAAATCAATTCCCACTGCTTTAATCAGTCAAAATGGGAGGATTATTTAGCTTAACAGGTAACGAAGACAGAATATTTAGCAAGATTTCTTGGGTGGTATCATAGCACTGAATGAGCTGTTAGGATTTGTGCCAGTGCTGGTTAAGGGGTAAATGTACGGGCTTATTTGGCTGCAGACAAAAAATTGGCGCAGTATTGAAATTTTAAACATAAGTCATATTGTTGTAGGCTGAACTGGACTTTATAATGTTATGAGTTCTCACACAGTATTTTTACAGACAAGCAAAGCATGATAAGTATATTGTATACAGGCACTGGACTTTGAAGCCACTTCACAGACCTCTATCATACACAGAAGACCGCTAATCTCTGTAGAAACCAAACAACAGACTAGATTGTGTTATCAAATCCACCTTCAACAGTCTAAATAAAGCTCTGTTCTGTTGTATGAACTGCTGCAGTGCTGAGGAGCACGTGTGTTGCAGCTATTTGGGGTCCAGGTTACACTGAACACTAAGGTGGTCCCGTCTGTTGTTCCACACTGTCACTGCTGAACATAAATTATCATAAGGCCATGCAGCCTTTCCTTGATTAAAAGGAAAACCTCTATAATGATATTCACTTGTAGTACAGTATATAAATAAAGGAATACTTGAGCATGGGTTGTCTGTGAGATAAATCATAATGTCAGGAACAAGCTTTTCCATTTAACAACTGTGCCCCATTTAGTGAAACCAGACTAGTGTCAGATTGGTGAAAAAAAAATGACTTAATCATACTATTAATCGAACGAATTTAACTACAATAGTGTATGTAAAAACAATTTTGATGAGCTGCAAGAATCAGTTATAGTTACTACAAAAAGAACAAATCTCAAGTTCAAACCATAAATAGGGATCCAAGCATGAAGCTACGATTCAGCTCTGGTGTGTAAACCTGGTTTAGTGTAGTTTAAAAGTTGTCAATCAAACCCTGATGAGAATGTTCAAGATGCATGTGTTCATCCTCAACCAGTTTAATGATGATTCATTACACATAGAACCTGAGTGGTGAACACTGAAAAAGCAGGAATATTAAATCAAGAACTACATACATTCACATCACTTGATGCAATGAAATGTTTTCATGCATGTTGATTTAGACCATCTTAACCGGGTAACTCCCATCCGTACGACTGATAATTATGTTTTTATGGTTGTGATGTTCCATAAAAAGCATCGAGATTATGCCAACGTCATAAACAGCAAAAATCTGTTTATGAGGTTGCCTATTAATTATTTACTTTTCTTTCTAACACTGATGTAATGGCTCCGCGTGGATGTCCAGAGTGTCTGCGATTTATCTGGTGTCTAGCTTAAACAGTGTTCACTCCTGGCGGCCTCAGAGACAAGCTGCGGTCCAAACAATTTCAAATGTAAATACAACCTGACTTTGAAAATCTATCTGAGCTTTGGGGCTTCACTGCGTTCTCAGAGCAAACGAGGACATGGAGGCAAAAGGCAAATGATCGACTGCACAGGGAGTCTTGGTTCAGCCTAAAAAAAAAAAAGGGCTAGAAACCTACAAATGGATCCAAAAGGAGCATTTCTTTAGTTTGAAGCACCTTTATTTAAACATAAGCATGTAGGCCGATCTGAATAAAAAACAACAGGAAAACGGAGCAAACATTTAGTCTGACGTGGAGTCTAATCAGAACAAGCTGAACAAATCCTCTTCTGCTGTGATTATATTCTATTAACCCCAGCTTGTTTTCACTGTAGGAGACAAGGTCTGAAAGCAAATGCTGGCAGCACAGACACAGTGCTGAAGTAATGATCCACTGGGGAGTGGTTTGAGTCCAGAACATATTTCATGAGCCAAAAGAATGAGCGCTGAGGTTTCTGGTTTGGGGTCATCTGAAGAGTCAAGACCAAACGTCCCAAGTGGAGTCCCCACAGGAAGTCATCGCTAAGAGTGCAATTAGAGAAAAGAGGCTCCAGTTTTCAAATTTGAGTCTTCCTGCCTAAAAGATAGCAGTAGCGCAATATTGATGAGATCTGTACAAAAAAATTTGATCTCTGGTGCAATGCGGAAATGGTAATTTTCTTCAAATTAATACAGGATATATTGTTGGAGGTTTGAGTGGCACTAGTAAAAGCTGGTTTAGTTTTGGCCATCTTTAAGCCTCTTTATCAGCTGAGACACAATAAAAGATAACTTGAGTTGCACAAAGGGAATACACAACTTTTTGTTTTGACTGGATAGTCAAAGAGCAAAGCTAGGCCATGCCATCAAATGTTATTTTTTTATTATTTCAATAAAAGTTATTAATCCCTATGGGGAAATGGTTGTGGACTGGCTGCTACTTTTAAGGCACTTGGGGTTTTCTCATCTGAGGACATTTATGTGGACAGAACCACTGACACTGCGGTTTGTGGATAAACTGCTTAACTAACAGCGTCACACACACGCCTATTTCATTTGATTCCCACATGATTTACACATTGGTCACCAAATTAAATGTCGCAGAATTGTAATTAACTTTCCAATATCTTATGTTTGGATTCAGTTTTGCCAAAATATGCCGCCTACAACATACACACAATATTAATTTCTGTTTGCCATTCTCTCAGACATGTTGTTCTGTCAGCACATGTTGGCACAAAAGGCATCTTCCATATCATGTGCTGAATTAACTGGAAATCACACTCACCAAATGGCCATTATCTGCTGTTAGCTATGGCCCAGTGGGCAGCTGCTCCACATGTTAGCAGGCACAGTAAGTTATTATCATAGAATTGTATGGGCCACTTTGATGCTGCATTGATTAAAAAAACGTAAACAAAATTCAAATTGTTCCATGGATTTCTTCTGCAGCGATTCTTAGCATCTACAATAATTGGAGAATTTGCACCACTAACCTATTCATCATAACAGGACCTAAACAAGCGTTTCTTTTGTAAAATGTATTTTATTTTTATAACTTTCTTAATCTCTGCCTGCTGATGTCCTCAACTGTGAGGCCTTGCATGTTTGGTTTATTCACAAAGCTGAATGATGACATTTCGGTGCTGAAGAGTTTGGCGTTAGCGCCGGGCGGGCTCCTGCTCCGACTGATTGTTTATGTTCACTCTGGAGACCCACCACCTACGACCGACATCAATTCAGGCAAGAGAGACACAACCACCATGTGCGAATGTCCTCTTACTGTAAATATTTCCTTAGCTGTGCATTTGCCGGCTGCCCTCCCTGCCAGCACTCACATTTTTAAAAAGTGTGGGCTTAGACAGATTTAGACAGCCATGGTTCATGTCCTCCAGTACCTGAGGACTGCTGAAGATTACTTGTCATTTGGAGAGTAAGTGCTCCTTAAAATGCAGTTGAGAACACTTTGCCTCCTCTTACTTTTATTCTTTCTGCCATTTTAGATTTTTTTAAAAAAATGCACATAATATTTATGACACATTCAGCAAGTACAGGTGTTCACCATCAAATGTAATGAAACAGTCAAGAAGCGTATAAAGTGAAACCTGAAAAATAATATGCCTGTGGAAAAGTTTCCATTCCTCTTCATAGGTAATTAAATTTTTATGTTTTTTTTTCATGCTTTGCACGTCTTCACTAGGCTTTTAGAACCGCCTGTGACCTGTTTGGGTACCCTGTGAGCAGCATTCGTGTCCTTTCAGGTGTAATCTTAACTCAGTCTTCACGGTATAATGGCTCAAGGTTCATATCAAATTGTTTGGATGTCTGCCATTTACAGCCTTCATCGAATCTCTCCATTTTGTTTTCAGTGATATATAAGCATGGAAAAAAAAAACCCATTCACTTTATTCTTTTTAAAATTATTTCTGTGCAGGATCCACTGCCACTTCATGTTTAGCTTTTTGACTATGAGGAGGCTTCTAAAATATTATCATATTTGTCTGCATTCATTGGTCTCTTTTGCATTATGCAGAGCTCCAGTGCTTGATGCAGACATACACCCCAAAACATCAGCTACGTTTCGCTATGTTTCACTGGAAAACGTCTTTGCCATCGATATTCATATACACGATATACACAAGATCAGCGTTCGTCATTCATTCATCTTAAAGCATTAATTAAGTCATTTAATTAACTCATTCCCTCATTTATAGCGGTTTGGTTAACATTATGTAAACGCTCAGTCTTTTCCCAAGGTCTAAAGCAACTGCCACTGCAACAGCAACCATTAGTACATATTTATACAATGAAAAACTTGTTTCCAAGCTGCTTCCTCAGTAAATGAGTTTATAATAAAAGGTATGATTATTTACAGACCATCAAACAGCATTAGTTAAGTAACACTCACTGGAGGGTACAAGTTTTCTAGAATGAGAGCATGTGTGTGCGGGAAGGGAAAGACTCAGGAAGGAAAAGACTAAAACTTGTTCTAGGAAAATCTGAAATTTATTAAATCTAATTTACGAAATAGTTTCGCCCACAGTCACTAGCAAACTTGTGACCAGTTTACATTTTGTGTACATGGGCATTTTAAGCGGTTTGGAGCTGGTTTAATGGGTGAATTTGTAAAAGTCTACCACCATGAATGAGGCGGGTAAGTGCCTCCAAAATCTGATGCATCTTTAGAATGTTTTATTTCAGTATAGAAAACACAATCATTAGTAATTACAGGGAAGACAAGCTCGTCTTTTTCCACACATTTGGAGACTTAACTATTTACCTTCTCAAAAAATTTCAGTGTGGAGGAAAAAAAAAAAAAAAAAAAAAAAACACTTAAAATTCCCATGCAGAAAACAACAATGTATAAGTTGGGTTTAGAAATGTATTTCTTTGTACAATAAATAATTAGTTGCTATGGCTGTGCTGAAGGGAAAATATGATGTTGCTCCATTGGAATGTCTCCACTGTGTCCTGCCAAATCTGAGCTGGAAACACTTAGTAGGGAACCTGTGTGTACTAGGAACCGCTAATAATTTGCTTAAGGGAACCCACATCTGGTCGGATGGCTGAGGCAGAGGTTAAGAGTGTCGAAACTGGGCCACCGCTCCTCGCCAGTTGCAGGCTGAGAATGGGGCCTAATGTTAAACAAAAATCTTAACTACAGGAAATAGGCCTGTTATCATAATATAACCATTTGCCTTGGCTGACTACCAGACTAAAATTGCTGCTTGTTTACTATTTTTGAGTAAGGGCAAAAGTTTATGGACAGATAAATCACAAATCCTTAACAGAGCGACTGCGGTTGCTGAAATGTTTATTTTTAGATCTGTGGCCAAAAAGTTGAGCAAATAGACAGAACAAGTGTGAAAAAAGGCAAGTTTATTTACACAGCTATTGGCTTTGTTCGAGGGCTTAGATGATAATCCGGAGAGCTACTGAACACAGACGAGTGCTCAACGCGCTCCACAACTGCCTACAACAGCTGCTTTCAGAAACAGAAGATTGTTGAAGAGTTACAACCTGGCTGGAACAAAACTGAAAACTAATTGAACATCACAAGGAAAGATGTTCCTTCAGCCTGCAAAACATGTTTCTGTCATTTTGGGAGCAGAAGTTCAAGTCCCAAAACTTGTAACAAATCTCTCTTCCTTTCTAGATCCCATTTGTTGTCTACTAATGAAAGGGACAAGAGGAAATAACTGATGAGAGATAAAGAAGAAAAGCAGAATAGGAATGTCTGGCAAGGCATTTATATCTTAGCATCATGGATGAAAGTTTGCGTGAATTTTGGCCTCGAGGGTCTCACCTGTGCTCTCCCAACCCTGTTCAGTTGCGCTGACGAAGCATTCCTTCTGGTTGTTGAACCTTCACTTGTTTTATGTAATAAATTAACTCTGAGTGACAGGACTCCACAGTTTGATTTCAACTAAACATGACCTCTTTAATCTCCTCTGAAAGAGCCTTTCAAATGATGGCAGTCCTGTCCTGAGCAGCTCACCACTGGTGACCAGGAACAAACCTTAAAGCTGTGCAGAGTTTTGGCAACGTGCCCTGCTCTGCATTTTTACTTCCTGTTTTAAAGTGTAGCATCATCAGAATGAGGGTGAACCACATCCATATGAATTGACATTTTTTTAGGTTATTACAGTAGGTACTTCATGGCCTGTGCTGGTGAAGTGATCTGGAGTTCTGTGTAAGATAAAGTTTTAGGACCCGGAATGGCGTGACGGCACCACTGCAACTGCAACAGACCTGCAGAAAGAGGGCTAAAGTAAAAACAAAAGACCAGCTGGGACCAGTTAAAACCAAAGCTTTTTTGCTATTCAACTGCGTTTTGCTGTCAAAGGAAAGTAAATTTTACCCACAAAAACTGTAAGGTAAAAAAGATCAGGTGGGTCGGGACGTATGGTTAATACATGCAGGCATAACATTCAACAACAATATAAACATCTGCAAAGGTCCTGAGAAGCAAAAATTACACCTCATTTGGCCATTTCGAACAGCTTAGGTTTAAATGTTTGGTTTGGGTTTTTTTAAACTTTACAGGACGCCTTCACTGTACAGACTCAACTAACCTGACAAACACACGCAGGACAAGCAGAGAGGTTAGAGATTTTGGTTGAGCATCAGTGACATTCCCCCAAGTGGCCAAAATTTCAGTTCGTGCAAGAAATGAAAAGGGAAAAAAAAATCCTTGTAACATTGTGCTTTAACATTGAAGTGTGGCCACAACAGCTGTTCTTCTTTAAAACCTACATTGTCTCACTCTACAGAGGTCCCGCGATGCCCAACCTTAAGTTGTCCGTGTATGCTTTTAATAGTCATACGAGATGAGAACTAAACAGAAAGGCAACTCAGATCCTCAAGAAGAATAGGTGGACATTGTGTGCACGGTTTTGTCCTATTGTCAATTACACCAACATACACACACAGTGTGTACGCAACTCCAGAAGGATTTAATTAATGTCTCAGACCAACAAAAAACAGATGTAATTCTGTTCATAAAGAGGCCGCCATGGAGCCCGTACCCATGTATTACCGAGAAACTATTTGCTCCAGGCGCTGCTACATGCATATTTCTTTTAACAAGAATTTCGAGGCTCAAGTAATAACACACAAAGACGAAAATTAGATGTACGATTCGAAAGTCTGACGTTAACTAGTGTGAGCGACCTCATTCACAATGTCGTTTTGCTGCATTTGCAGCTGGCACGTTTCTCTGGAAAAACAAAAGAAACTGTGCTGCGTACGCTAATGGAGAGCACACGTGTAAGGTCACTCACATCCCAGACAGCCAAGTGTTTCATTTGACCACCACTAAAAGACTTCTTTGTGAAAACTGGAGAGCCAGCGAGCGACAACATGGTGTAAAACAACTGGTGGCATGAATTCGTCTACAGTGTCAAGAGTTTGGGGCTTTTGTTTATAGTGGAAGTTGATCCAGTGCGAGTGATTTCATTTTCATGCCATTAAAACACTATTAAAACTGGTGTGCAGTTGTATTAGTGTGTTATTAGTTGCATTTAAATCCTGCATTTAGCAAAATGTGTTCACATTTTTCAAGTTACTGTGACATACTCAATTATGATAATGATGCATGAATGTGTTCCGTTATCACACGCGCTCTCATGTGATTTGTCTAAGCTGGTTTTTAGGTTTCACATTATATAGTTCATTCTTTTTGCTAATTAATGCCGTTTTTCAGCCAGACTAATGAACAAAGCCAGATTTCTCTAGTTTCTGTCTTGCTAAGATAAATGAGGCTAGTTAAGATGACCGTTACCATTCGCAGCAGTGCAGGCCAGATTTCCACTTTCTGTTTTTGGTCACTCTGACTAACATGATGAATCACCTGTTGAATGGGGAAATGCATCACGTCTCTTTGTGGTGGTCAGTTATTTTCTTTCATCAAAACAGTCTCCTTTAGAAACTCTTTTCTATGAACTCACTGCATGCAAAAAGGGGATTTTATTTGAAACAGTAAGCTTATGTATTACTCCTATAATGTAGGTGTTGTTTTTAATCTCTACAGAACAAAAAGGAAAGTCCTGCACAGACATCTGTTAGTGTGTTTTGTTGACATTTTGATCGTATAAAAAGGCATATTTAATCTAAATGCAGTCCCACTACTATGAAAACAAGTAATATTTTGTTTTCAGGGGGGGAACAGGTAAAAGCCTATGGCAGAGCAGTACGTTTTTGTCTGCAAGTCCTATATCTTAACCATCTGAGGGAACCTAAAGCAGGGTTCTGTATCCAAATCTACAGACTCTTGTCGGAGTTCATTTCCCCTTAACCTCCTCCTCTCAATGAATTCCAGATGTTTTGCAGACAAAAGTGAGTTTTAAGGGGTGGAGGGTTGCTGGCAGTTTGGGGGAGTTGCTCATTTCTGCACAGTATGTATAATGCATGTAACCTTCCTAAAAAGCACTATAGGCCCCTTACACATGGCAAGTCTCCAAGGTTGCGCGGAGCCATTTTGTCTTACACAAGTAGTGAAACCTCGCAGTCAGTCCTTAAAAACTGAGAAGATTTACATTTACTACAGTAAATCAAGATGTAAACGCAAATGAACAGTTAAAATAGTTCACACACACACACACACACACTATATGACTGCCAGCTCAGTTCAAGTAACAGCCGGCATAGAAACTATTCCAAGTCTAATGAAGTCTTGACTTGCACATCTTTGGCACACAAAAGTCCACATTTCAGTAAACTCTCAAATTCAAATAGTAGGTTAGGCAAACAAGCAGGAGGTGTTTCAGATCTGCGACTGTGTGTGGTCTGCTACACTGTAATATCCAGAGGTAATGAAATCATGACTGGAAAAAATATACTGCTCTCTATTTTTAATAAATATCAAATCCTTCTCGCCTAAGGGGCAGATGAAAAGAAGCCTCGACCTAGTGTTCCTCTAGGCTCACAATAAAGTAGCAGCCCCCCTGCAAGACTCACACATGAGGGAAATCAAATGATTTTAAAAAATGCATCATTATTGTCCCTGCAGTAAAAAAAAAAAAACTAGAAGCAAAGCCATGTGTGCACTGCTACTGTGTGTATGTGTGTGAGAGAGAGAGAGTTTGAGAAAGATCTTGAACATTACATACTTTTAAATGATCTGGAAGGATGTTTTTGCTTTTACTTGAGGTTTGTTTCTATTTCAAATGTGAATAAGACTGATGTAAAAAGTGTGTTAGTGTTTTACCATGAACTTCCCTGACCCCTCATCAAATCCATTAAGGCTTCCCTCAAACTACTCCAAATACCACCACCCTGTAACCAGTCTGACTTCTAGCTGCAAATCATGGTTTCATGCTCGCCACCCTTTTGCCTGACTCACTCGACTAGGACTGCAGACTCACTGTTTGCTTTCCTCCCTGGTAGCAACGGCACACGTCGGCTACCGCGCATGACATTGGCAGCAGATGTAGCAGGGCCCAGAAAAAATAAACTGGCCGACAAAGATGCCGTCCGCAGAAGCTAAATATTGACTTAGCGACCTGTAATCAGATTCACATACATGACAGCATGGAAATAAACAGCAACATTTGCCCGTATCCCCTCTGCCGACCCTCCCACCACAACACAGGAACCCCAGCTTGCTGGGAAAAACCAGCGCCTGGGGCTCTCGGCTCAGCCGATCTGGTAATGAGAACTTGCCGGTGACGCCAAGGGGTGGGAATAAGAAAATGGGAGACATATTATGATGTATAATTACTTGTGAGACAGCCCTGCCTCCTACCAGCTCTAAAATCAGCCTTTGGAGCGAAAGTATTGGCTTGGGCTCCCATCGGAATCCTAAACTTCCTAAAATAGAGTTTAACTTAAAAACTCAACTGAGGACCTCAAGCAAAACGCCGACCTTTGAAGTGACTGAGTTTAAAGTTATACTGCGCTGTTATTTTTTGATCTTTTAAAACGCAGCGACCGACAAGTAGAAACTGTTTTCATATTGGATTTAGTGATGTTTGGATCCTCTTTTTCTGTATTTTACAAAACTACTGTAGCTTGTTTAGAAGATAACCTTCTCCACATCTGTTTATAAGATCAATGTAAAACCGAGCATCTGTTGATGTGCCTGTGTCACAGTGCTGGCTCATCTTGACGGGGAGAGAAAACATTAAGTCTGCATTTTCGGAGATCTATAAATTACAAATCCAAATATAAAGACCTTCATGTGGCTGGAATTTGGAGATTAAACAATGGTTGTAAATCAGGCGCATCTGGGGTGCAGTAAATCTGTCATTCTATCTTTGGGCTCACCGGGATCACTTTGGGAGGAGATTATCTCATGCAGTTGTATTGTTCATCCATGGGGAGCAGGAAGAGGGAAAAAAAAAAAAAAACTTTTTTCTTACATTCAAATTGTCCAAAAATGTCAGTGCTTACATTTGGTTCCAAGGATTATTCTGGTTCAAAACAGTATTCTCATTTTGATTGATCAACGAAAACGCATGTTTCAGTGGTGAGCCCGTGTCGTGGACAACAACTTCCTGCTTTATATTAAAATATGGCATTTTTTGATCATTAAAAATTAATGTGTTTTTTGTTGTTTTTTTATGTCCTATTCAGAAAACAATTGAATACATTATTGTATCATTATGTTGCTGAAGAAAAGCAATGCTTTGATCAATCTGTAGTCCTGTTAATATTTCACTTTCACACATAATTATTTCACTCTGTCTCCCTGGCTTATTTGCAGCAGATGTTTGGGAATCGATTCTGTATAATACAACAAACCATCTGGTATACATTCACTCTATGTTTTGTTTTCTATGAATTGAATACACTCAAAATGAATTCTCACAATCTTTTTATCATTTGCCAGTGGACAAAACCAACGAGGGACATAAAAGCTGTCTGCTAAGCTTTGTGTTTCAGAGACTAAAGTTTTTAACCACATGCTTTTGTAGCCTACAGTCGCAAGAAAAATAATGGCACTGTTTGCAATTGCCTCGTTTTCTGCATGAATTGGTCATGAAATGTGATCTGATCTTCCATAAATATAAATAAACAATATTTCTAAGCTGATAAAACACAAACGGTTGGGATTTTTCATGTATTTATTGAACAGATCCATTTAAACATATGAAGAGATGGTAGGAAAAGTAGGAGCAGTGTTTTAATAACTGGTTAAAACACCTTTGGCAATGAGCATTAATCTCAAACAAGCACCTCAATGTAGCTGTGGATTAGAAATGTACAATGTCCAGGACGAACATTGGACCATTGTTCTTTACCGAACTGAACTTCTCAGCCGTATTATCAGGACAGCTGGTTTGAACGGCTGTCTACTTGGTTTGAGGCCTGTACTTTACCGGGCCACTCCAAAAGCAATGTCTCTAAAGCCATTCTGTAGATTTGTAGCTTTAGCAACATCAGAATTCTGTCTTGCCATTACTTTCACCACCTTCACGTTGTATTTTTAATGGGTGTGTTAAAAAAAAAAAAACATGAACAATCACTGTTTAGGTCTAATCAGCCTCGAAATAATGGGTTTGTTGATATTTGTTAGTTTGGTGCAGATCAGATAATATTTAATGACCGATTCATGCAAGAAAACTAGGCAATTGCAAATAGTGCCATTACTTTTTTGGCACTCCGTATATTTGTGACAGTGCCAAACTGAAGTGCTGTAAAGCCCTTTTCAGATTAGGACACACAACTTCACTGCCTTAATTTTTTTTTTGTCAGACATTGATCTTTTATGTTAATGTTCCCTAATATAGGTCCATCCCCTTCAATGTCACTTCATGCAAGTTGCCCTTAAACCTAACCTAATAAAAATGCACAATCAGCTAGTACAAATGTAGCTTCATCATCAGAAGCATGTTTATATTTTAAAAAGTTATGGTAAACAAAATAAATTTTGCATCCCTCTTGATAAATACAAATGAACTTGATTTATTGAAGCAACATTTGTACTTAACTAAATATAAATTATATATCAGGTTATGTTATGATGTTACTCTTTGCCTTTCAAAACAAAGGGATGTAAATGTTTGCACTCAACTGTACATTATTCTAAAAATGTAAAACCTATATAAAATATAGGTTCCTTAATTTATTTATTATATTTATTACCTAAATTATTATTTTAAAAACACACACAACCATCAATTATCAGAGGAAAGGCTAATTTGTTTCAATTGATGGAGAGAAACGAGTTTTAGCTTTAGAGCTAAATGATTCCCAGGAAATGTGATAGGAGCAACTCCTTACATTTGTAAGGTACAAAGATGAAAACGAAAGAGGAGAAACAGAAAGAGACAACAGGAGCAGGGCTTAAGAGAAGTCCTAAAGTTTCAGGAAAGCAACAAAATGCAATGTGAGATAAGATTAGGTTCAAGCAGTACCCACCCCCAAAGGCTACAAATTCCCCATATGTGAAGCATTTAATATTGGAATTCCTCCCCTCAACCTCACCTCCGTGCCCATTTAAAAAAAAAAAAAGAATTTCAGGCCCTGACTGTGAATGCTATTTTTTTTACATTCTAAATAGTAGGTTTTGAACCCCACCCAGGTAAAATGGTTTCAATATGGTTCCATTTGTCTGTGGGAATGTGTTTTGACATTTCCTCGCTATTGTTAAGATCTAAATGAACTATCCAAATGTTGGCTTTTATTTCAGTAGGAGGCTGTAATTGTCAGATGCCTGAATAAACTGTCAGCCTAGACCAATTTCTTCTGCAGCCATCTGGAGCATTCACAATCTGGCCCATTAGTCCCCCCTTCCATGCCTGATCATTTCTGGCCTCACTACACAGGAGAGGAGATAGTGGCTCAGATGACGCCAAAGGTAATCACAGGAACTCGAACAAGTCTCTGCCATTGGTGCACAGACCAGACTGATAAATTGGGAAAAGTGCACGTAGGAGGTGGAGGAGGACATTTTATTCTAAACCAGGCTAATTGGCGGGCAAATTGTTGAATCGTGGGCCTATGAAGATGGGAGCAAACTGATTAAACCCTAGCCAGTCCTTTGAATACGAGTCAGCCCTCACCCCTAACGTAAATGACTCCATCCTAGAAAACAATCAGCAATCAGGAAACAAGCGTGAGTGCTTCAAGAGAAATATGAGGCATGTTCATATACATGACAGCTTTTTGGTTTGGTTTGTGGTATATAGACTATTAAAGATGTAAAATAACACAAGAAATGCAAATGGATGGTGGAACTGTAAACTCATCTTCTTTGATGCTGGATATTGTTTTACGACAATGAGTGGTGCGCAATTACTCAATAAACATGATACATATTGAGCAAATCTTAATTTTCATTCTTAATTTCTAATATAAGAAACAAGAATTTCAAGTGTAAATTGCAAGAAATTGATGAAATCACTGGTCCTGGACTAGATTAGCAGATAAATGTTAAAATGAACTACTAAGGTTTATTCTTTTAGATATAGCTCACATTACAAATTCAAATGAACGTCATTCAAAAAAAAAAAATCGTATGTAGGAAGCATTTCTCTTCCATTCGTGCAGTCATGAGAACAAGACTTCTGAAATGCACAAAGGAAAGGAGAATTTCATCCCTTATCCTTTTATCCAGGAGCAGAGCTCAGGTTTTATTACGTGTACCATTAATGGGCTCATTTTGTAATAAAATGATGGCCTCACCCATTGTAAAACTGGTATTCACAACACTCAGTTTTTCCCTCGTACTACTGGTCAAACTGGGAGCAGGGTTTGAAAAAATGGTTGTCAACAAAAGAAGTAACCTCTTACAGTGTAATACTAAATGTGCAAAGACAGCTGTGGGGAGGCAGAGGTGATCTGCAGAGGTCATAAATCCTCCTAGGCTCACTTTGTGTTTTCACAGCGACACTTCTTCAAAGAAAACCTCCTCTGTCTTTAGATGAACTTGTTGTCGTGACGAACACAAGTTTGGCTTGTTCAGCTGTTTAAACTCTTCACTGAGTGTGTAAGTCTTGTATCCTTTTGAACTGTTTAGATGATGATGAATGGGCTGGAGAACCAGTGGATACAGTATCAGTATCAGTTCCTGAAACAGACCTGATCCCCAGAAAATCAGCCTGGAGTTTATCACGAGCATGTTTCCTATGTCCCATCTCATCTAATTCACTTCGCTACTCAAACGAATCTCGTTTGCCTCTGGCAGAGATAAGAACATGGAGTAGTTTACCACTAAAGACTGCTTCCATTACTAGAAACTTCTGCTAGATTCAAACTCATATTGAAATCTTTAGTTTGTTACAATAAGAAATTGATATAACTCATAAGGTAAATATTATAACACTGATCAGTAACTCTTCAACCAAATAAACTGCAGTTGTTAATATGAACGTTTCCAATTCATTGCGTGGCCACAATGGACAGTCCAGCTCCTTAACTTGGCTCAAAGCTTCAACTCTGAGGAGAAACAAAGGGTCTATTATGCTCCTCGCTGACTCAAAACAGCAAAAAGCGGATGAAGAAGTGCAGACAGAGAAGTGCCTCTGTCACATTAACAGATTTAGGCTTGAACCACACTGTTGTCGTTTATAGCTGCAATGCAGCTTCAGTCAACACTTGGCAGTGAGTCTCACAATGTTGTTGACCGAATAAGTTCAACAAAGCATCATGCTGAGATTTACCTCAAATTAATTTAAATCCACCCTGTTTCTATGTGGGAATGGCTGTCAGAGTCAGAGATACAATCAGATCGGAGACGGGGAGGACAGCAAACTGTTGTTTATTCTTTCGTTTTCTCCAAGGCAGTACGAAAATGCCAACAAGGTTTCCATTGTGAATGAACAGACGTCCTTTGTGTACCCTGCCACTGAGTCCTGTGTTTCCATAGCCCTGTGCTCTCCACCCTCTAAATCATATAATATTCCTGAATTACCATGACATGTGCAGGATAGGGTTTCTCCTCTCCCAGACGTTTCTGTCAGAGTGTCTTAAAGTTTTGTCTTGGACAGGAAATCTGAGCCCTGCTCCACATTCAGCGCTGCACACTGCCTGAAGACAATGGCAGTAATTTATGGGTTTCAAGTTAAAACGTTGAGGTCTGATAGAAGAGGAACAGTTGCATTTGATTTTAGAATTTGGCATGCTTGTGGTGCCAACATGGATTCAGTCAGCCAGCCAAATGAACAAGACTAACGGTCTCCAGCCACAAGAGTGGATGTGTGAGGCTGCAGTAGATGCAGAGGTGCTTTGAGCTGAGTCCTATCATCAGCACAAAATAACAAAGCGTGCAGATAACATCATGCTATTGTTCACAATAACAATGTCAGGATGCTGAGGTTGAGCAGCGATCTTTGCCGTATTAGATGCACAGCAAGTCATCCGCCAGTTGTCTAGACATTGCCACTTGCAAAGCTGAAATTGGGAATATGCGCTAGAACTTTACACAAAGCATTTTTTGTGAAAGGCATGTGCACATGTAAGAGTGTGCTTCTGGCTTTGACCTCCCTACAATACGGTCAATTAACATCTTGGCAGAAATACAATTGCAACTTCCTCTCTCCTCCTACTTATTTTACCTTTTTTACTTTCCTGCAGCTCTCCCTTCATTGCTTCCTTGGCTGTCAGAGACACGTCTGTGGTTCTGTGGGATCCTCCCATGTAAACAGGCATGTTTTACCGCCAGCACACTGCCAAAACCCCTCAATTTGTCACTTCCCCAAGTCAGTGTTTTTGCGGCTTGCAAGGTGCGAGCAAAGGTACTTCAAGGGAAAACCTCGGGCAAAGCAGGGCAGAGATGGAAGCGATGTGGTTGGTGGCTTGTGCCGTTCTGTAGGTGTGCTGAAAATACAAACCACCAGCCTCCAACAGAAACCAATTCAACGCTCATCTGTTTACACTCCATTCCACGTTTTAGCTCGACACATGTTACTTCTGTTAGTCGTAGTGCCACTAAACTGTGTAACCAATGGTCACCGGCAGGCACTCCGCATTCAGAACTTGGCATGTGCCTGGTTTGAACAACAAGTCCACTATTCATTAGCAACACGTGGCTGCAGAAGATTATTATGCAAAGCAGAGCTGTCTAACAAATAAATGAATAAAAAGATTGTTTACTGCAGCCTGGTAATGACATCTGACAGCTCTTACAAGGAGAGGTAAGTTTGGTGCTGACCTAATTCTAACCCGAATCGTGGTCTAAGCTGTTTAAACTTGTAACTGCTTGTTAGATAATCTACCTCAACATCTTCATAATCTAGTGTGGGAATGATGGTACTTGAGGTTTCATATGTAAAAGATATGCCCCAACACTGACAATGAACCAGTAAAGCCAGGTGTAATGTTGTAAGTCATTTACAGAACTTAGCAAATATGAGTATTTTGAAGACGAGGATCCAGAACACAGACGTAACCAACCCATTTAACCTGAGGGACAACAATACAAAAGTACTTCGGGCAAACAAAATCTGCGCTAATTGCAACTTAGAGCTAGAAACAGTTATTACCTGAAAAATAATCAGCAAATTTCAATAACGGATTAATGTTTTAGTAATTCTTTAATGCAACAATATGCAGTATGTGGCTATAGAAGATGTCACAGTCCCCCGAACGATCAACCGGTACTTGTTTACAGTCTGATTCTCTGCTGTTGTTGTCGACGTCGACATTAAGACAGATGGATAATTTCAGAACATACTCTCCAACTACCAGGCTTCTTCGCCAGCTTTTGAGTATGTTCATGATAATAAGACATGCAGATACATACTGAGAGAGTCCCACAGTCCATGTACGACAGCTTAGCAACTCAAGTGTCAGTGGTTTTGTGGGTGTCAGTGGAGAACCAAACGATCTCGTGAAAATACTTTCAGATGTGATCAGTTGATGCAGACAAAGATGTGCAGTTGCCTTTATGCACACACATGCAAATGTGCACAGATAGTCCCCTGCTGCAAACACACACCCACCAACTTCTCCCGCTGCATTTCTGTTGTCCTTCCAAAGCCCATTTTGGCTAGATGCACCAAGAAACAAATGGTGAGGCTGATACTGAAAAAAAAACTGAGGAGGCAATTGAAAAAGTAGAGAAAGATGGTGAGATAAAAGGGAGGAGAGGGGCAAGCAGAGAGTGGAGTGTGAATAAAGATATGTGTGTGTATCCTATGAGTTAACGCCTGCAAGATGAAGGCGTAGAGGGGTGAAGGGGACAGCAAGTGAGGGGGGGGGAGAAGGACAGGAGGGAGTGCAAACATCCCTTAAGCCAAGCTGAAGAAAACACATGCTGGTCTCCTGCTGATCAGCCAGGATAATGTAGGTCTCCTCACTTTCTTTCTCTTTCTTCACTCGTATCTCTTCACACACTCGCTCACACACACACACACCATTTGCTCTAACACCTTGCCTTTCCTCTTTACGTTGTCAGCTTCTAAAATTGTCCTTCCTGTCTTCTCATGCTCTCTTTCTGTATGAGCTGCAAACATGCACATACAGCTCAACAGTTATTCAGTTGAATCATTTAATCAGGAACTTTGACTCATATGTTCTAATCATTTACACACAAATTGTGCAACAGATTGATGTTCACAAACATGAAGATGTGTTGGTTTTCTTAGGTTGCTGTATGAAATGTATGTTTCACACACAGCCAAACCAGAATGCTGAAAAAACCCAGGAGCCTCCTGGAGAGAACATGGCCGACAAATGAAGACACAGCTGTGCTCGTCTGAGAGCTCCCAGTCTCTGAGGAACGTGGAGTTATTAGACTCCTTACACACGACTCTGTTTGCTTAGTCTCTGACACGGAAAGGCAACCAACTACAAGAGACTGGCAGAAACAAAAAGAAGGAGGAAAGGAAAGAAAAGGAAGAAGATGGGTGAGACAGGAAAGAGCACAAAGGCAGATCCTTTAGGAAAAGAGGAAAACCAGGAAGCTACTGGATGAACACTGCTGTCACTGGAATGCCCAAACACCCTGCAGGCCTCAACACATGATCAGCCTCGACTTTCACAACAAGCGAACGTCAGACTGTACTTGTTAGGATGATGTGCGTGCTCAGGAAGGACACTGACGAATAGAAGCATGAGCTGCATTTGTTGCCATAAGAGGCTTTCGGTCTCGCTCTCGTAATATCAATGGTCCATGTGTTTTTATAAAATAAGGGAAAACAGAACACAGCCCTCTCCAAAAACCTGCAATACTGTGCATTTTAAAAAGGAAAAGTTACATATTTGTCATGTTAAATAAAAAAGGGTCACAATGCTTTTTCTTTCTCATTTAAAAGAGGAACATTTCATTTGAGAGCAACTGAACTTTGATTCTGGGATTAGACAAAAAAACCTGCATGTTTTACAAGTAAGAACATCTTTCCAGCAGACATCCACAGACCTCACGCTGCAGCCTTTTTTAGATATTGTTTTTTCCCCAATGGGTGTGACTCAGTTGGAGACAAAATGGTTTAAAAATGTACTCAATGCCCACATTTTATTACATATTTTATAGATTTAACTTTCTTTTTCTGTAATGTGAATCTAAACTTGTTTTTTTGTCTGAGAACGGACTCGGCCAGCATTTTTGCCGTTTTAACTCATTGACTTGTTGGTGACCTTGTGCCAAAGTATTTTTATAAACTTTCATTAAAAACAGTGTGATAATGAACTCTCAAGCAAGTAAGTTTTAAAATGAAGCCCCACACTTTGAGTGTGTGTGTGATTACATACACACACACACACACACACACACACACACACACACAGCTGGCCAAGCTAAACCTGCATCAGTGAAGCCAAAAAAAATAATTTGAAGACAGGGGTTGTCTTTGAAGTCTTGTCACTCGATCAGTGCTCCAACACTATTGTGAGCTGAGGAAGATTTACGACCTCTCTGCCTCACCGTTGCTTTCCCACAGCTGCTTTAACACTCTGTGCTGGTGACAGTCTAAGCAGAGGATTGAAAAAAGGTCCTGACCAAAAACAACAAGAATACCCCCTCACTTTAATGTTCCTTTTCGGAATTAGCGGAGTGTTACACAGGCATTTAAAATGATGCATCTGAAGCTTTCACTACCTGTACACAGTGAAACTGCAATAACAAGTTTAAATAATGTAAATTTAATCCATGTCTGGTTCTAAATCCTGATCTGCTGACATACTAAAGTATAATCACCTCTCATTCAACAGTGGAAGGAAACCTGAGATTTAGCTCCAGGGTGAAGTAGCTGCAGCCCAATAAACCAGTTAACTAACGCCCCCTGCTGGTCACGAGCACCAGCTGGACATTTTAATATTTGCTCACTGGACTGGACAAAATGGCCAATAATCTATAGCCAAATACATATTAAACGTGATCATTACTTTTTTCATGGCTCGTGTTTTCTATCTTGTTGCCCTTTTATTTATAATATGATCAGTTAGGATACTGAACTGAGAACAAAGTACATTTAGGCCAGAAGAGATGGGTGTTCTGATGGGAGACTATATCCTGTCAAGCTGTGTCATAGTTCTTATAACAACGATGTAATCTAAAATATAGAGAGATATTTACGTCACACTCGTAGATGTTGAACACTCACAAATACTTACATTCAGGAATCAGAGAGTTTCAGCACTTGACAAAAAAGTATTAACATTTCTCTCAAACTGAGCTTATTTAAAAAAGAAAATCTGCTGCTGCACCACAGTACTTTAGTTTAACAGCTGGACAATAAATGCGTATTCTCTACTGCTCCCCTCTCCATAGCTGCACCGCCTACCCAGGTTTTAACGCTCTTCGGGGTTCTGTTCTATTATTTCTGTGTGGAAAAAAAAAAAACTCACTTCATTCAGTCTGAATTACTGCAAAAATTGAGTTGAACTTCAGGTCATCATTTGTGTTACTGTACAGTGGGGCTGTAACATAGAAACCAGAGCAGCTGTCAGTCCATAGAAATAGCGCCACCGTTACACAGCTCTAATGTGTCTGCTCCTTCTTGACTCCGTAATGGTGAAATAACTGCCCAGCTGTGATCAGAATAGCTGTCGCTTTCTTCATAAAATATATTTTTTTTACAACTACCGTGTCACCATGAAACAATCACATTTCCCTTGGCTTCTCTTGCTCTCAACAGTTTCCATAAGACTGATTTCTTTCAATAGATTTTATTTTATTTTCACATATTTACACTGAGGTCATGGGAATAATATCACCTTGACTACTAAAGCTATAAACTTTTCTCAAATGTCTGTAAGCATTTCCCAGAGTAACATCAATATAAACTGTCTTTGATGTTTGTGTCAGAAATAGAACTGGTGGGGGACCAACATTATGTGGCTTTCACATTTCCTGTTATATGCTGTACAGATATGAAAACGTAGCTGCACCTGTAGAAAACAACTGCATGAGTCAGTGTTTGACATCCATCTGTGGCAAAAGCTTGACTGAAAAATAAGTTTAGAAATATTATAAATTATATAATATCTGACATCAACATTAAACCTACAGCATCATATACTCTAGCCAACTTTAGAATGTAATTATACACATTGTGTGTACATAAATATGCTACAAACATGAGTAGAAATTATTTATTTTCTGATTGGTTAGAAGGGCGAACCTCAATCAAGCCAGCATTGCTCCACATTAACATATGCTGTAGAGAATAGAAAAATAGTGTAGGTGTATAACTGCACCTTTAAGTTTCTTTAGAGTTTGCTATGGTCATTGGACTAAACAAGCAAAATATTATTTTGTGAAGGTATTACAAAGTCGACCATAAAAGTTAACATGCATCATGGCTATATTGAAAGACAAGCCATTCTCAAGCTGTCCAACAACTATAAGGAATTTCCTAAAAATTAAAGAAAGCACTGGTACGCTGAACAACATACGACACAGTGATCACTGGAGCACCAATGCAATGATTCGAAACATGCTGTCAACTCAACAAAGAACATTATCAGAAAGTAAGGTGGAAGTTTTTGGATTTTTTAGACAAGTCACTCAGCAGAACCCCAATGAACATCCATTTTAACTGATGAAAACGAGAGTAAAGTAAGGAATCCACTACAACAAACATCAGCAGAAGTAGGCTGCAGTAAAGCCAGGAAGACATACGTCAAGTAAAGAAACTAGTCATGTGACTGAATTGCAGGCTTGATGCAGTTATTGAAAACATGTAACCAAATATAAATGCCACTTTCTTCAACAGTCTGAGTAAAACAACACTGTAAAACCAATAGTTAGAGGATTATCCAAGTGCAACCTTCAGCCAACATCCACTGTAAACCTGTCACTCTAGGTTCACACACTTTTTAGACAAGTGAAACATTTACAAAATCTTACATCCTACAAAAATTGGAGGTCATTAAAAAAACTTCTTACACAAAAACGTAAACAAACAAAGCCAAAGCAAAACTAGGGTCTCAAAATTGCTACGTTTGTAACCATAAAATTACAAGGTAACATTATAGTTTATACAGCTATAAAAACATAATTATGCACTGTGGCTTTATGAATACTACGGTTTGCAAAATTAGGTCTCTTTAGAAAAGCTAAATACCTTCCTGTTAATTTGTTCCCTCTTCTAAGGCCTTTGATTCGGCCACTGTGGTGAGATGAACGTTTATAAATCACGGGGTTTGCAACCGAAACACTTTCTGTGAGCACACAAGCGTGTCGGGCCAGAATGAATATGGTTTTGATTTGCAGTGCACACCAATGCTAATCGCCAAGAAAAGCTTGTGAAAACCATGATGGATTTCACAGACATGGTTTTTGAGCTTGGGGTTTCGTCGCAAATCCATTTAAGCTTTTTATGTAATTTGGTTAAATATACAGAATCGTTTTTATCTTTTTATGTGTCCATTTTTGACCCACTAGACTTGTTGGAAAGAATATAATAAAAACTCCCATTGGAACAGATTTGCTCTACGAAACCTGTGTGTGTGTGTGTGTGTGTGTGTGTGGGCATGTCTTAATAGTTTTGTGTGGACACATTTTGTTTCAATACCATTGTTGTGAGGACGTTTTGGTGTTGTGAAGACATTTTGACTGGTCCACACAACTTCAAAAGGCCTTTTGAGGGTCAAGATTAGAGTTTAGGGTCAGGGTTAGAACTGGGTTTTAGTAGGGGTTAGTGGTTTACTTAATTTCCATTCATCCACTGTCTGTAACTGCTTATCCTTTTCAGGGTCACGGGGCTGGATCCAAGGCTGCACGGGGAGAACGTGCCAACCCCACAAAGTCGTTTATTACAGGAGGGTTTTGCAAACATTTAGGAAATAATTACACAAATGTTTATCATTAATAAAAAAAAAAAAAGCGAAGAAAAATTTTAAAGAAAATACATAAAGAGAACATGATCCTTTAAAGCGGGTTTAAAATGAGATTTGTGACCAAATACAAAATTATCCGTGTGATCCATGAGCAGCCTACTTCACACAGCTGAAGAATTAAATTTGTGTGTGTAAGTTTGGTTAAAATGTCATCATGTGGCCACAGTGACAGAAAGATTTAGCAGCATTTTACCACTGAACTGCTGTTAAGACTTGGCAGGTTAAGAAAAGCCAACAGACAAAATAAAGCATATTTTTAAATGGCACATGAGGCTCCTACTTTTGTCTCCATCTGGATAGGACATAAATTATCAAAAATAGTAATAATATTCCACAACTTGGCCTCAACTTTTACCAGTCACAGCCAAAGAAAGGTGAACTACTATGTAATATATGGAATAATATTTATATACATAAAAAGAAAGGCACCGTGAAACAAACATTTCTGGTGAAATATTAAGATGTTATTTGTTTCAACGTTCTTAGAATCATTTTAAAAACCCAGACTGTTCACTTTTTATGTTCACAGATTATGGCAGAAGAAGCTGAGAGCCAAATCCAGATCCCATCAGAGAGCAAGGGACATTTTTACAAAAACACAAAAAAACAAGTGTTGTAGCAGTGTTACATGAGAGTTTGCAGGCTCAGTGGAGGCAATACTGACTAAAAATAAAACTAAATAGTGTTAGCTAAAAGCTGCTAGTGTAGCCGCAGTTGTGGTGAAGAGACAGACTTTGACATAGCTAACTACGTTAGCAGAACAGCCTAATGTAAGTCAACTTGTTAGCTGAGCTAGCAGGCTGCTAATGATCAGCTAACTCGGATAAACATTTTCCTGCAGTAAACTGATGATGAAGCAGCTTCTTCCGTCTGAATGAACCCAGTTCCGTCCTCCGGAGTGGGCCTGGAACAGGGCGGAGTCAGTAAGACGTGACACGACCCTGACCCCTGAACCCTGACCCCATAACGTACAAACGTTTTTACCAAGGGCCCGAACCGACTCCAGGACCGCAGCTGGAAATATGTTACAAACACAAACTCCTCCAAACACGTTGGCGCCATGACACGTACGTGTACGAAAAAAAAAGCCAACACAAGAAAAACGACAACCATCCAATCAACCGACCGCGGAAAAAGCTGCACGGAGCCTCCAGCAGCAACAACAGCCTCCACAAAAAAGCGAACACAGACACACACACACACACACACACACACACACACATCCACTGTACATTACACAATTAACACACGAGCAGCGAATTCTTACCCCGAAGAAGAAGAAGAAGAGCTAATGTTAGCATCTGCACGGGAAGCCAACGTTGTCCAAAAGGTGAAGGTCCAGGTCCCATTTTTCCACAAATCCCCCGCCAAACCAAAGAACTCTGACTTTTTCCACGTTAACCCGCTGACTTGTCTGAAAACATTAAAGTTTTTTCAAACGTGCATCGCGCAGCAAAGCAGCAACAACAACGGAACGTGGACAGAGGAAGACTTCAATTAGCTCAGGTGTGAAGGGTGCGTTAGATTTCCACTTCACTGACAGGTGTTTGTCACGTGTGACAGGTAACAGCTAATCCCAACTATACGTCGCCAACAGCAAAACTAACATTCAGCTTCTTAGTTTTAGGTGAATCATCATAATCCAAGAAAATAATGTTTAAAAAAAAACAAACATCCTGAAAGGAAACATGTCGTCTGTAGCCCTAAGTGCATTACAAGTTCTCTTTGAACTTAGTTAAATTTAATGGTCAATATTATAATGCCATTAGATTATATTAAATACTATCTGAGGTGTCCCAGGAACCTGACAGCTTTTGGGAATTGTTGCTGTTTCTGGCTGTGTGTTGCACTTTATGATGTTTTATGTTTTAAAAGGGGGCAGACTCGTACGGGATACTGGATACTATGTCCTTTGTACATTAAAGTCATTTTTAAATCCCAGAATAAATTGTATAAGTTACAGTGTAGAGAAAAATACATTTGAATGTGCCAAATCATTTTTTTATGTTTTTATGTCAACCTAACCTACAAGTTATATAAAATGATTACAAATATTTGTCTTGTTGAAACTAAAACGGTGGCTTATATTGGGGTCAGGAGAGTGGAGGGGTGCAACCAGCTGTGCAAACACAATCTAGATGATTTATGAAACCATGTGTGCTGCTAATGGTCCAAAATGACACTGGAGCCACTGCAGCCCTGCAAACCATGACCCACAGACTGATATGTATATATATATATATTTGTACTTAATATATATATACATACAACCTGCTACTATAGGGTCTGACAGACTTACACTTGCAATTTTCTGATTTGGTCATAAATGATTTAGTCTTTTATTACCCATTTTATCTCTTTGTAAATCCACACAAAGCATGCATAAACATTTTATTTTAATGTCTTACAATGTTTAGAAATGTCTAGGCCTTTGATTATGTTTAAATATAAAACAGAAATAAAAATGAAATATAAATATGGATAAGGCATGAATGTGTTTACAAAGGAGTACATCTACAGCAGATAGTGGACAGCAAAGGTGCAGTTCCACAGCTGGGGCTAAACCCGTATCTGTAGCAGTTTCTCGTTGTTCCTCTGAAGTTCAAAGATCTGAAGCTTACATTTTTGCAGAAGAAACACAGTGGGGAAAAACAAACTGTATAGATAATACTGACAGCAAGGAAATCCCAGCTTGTGTCTGGGCTGCCGCTGTCTTATCTGAACAACCACATCTGGCGTTAATTTAAAAGCAGAGTGTACAAGTTAGCACAGCAGCTTGAGAAACAACTCTGTGAAATATCTAGTCGAGTCTTCCTCCTAACAAAGTAACACTTCAAGCTTAAACTTAGAAACTGAAATAAACGTCAGAAAGCTCGTATTTAAATTTGGGGGATTCCAGATATGTAGATGAAACCACACAAATAATGTGCAAAACATGTGCGATCAATGTCCATGTAAATGAAACTGGTTTGGTGCACGTATAGAAATATGCCACTAGATGGCTGCAATAGTTGAAAATTGCCCTACAGCTGCTGAAAGAGAGAGATTATTTAACAGTTTAATTTGCAGCTTTTATCAGATTTAAGAGTTCAGCCCGTACAAGAAAACAAATGAAAAAAGTAGCATTACCCTCATGTGCATCACCTACTTTTTTTTCTAAAGCAGCTGTTAGTTGCTTGTTGACTGCAGACATTTTAAATCAGTCAGGCTTTACAACTGCATAACATTAAAAAAATATCTAAACACTGCAGGTCTAGTCAAGCCAATACAAATGTAACAAGCACCCACAGGTTTCTCACTTATGTGCCTCACTATTAATTTCTGCAAGAATAGTTAAATAATGCACCAGAATAAAAGAATATAAAAATTTATTATAAATTCATAAGGCAAAACATTTTAAACACATTTCCTTAGTGTGTTTACATCAGCTCTGCATACAGGCTGCATTAAATGAGCCTTACATTCATAGGAAGACAGCATTTTTCTTCATCGTACACCTCAGTTTATAAT
Organism: Channa striata; assembly: GCA_033026295.1. NCBI lineage: Eukaryota > Metazoa > Chordata > Actinopteri > Anabantiformes > Channidae > Channa > Channa striata. The sequence goes on from CM065178.1 coordinate 19,956,269, forward strand.
ATGCAACCAATACAATAAACACTGATTAAAATAGGCTCAATCAACATTTAAAATGGACGCTGTACTTAAACACTTTCATAAAACTACACAAGGCACAAAACCGGGATTGTCTGTTAAGAACCCGTCTAACGTATTTACATCTGCTTCTACAGAGGCCTTCAGAGTTTACCTCATGAAAATCTAAACCCAAGAGTTAAAAAAATATACAAGCTTTTGACAAATTTGTTAAATAGAAAGATAAACTCCTTTAGAAGAATAGATCCAAGATCCTGATTCATACAATCAACAGCTTTGGTAGAAATACAATTATGAACAACTCAAGGCTTTTTTTTGTTTAATTGAAGCCTCTATAGTGAGATACATTTATCTTGAGTCACTATCACAAGATCCAAAAACAAGGATAATGGCGTGTGCAGACCAACATTAGCAACAGTGCAAGCCAATCATTCATTGCAGCTCTTTAAAAGCAAAAAAATACAAAAACAGGTCATCTTGTGTTTGCCAGATAGACTATTTTGTAATAAGAACTTTCCTGGATTGTTGTTCATAGTATCTGAAATCAACAAACCCTCATGTGCATTTCCAGTTGTTTTTTTAAATGCATTCTGAAGATCCAGTAGCCCATTAAAAAGTTATTGTAATCATGTTATTTACAGTCAGTTTAGAGGAGAATTTTTTTTTTTTTTTTTTTGGAAAGAAATGAACTTGTATGGTGTCTGTGGGCTTCTCCCAGTCTCTGCTAAAAGGTCGCAGCTCGAGGCGCACTATTACCATACCCCAAATCACTCACCAAACTGTTGTACGGTACAACTTCACTGCAAATGAAAATACACTGATAAAATTGTTGGTTCCCTTATGTTAAAAAAAAGAAAAAACATAATGGTCCTTTTCAGTTTGTTTTTAAAAATGTTCTGTTGAACCACAATTCACAAGCAATGACTGATTTTCATTAGTTATTTTTTTGTAGGTACCAACAATTTTATCCACGTCTGTACCTTTAAGAGAAAGTATGAGCATCCAGATTTTTTTACCTTAAGAGGATATGATAAAAAACAAAAAATCTTAAATACATCCACATAAAACACTGAAATATTTCTAGAGAAATGTTTTTTTTTTTGCCAAAAAAGGCTACGTGATCTCACTGTGCAACATCCTTTTTATTCTTTCATGAAAATCTCTGAGTAGTACAACATATAGTTTTTTTAACAGTGTGTTCAGGCATCCAAAGCACTTGGTTATATTTAGAAAAAGACTGTGGTCGGGCTGAACAAAGAACACATTACAGTCACAGAATGTGTTTGCCACAATCTCTCTTTAACCTTAACCAAAGTAAAAAAAAAAACATAAAATGAGGAATCTAGATTCAAACGTTGGTCTGCGGTATCAGTGCTGAGCTTGCAAATCACATCTTTGCAACTTGCTCTTCAATACAATATGCAGGACTTCCACTTATTTAAAAGCCATATATTGCATCATCTGCTGATTATGTTTCACGCAAAAAGAAATCACACTTGCACTTTAATTGCACAGGAATGTAATTTTTAAGAGACAAGGTTGAATAAAGAAAAAGTATGATTTTATAGATGAATAATAAGAAAGTTTATGGTTCTGCTGCATTAATTAGCAGATTTGTGACTGTTGTGCCTAAAAAAATACCTTTTTACGCTTTAAAAGAATAATTACGATGCATTTTGCAATGTTTTTATGATTATCTAAAGTGCAAAGTCGCACAAAAACCAACAAGGAATTTGTTGACTTAATTAAATGTTGCGACAGCAAAATTGCAAATTTTGGACTTTGGGACTCATATTTTTGGACATGAGTAGAGTGCTAAATCAGTGCAGTGCTAAATCAGTTTTTTGCAATTCCGGTACTTTGGTCCTTAAGTATGACATATGGAATGCGAATGCTTTTAAGCAGTGTTCTCTTCATCACTTGCGTGGACACTCTTATGTTTGTTAAGTTTTGACCAGTTACTGAACCGTTCTCCACAGGTACTGCATTTGTAAGGCTTCTCCCCAGTGTGTAGCCGCATGTGAACTTTCAAGTCGGTTTTGTGACCAAACACTTTGTCACACACGTTGCACTTATATGGCTTTTCACCCGTGTGTATTCTGATGTGTCTTTTCAAAGTCGTCCCTGTGGCAAATTTTCTTTTGCAGTAGGAGCACTTAAAGGGCTTCTCCCCTGTGTGAACTCGCTGATGGTTTTTGAATGAAGACGAATCCGCAAACTCCTTCCCACACACGCTGCATGTGTACGGCTTCTCGCCCGTGTGGATCCTCATATGCTTCTTCATATTCACACACGCGCTGAAGCTTTTGTCACAGGTGGTGCATTTGAACGGCTTTTCCCCAGTGTGAACCCGAAGATGCAGGTCGAGATTATACCGACGGTTGAACCCCTTTCCGCAAACGTTGCATTTGAAAGGCTTGACAACAGAGTGAACTACCATGTGTTTATTCAAATCCCAACTCTCCCTGAACATTTTCCCACAAATGTCGCATATGAAAGTCTTTTCAACAGTGTGCGATTTCATGTGAAATTTGTAGTTTTTGAAATTACTCTTAACTTTTCCACACTGTTCACACCTGTAAGGGCTTTCATCACTCACAGTGGTACGACTTGATTTATTTGAAGTTTTCTTTTCATTGTTACGCTTCTCACTTCGTGCTACCTCTGCACCACTGGTTGAAGTTGAGTTCGTATCCCTACGCCTCTTCTGTGGTGTTGGACTAGTACTTAAACTAGATGTTTCATTCCCATCTTTTTGTCTCGTTGCCTCTTTATGTCTTGTAGACACTCTGTCTCCATTTTTACGTTTTATGGTCTGTTTTGATTTGGTATTTGTACTTGATGTAATTTTCTCATCATGGGGATTCTTATTTGGTCTTGATTTTGTTGTTTTTCTCCCATCGCTGAGTTTCTCTTTAGATGACCGCTGCATGCTTTTACTTCGTCTTGTCTTCTTACTGTTTTCTGGTGTTGGCTTTTTGCTTCTATCAGGCGCCGTTGTCTCATTGTTACGTTTCTTACTTTGTGGTGGTTCAGGACTTGAAGAAGATGTTGCCAGATGTTCAGTTTCATCATTGGATATATTCTGTGTATTGTCAGAGCTTTTAGTTGTTGTGCGTGTATTGTTTATTTCCTCGGTTGTTACCACCTTGGTATTTCCACTTGTCGTCGTTGTGTCCTCGTCACTGGGCTTCTCATTCAGTGCACCTTTACTTAATGTTTTCTCATCATACCTTTTTGGTGTAATCTGTGTACTTTTGGTTGATGCTGTAGTCTCCTTGTTAGAGTTGTCATTTGGAATTGGATCATCACATTGAGTTAGAGCTGGTCTCCCATCTTGGCTGTTTATATTTAATATTAACTCACTGGTTCTTTTTTGCGTTGTGGTCTTATCACTGTGTTTCTCCTTTGGTCTCGGCTCGGGGTCTATAACTGTTGTTGTGGTCTTGTTACATTCCTCATTTGGTGTAGGCTCAGCATTTCTGGTTGATATTGTGTTATCATTTTCGAATGTCTCATTTGGTGTTGGCTCAGCATTTCTGGTTGATATTGTGTCCTCATTGTCGGATGTCTCATTTGGTGTTGGCTCAGCATTTCTGGTTGATATTGTGTTCTCATTGTCGGATGTCTCATTTGGTGTTGGCTCAACACTCCCTGGTGGGAAATCTTGGCTTTTCTCATTTGGAACTATCCCACAGGTTTCTTCCAATGTTTGGCTCTGATCATCGGGTTCCTCATTCTGTGTTGGCTGAAGGTCTCTAGTTGATGTTGTCTTCTCATCAATACAGTTCTTTGTTGATATAGTTTCAGCATTTGTTGTTAATGTGGTGGTCTGCTTGTTGGAGTTGTCATTTGGTGTTGGTTTGACACATCCAGCTGGGGGTGTTTTTTGTGTGTTCTCACCATCAGGTGTCTCAAAAAGTGTTAGCTCAGGACTTCTGCGTGATGTTTCATTCTCAGTGGCACAGTTCTCATTCGATGTTGGCTCAGTATTTTCATGTGATGTTGTGTGATTTTCATATTCCTTATGTGATGTTGTTTCAGAACTTTTAGTTGCTGTACAATCCTCCTCATTTAATGACGTTGTTGGTGTTTCGTCAGTAATTGTCGCTGGAATTGTAAAATCATCTGGTATCTTGTTTGGAGAAGTCTCACGGTGAATAATTCCTTCACAAGTTGAAGTCAACTTGGAGACATCAGCCACCTGGCGCCGTGCAACCTGTTGCTGTGTCTGACTGACTGACATTTCCTCATCTTCCTGTTTAACCTGTGAAATATCTGACTGGAGCAAGGATGAGCTTTTCTCCTGGTTAGATTGCTGCTGGTGGTTCAAGAGAACCCCCCCGTCCTTGTGCACAGAAGTGTGAGGAAGATCTAAATGACGGCAAAAAAACAATGAGAAAATGATGTAATGCTCCATACAAATAATCCTATATGTATATCTATCATTTTAAAATATAAATAACGGTACAAATTGAGAACAAAGCAATTCCCCATAGATTGAAAATGTAAGACTTAATAATAGCTACAATTATTAAATATAGTGTTTCAGGGTTATCACTATGCCTATTGGAGATGAAAAGATAAATTTAGGGTTCCAGTTAACAATAAATCCACCTGGTGGTTTGTTGTGATGAACAAGAGCATGGACCATGATCAACAGGTCTCCCAGTACAAAAAACATTACAGTCTTCTGTGTATGGGATCACAGGTTGACTGACCCTGTCCACCCTGCCATGATTTAATAAGGTAGCTGATCAGCCTATATAATTAGTGGGGCTTGTTCTTCCTCTTTTTGTACTTCCTTATCTAGGTTAGTGGCAAAATCTGCACTTAAGCGTTATTGTAGTCATACATGCATAAACTGTATTTAGATCAGATGATCTTATAACGAAAGTTGTGCTGTGAGATTATTTCCTCACTGGGATGTGGTTCAAACTATAATGACGTGGATGTTCTAAAGAAAGTCTCTCAGCCTTTTGCGTTTATATTGCAAAAAAATACTGACAATGAAGCAGGTTGATTGACTTTACCGAATTATATCCTTGGGTATAATGTGGAAAGGAAGAAACGTGCGCTTATATTTCATCTCACCCATGTCCTGTCCATGTGTTTCGTCACATGTGTCACACTGTGTGTCAGGAAACGGGGGCACACCACCGTCCCCGCCCGTCACCTGTGAGGTTTAACACAGCGCTGGTTTTGTGGTTTTACCGACCTGCCTGCTGCAACTTGGTCTCCGGCGCCAGAAGCGCCTCCAGCAGCCTGCGCTGACGCGTGAGTTGGGTCTCGTAGTCCTCCAGTCTCTTTTCAAACGCCCCCAGTATTTCCTGGGCAGCCGCCGTGAGTCGGTCACAGACAAACTGTCTCATACTTTGGACCGAACACATGTTTAAACGAAGAGCCGGAGACGATCGTCCTCGTTAAAAGTTCACCAAACTCTTAAAGCCAACGCAACAGTTTTCGGCGGAGTTCCGCATTAGCTGCGAAGCGACTAACAGCTGTTAACACGCAGCACTGCCCCCTGCCGTCCGGGAGGGTGCAGCCTCCACTGCACACAACACAACACCACACACACACAACAAAACACGACAGAACACACACAGACAACACAACACGACACAACACAACACACAACACAACACAACACACAACACAACAAAACACGACAGAACACACACAGACAACACGACACAACACAACACACAACACAACACAACACACAACACAACATATACACAACCTAATACACACACAACACAACACGACACGACACAACCACAAAACACACACACAAACACACACACAACACAACACACACACAACACGACAGAACACACACAACACAACACGACACACACACAGCACAACACAACACATACACAACCCAATATACACACAACCCAACACGACACGACACACACACAACACAACATAACACGACACAACACAACACAACACACACAACCCAACATAACACAACCCAACACAGCTCAACACAACACGACACAACACAAAACAACGCAATACAACCCAACACAACACAAAACACACACATAACACGACAACGCGACACAACACAATACAACACAACCACAAACAAACTGTGGTTTGACCTGAAGAAGCAGACCTACACAGTATGTTTAAATTAAAAAAAGACTAAACAGATACAGTTTCACCTGCGGACATATTTAAATTTTCCCATTACATATTAATACATGCTTTAGGTTTTACATTCAAGCCATACCTTTATTTAAAAAAAACACTTCTACTAGAAAAATATTAATAATGTTGCCAGAATAAAGTAACTTTTCCAGAAAAGGACATATTAAATATAAATTATTAGAAGTAATATTAGGTTTTTACTCTATAAAACCATTATTTCTCTTAAAATTCTGTCTTTGTAATAACAACTTTTCTCTCCTAAAAGTACACCGATTTATTTTGTATAATATTGCAACTTTTTTCTCTCCTGTGTCTGATACAGATGAGCTGAGCTTAAGACCATCAGGCCAGTTATCAAAACACAGACATAAAGACTAAAAACAGTATAATACTGGAGAAATAAGCTCATCAAGGCAATCTGGAAAAGATGTGGTTTAGTATCCATGTATTATCATTTTACATTTATTTTCCAATATTTTAATTTATGTACTTTAAAGCATATTGTAGCGTGAAGCTTTCTTGCATAAGGCTTCTGAGATTCAGGCTTCTTGCATAGCCTGAAAGCAAAGCAACATTGGGCCAGAAGACTAATGGTTATGTTTTTCCCAAAGATTCAGTGTGTTTCTGCCATACGTGGGTCTTTGTGTGCATTTTCAGACACTGGAGGTCAGGAAACGCCTTCCCGCAAATGTCGCACTTACATGGCTTTTCTCCTGTGTGAGATGTGGTGTGTCGTTTCAAAGTCACCTTGTCAGCGAGTCCTTTCCCACACCACGAACACTTGTATGGCTTCTCGTGAGTATGCACTCTGACGTGCCTCCTCAGACATGAGCGGTCAGAAAACCTCTTGCCGCAGTCTCCGCACGTGTACGGCCTCTCACCTGTGTGAATCCTAAAGTGCATTTTAAGGCCAAAGCTCCTGCTGAAGGCATTTCCGCAAAGTGTGCATTTGAAGGGCTTCTCGCCAGTGTGGCTCCTGATGTGGAATTTCAAAGCAGTTCTAACCTTGAACATTCTCCCACAAGAGTCACATTTAAATGGCCGATCACACCTGTGTTTTAGTTTCATGTGAGCTTTTAACTTTGTGAGGAAATGATATTCTTTGCTGCATATGAGGCACTTGTAAGGTTTACTGCATGCTTTTGGATCGGTTCTTCTAGCTGACATTGTACCATCATGTCTGTCACTGTTTGGTTCTGGTTCTACTTTAGAGTCTTCCGGGTCAGAGTTAGATTTTATCCAGGTAGAAGAGACGGTGCCTAGAGGCTCCTTTTCTGCTACGCCATGAGGTTTTTCATAATCCAAAGGCCGAGACTGATTGTGGCTGCTTTCCTCACACGTCAACTTAAAGTTTTCCTCCTGCTTAAGTACAAGCTGCTCTTGCTCGAGGCTGGTGGGGACTCTGTACTGTTTGTCTTTAAGCTCTGGACCTTCTGGGTTCTTCTGGGCCAAATTGGTGTCGCTCTCCTGGTTACAAAGCTGCTGCTCAAGGTGAAACTCCGCTTCTTCCTTATAGACGGACAGCTGTGGGAGATCTACGGGAAGGACAAAGAAGTATTGAAGGTGTTTGTTAGTAGGGAACATGTGTCACATGTAACAAAATTTTTCTCAAGGGGCAAAAATGAACATACTCATCACAATTTCAAGTATATTACAGATATTTTTTATGTTTATAATTTCAAATAAATAATCTACTACTTCACCTGCTACAAAGGATAATAACATTCAACCTTACAATGTTAGATCAAACTGTAACTTTGTAGTAACTCAAAGACACTTGTTTTAATTAGAGGCAATAGTAAATAAGCAAATAATGATGACTAAAAGCTTAATCTAATCTCAGTTTCAAATTTAAAGCACACAGAAATGTTAGATCGTAAAATATATGCGTAACTTTCACACACACCTGTTCTGTGCAGCCTTATTTCAGGCTGCAGAACCACATCGAGCAGTTTGCGCTGGCGGCTCATCTCCTCCTCATACGCCGATAAAGTTTGTTCCAAAACACCGATAATTTCCTCGGCAGCACTAGTGAGCCGCTCGTCGATGAACTTCCTCAGAGACTCCATAGAATTCATTGTCGCTTCACAGACGTTCACCTCGACTCACCTCCGCTGCGTTAACAACAACGTTAGATCCCAAGACTCGGGAGCAGATTCTGGGAGGAGTAACGGCCGCTTCCTCCGTAAACACGCGTTCCCCGTTAATTTAATCAGCATGACCGGAACTTGACCCCCAACTAGTCAGCTGAGGTTTTCGCCTGGTATCCAGGCCGACCAAGCTAACTCTACCTAACCCCGAGCTTTGGGGTTTAACTCTGACCTTACAGGGACTGTAGCTGACCACCACCTTCGGCTGCCTTCGGCGATCACGTGACTGATCACTAACCTCACAGCAGCTGACCACAAACTTCGGGTGATTTCGTTTCGGTGTCACGTGACCGGCCCTTTGCACGTCGTAGCGGTCATTCGAGTCATTTTTCTACAACTCGGGGAAATATTGAAGCCTACTGCTGCCATTAACTGTTAGAAATATAAAGATTTCATAAAGAAATAAAGGATTTTTTTTAATTTATAATTTTAGTGAAGAAAAATTCATGGACCTCTACTTCTGCAATCATATTCAGAAAGTTCCTGCTGTGGGATAATCCATTAAAAAAAATCAGTGTTACTGTGCAACCTTAAAGTTTAGTGCTGGTGACAATGAAGACATAAATCTGTGGTGTAGTTTGTTTATAGTCTAACAAGAGCGTTTTTCTTCTGTCAGTTGAGATAAGCGTTATAAACCATAGAAGTGGTTTACACAGAACATCACAGAATATCCTGCTGAACAAAACATTTAGGTATCATAACTTTATGTTCATCACAGAAGTTATTTTCTACAATATCTAAATTCCAATTGAAAATCCTATCGTATTTTTGCTGAGGGAAACAGAAGATGCTAACTTCTGGGTTGGCCTAACCCTAACCCACTGACAGCGCTCTATGAAGCACACAATCTGAAGTAGATGCTCTGTCTGAGCTGATTAAATGTGTTATAGTTTTACAATGGCCTTTATCTTAGAATTGTCTTAGGATCTGACGGCAAACAAATTCTTGTTTGTAGTGTCATTAGGGGTTAGGGTCCCATGCCTAAATCCAATAGGTTTTAAAGCACACACCCACTGCAATACAAGAGTTTTACTCTTACTTTTTAATGAACAGTGGCTCATTGCTTTGTTATAAACCTAAATAACTAAAAAAACACTATAATTATAAAAAACCTGGTATATATAATAAAACATGGTATATTGATACAATGTTTAAAGACAAATAGTATGAAATATTTTTCCTTACTGAATATATAACAACTTTTTATAACACCAGATCTAACCTGACAAATTTGCCTCAATTATAATTGTTTGATTAAATTTGGGAGAAACCAAAAACAGTATCAATTAGTATTTATGTAATAAGTTTTGTTTTAGTTTAAATTTCAGACACTGTGGGTTTTAATCTGTAGGGTAAACATACAGATTACAGTAAAAACAGCAAATAAAAAATTACATCCTGAAAAGTCTTATCTAGTCATATCAGTCACTCTCAAATATCTGACAACAGTGAAGCTTTATAAATACCTAACAAATAGTAATTGAGGTACATGGATTCTAAGCCCTGAATAAACAGACAAAAGTGATTAAGAGGTGCTTCATAAACAAAGACACATGGCACAACAATATAAATCACAGCAGTGCTTTAACAGCATTTAATGTACTTTCAAAATGATGCTAATGTTACTCCAGGATTTGGAGATAAATACTGTTTCAAACAAAAATAAGAATAATACTGGGATGTGGAAAAAAAATACATCAACAAATAGTGATCCAATTTTTAGGGAAATCATTTGACATTCGATCCTTCAGATTAGATCACTCACTTTACAGGGTTACAGCTGGTTAGCTGTTGCCACGTGTAAACAATACTGTAGCCATGATAACATATGCACGCCAACAGCCTCACTGAAAGCCTCACAAAAATGCAAATTAGAACAATCCCAATAAGTTATTTGCATGTATTATATAACAGCTATTTTCAAATTAGTATTCAGCGCGGTTCACGTTCCAAACTCTTCTCCTCAAATTCTGAGGTCTGACTATTTCTCATCCTTGTGGATTTTCATATGTCTTTTTAATCCTGATGTGTCATTAAATCTTTTCCCACAGGTCTTGCAGAGATACGGCCTCTCTCCCGTGTGGGTTCTCATATGGAGTTTCAGCACATTGTTACGTCTGAAACATCTTCCACAGGTCTTGCACACGTATGGCTTCTCACCCGTGTGTATTCTGAAGTGAACGCTTAGTCCTGATGCCTGACTGAAACTTTTCCCGCAGGTGTGGCAAAAATACGGCCTCTCACCTGTGTGGATTCTCAAATGAGATATCATGGATGATTTTCGAAAGAATTTTTTCCCACAGATGCTGCACAAATACGGCTTCTCGCCCGTGTGTGTCAGGTTGTGTCGTTTTAATGCCGACGTGGCACTGAACCTTTTTGTGCAGATCTTACAACTATACGGCTTCTCACCAGTGTGACTTCTCAAGTGGGCACTCAACCTCGACACATACTTATAAGATTTTCCACAAACGTCACATTTGATAGACTTTGTACTTGTCTTAGGATTATACTGACTGTCTGATGGAAAGTTGTATACGTTGTCAATGTGAAAGCTGAGTTCCTGTTGTTCTTCTGTGGGCTCTGCATTTAAGGCTGTTTTTGCGTCCTCATGTTTTCCTTCTTTGTGATCTAGGTTCTCATCTACATGAGAATTATGAGAAAATATGTTGTGGTCATTGTTTAGCTCTGACACCTCAGAACTTCTAGGTCGTAATGTTAACCTAACTGCAGTGTCTCTCTCTTTTTCAACCCTTGTTTCATTAGTTTTTAAATACACACATTGCTCTTTATTTTTGTCACTTGCCCCATAAGCAGGACTAATCATAAAGGTGTCGTTCTCCTTCTTTAGTACAACCGGTTCTCCTTCCTGAATGAAGCAGAGTTTCTCCTCTTCCTCTTTAATTGGCTGAGGCTCTGCGTCCAGACCGGAGACCCTGTCCTGGGAACAGAGCTGCCGAACCTCGTCCTCGCACCCATATTGCAGTGGGAGCTCTAAGGGGACACAGGGACACCACAGCTAGTATCATAGCGTGAAAAAAAAAACAACAATATGCTAAAACCTTTTCTTTTTTTTAATTTTAACTTAAAAGCATCCTTGAATCTGTAGAAGTCATGCTGTTCACTGGGGCTTGTTTGTGTCACATACCGATACTGTGCAACTTAACTTCGGGTTTCCAAACGATATCCAATAGTTTTCGCTGCCGAGCAATTTCTTCCTCGTACTTGAAGATAGTTTTTTCAAGCATTCTGAATATTTCTTCAGCAGCAGCGGTTAGTGTCTTGTCGACAAAAGCTCTCAAACACTGGACTGAGAACATCGCTACCTTTGCAGCACTCAGGTGTTATTCTGCACTGGGACTCCACCAACATGCACTTCTCACGGCTTCCGTCGCTTTACTTCCGCTAGTTGTTACAATGTTAAGTTCCGGAAGTGAAACTCGCGTCTTAATTTGTTCCGTTTGAAAATGTTTTTTTTTCCCCCCACAGTGTAAAACCTGGCTCTAACAGTTTCTCTATAATTCATTTTTTAACTTGTTTGAATTTTGTTCTCATCAGAAATTCCGCTCTCTATTTAATACTTATTTTACAAATTCCATTTTATTGTTTTATTTATCGTCTTTGCAGAGTATTCTTTGAATAACTGCACAAAGGAACTACAGACAATTATTAACCAGTCCAGTGAGCAGCAGCTTCGGGGGAGAAAATATGCAAATTAATTAAGAAGGAGCAATGCTATAAACTATTGTTTGCATTACAATATTTTTGGAGGCACACAAAAATATGGGACTTCGCCAGCAAAAATAAAAAAAGGTTACAGTCTTCCAGTTCATCACTGTCACCACTAAAAAGCATGCATAATTTGCTATTTAGAATTCAAAATTAATAAGATATTTGTATTCTAAAACCATAAAACTGCAAGGTTGAAATAAACATGAAATTAGAACAACTTATTCTTCAACAAATAGTTGAATAGGTGTTGCCTAAAATTTGTGGTACTGCTTGTCGTGATCTGTTTTGTCAACTTCATCTCGTCAACACTCAGATTTGCCATTTATTATTTCTCATATCTAAAGGGCCTTCCAGGTTGAAGAGATTCCTACAGCTTATAAAAAGACACTTTGACGGTTTCTCACTAATGCAGAGGCAGGCTTACTCGTTTCCGGTGGTGAACCATTCCAGAGGTTTTCGTATTATAAAACTCTGCAGCATTAATAAATAGTTGTGTCCCTCTCTACACCCTGGCTTACCACTACCAACGTGTCGCTCCATATCTAATTACAGTCAACAAACAATAATTTCCTTGACAACTATTCAGCTGATGTATTCGATGATGTCATTGTTATTAATTATTGTGAAAGAATCCACCTGACACCGGGGAAAACTGGATCCAGCTGCTGAGAGAAGAGAAGAGGCTGAATGAACAAATCTGAAGGCAAGTACCGCAAGTAAAAACGACGAAGAAGAAGTAGTGGAACGTTTGCGTACCACCGTGCGTTTCCGGGGGGGACATAAAACGAGACGGAATCGTTAAGGGTGGATGACAGTAACGCATAAAAAAAATGCTAACCTTGGTTTTAGCAGAGTATATGGATTAGTAAAGAGAAATGTTTGGTTTTCGTTAGGGTCTGCCTGTAACTCAGCTTTAGCCTGGTTTCGTTTCCTTACACGCTGCATAAATGGGTGGATATTACTGCGCCATATGCAGACAAACAACGTTCACCGGGAAGAGACACGTCTTTGGTAAAACCCACCAAAGCAGGCTTAGAGTGGTCCTCCTGAAATTCCTGGAGAAGGTACGGTCGTTAACAGGCCAATGTGCTACAAGATGGTTTATTTCGCAAAATTATATTTGTTATAAATATTATTAGCTAATAGCCGAGTTATTGCAGTGGCCATATTGTATATTAAGTTGCCACCAAAGGGAGAACAATAAGTTCTGCCTCACCCAATGGGATAATGTCCAGTTCATGTCCAAACCGAGGTTTTTTTTATGTCTTCCTTTTTCATCCATTGTCTCCCAGGTGAAGGAAGCTCGGCGAACACTAAAGAAACCCCAGGTGGAAAAGTTTGACTGCACCCAGCACAAACAGACATTCTGGTGCTACTGCTGCGAGCTGGAAATCCAAAGACATATCACAGACGACAACATGACTGTGCTGCACGGAGGCTTGTTAGAGCATATGGCCACGTAAGGTTTACCCAAAGAACTGTGCCTTATTAGACAGATCGCTGCGAACAACCATGCCAACTCTGTGTACTTAAACCTACTGATCTGTGTGCTGAGAGCTAATGCGGAAAATTTTATATAAATATTTAAAATATTTTTTTATTTTGAATGGAGCTCCATGGGTGCCTTTGGTGTCTGTCTTGTGTAGAGCGTTCCAATCACTTTGTGTGCTCAACACATGAAAGGCATCGAAGACTCCATTCCATTCACTTTTAAATTGTTCACAGCGTCCAGTCTCAGGGTTTCGCTTCTGAATTGTTCAGGGCTTCACTTAGGGCGCCACAGTCGCCCCGTGGTAGCGTGGTCGTCCACCACTCCTACAGTTGTAGGTTTGATCCCTGGCTCCTTTGGTCACATGTCGAAGTTTCCTTGAGCAAGACACTGAACCCCCACTTAGTTGCTCCCAGTGAGCATTGACCAGCTGAATAGCACAGCTTCACCATCGGTGTATGAATGTATGTGTGATTGCGAATGGGTAAATAAGAAGCAGTCTAAAGCGCTTTAAATCTGTGGCAGCTGTTTGCAGCTGGAGCAGCTGTTTCCACCAGCTAGCTTTCAGCAATTAGATGCATTTTCTTCAGGAAATGTTGCATTCTAGTTATATTTGCAGTCGTCTGTCTTGGTAGGAATCGATTAACTTCATTTTCAGATAGACAGTTGCTTAGTATTGCTTAGACAAATCGTCTGTAATAGCGGTCCTTGATAACCCAAGTTTTAAAGAGTCAAAGAATTTATCAGCCCAGGAATATCAGCTGCATTTCATGTAGATAAAGCATTTTTATACATTTTAAAAACATTTTCGACTAGATTTTGATTTTGCTAATAAAATGCTTCCGTTCTCTGGTTACTGATTGAAACTTTAAATGTATTTGGTTTTAGCCCAGAACACAGGAAGAAAACGCACACGTTCTGGTGGGAGAACAAAGCTGACCCAAAGCTTAGAGACAAAGTCATCATCACAGAGGAGGAAACAGAAAGGTAGATCAAATGATCCTAAAGGTTATTTTAGTAAAATAAAGTGTGCCTACATTAATAATTGTTTGTTTTTGCTTAGGTTTAAAGCTGAGGTGGCAAATGTGTTGGAATCATTTGTAGAGAAGGAGGATGAAATTATTAAACAGGTGTTGCATTTTTTTTTTATGAACTTCTATTTTACATTCATGTTTCCGCTAAGAAGTGTTTTAATTATTATTTTAAACCTAATTTTTTCCCCTTGTTTTTGTTTTCATGGCTCCAGGAAGCTGATCGTATCCGGGCGCAGGAGAAACATCGTCAGGAGGTCCTTCAGTCTCTTTCAGAGGTTTGTTTTCCAAGGATGCAGTGGCAGTATCCATCACTGTGGCCTTGACTATTGTATGATTTTTTTTTTTTTTTTTTTTTTTTTACCTGCAAGTGCAACCACTGGAGATCCGGTTTAACTCTCAATTATAATTGTGCCTGATAAAACTAGTGAGTTTAGGACACATTTATTTGCCTCATCATCTTATTGTAAAATATTAGGACAAAGTTTAGCTAGTTCACGTATGGATAGTACAATGCTAAGAACTAAGTTTGAACTTTTGGTTAGTTTTTGTGAATTTTGATGAGGAAGGCTGAGATAAAGCATGATTAGTGGTCAGATTTCCTCTGTGAACCCCTGTTGGCTTTTCCTGAATCAATATCAGCGTGATGCAGAGCCAGAGTTGTTCACTGGATCCAACGGCATGGACATGTCTGCACAGAATTCTATCGGGTAAGACTGTCTATCTGAACATTTTATTCTTTTTTCCCTATATAATAACTTTATTGGAATGACTTTTTGTTTGACTGGCCTTATCTTATGGTCTGGCAAACAGCTCTCAAATTACATCGAATGGATCAGACCAACATCTGGGGAGCAGCTTTGTTGATGCAGTTGCTGAAGTACAATGGGCTTCAACAGGACAAGGCCTGACTTTCATAGGTCATCAGGTAGACAGACAGTTTTCATTAAGAAAATGTTTAATTTAGGTAATTGTTTTTAACAAACACAGTCACCTTCTTCAATCTCTTTTGCAGGATTCATCAAACTGTGGAAATGTTCATACAGGTACTATGACATTTAAAGTTGTATAATAGTTGAGTTTTAACGATATTAAGGGACAAACGCGTGCTTCCTATGACTTGATAAAAGATGTTGTCACATTTTCAGTGTCTCAAAAATTAATGGCTTCTGTTAACATTTTGCGTTTTGGGTTGTACTCTAGGTGCCGTCCCTCCTTGGCTCCAGGATGATCCCCTGGAAGGGACCTCAGGAGCTGCAGCGCACCCGGAAATTGGCCCCTCAGTTGAAGGGTTCCTCAAACAGAGTAGGCATTGCACAGATTTCTTGTGTTTACCTTCTGTGGTATGTAGGTCCGTAGTCAGCTAAGCAGTTTATTTGCCCAACATTTAAAATGCGTAGCCTCTATGCAGTAATTTTATATTAATATCTTGTTTTACAGTAATCTTAATCTGTCTCAATGATACCAAGATTATATTTAATCAGGCTTGGGGAAAAACATTGTTATAAGTAACAATTTTAATATAGTTAAATTGTAAAAGTTGATTAAGAGGACCTTTTTTGTCTTTTCACAGAAGAGCAAGAGAAGCTGAGGAAGCTTCCTCCAAATAGAGTGGGGGCTAACTTTGATCACAGCTCCCATACAGGTGCAAACTGGCTTCCCTCCTTTGGTAGAGTTTGGAACAGTGGCCGACGCTGGCAGTCTAGGTGGGATCACAACACTTGACACTACACCAGGCACTGGTATAGAATGATTACAAACCATGTCACTTGTCCCTCTACACAATAGTGTCTATACACTCACAGCAATTAAGGTTTGTGTGCCTGAACAGGGGAAGGACTGATTTGAGAGTCCTGTGTCTGTTAAATTTATCTGTGCTACCACTTTGGTAAAGCTTCATCAGGGTTTGTGGAAACCTGTCGTAGAAGTGGGAATTTTAAATGAAGCCTATTTCTGTTTTTTTGAGAGATTAATCCTAGGTGTCTTTTAATATTTCATGTAGCTTTTTCAGTTGTAGTCTTGCAGAAAACACCACAAGTGTTGTCCCAACTTCATAGCTTGAACATATTTGAATACACATTCAATACCACATTAAGTATTGACAACAGTAGCTACAAGCTACATTCTCTCTTCCTGGTTCTCAGCTGAGTAACATCCTTATGTTCAAACAACAGGTTTAGAAGTAGATATTCCACAAGTGTGACTCTGCACACACTGCAACAGATGTTTTTATCTACTTAAGATGGCCTACCACTCTCGCTCAACTAATATATAGCTGCAAGAGTTTAAAAACTATAAAAATAGGTTGCAACCTACACAAAACCTATACAAATGGGTTGCAACCTTGGTCAACCTGCTTCACTAGAACTCCTCCATGTGACATCATCTGAGGGATATAAAAAGATGTTTTATTTTATAGTGAAAGCAAAGGGAATTGTAATAACATTCATACTCGTTAAAGTATTGTAGTATTTCATCAGTATATGAGCTATAGTTGGCCTTCTTAAAAAATGCCAGTTTTTGCCTCATGTCCTGTCTAAACATCAAAAAGGCGCATAATTTATTTCCCGCTCCACAGATTAATCTCATTCGTTCTTGCATGCATATGTGACTTTTTCTCCAACAGGCACCAATTCAGACAAGAGGAAGGGCAGAAAAACAGACAGAAGAGGAAGAAGGAGCACAGCACAGGCCGGTCAAAGAAATTAAAGTCGAGTGAATGGCAGACAAATTCTGACAACACTTAACATTTACCATGGTGTGTGAGAATACATGAGTGAAGGCATGTACTGTAGCTTGCAAAACGTGAATAAGGTGTTAAACTGTCTTTCTGAGTTGTATTAGGTTTAAATGCTCAGGCTGACTAGCTACCCCATTGTTTCAACAAATATTCAAATGTGTATATGGGAAACTGCATGTAACATTAACTTATAACATAACTGGGAAACGTTCCAGTAAAGATATTCACACCATATTTAGAATTTATGAAGTTACCTTTGACCGGTGCATTTTTTTATGTATAAATCGAATAGTACAGTCACCAACAAACTGCTGCCACTCCCAGATACAGATCAGCAGGTTGCTGGTTCCAGCACATCCTTTGTGATCGTTCTTGCAAGTAAACAGCAGGGGGCAGTAGTCACTCAACTAACGGGTTCCTACTGTTTGCCATCATGTTAATTTATATCAGTCTGGTAAAGATAACGTGGCTAAAGTCTAAATTGTATTACCCACTTTGAGGATGTGTGTCCTTTTTGGCCTGAGGCAAAAAGAATGTGACTGAACAAAGCAGATACCAGTGATGAGAGCAGCTATTTATGTCTCTTTTTGCAGTTAGCCTGAACACCAAAGCTTTCATTTCCTTTTTCAGATCATGTTACATGATGAGGTACTGGCAAATGGCCTAAAGCCCACATATGCAAAGTTTCTCAATGTGAGATGAAAACATTTTTAAAACACAGTGTTTAAAAAAAGGTTATTGTATATTATTGGTCTCAACAGAATAAGCATTTTGCATATGGATCCCCCAATCTACTACATTCAACTGATTTCTTCTTTTTGTTTTTTTTTTTAATGGGTAAAGCATTCAAATGTAATACTTTAAGTGTGTATATAGTTTAAGCTAGAAAATGAGCTATCAAAAGTATTTTTAAATGACTGTCTCAAAGAAGCAGTCGCTCGATGCTTGGACCCATAACATCATAGCAGTATCCTCAGTTGTCAAACTTTTGCCTTAATGTTGGGCACAGAAAGACAATCCGTAGGGGCCTAGGAAATTCCTGAAATCTTAGTCTTGCTTTCAAGTTTCATTTTTTTAAGTTTTGTCCATGAACTCGAATGCATTTAGATTTTTGTCTCTACAAAGGCAGTGAACTTGATAACTATCTTTGATAGACACGATAAAGCTCTTGTTTCACATGCTTAGATACTGCAGCATAACAAGCTGAGAGTAAAAATAAAGTGTGATTTTTGCAATGACTGTTACAGGGTGAAATATGCAATGTTTTCTTCACACAGACACAGAGGAATGGCTATGAGCTGTAAATGCAATACCCTATTTTCCACTCCCTGAACCTATAGCAGGCCCATCTTCTGTCTCTACGAGGCTTTCCCTATCCACAGCTAAGTGTAATCAGGCCTCATGTGCTCGGGGTAAATGGGCGTGGGGCAGCTGCCTGCGAATATGGGGATACAACGTGTAGCGGATCTATTCTTAGCACGATGACAACATGGCTATGGAGGATTCAGCACAAACGAAACGAAGGGAGTTACCATATGTACATGCGAATTTCATCACTGCTGTAAATGACGGCAGTGCACGATGATGTCACTGCTGGAAAACAGTGTAAAGGTTCTGGTTAGGACATCAGTGTGTGTGATTTCTTGTAGTTCTTTGTTTCTTTGTTAAAATGTCCAAGGATTCACCGACAACAGGAGATCCTGCACAGCAGAGATCCTGGCAGTAAAGAATGGGAGGGGAGAAAAAGCACGTGTATGGGCGTGTCTTTTGGTAATCCACGGCCCAATGGCAGGCCGTGATCTCTGAATAAATCTGCATGTCTTAATTGGGGAACTACCCCTACGCGCCGATTGGTTAAGCACAACAGAAGCGTCCAATCGCTTAAATGACAGGCGCTCAGCTGGCCTTAGAGGCCCGCCCCCTACATAAAGCCCAGCAAACCCCGGAAACGGCGCTTAAAGGAACAGAGAAGGAATTTCAGGCAAAGGTTGAAACAACGAAAACAGCTGCGAGCACACAAAAAAAGACAGACACGGGGAGGAAGGGACGTAGTCAGCCAACAACCAAGCTATGTGGCAAGACGTAGTGGGACGACGGCACTGAAACTGTCCGGTTATCGCAGCCATCAGACATCCGACTGAAGCGGCTAACTGACGGCTTTTTGCTTCAGTGTTCGTCCCGGAGCGTTAAGCTAGCTACCTGGAATCCGACAAGGCAGCAGCCAGCACGGCAGAGAG
The DNA here is from genome assembly GCA_033026295.1 of Channa striata. Lineage (NCBI taxonomy): Eukaryota > Metazoa > Chordata > Actinopteri > Anabantiformes > Channidae > Channa > Channa striata. The sequence goes on from CM065178.1 coordinate 19,975,828, forward strand.
AGACAACAAGAAGGCCGAACTCCCAGACGACACAGACGCCTCACTTCAGACTGCCAGACTGTGTCCCCCCCACCGTCTTTGATTAGGTGAGTGGAGGTCAGGGTCTTTAAATTTAGCTGGCGTCTTCACGTTCATCATCAGCGTTGCGTGAACTTTGACGGCAGCGGTGGACGTTGTGGAAATTGCACCGAGGTTCAAGTTATTTCGTCATTTCTGGACAGTTGCGGTGGAAGGTTTGCAGTGGCACCATACAAACGTCTCGTTTTAAATTTTGATTAATGTGTGAATCTGAGTGAAGAATGACTGGAATCCACCATAAGCCAGCTGATGATCTGACAGCAGCTTTATGGTGTAGGGGGCGTTCCCTTGCTTTGTCTTTCCTCTTCACTCTTTATTTGTGTGTGTGTGCGTGTGTGTGTAGTCTGCAGTGGTTAGGGAAAATGTGGTAGGAAAAACCAAGGCAGTGACCACTATCATGGGTGTATGTGTAAATATTTAATTTGGTTACCACTGCACACTAATATGCCCTCCTGGTATTGTGCATATATGGATTGTGGCAGAAGGAGGGATCAGCCAGCACTGTCTGTGTGTGTGTGTGTGTGTGTGTGTGTGTGTGTGTGTGTGTGTGTGTGTGTGAAAGAGAGAGAGAGAGAGAGAGAGATTATGCCTGTAGCTCAGCATGCGGATGGAGTGATGGTGATCACTGTAAAGACTACCAGAGAGGGGATAGCACTGCGTGCGGTGGATGTATTGTTCCCTTGGAATGCACTCAGGAGTTGCATCACGCAGTGCAGAGAACGTTGATGTGGGCATTAAACTGTTCATACAATAGGCTGCATAAATCTAATGAATGTTGGAAGTGTTATAGTGTCCAGCTGCAATGCATGCCTCCCATTGTCCTGACAAGCACAGCGTGATGGCTTTGACATAGACATTAGGCACACGTGTATGCACACACTTACTCTGTGCAGTACACATGCACATGGGACTCCACCGGCTCTCTCTCACTTGTGTCTAAATTGAGAATTTCTGCATGTAGATACATTGCTGCAGCAATATTCATCTGCGTGTCTACATTTTTCTCTCTCATGCTTGTCCTTGTGTTGCCTGACAGCCATCATCCACCACCACTTGCACCCCTACCCACCTCTCTGTCTAGGAGAAACCAGTTGGCTTTGTCCTCAGCTGAGTGTGACGTCATGCAGCTTTTCACTTTAGCCAACCCTAAAGGCGAGGTGCATGTTGTTCAGCAGTCCTGGGCCTGGGCTTGTCCTAAGCACAGTCACTCTTTTGATTTAAGTTCTTTAATGCTGAAATATGGTGGGAAACTGTAAGGGGAGATATTAACAGTGTCTGTTTAGGTGAGATAAAGAAAGAGAGAAAATCCTTTCACATCAGAAGAAAAGGGAGGGAGAGAGGGATAAAAAGCTCACAAAGCATGAGTGGGGGACATTTACAGCACGGAAAACAACATCAGGAATCCCAGTTGGTGATTGTTCTGTTTGCTTGCTCATGTATAACTGCCAATATTTAACCTAACCCAAATGTATTATTCATAGAGTATGTTTACTACCAAGCCAAATACATCATGTCAATGGAGTCCAGTTTCGTTGGATTTGTGAATGAATATACCAGGCTAAGACTAAATATTTTACGGCCTCTGTCAAACATTAATGGTCAGTGCACTTTAATTTAAGGGGTGCCATTTATCCTGTGGTCCCATGTGCTTTCAACCTATGTCTGAACCAGTAATACCTTCCATACCTCTCAATGTTATCTCACTGAGTGGTTATGGTTCATGGTTGCAATTCTCCTTTTTTAGTGTCTGTACCTGGGAGCACTTTGTGTGCAGAAAGTGGGGGTGGCTATTAAATGCTTTGAACTGATGAAGGATTGTTGTCAGCCCTCCAATGTCTGCAGGATTTGATGTCAAGAGATTACAGATGATTATGTAGGTTAGATCCAGTTCTCAACAGTGCTCTGGGCCTATATTGATCTCGTGATATGTTGCATGCAGCAGTGACTGAGTTTACATGCACATATTGTGTCCTTAGGAGAGCAAAATTACCTCTCTTAAATAAAGGCCTTCTGAAGTGTTAAGGCTTAGGTTTAATGGCAGGGGAAGGAATTATAGTTTCACTGTGAGTACATGTTTAAATCATAGGCCCAGAGTCATCACCTGAAGCAGTAGTGCCAGGCAGACCAACAGGAACAGTGTCTCTTGGGTCTTAAAATGCAGAAATACTACCTCCTTTTCTATATTTCGGAATGTCTGTTTGCAAAGTGATTCTTAAAACTGAGTGCCCACTTATTCACAAGTACTGAGCAAATGTCCTCACGTGTTAAAGACATATAACTGAGAGTAACCTTCTGGAGAACAGATATTTCACAGGTAATAACAGCGTATTCCGGATCTCCTAAAATAGCACTTGTGCAGCTTTGACCGTGCCACTTTCACCCTGAAACCCTTATTCTGTTACCTTTAGTCTGTACACACTCAACTTAGCTTCAGACTTACTACTGGACATCAGTTATTCCACTTAACATTCTGGCAAGAAGAGTAACTAGTTAGGGTTGCAGTGTTCATGCATTTGCAGGAGCCGATACTTGATTTGAGACTCAATATAATGAATGACATAGGCAATCCAATTTTGTCATTTGAGAATTTGAATAATTTTATATATACGCAACATGTGTCTAATCTCAAACAGCGCGGCTTTCATAGATGCAATAACTTGTTTGCTCGTGCCACTTCAGGATTGAATGTCATTCTAATGTGATGGTGCAGTTGAGGAATACCTGCAAAATGTGATTCACCTAAAGTTTGAAAAATTTAAATGAAAGATTGCACATGTCCTTCATTTCACACTTGTGCAACACTAATGGTATGAAACCGAAATAACACCCTTTGAGAGACAGTGTCTCCTTATAAATAGTCCATCTTTGTTTAGTGGTCGGTGGCTATAGTAGCAACCTTTATCTAAACTCAGCAGACAACAGAGGTCCACAGAGAGAGGAGGATGTCAAGGTGACAGCAGCACCTGCTGAATAAATTAACATGGTTTCACATTACACCCTTAGACACAGAACACTTTGACATCTAATTCTGTGCACTGTGGGAATGTGAGAGTGTTGTCTGCTCCCTTTTCTAGCAATATATTTAAGACATGTATCAGCTGAAACAATGGGTCATCTAACGAACAAAAAAAATTGAAGCAAAGTCAATAAGTTGTTTGTCGTTCATAATGCTTAAAAAAAACAGTTTCCCAAAGGAATTTTTCTCCGGGATCATAAACCGTTTCTCAATACGATTTCCTCTACCTGCACTTCCACTGCCAGAACCAGCGTGCAAAATTAGATGTGAGCCATAGTTCTACCCCCCAAAAGAAGTTCCTGGTGAGGGGTTGTACTGTCTGAAAGTAGGGGGATGTTTTTGGTGAGACCTGGCATGCTAAATGCCCGTGATTGTTTAGATAGTACCTCAGATTTCACACTTGCGGCATTCTTAAAAAGGAGCTGCGCAAAGAGGTGGTTTTGTTTTGCTTACTATAATAAGTAGGTAATTGTCATATAGATTATAGCTGTAATGGTCATTTGAATATGAATGTAGATAGTAGGGAGTGAGCGAGAGAGAGGAGTGGAGTGGAGTGAATTGGGACAGTGGGGGGCTAACTTATTTAATCATCTCGGAGCATTGTCCATGCTATGGAAATGCAAATTACAACACCAAAGGGACTTTTACCCCGGGGAAAGTTCCTTGACTTTAGTCCCTGGGAAAGAAACGACCAGGAACTTGTTGAACTCAACTTTAAATTCCTCTATAGCTCCTTGGTCGTTAGGATGTATAAAGAATGTAACCTTTTGTAACATTTTATAATTAAAACACTTAACTGTTATGAAAATGATCGTCAGATTAATGTTATCTATCTGAATTCACAGGTACAAGCTTCTAAAATTAGAAGATTTGCAGTTTCTTCCATGTAATATAATCTTAAACTGAATGTCTTTGGATTTACAGCTGCTAGCTGGGTAAGACAAACCATATGAGAATAACATTCTGATGGGCAGTTTTTTATATATATATATATATATATATATATATAAAGGTTTCAGGCATGTTAAAGACTAAATGACCTATTGACCTATTAAGATATCTAGTAGGAAAATGGGAAATGATGCAGCGGGTAGACTGCAGCAAGACATCAGACCACTAGTAGTTCAGCAGGTTTTTTTGCTACATCAGTTCTGATTTGATGGAATTTTTCGTTCGATTCTGTTTGTGAACATGTGTTTGATGAAAACAGATTTAATATGTGCTATTTAGAATGTGCAATAACTGGTTATGGGACCTTTGTGCTCATAATTAAGTCTGACTATATGAGTGATGAAACAACAGTGTCTGAAATCCAGTGCTGGGAGCCTCATAAGTGGGTTGAATTTCACACTTAATCCTAATGAATGAGATACACATATCATTTTATGTGTGCCTATGAGTCACTGGTATTCTGTTGACATGGATTCCACAAGCCCTAGAATTAAAGTCTTTGAAAGGCAGGTGTTTTTCCGTGCATTATACGGTGCACAGTATGTAGGTCAACGTGGAGCTTATCAAGCTAAGACCTGCTCACTTTCTGTCCTTCTCGTCCTTGTCTTGTTCCCTGTGTCCATTACTCACCAGAATGTTGTCGTTTGTCTTTTTCCCCTTGCCCTCCATCTCCCTGTGCTACCTCCATCTTGTGGAGGCAGAGTATGTATGACAAGCCTGGCCATTTGCATGCAACGTTTGTCACTTTCATTGATTTTTATACACAATGAAATAATGTTCCCGCTTCCGAAATTGTGCCAGACACTTTCAGAACGTCATTAATATCATTTTGAAAATTAAAATTCTATGTTGGGTTAAAAAAAATACTTCATAGTGATCATATGTAAATGGGTAGCATTTGGTATCCATTGGAAATATATATATTTGAACATGATTTGTGCAGTTGAAACAGTTTAAAGTAAATTTTCTGCAGGCATAAAGACAGTTTAGATTTATGGTACATAGAAACCCCTTCACAAAGTACAACAGCTCTACAGTATGTGTGTGTGTGTGTGTTATGTCGACATTGTTTTTTTTATTATTATACATTTTACAAGATGGCAAATGAGACCCTGTGTAATCTATGTGTCAGTTACAAACTATTTCACAAGTTGAGTCTCAGATTAGTAGGAGGCAGGAAGTGTCACTCTTAAACTGAACTCTTCTCCTGTGAGTCAGTGGAGAATCTCAGTCATGGGTCATCGTGTTTTCATAGGTGCTGTTCTGTGGGAACTGTGACTGATGGAGCATATAGTTGCCTACTTGGATTCGGAGCCATGTTAGTAGCTACAAGGCTGGTGTATACAGCTCTGCCTTAGGCTCAAACCCAGCAGCGGCTCTCGGTGTTTGTATTGGACAGGATCAGGATCTTTACCCTGTAGTGCCCCCAAGCCAAAATGGATAGAAATGGAGCAGCTCTGTCTGTGTTTATATATTTATATGTTCATATGTGTGCACTTATGAACGTTGTTTTTAAACCCAGAATCCTCTTAACCCGTCCTGGGTTATAGATGAACTGTGACACAGATGAATAAAACATGTGGGTATAAATTAACTCTTTCTGCTTCGTCTAGTAACCAATCATCCGGCAGTTTGCCTGGTTAAATAGTTATAGTATGCCCTGCCCCTATTAATGCTCCATAGCTAAGGCAGTTTTTTTTATTTTTTCATCTTTCTTTCACTGCCCAGATGGCAGACCACAATCGCCCTCTACCAAGCTGAGTGGTGCAACACCAACATGCTGTGTGAGTTCCCCAAACTTGAATGGGAATAAAGGATTGAATTCTAACAGAAAGGATATTCATAGAAAAAAATTCCAAAGGCCAGAAGAAGGTAGGGGGTAGAGGACGATCCACACATAGACATGGAGGTGAAGAGACGGGGAGTGAGGAGAAAAGACAGGCAGCTGAAATTAGGGTAAAGGAGGGAAGGCTGTGAGGGAGGAGAGGTGGGGAGAGCTTTATTTCCTGTCCTCCATGAATAGGCAACATATTTCTCTAGAACATTCCATCCACTGAGCTGGCCCAGCCTGTCACCAAGACTCAGGCTGCCACACTCCTCCCTATCTCTGTGTTTCTTCCCATTCTTCCCAACTCCATTTCTTTTCTTCCGTGCATATCAATGAGTATTTAAGTTTTGATATTTGTACTGCTCCTTCATTGTTTTCCCACCTCCCACTGTCTCATCCAAAGACACTGAAAGAATTATGCAGAAAGCCTCAACTCCTGTGACTTGTAGAATTACATTTATGGGGAAAAAAAGTCATGACAGGCTTAATATATTGTACACAATGGACAATGATAGTTAAATGTATTATAAGTGTTGAAAGGCAGATTGGATCACACAGAACTTTCATTATCTTTTTGAGGAAATTTAATTACAGCTTTGCACGTCTGCAGAATGTAGTTGTCTCACATTGCTGCTGCATATTGACTTCATAAATAAGTGGTGAAAATGATTGCAAACATGGGTCACACATTTAGTAATTGAGAAACAAACAAAAGTTATTTTAGGAATCTTTCACTGGGGGCAGGTCGCTGTTTTAAAAGTCTCACAATTGTCCATTTTCTGCATCTGCACCTCAGTTCTTTAATGTTTCCTTTCACTATCGTGGCTCAGATGTCGCTGGCTCGTTTGCTTAAAGGTATAATATGTAACTACCTGTAATGAACCATATCTTTACTGAAACTATATTTAAAAGAAGTAACATTATAGCAGCTTAAAATAATAAAGGTATACACGCAAAGATAATTGTATCTGGCCCGTGGAGATGAATGCATACACTTACAGTAAACAGACATGTCTCTTTTCAGCTTGTGAGCTCCTTTATCAGCACACAGCTGGTCAAACATGCCCTTCGAGGGAGAGTTCACCCCACCGGATTATTACAGTTCTCCAGAGATGTTATATGTAAAGAAGCCATCCAGGGTGGGAACAACCTGCAGGAACTGACAATCTGATGGTGATAACGTTTGCCTGGGGGGGTTGGGGTGGGGTTACAGCAGTCCAACTGTCAGGTAAACTTTTTTTTTCCTGAACTAAGAAAGTAGGACGTATTGTGCTGGATGCTGGCCTGCACAGATACAAAGGCTGAAATGCTAAGAAAAAAAAAAAAAAGCAGTTAATACTGTTTTACCAGGTGGGGAACCAAGAGTATTGAAATATGAAAATGAAAAAGACTAATACAGAAATCGTAGTATATATTTAATACATTGGTGTCAGTACTCGCTTCAGGCGCCACACATACTGTGTGTGTCCATGTGTGTTCGACTAACATATTTTGTACATGCCAAAACAAGAGTGTGGCAGTGGTACATCCCCTCAGAACACACGCATACACAAGCTTTCCTTTCCCACCCTTCCTCCACCTCCCTTTTGTTCTCTCGCTGTCTAAAAGAAGAAGCAGGGTGAATTGGACCTTGTTTGTCCAAACTGGCCATTTAAAACTGTGACTAACTTTTTTTTTTTCGTGGGGAAAGTTTTGAACTGGCATAGCTCTTCAGTTTCTGAAGGGTCACTCCCGCCCTCGCTCCCCCACGACCACCCTGACCAAAACAACACAGCTGCTGCCACTTTGAGAGGCCTGGAAAAGGCAAGTTTTGTGTCTCTGTGTGTAACGCTGGCGTTTCACGAGCCGTGACTAAAAATCGAACCTCGTCATAGTCATGTGGACATCACAACACATCACTGCCATGCGGTTATTCGGGATTGCATCAGTGCATGTGTTTGGTGGAGTGGGAGTGAGTTTGTGTGTCTTCAGTGCTGCACTCCTTTGCTGGAAGCAGAGTGCCCTTGAATGGGGGAGGGTCTTCATACGCAGGACACACCCTTTTTGGCAAATATGGAAAGCAACATGGGCTCTTAAAGGGACAGAGATGTGTGAGTGTTCCTGTTTATGCTGCAGCACAAGGTTATAAATAAAGTGCTGTTTGTGAGCAGAAAGTTCCCATTATTCTTTTACCCCCCACCCCCCCAGCTGTCAAATGCTGCAGCTGAGCCTGTTTGATGACTTAGCCACATTTGAGTCTTTCTCTGTCAGTCTTACTGTCACCGTTCCCTGCGCCTTCCACCCCCTCCTCGCTCTCCCCCATCCCCACACCACTATATTTGGAGGTACACAGTTGAAGACGTGTCTTGTTTTTCCAGCCTCCTCTCTGCTGACTTTTACAGTTCACACACACACTCAGCACATGCAAGTCAAAGAAGTCAAGTGTGGCATCTTTCCACAGATCCATGCACGCTGTGTCCAACTCGGAGGACGTGCTTGTAGAGCTGAAGCAGTTAGATGATGCCTAGTTAATCAGCAGAACATCAATCAGCAAATCTGTTGATAATTGACTCATAGTGTTAATATCTGATATTCTGATTTGTCTTGGTGATAGTAAACGGAAGGTTTGTATTACTAGGCTAATAGACATTGAATTCATTGACTAATGAAAACTGAACTGTGTATTTGCCAATTAGGCTGCTTGAGCGCAAATTTGGAAACCTGTATTTTCCACTGTTTGCTCAGGCGGCTGCATGTAATTTAACACCCGACAAACAAATGTATTACTTTTGTGTGTGTGAGCTTTCAGATGAAGTTCAGACCTCACTGCAAGGTGTAATGACATCTTTATTTCACAATTACAAGAAACTGTTTCTCTGCTCATTTTGGGATCTTAGTGAAAAGACATTAATTTGTCTAATATTAGAGTATTTAAATGTTATAGCTCAAGTTAAATCATGCATCATGCAACACTAAGAGCCCTAGCATCTATTCGTGAAAACTTCACTAAACTACACACATATCCTCTTCATCCTTTAGGGTAACACTTGTCATATAGGTCCTTGGCAACAACTTGCAATCCTTGTTTAATATCAGTTATCTTAGGTGTCACAGATGGACACTGAGCGGAAGTAAGACGGAGATGAACCATCCGAGAAAGACAAAGACAGTGGTGGAACCACAAAGAGATGCAGAGCTGGTAGTTGGTTTGTTTAAGAAATGTCCCTAAATAAGGATTAAAAAATAACCGAGTAGGTGTTTGTTTGTGGCTATAACAACAGCGCCTGCTAAAAGCTTTCCACTAAATGTCTGTTTCTAACAGCTTGTACGTTTTGTGCGGAGTTTCCTGAACTTGCATTGTCTCCAACTACTCCGTGTGTGTGTGTGTGTGAATAAACGGTGTTAGTCGGTGTACTTTAACCACACCGCCCTGTTTAAAACTCTTCTGGCTTAGTCGATGTGCTGTTCCTTATTAGCTCACAGATGGCAATACACACACACACACACACACACAGACACACACATGCACACAGATGAGGCTGCTCCTGGTACTCAGCTGATAAAGTTTTTCACATGCTCTGCATTCTCTATCTGGACTCCAGCAGCAATATAAGACTTCTGCTTTTGTGCTTGTGTTGGCTACAGGTGCTGTGTACATTTCAAGTTTCAGCAGAGTGTGTGTCTGTGTGTGTGTGTGTGTGTGTGTGTGTGGGTGTGTGAGAGAGAGAGACAGAATTATACAGCAAAGAAAGGGCGAAGGTGAACTACATATATGTTTGCATCTTCTTTGAGGGATTAACTGTTTCTTTTCACTGTTGTTCTTGTTAAACTCACAACCTCACACGCTGCTGGCACACAACGGGAAGAGATTAGCAGTGCAACACTGTACACAAAACATGTTTTGAAGCTGTCAAGGACGCACATTTAGCACTACACATGCACACACACTGTTTGGAGAAAGTGCTCTTTGGTCTCGTTCTTTACTTCTGCAGAACAGGCCAAGCAGGAGCAGGTGGGTGGGGTTTCCTCACATTTCACCCACCCCCTGGCCAATCAGGAACTCATTGAGTATAGCTGACCCCCCTTTTCTCTAGCCAATCGGGTGGCAACATTTAACCCCCCCCAATTTCCCCTGTATGCCTTCACTGCTGAGTGAGCAAAGCACACCTTGCCCTATCAGCTGAGAGGAAACGACAGAAAGAAAACACAAACATACAAAAAGAGAGACAGAAAGAAAAGGTAGAAGTGCAAGAAAGCGTTGAAAGGAGGGGCCCGAAAGTAGATTAAGGAAGACAGGCGACAGTGAAGAAGGTAAAGATTGAGAGGAGAGGACAGGGGACATCTAAGTGCATGAAGAGGCTTTTGTATTCAAGATTGTTTGGAGAGGCGCGAATGAGAGAAAGGAAGAAAAAGGGCAGGGGGGCTTGAGGCAGGCAAAGAGCGAGACGGCTGAGAGACTGCAAGAGTTGCAGATGAGTTTTTGATTTGTGTATTGTGTGTGACTGAGGTTGGAGAGCGATAGACTGGAAGAAAAGTAAATATAGGGAGAGAGAGACAAAGCTATAGTCCAGCTTCCTGGGCATCCTCACAAAATAAGGGGCGAGGCAGAACAACTTGACTGGTCTCTTGTTTTTCACAACACAACCTATTCAGGAGGAAGGAAGCAAAGCGAGAGAGAGAGAGAGAGAGCAGTCAGATCGAGTGCAAATAGACACACAGAAGAGGAGAGACAGAGTCACCCATCCAGCCACCAGGCGAAATAGAGGAAGGAAGGAGAGAGACTAAACTACATCTTTTTAAAAGGGTGAGTGAGTGTCACAAGTTGTCATTGCTGGCAAGTTCCCTCATGTGGCTTCTGGTGATTGTTGTCATGTTGTCAGCTGTGCTTGAGTGACTGAACGTGTCCTAAAATGGCAGTATGAATGGCAGCCAGGCCGATATTTAGATAGACATACAGACAGAGGGAGGCAGAGACAGAATGGGGACCCCATGTCAAACAGCATTCTCAGCAACTATGTCACTGAGCCGGCTTAGTTTCTACCGCCGCGACTCCCCTGAGTGAGGACTGTGTGTGTGGTGAGACACTATGCACCACTGTCTTACCTCTCTTCTTCTGTCACTTTCTGTCTGTCTTTGCCGCTTCCTGTCTTCACTTTTTGCCTAACACTCACAAATACACTCGCAGACAGATGCAGTTGGCTGTCATTGAATCCCCTGCTGTGCAGTGACTCTGGATAACTCCTGGAATCTAATCAACAGGCGATTGTTTGCCGAGGGCTCAGCGGCTCCCGGTGTCAGAGAATGTATACATTAAGTGCGAGTGTGAGAGTTTATCAGCCTCCAGGCAGAGTTCAGGCCAGGGGAGTAGCTCGGGTGGGGTCCTGCTAAAAGTTGATGAGACAATCAGGACATTTGGGAGGCCGATTACTTTGTGCTGATGCTATCACACTGTTTTAGGCTGAGTGTAAATAGTGGACTGAAGACTCAAGGATGTGCAGCTGAGCAGCTACAAACGAAAGTTTTACAATGGGCCCATTCAAGATGATGTTGTGCTTGTGTAACTGACTGAAACATGCAGGCAAAGGAGGAGGACATTTAATCAAAAAGCAAGGTACGTAACCTAGTTACGGGATAAAATATGGACTAAATGTTTACATTCTAGAAAATCTTGGGATTGAAAGTGAGTCTCATATCCATACATTTTACTGAGAGCTGGTTTCTAGGTCGGAGCCATCAGTAAACCTCAAATGACAACTTTGTGTTTACGTCTGTGTGTGTGTGAGAGAGGGAGGGAGAGCTTCAACCCATTTGCAGCTTTTCAAAGTTGACAAAAAGTTCAAAGTTTTGCAAAATTGGCAAAAGACTGATGTTCCACATGTCAGTAGAAGCTGCCTCCCTCTATACTAACCCAGTGTATGTGTTACGTTCTTCACTCCAGTTGAAGAACCTCGTGTGTCTCGTCAACATCACCTCTCCCGTGATGATGAAATTAAATGCCTCCGGGCCTCCTTGTGTGCTATTAGGTCATCTGATCTGAGACTGTTGGCTTTTGACCTCATGACCACAGGCTTCCTTGGCTTTAAGGCTCCTCACACAGTCATGCTGACACACAATTGCGCACAAGTGCTGACTTGTGTGCATTAATATGAAGAACCTCAGCTTCAAGATATTATCATCAGGTTTAATTATTAGCTAATTCCAAGTGAATGTTTTGTATTGCAGACTTGCTCTGTTCTTGTTTTGATCCAGATCCAGTCTTTGTATATTTTACCACTTTGCTGAATCCTCACTTCATTAGGTTTGACAGCCTGTTTTAATTGTGCATTTGTTTTCGCCTTGTCATTGTTTCACTAACGTAGGTCGTATTTTTGTGAATGATAATGAAGGTAACTTAAATGTGACCTGCAGCACAGGTCCGATCATTTTGTTGAATTCATGCTTATGAGTTCAATCCTATACTGTACAGTCGTGGTTGGTTTTCTCGGGTTTGGCTGTGGTAGTTTGTGTCTACATAACTCATTTCAAAAGATGACTCTGCAGAAGATTCTGCGGGCTCTGACAAACATTTACTTGCATGCATAGAGTTGCAGTTTTATACAACTTCAGTTTCAGAAGTTCACAAGCTCCACATACTTGTGATGTATTTATCTCTCCCACCTTGTCTTTGGTTGTAGTCTCTCAGCCTGCCCCCCTTCTTTGTGTCTCTCTGCCTCTTTCATTCTCGGTGTTTCTCTTTCCTCTGCCGGTTACACTCTCGGTCTGTTTCTTTCTGAATCATTACTTGTTATATACATTGCACCTGGTCTGCCAATAGTGTGTAAAGTCGTCATGCTTCATCCCAGAAGCGGTCAGTCCAGGAAATGTAAATGAATTTCATTTAATAGTGATATTATTAGGTATTAATAAGAGCCCTTAAATGGAAAAGGCTATCATTTATTTAGCTAGGATTACATTTTGTATTTACCCATACTGTGATTTCCAACCTTGACTGTATACGTGTACATAAGTCATACGTATCTCACACACCTCACCACACCAGATTTGACATGTAGGTTTGAGGTGACTGTTGGAAATATGAGAGCAGGTGTGCCTCTGAGTAAAATAAAACCACTACAACGTTCAGCAGTGGATTTAACGAGTTCTTAAGTTCTCAAGTCTGAGCTGCACACACACACACACACACACACACACACACACACCCAGCAACCTGAAGCCTTTCTTGCGGTGAAGCCTGAGTGTTACCCCTCCTCTGCTGGCTCAGACTCCGGATCGGGCCTGAAAAGGGTTGGGCACCCTCTGCCAGTCTCCTGCCTAGCTAGTTCAAAATACGGTCAGAAATCCGGTGGGACCTAGCCCGGTGCCTTTAGGTGCTCCCTGAGAGATCTGACACAGGGACGGTCTATAAATACACATTGCTGACTCCTCTTTCATTCTTCCCCCATCCCCCCAGTGCCTGTGTCTGCCCCTGGGGAATTGCTGTTGACACCCCAACCTGTCCTCAGGGGAGGACAGAAACATGAAATAATTCCTGGTGTTGTGTTGATTTTTACTCACCTATGTAAGTTTTGCTGCAAAACAATTTTCATTTGACATGGTAATGAAATTAACCAGATATCCCTGTTTGACTGGGAGAGCACAGGTTTGGCCTTTGGTCGTTCCCCACCCTGAGGAATATTGGTGAACTAACCATATGCCCTAGTTCACAGCGATCGTCTTGTTCAGGCTTGGTAGCAGTAGTTATGTGACCTTTAATATTAAAACTCTTTTTCTTTTTCATTAAAGTTCTCTCTTGTACATCATGACTCCCACGAATAGTAATTTAATTGTATTTAGGCTACATGTTAGAAAACTAGCATGTCATTTTACGTTTTGCAAATGTATTTGGCCCATTTGATTTGTGAATGAAGTTGATAAAGGCTTTACTCGGGACATCATCTAAATTTGATTATTCATGAACAGTGATATAAAACATAATTACCTCAAGATGTACCATTATAGTGCAGTTAGATATAATTAGGCTGTCTGCATTTCCTCGTTATTGTCCCCTTGTTTGGACCTCTGGTATGTGTCATCTCTGACAGATGATGCCTCCCTTTTCTTGAAGTTGAAAACTGTGTTGTGTTAAATGATTGAAGAATTTGCCAATATGCATCTTGCAACACAAGCTCACGTGAACACATTTGTTGCGTAATTTCACCTTAGAGCAGCAAGTTTGATTTATGTGTGTGTGTGTGTGTGTGTAGTGATTTGGAGATTTATTCTGCGGTCCAGTTACCAGTTACCAGTAGATATATTTCCAGGTTTGTTTGAATTGAGTGGAAACTACCCACAAACAACTGTTGTCATCAGGCTCCCTCTATGCATCTAGTTTTCTTATCTTTGGGTAATGAAGCCTTTGATGTGTCATCAGTGTTTCAGTGTGATGTTTCAAAAGGAAGTGGAAGAAAGTGAAGTAACCAATTGCTGTAATGTAGGCGTAAATGGGAACCAACTCCGTTTCTCTTATTTACTGATTTGATATTTTTGACATCACCATAGCAGCCAGATTCGCTTTCCTGGTCGACAGAGCGCAGGCCTTTAGCACAGTGTGTCGAAATGTTTGGCTGTTTGTACACACTTCATGACGGACAACCATTCTATAGTTATTTTCTTGGAGGAGCATCTTAGCCAGTCTCCCCCTGCGCCCCCCTGAGCACCATCCACCCTTCCCAAACCCTCCCCCTCCTCTCTCTTTGTGGCCAAGCACAAAAGAGCCGTTATCCTTGGGCTACTGGTCGCCATAGCGACCGCTCACTGTGACACAAGCCCCCACAACCCTCCTAACCCACATTGCCAAGTTCTGGTCCAAGTATGTCAGGAAGCAGCCCACTTCTCTTGGCCTAGCACCATTTAGTGCCAAGATTATCATTTAAATTCAGTCATTTGGCTGCTGCTTTTATCCAAAAACGACTTACATATGAGGTAGCAAAAATGTAAGTCGGGAGATAACATCAAAGCATCAAAGAACTATCAGAAGTATTTCTGTTTCATGAGATGCAACAAAGAGCAGAAAGGAAAGTTTCTGTTTGAAGATTTAGGTCCATAGGAAGATGTGGAAGAGTTCTGTTTCAGCTGTTTTTTCTGAGAGTTGGGCCTGAGCTTACTGAGCGGGCAGAGTTTGGAGGCTTATTCCACCATCGTGGGATCATCGAGCTGGAGAGTTTTACTTGGTGTTTCCTGAGTGGTGCTGGCACGCTGCCACATTTGAAGGGGTTTGATCGTGCGTGACGGTAACCCGATCAACAGGGTATTGCAGTATTTAAAACAAGATATGATACGAAAAGTTATTATTAGAAATAGAAATGTTCTGCCCAGGTAACTGGCCCAGCGAATCATGGGACAATTTCTCCAGTTGTTGACACGTTGAGTAAAACATAAGAGGTTAAATTATTCAATTGATTAATCTTTTGTGTTTTTTTCCCTTGTAATTTCTGCAACAGCTTAAATATTGACTTCCTGACTTCCGTGTTTGCACAACATGTATGCCTTCGCTGTATGTCTGTCCAAATATTGACAGATGTTGGGCTACATGTTCATTTTAATTGTACACATATCAATATGCATTCTATCATAATCTGTATATGTTTGTGTATATTTTGGATAAATAGTCATATTTTACTGATTGTTGGTGGCAAAGTCAAAAGCAACTGACCACTGGCTTGTTTTTCTGTCTCAGGGACTCTGGAAGGAATGATCCTGTCATGATGCCACAACTGTGCCACACCCTACGCCTAGACAACCAAAGAGGACGTGTCTGGCTCTCAGCCAATCACAGAGGGAGTCCCAGTATAGTTAATTCCAATTGTGCAGAGACATTTCCACTCAAGGGCCTCTTGCAATACTGACATCCCGCCCCTCAAGTAAGTTTTTCAGCCTCAACGATAACTGATATATATTAAGTGTCTTAAGTGACAAATAAACATAATGCAGTTAACGTTACCAAGTTGCCTATAACATGTGATGGTTAAAACAAATCCCTTTTTTTTGTTCTTATTTTTAGAAATCTATGCAACATATTCAATAAACATACACCTAAAGCCACCGACCTGGTATTTCTCCACAGGTTGAGAGCCCCTGCTTCCTCTGAAGTCCTTACTCTTTACTGACTTCCTGTCTTGGGGATGTTGGCAGCGTTTTGTGGCAGCTGCGATGGAGACAGACGGGTTCCTTTAGTGGGCCATTTCAGACGCAACTTCCAGATGCTGTGTCAGATGCAGCTTGTCCGCACGCTGAGGTTTAGACAAGGACTGGCACAGAGGTGAGATGCTGTTTCTCTACATTGTCTTTAATGTGTTCTTCAGTTAGTCATGAGACAAATCAGGTCCATGCCTGAATTTTATTTTTTACAATTTATCATTGCAGATGAGATGTTTTATGACAAAACTGAAAGCTTGTGAGTAGTGTTTGGATTTTAGGTTTGGTCAGACTTGGCCTATAAATATACATCTACATTTGTTGTTTTGACAGAAAGGGTTTACCACCTTCACATTGTTAAGACAACACTACAACATAGTGAAGCCATGGCATCATAGTCCTTTAATTTCAGTGTCAAGGCAGTGTGTCAAAACCAACAGCAAGTAGCATACCATTCCCTCGCTGTCACAGTAAACAAAGCAGCAAAAGGGATTTGGCAAACCAGCTTTAAAGGACTAGTTCAGCATCTTTCAAGCCGGTCTTAACAGAAACTAGAATGCAAATTATGAATATGAAACTGTTTTCACCTGGAAAAACACTAAACTGTAAGAAATGAGGATGAGGATTATGTCCCTTTTTCTGTCTAAAAAGTTATAGCGATGTTGGGACATTTTTCTTCTCTTAGACCAGCTTTTAAAGATCAAAGAGTATTCCTTTAAATGTTTTATCCTAATTGTGTATCTTCTTTATCATATTGCGTATTCTTCTAACTGAAAAATACAGTGGGGATGTGACATGATTGACTGCTTGTGACGTCGAAGTTTGACAGCCAATTTGTACTTTTCCATGTGGTGCTATAAACTGTACAATACGGGAATACCCGCATTCTCAACTCATTGTTTTGGAAGTCAAAGACCCTACACATTACACATACCAATACATATTATGACAACATTGTTCTTCGAAAGGAAAATCTTGGACAGCTTAGAAAGGCTCATCACCTTCTTGTCTTTCCAAATTTTTCAAGGTATTACTTGTTTAGTCTTCATTATGGCTCTATTAAACTAGTAACGCTGCATTTTGTTCCTTTTAGGTGCTGTGCAGCTCAGCTTCCTGTTTCGCACTGTTTGTCATTACAGCAGGAACTATAGGACTTCCTAATCCTGTGGAACATCTTGCTCTGCCTGCTGGCACTTGTGTGGACCTACTGTTGCACAAACGTTAGTCAAGACTCTTATCCTGAAACACAGAAACCATGCGTCACATTCACGTGGAGTTAGCCCACAAAAAGACCCCATTAGAGCTTCCAGCCCAGGAGGGGGACCTGCCTCCACCTACAGCTCCAACACAGGGCATAAACCCTGTGGTTAGACCAGTGGCTCCCAGACACTTCAGCCAGGAGGAGTTACGGCTCCAAAAGGTTTACCAGCTCTCAATTTTCTCCCAGTTAGGTGAATATTCTACCTCCACAGAATCCCACACTGATGCCCAACAGAGGCCCGTCCGTTTGGGCGTAAAAAGAGGGCTGGAGGAGCCCCAAATGACTCACAAACGCCCTCACCTAGGAGACACCTCAGACAGGGAGGCTTTGGAGGGCGGGGTGTTATGCGGGCCAGCCCCTGCTCAAAGTGTTGGCATCGGATCAGTGATGGGCCCCGGTGGGCCTAGTGCTGTATACTCTTGCACACAAATGGAGCACCGAGACTCTGAGGGGGGACTCTCACCCAGATCTCCACCCCTCTCCCCAAGCCACAACCCCTCTCGACGTCCAGCTCAGCACAATCATGATAGGCCCATTCCTGATGTATTCGCTCCGCTGTCACCCAAATCTCCCTCAATCTGTGACCAGGGCCACTCCCTCGGAAGTTCAGCCAGAACCGAGCCCCCTAATGGGGGTCGTACACCCACTTATTCATTAAGTAGCCCCGGACATGAGAGCTGTAGCAATGGCTCGTCTGGAGGTCAGCCCAGCCAGCAGTTATATGAAATGCCCATGTATGAGACACCAAACCCTGCCAGCCCTACAAGCCCACCAGGCCCTTTCTCACCCCCACATCACACAGAGTTGCAGGAACCAGGAGAGGCAACAGAATGGGAAGTTGGACTTGAATCCTCCCCGCCAGAGCGAAGTGCGACCCAGACGGCCTCCTCCTCTAATGGCCTGGCATCCTGGGAGAAAACACCCAGCACTAATGGTCATCGTCTATCCAATGGAGGCCACCGGTCGGCCAAAAAAAGGCTGCTGTCCCCAAGCGACACGGGGGAGTCGTGTTCAGAAGATGAGGGACCCTCCACATCCAAGAGGAGCAGGCTGTCAGTGCTGGCTCCAGGACTTGGTCTAGCCTCATGTCGCAGCACTGATGCTAAAGCTGCACCTTACTGGAACCACCTGCTGCCCCCTGCATGGGATCAGCCTAAGGTCAGCTCTCTCACATGCATGCACACACACTTTATAGATCTGTCAGAAATGTTCTTTGAGTTAACCAATTTGAATAAAGCGACTGCATCATCCTAACAAGTCACTCCTAATGCAGAGGTTGCCTTACAAGTTAGTAGAACAAGTAGCGTGACATGTACAATACAGATTAATATTAAACAAGAACAACAAAAACAAGAACAAAAGGATCCAAAAATCGCTCATATCAAGGACGTGTTGATGAAAACATTTCCTTTTTTAACAGAACAATTTTGTAACTATGTTTAGTTTCAATTAGAAAGAGACTGCGGGTGATTGTATTGCAGCAAACATTAAAAACAGCATTTGCACATTTGCTTGCAATTACATTGGTTTAAGAATCAAATGCCATAAACTTCCATATCAAAAACCTTGGATACAGAAGAAGAAATAGCTGTAGAAAGTCAGTGCTTTGTGGTACGACATCTGTAAACCTTGGCGGGCCTGCAAAAGAGACTGAGGCAGAACTAAAGAGAAAGTAAGAGAATGAGTAAAAGTGTTAGAGTGAAGTGATGGCTGGCTCATTATCAAACCACACTGGAACAGGCTGAGTAGCTCCAGAATAAAGCCCATTGAGGGGGGGTCCTTTGTTCCCAACACGAGTATGCTGTGTCTGTCATACACAAGTACACACAAAACCACACACACACACACACACATACATATATGTACAACCTGCTTTAAAATGGTTCTGGAAGTGAATGTGCGACTTTGGAACATTGGGAGGCCAGAAAGAGCGTTGAGTGTGTGGGTCTGTGGCATGCGCAGAGACATTTACATAGCGTTCACTCGTTAGTAACAGCTTCATACAGTAGAGGGGTCATTGTTACCAGAGGTCCTCAGTGCATGTGTCAGAGTGGTACAGGGAGAATCCCATAGACTCCACGACTCAAATTAGAAGACAGCAGAAGACAAACAACCACCTCGCACGGATGATTTTTTTTTTTTTTTAGCAACTAAAAGTTTAAAATATTAAAGAGGACGAAAAATGCCACATGTAGTTGTGATTAAGTGTGATAATGAGGTGACCAGCTGACATAGAGCTCCAAGCTCTGCAGAGAGCAGGTACAACTAAGCGGATGTGTCTAATATAAATAAGGTAACTATGAGTGAAAG
The DNA here is from genome assembly GCA_033026295.1 of Channa striata. Classification (NCBI taxonomy): domain Eukaryota; kingdom Metazoa; phylum Chordata; class Actinopteri; order Anabantiformes; family Channidae; genus Channa; species Channa striata. The sequence goes on from CM065178.1 coordinate 19,995,424, forward strand.
ATTTGCTGTGAGCAAATGGCTCGTAGGTCACGTAGGGTTGGTTGGTGACCAGACATCTGACAGCTGGGTGGCCTGTGCGATGAACGGCAGCCTGGAAAATGGGAATATTTGTGCATGCTCAGTAAGTAAGAGGACACCTTAAATACACAGTTACACATACGGCATTCTTTCAAGGGTACACAAAGACACGACAAACCCACACAGTATTTATTTGAATCTATTTGTTTGTCTTAGTTTTTGTTGAAGCAAGCAACAGTTCGGGCCATTTCCAGCTTCATCATTTTCCTTTTGTTCACTCTCTGTTCAGACTTCCACAGATTGCACAAGATCAGGGAGACGACTAAAAAGTGGAATGAGATTAAAAAGGTGAGTCGTGTTTATGTGATTAATTTTTACATACATACTATCTACTAAAAGGCTTTAACATAAGAACCTCGGCAGGTGCATTAGGTGATGGGTTGCATGTTAAAATCCAAACAAGCCTCAGTGGATGAGATCAGTGTAATGTCAGATTTACTAAGACAAAGTAAACAGAGGGAAAGGAGGTGGGGAGTAAGGGTATGATGGATGTTATTCCAGATTAAAGGGCTTTGTGTCTGGACTTCTGCTTCAGACATGTGACATATTGAGAAAGACAAAAGTAGTGTAATCCTAACCACTAACCACCGTCTTGTTTTGTGTGTTTGTGGTCGTACTCAGCCGGCAGCTGCGGAGCAGCAGACACGCAGACACCGGCCGCTCTACTCGATCCAGCTGCCCCTCATCTTCCATCAGCAGGTCGCTGCTCGGCAACTTTGAGGTAAAAACTAATGCGGCAACTTAGAGAGCCACGAGCAATTTAAGGTAGAAGCCAACAGACTGAGAACCACAGCCAATATGGATCCAGTATTTTAAACCCCAGTATCCTGCTATTGTCTTTATCTGTTTCTATAAGATCACTCTATACTAGTAAGTTATTAAGATATTAAAATGCACATACAAGTAAGAAAAAAAAAAGTGGGAACATTAAGAAGCTGGCGGCTTTTACTTTGGACCACCCCAGACGTCCAAACAGAACTCAAGATCAAATGAAACACAAAAAATCCTAAGTCAGAAAAGGCAAAACTTTATTACTTAGAAGAAACTAAAGCACCCAATCGTCTCAACAGGATTGTCAACCAAACCCTGACCAGTGTAAATGCTGACATCATTGTTGTTGGTCTGGAGATCTATTTCATGACGACCACTTTAAAGTTTTGGGGAAATGTGTCCCTCACTTGAAAGTTGCTCTGAATAAAAGTGTTTGCCAAAAGGCTAAATGTAAATTCCTTTTGTATGGTAATATCATCAAACTACATTCAAATAATGATTGAAAGTAATTTGCAACAATGGTGCAAGAATCAGAAAAAAGGCTCTTTATTAGCATAACCAAAATAAATTTTTTTAAACATCGGCTTTACTCTGGCATATCTGTCTATCAGTGACTGGAAGAAGGTTTGAGTTTTGTGGACGTTCCTCCTGAGTGTAAATAGATGCAGCTGTTTTTCAAATCGGTGCAGATTCTCACTCCAATTATAAAAGCAGTAAACATAGAAATGTAAGTTACATTCAAAATGTCATGGCTAACAAATCAAAAATAAGTTTTTTATTTTATTGTGTAGCTAATTTAAATATTACTTACAGTAAAGTAACAAAGATTTCAAAATATCCGCTTTCTATGTTTTTGCAAGGTGAAGGATGTTTCTGTACTCAATGCTGATTTGCTTTTAATAAAAATAACTACTTGAATTATGGAATATTGAAGTTTTAATAGCTTAAGCAGATTAAATAGATTTTAAAGGCTCCTACATTCACCGTACCCGCTCTTGTCTTTGTCTTGCGTGTTGCAGGAATCCATACTGAAGGGACGATTCTCCCCGTCTGGCCAGATCGAAGGCTTCACAGCTGAGATCGGTGCCAGCGGCTCCTATTGCCCACAGCACGTCACCCTGCCTGTGCAGGTTACGTACTACGACATCTCAGAGCACAGCGCACCCTCGCCCTTCCTGGTCAGTCTGTGTGTGTGTGTATGCGTGCGGTCCGGTCCTGCTTGGTCACACACTATAAATCAAAGTGACGGCTCAGAACACCATCCATTCCTCACTTTTTATGATCATAGAACCATAGTTCACCAAGCTTGTAGTAAGGGCCCAGCATTTATACGTGAAAACATTTAGCTGTACTCACAGGAAGTCTTCTCTGCTGTTACATTGGAATATTTGGAAACCAGCTGTTTTTAAAATTTTTGCTTCATGACTCATGTTGAATTGTATATAAAAGTGGTGAGTATCGGGCTTCTTTAGCTTCAGTTCATTCAAGTATTAATCATATTTGGCACGACTAAAAGTGTATGGTTCAAACTTCAGCATGATTTACCTCAGGAGTGGATTAAACAAAATGACTCATTTCTCTGTCATTCAGCTGCAATTTAATTTCAGTATATTTAATTCAGAACCTGATCCCAATGTTTAAATGCACGTCTATTAGCAAGTGTATAATAAAAATGGATTTATTTCATCATTGGAGTAATAAAGCCCATGTCTGTATGTGTCACCTTTTATAGGGCGTGATATCCCTTGAGCCTCTTGGAAAGAAAGGGTACAGCATACCCAAAGCAGGGACCATTCAAGTGGTGAGTTTATTCTTTGCACTATATCTCCATGTGCTCCACAACATTTGAGTAATGATACCGTTAAACATTTTATGTTAAACATTTGTAACTAGAATTTTAAAAACTGCAAATCTTTGGTGGTTCCAGTCAGGTGAAATAACGCAGCCCCACTTAAATGTTACCAATTGCATTGCTGAAGTTGGTCTAACATATCTCCCCAGACCTTATTTAATCCCAACAAAACTGTGGTGAAGATGTTCTTGGTGACCTACAACTTTGGAGACATGCCCGTCAATCACATGAGCTTTCTGCGCCACCGTATCTTCCTGGTGCCTGTGGAGGAGGGGGTCGAGGGGAAAGGCGAGGCGTCTCCAGGGAGTGGAGCGTTAGACAGGAAGAAGATTCTCTGTTACCTGATACATCTCAGGTACAACCCAGGTTTCAGCTACCTGCATTGTTTGTCACACCACATATTTAATTAACCTTTAACTCAGCCTTGTATGGTTGGCTAAGAAATAAAAGAAAGAAAAACACAAGTTCATGAAGTCTGTACAAAAGTATATGTTGTATTGCAGCATGTAGTTTAACACTATTCCAAACATATAGGATGAGATTTTAGATAAATTCTAGGAGGGTATATAATGTATGTACATTGACTGTAATTCCACAGAAATGGAAAAAGGTCAATATTTTGGAAACTGTTCCAAACGTTTCATGAGAAGAGTGATATGTGTAAGTATGTGTACAGTAAACACAAAGCTGCAGCCAAGCAGTCTCTTAGTTTTGCTTAGCTTGATTTCTTTCAAGTCCCCCCCCCCCCCCAAAATTTCCAGTGTCAGATATCACAAATTTGCCCAAGGGCTTTACAGTTTTTACAACATATAAATCCCCTGCAGTTAGCCCCTGAACTCCTCATATCAACCTTCAAAAAATATAAGAAACAACTTCACTTTCTCAAGATAGACAGGCATTGAATAGTCGTTATGTGCACAGAGTAAAGCAACATAGGAGATTTAGAAATGGACAAACAGGATGGCTAAATTATGTCATATATTAAAATAAAGAATATGACCATCTCCACTGTAAAGACCCGGGAAGAGCACAAACCAAATGTTTTCATTCACATGTCTTGGAAAAAGTAACAAACACAGAAGAGCGAAAGAAGGCAACAGGGGCAGAAGAGATATAAATCTAACTATTGCTGTACAGCGTTGCTTTGTTGTTGAAAGCCTTGTGTTTGGCTAACATTGTTTTCTGTTCTGGTCCTCTCAGATTCCAGAGCTCCAAATCTGGGAAGATCTACTTGCACAACGATATCCGGCTGCTATTCTCCCGCAAATCCATCGAAGTGGACACAGGGATCCCATATGAGCTGAAATCTTTCACCGAGGTGCCAAGAAACCCTAAATACTCCCCCCGCGTGTGACCCCAGCTTGACCCTTTGACCCTTTGACCCTGCCCAGCGCAGCCCCTCCTGTGCTTCCTAAGGAGGAGGGAGGGAAGCAAACAGACTGCTAGAATGATGAACACAAAACTTGAAAAGACTTGACGAGACACGCCACATGCACACATGACACACTTGCACACATGATACAGTGGTGGTCATTGGAAAAGTCCCCCGTCTTTATGCATTAATTCTCCATTACAAATTCAGGCTAAGATGGCATTCCTTGTATCTTCCGTTCAGTGAAGATGTCAAAAATTAGAATAAGTAATAAGTATTTGTGTAGTAGCAGTCTAGCATGCATGAAATTAAAAGCAGGACTTTCTCCAACACCTTCATCTGTACAAAGCAAGAGATGCACAAACGCTGATACACACCAAAACAGACAACGTCGACACACATCACACACGTCACAGCTCCAACGCGTCTGGTGGCGACTCTGAGATTAGTGTTAACATGCATGCCTTGTGACTTAAACACCTGAATTTTCCTCTAGTGCCGTATCACACTGTCCTTCACTCTGCCTGCAGCTGCACCTGCCACATTCAACCAATAATGTCCACAGCTTGGGATTTGACAGAAAACCATAAACAGTAAGCACACGTCTGATTTTGGAGCAGAACAATAAATAATTATCCTCCCCATGTTCACACACTCACGAGCAAAGACACAAATACTAGTGAAAGTAAAGACTCAAACAGAATCAGACCTGTTGATTGGATATCTCCTCAGTTAGCACGTGATAAAAAAACAACACCAATGTGATTTGACCAAACTCAGGACTGTTGAAGAACAAATTCTTACCTTTCACTTCAAGTGGTACAGACCACAGGCCATACATGTCAACCAAAAACAGGGGAATCCCGTTCACTGTATGTAGCCAGACTGAGGGACACTGTGGTGTTTTCTTTTTCTAAAAAAAATATTTTTTATTAGATTCTGTTCAGAACAGTGTGATGTTGGAGCAGAAGATGGGGGAAAAAAAAGACAAAGATGTAGTATTTTTAATTTAAGTTTTCGCAGATGTCTTAATAAGCAATATGCTGCACAAACTAGAGTGCATTTTTCTGCCAGACGAGCTTTCTCTGTGGAGGGGGGACAGTGAAAGCAGAGAACTGAGAGCGAGGGGGGAAACGGGAGGGGGGAGGGAGGGGTGGTGGGGTATTTAAAATGGGGGAAAAGTCTATGTATAATTAAAAGAATAAACTCTGCGACTGGCATCTGTGTTTGTTGTTTCTGAGTGTACAAGTCCCGGTTTTTATTTCAATCTGTCGTTCGTTGAAGTGACTTTTTGAGCTACATAGCTGCTCCTGTAAATTAAAGCTGACTGGATTTTATGTTTCCTGTTTCAGTCAGGAATGAGGTTGCTGTTGGCATTGTCATTTGTCATTCTGAGGAAGCTCATTGAAAAGGACGTCATTTCCAACTCGACAAAGCTCCTTCAGAGCAAGGTGCCATTCAGGTGTTACAGGCTGAATAGCATTGGTTTAAATCTAACATTTAGCATCTTGTAACAAAATTATTCCATTGTGTAACGTGAGCGTTATCTGAGATGAAAAACCTGAATAACAAGATCATTTCACATATAATGTTCCAATAACCAGTTTAGCCTACAGTCACAGTTTAATTACAGTACAGTGGATCCATTGTGAAATCATCTAGTTGAGAGTCATATTTGATAAATGTATATTTGATGCACTAGAAACACAGCATTTCAAAGAAGATATAAGGAAGACAGCTGACATTGACAGCTGAAACTGGATTGCTTTCTTGCAGTATGGATGCAAATCAATAGAAGACTGCGCATTTTGAGCCATAAGGTGCTTCCACACTGCTCCTTGGCCAAGGAGAAACCAGCGGTTCTGAAAATGCTGATGTTGTTAAACTGTGTGAATGTCAAGTGAGGTGCTGCTGCAAAGAGAATACATGCTCTGCAAATATACACCAGCTAAAAATACTGAGACACATCTCTGCACATAAATTCCACCAACAAAACTGCCAAAATATACAGTGTGTTAGTCATTCCTGCAAATATGGAAATGGAAAAATGATTTAGTGTCTTCTACTAATGACATTATTGTGTAACCTGTGTAACACAGAGGACAACCACAAATGCTGCCACAAATACGATTTATATTGTCAACTGATATACTGGTGTGTGTGTATTCATACATATGGTGGTACACACTGTATAACGACTGTAAATGACTTTTAGCTTTCATTCCTTCTCTCAGTGATAATTACTGACAGGATACATTTACATCTTGCAGTTTTTTCTGACTGTTACACCTTCAGTGTGACTTTTTTAGATGTCTGTTCGGTGTCTCGTGTTGCTTTCTTTGCATATTTTTAACTCAACAAACTCAGCATGTTTCAAATCCAAATGGGCCTTGTTGTGTGTTTGTTAACGGTATTGGTTAATAATAACGGATAAAAATAAGTGAACCTTCCCACCTCTCTCATCCACCAACCCATGCAAACACACTGTGATTTATTTTCAGACCAGTCCTACTCCTCAGTTGTGTTTTTCTACAGTGGCTCCAAGGGCTCAGATGGGTGTGACTCTGGGCTTTAACCAGAGGGGAAGGGTCTGAATAAGACCAGCAGGACCCAAGAGGACTGTGTTTGCAGAACACCCGGAGTAAGACAGACGGTTATGGAGGAGAACCTCCACCTTGTTTTCAGAGAGGACCAGCTTTCATGCTTCTGTCCTTCCCACATCTCCCCTCAGCTTTTAAAATCATCCCCACTTATTAAACTGCACTTTATCCAGGCCTGACATTATTGCCGGCATTGTCATTAGACAGATCTGTGGAATTACCTTTACAGATGGGCTGATTTGACTGGATTTTTAGGCTCTGCTGTCACTCCACTTTCAGGACAGCACTTGTAATCCCCCAGTGCTGCTTTGCTTTGCTGCTCCGGATTGTCTGGAATCACTTTCTGACTCCTGGTGACATGTGCTAGTACTGCAGCTCCACGTCCAAACCTGCAGTAGGAACATCCATCTTCTCTTGCTTCAGTTTGCAAACCCCCTACAATGACTGCATATGCAGTGCTTAGCAAATGCTTTCAACTGAAGACCTCCACTGTATTTTATTACAATTTTTTTACTTGTTTGCAATAACAAAAAACAGTGCTGATTTCCACACTTCTTTGATAACTGAATTACTGCTAATATGCCTAAAATGGCTTTTCCCCGTTGTGTATCATTACACCACCAGTTACAACGTTTTCATCCATCGACTTCTGGATCGTGAACCTGGTAAATTTTCGCTGCAGTGGTTAGTTGTGTCTTAAATAGAAGCACCCTGTTTGTACACCATTGTTTGTTCAAGCATAGAAAAAAAACAATGTTGATGAGATTGATGAGATGTGCACGCTGTCATCTGTTTTTAGTGAGGAGGGTTATACTGCTGATAAGAGTTCAGTTAGGTTTAACATGACCACAATCAAAGAGCTTGGCACTGATTGTCAAAGAAAACACAGACAGATCTGTGTTTTTCACCTACATAACAAGAAAAGATAACATCTAGTATTGTGTGTGTGTTAGTGACCAGTATCTCCGGTGTATTCATTTGTCTGTGGGTCTTTTGTAGTTGCTCTCGTGGGTCTGGGTGTATCATCGTTCAAGTGTAGAAATTAGTAATCGTAATTAGTAGTGAAAGCACAGGTGGACATTTGATGCACACTTACAGAAATTTAAGAAACACACATTATTGTGTTTTTTTTATCTTTAATGAAGTGAAGATAGAAAACTTCAGTCATGTTACTGCTTAGCTGTGAGCTTTGCTGATCCCTCATTTAATTCACCTATAAATATCATCGTGGCTGCATGTTACTGTCTTTTAAAAAGAATTCCCTGAACACGTGCCGCTCCCACTCCATCCTGCCCTTCTCTTCATCTATATGACGTCTTGCAGTGTCTGGGCAGCCCCCTCGATGGCCTGGCTCAGGACTGACAGGTGATAGTGGACTTTTTCCCAGTCTTGGGAATCATTTGATAACTCTGCATTGGCGTAGGCATCGGCCAGACCTGGGAAAGTTGCCTTGCCGGCGCTACTTGAGGCCCAGATAACGTGCCTGGCGGGAAATGAGGAAGGATTTGACAGTGACAGGCAGCTGAATAGTTCCCAAAGACACAGTCTGACACATTATGAGTGAAACGTAGCGGAATGCCTCAATCCCCAATATGCAATGAGAAGATGAGCGTGAAAGAAAGTCAGGGGAAGAGACGGAGGATGTTTTAAAAGAAAATTTGCTCTTTCAGCAATGGAGCATGTAAATGCTGGACAGTTCTGTCACGCTGTTTGAGCACACGTTGACATGCTTACAATGACACTATTGCACATGCTAATGTTTAGGAGATGATACTCACCATGTTAGAAATCATAATTTAGCGTTCATGCTATTCGTTCAATAACCAAATGCAAAGTACAGCTGTGGCTGATGGGAATGTTGGCTACAAACTAAATTAGCTTTCTGTCGGATGATAAAACAAGAAGAAAGGTGGCAGACCGAAATATCTGTGTCAATTTGATCCAAAAGCAAAGGCATCAATCTCATGGTGACACCAATGTTTTCACCCTTCGCCCAGCTAAGACATGTGACCACTCTTGTAGGAGGAGTAGTACGTCTGGCTGACAAACATACAGCAAACTACAGATAACAGTTTGTATTCTGCATGTTACAGACAGACAGAAAAGGTTTACCTGTATGCATATTTATCTGGGAAGGCCAGAGGGTCTAAGAATGCTCGGTCCAGCAGCATCAGCTGGTCATTGATCTTTCTGACCTGCAGCGGCCTAAGGGAACAGAGATGGGGGGCTTGATTAACGTTCATTTGCATGTGAATGGAATAAGAGATAATATGTCACGTATGTTTGTGCACTTACGTTTCGTTTCTCAGATCTGAAGTGCGGATGACATGGTCCAAGTGGGCAGCGGCACTGCGAAAGCTGGCCACTGCATGTTTTAGTGGCTCTGAAAGGAGACACAGATCATTGTAGTTCTATAATCCGTGTGACTGCCTGTCCTGTTCTCTCTCCAGGCCTAACATGTTTTTTGTAATGTTTTGTTGACAGGTTGAACCATGATCTTACCCATGGATATCTCCCGGTCTTTCAGCTGATTTTCATACAGAGACACTGCTGTGTTGAGGTATTCATCAAGGGTCTCAGCATAGTCGCTGCATTTCAAGGGCAACACCAGGCTGTCGGCCAGTCGGATCAGGACGTTTCCTGCTGTCCTGGCAATGGCCTGGTGACTGAGGAAGCCTGAGAGACAGAGGATGCAGAATGAGGGGCAACACACAACTGTGTCTTCAACGGTCTGACAGCACATCCAGTGTGTGACAACACCAGAGACAGCATTGCTCACCGGGATCGATGAACTTTGAGGCGTACTCAAAGGTGTCATAGGCTGTGTGGTATGCAGGATAAATCCGAGCGTTTGTTTTGCTCTGTAAGAAGAACATTTTTCATATGACCAACGTGAAAGAAGTGTTGTCTCATGGGAACATTGTACAGTTCACAGTGTCAGCAAACTACGTGCAGCAAAGTCAAAGGTGTTTCATGGTGAGTTCATGAGGACAGCCGTTCATACCCTGTCGTATGTGTATGAAATATCCATGGAAGTGATTCCCAGGTAATGGACAAATGCAGCATAATCACTCCCAGCTCCTGTCAGAAATCCCAGCCTGTCAAAAGAAGATGGAAATATGAGCATAAATAAAGCAATAATGAGACACTGATAATAAACTGTTTATTCAATAAACACAAGTTGTTGAAAGTTGGTAAGGCAGTCGTCCCGATCCCCAGTCCTTCCTTGCTGTGTGCCGAAGTGTCCTTGGGCAAGACACTGAACCCATAGTTGCTCCCGCCTTCGTGTGCGTGTGTGTGTGTGTGTGTACCAAATTACTCTGTAAGTCGCTTTGGATAAATGCAAATCATCAATCAATTAAATTTGGTTCATCTGTACTTTTCTCATAGTGAGATGTCAAAATGTCTCCTGTGGAAAAGGGATATGGACTCACTTTGTTTTTCAAAACTTTACTAATTCAGGATCAGGATCCTCTGGTCAGACTCTCTAATAACAAGCATTTTATCACTTGTTAAGGTGGGTTTAGATTTCTCAGTCACTCAGTTGTATTGAGTATCTAATTCAATCCACGACAGATGTAACGTAGAACTGGTGTGTTTCAAATTGTCAGTCAGAAATAAAATCTAGTTCAAATTGTTGATCACAGCTTTTTGATCAGGATCAGCAATAAGTTTCTGCAAATAAACACAAACTCATAGCACTTCCTGTTTCTTTCTCCTAGAATGTAATGGAGTTGGTTGATGTGGGAGACTCAGAGAGGTGTAACTGTGGCTGGTTACTTGGGAATGATCCCATTATTCGGGCTTGTCCTGTTCGAGTATCGTATCCAGTTGTCATACACAGATGTGGAGTCCAGTCCAGGTGCAGCAACCTGAACAATAAATACACTCCAATGTAAAAAGGTCCAAGTAGTGGATAATAGTTTTGTTCAAATTAAAATGTTGCATGGTTTCACCTGTTTTGCAGCTGTGAAGATGACGTCCTGTACTGACGGCATCCCAGAAGCTCTGAGGGTGGCGTTGGCTGAAGGGTAGAAGATGATTGTTAAGCTTCTTAATATCCAACATCCTCAAGACTTGTCAGCGGTTACAACTATCAACTAATTACAGCTTCCAAAGGTTTTTTGTTTTTGCGTGTGCATTTAAAACTAGGCTGTATCCGTTTAGGTGACGTTTAAGGATGGAGAATATTTTATCACCTGAACATAATAAACAACAGTTTTGATTCATTCTGGCAGGTAGGAGCTTCTTACCGAAAACAGCTATATCCACATTGATGTATGCAACAGTGCGTTCACTGAGCTTGGCAAAGTATTGCTGGAAAAGATACAAGATCAAGGTCAGTGCACAAGTGACGCTTAAGTCCACAGGCGACATGGTGACAATTTTAGAATAATTCGCTTGGTCTTATATCTAATGTTTTGGATGAAGTAAAGTCACCTCTGTGTATTCTGCAGATCCAATAAGGCCAAATTCCTCTGCTCCCCAGCTTCCAAAAATAATCGACCTGCGAGGCCTCCACTTACCTGCCACGAAGAAGAACAGAGATTAAAGAGCCTATGCAGTAAAAAGCATGATATTACTGTAAACAACATTAAACATAACTAAACTGAGTAGAACAAGAAATAGCCAGAATGCAATTGGCAGAATGACCCCATTTTACTTCATGCTGCCACCACGTGAATAAAGTTTGACATTTAGCCCTCTGGCAACTGAACTTTTTCCTAATATGCAAACAACAACATAAAATTATTTTCACAAATTACCCAGAAAGGACTTTGAGCCATGTTTTACCCTAAGTAGAAACAAAGTTTCTATTAAATTCACGATGCAGCTACACAACCGACACTCTCCTCACCCTGCTTGACCATCCTGCCCAGCACCCGGGTCAGTTCCAACATGACGGATGTCCCACTGCTCGGGTCAATGGCGCCGTGAACCCAGCTGTCCCTGTGGTTCCCATAGATCACGTACCTGTCTGTGGACACACACACACACAGCTTGGACACAGACCAGTCACAACCCATCAGCTGATCACTGGTTTCGACTCGGCCATCGGTCTCACCTGGCTCGACACTTCCTCGGATAACTCCCATAACATTGGACGAGTTCTTAAGGCTTCCGGAGTTGAAGATGTCCAGTTTCACATCACTGAAGCAGATATTCAACATGAGCGAGAAGCAAAAAGGAAGAGACGACTTCACTGTAATATCCCAACAGGATGTGGGGTTTTTGGAAAAATGCATGTATGCACCCTACTATGGGTAAGCAAGTAAAAATTAAAGAGAATGTTATAGTTATGGGACTGAAAAGTGGTTCACTGGTCCTGGTCTCCCTCCACCAGGAGTGTCGTTGTTGTTTTGCCACTTTTGTGCTTCTGGTTTTTATCAAAAAAGAGATTTATTCTTCTCTTCTATGTTGTGATATGTTATGTCACATTTCGATGTTGCTAATGCAGAAATTTGCCTGGCTGATGAATACCTGTCAGCAAAAGCAGACGTGGGCTTGAACCCCGGACCACCAAAGTTGTATGTACAGTTGAATGCTCCCTGCCAAGACTCTGGAGCTGCTTCTCCACCCAGTGCACTGGCACGACCAAAAGGAAAAACACAAGAGAGAAGTCGTTTTATTACTAACTATTTTGGTTATTAACTAATTTGCTTATGCAAACCCATAAGCAAATGTATCTAATTACACACCAGATTAATATATAAGCATCTTCATATCCAATTGGTTGAATGGGAATGGGAGGTATCCCTGTAATGTTCTCCACTGGGATTCGGTAGGTGTCGTCTGCAAAACATGGAAACATCAGTAAAGTTGTCTTTCTGTTTCTGAGGAATTTATAGAAAAGATAAACTTTGTAGTATAATGACCTGTTTTTATCTTTCTGTGTGACTTTTTGCAGCCAGTTGTAAAAATTCCCTTTGCATAGTATTGGGGCCAAAGTGCAGTAAAGTCCTAAGCAAAGGTAGTAAAAGTAAAATCTTTGTGCCCTATTTTCACATCAGGTACCTTTCGCAGCCAGGTAGGGTGTGAGCATGTCTCCATATTGGCCGTTAAAGGAACCTCTCTCTACACCAGAGGGTGGCAGGTACCAAGAATGAGGATACGTCTCGTTGGTGTCTGACATGAGGCCATCGTTGATGTCCAAAGGGTCGGTGTAGACCAGCACGCCAATCACACCGTAGGGCGCTGCATTGATAGCCTGGGTGGGACACACGTTATAATTTCACACAGGGGGGGTTTCACTCTGGTTACAGTGGCATGTCTTGTGTATTCGACACGTTTCCCGAACCCTGACAACTAATGAGATTTCTACAAGTCACATCATTTACTGTATCAACAACTGCCAGAACACTGACAGCTCATTACAGTAACAGCAGTTTTATTATAGTGTAGAAGTCAGTCACTAATTATTGCAGCGTGCAACTCACTTTGGCCCCTCGTCCTGCTCCACCATATCTGGTTATAGCAATAGTTCCCCTAAGATCCACTTTCTGGTTCAACAGTTGGTAGTCACTTGGTTTCCCCTGGTTGGCATAAACCAGTTTCCCCTAAAAGGTCAGAAGAGACAACGACGTGTAACCAAAGGCAGGACATGATCACCTCACATACAGACACAGCTGCCGTTTGAGCAGCTCTGTCGAAATGTTTGATTGAGGCTGAGCCTGGTAGGAAACGATATTAATGAACAAACATTAATAGGAAGATTAGGAACATTAATGTTTAGATTATTAATGATTAATGTTTAGAACATTTGTGTTTAGATTCTCAGAAACCTCTAACACATCCCAGCACATGTCCCCTCCTTCCTTGAAAGAAATGATCACAGATAATAAAGTCACATATCAGATGGTCTTTGTGAATATTAACAGATAGACTTGTTTCTTTTACTAACTGTCTACTTCATAACTTGCACATTATCTTATCATTGTCTGATAACATTTTATGGTGGTTATGAAACACATTAGGTGTATCCATTTGGCTTTGACCCAAAAGATAATGTCAACATGAGTATTAAAAAATACATATACTGTTTATTAATCATACTTGTTTGTTCAGATGTAATAAATTACTGTTCACAGCAGGTGCTGTCTAATCACCTCCAGGTGTTAAAGCCTGAAGATGTTTGTGTTTATGACAGATGGACATGTGCCACACATGTGACAGTCTTATGATTCCTGTGGTTACAGTAAATTACCTCTTATCAATTCATTTTTTAAACCAGAAAGTGCCATAAACACAACCCATCCTTTATGTTCCAAATATGTACCTTGGCACATAGTACAAAAATATGGGATGCTTTTATAACACAATATTGCCTTGTTTAGATGAAGATTTGGGTACTTAAAAAAAAAACTATTTGGTGCAAACGTTCATACACATGGTTGACATCTGGACATGAAATTTTAAAGTCCTATATTTTGTGCTTTATCTCTTTCACAATCTCGCTTCACAATAATTAATTGTAGATATTCTGTGCGGTATTGGAAAGTGAATTCTACACTTTTGTGTTAAGGACCTGATTATTAAAACAGCGGCTTTAGACACAGTGATACATTCTACACTTGTTAGAGTGATCTGCTTTTACTAAATATTATTATATTAAAAATATTTGTCCATTTAATGCAGAAACCTACAAAGGGTTGTAGCTTTTTACCTTTGGGTGTCCAGCGGGCGAATATGCAGCGTACGGCTGAACCACTTCAGGATCGTTTTGGTCTGACGTGTAATTTTTTCTTTTTCTCTGACTTGGTGCAGCACAATATCAGACTGGTTCACTGAAATGAACAGCTCAAGGTGACGTCGGTGAAAGGAAGTTGGTATAAAATGCAATGTTGTTTCAAAAACAAACAAAAGCAAAAAAATATATCCTTCACTAAATTTGATGCAACGAGATGAGAAACTGGCTGAAGATAGTTGAAATCCAGTTTTGCTGCAGATTTTGCAGTGTAAATGCATAGGGATGGTTTGAACCCTCCTCATTCTTTATCCAACACAATACGCTGGTGACTCACCTACAGTGACCTTATTGGGGTTCTTGGGATCAGGGAAGGATAGGTAGACCAGGTACTCCTCTCTCCAGGCCTTATCTAGACCAGTTTCGGGGTCCTGCCATCTCTTCAGCATCAGTTGCACTGTCTGCTCATCTCCTTTGGTGGTGGCCATATGGGGTACTTTGGTCAACTCCCTGTGGACGAACACATGAAAAGCTGGATACACTTTCGTATTGGACCTCATAGGAAGGCACGTTATGATTAAGAGGACGACTGAACTCACCTGAGGTTTTCTTGAATTTGGATGTTGTCCACCTCAGACAGGAACTTCTCAATGAGGCTTTCGTCCACATCCTTCGTCACATCTGTCACCCAGGACGGGGCCGAGCTGCTGCTCTTGGTGATACCAAAGTGGCCAATTAGGATCCCGGCAGTGAGCACAGCAGCACCACATATAATACCAATCAACACCTGTTTTATCATTTTCTTCCCTGGGATGAGCCGCCTGGTGGAATGGTTTGCCTTCCTTGTGATCCTGTGCTCGGTCACCACAGCTACCAGGCAGCTGCCAAAGTGACGACACTAGGAAAGAGACATGCTTATTGTAGAGTTTATTCATTAATGTTTGCAGAGGGGATGGACTTTAGCCCCGTGTGGGGCAGGGGCCGTAAACCCATTTATTTTAATGCTTTGAATTTTATGATTTTCATCGAGCCTCATGTATTTTGTTTAGACTTTAATAAACAACAAAGACAGACAAATTTTTAAATTGACAGTATAAAACTGAAAGTGATTTCTTTTGGTCACAATATTTGAATGAGATGGCCAAAACATTAGAACCACCTCAACTTCCCGCTTTGACTTCAATTTGAACAGAGAGTAGAATTATCACCTTTCCACTTAAAAACTTTATAACATTGCAAAAATAGAAAGAGCTGCTGCCGAGTTGAACAATCCTGCACAGGTGTCCCTAATAAATTGGCCAGTGAGTGTATATTAAAATGGCACCAGCTTCGACTTTAATAATCTCGGAATAAAAGGAATAAAAGTTGGTCCAGAGACGAGCTGTTTAATAAGGTTATTTGTCAGATGATGTCTGAAGATAAAAACAATCATTCATAAGCATTTTGATGGTAAAACCCTTTGTTTACCAGGATCACATCAGATCAGTTAATACGTTAATTTAAAAAAACTCACAAAACAACAACAAGATCCTTCACTGCAACACAGATGATAAATCCATCACGTCTTTTATTTTATTGAATGCACATTCACAGACAAAGTTACACAAAGTAGTTTATTCATTTGAATATGACAAAACCAGTTTCAATTTACACGATCAAATAAACAACATCCATAAACTATAAATGAGCCGAACAAAGTGACTTCCTGTGTCCGATGTTGGACAAATACATTGTTGCAGATCAGAACTGCACGACACTTCCGGTTCGATGCGGCTGCTTTTACTTTGAAACATCTGTGCTGCTTCCTCCTCGTTCTGATCGCGGCACTGGACGAAGCGTTCGGTGGGTTTCGGATCCGGATTCGCCGGTGTTGGTGGTTCCCCCCGGTTTTTTTTCCCAGCATGCATTTCTTCCTCGTCGTTCTGCTGCTTCTGTTTCACTTTCGTTCTTGAAATTTTGAGCTCAGCCTTCAACCTGCTGAAGACAACACGGTAAGTTACAGATGTTCGGAAATTATTTCCTGACTGATGTTAAGGAATAAAAAGCATCACGACGTCTGGACCTTCGGTGCGTTACGACTTTTCTTTAGGAGTGAATGGAAACGTACGTGAGATCGAAAGTATAAGGTTCCGGGTCACCTTTCATTTTGTGCCGTCGTGGTTTTAGCAGGTTTAGCTGGTTATCAATATTAAACTGTCCACACATGTCTGACAAAAATTACAAGTTTTGAATGTGGCACCTGCACTGAGTTAATGATCTATTAATGTTCTTTTAATGTTCAGCTCAGCTGTTTTCTATGAATTATCCATGTCCCCAGGATGTCATGAAATAAGTTTGGAGCTTTTCACTAAATTCACACCCGAGCCTCACCGGGCACGTGTGCACTATTTGTGTTCCAGGTGAGAGGATTCCCTGCTCCCGCTGTCGCCATGTCTGTTCCTGTCCTGCTGCTGCTGTTTGCTTCTTTTCCTTTCACATCGGCAGCACAGTTACCCAACCAAGGCCAAGCCAACGACCTCCCCTATAGCCACCAACGGGCAACTGTTCCCCTGGAACCGCATGCGACTTCCCAAAACCGTCTCGCCCGTCCACTATGACCTGAGCATCCACCCCAACCTGACCACCCTCGACTTCACCGGCGTGGTTCGTATCCAGCTGGATGTGCACGAAGACACCAGCACCATCATTCTCCACGCCAAGCAGCTGGAGGTTTCCAACGTGCTGCTCCTGGCGCCTGAAGGTGTGAGGCCTCTTCAGGTGTTGGAGTATCCGGGCTTCCATCAGCTCGCCCTGCTGTCAGACTCTGTTCTGACCAAAGGGAGGAAGTATGAAGTTCAGCTGGAGTTTGCTGCAAACTTGTCTGACAGCTTCCACGGTTTCTACAAGAGCAGCTACCGCACCAGCAGCGGGGAAGTCCGGTAAGACCGTGAAGCCTGTTAGTACAGTTTCTTAGGCAACTAGATACATTAAATTGATATTAGAGAATAAATTTAATTTTATGATGCTGTTTGATATCTCTTTACATGAGAGAAAAAAAAAAACCAAGAAGTGGAACGTGGGGCTGTGGTTGGATTGTTTAAATGACACATAGAGCAGCTTTAATAATGACTGAGTCATCCTACAACATGCTGTGTTGAAAATAATTTCGCTAATATTTATTGACTTTATTAGGGTCCTGGCGTCCACGCAGTTTGAAGCAACCTTTGCTCGAGGAGCCTTCCCTTGTTTTGATGAACCCGCCTTTAAAGCCAACTTCACCATACAGATCATCCGAGAGCCGCAGCACATAGCCATATCCAACATGCCTAAGGTACGCGTGAATACAGAGACATCTCACGCACTGTTTTAAACTTTGGCTTTTATGTGAGGAGTTATTAAAAATAAGCTCTGGTTGCTGTCAAACTTTAAGTGCTTCACAGTTTAAATAAACTGTTACCGTACATGCGGTGTTTACTGTGCGCCTCTGCTTCTCAGATTAAAACGGTGGAGCTGCAGGGCGGTTTGCTTGAGGATCACTTTGACACCACCGTGAAGATGAGCACTTACCTGGTGGCCTACATCGTGTCTGACTTCATGTCTGTGAGCAAGACGAGCCAGCACGGTGTCAAGGTGATGCTGGCCATGCCATCATTTAGTTGTCTCTGCCAGAATCTGTTTGGAAAGGCGTTGTTGAGCACAGATTGTTGTAATATTGCGTTTTTGTTGTTGTGGTTTGCATCAGATTTCCATCTATGCTGTGCCTGAGAAGATCGACCAGACCGCCTTCGCTCTGGATGCTGCCGTCAAGCTGTTGGACTTTTATGACGACTACTTTGACATTCCTTACCCACTTCCTAAACAGGGTCAGTAGAAAGACACGGTGTTAACATCTATATGTATAGATGCAGTATTTCTTTGGTACATTTGCCGGATCTATAATACTGTTCTGAATGTTCAGAATTATTTTACTGGACTTTAAGAAAAGGCAGCAAGCGCGGCAGGATAAACTCAGCATCAATAGCTTTATCTCTGTTAGCTGTTTAAAAGTAGGTGGCAAAACTTCCAAATTTCCTTTGTCTGTGAAAACTCTGATTTGCATTACAAAGTTTATGTGTGTTCTTTGTGCAGCACTCCTTGGTAATTTTACAGCTTATGCGCAGATACACTTCACCAGCATGAATATGTTAATGTCTGTGATCTGTTCCTGAAGAGAAAATATTTCTTCTAGTTGAAGTGAACAGAGAAATATAAAGTAAACTTAGTAAAAAAAAACATGGAATCCAACTCAGAGGAAAGCTTTTTTTTTTACATAGTTTAAGCATCCAGTTTAAAATATAATTAACATGTCAGAGGCAATTTGTGTGATATACACAATTGTGTGAGCAGAAGTTGATTTGTCATGTGTCATATTTTGGTGTATTTATGTTCCTCCTTGCAGACCTGGCTGCTATCCCGGACTTCCAGTCTGGAGCGATGGAAAACTGGGGACTGACCACATACAGAGAGACAGGTCTCCTTTTCGACCCTGAGAAATCCTCAGCTTCAGACAAACTGGGAATCACCAAGGTTATTGCCCATGAGCTTGCACACCAGGTAATCTGTCTGCATCTGTTTTATTTACAGCAGTAGAGAAGAAAAGGTGCAGTGTGTTGCCACATTACTCAAATCTGTACAAAGTTGCCAGTGTTATGAAATTATAGAGTTGTTATAACATTTTTAAACTATGTCCTGTGTTTTTGTTTGTTAAATGGTTTTACATGCTCTCCTGTCATTTTGTTTAGTGGTTTGGGAACCTGGTGACAATGGAGTGGTGGAACGACCTGTGGCTCAACGAGGGTTTCGCCAAGTTCATGGAGTTTATTTCTCTTGACATCACCTACCCAGAGCTGCATGTGGTGAGAACTGAGCTGTATTTTACTTTGTATTTGAGCATGTGAACACGTCTGTTCCATGTTTTTGTCCCTTTGTTAAATTCAGAAACAATTTGTGGCATAACACACCTCCCTCTCTCACATCCTCTCCCTCTCATTTGTTTTTCCCAGGATGACTTCTTCTTGGGAAAATGCTTTGAGGCTATGGAGGTGGACTCCCTCAGTTCTTCCCACCCTGTTTCCACCCCTGTAGAAAACCCCACCCAGATACAGGAGATGTTTGACGATGTGTCATATGACAAGGTCTGCCTATTTTGGTCTTACTGTGCAATCATCTGAGCATTATAAAGTACAATAATCGGGTCTCATTTGTTTTTTCTTCTTCTGTCTTCAGGGTGCATGCATTCTCAACATGCTGCGGGACTTCCTGACTCCAGAGGCCTTTGAGATCGGCATCATCCGTTACCTCAAACGCTACAGCTACCAAAACACTGTCAACAGCCACCTGTGGGAGAGCCTGAGCAATGTGAGTGTGTGTGCGTGTGTGTTTGACACAGTTCATTTCCATTTTCATTTGACATTGGAGTATCTGTATTACAGTTATAAATACGTGAGTATTTAAGATGTATTTTAAAATTCAGTCTTTAGATTTTTTTTGTAACTCCCTCTCAGATCTGCAACTCTGATGATCTGGACGAAGGGCGAATGGAACACAGAGAATTCTGCTCCAAACGCAAACTCCCCTCTGCAGCCTCTGTAAGTGATGCTCTGTCTGAGCAAAAACACTCAAGTAATCATAATTATTTGCTCAGCAAGTTCCATTGTTTGACTGTGTGCTAATTGGACATGGCACAATATAGTTGTCGCCGTCTGTCACTGATTATAATGTTAAATATTTTATTGTGTATGTAAATGTGACATCTGCATGCATGTACAGAAATGGTACTCAGGTGACGAGCTGATGTCAAGGCCATCATGGACACGTGGACCCTGCAGGAGGGATTCCCACTGGTCAGTGTGGAGGTCAGAGGTCGGGAGGTCAGACTCAGTCAGGAGCGATACCTGAAGGCAGAAGACCCCTCCCTCACTGAAGGGTAAAATGTCGGATTACAAAAGATCCTCTTAAAATGTGAACAGTGTCAGTTGTTGCAGAATTTCATTTTTTTTTCAAGTTTGTTGTAAAAGCCACCAGGTGGCGACAGAGGAACATGTTTTAGTGGCATGCCAAAAATGACAGCATGGCGCAGTATCTTCAGTGGAATAAGGCTTCAAGTCATGGCAAAGTCTCATTTCTTAAAAAGCAAACCAGCTGCTTTCTCCACAATCCTGTTGAGGTTGATTCTTTTGAGGAAGTGTTGCATTATTTTAAGTATTCTGTGATTTACTGTATAAATGATGTGTGGACAGATTCCTGTGGCAAATTCCGCTGACCTACATGACTAGCGCCTCCAACACTATCCACCGCTTCCTGCTCAAGACAAAGACTGGTGAGTGTTTCTTGGACGTGAAGTGTGATGAGTCTGATTTGTAGTTTACAATGCTCATCTTTTATCAACATCATAACTTCAATTTGGCTTCTTCACTTCAAAACTTTCTTTGCTCCTTCTCCATGCAGATGTCCTGTACTTGCCGGAGGAGGTGGACTGGGTGAAGTTCAACGTGGACATGAGCGGCTACTACATGGTCCACTACGTAGGCGAAGGGTGGAACTCCATCATCAAAGTGCTGCACCACAACCACACGGCCCTGAGCAGCAACGATCGTGCCAGCCTCATCCACAATGTCTTCCAGCTGGTCAGGTGTGTGTGAAGATGGAGTAAAAACAGCTCAAGCTTCTGCTCATCCTGCATCACAAAATATCTAGGGAGGAAACCTGGGGCACATTACGGAAACTTATTATCTGAGTTTCTGAGATAGGAAGTGCGTAAGATTGGATTTTTCCCAATTTGTATTATGGAAACAAATCCTAATTAACGTGAAGAGTTCTATCTAACCTTAAGTCATCCTATCTCAGGTTAGGTTATCGTAAATACTGTATCCAACATCTGTTATCAACTTTCATTTCAGATTACAATGAGTTCTCTTCTTATAGAAACTGTATTTGGAAGCAGCCAAATAAATAATTAATTGCTGTAGCTTCCTCGGGTAAATTGCATGACATGATATATTTTACTCTATTGGTCACAATAAAAGTGAATGTATAATCTGCATGCTAGCCAGGTGAGCCCCATGTCACCATTGTCACATAATTTCATGTTCCCTCATTGTCTCTAAGGTAAATTTAGATCAGTTCCCCAAATGTACTGTCAGCCAAACACCAACTTTACGGTTAGAAGGGAGTTTTTTACTAAATGAAGCTTGTGAGTTTTGAAATGCCCCAAAAATTAGATGGTTATTAAAATGACCAAAAGCTGCAGCAGCATGTTGATTTTGAGTCCGTCTTGTGTGTTGCAGCATAGGGAAGGTGAGGCTGGACACAGCTCTGGAGCTGTCTCTATATTTGTCCAAAGAAACGGAGATTATGGCTGTGACTCAGGGCTTCGGAGAGCTCGTGCCTCTGTACAAACTGATGGAGAAGAGAGACATGGCTGCACTGGAGAACCAGATGAAGGTTAGTGAAATCTGATCATCGCAAAACCGATCACATCCCATATATGTCACGAAAAATGAATGAAAATCAAAGTTGATGGGTTTGCATGATCAGTCATGCTTTCCTGCTTTAACAAGTTCTTTGTAAATAAGTTCTTGCTTTTCTTTATTCATTTACACATTTATTAAAACTTATGACTGCAAATAATTCCTGTTATTCATAGTGGAACAATTGGATTATTTCTGAGATTGGTATTAGTGTTGATAGAAGCTGCACGTGTTTCTTAGGCTTACATTGTGGACCTGTTCCGGGGGCTGATTGATCGGCAGGAGTGGACTGATTCTGGATCAGTGTCTCAGCGTGTGCTGAGGAGTTACCTGCTGCTCTTCGGCTGCGTCAGGAATTACCCTCCCTGTCTGAACAAAGCCACACAACTTTTTAAAGAGTGGAAGGACTCTGATGGCAGCAAGAGGTTGACTGACATAGTCATAGTTTAATGCCAACCAACAATTCGCCAATTATTACCTTAAGTCAAAGCTGCATTTTCATTATTTTCAAGAGCTTGTATGTAAAAGTCTGATGTTTAAACTGTGTTTCCTAGACTGAAATCTTTCTCGTTTTTTAGTCTCCCAGTCGATGTCACAATGGCTGTGTTTATGATTGGAGCCCGAACACCAGAGGGGTGGGACTTCCTGTTTGAGAAGTACCGCAGTTCGCTGCAAATGTCTCTCAGGAGCCGCTTGAAGACTGCTATGGCTTTCAGCCCAATGCAGGACAAGCTCAAGTGGTGTGTACAACATGCAAATTAAAATTCAAAATCATTTTCCATTGCCCTCTAAACAGTTTGTTCTCCCCGTCTGCAGGATGATGGAGCAGAGTCTCCATGGTGAGGTGATGAAGACTCAGGACCTCCCGGACGTGATCGTCACTGTCAGCAAGAACCCCCATGGCTACAAATTGGGCTGGGATTTCCTCCAAGCTAACTGGCACACCCTGATCAAGAAGTGAGTCGAGCCGTTTCTCGTTCACGTCTCTTTTTTTAGGGTTTTAAGGGATTTTTCTTTGGATATATAAAGTCTTATGAGATTAAATTATAAGATGGTTTTAAATAGTTTGTCAAAGTGTCATTGAGTTGTGCTGCGTTTTTGTTCAGGGAGCGAGAGCCTCGTACTTGTGCAATTGTATTGAACATTCTGATTTTGTCTTTTTTTTTGCTGCGATTCCACAGGTTTGAACTCGGCTCCAGCACAATATCATACCTAGTGTCTGGAGTGACGAACCAGTACTCGACCAGGGAGATGCTAGATGAAGTGAGCAACCCTCTGTCCACTACACGATTGACAGCCACAAGAACATTGTTTAATTTGTTGTGCTCAATTATTTTCATTTTGAGCTTGTTTGGAGGATGAATATGTATTTTTGAATCTCATGTCTAGAGCGTATTGAAGTCTTTCTCCTCTGTCTCTGCTCAGGTACGGAGATTCTTCAGCTCCCTGACTGAAGAAACAGGCTCAGAGATGAGGTGTATCCAGCAGGCCTACGAGACCATTGAGGAAAACATCCGCTGGATGGACACCAACCTTCCTCTGCTGCAGGCCTGGCTGGACAGACACAGCCGCAGAGTGGCGCATGAGGATTTATAGCTACGGGGGAGAAAGTAGTCTAATGTTGTAACGTTGTCAAAGGCAGAAACCACAAGCTGTGACGTGGAGTCATAAATTTGCTGACAGAAGTCAGGGGATAGATACAGAAACATTCCCTAAATAAGTAAGTAAAGTATAAGTAAATTACCTATAGAGATTGGAAAGAACGCGCACCTGAGGTTTGAGGAGGCAACTGCTCAAATCTCCACGATATATTAGTCATGGCACCGCGGTTCTGTGAAGACAGTTCGGCCTCATTGTTACCATTCAAAAAATTTCTAATAGTTTTTCAAAGGTTTTATTCAAGTGTAGTTTTCCAAGCAGTAGGACTTGAAATGTGTCCTCCGAGGTGTCTCGTTGTGTTTGTATATGATGTTGGGTGTGTGTGTGTGTGGGTGTGTGTATTGTTGCCTATTTGAAGTCTGAAGGGTTTTTATTTTTTAAAGATTTTTTTATTCATGTTGCCGTATCACTGCAGACTGCAGTCACATAAAAACTCAACAGTTCTGCATAAATACGACACATGAAATTAAATAAAAGAAATGTACAGCACATCAGGTGTATTTCTGCTACACACTGTAAATATCGGAGTACTAAGGAAATGGATTTGGAAACTAAAAAAAAAGCCTCGTCACTGTTATTTTTCAACTGTTGTGAATATATTTTTAAAATAAAATCCTGACACTGCTGTTAAAATGAGATATGATTTTGAGCTGTTGGGCTGTGTAACATTGTGAGCGGGGATCGTTTTTAAATGCACTGTGAAGACCTTTCATCAATTGCACACATTGTCTCAGTGAGCTGCTCCTCCTTCCCGAGAGAACGCAGCCCTGTGTGACCTCTCTGTTATTAAAAAACACAAAGGCAAAAAAGTATGTTTTTCATGGTCAGATTTTTTGACACGCTGTCTCAACTGTTTGTGTGGCGCATTACAAAGTCATTTCATTTTAATCCGTGTTTTCTTACCTCCTAACAGACAGTGCAGCATGTGTTTTATGCTACTGTAGCACATTTTATCATGTCTGTTATGGGTTGAGTTACAACATTTGACTTTGCCTGTCCAAGTCTAAATTGTGCACATATGTTCCCATGTACCTGTATTAAAGCAGTGTGTTGGGCGCCGATGCCTCTGAAAAAACTGAAGGAAATGCAAAAAGTGTTACAAGCGTCCCCGTTCTCCCCTACAGATGAAACAATGGACCAATAAAGTAACATTTGTTAATTTCTTTTCTATTCAGTTTGTGAATATTAATTTTAGATTTTTTGTTTGATTTGTTCTTACACTTTACAACTTTTATCCTGGGTGTTACATGGATTTAACCTTTGTACCTATTCACTTCTCACATCAGTAGGTCATATTCTTTTACTGTAAGTACTAACTGTTACAGTTTCAGGCTCGTGAAGCTTTTTATACGACAGACTTGCCCAGTGTTTAAAAGCACTTGAGGGGTAATTGTGTTTACATGGAAACTTTTTTATGCATTTGTGGCTTTATCTGTAGGGGGAAAACTACCTGACCTGTTGCATAATTTGTTCTGGGGCTCAGAAGGTGATTTGTCAAGTCATAGGGGGTGTCATCAGGGGTCACCTCAGCTTGGGATTGACTGCAAATCTTTGATGTGCCTGGGTGTGAAGTTATGTGAAGAAAAATATGGTGTTTGATTCATACTTTGGACTAATGTTCACCACCTCCTCCACTTTCCTTAAACAAAATGCGAGTCCATCTTTCAGTCTGCTGCCGGCTGCACTGGCCTCATCTATAATGGCACCAATCTCACACGTACACGTCTCCAACTCTGCCTGCTGCCTCCACAGGACACAACATGGAAGATTTCTGTTGTCACCAGAACCCGACTTTGACGCATATGAACTTGGAATTACATCAGGATTTTATTTCTCTTGACTTATAAGGACAGTGTGTCCGATAAAGACAGGCAGCTGTCACTTTAAAACTTCAAATGCTGCAATACAATCATCTGATGGACCTTAAGCACAAACTAATAAAACACAGTCCAACTGATAATACACACGCATACATTCATTTGTATGGGAACATACGATCATATTGAACATAAAACCCAACATTGAGGAAAATCGTAAACATTGCTCATCCTTCAGTTTCTGGATTTGTTGCAGGGGTCCTGATGTTCTGATGTATGTGTCATTTCTGGGCTTCGCACACACACCCCCACACGCACATCGCCGCCCTTTTATCAGCACTCGCACAATAAAAGCTGCACTCTGCCCCAGTGAGTTCGCCCTCCCAGTCCCACAGTGCACCTCAGGAGAAGCTGTTCCTGGAATTAAGGTGAGTGTCTGAACTTGCTTTTTCTGTTTTATGTCTCACTACAATTACTACAAACTGAGCAAATCTGAATCTGAGATGAAATTAGAAAGTGTTTTGGGGGTTTTCAGTCAGTCTTGACAGACTTGGCCCCTGCTGCGTGTGCTCACTGACCGAAAGTGTACGTCGTGAAGTTTGACCTGGCTAATTTGTGTTTTTTCTGGTCTTCTGTTTGTTTGCTTTCGTAACGTTACCTTAGAACATCAAACAGATTTGTTTCCATATCAGCACAGATTTAATGTTATGACTAGGACTTGTATATAACTTTGATAAAACCTGTTATGAACCACAGAAAAACACAATCTGTGTCAATCTGAGGATTTGGTCCAAATCACATCAACAGAGATTTAAGTGGGATTCAAAAATTGATTTTATGCTACAATCTGCTGCCTAATATCATTTGACAACACATGTGAAGTATAGTATATTGTCACTAATTATCAACCCGATAAATGTTTGTTTAGTTTATGAAAGAAATATAATAATTTCAATTCCAAATACCTTTTTAATGCTTTTTTAAAGTTTAATTTTAATA
This sequence comes from Channa striata, assembly GCA_033026295.1. Classification (NCBI taxonomy): domain Eukaryota; kingdom Metazoa; phylum Chordata; class Actinopteri; order Anabantiformes; family Channidae; genus Channa; species Channa striata. The sequence goes on from CM065178.1 coordinate 20,021,743, forward strand.
ATTAAACTACAAATGTATCAGGTTCTAGCAAAAAAAACTTTAACTTTAAAAAGAAAATATTTTAATCAATGAAACATAAGAACAATGAAACAAATAGTATATAGAATAAAAATTATTTTTGAGTTCAGTCTAGCCTTAATATATTCAATATAATAATACTACATTATGTAATATAACAAATATAATTTTTATATATAGACATGTTCAAAATTTATGATATGTTTAAAAAAAGTATTTTAATGATAAATTAAACCACATGCCGTGCTGTTACTTTCACTTTACTTCCATATTCCCGTTTATTATCAATTTGCAGGAATAAATGTCTTTTCATAACAACACCAACGAGCAGGTGGACTGAGTTACTGTAAATCACAGGCTGTAACACACACTCTTCTTTTATATTAGAATATCAGCATACTATCTTTCCAGCACCACGTAGAGATAAAAAATAAAATACTCTTGAGTCACCAGGGTTGGAAATAAACATTTATGGGTCTTAAGTTCAAAGTGTATTTCCTGTTGTTCTGGGGGGAGATAGAAAAAAAAACCTTCTAGAACACCTCTTGTTCTAGAAGGTGCCAGAGCGAGCCAGCCTATTCCTGCAATGCAAAGTCAACTTAAGACAAATAAAAGTTGATGAAAAATCAATGTGTTGTATTGTGATTTCTTCCCACGCAGGTTTGTGCTGTGTTTTCTGACTCCACATCCAGCTTGATTCCTCAGGAGCGTAACCTCACAGCAGTAAGGATGTCCTTCGACCTCCCACTTCTAGAGTAAGAAAAGTTCACTGCCGTCTACATTTTGAAAAACTTTTAAAGTTGCATTTCCTCCTCAGTTTGCATTCTTACGCACCCAACAGCTATATAGACACATCTATAGGATTCATAATGTTTGAAAGATGAACCAAATGATTTTGTGTTGCATTTACCTGTATTTTAATCACCTGTGTTGTCTCTTCCGTTCCCCTCAACCCTTCCACGCTGTCTCCCTCTGTTTTCCACCCATCTTCAACCTTCTCGTCCTCCTCTCAAAGGATATTCCTGGGCGTCCTGGGCTTTGGGCTCTCGATCATGTTCTGCACCTCCTTCTGCAGGGCCTGCAGTCGCTTTAGGGAGCAGCAGATGGAGAGGGAGATGTGGAGGCACAGTGAGCAGGAGGGGCGCCCACCTTCAATATTTGTCATCCCTCTCCCACGCAGCACGTCACAGCAGGAGGGTGAAGACCACCTCAGGGTGACACAGCACAGCCAGGAGCTCCGCACACCTCCACGGTACAGCACGGCTGTCTACTGTGGGCCTCCACCTTCCTACAATGAGGTGATTCTTCAAACAGATTCAAACTTATTGAACCTTAGCCAGGCCAGGTGCATCAGATTATGTCCATCGAGTTCTGTCTGTCTATGTATATGCCTCATCCCAATGTGTATAAGCAGTAACCTGAATTTTGCGTCTCTTTCTGTGTATTTTAGCTGGAGTTTAAGTCTGATGACCTCCCCCCTCCTTACTCAGCGCACGACATTCCACCCCCACCCCACACAGACGTGGTGTAGGCCAGGCACAGTCACAGCCAGGACCTTTACACTGTGCCTGTGCTGAACCTATGGACAGACCCGGTTATTGCACTGCCCTGGTGGACGTGACTGAACTGGTGACTGCATTTTATTATGCTCGCACGATTCTTTTTACTGTCTGTGAGCTTTTTTTTTTTTATTGTGGCAATGAGTGTGATGATGGGACAGACGAGGAACGCTGCAGAGAACCCATCAAGTCAAAAACTGCAACACCGAGGGAGCACAGCAGAATCTCCATGACTGAAGTAATTCCCCATGTGTGATGTTTCCTGTGAGCAATGTTCAGCTGGCAGGTGTTGGTCTGTTGTCCCTTTTCTGTTTCATTTTTGCATGTCTTTGTTATTTACTAAATATCTGAAACACTAAATGAAAATTAGGGGAAATTCAGGTGTCGATCCAACTGCAGTGGTGCCACAATGTGGCCATTTAAGAAGCACTTTGTTTCAGCTCATATTTCCTGAATCATGAGGAGTCACAGCCAATCTGGTACATTATACCCTCACTGGCCACTTTATTAGGTACAGCTGTAGAATTTATTGCAGTCAAACATAGCAGCTCTGCCATGAATTTTACTTTTATGTTATGAACTCTCATTTTTCAGTCTGAAACTGTCGGAAAGGTGAACATTCGACTCTCTGTGTATTATTGAGGTCAAAGTGGTTAGTGGAGTCGTACGATTGCATTAAAGGAAGAGGTGGCTCTAATGTTTTGGCCACCAACAGAGCTGCTGTTTTGGATTCGATTGTATATTTGAGACCACGTCAGTTTTTTTTAATGATGTAATATTTTTACATAAGAGAAGAAATACCTAGAAAGTTTGAGGAGTTATGACTTGCAGGGTTTTTACCCTCTGAAATACTTGTAGCTTGTAGCTCACGATCGGAGTGTTGCATTGTTCATTTGGCAAAGTATGTGATGGTGTTTCTGTCTCTCAGTGAACTGATGTCGGGTCCACTGATGGTGGGACTACTTTTGTTCTGAAAACATCAATTTCATATCCATGTTTCCAAATGTCATCCTGTGTCTCTCAGTCCTCAGACTTTCAGACTCTTTCCAGGTCTATGTGAAAGTATCTTCGATCTCTGTATTTAATACAATTTTGGTTGCCAATTTTAAAGTTTTATTTTAGTTTGCAATTCCAAAACCCAGGATAAAGAACGTTGCCCAGATTTATAGCCACTACCATCTGTTAGCGTCACAGTTTATCGCTGTAGTTTACTGCAGATTTTGATACAGATGCTGGTGAAATAGTTTTATTTTATTTTTTTCAAAACACAAAGTTGGAGGATGGTCCAGCCTTGGGAAGGTATGTGCCTTATTGTAAAACTGACTCTGAACTGAGACAGACAAAGAGTGTGTGTGTGTGTGTGTGTGTAAAGCATGTGTTTTATCATGTGGTAGTTGTTTTGAATAAATGACTGCTGTAGTTGTGTTGAAATTATTTAGCAACAACTTTTCCTAAAATGTTATTATTTGTTCTCAGGTGATCAAACCTGTCTGAAACTGGAATATATATATACTTTATATTCTTTTGGTGGTCTCCATTGAATTTTAGCCGGCTCTGGACTGACCCACTGCTAAATGTTGGACGCTTTCTGGAGACTGAAATAAAACAGTAACTGAACTGTGAACGAGTGTGACACAAAAATGAGCAAATAGCATGAAACATTCGTTTAAATCTCAGTACAAACTATTAATGATACACTGTGTAAAGTAGCTGGTCTACTAAAAAGTCAGAATAGAGGATTTTTGTGTCACTCCAACAATATCAACATAATGTCCTCAAATGTTCTGCCCGTAAATATGTCAAATATTAGAAATATAAATTAAATATTCGAATTGAATCTTTTGGCCTGTGTATATATTTGACTTGCTTGTGTAAATTGAATATGACCATACTAATGATCTGTGCATATGACGGATTTTTAAGCAGCAAACTGTAACTGAATTCTGTTCTGTATATGTATGTACACTTAGGACTCTTCCCTCAAACTTATTCATACGTTTTCTAATATATAATGTATTATACCATAAGTGGAATAAAAGTTCTGTTTTGCAAAATGCAAACGTTGTGATTTCTAACAGGCTGAACATTTGTATCCTGGAGCTGCAAACTGAGATCTGACCACGGCCTCATCATGTGATGTAGTTAGACTGGACCTTGTTCAGTATTTGTGGGTCAGAAATCACCTGTAATGGCTTTATGATAACAGATGTTTTGCATTAATGTGCTGCCAGTGTAAGGCCACCAGAGTCTGTTCATGCACCAAAACTATAACTTATGGTTAGTTTTTTTAGTCTGTCTGCAAAGTGTTTTCTGCAGGTCACAGAGTCCAACACAAACATATTAATATGCTCAGAGACGGCGTGTGGCTTTGGCAGCTTCCACAGCAGGAACCAGTAACCCATAAATGGAAAACTGGTGTTGTGGTTTGCAGCCACACGCTGTGTCACTTTTACTCATGGGGAGAAACGGTTGCTTGAATAGTGGCTGGAATGTGGAACATGTGTGTGTGTGTGTGTGTGTGTGTGTGTGGGGGGGGGTGGGGGGGTGTACATTAGCAGGCCTGTCTAGCACCAGGCCTGTCTAGCACCATCTACTAATATTATTATCATTAAATGTGCTGAAGCTTTGTGTTTCTCACCCTCCAGCACAAGATGATTTTGAATGAACACGCGTTCACATGTGCTGACGAGGTGTTTCCACTATACACAGAAGTTTTCCATTGCAGACATATATTTTACAGTCGTGTTCATTTTACTGCTGCCATGAATACAATAACTGTTTGGTTATGTCAGTCATTTAGCACATACACAGGTCAACAAACCTTGTACGGAGATTTGACTCACTGATGTTATCAGTGGAAACGTATGATTCAGGAAGGTGGTTGTGAAATTTAGCTTAATTAACTGGAGGAAGTTCAACGTTCAAGGGAGAGACACGAGAGCTGTAATCTCTCACCTCTGTTTAAAAATGTGCTGAATCATTTCCGCCCCTCATTTTGTGTTTTTGTTTTTAATCTTTTATACTAAATCAATATAGAAACTTTAGTATAACAATACCAGTTGTGTCCCTAAGACTTCTAACAGTGAATAAACTGATGTTGAGTTGAGTCATTGTGGTGATAAAAATAGAAAAATACAAATGATATAACAAATTAAGATTATTTTAGATTTGTGTCACAATTACACATCACGAGACCTGTCGGTTTATGAGTTCAGTCGTGCTGTAAGAGCCTCTTCACTTCCTGTATGTGATGATCACAGCTACAGCTGGTGGCGTCTCTGTGCCAACACAAAACGGGTTAGTGTGAAAGCTCTGATTGGATGGAGCGACTCAAAGCACGATGGAAAAGTCCAAGGAGCTCAGTGCAGATCTGAGGAAGAGGATGGTGGATTTACACAAGTCACAAATGTCTCTTGGAGCCATTTCTAAACAACTGTTCAAACAGTTGTACATTAAAACAAGTTTCTGGGAGGTTCAGCCGTGTTCCAAGGTTTGGAAGAAGACGTAATCCGTCTCACTAAACCGAGGAAGAACCAGTTTAGATGATCACGAAGGAACCGTCGTTACACAGGCCGACCGTGAAGTGGTAAGTGCTGGAAGAAGAAGTGTTAACACAGTGGTGGGCAGCCACTGGGGGGCACTGAGTGAACCTGGATGATTGGATCACACGGACCTCTGCATCCCGTCCTGCTGCTTTAACCTTTCAGCCACCAGAGTCACTGTCTGCAGTCAAGCCCTTTTACTTTGGGACAGACCGGAAGGCTCCCGGGCAAGAAAGGAGCCTCGGCAACAGCAACACAATCAAGCTCGACTGACGTTTTTTATCAGAACCCACGGACAGCTGGGAAACTCTGTGGAGGAAACGTTAATGGTCAGAGGAGACAAAGATGGAGTTGCTGTTTTGCTCTCAGTAAACCTGTTAATTTGAACAGTGTTGATTACATAAAAAGTAAATCAGTCACATTTTGTTCAACTAATTTTTGGGCTTTTTCTACAATGTTTGTGAAACAGTTGAGAGACGAGCGTGTGTATAAGCTTTAGAGGCCGGCTGTAGCTGACCCCTCATCTATGTTCCTCTGTCCCTGAATTAAAAACGATTTCTTTTTGAAGCAGAAGGAAACAGATAAATTATCTGTATGCGTGGTCTTTCACACCAGAAAGTTTTCATGCAAATAAACTATAAACCAAAAGCTTCTGTTCCCCTTCTACAGTTCCAACTTGTCTCCCGTCTCTCATTCTTTTGTTCTCATTCTTTCTCTGATATTTCCTCAGCTCCTTATTTCTGCTCAATTCTACTTCTTAGCTTTCCTCAGTTACACACAGTCTTCACTTGCTCTCCTGACCCTCATACATTCTTCTATCCCCCATCATTTCGCTCTGCAGACTGAAGCAGCACAAACTAGTAAAAGCTCTGCCTGTAACGCTCTGCTGTCCTGATACAGTATTTCTCATAACTTGTTAATACACCCAGTTGCTTTTAGTTTTATTCAAATCATTAACTATGTCATTGGAAAATGCAAAAGGCTGAAATGATGAAAACATATGTCACTGCACAGCTTAGTTCTTCTGTGCAAGTTGCTGACTTTAGAAACTTGTTTTGTCATCATCGCATACACAGACTTGTTATACGGAAATTTGTCATCTGATTCCAAGCCGTCCCCATGTAGAGGGCGGCAGTGAGCAGACACAGATGGCGCCCGGGGAGCTCGTGCCCAGTGTCACCTGGGATTTGAGACTTCTGCATCCCAGCCTGACGGCCACCAGTTCCTCGTGTGTGTTGCATCATTTGCATAGATTTATGTCAGCGGTTGCACAGAGCACACACCTGTGCTTATCTACCTGGATGCACTGATCTCCCTACACATTCATGGGTAAAACTGTTTGATCTGACAGTGGGTTTAGGTCTTTTTTGAGCATCTTGCTGATGTAGACAGTTCCCTTAAATTTTTTTTAAATTCCCAAATTGCCATTTTGTCCCTTTGGCACATCTTTAATTGTTTCTCACACATTGTAAACATTGTTCTAAAACTGCTGTTCGTACAAAATCCCTTAAAAATCTACCTGGAAATGCTTTTTTCCCATCTGCTCTTCTCATCAGCTCCTTCTGTACACAGCTGACTAAGCTGTAGTATTTTTACTTTTTCTTCTGTAATGGTCAGATTCTTTGACACTGTGGGTTTGTTGCAGGCCTCTCCACATGCCTCTGTATTAACAGTCCACATGTGGGCAGTTTAAGAGGTCAGTTTGCCCATTAAACTACAAAGAAACCTGTTCATTACTGTTTAAGAAATCCTGCTGGCACACAGACAAGCCAGCAGCACCAACACATACAGCGAACATTCAAGCACATCACGCTTCACAGTTAATTAGCTGGACTGAGATTATGTCGGTGAGCTGTTAGAGCCTTGGGCCGCTGTGTGTTTGAATACTGGGCTCCTGGACTAGAATGAGAAGAAGAACAGACTCCCCCGCCTTCCTGAGGCTGGCACAGGCAGGGACAAGAGGAGATAACGTTAAAAGACATAGATAGGACGTGTTTATGTCTGCATGAGAGCGTGTCGGTGAAAAACAGGTGGACAGAAGGGATCTGCGAGTGTGTAAATCTGTCCTCTGTTGAGAGACGGCTGAGCACAGTTGCTTTTATTACCAGGATGAGCCACCTCTCTCTTTATCTTACCTCACCCCCCTGCTGCTCTGGGATATGAATACACACTGGAGAGTCCCTGGCATTAAACTTTGGAATGACATTCTCCGTGAGTCTTTCCCTGTGCTGTTTTTTTTTTGTTTTTTGTCTGGCCCTCATCACGAGTGTGTGTGTGTGTGTGTGTGACAACCATTTGTTTAAACTAGTGCGCTGTTTTGATTTTACAGCTTCTTAATATGAAGCTCAGTTTATTAGCTTGTCTGCTAAAGATCTGTTTTCTTCTGGGATCATTTTTGTTTAAGCAGCCATATTATTTTGATGTGCAGTGAGTTTAACGTTTCATTTACAATATGTACACTAACTCATATATGGGTTGTGTAAACTGGGAGACAGTGTTTTCAAAAAAGAACACTAAAAGAATTCTCCAGAGTGTTATTTTCATTATTAACTAAAAAAAAAAAAACTACAGACCACAAAGAAAATCTCCACTTACCAATATGAAAACCAAATGGAAGTGACCGTCAGTCCACGTCCCTGCCGAGTAAAAACAAAAGACCACCTTTGTGTGTGGTGTAAATATTGTGTTTATTCAAAAATCTGTCAATATTTCAGTGTTAATTTGTGGTCTTCCTCTGAGTGGAAGTGTGAAAACTTCACAGCTAAAAATAGGAATTTAGAAAGTGGGTGTGTGTCATATGTGTGTGTGTGTATCTGTTTGCATTATTGGAGCAGTGGTCGGCAACACAGTCCCTTATGAAGGGTGTTTGTTTACAAACAATTTAGTGCTGAAAAAATGTGTGTGTGTGTGTGTGTGTGAGTGTGTGTGTGTGTTAACCAAGTTTAGTGCAGGTAGGCATCACACGACATCTATTTAAAGACGTTCATCCTCCTCTGAGCAGCTGATAACTTCTGCAGGAGACTGTTCTTCCGTCATCAACCCAAAGTTAAAATGTGATTGTTGGTTGTATTTAACTGTGGCGCATGTGTAACACATGTTTCAACACAATGAGCTCAGTTGCACGTTGGCCTTCGGGGACGCCACTTTAACTTATATTTAGCGTCAGGGCCACAGGTGCCGTCTTTCTTGGGCTCCTTCTTCAGCAGTGACACTTGACCTGACAAAGCTGCCTAACTAACTCTGCACCAGCCAGTTCTTGCTTGGTCAAAGTATTAAACCATCTGGGATTATACAAATCAGATTTTAATGTTGGAGCTGAACACAGCAGTGTAAACTCCAGAATTCAATCCTTTATTGCACACACATTGTTTGAGCCTTAGCCTGATGAAACCATTGAAAAACAGAGTTGAGTAAAAAAATGTTTATTAAAATGCAATATTTTCTTCAGTGCACAACACATGACAACAAAGCATATATTTCTTCTTTTATCTAATTATGCAGGAGAGCAGCTGTGCCGGAGGACTGGGAGACAATGGATGCTCACAAGTGGTGCAGTGTAGGGGGGCGGTGGGCGTAGACACATGTACGTGCTTTCTTTCTCTTTATTCTCTGGATGAGACACGCACACAACTATTCTCTTGTTTCACGATTTTTATCAACTCAAAAAAGTTGACAGCCACACACTCTTTTGTGTACAAGAGCAGTGGTGTGTGTGTGCCGTGGGTGGGTTCACAGCAAATAGGCTCTGGGTTCTGAGGGCTTTAATTTTGTGGGTTTCCTCTCACAACCCAAAAATATATAAAACTCTACAGTAAAATGCACATAGGTGAGTCTCTGCGTGTCAGCCGGTGACAGACTGGCAAACAATCAAATATTAATGGGATTGTTGCCATGTGCTTGAGTCCTAATTGATGGACAAAATGGGGGACAGCATTCAGATCCATCTGTCTCTCTCTGTCTCCTCTGTGATAGGCTGGTTACATAACATCATCCACCATCCGGCCGCTGGATAGCCAACCTCCAGAGCAGGCATCTCACTTTGTGCGCATGGGGTGTGTGTGTGTGTGTGTGTGTGTGTCCCTCTCTCTCTCCCCACGCCCCTCATCCTTCATCCCGGTCCAACCATAGGTTCGGTGTCAAGGTACCAGAAGGACAGGGGGCTTTATAAAGATCCACTTTGTTCGCTCCGCCTCGCTGCTCGTTTCATTTCTCCGGTCTCCGTCGCTTCCATCGGTGCGCAGCAAAATGCCCAGCAAGAGGAAGAAGAACAAGCGCCGCATGCGGAGGGTGGTGAGTGGTGACGGGCACAGACAAAGTGTGTTGGAGCTCAGATCCCATCAGTTTTGGAAAAAAATAGAGCTTTTTGACATTGTGATGGTTTTAAGGGCATGTCTTCACTTTATTTCTTCACTTCATCTGTAGCCGCGCGTAAAAATAATCAAACGTTGCGTCAAAACTTTGCGAAAATGTTCGTGCCAGATGTGTGTGTGTTGAACGTTTCAGCCAAATGGACGAATTGTTTTTTTGTCTGAGACATTAATTTGTGTTTATCCTTGAAGCAGTTTTTATTTGACATCTTTCTTCTAGTTGCCCAGCAGCTTCGTGCGTAAAGCGTCAAATCCCGCAAAATGATTATATCCATATTATAAAACCGTTGAATGTGTTGGATAGTAGCACGACACCTGAAATGATTGTGACTCTGTTGTCCAAGAAATATACAGTCGTTCACAGTTTGTTCAAAATCATATGAACATTTTCTCAGGCAAAGCTTCTTGTGCGCACACAGTCTCCAACTGCTTTCTCCGGTTTGCGTCCTACATTATTCTCTGAGCCGAATCAGCAGCACTGACATGATAATCTGTGACATCTGTGACTCCACTTCTCTCAGGTAACAGTAAAACTGTTTTACTTCTCAACATTCTGTGGCCAAAGAGAAGCCGTGGGTGTGGCACAGAGGGGAGGGTTGTATAATGAATGAGAAAGTGACACGGAGGTGCCAGTTTCTCAGAGTGCAACCATTACTCCATCACTGAACACTGTTCTCTGCCTCTTCTGCTCCAGTCTTGACCAACTGTAGTTGCCAAACAATGCTCCATTTGCTCCTTTTAACCCAAATATGACCACTCGCGTCACCGCCACCCACTCTTGAAGCCCAGTGCTGCAGCTTTGGTCAAACTTCTTAGTATGGTGTTTTTGGCATTCTTCCTCAGCCCCCCTCCCCTCCCGCCTCTGGCTGGCCACTCAGCCTGTGACTCTCTGCATCACACAACTGTATTTGGTAGTGTGTTGACTGGAGGAATGTCTTGCATTAGTTCGGCCGATCGGAGTCTGCACAGTCTCCCGGATTCTCTCGGTCTGTCAGTGGCACTCAGATAAAAATGGCCCCTGAAGTCACCCACGGCTCAGTGTTATCACCAGTTCCCTCCCTGTTATCAGAGCAGAGGAAGGGAAGGAGCCAGCGGACACTTAAGGACATCAATCCGAGTGCTACTTTTCAGCCACACACGTCTTGAACGTGGTGGCTGATTGATTGATTAATTGAAATGTGCATACTGCTTGGTGGGAATGAGGTTTGGAAGCTATTTGTTGGCAAAGAAAAGGGGGGGGGGGTTGTTTTGACGGCGGCTAACTGGACAGGCGGAGACATATGTGCTCACACACACATGCTCTGTTGGCTTACAGCATCAGTCTGTCACTGTGAACGTCTAACTGGCTGTCAGCCCAACAAAGGCCTTCGGGGGAGTGATTGTAACCTGATTATAACCTGATTATGATGTGATTAGGCCCACTGTCTGGCCTGTGGGGCATCCACCAGCGATGCTGACTCGCACGGTTTTCGTTCCCGCTTCACCAGACCTGTCAGGACCGCTCTTATTCAGCTAATTAGCTCCCATTATCTAACTAGCTTTGCTGGGCCCACTCCCAGTTGCAGCCCCTCCCTCCGGTGGTCTCCTTTAAAGCCGGAGGGATTTTTTTTGTCCAGAGTTGAAAAACATGTTGGACCTGGCGGGGATGGCATGCCTGGTATTCCTGCAAACACAAATGTGCTAGAGTGAACTGCAGACTGACAGCGTTGGTATCTGAACATGATGGCGACTTAAGCTTTGGACAAATAAAACTCATCTTCATCCATTAGCAGTTTGCTTTACATAATCACTGCAAGTGACCCTTAGGTTTAGATATCCCACTTGCACACAAGGGAATCATGTGAATGTGTGTGTTTGAGAGGAAATATCAACTCAAATCCGCCTTCATTGATTTAGTTGTAATAATTCACATTAAATAAAAAGGAAGAATAAACCAAACACCATTTAAATAGTGGTCTCTACTATTTAAGGGTAAGACAAAAGCCCTTAACCCAGATGTTCTTCTGCCCCCCCTTGCAGCAGGCCCAGAGGAGAGCTCTTGAGGAGCAGCATGCGACCCATCCACCAGTCAAAGCAAGCCCGGGGATCGCAGTGAGTACACCTCCTGCAGCAGCCCCAAAAAGAAAGTGACGAAAACTCCAGCACCAGCACCAGCTCCAGCTCCAGCTCCAGCTAAGATCCCAGAGGCTGCTCCCATTGCTGCTCCTACAGTGGAGGTCCCCAAAGTAGAACCGAAACCAGTTGTAAAAGAACCAGTTGCAGAGCCAGTTCCAGTTGAGGCCCTAGAGCTTGAGCCTGTGGTGTTAGAACAGACTCCATCAGAAGCGGAGGTTGAAGTCCCACCGCTGGTCGCTGAAGAAACACCGGTCATCGAGATGCCACCAGTAGAAGCGTCTGTGTCTGAGGCTGCTGTAGTGGACGAGGTGGAAACTATCATTCCAGTAACTGAGGTAAGAAAAGGATTGTGGAATTTAATGTCCTTTTCTATTGTTAGAGCGAGATCCAAATTAAGATCTTTCTTTGGACCCTTTGCAGTTAAACCTAGTCCTTCAGTTCCTCTGTGTCACCTGTGACGTTTTACTGATATCTTCCAAGGCTGGAGGAGCGAGTCATGTAAGGCTCAGCATGTAACTCCATTTAAAGTGCACACAGCTACCGTTTCAAATGTGGACATTTGAGGCTCAGTAGGTTATTAAATTTGGTTTATGTTTCGATCCCATTTGGCCAAATACTGGAACCTGGAGGTGGAACCTGTGGAGGGATGCAGAGGAAAAATATTCCATTTAGCCAAGAGGTGGGGAAGAGATTGTAGCCTAAGGAAGTGAGAGACTGAATCCTTATATAATGACAAAACAGGTTTTGAGGCTGGAATTACCTGAATGTTTTTTTATATAAGTTAGTCATAAAATGTGCTCTGGTCTTCATCTTCACTTTGTCAAACTGTGCACTGAAACATCTCACGTCAGCCGTAGTTCCCATCAGCAGATGCTCATCGTGAATGACAGTGAATCAGTGATGTTTCCTAAGGCGGATTTCAGCGCCTAAATCCAAACGTCCACACGGTCTCTGTTGTTTCGTGCAGCCCTGACGCACACACACTTTGGGAACAGAATGTTCTCTTTGAGTAGACTGCAGGAGATGTGGACAAACACACACTATCTGTACACTGCACATATTCTATAAATCCATCTGTTAGTCTCCAATCAGGGCACCTGTAAACGAACACACACTGATGGTGCACAGTCTATCCACCCACTGATCGACTGCATACAGGACCAACAAAGACTTTCTTGCGACCTCTCTGCTCTCCCATCTCTTCTTCCCTTCCTTTTCCCCTGTTTCTGATTCTTCAGGCCAGATTCAGCTCATGTGCACAAAAACACAAGCAGACACTTAGGCAGAAGTGAAGTTCAGTCAGTGTGACTGTAACTGCAAACACATACAGAAGCAGTTTTGATTCGTGGTGAAGTTTTATTTTTATTTGGTTTGTTTTCTAGAGGTTCTGGTGAACAAGCTACAGTCAGTTGGTCCACAGTTGATATATAAGAGTGGATATTAATGTATTAATTGTTGTTCAGCTGGTTGAGAGATCCAGGTGAGTATAAATCCACCACCTGATCTACAAACCTGCCGGATGGGTTTCGTTTTTTGTGGGTGCGGCTCCTGTTGGGACTGAGCATGTCCTAGCTCGCTTCCTCTGCAGCCCCCCTACTCTGCCACCATTCCGTATCTCGCCACCTTTACCCTTGTAAACTTCCAGTCCCTCATCATTCTTCTTCCCCTCTCTTCTCCCCCCAGTCTATGGCAGCCGCATGTCCTCCTCTTTGTGTTGTGGTGGTGCTAGGAGGACACGACACTTGGTGAAATGGGATAGTGAGTTCTATTTTGAGACGTGGGGGGACAGTTGATGTGTGTGTCTGCATATATGCGTAGTTTAGCCGTTGGTATCTGTGGTATCTGTGACAGTGAAGAGATAACTGGGAGCCCATTTGCCTGCTGGATCGTCCCAATAAAGAAGCAAGTTAAAGCATTCTTGCAAATCTTTGAAACTGCTAAGAGCACTGGATCAATGGAGCCCTCCACACACATGTACACACACACGAGCAGCCCTCCCCACATTTCATTTTTTATTACTTTGGCTTGTTTTAAAAAAACACCTTTTTTTCTTAATTTTTTACTTTGCATCTAGCTGACAACTCACTTTTATTGTGTTTGTTTACTTAATTTGGAGTTGGAAAAGAAGGAAACAGGCTGAGATTTGTTCTCGGAGGACAAGTATTATTATTTCCCTAAACTTTTAATTAGTTGTCAGAAATCCTGATACAAATAGTTTGGGAATTGCTGTGTGTGAGCGTAAAGTTAGTTGCATTTAAGTGCACTGTGTTCTTCTTTTTGAGGTAAATAGTGTGTTTCAAATTTTTGCCATCGCTGCTATAGTTGGAATAATATTTTTTTACAATTGTAAACTAACTGAATATGTACAGTACATTTTTGCCCACATTAAAATCCCGGAGGACTGAATTCCTTCTCCTGGCAGCATTTAAACTTCAGTGAGAGAGTTGCTGTGTAGAAACATGAGGTTGACTAATGGATGATTGGACCAATGCTGACTAGCTGTAGCAGACTGCACTTGTCCTACTTCGACGAAGAGCTGGTACACGACAGACTAAATAATTTACAGTTGGACTATGATGATACAATATTCATGTGTTGCTCCATGTGAATGCCCCTACTGAACAGACTTGGGTGTCGGCACTGCCTGTGGCCAATTAGGCCACTTGCAAATGTTTTAGCAAATTAATGGCAAAGCTATAAAAGGCAAAATATTGGGGCAGCACCAGTTTGTTTCGTAATACGAATATTATCATGTGAACAGTAAAAGGTGTTTAGAACGCTGGTTCGTGTTCTGATGTCTCACTCAAGAAAGCTTCTGTTCCAAGAGGCGAGAGGAGGGCGTAGCAGCTTCCTGTTATACAATTGGTTGTAACGTTCCTGTAGGATGTATAAAGGCCCTCCCGTTCTCCCCACACACTCCCTATACTCCTAGTTTATTATCTGAAAACACATTTTGGTGACATTTGGAACCTGTTAAGACTCTCACGGGGTTCTTACTGTTAGATATCGCTGCACAGTTCAGCTGTGCAGAAGATATTGCTCCAGGCACATTTTTAGGGACTGTGTGTGTGTTTGTGTGTGTGTGTGTGTGTGTGTGCCCCTCCCAATGCTAAACTTTAAAAAATTCAGAAGAGATAATAATGCCAGAATCATAACACAAACCAAATGTTTGCTATCGCCTCTCATGATGTTCTGCCGACTCCTGAATAGAAATTCTCACTCTTTCCTGCACAGATCGAACCCCCAGCTGAGGCTCCAGTGGTGGCTCCTGCTGAGACTGAGGTAAAACATCCACACACACTTTCTCAGGCAGAATATCTCTGTGGAATAAGCCTGAAGCACATTACACAGGTGTGAAGGAGCATGAGTGGAACAGAACTCAACATGACAACTTGATTTTGAATGGCACTTAACAAAGACAACATAATGTAAAGAGAATTGTGCATAAGAACAATGTGGTTCCATGCAAAAGGAAGCAGCAATGGGCAAATGTTAGCTGTTGAATGTTGGAGATTTACGGTTTAGGAAGTGAAACAGAATCTTGGTTGTAAAAAAAATTGGTGAAAAACTAGCTCAAGATTTGACTGCTCCATGATATGCATAACTATATACAGACAATACTCACTTATGAATTAGTTGCTTTTACATGTTTCCCCTAACAAAGCACAGTAGGCTGCGTTCACTGGGTGCAAAAATGTCGTGCTTCACACCCAAACAGTTGTGCAAGTGACTACATAGGTTAAGACGGGGGTGATTCAGAGTTTCCATTTATGTTTCGTCCTTTTACTGCAGCAGTAACTGGCTAAGACACAACACTTTGAATGGAAACGTTTCTGTGACTTAAGTTTCCACATCTAATAAACTACAGCTACACTTTGCCTAAAGTTTCTTTCTTCTACCACAGCTCACACATCAGATTCTGAGTGCTCACTGCACCGACTCCCAACATGCATGTCATTATGTTTTTAATGGAAGTCTTTTTTTTAATTGATCTGCAAACAAAAGCTCTGCAGGATTACTGAACAAAAATAATCCAACTAAAGGAAATTGCATTTAATAAAGTTTTTAATGTGGCATAAATGGTGGAAATGGATATAGGTCGGTACTGTAAGTGAAAAAGTTGGCAGTTAAGCCGTTCTGTCATAAACATTAACCCCTTTGAGACAGAATTCTGGGAGGGTCAGGTCCAGACAGGGTCAGGAGTTTTCTAAACTGCACCTCTTGATTTCTCACTCTTCAGGTTCAGACAGTCGACTCTGCAATCACAACCACAGAGACCGAACAGGTACAGACTGATGCAGCTTGTCTTGACCAAATGAGTTTGTGAACAGAAACGCTGGAGTTTGACCAACAGTTTAACTATTTGTTACACATTTGTCACCTTAATGTGCCATGTTGCAGATTCATCAGGTCTGCAAAGCGGAGACTGAGACGGAAGCTGAAGACTTGGCTGAGAAAGACAGAGTCCCTGAGCTGGAAGTGGAAGTGTCAGTCACTGACGACACGTCCACATCTGAACCTACAGCTGGAGCCACAGAGGAACCGGTGGTAGAAGCACGAAACACCGACCATGTTTCCGCTGAAGTAGAAGCAGCTGCAGACACGGTGGTTACAGAAAAGGTCGTGGAAGCAGTGGCGGCAGAGATACCCGAGCATGACAGTGGGAAGGAAGCGGTTGTCTGCACAGCAGCTTCAGCTGACGACAGAAAGGATGAAACTGGAGCAGAAGTGATGGCTGATGCATCTGAAGCTCAGGCTGAACCACTTACAACAGCAGAGGTGCCTGATGAGCAACAAAAAAAAACAATACAAGATGTTTCTATGCATTTTGGACTTTAATGCCTTATTTTCCGAATGTATAATCATTAGTAGCTTCAACATGTTGAGTAGATTAACGAGCGAGTGGCCAAAACCTGAAATTTTCAAGTGGCTATATTTTTTTTTCTGCTTTGTTTTTCCATTTACATAACTAATTTCAGGATTCTATTTAACAGCAGTGACTAAAGACACACTGTGAACTTTTATTTCTGTTTTTGAATCAGGATGTTCCTGCCCAATCTTTGGAAATCCCAGTGGTGAGTTCTTTTTACCCCCCTGGCAAATAAATACTGTGGTCAATTATTTTCCCCATTTAAAATATATTAAAGTGTGTGGTTAATAGTTTTATCACAAGTAATTCATTTTTAAGATGAGCAGTCAGTATTTATGCCTAGGAATAGAGTTAGAACAAATAAAACAGACATAGAATTTTGTGTTGTCTGTGTCTGTGTTGACGATGTGCTGATGGTGTCTCAGCAGGTGCCAGACGCCGTCCCTGAGACTCCAGTAGAGAAGGCTGACACCCCCCTAACTGCCGTCAGAGAGGTACAAGGTCAAGTTGTTGGGGCAATTTGATGGTTGTGCTTATATCAGACATGTGTGGTTCTATCAGAGACGGGAGGGAGATCGGGGGGTGAGGTGTGTTTGTCTAAATTATCACTAAGACAATTGATGATCACTATAATTTATTTTTGCATATGGGTGATTAAAAGCTCTAAATTGCTCATGTTGCCAGACAAATTACATGCATCCAGGTTCAGGTCTGTGTGTCCAGGCCACACACACACACACACACACACACAAAAATGTGCTCACTGTCTTCATTCACTCACTATGTCACTTGATCACTGCTACTCTCACTCTCACATGCTGAGCCAGGGAAGAAGGAGACAGTAAATGGTGCGTTCAGGGACAGCCATGGACAAATCCTTTAGTCTGGTGAATGTAGGACAGGGATCAAAAAGAACCAGATTATTAATGAAAGTCCCTCCACTCGTATGCTCTCAGTGGTCAAGCTGATTTATCGAACATTTTACCATCTTATCATGTCCTCTACAGGCTCCTGCCATCCAGGATGTTGCATGTGCACCAGCTGAGGACAGCGTTCACACAGAATCAGTCTTACCATTGAAGGTTGTTGTCCACCTACAGCATTAATGACTTTATAATCGCTGCGTCACATTGCTATGTGCTTTTTGATTCAAACCATTCCTGGCTGAAACAGAAGCCGACGTAAACTGTAAATTGACTGGAAGGATCTGTGGCCACCAGGTGGCACATTTTTGCTCTTTCACTGTTTGTCAGTCTCAGCCAGACTTTCCAAACTTCTCCTTTAGGAAACTGTGGCCACGAGTGACACTCAAACAGAATCTGTGGATGGGAGCCGTGCTGAGCCCGAACCCGAGCCTGTTGTTGCAACTGCAGAAAAAATGCCCATTGTAAGTCCCTGTTGTAACGCTCGTACTGTATGTAGTGGTCTACAGCTTTTAACAGCCACCTTTAATCTAGTTTAATAACCAGATAAAAGATGAAATGAATCTTCCTGTGATGTTTCTGCTTACATATGGAGTCCGTGGGTCTTTCCTCTTCTTGACTGTGGCTCTGGCGACCAGCAGCTCTCTGTCTCCTAACTGCCTCTCTCCTCTTTCCTTTCCAGGACACTGAGCAGACATGCCGGGATGTGCTGTCAGAGGGGCCCAAGCCAGAAATCTGCGATACGCCATGTCAGACGCAGCTCATTGTGGAGTCAGCTCAGCTCAGCTCAGCGGTAAAGGAATTTAATTTAACACACGAGGGATCGCTCAGAGGCAGAGCCGGGGTTTAGTGGACTATATTACAAACACACTTCATATTTCCTTCTTGGCTTTTCTGTCCTGGTGCCTTAGAGATGCCAAGTGCCAATGGGAGGGGTTTGTCCATTTACTGTGGATTTCGAGGCTCAAAATATTTTTATTTCTCAAAATAATCAAGTTGTTTAAGCGTGCACACATTCGATTTAACATGTTGTTTGTGGCTCAGGAGACTGCACTGGAGACAGCGTTGAATGGACACATTGTTCCAGAGGTCTCCATCGAGGGTTAGAGTCTCACAAAACAGGAAGAACTTCTTTTATGTAAGTTACTCACATTACTAATTCATTTAGTAGCTGTTTGACCCTTTGACCTTACAGGTAACCTACGACCAAACGCCACTAACCGAGAGCCTGTCTCCTTCGGTCTCTTTCAGATTCCCCTTTGGTCATTTGGAGGACCCAAAACTTCGCATGGAGTCAACCAGCTGACTGTTTTTTTTTTTTTTTTTTTTTTTTTTAGGGATTACGGCAGACTCGCCAGGAAATTGAAGGGACATCCACACTTTGAAGTGCCTTTCCTGCCCCGGTTCCTGTCGAAACACAACTACACAAGAACATACCAAAAACGCTGCAATCAAGGCAGCAGGACGGACCGTTGTTATAAGTGAATTAGAAACAAACACGTTGTGGCTCCGTTTAATTTGCATTTCAACCCTGAAAGCATGTACAGTCAATCTGCTTTAGCTGTGGGAGAAGAGGATATTGAGTGATGGAGAGTCCTCGCAGAAGATAAAATGTAGTACCTGCTCTTTGTTTCATCCTCCTCCACAGTCTACAGTCAGTGTATGTGAATACTGTAGCATCAACCAATGTGGCTACACTTTGTACTCGGGCATATGTTCATACATGGGCCTGAGGGTGCAACTTTTTTCTGTTATATTTTTTTAATTCATATCTGAAAATCACTCTTAGAGTCAGAGCTTTCATATTTCACTCTCTCTTCTGCTTGTGTCCTCGTACAGTGGCTTTCCTCCACTTCTCCTCTCTGCCTCCACTAAGTGCCAGCGCTCACATTAGTCTGACGCTAAGATACATCCCGAAAAACAGAGTTGTAGGTTTTAGTGCCACCAGTGGATTTTGAGGGGATAAACTGAGAAGTCTTTTTTTTTTTCCACATTCTCCTTTATAAATTTCCTTTTGTATAGACCATAAGATGTGCTACAGTCTTTGTTCAAAGTCTGCATTCAAGTGGGGACGTGTGATGATCTGGTAATAAGGATCATCGATGGGCTGTTTGGTCATGTGACCTAATCCAATTTTGAAATAAAGCTGTAAACCATTGTAATTCTGGCATGTGTTTCTCGCTTTTGATACTCACTTTCACTCAGAACAACATAAATAGAAAATAGAAATCAGTTATGCAACAATCATGATCTGGAGATTTAACAAAAAAAAAAATAAAAATTTGGCTTCATCTTCCTTTTGTCAGTTCTGTTGTGACAGTAATAAAACATTTTGGTCAATTTCATAAGTTCTGTGGAAAAAATTTTTTATTCTTAGGTTGTGAAATATTAAATCTGTTATTTTGACATTAAAACTAATGCTTTAAACTATCTAAGGGAAGACGTAGAGATTAAAAAAATTTAAAAAAATGCCGAAAGTGTAAGCATTGTTGGACATACAAATGAAACTTCTACTTAAGTGACATGCACATAAAATTGGCTTGTTAATCAAAAGCTCAGGCTACTACTATGGAATAACTCAAGTAGTTTAAATGCTTCAAAATACAGTATAAATGTGAGTGCTTTTAAGTTGTTAAATATATAATGATTATTCAGGAACAAAATGTTTTATTAAGATGGTGGAAGAACTGAAATAAGAGAAAAAAAATCAACTCAGTGCTAAAGTTCGCAGACTCCAAAGTTTCTACTCTTAAAGTGTTTGTGCATGACGGTTAGAATCTTCCTTATAAAATTAATAAAACAAAAACATTCGCCTCAGACTGAATTTTTTTTATTTGTTTTTGCATTGAAATCTACATTCATATTAGTATGTCATTTGATACAGTTAACACTGCCAATGTGTGGTTTTGCAATCCTCCCTCATATTGTGATTTTTTTCAACTGAATTTCAAGCATCAGTATAATTTTTCTTCCACAAGTTGACTGGCCCCTGGTGTTGGAATTGTAAAAAAACGTTGAAAGCAAAACAGAAACAACAACAACTTCAGTTCGGCCTTAAGAGAAAAAAAAGAAATTAAAAAAAATGAAAAAGTCAAATAAGAAACACCACATAACAGAGAGGATATATATTCGTAAAAGCACATTCATATTAATAATAGCTTTGGAATGAAAACAGCAACAAGAAAGGTTCATCTGCCCCCACTTGCACTCCACACATTCCTCTAATATATTATCTGAATTTCTTACTTGTTCCAAAAATATGTATCTATAGATACATGTCATTATAACCCTCCAAAAAAACATAATAAATAAGAAAAAGGGTGATTTGATTGGTCCATGAGGTAAAACGTGGAAAAAAGCAAAAAGGTTGGAATGATTTTTGAAAAGATGGACAAAATTAAAAGTGTGGGAAAAGGCAGGAAACATTAAACTTAGAAAGACGCTGATTGTGGACAAGCAGGATTCATCATGTTCCCCCAGAAAACGACTCGCTCTCTCGCTCACACTTCTTGCACATGCACCATCACACAACCATTCACCGCATCCTAACATAAAGCTCAACAAAGCAACTTAATGAATGATATTTTTATATTTACATCTAAGTGATGATTAACAGACAAAATGTTTAAAACAAACAGACCCCCCCAAAAAAACTGAACAATAAACAAGGATAAAACCTAAGCAGCTAAACGCTAAACTAAATGACGTCGTTTTTTCGTTCCTTCACTTCTTCCTGCCCTCCCGTGCACTGACAAAAAAAAAGGGTGGAGGGGCTCACAGAGACAAAGAGAAGGGTTAATAATGACAGTGGTTGTAGAGATTCTCCAACTGAACGAGCACTGGTAAGAGCAAACAATCTCAGCATCATCAGGAAGGTAGACTCTTCATTTCTGCTACAAGAAAAAGAGCCTTTCGATAAAAGAGTTGCGGCCCCTTCGGACTACCCTGGTTTGACATCAAACACACCTCACCTCCTGGTTCATAGTGGCCTGATGTGGGGAGAGCATGCAGTTAGCTACACGCTGTAGCCGGCGTGGGTGGAATTCAAAGAGCACTTCAAGAACACCAGACTGCCTGTTTGGGATTATGAGAGAGGTTCGGCTTCACTGCCAGAAGTCCGATGATTGGGGTGCAGGTTTTTAACATCACTCTGTAGTACATGTAGCAGGATGTGATGGAAGAAGCAGCACTAGTAGTGTTCAACAGGCAACAGTCTTTCTGGAGAGAAAATGGCCCAAGAAGAAATACCAAGCAAGTGTGGACTGTAAAAGGTGCAGCAGCAGCACTACAAATCGTTCGCAGGCATCACCAGCAGTTTGTTTCCGAATCCCGGCTCTCCACTACAGCAATGCTGGTGGAGTCCATGGGTTACTTCCAACAATCATCAACATTCTTTGCTATTTTTTGAGGTGACTCAGCCTTGGAAACTCCTAGTGAGCTGGCACGCTAAAAACGCACAGCTTTAATGAATTTCTTTTAACCAGTCAGCTCAATGACAGGTTGTTTTTTCCTCTCATTTACTAACCATAACCCAAATTTTAACAGCAATTGTATTAGTGTAGGGTTGGTGATTCTTTTGATCTAAATTCCACGGTCGTGTTAATTGTCTTGGTAGTTTTAGAAGTTCCTTCCGTAATTTGAGTTTTTTTCCCCACTTTGTCTCTGTCATGTGATTGTCCCTCTTCACGGTTGCAGCACCACTCAGGCAGACAGGTAGGCAGTGAGTTTAAGAATGATAATGGTTTTTAATATAACCGGCTACTCATTCACCAGTGAGGAGGTTTTCACTACAGCCGAACATGAGGCAAAATGTCTTTTTTCCATGACATTAGAAACAGAAAAAAGTAGAGTAGGAAGAAAGGAGTGAAGGGAATGATAGAGAAGACACCTCTCAGAGGCTCTGTGCTCCCTAAGACCCAATGTGGGCTCAGTCCTGTCCAATCTGGCCCAGTCTATCCCTTATTTGGCTAGGTCAAATCCAGTCCAGTCTGGTCTGGCCTGCTCGGGGTTCGCTGGGATCCAGACTAGGGTTTCAGAAGAGTGCTTTGGATCCCTGGTTCTCAAACTCTGACCAGGCATCATTCAGTTCCATAAAGATCATCTTAGCATACTGTTCATAGGGCTGGCCTGTTGCCTGCACAAAGAAAAGGGGAATATGGTGAACATCAGGTTAACATTAGATTCGTAAATCCTGCTAAAAAACAGCATCACATTTTGTCGTTTCTTACATTTACATTTAGTCCTTAGTGTATGCACAAGCAGCATGTTATTGCATACCTTATCTGGATGGACAACCAGCACAGCCTTCCTGTAATACTTCTTCACTTGTTCAGGCGTCACTAGGTCAGCCATGCCCACTGACTTCCAGCGGGTTTCACCTTCCCACAACACAGTGTGCAGAGTTGACAGCAGGGCTCGGATGTTTCGCTCCTTCCCCTCGATCCAGTCCAAGATCTGCAGCATGACAACAACAAAACCTTTTACTGTTTTCAGCATGTAAAAAGGCATAAACAGAGTTTATGCAGAGTTCTGCATCACAGCCTGATGCTCTGTCCACTAAGGGCCCAACTAACCAGTGACAAAGCTCATTCACTCAACGAAAACTTCAGTACCCAGAGGTAACATGAGAAAAACAAAAACTAGTCTTTCGCCCTTCTCTGACAGATCGATCCTACTAGAAGATCAGACTGACGATTGTTCTGGCATCTCAGCTTTTCATGAATTTCTTTAGAATGATTATAATAGTGCAAATATGTCTTCAGTTTGTTACCTGTAATTTAAGTGGATCCATTTCCTTTGTGATCTCCTGTCTTCTCATTTCAGCTATGGTTCTCGGTCCCTTCTTATCAGGCCTTGAGGCAAAACCCTGATTTGACAGCAGGTCTTCAAAATCATCCTCCTTTACCTTGGGCTTGGGACCTGTGTTACAATACAGCACAAACAAATTAAGATCATAGTTGGATTATGTATTTGTGTGAACTGCGTTACATGACAGTGCTAATTGTGGCTCTTTTTCCATATAACCAGTGTCACTTACCAAATCCAGGCCCTCGAACTCCTCTCTCCTCTCTCCCACCAATGACACTAGTGAAGTTGAGGTTGTAGTTGGGTTTAGTGGGTTGTGCCACTGCAGGTTGAGGTGCTGAGGATGCTTTGGCTGTGGACCCAGATCCTGATCCGGGCATCCAAGATTTGTTTTGGGCTGAACTGGGTCTTCCAGACTGCCAGGACTGGGCTTGAGGCTTAGCAGAGGAGGGCGGAGCTTTTGTGCTGAAAGAAGGCCCAGAAAAATTACTGCTGGACGAACCTGCAAGAAATACAAAAGAATAACATTTAGTTGCATGAAATACACTTGTAGGCCACATTTTTCCTCTTTCAAAAGGCATTAACTTGCAGCAGATCACTGCTTGCCATCACAACAGTAGCACCTCTTACCTGGTAAATTGGAGCCGAGGCTTCCCAGGTCAGCAAAAGGATCAAAGATCTGGGACTTAGCCTTTGATATTGATGAAGCACCAGAACCTAAAGACACAGCAACATTAAAGTGGTGCTCTGTAAAATTTTAGTCAGCCACAGACACATAAATAATGATCCTCTACATACCTGTGTTGGTGTAGCTGGGTTTGCTGCTGGTGGCACTCATGCCAGCAGTGGAGCTAGTTGCCCAGCTTTCCCACCCACCAAGCAAGTCAGGTTGGCTGGCTGATGAGGTCATCTTAGGGGCATCATTCACTAGCTTATCTGTTTAGTCACAAACATCAACAGTAATATTAAGAGTTATTGTTAACTTACAGGAAAAGCTTATGAAACTGAACAAAATTATATAAAAAAAGGAAAAAAAAATCCTAGTTCTTACTGAGGTTGAAGAGGCTGGTGTTGGAAGCAGGAGTAGCATTACTGTGAGCTGAACTGAAGCCGCTGGTTGCAGAACTATCAGAACCCAACAAGTCTCCAAAGAGATCTGGTCCAGAGGCCTGCCGAGATGAACCTACACTGGAGCCAACACCGGAGCCAGACCCCATCCCGAATGGATCAAACAGATCACCCATGGCTGCACAGACACAATGAGGGAAAAAAGAGGGTTATGTAGAATTCTTTTTATAATTATGCAGTCAGCGTGCAATCAGCCTCAACGCTTACGTTTTGGATCTGGTGTGGTGCCAGTGGTAGGCCCGCTAAAGAACAACTCATCCTGAACTGCTCCTGTTTGAACAGCAGGGGGTGCAAACAGGTCATTGAGGAGGTCACTGTTGCTGGATGCAGCTTTTAGTCCTCCTTGGACTCCTTGATGAGGAGCAGAGGAGGTTGAGGTCATAGATGGAGGTGCAGGATCAGAGTTTAACCCCAAGAGATCAGCTGTGTCACTAGGAGGAGGTTCCTGGGTTGCAGGAGGGTAAGTCTGGGAAGACAAGATGCAGAGGCCAAAAGAAAACAAAAATTAAATAAAGTCACGATAAAGAAGTCACACTGCACAGACGGCAGAGCACGAGATTTTCCTCACCTGAAAGTCAGCATCAAACAGTGGTTCACTGGGGTCACGTGACAGTGGCTCCCCACTGGGGGCCGAATAAGAGAAGGACTCTTCCTCTGATTGGTCACTCAGGTCCTCATGGTCGTTCAGAGATCCTCCTCCCTGACTGTCTGACGCATCTTGAGGGCTACTCACCTCTACAAATACAAAAGGTTGTCAATGAGGCACTTCATGAATCAGTCAGTGAGGGGGTGGGGTGAGCAGGTAAATCAGTTGATTGATGATTTAAAACAGGTATTAACAGATGATTAACACCTGCACTTTACCTTCCCAGTCTAATGTCTGGAAAAAGTTGTTGGTGTTGTTATCAGTGGTCACAGGCGAATCTGGTTCTACACTGGGGATTTCGGGGGTCTCATTCGGCTGGGAGGACTCAGAGTCATAGAAAGCAGAGGAACCTGGTTGACGAGGCAACTCAGGCTTACCTGTAGTGACGCAACCAATGCAACAGTTAATATTTATATGAACTGAACAAAATATGCTTTCACGAGGCTTGAGAAGAGATTTTTTGTGAAGTGAAGACACCTACCAAATTTGCTAAGAATCTCTTGCTGTTCATCACGAGAGGAGAAAAGAATTTTGGGGTTGAGACCCTTAGTTTGGAAGCCCTCCCATGGGGGGGTCTTGGTGCTGGGTCTATCCCTCGGTTCCACCTCAATGTCCAAGTTGACCTGGAACAGGTCTGGGTACTTCTCTTGGATGTCACAGGCATCCAAGTCATACCTGACAGAAGAACAGTACAACAGTTCCGACTCAAATTAGGTGCTATAAAATACTATATATTTTATAGCACTTATAAAATACTATATATTTTATAGCACTTATAAAATACTATATATTTTATAGCACTTATAAACACATATACATACATATACACACACAAATATCTACACAATAAGTACTAATATAAAGTACTTGTTACTACTGACATTATTGTAGAATCTTTTAAGGCCTCTGAAAGAAGTGCAAGTTGTCAGTCTTTTAGATAAGAAGAGCTGAAGGTATCAGCAGAAATTATGAACTGTGCAGCAGCAAATAGAAGACAAATTCAAAACTATGCATAGTTGAAGGACACATACTTGGCAAACTTGACCGTGGTCGCATTTCTGGGCACAAAGCCTGTGTGGAACTGTATCTGAAACATTTTCATTGATGCCATCTGAAAAACAGAATCAAATTAATAATGTTAGTTTTAAAACACCATAGAATAAGCAACAAGAACTAGTATTTGTGTAGGATCACATGCAGTCAAGCTTGTATGTGCATACCTTGGCCTGTAGCCGTCCTCCCAGTGTAGATCTTGCATGATAGATCACCACCAGTACGTCTCCTTGGACTGTTACATTGAGGGGAATCTCAGCTTTCCCATCTTCCATCTTAAAATCCCTGGAAAAACAAAATAGTGAGTGACAACAGAAAAAAATCAAATCTAGAAAAAGGTGAAAAAGGCTTTTAGCACGCCTAAAGCTTACTTCATCTTGTCGTACTCCTGTGATGTGGTAAGAACTCGCTCATCTCCAACATAAACTTCGCAGAATGGCCTGCAACCATTTCGCTGTTTGTTGAACAGTGGCACAGGCGTCATGACGATGGAACGAATGATTATGGGCTTGCTGTGAGGGATGATGGGCTCCTCTGCCATCATGTCACACATATACTCGATATACCTGACAATCAAAAGCAGGATTGAAATTCCATTGTGAAATTCAATAACTCTACATTTAAATAAAAACTGCTGTTTTTCAATCTTTGAGTATGTTTTTGTACCTCTTGTGTGAGGGTGCTATGCCAGGGGGGCAGCGTTTCATTGAGAACATGTAGACGGCAGCCTCAGCTGTGGTGAAAAGGCGACAAAAACACAGGAAAGAGCACACTGCCACTGCTGATGCTGCCCTGCCATCCTACAGACACAAAAGGTGATTGTGAAAAATATAATCCAGATCTCAACTCCCTTTGGCCCTGTCTTTGAGCGTGCATTATGGATTCAATAAGGGAGTGGCATGAGATCACTTACTAGACAGTGCACTATACAGATGTTCCTCTGGTCTTGTTTTAGCCATTGATGCATGTTCTTACAAACACTGTAGAGACTACGGAGGTTGGGGGCACGTCGCAGTTGCCAGTTACACTCTGAAACCTACAGAAGGATACACATTTCAATATGAAAAATCTAATTTAACAGGCAAATATAAGCCTACTTTGATAATTACTACAGTGGCAGTAATTATTAATGCCAAAGAGAGACACTGCAAGAAAACAAATCATCACGACGGGGGCGGTTTGTAATGCCCCAGTTTGACAACAAGGAGGTGATCAAGCACACACTTCATACCCGGTTGTGGAATCGAGAAGGCCTGTATGACCGTCTGGAAAGGTTGTAAACAGCATAGTGGCCAGCATGACGCGAGTCCAGGAACAGACGGACATCTTCAATGTTGTTTTTTATCGCTGACTCCACCCCCTCTGCTGGAAAGGACATGACTACAAACACACACACAGACAATTACTGGGAAATGTTTAACTATTACATCAAATGTTTGTCTTTTTGTAAGTATTCAACACTAACTTCAGCCTTGTCTGAATAGGATTACTGCTGATTTTATTTTAATAACCAAACATTTAAAGAAAGGTTTTATTTTTTCTTAGCACAACACCTACCTGCTATTCTGGAGGTGATGTATGATATATCTAGGTCCCCTTTGGCATAGCTGTAAGACAAATCAAAGACAAAGTGTCCTTACAAACATGAGTAAAAGCAAAAATCACAATTCACTGTAATGACATGACTCTGGTTTTGAAGATACTGTTGGAGGATAAACAGGTGCAGGATGCCTGAATAGAAAACTCTACCACACAATACAGGGTCTATACACACCAAACTGTCAATTACAATTTTGCTGAGGCTTCAAGTAGATGCTTGTTTCACATCAGAATACATGCAGAACAATCATTACTGTCAAAAGCGCCAATAATTATTATAATTAACAGTTAATTGATAACAGAATACATATGGAACCAATGAAAAAAGCAAAAACAATGTGACATTATTGGTTAATTCAAAAATGTAGTACACAGAGCATTTAGAACAGACAAACTGTAGACCAAGCAGCGACACTGATCTATCTACGCTGATGACAACCCATTTTACCAGCATCGTGTTAGAATGTTCAGGTCGTGTTAGAAGACACAGATGACTTATTATTAAGCAACAGAGCCACACAAAAACCATTTAACTACCGTTCAATCATTCATTCATTCAATTATTGTTGTAGGCCATTGATTTGTAATTCTGAAGTTTAGCAAATTCTCAGGCTGACTGGGTGCACGTGTTACATACCTAGCTTAACTAATAATAAAGGAGAAAGGAAAAATTATAATTCAAACTAAAAGAAAAAAGTAAAAGATTGGGTGTGAGAAGTCAGCAAGCAGAGATTTAAGGTTGAAATAGTTACTAGTATTGAAAAACTGTGTAGTTAGCTATATACATGATGAAATACACTGCTAAAATTAATATACAGCGTAAAAGATGTAGAAGATACAAAGTAATAGATAATGTTGAAATGACAAGGCAGTAAAAAGCAACAATGGTTAGGTAATAGTAATGGAAATTGGCCAAATAGCTTACGTAATCAATAAAAGTGTACCAAATCAACCCTCAATCTAACATAATAAAGCACACACAAATGTTATTAATGTGGAAGTAAAAAATAGTCAAGGGGTGTATGAAAAGTTAACAAATAACTTTCATTTGTGATGAACATCCAAATCTTATGTTGATGAAATCTTTGTTTTACTCTTTTTGCTCTAAATTAAAGGTTTACATTTTTAAACAATTCACTTAAATTGTGAACAAAAATTAACAGAGTTGGCTACATTTGCACTTCTATTTAACTTTATAAAACAACTGTCTAATCCATATGACATCTTTGTAAAATAATATTTATTTCTACACCAACATCTCTAATTTTAGTGTCAGTGTTACCAGCTGTCCCAGTCAATTCCGGTACCATCCACAGAAAATATGTTTGAACTTTTTCTGTTAGCTGCTGACTGACAACTTTAACACGGTACTCATCCATCCATCTATTCACATCACGCTCTGAATTCATTCAAAGGAATGACTAAGTCTGCGATGTTAGGATTTGGGATTACAGACACAGAAAGGGATAGTATGTTTTTCTCCTAGAAATCACACAAACTGTGGGGCACACACAGAGCAACACATGAGTGGATTCACCAACCCATATTTACCTTGGGTTGCTAGGTGATGGACACAGTAGGATCATGAGGGTTTGGAACAGAGAAAAAAAATACAACAATAAAATAGAATAATGACCAAACAAATGGGGGGGAAATGATGACAGAATAAGCAAATGAAAAATCAAACTTAATGGATATGAAAACAGTGGCTATTAAAGAAACACTTTGCATATTTTCGATTCTTTTTTACATAATAGTGAGACCACCTGTCTAACATCTAGAACCTTTGACAATGACTTCTGCAGCATCCCTAATTGGTGCAGATTGATCCCAACATCCACTGACATATTCTCATGTCAGCAAAGTGTAACAACTTGAAAAATAGATTGTCTTTCCTCAGCTACAAATACAACTGCAAAGTCTGTCACGTTATATGAATAAATATGATAAAGGTAAACTGGAAAAAGTTAAAATGGAATAGCAATAACTACAAAAACAACATTTAGACTAACAGTGTAGGAGCATCTTACCTGGCTACTGACTGGATGACTTTAGAGGAGGTGTCCTTTATGTTGGTCAGGAAGCGTTCTGTTCCTCCCCGTAAGATATCCAGGAGACCGCCTCCTTGATCTGGGTCGTACATGCCTGTAGGTATCGTGGGGGAAAGAAATAGTTGACATTTTGTTCAAATACCGTTGGGGGAGTTTGTTTTCTTTGCAAAAGTAGTGGATATGGTCAGTTGCTTTTCGGCTGAGGTGCAATAACAGACAGATGACTCAAACTGACTCAACATCATCTGTTGTCCAGGTCACTGTGAATGGCTAAGACGACTAGAATCACTCCTCAAGGGAGCAGAGAGCCACCACGTTCAGCCTTTTCGACAGATGGTTGACAGGCCGTGCCGAAATCCTCTTAATGGACAGTAGACGTGTGTATGTGTTTGTCTAGATTGACAGGTAAATGATCAGTCTATTTTCATGGCCTATTATTCTAAAAAGTGAAGAAAGCTACGGTTGACATTGGAGCATATGTTGCTTTATTATACTGCAGCCAAACTATTGATTGGATTTACATGGTGCCTTGATACACAGGAAATGTGTGTTTTGTACGCATGTTGTGTCTGACAGCAATCAGGGGTGACAGGTGAGCTAAGCAAAATACAGAGTGAATTGTTAAATTAAATTTTTTAATGGAATGATAAGACATTGCTTTTGTTCTGATATACGTTTTAGCTTTACACCTTCACATCTAAAGTCTGAACACTTAAAATGAAGAAATACAGCAAAAAACAGACAGACAAGTGTTCTTAAGAACTGTTCCGAACCCACAGAGGATACAAACATTTACCTCCGCTGTTGTGGACATTGTGGATCTGCATGGGCTGGGCTCCATTGTTGCCAAAACCTCCGTTCTGCTCCAGGAGCTGTAGACATTCATAGCCATCATACACCGGACGCCAGTAGTAATACGCACTCAACATTATATCAGGTTGGGCAACAAAACAAAAAGTTGATAATATTTTTAAAAATGGAAACACCTGGACTTAATTTTTTGCTCAGGCTTTTAAAAAATTGTAGCATCAACAGCAATTGGGCTAGCAAAAAAAAAAAACACGAGAGCAAAAGTATTCCTTCGAAATGCCAAAAGGTTTGATCTTAAACAAAAACCTCCAAATTACATCCTGATTTGGAAATAAAGGCCCCAAAAACAGCTAGGAAACGTGTCTGTCCGTCTCTCTCTAAAGACAAAATCAGCTCAAAACAACTCCAAAAAGCAGACTGCGCACATTGCAAAAGCTTGTCACAGAGGCACTAGATAAAATAATATCCAGATGAAAAGCGCTTGGGTCAGTGTAAAGGCAGCCAGACAGCCTCTGCGTCTCTCTTCCTGTCCGGGAGGTCTACCGTGTTTCCCCCTTAGTGTTTCACATCCTTTTTTATTCCCTTGCTTGACAGGTTTGCTCCTCTCCGCTGCATCTCGCAGTCTGCCTCTCCATATGTCTGTCCAGAGAAGCAGCCGAGAGAGGAGGAGAAGTAGGAGAATTATAATCTCCTTATGGTGAACAGGGAAACCCCTTAACTCTGATCAGATTAGCAGTCGCCAAATCTGCCTTCACTCTGGACATTTACAGGGTTATCAGGACTCAAGTTTAGTAAGAAACTAGTTAGTTATAGCAGCACACAACTGTACTAGTCACATCTTTGATACAATCTACAGCATGTGACTCAATTCACCAATGTGTTCCTGAGCAAGAAAGAAACAAATATTTTTACTATTAACTGTGATGGAAATTTCATTCAATGTACGTCCACAAACTGAGGAGATCTGACTTCTAAATCTGCTTTATATAAATCACAACTGGGGCTGAGGATTTGGTTGATAAGTATCAGGATTTGTAGTAAGA
Source organism: Channa striata (assembly GCA_033026295.1). NCBI lineage: Eukaryota > Metazoa > Chordata > Actinopteri > Anabantiformes > Channidae > Channa > Channa striata. Next base: position 20,053,272 of record CM065178.1, read on the forward strand.
ATCACAACAAGCCGTGGCTGCTAAGTTGTTTCTTACTTTTCTGTTTTAAAACCTCGGTCAAAATCCTAAATCTGATTATAAGGAATTAGCTACTGCGGTTGGTGCATTAAAAGAACGGTTTTCCGTCACCCAAAATACCACTTTACTACTAAAATTTTGGTATCACTTCATGTTTGTTTTGAATTTCAGTTCATCCATTGCACCTCTGTGTCTGCCGGTCTCTTTAGACCCATTAGAATCCTGCCAGCTGGGAAGAGAGGAGCCTGGGAAAGAGAATAGAGGCTCCTTTGTGCCTGCCACTATGTGTGTGGGGCTTAGTGTAATCACACAGGCAATTTGTACGAGAGTGCACGGCCGTTTACACACACACAGTGGCAGAATACCCTGCAAACAGGCTGGGTATGGGCCACAGCATCAACTTGCTCACTCCAGAAAACACACTGAAAGCTGTCACTTACTCAAAAGTCATAAACAAAACAGAAACGTTTTAAATAACTCTGAAATCAAGATAGAAGATAGTTGTGAGAGTTACTTCTTTTACTTTAAACTTCTTTTCCTACCTCTGTAATGGGAGACTTGGGGTTGACGTTGCGTGCTGCTGCTATCTCCTGGAGCTGGTTGACCAACTCTGTAATAGACAGACGCTCCTCTGGGTTCACCTTCAACATGGAACCTGGAGAGCAAAGAGGGGAGCGAGTGATTGGAGGAAGGAAGGACGGACTGAGGCATGGACTGACAAGAAGAAGCTTGCTCTTGATGGACAGAAAAGTACATACGTATGAGGTCGTGATACACAGTGTACTTGGTATCGTTTTGAGGAATGGAATATTTCCCATTAACAATTTGCAGTTTGGCACCATCCTCAAATGGATGCTGCTTGAAACACAACAGGTAGAGGATGCACCCAAGGGCCTGCGTGGGAGAGTGGAGGAGAACAATAATTCAATTCAATTCAGCTTTATTTATATAGGGCCAATTTACAACAAAGTCATCTCAAGACACTTCACAAAATAAAGTCAAGACTATACAGACATTTAGAGAAAACCCAACAAAACCCCATTGAGCAGCTATAGGCCACAGTGGAGATGAAAAGACAACAGAAACTCTTGAACTGTCTTTACTTATGAACAGGAGTGAAATCATCACTGTGTTAGAAGTCAACATGTTCTGCCCAATTATTAACAAAGACCAGATCAACTATTTTCTGTTACTGACAGAGCCCCCAAAGGTTGTTTCCTTTCTGCTTCTGCTCTATTGTGTGAACAGTCATTGTTATTTTTTCTAGGCTAAAGGATAATAATAATTTAACACCACTACACAAATGTGACGTCTTTATTATCTAGTCTTCACAGAGTAACCATTGTTGTCTATGAGACTATACAAACACAAGGTTTTCTAATGTCACTGGCTCTGGATTAGAGTATGTGTCATCACCGACAAAAAAAAAAAAAGAAAAGTACGAAATCTGACCCAGATGTCCTGTTTCTCATTAATGGGGAAGTTGGAGTATAGATCGATCATCTCCGGTGTTCGGTAAGCTGGAGTGGTGTTTCTTGTGATCTGCGCTCACACAAAAAACCAAACAGAAAAGAATTAAGCAAACAATTACACTAGTGTGCAAGAGTATTCCGTTTAGTTGTCTCAGTAAAAGTCAGTAAATGTTGAATAAAGAAAAAGACAAATTTTAAATGAACAGCTTGCACAGAATTTCTGCACCAACCTCTCGCTACGGGCCTGAAAACAGGTGCTGAATAGACACACCGGTAATTTAATTTAGAAAGCAGAATCTCTGGGGTGCTGCACACTGAGGTCATCTCTGGCATAGCCCCTGTTTATGAGTGTGTGTCTCTGTGGTTATAGCATAAATACAATTAACCTGATTGATCCGAACTTCCTGGACACCCAGCTGCTTAATTCAATTTGAGGTTACTGGTTCCTGTCAAACACCATACCACTAATCCACTCTGACATCTGAATGTGTTTTTTCTCCTCAGTGAAGGACTGACTCTCATAATAAAACTAGCAAATATAACAAGGGCTCGCGGTTTTCTTTTATTTGTGGCCTAATTCGTTTGAGGTGTTTTACAATACAACACAATAGAAAGAAAAAGTAACGTTAGTGTTTGGGATGTCCCGATGCCAGTATTGGGCACTAGGCAGGTACTTGTTCGAACACTTCTTCGATAAAACGTCCACGCCAGCCTCCCCAGGTAGGCAAAGCTGGGAAAACAGCCTCTGCGTTGTGGTTTACAGCCGTTTTAAGATAACCGATGACTACAAAAGTCAAGCCAAATGCAAGCTCTGCTGTGCGAAGGTCTTGAGAAGTAGTAATAAAAGTTAAAAACTTTTTTATTTGTTACTGACATGGACACACAGGTTATACATTATAACCAGAATGTTGAGGTCTGCTTGTTTTTATAGTCATTTTACCTCCATATTCTTCTGCAGACACTACACTTGTACTCTCACCATTTCTGTGCTTTGTCGTTTTTTCATTTTTTCAGCAAAAGCTCAGTTTATTAAAAACTGGTCATATTTGCTTCGGCAAAAGAATGTGCAAGAATTTCAAACTACACTAGTGGACTGATGAGGACTTTACTGTCCAGCAAATCGTACTAGAAGCAAAACAGTTTGGGGCTTGTATCGATACTCTGCATCAGCAAGTACATAAATGTAAGTACTTGTTCTTGTACTCAGTCTGGAAAAAAGTGGTATCAGGACACCACTAGCAGTGTTTGCAGTTTCCCAGTTTTCTGCATGAACTGGGCATGAAATCTGATCTGATCTTTACCAAAGTCACAAATATCAAAAAACACAAATCTAATTTGACCAGCCATGATCTTTTAAATGAGCTTTAAATATACAGAGTAAGAATTAATGTACTGTGTGAAGCTGCCCCTTTACTTTTACTTCACGGGTGTTTGAGTGCTTGCGTGTGTGTGTGCGTACCTCATCCTCAACCATGGACCTCTTCTGAGCTGACCAGCTGTAGTCGGGGTAATGTGACACTGTGGTGGAGCTGCCAAAGTCACACAGCTTGATGGTGCCCTGGTTACTAATCAAGAGGTTCTCAATCTGCAGCACATCAAGGAAACAGTGAGTTAAAATGTCAATAAATACATTTATCAAACACCAATTACTAGTCATAATGTTCTCTACCTTAAAAAAATGTGCTGTGCACCTCATTCCTACGACACAACATGTTCTAACCCTGAGCTATTTCATTTCACTTCATCATTCAGCAGCTCTTTGATGCATCATTCTTTCACTCAGCTGTCATTAGCAGACCAACCTTGAGGTCTCTGTGTATGATTGGAGGTTTCTGCTTGTGCATGTGCTGCACAGCGCGGCACGTCTGGTAGAAGATTTTCAGGACTGTGTCACATGACAGTGGCGCCCTCTGCTCTACCCGCTTTATAAAGTCCACCAGCTGACCTAAGGCAAAAGAAATTAAATCGGACACATAAATGAAAATGGAGCTTAGTGAAAACACACGAAACATCTGCTGCTGCTGAGGTTCCTTTTAGGTGGTCTAATTAATTTTGTGAACATATGAAACGCTAAAGCTGAAGAGGTAAGCCTTGTGATTTACTTAATTTAATGACGAAATTAGGAGTTACAAATGGCATTAATGTTTGATTAGTGTTTATACACAACTTTAAAGGGAAGTAAAGAAAAAAGAAAAAAAACCTTTACTTTAAAGCTCGAAAATGCGAATGAAAAGAGTCTGTTGCAAATGAGGAGAAAGGAAGCAGAGCAGGAAGTAGATATACCACAGACAGGAAACAGTGTTTCATCACAAACGCCTTTCAGTTAAAGTTACTGGGAAATGGCAGTGATGCCTCACTACACAGTTTGATGAATGAGTAAGCACTGATTCAGAAGAGGGGAAGTAGACGGTGAAAGAGACGTCACAAAAGCAGCACAAATACTGAGAAAACTCTGGCTGTGTGGACTGGAATGGTGCATGTGTTTACCTTTACAAAGCTCGGTAAGGATCAGGAACTCGGCCTGTCCGGTGTCTGACTCCTCTTTGCTGATAGAGGCAGCAGAGCAGAACTGGACCATGTTGGGGTGTCCCGACAATTTTTTCTACGGAGGCAGCAGGTCAAGGAGCATATAAGAGTATAAACACGGCTGTGGCGTCAACCCTGGCCCCAGATTAGTCATTTCAGTATCTGAGTGTGTTGCATGTGTTGCAGTTACAGGTCTGTTCTGTGGCTTGCTGGACAAAAGGTTAAAGCCTGAGTAGAATATGACTAGTGTGTTGGAAGAAATAGGAGGGGAATTTAAATTAAAAATTTCTGCCTCATCAGCAAAGCAATCATCAACTGTTGCAAATAATTGACCCCTAAAAGCAGAATGTTGCAATGGATTCAGGAAGATGGTGTGTCATTTACTAACAGCTTGTGCTGTGCTTCCACACAAGTATTTGTCCAGTTCAAGGAGAGAGTTTAGCTGATGGATGAAAAGTTTGTTAGGACCCTCCACTGTCTGAGTTTATACATGATAAAACCTTTGAAAAACCTAAAAAGAGCAGATTTTTGAGTGATTTGATGATGCTCTCATCCCTATTTGTACGTACTGAATAACTAATCTATGAATGAAGCCCATGTCTATCCATAATCTGTGACCACTTATCCTGTTCAGGGTCACGGGGGCTGGAGCCTATCCCTGCTGTCAATGGGTAAGAGGCTGGGTACACCCTAGACAGGTTGTCAGTCTATCTCAGCGCCAACACAGAGAGCTACACACAGACAGACTCCAGTATGGGAAATTCAGAGTCCCCCCAATTACAACAAGAAAACTCCACACAGGGTTTCGAACTGGGACCTCATATCTATTTTCAAATGTTTCAGAGCCATATAGCACTATAGTGTGACACTTTTCTCCCTCCATACACCTATAATAAAAATTGCCAAATAAACAGCCAATACATAGCAGTCTGTGTTTGTGAAACCTTTTTGCTATCATAAAGTTTAATGTAAATAGGTTTTACTTCTTCTACTGTACATTCTTATGGTTTGATGCTCTCTCTAAAATAAATTACCAATGATCTAATAATAGTTTGCTAACTTGGTGACGCATTCCACAATTGTGTGAAGTCACGGGTTAGAACCTAATTTGTCTTCGTCACGTCCAACGTGTGATAAAAACAATACTTTCCAATAAAAACTAAAACAAAAACAAGCATGTTTTCATTGTCATCTGGACATAGTTAAGGATACCATGAAACAGACTTCCTGTATAATTTCCTTGTTCTTCTCTTCTTCATTGGACAGGAGCCTCTGAAATAAAAAGAGCACTGGTTTCAGATGACACATTATCTTTTTTATGAGACATATGTTAGGAAAATATATGGTGGCATTTACTTTAAAAACAAAAAAATATATAAAACAAAAAATTATATATATATAAAAGTGTAATCATTTGATTGCTGCACTCAGAATATATGCAATACTGTGTAATCTACACCGTTCAAAAGTGTTACATAGAGCAGTTCACGAAATCAATTTGTCAAAGGTTATGATGCTAAAAACTAATTTAAAAATATCAACCAACTGTGTTAAGCTTAATTGACAAATGCAGACATGCATACAACGCTGATCGAAAAATGAAAGTATAGCTCAGATGGTTCCCATATAATTAAAAATGGAGCTGTCTTGATTAAAAAAACACAACACACTCAAGGAATGATTGCTGGTCAAAAGTACAGCACAGGAACCAATAGCACATAAATACTGCATTCACAATATTTGGTTTCATGATGTGTGCCAAGCATAACAGGTTATAAATAGGAAAAGGTCACAAGTTCCCTCTGTCTCATGCTGTGTAGGGTCCTGCCCGCTAGGATATTAAAGTCCAGTTTAACATGCCTATGACTTTCTATGTAGTTATTTGCATTAACTAATTCCAGAATGTACAGCACATTACAACTTTAATACACAGACGGTCCATACAGACCATATCCTAATGTATGTAAAAATTGAATAAATGAATGTGCACTACTGACTTGTGCAGCCAAAGCGCAAGAGTAGCAACAACATGTTGAATTTCCAAGAGTTAAAGCTTTATATTACCTTGAGAGCATAATCTTTACCACTGCTCATGTCCTGGGCTTCATACACAAAAGCAAATCCACCTGAGAAAAGAGAGAGAGCAACAAGGGTGTAATTAAATTGCATGTTAAATGCACTCCTAAGCTCCTGAAAGGAAACATAATCATTAATCTCTGATGTTTAGTGTAACTCAGTGTGTCAGTGTGACGCAGAGTAGGATGATTTGTATTACTGAATGTAGCGTCGGTGCTGAATTTATGTTTTCTTGTTTTAATAGTTCTGGCATGATAACTGACAAAGAAGAAAAGTTTCACCGAAAATGACATTTTTTTCTGTGTCACTGTACACTTCAGACAACAATAAAGCAAATATAGCGAAGATATTCAATAGCTAAATTACAGGGTGGAGTCCTGTAGTATATTCGAAATGCACTTAATTATATCTTATGACCGCAGAGGACCCCCTTCAGCAACAACCTGCTTATCCACAAACCCATAGAGGCAAATGCTGCCAAGTACAGCCACAGTCTTATCTGTGAGCCACTGAGCAGCCACAGTAGAAGCTGGAGCTCTTGTCCCTTGCTCAAGAACACTTCAACAAAAACAAGGAATCTCCCTGAGCTCACTTCCTTAACTGTGAGGCCACCACTAAATATCTACCTTTTTCACTTGAGGTGTGGCTGAAACCTGAACTGTTGATAATGTGAGCAGTAGCGCTGTATTCATCGCCTGACAAATGTTTTATCAGCTTTGCCTGGTACAATCAGCCTTTCCCAGAAAGGCCACTACAGCTTCTTGTCCATCAGCCACAGTGACTTTTAAGTCCTCTGATGTATAGGTTAACTTTTTCCTCAAGTACATGCGCAGATAAAGGTTACCATAGCGATGAGTAAATCAACTACCAGACTTGATAGTTTTCACATTGTGAAAACTAAACGCAAGTCGTGATTTTAGTCTTTAAAGCTTTACTTAAATCAGTGAGTGCTTGGTCCTGAATGTGTATACTGGCTCTTGTTTGCTCTGATTTTTTTTCCCCCTCTTGTCAAGGATTCAAACCAGATGTGTCACGGTCTATCTCGAACACACGCACTCACTTGTGTCTTTGACATGAAGCACAACATTGGTTTTATTGTCTTTTCAAGCCCAAACCTCACCCTTCATAAATGTGTTACCCACAGAACACAATTCATTCCAGCCACCTATTAAACCTGGACAACATTTATATGCCATTATGCCAACATTTTTAGGCAGTGCTGCTGAGTCTGCTTTGACAATGTACAACAATCCCTGTGAGGATCACGTGTCTTCCTCTGTTTTCTCCTGGCAAAGGGAGGGACCAAAACCTGAAAAGCTCCATTTCCTTTGCTCCAATTACCAACACATTCCAAGAATAAAATTGTAAAAAAAGGGGGTAAAAAAAACGCTCTTTATCATTCCTCAAATTATTAAATCTGGCCAGGGTACAATGTTTGTGCCTGTATTAAATAAATACAGGAATAAAAATTTAATGAAGCACAACTTATCCACTTAAGCTCTGAATAAAGAGACCTTTTATGTTTCACCTGTTCCGAATGGGACATAAAAGCCAAAAGAAAGGCTAGACAGGTATCACTGTGCCTAAGAATCTGCTTTGTTATGTAAAGATACAAATCTCTGTCTATTGAACCTGAAGGGGACAGAGTTTGTGGTCGAGAGAAACTGAGCTCATAACTACCATGATGACAACCACCACTTGAGCAGGTACCTACAGAGCAGAGTAGGATTTCTTAATTTAGCCCTCAACTTTAAGGGGCTTATCTGCCAGTTAGGTTGATATAATTGAGATACGTGCAGCGACTCTAAAAGAAAAACTAACTACGTGGTTACAGCCATCAACTGTAATTTAAACGTATTAGCCCTATAGGTGATTATTTGTCACTGTAGTGGTGTCTTATACATAATTCTTATTTTAAAAAAAAAAAGAGGGCTCTTTCCAAACAAAACTTTACTGTGAAACCATTGGGAAAGAATGAGTCAGAGTTTATACACATATGGTAGAAGGTGCTTTCAATTACAAAGGTAATACCCTGTCTTTCCCCAGTTTTGAAACTATTAGCAATAATTATCATTGCTATCATCATATCATATGTTTTACACCTAATTCTTCCATTATTCTTGAGCAAACAACACCTACAATACATTAAACTTTCTACCAGCCACTATAGCAAGTAACTAAGCATGTAAAAAAGTGAAGCAAGATTCTTGTCAAGTTGAAAGAAGGGCAAAACAATTCTGCTTGCTGCCACAGAGACAAAACCTGATCTAGGAGTTATGAGATGTCCTGTAGCAAATACAGGCGGCTTTCTGATTCAGTATGTCATACAATATTACCAACAAAACTATAAACTACGTTAGATAAAATGTTGACTCCTGGCAGGTTGTTAAAAAAGTAAGTGAGTATTTTCTTATGGCTACTGGGAGTCTTGTAATTTATATAACCACAACTGTCTGAAGGCTGAGTTTCACAGGACCTAATGGGAAACTTTGAAACCGGGTTTCATCAGCACATTTCTAACTTTTGCAGCTTTACTCACAAATGAAGCATTTAAAAAGAGCGATGAGGAAAGCGGATTTAACATGAAAACACAGAGGCTTTGCTTGTGTTTGTTCTCCCATCCTGCCACGGTTTTCCCTAAATTACATCCATAACTTCACCTCACTGTGGCGTCCACCCAGCTGAAGAATGTGGAACGTGAGGATCGAAGCTGTCTATGCTTCACCTTTACACGTCACACAGCGGAGCGTGATTTACCGACCGCTGCTGCTTCCCAGCTGGGGGACACAGCTCTGCACCGACAAGCAGCACTTAGACTCAAGTTAGCGCAGTGTCACTGAAACTAGCCAGTTAGCCACTTCAGCTAACTAGCATGTCTAACCGAGCAAAGCGTAATCGACAGTTCTGGTTTTTGGTGCAACATCTCACCCTCCGCGATCACCCTCTTGATTCTCAGCTTCATGTCACCAAGCTCGACGACTTGTCCGACGAAGTCATTCTGGTCCCGGCTGGCAGCTCCGGACGAGCCGGGCCCGGCGAGGAAATCCAGTGCCGACTGGAAGAGGGACATCGTCTCCAGCAGCGCCCTGCTTCCGGCTCCGGTAGAGAGAATCGGGTAGTCTAAATCCCAAGGGTGTCCGCGAAAAACGGTACCGTGGTCAAATCGGTTAGAAAGGCGATGATAATGTTTCACTGGAAGCAAACATCCTCTTCCTGCTGCTAGGCTGACGAGGCCGCCATCATCCCCAGCGCCGCGGACTTCCGTGAGAGGTGATGACGTCAAGGCACGATTCAGTCAGGTGACGTCGCGGGAAAAAAACGTTATGGAATTGCAACAGCCTTTCATGTCTGTCGGGCGTGCAAAAAATGTATCTTTATTATTGAAGGAATCAAATCTGTACCACTGCAAAGCCTGCAGGCAGCGATAGAACAATATTAGATGTTCTACTAGAGCATAACCCCTCACGCCCTTATCGTTTCTAATATTAAGTGGGATATTATTAGTGTTTCTCTCCTACATTTTTTGGGGGACGCTAATAGTCCTAAATGCTGACAGCTAGAAACACGATTCCAACTCCAACATGTTAGACAGAGCAAGGAGATGAGTCCTAGTACTGATACCAATATGCAATAATTGTAATAAATATTTTTATGAACTTTCATTTTGAATGGGGGGTCTATGGGAGTGCCACCTGCTGGAACGTTCTGAAATCACAGTTGTCATTTATGTCGGGTGAACGAAAATATTTTATTCATTACATGTAGATGTAAATGCTGCAAGCAGCGATAGAAGAATTGCAATTATGTAAAAACATTTTCTTTTCTGTGTTTTAACTTTTAGTGCGTGTTCAGCACCTGCAATCCTAATACATTTGTGGAACTGGCATTGTTCAAATTAGTTTTTATTTATGTGCTTTCATATCTAAATAGTTCAGGGCTTCCAGTCTCGCAGCGGCGAAGCCTGCGAGCAGCTGTAGCAGCTGGCTTTCAGCAAAACTAGAACTCGGCATTTCCTAAAGAAAAATGTCGAGTTCTAGTCATATTTAATAGCCATTCTGCAAAATGGAAGTTGAGTAACAGTTGACTGTAATATGCAATACATTTCTGTGTACTATAAATTTACTATACAAAAAGTATGATCATGTTTTTGAATGTACAATCTAATAACATTGACATTTATAATGCAGTTAAGCTACTTTGACCCTTGTGCAAATGTATTTATATTTTCATACATTTATCCCAAATGTTCTGCTGTTCTGCAAATGTTCCTTATGCTCTACTATATGTGAAAATTCATACATTTGGTGAAATTTAAACTCTGTTGAAAGCACTTTAAAAGAGCAACGTAGCAAAGTAGTTGCCCCTTTTTAATCCCGATTTACATTTAATTTATCTATTTGAGCAAGCGCCGTAATGCTACTTTGCAAAATATAGAAAAGAGAGCAGTAATAATCCAATCTAAGGATCTGCAAGTCTCGTTGTACAGTGTCATGTATTAGCGCGCCCTCTGCTGGACACATAGATGATCTGCTAAATGTATTAGTCCTGGTTTATTCATAGAGGGATGATATTGCAGCAGTAGCAGATGAACGTAAGATTGAATCACAATGTTAGGGTCAGATTTATGTATAGGTTTTTATCAACATACAATATACAATAATAAAATCAATGTGCCTTATCTATATACTACTACTACTCTTTCGGCTTTTCCCATTAGGGGTCGCCACAGCGAATCATCCTTTTCCACTTTAAATGTGCCTTATCTATAATAAGTAATATATTTAGTAATATTTAATATTTAATAATATTTTTAGTAATATAATAAAGAACTATTCTTGGACATATAGAATGTCACCAGTCACATACATTATGAATGCTATGTACACACACTAAGTGGAATAAAGAAATAAAAGAAATTACTACAATATCTGTGAACACACAAATAATTAGAGTAAGGTCAGGTACCACTTTATTGTGACCAATGGAATTGGTTTTCTAATTTCCATTGACTGTTGCCGAAATCTTCTGAGGTCTTTACTTACTCCAGCAATCTATGGAATGACAATGTTGTTCAGGTTTTTGTCCTTATCTTTCGTGTCTGTTGTGGAAATGCTTCTACAGGCTCTTTTTGTGGATTTGACAAAAGTCTAGTTCTGGTACCTAATGGTTTTTGAGTGCTTCCCTAATGCGATTTTCTTCCTTCCCTTGTTGTTTCCCACCACCCTTGTCAGCACATCCTCAGCCCTGTGGAGCAGGGTTCTACAGATTACACACAAATACAGTGTAGAACTTTGAAAAATGTATAATGGACACAAAGTATCAAGTTTAACATGTGTGTCTGTAATGTGAAAACTGAGCTCCTAAACACCTGCTCAGATTAAACTGAAACATGAGCTACATGTGAAACAACTATTAGATTTCTCATAAGCTGCTGTATGATTAAAGACATTTAATAAGTGGAGGAATACAGTTGGGAAAAGGGAAAGGAAACCCGAGACATTCAGTCTGAACATCCAACTGAATCTAAGCTGTGGTACTAAACATTTACAGTACTTACTGCTGGATGTTCTGCAGGATGATGGAGAAGTTTCCCTTCATATAAATATCAGAGAAACTCAACACATGGCCTCTGGGTTTCTGGTGCTGGGATGTGGGACATTTTGTATAATGTCCCAGAAACATTCATCTTTTTTTGACCAGGCATTGAGGACAGTCTCAGAGCCAGAACTTCTCTGGTTGTAGACACAGGGCAGCAGGGCATCTTCTCTGGTAAAGCCCTGTACGTGCATTCTTCAAATAATAAACTAGGTATACAAAAATGACATGTAAGCATTAGGGGTGGGCATAAACAATATATACACCCATGCCAAGATAAAATTTAGATTTAAAACTTGACACATTTGTCACAGGCTGGAACATCTGTTCACAAAACCACAAAAAACACAATCTGTCTTAAGGCCACAGCAGCAGCTTTTGCTCCAAAGAATAGACACAGGAGAGTAAAAACTAGTAATGCCGGTAACATGTAGTCTTATAATCTGCAGAGTGGAGATAACCCCCCTCTCACTTCACACACACACACACACAACTGTGATCACCGCAACTAGTCAGCCAAACCAAACACACATCGAAGTAACACAGATCCAAAGTGTGGCACAATTAAAACAAACAGCAGGAGCAGAAGAATTCAACTCAGGAAATCAGATAATTGACAAGCTGAATACAATCATACAAGGAAATAGCAACCTGATTGAAACTGTATCACAACTGAAAAACCAACTGAAGGCCAATGAGCCCGAGTTAAAGATGAGGGCTGTTGTTTTCATTGCTTTTATTGCCTTGGTATATTTTGGCTGCGTAACATGTAAATTTATCAGATGTGGGATCAATAAAGATTTACCTTACCTTAAGGAAGCTATAGGGCATATATTATGTTATTGCTTATCAGTGACCCCAAGGCATTAGGAAGACGACTCATCTGCCTCAAAGTTCCTCGAACGGGATGCAGAAGAAGCTGGAAGGAGCTAATGAGGAGACAGAGACAACAAATAACGCTTTAACATTCTGAACAAGACCAGAATGTTTTAGAGATTTTAGAGGTTCACAAGCTGAGAAAAGAGCAGTAGGGGTTCAACAACCAGCTCAGAAAGGCAAATAAGCCTGTACAGGAGAAGGTAAGATCATGAATTAATAACAAAGCTGAAAAGTTGCAGAGGATCACCATCCCTGTACTCAGTAGACTGGCAGCCACCATCTGATGTAATCATGTTGTCAGTGCTGCTATAGATGAACCTGCATCATCATCTCAATATCTCAGGAATGCTAATGATGTGTTATGAATGTGCTATGAATGGCAGAAATTTATCACTGACACAGAATGGCTAAATAAAAAAAATGCAGATTTTGAATTTTTGTAGATAGTGAATATGATGTTATAGACTATAATAAATGTTCTGTGTTATTAGGTTGAGTGTCCAACGATATTTTATTTTACAGCATTGTAAAAGTGATGCCATGATATGTTAATAATAATTTTGAAATTTACTTTGGGTTTAATGTGAATGGCCTGACACCTACAAACATGGCCAAGTACGTCATCATCAGAATGTGCTCATTAAACCTAGTAAAGTGTGTATTTCAGTGTTCTAGCAGCAATCTCTGCTGCCCTAAGCGAGTGTTCCCCTCACTCTTTCCTGTAGTTATTCATTGCCTGAAGTCAGGTGTCTAATTCACCGTTCATAATTCATTCAAAGAAAGAAAAGACTAAACCGAGACCATCAAAGAAAGAATTGTTTGGTCATGACCTAAAACTAAATCCAAAAAGGAACTGGTCAACAAAAGGTCCACTTTCAGCTGCAATATTCTCTCAGTCACTCTATATTTAACATTTCTGACAGACCATGGGGCAAAATTTGGTTCACTTAACAATTTCTGTCTTTTTGGCATGTTGGGTTCATTGTAGGTCATTCTAGATAAAATTGCCAGCTAAATGAAATGCATTGCAAAATGGTAAATTATAGTCAAAATGTGTTGTCAGTTATGGATTTTACACCACAGGATACAAAGAGCAGATATTGGGAAATAAGTCCTTAGTGAAACTAAATAATGAGTAGTGCATGTTACCAAATGTGAATTTTGGCTGGACTGCATGAGGCATGAGCTGATGTAGTGGCAGAGCCAGGACAAACAGATAAAGAGACACTATCTGCAGAATGGAAAACGAGTCCATTTTAGGTCAGCTTCAGCTATTAGAAGGTTATCTCAGTTAGACTGGAGCATCCAGTTCTAGTGCTGGTACAAGGACTTTTATTATTGGCCTTAATTTTGTGAATAATTACATACTGGTCCTTGCTATATTAGTTAGACTGGCAAAAGAAAAGAGAAAGGGACAGCTCAGTTTCAAACAAAGCGCAAAAAAAATTAAAAACCCACAAAAAACCCTCACCCAATATGTAGGTGACCACAAGAGAAAAAAAAATCCCACACAAAACACTTCACATCAAGTCTACGTGCCACACAAATACAGTCTTGCAAGACAAGCTCACTTACTGCTGCTTTTACTATAATATTGGTAGAGATTAGATACATTTATTGTCAGTTCACAAAGGTGAATCAGAGGTTTTGATTCATTCTCTTTCCATTTATAGGCTATTTTTGTGTTATTAAATTACTTTCTAGCTATAGGTTAACAGATTATTTCATTTACATTTGGTAGATTGATGAAAATAAAAGGATACCTGCGCCAGAAAGACACAGGGAAATTTGGCAGTGTGTCTTCAAAACTATGCTAATCTTTGAATCAAGAGACAAAGGAAGAACAGCAATTGGTTATTATTGTAAAATTGCATTGATAAAATAAGTATGGGCATTTATTAATGCAAATTTCATACGGCTTGACCTGACACGAACTGACAAAGACATCAGCAGGGAATCTAAGTTAAGTTGACTCCATCGAGGCAGCGAGGAGGGTCATTTCTTCCTCTCACTGATTGGTCACACCCTTAAAACGCTCCTACAGTCTCACTCTCTAATTGGCCAATGTGGCTCTTTAGAACACTGAAAGATGCTATTGCCATTGATTAAACAAGACGTCAATCCAGTGGCGACGATACGCCTCCTGCATAGACCGATGGGTCGGCTGATGTGGAACCAGTGTGCTGAGGACCAATCGGAAGGCTTCATTTTCACAGGCATGTTTCTGCGTGCACGTCACGCACGACTATACTTTTCCAATGCGCGTTCACGTATGGTAGGCGTTCAAGACTTCTACGTGAGAGTTTTGTCGTTGGGCATGGTTCTCAGAAGTCTTTGATACTCACTTATAAATTCCATTCATAAGGAAGTATTTACTATGACACTACAATTCAAATATTTAAAATGTCATATTTGAATAATCAACGGAACTTTCATTTATCACATTGGGAGAGGAACAGATCGTGGAATCCGAGAGTTACGACGCGTCAGTGCAGCGCAGTTTACACTTTGTGTAACAGTATTAAACAGAGCGGGTTCTTGAATGTAGCTCGGCGTGCTCACGTCATGACGCTGGGCGTGGTTTGTCACTTTTCCCTGCATCCCCACGCTGCTCGTTGACAGTTGCTAGCTGTCTTGCGCTGTAATCCCGAGGCCAATCCAACTCCGTAGCTGTCCGGCAGTTTAATTGAACACAAGCTCGCTCCTGAGGCTCCTGCTAGCTGCAGCAAGGCGCTCGGAATTAGCTTAAACGCTGCTTGGCCTTCGACACAGGAAAGCAAGAAACATGTCTAAAGACACGGAAAGGAAGAGCGAGAAAATCATGGATATGGAGAGCAAGGTGCTGTGGTACCCGGACTCCAAGAAGAACACACATATGGACAAGTTCAGGATACAGGTCAACGGGGACTACGGACTTAATCTGGGTAAGTGGAGAGGAGGGAAGGGGACAGACGAGGAGACAGAGAAGGGACAGACAGTAGGTGCGCTGGAATCCATACATAGCTGGATGTCTGAGCTGAAAAAAAACGCAAAATAGACCCCCTCCAACTCTCTGCCAATATGTGTCGGTAACAGACGTCCTATTAGCCCCGAATTCAACCTCTGTCCGAAGCTGCTTTGCAATGCAACGTTCCAAGGCATTTTAAGGAGGCAGTTAAACGACAGGCCCTGTAACCTGTTTGATACTGGGTCAAGTCAAACCTGCCGGATTGTGGAGGAATGCGGTAAAACTTGGCCAGCCGGGTATTGTGTGAGTAGTAATGCGATGCAAAGGGGGCAGAGATGGAGACGGGAGAGAAGACTGCAGCTATGGCAGATTTGTGGACGTGCTGTTATTTTTTATTATTTCTGGATTCAGTTCACCTGAAGATCTATTAAAGTAGAACAACCTGACAAAGGCACATCAGTCTTGGGCTGATCTGCTTACAACACAGGACTTGGGCAAGGAGATTAGTTATTTGCCAATAAGCATTTCAGAGGGTCATAAGCCAAAAATACTAGAAACCACTGGTTTAAACTATGCTTGGGGATCTGCCAGCTTTTACTAGGTCACTTTGACATGGGCTTCAGGTTGTGAATCTCCCTGAATATATGACAAAATAGCAGTAAATACAGAGAGTATAGAGGGAATTTTCACCTTTTGCATTAAAGATAAACAAATGAATTTAATACCAGATTTGCCAAACAAATATTTTCCAAGCTTCATGTGTTATTAAGGCGATGGATGCCAACGCCACCCTATGATTTTTCAAGTGATCATTTTACCTTGCTTGTACTAATGTATGATCCTTTGCTGTTAATTCAACATTTCACTTTATATATATATGTTTTATTATGAACTTATAGTAATCGCTGATTTTTTTTTTGTGCTCTAGCCAACTACAATGACCTTTACCAGTGGTCAGTGGAGAACTACCCAGAGTTCTGGGCAGAAGTATGGCGCTTCTGTGGAGTAGTCAGCTCCAAACCATATGAGGAGGTGAGTTGAGCTTTTGCTGGACCATTTTTTCTTGAAGTGGAAGGGTTATGAATTAAACCCACAATAGAGTAGCAATATTCATTATTATACTAAGAACTAAATATCTGCAGAAATGTGAAAATATAAATCACCTTTTTAAAATCGAATATTACATCTTATAGAGTATGATTTTGTGGCAGGTTGAGAGGAGAGACCTTTCATGAAAAAAAACTGAGTCACCAGCATTTGACAAAACCTGTAAACATATGCAAATATAAAAAAGAATAATCATTAATCTGTTAGTTACAGATAACGAGGTGTCATAGTAGAAACATATGTCTTATAAGTGTAAAAAATTACAAGCGTCAGGAAAATTAAAAGGAAAAACTGATTTGAACTGATAGCAAGTGCATCAGAGCTTTAAAATTCACAGATTTGGTCAGTGAGTCTCTGTGTCTGTTCTTGCTGTGTGTTTTGGGCCATATACAAGGTCGTGGATGTATCTAAACGGATCTCAGATGTTCCAGAGTGGTTTAAAGGGGCTCGGCTCAACTATGCTGAAAACCTGCTCAAACATCCAGACCAAGATAAAGTAGCTCTCTATGCTGCAAGTAAGTATATAAAATGGTTGGTGCTAATTAAGAAGTACAATATTTGATATACAGCAATGCATGTCATAGTGTTGAACCTTTGTGTTGATTTTATTGATCAACAGTATGGAGTTCCTTGTACAGACCAAACTGTGCTTGGAATTATTCTCTGTCCTAAACCTACATTTACACCTATGTGCTAATGAAGGAGCAGAACATAAAAGAACAGAGTTGAGGATGCATTTAAATACAGAATCAATGCTGTGTGAGCGTATCGCTGCTTACGTCAATTTGTTATTAGATTAACTGCTGCTCCCTGCTTTACCTCACAGGACTGTCACATATTAATGGCTAGGCCCTTCTTTATTGCTGTGTGTGTTAGTATGAGAAAGAGTGGAGTCTTACATACGCACACATGAAAGCGGCCTCTCTCGGGAGATGTAATGTAATTGAGAGAAGGCCCATTGGTCACGATGCTCTGCAGCCTCTCTCGATGTCAGTAAACTATTACTTACAGAGATAAGAGGACTGATCTAGTCTGTCCTGACATGTCTGTCCTGCTGCTCTATCTGTCTCTGTTTATATCTTCTTATTTATTGTTTGCTTTATTTAGGCCTTACATTTTATGGGTTTCATAGGCATTTAAAGGGGCCCATAAATAAAAAGAATGTTTACAAATGCTAAATCAAACTATATGTAGGATTTTGTAGTTTTAAGAATTATTTGTGTGCGCAGGTTATGCATTTGTCTTTGTGTCTACTTCTACTAGCGGAGGCAAATGAGGAGATTGTGAAAGTGACGTTTGGACAGCTGAGGCGTGACGTGGCGGTGTTTGCTGCAGCCATGAGGAAGATGGGAGTCCAGATAGGCGACAGGGTCGTCGGTGAGTTTTAATCATTTGATAATTTAACTGGGAGCAAAGAACAATGTATTGAAAACAGTAGTGATATTAGTGCTATATATATATACAGTAAATAAAACAGAGATGAATGATTACTGGTATTGGTGCAATGGATCACTGTTGAGCCGTGATCTGTACTGATCAACCCTCATGGTTTGGCACACACGATCCTCAAACCACAAGGCTACAATGTACAACTTTAAGCTAGTGTAATAGGGCACTAGAAATAATTCCAGTCTCTGCCAAGCCCTCCCTCTCTACTCCACTGGAGCTCTGCTTCGCTCTTGATGTCCAAAGTTATACAGATGGGCATCATTAAGTTAAAAGAAAAAAGAAAAAGCTGCAAAACGTATTCACCTTTTCATTGCAGTAATAGATAGATGCTACGTTTCGTTTCCTGATGCTTCAGTTTAGAATGTCTGCAAAGAGCTCTACTCTGTTCGCAAGCATACATGCAGACATCATCATTTTTGCCCAAAAAAAACAAAAAACGTGATGTTGGTAACTAAGGGGAAACAAGATGCGCAAAATATAAACACAAAATACCACCATACCCCATATTGCACTTAAATCTAGCAAATAAACGTTTAATATTTTATTTTAGAATTTATATTTTTATTCAAAGTGAAGTGTCCTTATTCCCCAAGTGTGACAACTGATTCAATCCATGATCTAAGAATCAGTATTCGATCTAATTTGTGACTTTTGTGATCTGTTGCACCACAAATTACTGGCCACGTTAGTTGGTAGACTCAAATGTTGGAGGCCCAGCAGTTTTTGAATGCTTGTAGAAAAACTATTTTAGTAGCTCCTCTCCTCACATAATTCTTTGTACTTTTCCTTTACATTCTTATTTGTAGCTTGGTACAAAATTAGTTGGATGTAGGCTAATAACTGTATGTTTTAGTGTGTACTGGCAAGGAGAGTGACTTTCTTGGCATGAGATGCGGCTCTTTCTGAATGTCACTATTTGTTTGAAGGCCATATTTGTAGAGGGAGGAATGGCATGTTTTGCTCCAACACCCACTGTACAGGACGTTCATTCAGGTCCACCACTTCACCTCTAGGAACTTTGCTGTATAACCTGCCACTGAGCAAGCCTGAGCCCTGTCTAACCCCATCGCTGTTTCAGCCACTGCTCTGTGCCACATTTCCAGCTGTGACGCAGAAATGTGTATTGAGTTGTTTGTGCTGTGTCAGTATCAGGAGCTTCACTTACACTGGCTGATGTGAAACAGTAGTGTATTAGGTTTCTGACGTTGTCCTAAACAAACCTTCAGATAAAGAAGAGGCAACATTTAATTACAAATGTTCAGAAACACGTCTACACTGACCCAAGAATTTGGTTAAAAAAAAACAAAACTGTAGTAGTATGAATAGATGAAATCTTTATAAAGTGTATTAGAAACACAAAACCAGTCATTGAAATAGAACTGAAAAATCAGTGTTTCAAAAGGGCTCATTCTATTGTTAATTGAAGCAACGAAGCCAGCCATAGGATTGCATTTTTGTCATCCAAGGCTACTGTTCATGAGCTCATATTGAGCTGCTCTGTCCAAGAATGAATGAAGGGTGCGTGTAAGTGTGTGTGTGTGTGTGTGTTCAGAAGAAAGATGGATATTGCGGTAGGGGAATCCATTAGGTAAATGACTTAAGCCCAGTGGGAATCTCATTAGAAAGACCATAGGGATGTAGGGAGGAGGGAGAAACAGAAAGGCAGAGAGAGCTAAAGAAAAACAGAGTGAGAGAGAGAGAGAGAGACTGGCCAGTTTCACATCTCCTATCTCCACACTTTCCATTACTTTCCTCACATGTCTAAACACACATCTGTGTGAATGTGTGTTGGAGACGGAGATGTCCTTGTCCACAGTTAGGAACAAAAATGTTCTGTCAGTGACTGTAATTCAGGAGATATATAAGCACTTAGCTGATGAAGACACACACACACACACACACACACACACACACACACACAGAGGCACATATATTTTCCCTGTCGTTCACTTTTCATTTCCATTGCGCATTTCCCTGGTCCCATCACCCTCCACCCTGTTATGAAGCTTGTAGCCTTCACACCCACTGTTCGTCCAAACGGGAACGCATGTTTTTTTAAATTGTGAGTCATGGAAAAGACACACACTCTGAAACCAAAGACAGATTGTTTACTAATACAAATGTGTAGTCTTAATCAAAAATGTAACATCCTGGTTGTGTAAAATAATATGCCAATAAAAAAAATGTTTAAATGATAGACGTGACACCAGGCAAATGTCAACACAAGGTGCAGCCTTTACCTTTGAACATCGGGAGCTGCACATTATCCTGTAGCACACACTTCCTTGTTTTGAATGGGTGTGGAATAGGATACTACTGACACACATGCAACGTGGAATATGTGACACGAACCTGTTTATAGCCATCATGTCCATGCTAGCTGGCTAGAACAAAGCATGAAAGCCACTTTCGTTTAGATCCTGTCGTTTGGTATTAATCCAAATTGCTTTTACAAAGTACACGTATAATGACAAAGCCAACTACAATACTTATTTGAATTTGGAAACAAGGGTTGTTTTTCATACTGTCACAAGCATCGGTCCAACGATTAAAACCAGTTTTCCAGAAAACTGAGACATTGACGTAATGCTGCAACACTAAACATGAATCCCAAAAAATCCGCCACAGACCTTTTTACTGTGTCTCGTTGCACTTCGTCATCTGTATACTAAAAATAAAATAGGACAGTGAGGAAACAGTAGCCAAACAGAACAATAGGTTAAGGTTTCAACACTGGTTGACCCATTTACAACCTGAATGGCAAGTTCATTTCCATTCACTGGATATAATCAAGCATGTAGACCTGAATAGTTTGTAGTAGTATGCATGACATGTAAGCACTGTTGTTGCAGCACAGGAAGATGGTGGTTCAAAACAGTAGCCACAGGAGCAGTCAAGCAGGGTGGTGCTGAAAGATTGTGATCCATGACG
Source organism: Channa striata (assembly GCA_033026295.1). Lineage (NCBI taxonomy): Eukaryota > Metazoa > Chordata > Actinopteri > Anabantiformes > Channidae > Channa > Channa striata. Next base: position 20,074,272 of record CM065178.1, read on the forward strand.
CTATTTGTCCTGGTCTAGTGTAAGAAGATAATGTATTATGACAGCGACTGTAGAATCTGTGTTGCCGGGCGGTGATCTGTCACACTGAGATGTCATCCAGCCCAGTTGCAGCAGGAGTCAGCAAAGCAACCAATAAAACCTGATTAGTCACCGGAAGTGACTGGACGGTTGACGTTTGCCTTTGAACAGTTAGGTTACTTGACTGAAACTACCGTCTGTATTATTTTATCATACTCTTATCATGTTAGATAAGGTAAATGTTATAAAAAATAATAGCTCTGTGTTTAAAGGTAGCACACAAGCTCCTTTGTAGAGACTGGCAGTTTCAATTTTTGAATTTATTGTCAACGCTCCTTCCTGTCATTTACAGTATGCAGAGACCATTTGTTTCCTCCTTGGTACAGAGTTTAATATTAGGTCCAAAGTGGTATGGTTATTGTATATGTTTAAATTAACACATATTTCCACATATTTAGGTTGGCTGTTAAAGTTTTGCCGGACAAATGCAGGCTATTACATTTCATGCAAGAATGTCTTAGTTTGGTCTATTGTATTATTTATGTGAATTTAAGTGGTTAACTTAACAAACAAAATATCTAGAATTAAAATCCTTCAGTACTAAACACTGGACTCATTCATCTTGCTGTGAAATGTGAACAGTTGTTATTGATGTTGACCTTTATTAACATGGAATAAATAATTACTAGATAATAGTATAGATGTCGATAATGTCCATCCATACTGTGTATGATGCTTTTTACCTTGCTCCTAACTCCCCCCCTCTGACGGTCTGTGTCTGTCCAGTAAAAAGACTTGCAGTGTCCTTGGGCACCATTTCCGATATTGATTGAGAAATATATCACAGCAAAGACAGCAGTTATGATCTTGGCTCTGCTTGTTAAGAATGAAATATTCTCTTCCCCTACTCCTCCCTCAGTTGTATAGTCCCATCTTTTCTTGCTCTGACATTTTTTTTTCACTGTTCTCTCAGTTAGGTGACTAAAAACCTAACTAAGACTTAGTTTATTATATTGCTTGTAATTTCTTTAATATTGTTTGTGTCTGTGTACACTAAATTGTATTTCAACATTACACTACAAATATAGGAAAATATAAAATTTTCACTGTTGGGTTAAAGCAGCATTCCTAAATTCACTAGTGAATAGTGATGATGCATGTGGGCACATCCTGCGTATGCTTTCAAGGTCTGGCACTCGTGCAAATCTCAAATATTTCATCACACATTTTTACTATGTATGTCAATAGTAACGTTTCTTAAAAGAATCATTTTCACTAAAATGAACGTTTTCCTTTTTTCTCCTCTACCCCACTGTAGGCTACCTACCCAATGGCATTCATGCGGTGGAAGCCATGTTAGCAGCAGCCAGCATCGGAGCCATTTGGAGCTCCACGTCTGTCGACTTTGGAATAAATGTAAGCTTTGTTCTATTTTGTTTGTGATTTATATTATCGATATGCATATATAAGTTGTTTACCTTTATGCCATCTTTCATATCTGCCTGTTGTTATATATACAGACAGTGTATTTCAGTACTTTTACCCACTTGATGTTTAGTAAATCCAGATCTAGGGAGAAGAAATGAACTCAACCAAACCCATTGAATGGCTGGTTAACCAAATCTTTTTTGGGCCTGTCACTGTAGAATATGCATTCTCCATAGAGCTCATGTCTTCCTCCTTGGGGTCAATATATATTCTCAACGGTATTGTTATCATGATGCTCTGTCCGTTTTGTTTCTGGTGTGTTACTGCCCCTTCTGGCAGATTAGGGAACTACTGTTACAATCTTGATGCATCAAAATGATCAATGTAATTCTGTTGTACATTTTCTTTTTTCCCTTCTTTCAATTCACGTCTTTCAATTTCAAAATCTGACCATTAAGTGAGTTTTAAATCAAATCACATTTTTTTTTCAAATTTCCTGGAGATCTTTTCCTGACTGAATTTTTTTTTTCTTGCTTTTATTTTTTACTGGTTTTGACATACAGTCTCCTTTTGTCTCAGGGTGTCCTCGACAGGTTTTCTCAAATCCAGCCCAAGTTGATCTTCTCTGTTGCTGCTGTGGTTTACAATGGCAAAACGCATGACCACATGGAAAAGCTGACCAACGTTGTCAAAGGTGAACACATTTGTTCATCAATATCCCTGTTAAAACATTTTTTTAAATTTGCTGTTCCTCCACAGTTAATTGCTTTTTTCTTCTGATGGATGATAGTCCTGCGCCAAGTATTTAGTTGCCAACATTTGCTTGATGTGGTCAGAGATGTTTCTGTCTCTTTATGACCGAGATCTTCTGTGTTTTACAAGAGTAAAAAATTTGAATCAAGTATTAATGGAAGATCCAGAGCTAATGTAGAATGTGCAAGTAGGATTTATTCCTTTGCTTTGACATGATACTTATATATAAATATGACTAGACCTTTTGTCATCAAAATAACACTGATGGTAAATTCCTCTGGGAAACCTCTTAGCTTTCTGTAAGGTTTTTGTGAGACGTGAAGAAAAAGCGTGAGCCTTTCTCTGTTTGGCCCCTAGGTCTGCCTGACCTGCAAAAAGTGGTTGTGATTCCCTATGCTCGCTCCAAACATGAGATTGACCTCTCCAAAATCCCCAACAGGTGTGTTTTTATGGATATACCTGCACTCAGGTGTTGAAACTGAGAAACATTTACAATTTATATTCAGTCTGCATTTACTTTCACTTCTAATTTGACCCCATCTTTTTTTAAATCCACAGTGTGTTCATAGAGGATTTCTTGGCAACTGGCCGAGGTGAAGCTGACCAGTTCCCTCAGCTGGAGTTTGAGCAGCTTCCATTTCGTCATCCTCTGTTCATCATGTACTCCTCTGGAACCACAGGAGCTCCTAAATGCATGGTCCACTCTGCTGGGGTAAGGAACACATTTGCTTCCATCAGTGCTAAATGTACCCATCATTATTCTCAGTAGTTGTAGTAGTATAGTGTATGATTGTGATTCCCCATGAATCACAGCACTAGCATCATTGTTGTGTATGTTGTGTTTCTTTCCCGCCACATGATGGCAGCAGACCTCCATTAGCAGATCAGTAAAAGGTTGCTGGCTCTCGAAAGTGTAGACATGACATTTATTTCCTGCTACATGCAGCATCTGAGTGAAGGAGTGTGTCACATGGATGTGTGATTTCAAAAGGACCACTGCACTTTGAAGGCTGAAACACTCAACATTCAAAATGGGTTAACATGCTCCAACTGCATTCACACATTTTCACAAAAAGTCATTCTCTCTTTTTCTCTTTGACACATATTTTTTCCTCAGTTTTTTCAGTTTAATTCTTTGCGTTTTCCTGCCTGTCCTTCCCTCACATTGGTTTTCCATGCTTAACCTGTGTGCACTCTCATTTTCCCCTCTTTAGTCCACCATCTTTAGCTCTCATTAGCCTTTTTTACCGCTTTACTTCCTTTCTCCCCCTGCTCCTCCTTCTTTCTTTCTCTTATTGTCTTTCTCTCTCTCTTTCTTACATTTTTGCCCCTTCTTTCTCCCCATGCCGCAGATAATTGGACAGTAATGCGTCGGTGAAAACATTTCGTATTGTGACATTGCCAGTCGTCTCTGGCTCTACCAATTAGCCCCAGCGCTGTTGTGCTTTCTGCTTTGTTACGGCTCTGTTAACATGCTGTCAGTAGCAAGATGGCACGCACCAAAGGGCGGGTATGGCAGCTGAGGCCTTCCAAAGATTATAATATGCACACATGCACTCACACATACAGCACCTGTGTATGCAACAGCAAAGTCCACACACACACACATACACAGAGTTCATATTTTCCACCAGCAATAATAACCTATCCAACTGTGATGGGTGACTGTGGGAGAATGCACTAACACAAATTGTGCTTTTTGTAAAAAGGAGTGCAGAAGTGCTTTAGTGTAGCAACCTTGGTCAGAAGCGTTTTCACTGCAAGGAACAAGCATCATTTTGGGGTTTTTTGTATTCTTAAAATACGTAAAGCTGCTGTTATTAAACAATTAGTCAATGAGCTTAGAAAATAACTGGCAATATGGATGATTTGTTGATTGTGATAAGCCATTCAGTCATCAGTTGGAGTTTGGATAGTCACCATCGGACTTAAGAAAATGAGACGGGCATTTGTCACAATTGTCTGACTTTAAGAAAAATTGTGTAATTAAACAAGAAAGAAATCAACATGTGAATCAGAAAGAAAAAAAGGAGTTTTCAGTTGCATCATTAGTTATCATAAATTAAAAGTTTCTCAGTCTGTTGTTTCTTCTGAATGTTTTCCATGTCATCTTTAACTTGAAGTTTGTTAGCAGATGTATGGTAACACAGAAAATACAATAACTGGATATTAACAAAGAAAATGGTTACTCTGTAACAGTCTCTCTCTCTCTCACACACACACACTCTCTCTAAAATCAAAAATCTCTGTCTCTTTAGGGCACACTCATCCAGCACTTGAAAGAGCACATTCTCCATGGTAATATGACCAGCAGTGATGTCATCATTTACTACACTACGGTAAGCCCCCAACCCATTCTCAATAAATCACACACTCGTGGAACAAAATATTTACTGTAAGAGCTTTCCACTGCTGTCTCATCAGCAGGGATATAATTTTGAATATTGTGGGATATTATTAATCCTGAACCTGGTTACAAAGAACAACATGTACCCGTACAAAGAAATACTTCTTGTCTGATCAGTTGCATTAGTGAGAATGTGAGAGCTGTGCATAATATTGAGTTCATTTTAGATTTTAGATTAGCTGATTTTTGATGGTTATCACTGTTTCTTTTAGCCAACTGGTAATTACAGCCTCTTTTTGTGTATTTGTGTTTTTACATATAATAAGTCCACATTTTTTTCATTAAAATGTTTGTGAGGTTTGGTTTTGTGACACATGAATGCAGCTAAAAACAATTATGTGGGATGACTTATGATTTATAAAGTGATTCAGTCTGGCTTGATAAATGAATTTGATTAAACTTGTTGACTCATCTTCTGCTGCTTAATAGATTCATTGACAAAATATTTTACCACTAGTTGGTGGTGTTGCCTATAAATGACCCTGCAAAGAATATATCAAGCATTAGCTCTGCAGACAATTTTTTGTAGTAAAGATAATAACTCAATATTGTTATGTCAATATGAAGTTAACTCATCAACCACGACATTATTAACTACCTGTTGGTTTTCATTTAATAATATCTTCTTCAAAAGATGTATTCTTTAAAAAAAAACTATATCAATTAATATCATTATGACTTAACCACATCACATGTGGTTGATCAGTATATTTGTGAGGGATAGTGACAAAGCTCAGTATGGAGTGAAAAGGGTAACACAACCTTGTGAATACAGATACATTTTTTGACCAATTTTCTACTAATATTCATGTTTACCGTGCGTATAAAGCATATACTGACCACTGCGTTTGTTTCTGCATATGTGTTGATAGACCGGCTGGATGATGTGGAACTGGCTGGTCTCGGCACTGGCAGTCGGAGCCTCAGTGGTTTTATATGACGGTTCACCCCTAATGCCCACACCTAATGTGCTCTGGAACCTGACGGACCAGCTGGGGTGAGTTAGTGACACAAATGCACAAAGGACTACAGAATACAGTGCAGCTCTAAAAAACGTTGCATTTTCTGTAAGGGGTGCAACTCGCATAAGACTGCAATAACAACAAATAAAAATCTTTCATTTGAATATATTGCATTTTAGAAATTCAATAAATAGAGAGCAGACAATAAAAGGAAAAAAGGGGGTGCCTACTTACAATGTCAGAAAGAGAGCATAAACAAAGAGCAATGTTTTCCTCTGAGATTTTGGTTTTAAACACACAATTGTTCATGTATTTCTTTTAAATTACCAACATGCATACGTTAGCAAACTCATAATCGCATTGAGAACAGAGAAGCACCTAATAATACAAACAACATTTATTAGTAACTCGCTATTTTAGCATAGTACATTTAATTTGTATAGGAGGCAGAAAGAAATGTTGTAAGAAATGGAGATAATTGTTTCTTTTATATATGCTATCACATATCAAGATTGATATTTAGTGTATAGTTGAAAACAATTAAATGAAATCTGGCTTTTAATCATTTGTGAAGGCAAGCCACCAGGCTGCAGCTACATCAGAGTGTAACAGTATACGAAATTCGGTACATGCAGTATATTGGGATTTGGAGAAACTGTAATTGTAAGTGAGGTTTGTAGAATAACATTAAAAGAAATCCGTGGCAGAGTTCAGAGGTACAGAAGACAGCTCACACTTGCTTATTGATTACCACAAATGAGCTGCCTCACAGCTGCAGTGCAGTGATGTGTTCTACTCAGCCGAACAGGCTGTTTTAAGTCGGTGGGGTCAGCCATCCCGTGAGCCTGTTGTTATCGAGATACTGTAGATGATGGTTTGGATTATGGTGAGTTTGGATGAACGTAAAAGCAAAGGTAAACAAAAAAAAAAATAGACAGCAGTTAAAACTTTAAGTTTGACATCTAATCTGAGACACTGCAACATACTGTAGGACAAAGTGTAAATCACATAATATGTCATTTGAGCCCGAGGGACGTGTGGTACCATGATTATAAAACCTGTAACTTACAGTACTGAGCATAGCCTGTTCTCCTTTTCTTTTCTGTACTCTGAGAAATGTTTTCACACACTGTACATCCACAGAGGGTATTTATAGTACATCCGCTGCCTCGGTAAATGCCCAGATACATTCTCGCAACACCACCAACATCATCGCTATAAGCAGTAGATGTTAAACTCAGTATTGATCCTCTGGAAGAGTGAAAACAAAAACACGAAATGGTCAATGGTCAAGTGTTTTCAAATTTAATAGAAAAGATGGTGGGCACATTATTTCCTCTTTGTACACAAGTGTTTAAGTTTCTCGAAGGGCAGGCTAGGTATGTGCTCAGCCTCAGTACACCTTTCCACCTTAACGATTTCACTTCTGTGGGCTAATGTAAACTGTCATTGGTTGTAGATAATTGCTTTCAGAATGTGGTCTAGTAGTATGACATGTCGGTTTGACTGCTTGTTGTTATTGTTGGTGTTAAATGAAGCTGACATCTGAATACAGTTATTCATTCATGTAGGTCAAATCAAATTTCAGCACTAAATATACACCTAAACTATTCTATGTTCGCACATGTTACAGGGAGAAGGAACTTCTGGCACAACATGTGTTTTTATAAATTGAAGAAATAATGCTTCAAAATCTTCTACAAATAGCTGTAGCACAGTTTCTAAAGGAAATTGAACAATTGAACTAAACAATTTTCATGCGCATCATGAACATCATTTTAATCAACATTTATTTAAATGCCATGATCTTCAATTTATATTCAATACGAATAGTTTCCTTTATGTCAGTTTATGAGCTATTTTTGATAAACATGTACTTACTAAATGAAGCCAGTGACACCTTCTCAATAAGAATTTCATATGCCTTACTTAGAAACATAGGCATTGCAACTAAATACCAGCTATGTTTTAGAAAATACAAGCATTTCCCAGGAATATGTCAGAAAATGCAGGAGCAGGCTTCAAAAGATATGAAAAAACTGATAAGGTGAGGTATAATGTGCTTTGTTAAGGATGTCACACATTTTGGAGTTTTTATGTTTTTTCATAAACTATTAAAGAAACAACTTTTATGCTCTATTATGCGCTTCAAAATAGTTTTCTAAAACTTCTTTCAGCAGATCGCACTATTCATCCACCCATCCATTATTATTATTATTATTATTATTATTATTATTATTATTATTATATAACAATAAATGGGTGGGAAACTCCATGAAAAATGATCTCACCCCTTAAGTCCTACTAAGAAACTGCACCTGATGTCTCCTGGAGCCATCTTAGAGCAACAGCCAACAGCCGAGAGCTGCTTCATGTGGTACCTCCCCTGCCCGTGTGCATCGCTGAGCACGCTCAGTGAATGTGTGGCTAAATTTTGAAGGGGAAAAAAAAGTACAGTGGTCAGCAAATGTAAGAGCGTTTAAGGCAGTGATGCCACAGGCACATCTCCAGTGTAGCAGAGATGGGATTTTGCCTTCAGCAAAGAAGGGAGTAATAGGAAGAAAAAACTGACACAGATGGGCAGTAGTGGGAACTATACAGTGAAAGTGCCAAGAAAAAGTACTTCTCCTGCAGAAACGCGGAGCAGCATCGGTTTGTAGATGCCAAAGCTAATGAGCTCCTTTCACAATTTTACTATTCATTTGAAATGCTGGATACGTTTTGTGTAAATCTTCACTGGTGATTGATCCCAACGGGTAGATTAGGAGTCGTGGCAATTTTTTAACCTTTGGAGTTGGTTAATTTCAACAGTCGCGTATTGTTTGGTTAGTGGCTGCGTTTTCATAAGATGCTGCTTGTTTTCCCACAAATGGTTTAAATGAGAAATGAGTAAACAAGGTTACAAAACCGTGAGCGTAATTGCCCACATAGAGCAGTTCTGTAGAGGACTGCCAGTGTGACAGAAAGAGGGATAGAACATTTTAAACAATGAAAACATTTTTGAACCAATTAAGTGCTGATATTGCCAACTCAGACACATTTTCCGGGCCCCGGCACTATGAGGAAAACCCCACTGGGAAGCGCTGACAAAATTATTTTCCACCTTCATCCTATGAATTGAGATTGGACATTTCAAAGGAGACAAAATCTGTCAGCGTCTTGGAGAGGCTTCCCTTTGTTGCTTTCAGTTTTATTTTTGTGGGACTGTATTAACAACTTTGGTGCCAAATTTTGTTCACGCGGCTCATAGCACTTTTGTGACATTTATGATTTTCATCCATCCATCTATTCATTCATTATCTATACTGCTCGTCTTGTTAAAGGTCACAGCGGTGCTGGAGCTGATCCCAGCTGACATTGGGCGAGAGTCCATCCTGGACAGGTTGCCAGTCTATCACAGGGCCAACACAAAGAGACAGACAACTTTCATGCTCACATTGATTTAAAGGTTTCATTTTCAGTCATAGATTTTGCATGGCAAGCCTTGTTTGTGCTGAACTGGATCATTGCAGATTTGTTGCAACGAAAGGAAGAAACAAAAGGTGAGGGCAGACCGTACAGTGGGGTGAGGAAAGATTTAGTGTGTGTTCAGTTTTAGTTTACCAGGAATTTGTACATCACAAAATATTGAAAATGATAAGGGGGAATATGTAACTGTGAGTCACAGTAGAAGTTCTTCCTGTACAAAAAGCAGCATTAGTGGTTGAAATGACCCACTGCACATTTTAGTTCAGAGTCCAGAACTGAATCATGGTTAGCCACAAATACTGGGTCAGAACGGGCTTTGATTGTGGACCCAATTTGATATATACGCACAGTTGAAAGTTTATTAGATATGAGTATCTAAAAGTATTGCAGTCTAGACAACTGTCATCATTTTGGAGTTTTTAGTTCTTGCTGTGGTTCAACCACACAGCAGTTTACACAGGCTTCACTACTATAAATGCGATGGACAAACCTGTCAGTATGACACAGTAAGATCATGTGCTTTACTTCTGCAAAAAAAATATAACTTTATGAATGCAACTACCTTTATCTTGAATTCAATAAACAGAAGTTAACCCTGTCACGAAGTGTCTGACAGATGTCGGTGAGAGCACATGCAGGCTTCCTGTAGACAGACTGTGACCTCTAAATGCTCCGACGATGTCTCCTGCCTGTGCCACGTAAGACAAACCTCCCACCAGGGCTGTAGTGGAAACAAAAGCGGGAGTATTTCTGGGTGCAACGAGTAAAAAGGTTCCAAAGTTAGGCTTGTCACGGGTTCCGTGCATGTAAGGGACGTTGCAGGCCGCCCTGTGTTCTCTGAGGACATCTTGTCTTCTTTGCCATCTTCTGTCCATTATGTGTTGCGCCGATATGTCAGAAATGATTCGTATTGTACCAGCTACTGTATGGAAATCTTGTCTTTTGCTAATGCCAAGTGCAATTCTCAGTTGTCATCTTTGGAGGAGATAACCACAGATATGCTTTAGCAGACTGCATCGTGCCAGCTCCGTTACAGTTTTAGACACGTGGGCCTAACCATTTAAAATATCCTCACTCCATGCTATGTCTAACTCAGCTTCATCAAATACTTTTCCAAGAATATTTAGTCACAAACCAAATAACACCCGTATTCATTTAACACTGCCTATCAATTTGCTTTGGAATATTTGCTAAATATGTGAAACGTTAAACAGGAAGAACTTTTGGCCTCTGAGAATCCCGTCCCCAGGAGGAGGCAACCGGCTTTGTAGGAAGTAAACTTAAATTTAGAAACGACAGCTTTGGCTTTGATGAATATTTGTCGACTACACTTTTAATATTTGAAGGCGGTTACCGTCAGTAATTATCAGTCGTGTTAAACTGTATTTATTGTTTCTTTTAGCGTCTGACACCAGAGTAAAGCGCGGTAGTTTATTTTCCATGTTACTGTTCTTACTGGACTAGAAGACAAGCGCATTTAGAAAACATGCCCTGACAAGCGAGTCTTAAATTGCCACATCACGACATGCATAGAGACACATTAAAGTAATGACTGCTTGGAGCTGCTCTTGTGTCTGATTGGCTTGGAGTGTGTCTGATTGACTTAGTAGCTTCCAGCAACATGTCTCACTCGAAACAGACACACTGATGCATTACACTTGCAGGCACACAGCTTCACAAACAGAGACTCACAGCTTCTCCTCCACCCTCCATCCTAAACACCCAATTAGCAACCACACCTGGCCACCTGCCTCCAATCAGAATTGAGTGACCGTTTCCATGGTAGCCTAGCAACGAACAAATCCAGATGCAGATGGGGGGTCAGAGATGATGTTGAGTGACTGCGTGTCTGCAAATGAGAAATGGGCCCCTTCGTGTTTGAGTTTATTTGCGTCGCCTGCAGAATCAGGTGGCTGGAAGGAATGTGAGGACCAGGTAGAGACGTTATCCACCCAAACATAAAAAAATACACATACTAAACATACACAAGCGCTATTAATAATGAGAGGCAGGTGAACGTCATTCAATTTCCATGTGAGATACCTGTACACTTCTTAGGACCTTTGCCCTCTCACCTACAGTAACCTAACCATCTTCCCCTTTTGTCACCTCACCAACAACCTGTGTCACAACCGATCAATTTGAACCTCTGAGAGCGAATCCTCTCGATCAAGGGCCTGATGCGACTCTATATTTCTGTACAAATTCTTTTTTTTTTCTTTTTTTGGGGGGGGATGGTTGCCAGTGTGATAGGAGGCAATTTGATTGATTTGATGTCACCAAAAATAACTTGAAAAGATGGGATAAAACAGACTGGGACACAAACACACCCATGCGCAGAGGCAGACTTTAAAAGGCCCTTTGTTTTAAAATTAAAACTGCAGGGGAACACAGAAGTGACGGTTTGTCACTTCTTGTCTTCCACATGTTGTCCAACTGTTGTCAGCTGTCAGGGTGACTTACATTCAAACAGAAGCAAGACACCTTCCAAAATCATCTAATTTCAGGGTTATTGTTTGCAGATATTTGGTCAGTACATTGCCTTTCAAAGTATTTTCCTTAGGAATATTTACAAAGGACACACTTTGTCCTCTCATATCAGACTGACTATTGTGAAGTCTTTTTTTTTTTTTTTGCCTTTTGTTCTGCTGAGAGTTTGTCCCAATCATTTTCTTAATTTCTCTTATCTATCCATGCATGGTTGAGTGAGCACAGACGCTGTGTTTCTGCATCACCTTGCTTTACATTTACACAGGGACACACTCTCTCCTCCTGGGACTTTGCCAGTCCGACCAGGACACAGAGCAGCTCCACTGGAGCAGATGGGATTAAGGGCAAACGCTGTTCAGTAACTGCTGCCCGTTTTTGTATTCTTTCATTCAGCAAAGATACTTTGGAATTACGCCTTAACATGAATAGATTCAGAGCGACAAAAGGATGTTACTTCTGCCAATCGAGCCCTGTTGCTGAGCTGCCTCCAAGTGTGATCAGCCTTTGACTTAAGTAAGGTCAGCTGTTTATTAACAGCCGTCGCTTGAGGCAATTTATTCCCTTTAAAACTAGAGAATAAAAGATCTTAGTAAAAATATTTTCCAACACATCTTATTGAAGACAGCTGAGACAGACTCATAATTATTATTTTTTTGAGCAAACATGTTTAGAAACATATTTTGAATCATATGAAGTATTGCTGATCGCTGGTCTGATAATACATTATGTGATGCAAACGCATAGTTCACGATTAAATGGTTTCAACTAGCATTGATTTTTCTTTGCGAACACTTTCATAAATCTTAATTAATTGCACTTGTCATTGTAGTGCTACATTTTTTATATTAAAAAGATATTGTGTAATGTCTTGCCTGCTCCCTTTAGTTTATTTATTTCGATTTTAGGCACTTTTTTATTATTTTATTACTATTTATACTGAACGCTATATAGTAAATATATTATATAGTTGATAGATTGTTAAAGTCACATGTGAATTGCAACAGAAGAGATTTAAAGATACTTCCATCAAACCTTCCAGCCAAAATGACTTACCATACACACAGGAGGGGGGGGGGCTCGTGAGTGTCAGACACAAGGCCAACAAAGTTGAACACCTCATTCATCAACATCCCAAGGAAAACAACATAGTCAAAATATATTTGGCAAATATAGCAGAGCAGAGTTGTTTAATTTTGAATATCACCACCTAGAATTTCAGTGCTGAGAATGGTAAAGGGTCAAGATGTCATTGTGTGTCCCCATCCATCCATCCATCCATCCATCCATCCATCCATCCATCTGTTCTGCACTTTGGTCTTGAGGAAGCCTTCTCAAAAATGAGGAGCCAGATTGCCCAAGAATTTGGAAATTATATTCACACCACCCTGGGATGATTCATAATGTTTTCTAATTTGGTTCTGTTGTTTGAAAGTTTTTGCTGTCACAATGCAGAATGTATGTATGTAGGAGGACTTGTGCAATGGCTGTCAGTGCTGAAAACCCTGATGCAAGTTCTGTTTTTCCCTAAATAATGAGCCGTATCTTGGAATCATGGAAAATTGAACAGTTCTTTTAAATGTTGGATAATATGTTTCACCGATCTTTTTATGTCTTTAAAACACTAATTTCAGCGTGCTTTCTCCTTGTCTTGTCTATCTTCTTCCCTTTCGCAGCATCACTATCTTTGGTACTGGGGCCAAGTGGCTGTCAGTGCTGCAGGAGAGGAACCTGAAACCCTGTAAGTTGTGGTCACAGACACAAATCTGTACCCACCTACATGCACAGAGACATCCAGAGACACACAACGCACACAAATAACAAGCCAAACTTGGGAGGGAAATGTGTTCACCCACACACACAGACACACACACACACACACATGCATACAGTGCATATACACACACACACCCACTTTCTGAGAATGGAAACTGGAACAATGAGAGCAGATGGACACGATAATGATTATAATAGTGATGCTGTTTGACTCTAAATGTCCTTTATGCCATTTACCGTGCGAATCAACAGTTTGCCCTGTGTTCTGCTTTTTGACACTGAATCAAATGGATAAAAGTGCTGTTATGATAATTCATACGAGGCATGGATAGGTCCAGCTAATTGCTTTTAGTGTCACAGCTCTCTAGAGAGAGAGCCAGGTCTCTGCACATAATCAGAGTTTTGCCAGTGCTTATTAGCCTTTCTGCTAACCTTCATCCATGCTGTTTTGTCTTTGCTATTTGTGCGATTTGAAATAAAAGTCTGTTTAGAAATGCTCCTTTGTAAAAGTACATATGTACTTTATTGTGAGAGAACAGAGCACGAAGCACAAATTAATACACTGCAATTATCAATGTGGTGCAAATGCAAAACCATGTACAAGTGCTTATTTTGAGGATATTTTATTTTTATACCTGGTCCACACTAATGGCAGTAGATTTTCAGTGGAGAATGACAAGCAAATGCTGAAGTTAAATCATTTATTTACGCCGACATTTGGTTTACATAATTTACCTTTAGTTCTTTTCGTACTTCCCTTTTTCTTACACTCTGTTTTTTCTTTCTTTCCTCTCACATTTCTCCTAATCTCTCCTCACCTCTTCATTGCTCTTCCGTCCTTTGCTTTTCAGTCCTCTCTTCTGCTTTGCCTTCCTCTGCTCTCCTCTGTTGTCCTTTCCTCTCCCCTAACCTCCTGTCCCTAACCTCCTCTCCTAATTTTAAATTACCACTTATAACTGATGTTCATTGCATAAACAGCTGCTGTGTGTCTCAGTTCCCAGTGCACTGCTGTAATCACCACAAATCTTTATTTTGTCTCCAAGTTGTAAATTAGCAAAACACATTCCCAAATTTGTGGCTAAACAGGAAGACATCTTTAGAAAAAACTCTTCTTGTTACTGCCTGTTGGTCTCTCTCTGCTCCACTCCATCACTCAGCCAGCTGTGTGTGTGTGTGTGTGTGTGTGTGTGTGTGTGTGTGTGTGTGTGTGTCTGCATGCATGCATGCATGTCTCCAGTGGGCTGTGGAGGGTAGAGGGAGCTCTTTCACTGGCTGCCCCAGTGGAGAGGCCCTTTTCCCTGGGCTGACATTTGGACCGGACACCTGGAGGCATGGTGGGGGGTGCGAGAATACCCACTGTGTGTTATTTGACTGGTTGTCTGTGTGTATGTGTGTGTGTGTGTGTGTGTGTGTGTGTGTGGGTCAGTTGCTGGAAGCTTATTAGTTTGCAGGGTGTTATTGGCTTGTGGTTTGGGCATGTGTGTCTCACAGAGTTTGTGCACGTGGATCTTGAGAATGATGCCTAAAGGTGTGTGTGTGTGTGTGTGTGTGTGTGTGTTTGTATGCTGCACATCAGGGTGGCCACCTGCAGATATGCACATGCACAACATGTAGGGGTGAACTACACTTGTGAACAGCTGTTCGGACTCATATTGGAATTTTGTACGTGGATCTTAATTTTGTCAAAATGTAACTGGGTAGACATGGGCGATCAGGCCAAAAGATTGTATTGCAATCCTTTTAATTGCAATCATGCTCTGAATTCTAATATTGTTCACAATTTTCTGAACAAAATTACTAATAAAAAGTTTTCCCTACTGTACAAAAGTACAAATATAGCAAAGATTATTTAGAAAGCAAGATCCTGACCAAAAATGCAAAGTAATCTAAAATTGATTGCTGTGTTTTAAACAGTTGATGCTATAATATATATATATATTGATGCACATTAAATATACAGTTTATATCCACCTAACAGTGACATTAAGTACTAAAAGTATAGGAAGATATACTTCACTGTATATATGCCCTGTATTCATCTTCCTTGTTGATTGTTTTCACCTTTTTCTTTAATCTCTCGTCCTCCAGCTGAGACGCACAACCTCCAGTCTCTCCACACCATCCTGTCTACTGGATCTCCTCTGAAGCCTCAGAGCTATGACTACGTCTACCGCTGCATCAAGAACAATGTGCTGCTGGGCTCCATCTCAGGTGACTGACTCGTAGACATTTAGACATTTTTGTTTTAATAACCCTTGAGGGCAAGTTGATGGCACACATCTAAATTGATCATTGTTCATTGTGGACTTCCAAACCAAAGCATCTGTGCCACAAACACAAAAAGGAAATTTAAAGGAAAAGTCAATTCCACTGAAAAGTAGCTTGGAGTTATGATTTTGCAGTTACTCTCACTGAAAAAAACAACTTGTTGCAACGGTGCATTTGTTGTCACCAAGGCAAAGATGGATTTGATGGATGGATTTTTTTATTAGTACAGATACATTTGTAGATATTATGCAGTTCTGGTAATAATATATTATGGTTCTTGATGTGACAAAAAAATGATGGTGCCTTGATTACATTTGAATAGGTAATGCAATATGAATCAGTAGCATTAGAGTGGTAATAAAGTAAAGTATATATGGTTTCTGTCTAGTTTTGTCTTTGTTTCCTGTTGCTGAAACAAACCTCAAACAGGCCCATCTGATACAGTAGGTTTGTGTGTTTTCTTCAGGACAGAAGGTCCTTGCCCAGTCAGTTTCCTCCCTGTCGCCAAGGGCAACAGCAGGCTGCTGTCCTGTTGGCTGCCAACCGACCTAACCTTGACCCCCAAGGTCAACGCTCTGTGTATGTGTGTGTGCGTGTTCGCAGGATTTATCACAGCATATGTGACTGAGCGGTGGTCACGGTGACATATGTGGTGGGCCCCCTTTCCACTCTTACTCTGTGTGTGTGTGTGTGTGTGTGTGTGTGTGTGTGTGTGTGTTTTTGTAATTGTGACTGCAAACTTGTGCTTGAGTTATTGTGAATATTTGTATTTTGTGTGTGTGTTATTCCATCAGCAGGGATTTCAGACCCCCACTGCTCCTCAATGTGGGGATTTTAACACTTTCACTGCTGGAATCCCTCCATCCTAATACACCTCCGTCTGACTGCCCATATGTCACTCCTCTACTGCCTTTTTGGTTCATCTCTTTTCTCGTCTTTTGTTGCGATTTTCCATTATGCTTTGTCGTTGAATTGTTCGTGTGTACACGTGTGTCTGCCCAAGTGTTGAGTTTGTGTTTCTGAAGTCTTAGTCTGACTTTTCAACTTTTGCTTTTTGTTTTTTACTTTTTTGCTTTTGCTTTTTATTAATTTTGGAATATGGTAATCCACGTGTGGTGTAGCTGGTTGTCTTTTTGTGTCAAATGGTGGTTGTGCATGACCCCAAACTGTGCCAGAATATGTTCCAACCACCTACACAGATGAAAGCAGACTTCTACATCTGCATGCACACAAACCAGACAGTTCAAAACTTCTTTCACTTCACCTTTCATAATAGTCGGTGCTGTTAGTAACATCAGAGCAGTGTGACAAGTTACCCTCTTGTGAATACACACAGCACACACACTAAATGGCTGGTGATGGAAGGCAGCTCAGGAAAGCAACAGTGCATGGCTTTTGGCTTAAAATATACCCGTGTGTGTGTGTGTGTGTGTGTGCGTGCACGTGATTGTGTGTGTGTACCCCAGCCATTAAAGTGAATGTAATAATAAAATAATTGCGTGTCTTCCCTCTGTAACTATGCGTGTTTAATCAGAAGACAAACTTTCCACTTCCTCCTGGGAGCCAATTAAAGCTCAATAAAGAACCTGGCAGAAAGAGAGAGCAAGAGAATGTGTGTAAAGGAGAGAAAATAAAAGAAAGAGAAGGGAGGAGCATTAGAGAGCGAGTGAACAAGATGGATGGATGGAGTCTGTGATACGGAGAGGGAATGAAACAGGGAGGTAGAATTGGAACAATGGGAACGGAGATGAATAGAACATGTCAGAAATAGTAAATGATTGGAAGGTAAAAAGAGAAAAAGACGGTGCGACAGAAGAGGAGAGCGTGTGACGGAGTGTGTATATGTAGAGCTCCTATATAGGTCAGTGGAGGTGTAGCAGGCAACTAACTGCTAATGTGTTGGTGAACGGTCACGAATGTTGCGCTTAGTTATCTGATACAGTTACGCTTCAGTGTTTGTGATTTTAATTCAACAAAGTGGCCGATTTGTGCTTTCTATTTAAACTGGAAAAAAAAAACTAGCACAAAATAATAACTGATTTCTGGAAAACTCAATTGTTAGAACTGAAACACAACAGTAGTATTGAACTTGTGTTGTTGTTTTTGTCCACAGGGGAGCAAATTAACTCCCAAGCAAGCTGACAGACAGGAAGCCCTGACGTGTTGTCACGGTATTAGCAGAGTAACAGTTAGTTGATTATTTGATTAGTCAGTCATTCACAAGACATTTGCCAACGGTTTCTTTGTCATAGTGGCAAAGTAGAGCTGGGTTTTATCTGGCTACGTCACTGTCGGCCACTGCTTCACATCAGTTGTCTGTATTTGATTCATGTTTAATAAAAAAAGGTGTTGCTGAATAAAGGTTTGAATAATGTATAGTAGCTACGTCAGAAGTTTCTCACCATCTGTTGACTGACGTGCCCCGTTTTTCTCTCCCTTCTCTCACCAGGCGGCACCGACATTGTGTCATGTTTCATGGGACAGAACCCAACAGTTCCAGTGTATCGAGGCGAGATCCAAACGAGAAACCTTGGCGTGGCAGTAGAGGCCTGGGGCCTCGACGGTAAGAGCACATGTGAGCGAGCGTGCGTGTTCAGAGTGGGTGAAATGCTTAGACCCGCGTCACTGTGGCTTTTTCTTTCCACATAACCAAAACTCTTCAGGTGTGAAGTGATTTCTGGTTTCATCTACATTGTGAACAGGGTCTGGGGAATCAGAGATTTTTGAGGAAGTTGCAGGTTGGAGTCCTAGGAGGGACTGTGAAAAATAATGAGGAAATGTAATCACATGCACATTTAAAAAAAAAAAACAAAAAAAAACTTGATGTCCTTGAGCAAACACCCCATCTGCTCATGGAGCGAAATGAAAAAGACTGGTTTTACTTGGTTGCCCCCATATGTGGATGTACATGCGTGTGCTGAGATGAATCTGAAGCCATGGCTGCAACATTGTGAGAGTAATTAGTGAACTTTTCCTGCGTAAATGCAGGTAGAAAGTTAAAGGCGACTCCAAATTTTCATTAACAGTCCGAACAATAAAAGGCGGTTTTCATCTCGCTGGGAGTCTTCAGAGCCCTCTATGTTTTTCTCATTGATTTCTGGTCCCTCGTTCCCCAGCTCCCGATCCCTGCTGCAGGCTGTACTGACGGGTCTGAACCACCTCAAAGGAGAGCGGATTGAGGGATAATTTAAAGGCAGTTTTGTAGGAAGAGTTTGGGATTATTTTAGTCGATCTCTAAGCCTCTAACACTGTCCTGAGGGAGGAGGTGAGGCCCGTGTAAAAACATACTAAAGTGCATCGGGTTCTCCGAGTGTGAGATACATTACCAGGTCTTTTTTTGTGTGTTTTTATCGGGAATGATTTATACTGTATCTGTGTAGGTGTGTTATTGGCTACGGTTGTGTTATTGGCTGTATACCCAGGAGTGTATGTGTGTTGTGGCAAAGCACGTCTCAAGCTTCTAACTTTATTTTTTTGTTCCTCTGTATTCTGTGTGTGTGAGCAGGTAAGCCTGTATGGGGAGAGAGCGGGGAGCTTGTCTGCTTGAAGCCAATCCCCTGCCAGCCAACACACTTCTGGAATGATGAGAATGGAAGCAAATACCACAAAGCATACTTTTCTACATATCCCGGTATGTAGACAAATATTATAAATAAATACAGTCCTATGGACGTACGCATGTGCACAAAGAAGCCAGAGACAATATTTGTGATATAATGCAGTGACTTAAAATAGCCCTGTGAAAACCTACCGTATTTAAACTGTACTCTCTCTTTTTTTCTGCTACAGCATGTGGCAGCGTAGTGTTTAAATTATTAAATAAACTTTGGCTATTTTTTAATGGCATTGTATTTTTCAATAATGCCCTTAGAGACAAAAAACAAACCAAAAAAAAAAATAATTTGCCTCTCCTCACAGTCGATGTCTGTCAGTCTGCAACCTACAGTAGATCAGTTTGTCTGTTCTGTAGACGTCCTTTGTTGTCCAAGAACAATTAAAAAGCACATCAGGCAGACACATCGCTTCACTGGATGACATGTTTCTTCATTCCAAGACTTGTGATCTAAATGACTTTTAAAAAATGTTCCAAACGTGCAGATGATTCGCTTACATCAGACATGTTATTTAAATCTTTTAAGAAGATAAAAAACAGAGGTCTATACACTTACTGTTACTATATTAAATTAAATGTGTTTTGTTTTTGTTATTTTTAATTAGTTCTTCTATTCCTGAAAAGCAAAATTTAAAAAATGCATTTTTTTCCTCCGTAGGTGTTTGGGCCCACGGAGACTACTGTAAAATTAACCCCAAAACAGGCGGCATCGTCATGCTGGGCAGAAGGTCAGCCGCCAACTTTTTTTACTCAGCGAGGAGCTAATGAAATACAGATCAATGTATCACTGTAGGTTTAACTGGTTAATCTACTTAGCTCTGTATGCAAGTGGACATGCTTACATGTAATTTATGCAGATTGCACATGTTAAATTTGAAACGCTAGTCATGTTAACGTCCTCTGTTTGAAGAGAATAACACAGAGTTTTTTGTCTGAGACTTGGCACATTGTCCAGAATTATACTGTACTGCCTCTTAATCTTTAGTTTAAGATTAATTTAGGTGGAGATGAAATAAAACTGCAGACGCAGAAAGCAAATCTCTAGACAAACATAAAGTTCCCATGTTGTAAAAGAAGCTGAAATCTTTGCTCTTCACTGTAGGCTGCTCTTCTCCTTTGCAGTGCAGTGTGCGACGTGAGGCCGCGGTGACAGAGTTTTGAAAGTTGAACTTTTGTTTTTCTTCTGCAGTGATGGTACGTTGAACCCCAACGGAGTTCGATTTGGGAGCTCGGAGATCTACAACATTGGTGAGCTTTGCACATTTCAGGTGCAGCTGGGAGTGTGTGAGAGAAATGATGACAGGATGAGGCAAACTCATTTTCTGTGAGCTTAAATGGAATCATGGTCCCCTTTTATGTTAGTGAAAAAAATTATTTTGCTGTCCCATAATTCATCTTTTAAGTTTGTACACTGGAGATCATTTGTTCCGCCAACAGCATATTGCAAAATATTAATTAGTTGGTACCATTAACAACAGAAATGCCCTGTCTCTGTGCTTAGAGTTTAGCCTGTGAAGTCGAAAGTTGTGAAACATTTTTGACTGATGGACTCAAACTCTTTGCCTCTTCTCTTCTCGGTTCCTTTAATCTCTTCCTCTCTTCACCTCCTGTATCCTCATATCTCCTTGCCTCTTCTCCATTTTTGCTTGGTCTCCTTGTCCTCTCCTTTCTGCAGTGGAGGCGTTTGAGGAAGTGTCAGACAGCCTCTGCGTTCCCCAGTACAACTCTGACGGAGAAGAGCGAGTTATTTTGTTCTTAAAGATGGCACCTGGCAAGCCTTTCAGTCCGGAGCTGGTGGCGAGAATTAAAGGGGCAATTAGAAAAGCTCTGTCTGCCCGACACGTCCCCGCCTTGCTGCTGGAGACCAGAGACATTCCGGTGAGAGAAACCATTCAGTCCTTCACGTTTACATGTGAATAAACATATCAGGTTATCATAGTCCACGAATGACGGCCCTTTTCTGCACCTCTCTGCAGTACACCATCAGCGGTAAGAAGGTGGAAGTGGCGGTGAAACAGGTGATTGCAGGTCGGGAGGTGACGCAAAGAGGAGCTTTCTCCAACCCGGATTCACTGGACCTCTACAAGAACATTCCTGAACTGCAAAACTATTAAACGCGAGGCTTCACGGAGCCGGGGAGAGAACCCGCAGAAGAAACGCACGTGGCAAATAAGTCAGCTTAGTTTTTAAATTAACCTTATGGAGAGTCGCAGGGACTGAAAACCATTGAAGGGTAGGTTTCAAATGTACCCTGCGCTTAATACAGGGCGGGAAATATGTATTTCAAAATAATAAATGTTATGTATCTAATATATAATAACAAGTCAGTGGTCAGATGAGAGACTTTAAAGCAAGTGCACTGCTCCATGGGGTAACTTCAAGTCAGTGGATCCAACTGGTGCTTCCTGGTCGACAATGTTGTGCAAGTGAACGTCGAACAGGTTTCAGCTTTTAATGTGACAGGATGTGCACAGCAGCGCTTGGGAAAAAGCTTTGAAGCCGTCGACAACGGAGAAGTCGCAAGTCTGATTAATATCAGCCAGTGGAGAACCAGCGTGTCTCTGTGTGTCACCGGCTCTAAGCCCACGTTGGTTCTGAGGCTGGATTCCAGGCTGCAAATCTGTAGAGATAAAACGCCGACAAACACCCGGGATTGACACCTTAGCTTTGCCTCATGTCATTGTTATGTGGTGTGAGTTGCGTTAATGATTATGTGTGTGTATATATATATACTGTATATGAATATATATATTTTTGAACTGTGAAATTGCTTCAACATTATAAAAACACAGTTAAGATCGCGACCTAAAGCCGTTACCCACAGTCACTGACAGATTCTAACATCTCAAGAGTTTCGTTTGGGAGATTAGAAAAACCCACTGACTTTTTGTTCTCATATCGTAACCGGCATCTGACTTTGTAACGTTGATCTTTAAGGTTTTTAATATCACCGGCCGTCTTTTTACAAACGAGCCAGTGGAGGAAACAAATGTTTGTTGCAACCTCGAAGTCTGTAATTATTAGTTTCATAGTAATGTTTTCATAAATTTAAGTAATGTTTTCTCTTTAATAACTACAGTGAAACATCATGTTGCTTTGTACATGTTAAAAATCTGAATAATATATAGAAAATTTGCTCATACCGTGTAACACTACTGAGCAACATGGGCGAACAAAACAAAACCGAGACTAATCGTGGGTTTCATTTTGGGCATTCATTTCATCTCAGAATATGAATTTTGGAAACACACGATCCCTGAATTAAAATTAGGCTGGGTAAGACGTTTTGTACTAAAGTAGCTTTTTACTTACTGGACTTTTAGTCATTTTTAGGATTTTCCTTCTTTGGCTTTTAATTCACATTTCTGTTAAGAACATTTTAAACATGTTTAAGAATATGAATGTCAAAAAAACAACTGAAATACTGCAGTTTACATGTTAATGTCAGAACCACTGCTTGTACTGAATCTTCTCTGTAGCGATACCCTGTGGAGCCTTTGACCAGTGTCACCATGGAGCAACGTTTTGTTGAGTCGGACCCAACTTTTTATGAATCATGTATCTGGTGATGGGACACACATTCCTGCAGGTGTGACACTGCTCCACCGATTCCCCGGTGGACGTTCTGCGCCAAGAAACGAAGCAACGCACCAGCTAAATGCAGGCTAGGAAAAAGACCATAAGCTAGCAGATGTGGATGTAAACCGTGCGTGTTCTGTGTGAAGAAAAAATGCTTTTCTGTTGTTTTATGTCAGAAATTAATTGTTTTGGTTGAAAAAAAACATTAAATCAAACTCCACAGGGTATCCATAAAAAATTTAAAGAAGTTCCCGTACAGTTTGCACTTAAGTGCCGTATGTGTAGCACTGTTCATGGTGAGGTTCGGAGAAACATGGAAGGTCTGCCGGTCCGTTCTGCACTCTGCGTGGAGCTTATTCCGTCTTGGTTTCTGCATCAAATATTCCCCATTTGTAAAGCTCACATTTAAAAAGGTTGTTTACTACAATTGGTTGTTCAGGGGAATTTTTGCAGTTGACATCTCTTACACAACGTGTTTTACCGAGGGAGGTTTTGTTTCAAACACGGGTGCATTTCCTGCTTGATACTGTTACCTGTCCAATAAAGTTAAGCCAGTCTTGGAGCATCCACAGTTACGTGTTGTAGAACTTCATATTTTTAATTTGCCTTGCAGATTCACAACATGTGCATCAAGATGGGTTTCTGGCGTAAAGTGGGAGACCCTGCGTCCTGTGTTTGCTGATTTGTTTGCTGACTTGCAAGCATGTACCTGGAAAATGTCCCTCTTCTGTCTGATACAAAACCACCAGAAATCTAAAAGTAGTGGCCCAGAATAATTTTTCAACACTTGTTTATTTCTGTGTGGCATATCAACAGCCAATAACTTACTACATCAGCAGTTGTGCTACGACTTACAGATTGTAATGTCTTAACCACTTCAGCATTTATATTTCTGCTCCAGGGGGAAGAGTAAAGAACAGACAGACTGGTGCAATAACAAAAATAGATGTGTGTGTATATTTGAGTAATTGTGTGTGTGTGTGTGTGTGTGTGTGTGTTTGCCTGGTGTGTAGAAGACAGTTATTTTGACAGGCATCTACTTTCCAAACAAACTTGGCAGTTTTAAAACTCCCTGTAACCTTTATAAGTGTGAACGCTCAGACCTGCCAGTCAGCCACACATCAAAAACAGAAGGAAAAATATATTTGGGAAAAGTGAGACTTGGTTAGCGTCCAGTTTCTCCGTGTAGAAAGTGCCACTAATCTAGTGTTGCTAGTATTTTATTTATTCCCACCTTCAGTCACTCAGACATGAGAAAATGTTTTGTTGGCACACTGTCAATCTGCGGAGACAATGGAGGGCTGCAGTGTGGGGTGAACAGAACAACGCTGACAAATGGAAAGCTTAAGTGTTTACCAAATTCACAAATAATAACCATCTGATGAACATGAATGGTAAGTGCTGTGCAGTCCCCCAGAGAGGCTGTCTGTTGTTGCGTGATTCATCCCCGTAGTCTCATAACAAAGCACATCACAGACAAGAAAATGACTTTGTTAACGGCTTGATTGTACACTCTGTACTTAGACGGGTTGACGCTTAATTTACTCTCGGTGCAATCAATTTAAAATGTAAATCGAAACTGCACAGACTAATGATCGACTGTTTATTCCTATTTTGCTGAAGACTGACCTGTGGTCCTCAGGTAAACGTCTTCCGTCCACGCTGAGGAAATGAAACATTTAGATTCCCCACAGGACGAGTCGGCGAACTGTGTGACGAGCCGGATTTGAAAGCACCATTAATGACTTCCGTATTCAATTAAAAGCAATGCAGAAAGTTCAGGCACGTTAGGCTGGATGGATTGCACACAAGCTCGAAAAATCCTGACACTCTGTGTTTCATCATCCATATTTCCTGGAAGATGTGTCTGAAGCTTGTTTATATTTTTCGTCATTAATGGAGCCGGGAAAATGGAGCAATTTTGTTCGTAGGATAACAGAATATGGCTGGAAATCCTGCTGCCTGTTGTCAGCTGTAAATGGCTGGCAACTAACTCCTGGTTGTTAATGACTTTTCCATTTGACAATGAGTAAGTGTGTGTGTGAAAAACTTTTATTTTAAGGACTGATAATGAACCTTTATCCGTCCCCCCAAGGAAACCTTGTGAGTTCTGTGCAAACTTAAAATTTTGTCCATTCGCATTTCCAGAGTTGTTGAGAGAGGAGGTTGCAAATGCCACCGGCTTTTACATTTAAAGTTAAACACATGCACAAAGGCAAATGTATATGTATATGAATGAAAGGACATTTCCACATTTTTGGATATTTTATGTAATTTAAAAGTGTCAAGGAAGCTCCATTTAAAATGCAGGAAACTCCCAGAACTAAAAACCTGGCTGATCCGAGCAGCCTGCAGCTGCACAGCCCCACACGTCATTTACGTTCCACCTGACTCACCTGCTCACCTGGTGCTCATCGTGGACACTGTCTTAAATACCACACACTCATTGCCAGGCCATCGTGAACATTGTTGGGTGCAAGAAAAGACGATTCTGAGACAGATTTTGAAGTGTTTTGTCAGTAGTTTTAGAAGGTGACCACTTTGGAAGGAGAGTTACTTTTTACTGTTTAAGTTTAATCACCTGTGAAACACTTGGTCACACAGTTAAAGCCTTTGTTTGTTTCTGAAGTCGAGTTAACAAGGTTTAAAGCTCAAACCTCCGTTTTCTGTGACCCTGCTCGAGCCTGTGGTTTTCCTCACCAGTAATTTCAATCCCACCACTACGTAACTGTGAGGGTTCCTAGTTTTGGGAAAATGCTGGGCACATTACAAGGTTCTGTTTTTCTCTCCTCCAAGCACCAGGCAGCTGTGCTCGCTGATTGCTAAGTTGCACCATTATAAATACCACACACCTTTTGGAAATTCCACCGATTCCTGCTTCCATGAACGTTTCATTCACCCAGTTGTTATAAGAAGCCATTGTGTAGGGCGTCGAGCACATGTTACACACACACACACTCGTGTTCTGTTTCTCATTTATCATCTAATCTCAGAAGTTGGAAACCTTCCCACTTCCCACATGTCGTTTGTGTTCCATTGTATCCGATCTTCCGTGTCCCCAATTATCTGCAGGTAACAGTGTGTTCACTGAAGCTCACCCCCTCCTTCCCACCCATAGGAGACTTGTTAAATCTAAATTGGTTCCCAAAGAGACTTTCTCCTGAAACTCTGATCACATCAATAAAGAGCTTCCACATGCTTTACTTCTGTGCAGACATCTTGCTGACAGAAATGTAGCGCAGATGTGGTTGATCCTGAATTGAAATGTCACATTTGAATTTTAAAGAAGTCTTTGTTTTAGGCCGATCACAGGAAACCGGATCACCGCCGGGGGTTGTGCAGAAGGGCAGAGGTCAGTTATTCTACATGCATTAGTGTAATCCATGGCAGGACCACAGGCCATGCACAACAGTCTCAGCCCATGGTCTTAGGAGGCAGAGTGGGCATCAGCTGGTCTTTGGTTTCGTTTATTATTTAGTTATTTTTACAGGTTGGTCTCATTGAGGCACAAGGTCACATTTTCAAAAAAATGTACAAAAAATGTCTTAAACTATATAAAACATCCCTAACATAAAAATAAGTCATTACAAACAGGAGCAAGTACAAATTGTCTCTAATTCTTTTAGTAAAAATTTTAATTGCCCAAGTGAGACCAAACTGGATCTTCAGATCCCGCTGAAGCATATTCCAGGTAGTTTGGACAATAGTAGGAGGACGCTTCTGACCAAGCTCAGTTCCGACTGATGAACGATAATGTTTGCGAGTCATGCAACATGATAAATATGATGGTCCCAGCTGAAGCGCGGATTTATAAATGAATGTTTCCCAATGTAAGGGCCCGCCGACGTGAAACGACGGCACGGTGATGGCTGAGAGATTTGCTACCTGTAATGAATCTCAGAGCTCGTGTCCACAATCTCACCATAATCTCGAAAGCCGAAAAAGGAGGCAGAGAGCAGCAGCTGTTCTCTGGCAGAGAGACAGGTGATATTTAGATAAAAAAATAAAGTGTCACTGGCACCAGATCTGCTGTGTTCCCTCTCCAAGTTAAACGCACTGGGCCTGCGTTTCATATTCACTGTCAACTATTTGTTTGAGACAACCCACTCATGTTTGCCTCCCTACTGTATCTGTAAAAGTGAAACTCAAATGGATTCCAGTTTGTTTTATGTGGTCATTCAACGGAGTTTGACGCACCGAGCAGCTAAATGGAGAGAAATCTCTATTGAGACTGGTGCCTTTTGTGAGGAGGCCAAATTGAGTTGAGCAGATGTGCAAATTAATGCCGTACATTTTGAGATTCCTCTATTGCCGCGGAGGGACAGAATTGTGTTTGTGTCCTCTGGAACAATTTTGACGTGATAAAACTTCATCAAAACGATTTTGTAATAGCACATAAATATGCATTTTGCAGCAGCTTTCTGCAATGGATAGATGAAGTAGTGCAGGCTGTCGACATGACAGTGAGCCTTGAAAGTTTGTGAACCTTGGAGAATTTTTCTACATAAATATGATTTACAGGCTAATTAAAGGAAACCAAATTAACAAGTTAAGACAAAACATTTATTTGATTGTTTCGTGTGGATAATGATTGAATCTTAAACATCTGTGTGACAAACGTATGAGAACGTCCAGGGTCATGGAATCCTCGGAGGACGAATTGGTGTCACAAACAATGAGAAGACAGTCTGGTCCCTCCCTGTCACAGCCTGTAAACCTGCTTGAAACCGGCAGCTGACAGCGGCTTCACAGGTGAATGAATAAAGTTGTGTTACTGTCGTTTGAACAGTTTCTGTGCAAACATCACTGAAGGCTGAACACGTTCTGGTCGTGGTTGGGGTGAGATCCCGGGGTGGAGGAATAGATGCTGGGTGTAAACGTCTGGAAACCTTACAGTCGTCATTAATCCATCATTCTGAGAAACTGTGATGTGCATGTTGGATGTGCAAAGAGAAAGTCACTCCTCTCCAAAAAAAAACACCTGAAACAGGACCTGAAGCAGGCATCTCGTGCGAGGAAGCTTCAGTGAGCAACATACGGTGAACTCCACTGGAACTAATATTCAGGATTCAAAGACTGTTTTCAGAAAAGTGGGAATTATTGCTGCACACTTTTATATCAAAGAGCACAAACTGTCCAACAGCCTTCATTGTACTGTATACACACTACATTTTCCTGTCTGTGCATATTTGTTTCTTCCATTCCTTTTAAATTATTAATTACACAGCAAACTCTCATCAGAAATTCTTTTGTCTTTAACACACAGTTATAAAATCATCTATTTTTGAAGATTAATATACTTTCAAAGGACTTTTGAGGGGCTGGATGATATGGTGGAGATTGTTGCTGTGCAATAAAACAACTAAATCCCTCATTGTCAAAATGATTTTTTGGCACATTTACAGCACTTGCAGCTTAAAGTTTGTTTGTTTCTGAATTCAGACTTAACGGCTTCGATGTGGTGTCTGACCCCAAACTGCTCAAAAGCCAACTTCATCTCATTTATTTAGTGGTAGAGTGCTCCCAGACATGAGTAATGACTAATGTAAAGTGGCTGAAAGACGCTGAAGGGTCACGTTCAAATTACGGTGGGGTTTAACCTTCTTCACAGGCCGCTCGTGTCACCACCTCATCCGTTCCTTCAGAATGTCAGTATGCAAATGGAGAGCTCAGGAAGGGATTAGGAAGACAACAGAGGCGCAAGATGCAGATGAAAAGCATGGCAGGCAGAAAATGCCAAATACTGACGGATAACTCAGCATGATATATGGAACAATCCAGTTCCCGCAAAACGATGATGTCTTTTTGTGACAGCCGAGAGGAAGGGAACCAGCTGGCGGCAGCAGGTTCAACTGATGCACATTAGGTTTTAATGTGTCATTAGCCACAAGTTTGTAACTTCACAGTCACGTCCATCCATCCATTATCTATATCCGTATCCCGTTCAGGGTCACTGGGGACCTGTCCCAGCTGTCATTGGGTGAGAGGCAGGATGCACTCTGGACAGGCCGCCAGTCTGTCTCAGGGCCAACAAAAGCTTCTCGTCCGAGTGAGACCATCTCACGGGAGAAACTTCACTTGCTTTGAGCGCAGGGTCAGCTCAAACAGGAGGCACAACGTGATATAAGAAGACCGCTGCAGGAAACGCACGTGCAGGCTCACGCACGTAATGTGGACTTTTTTTCTAGGGGGCT
Organism: Channa striata; assembly: GCA_033026295.1. NCBI lineage: Eukaryota > Metazoa > Chordata > Actinopteri > Anabantiformes > Channidae > Channa > Channa striata. The sequence continues at coordinate 20,103,225 of CM065178.1, forward strand.
CGTAAGAGGAACAGTGGGTACGGTCCAGATAAGATCAGGATTGTGGAACACACAGGAAGCTGCAGCCGGCTTCTACCTGGGAGGCGTCAGCACCACAACACTTCAGTTATTTGAGTGGTATTCAGACGGGTGTTACGGTTCTATTTGTAGCTGTCTCTGTCTCTTCCACATCCACAGCTTTTCAGTCATGTTTTTAGCAACATACCTATTACTTGAATTCAAGTTCCATGTTTGTGTGAAAACCTCCCTGAGAACTGAAAAACATAGAACACATGACCTAAAATCAAACATTCCATAAGCTATTGAGATAATGTTAAATGTTCTGTTTATTAGAATCAAATTAGCTCACATCTTCATGACGATCTTTATTTACCTGTATGTGTCAGTTTGAATCTGGCACGGACTAAATTTTCAGATTATTTCATTGCAGGAATCTTTAGGATTGTCAACGTTGTGCCCTCTCACACAGACGATGTGTCTTGTGTTGCTATAAAAACGAGAGCACACGTACTGCGTCACCTGATGCACCTCAGTTCTCCCGCCGCCTCAAACCGCCACTGAGAGGCGGCCTCATAATCAAATGGCGACACGTGAAACAAGACGGAGCAGCTGAGAAACAAGAGCCAAGCAGAGGGAGAAGGTAAAAGGAAAGGGAGATAAATGAGAGAGAAAGAGATGAATCATATTTGAAATCACAAATATAAGCCAGACGGGCTGAGCGCCACGAACATTTTGATTTTTCTCCAATTTCGCCCGTCAATCTAAGCGTCTCTTTTTCTGTGGGATTGTTCGGCTGTAGGTGGCTCCCTGCTTTGTCGAGACAAGCGGCGCTCACTCTCCCACTGTCACAGCTTGATTTGTGTTCTTTGAGTGCGCTGTGTGTGTGTGTGTGTGTGTGTGTGATGAAGCTCCTCTCCAGCTCTTGAAGACATCATTGACTTTCTAAGTGCGTCAGTTTACATGGAACTCCTTGAAAAATCCTGGCTCTCAAAAGTGACAGTGGATCTGAGTGTGAGCGAGAGACTGATTAGTTCAAATGTTCTCGAGACACTTTCATCGGAGTTTTTTGGATTAGTTCTATGACAAATAGTTAATGAGTGGGAGGCATTTTGGCTATTTCGCTGGCTGGAGAAAAACGCCTCCACTCGCTTCACATGAGTTTGTGCAGCGCGTTTGTGTGAGCAGTGATTGTACTGTTATAGTACAGGCAAAGCAAACGTTGAAGGACGCCTTCGCATCTTTTGGTTCTGGTTTTGGTGGTAAATCAATGCCAATTAACTTCCCTTGGACTTGGAGGAACCTTCAGTTCACATAAGGTCATTTTCTTGGTCACAGTATTTGAAATCATGGTCAACCTGCTTTTCTCCAGCGCCTCCAGATGGCATCATCCAAACTCGTAACGCTGACAAACTCCTCCGGGAATTTTCTAGTTTTTCAGCTAGAAGCAGAGAATATTGGAACTTTAGGGAAAAGCCAGAGAGAAGCATTAATGTACATTTACACCCTAACAAAGCATTTTTAACTACTATGACGCTCAAGGAGCATTACATTTCCCGTCGGTGCTCAAATTCATAAATCAATACTCACATTCACCCAAAACATACACGTTATCCAAAGATTGAGTCACGTCAACTGGACTTCTTTCTTCTTAGGTAGAAGTCCAGTTGACGTGACTCAATCTTTGGATAACCAAACCCGACTGATTGAGAATCTTCACCGACATACAGCAGCTATTGTTTTTTTTAATAATATTGGCAAAATACAAAATCCATGCTGCAAATTTCTGCACATTTTCCTTTCAGGTCACTGCATAAAACTAGCTGCACATCTGCCCACCTTCAGTAAGAATGACTGTACTCTCTACCAGACACACTGCTGGATAAGTATCATTTTTCATCAAGCATCCTGTTATTGCATCGTTTTTTTACTTTTATTTGACAGTTATATTCGCTGAGCCATGTCTAAAGGTTGTTTTCCTTCTATGTCCCTCCACTCAGCTCCACCTTGAAGAAATAACGTTTCTCTTTGCATTGCTATGCAGATGACATTCAGATATAATTAACTTTAAAGACAATTAGAGACATGTCACCACAGCCATCGTTCAAACGTCTGAGAGACTTGAGAACGTGGACGATGCTTAATGTTTTGCATCTTAATGAAAAAAAAATGGAGTGTGTGCTGTTTTGGGACTCGGCTTCCATAACTGGCTCTGACCAGGGTGTTTGGACTGTGGCTCCACATCTGAAGACTACTGTAAAAACCCACATAGGACTGTCGTTTTACATTGGGTTAAGATTTAACAAATCAGTTGGGAGGTCGAGCTTTATCTAGCTGAGGTTTTCAAGTAAAGTATTTTAGTATATTTTTTTGAATATTGCAGTGCGTTTTTACTCTAATCGTCGTCCCTCATCTCTTGTCCCACTATCGTCTTCAGATGTATAAAACGCTGCAGCTCAAGTACAAGGAAATCTGACCTTATAACCCCGTTCAGGCCTCTGCTCACAGGCTTCCAACACATTTTGAAATGATATTAAGCTGTAGATTTTTTTTCAAGGCTTTAGATAGACTGACACAACCCGGCCTTAGTGAATTATTGTAGTGGAACAAACCAGCGAGATTGCTTAGATCTCTTCTTTTAGAGGTGCAATGGGCCAGATAGTAATTCTGGGGTTATTGCGCTTATGCAGTTGCAGCTCCTAAATTATGGAAAAGTTAGATTAATTAACTGCTTACGTATTGCTTACCATTTATTTATTTTCCTTTGCGATGCTCTCTTTTTTAATTATGGTTTTATGTCCTCAGTGTTTTATTTTTGTAGCGATCCTATTTTACCACTTTTCACATACACAGATAAAATCATGAATACATGTAAAGTACTTTAGTCAACAGGACATGGTTTTAAAGTGCTTCATAAAAATTTATTTGATTTCATGTTAAACCGACACGTTATGTGTGGACTACACCTGAATCATTGAATACAGTGTACACAGTTGGGTCCATATCTACCTCACCAGCTGTTTTAAATGCATTTTACACCTGGAATTTCTGCACAAGAGCTCAGTCCCCAACCCGAGTTTTGTCAAAACTGGATCAGTGGCTTATGAGAGTTCACACCTGACTGACAGACTGATACAGCTGGATCCATCCAAGGGAGACGGAAGGAAACAGACAGGCAGATGGATGTATGGATGAGTGAATGGCATGGGAGACGACAGAACCTGGAGAGGTAAGGAAGGAGAGGAGGCGGCGTCGAAGAGGAAACTTTGAAAGTACAGCTTTCTAAGCTGCCACTGACTTCACAGCGGAAGCTGAACTAGCAAAGCTGCAGTTCCCTTTGGAGAAGCATGGCTGTGTTAACAAAAGTTATCCCAAAAAGTAGTTCATGGTCCTTTTTAAAAAAAATAATCGGAGAAGCTGCAGCTGTAAAGTACAAAAAATTTAAATCCCATAACTGTAGTGATGGGGGACTGGGATCTTCACCTTAAAGCTGTAATGCACAAGCTATCTGAAGGATGAGACCCACGGCATCCGTGTCACAACCTACGGCGTCTCATAGACACTAGAAGGGTCATTTTGTGCTGCTTCTGATGCACAGCGTTGGACACGCCTCTCACTGGTTAGAAAGGGAAAATCTCTGCCGGGCTGCCAGCAAAGAGTCTGTGGAACAGGAGGCAGCACCTCTTCACAATAAAATAACTTATGGAGCATATCTCCACCAAAACAATATTTCATTTTACAAAGACGTTTGAAGTTCATTGCCTTATTGGAGCTGGAAATGTCAAAGTTTTAAGCAGTGCAACATATTCGTGCGCTGCTGGACAAAATGGTGTTTTCTCAGCCAATATTAGCTACGTTAGTCTGGCTAAATTTTACATCCAACAGTATTAGAGTGTAAAATATAATCTTATAATTATCTCATTAACACATATACAAAAACCAAAAAAAAAAAGAAACCTAAAACAACAAATGTCAAAATAAATGTAGGAAAGACATAGTGAATCTGCCCTGATGACCTTCAGGTAGCTAATAGAAGTGTTAACTGTTAAGACTATTCATGCTGAAATTTTTTCCCACGCTTGAATCCATTAGTCGACATCTGCATCGATCTGTGTCCTTGATTGCACGTTCACATTCCCAAGGAAATGTAAGTGGAAACTAAATTAAACACAAGAATTCATAATACACACAAATCTATTTGAGGTTTCACTTTTCACTTGTGGTAATCAGGGTCATTGGATTACAAAGGGATAAACAGTGTGTGTGTGTGTGTGTGTGTGTGTGAGAGAGAGGGAGCATAAAACACCTTTATCAGGCTGGCTGGATTACACAGGGATAAGACCTGACTCTTCATATTGACCCACTGACTAAACACACATTTGCTCACACTGTACGTCACAAGCAAATATCGACACACCGAGGTGGGTGTGTATTCCACACATACACAGACAGTTTATTAATTCAGCATGGACACAGATGATAGTTCAGATTCACTATGGCCTAGTCTCATCTCCTGTGGCTTTTTGGGGCTCATGTGGTCACATGTCGAAGTGTTCTTAAACCCCAAGGTAGTAACTTAACAGCTCCCCCATCGGTGTGTGTGTGTGTGTGTGTGTGTGTGTGTGTGTGTGATTGTGAGTTGGTGAATGAGAGGCAGTGTTAACAAATAGGAAGTAACATATGAAGCAATGTTCACACACACAGTTTTTCAGGTAGATGACAAGATTCATACTCTCCAGGCTGGAAGATAAAAACAATATACACATACGTATGGAAGATATGCTGTTTATACTATAAGATGTATTGAATGTGACATTGAGGGAATGCAAAGCACATAAAAATATACAGCTCTGTCATCCACAGCTCAGCACCACTTTAGCAAGAAAAAACCCGCTAATTTCTACAATTAAAAAGCATCTGTTTCGTGCACATGCGCATGTCCTTGTTTATCCTTTGGTCTCCCTGTGAGTGCATGAAGGTTTCCGTCGAAGCGCTTGTGTTCACATTAAGGCTCATCCTCAACTGAACATCATGTTCATATTTACATGACATTGAAGGGGAGTGAAAAGCACCAGTGAGAGATTTGATTTTTCACACACTTTTTTTTTTTGGAATGAATCAGCATTCAAAATGCCAATAAGGCAAAACACACATTACATAAAACACATAAACACTGAGCTGAAGAATTTATATTCACTTGCAACTTGCAGTTAGTGTTTCTATCTCTGTATCTATAGATTTAGACATATATCTGAAAACCTTGGGGGAAGGACAGACCTGTGAACCGTATGTTCCGCCCTCACAGAAGAAGAAATGACTGACACTGAAAATTCTTACAAGTGGCTGGACAGAGCTGGACTGAAAGACGACGTCACAGAGACACTAACTGTGGCAGCACAAGAACAATGGAGGTCGGAGTCTACTAACCCTGTACCAGCCAGGACTCTAACCAGAGGCTGTGCAAAGACGCCCCTGAGACAATCTGACATCAAACTGGTAATGGCCAACCAACCGGACATAGTGGACAAACAGAAGAAGTGGCTGAAAACCAGTGCTGGGATCATTTTTTACTCGTTGCATTTTCATTGGGCTTTTTTTGTTGTCGTTGTTTTTCTTCACCCGTTCTTTCTGTGCCTTTTACCTGCCATGTTTTTCCTGTTACCTGCCAAGGGACTACGAGCGCAAATTAGCATTATAGCTATAATCTGTCATATTTACATCTGTTGTTTATTAATACAGACGTTCATCAATATGCATTGTCCCTCTCCAAAAAACTATTACAAAAAAGCCCTAGCAACCAAATCATAGCAACATCGGGAAGAAAGAACATGAGAAGCTCGAGAAATACCGAAGCCTCAACGATGAGAGAAGGACGACAGGGGATGTTCTTTTCTCTCAGTTTCACTTGACTTATTTTCCAGGACATTTACCGTATATTTAAAGTAAATGGCCTTAAGTAACATGTTTATAGTTGTGTTGCATTTTTGCACACACTGCACGTGTATTCATTTCCTGTTTTCCTGTCCTACTTATCACCCTTTGCCTTCACCTTCACAAAAGCGCACAAAAACACGGACGTACTAACTTTGTGTTCTCTTAGCAACATCATTAAATCATCATCCAGTAAATCATTATTGCAAAGCTAAATATGGCAACGATATTAATCTGCTTTATGTAATACATTGTAGTCTCACTGTGGGAAGATCTCATTTCAGCACTCGGAATGGCGCTGTGGATCGATTGCATCCCATCTCAGATATTAAAGAGAGCTAAAGAACCATCACCTGGGAGTGTTTTCTGACTTAATCACTCTCTCCAGGAACAAGGATATCTTTATGGACCCCTAACATCTTGGCTCATTCTAATAAATGTACTGCTGACAGAAACTAATTAAAGCCTTCACAAGTACTTGAGTAATGACGCCTCGAGTACCAACCGAAAACCTGTTTTTGTGAGATGACCGTGTTGTTGCCGCAGAAATGCACATGTGATAGCGATCCGCTCTTAAGTGTCGTAGCAAGTGTGTCAGGCCTCCACGTGCTTCAGTGCACCTTGACCTTGTGGAAAGGAAGAAATTACAACTTTTAGAAGCTCCGAGTTCATTTTGTTTAGACGTATGTGTTAACTGCATTAGTTAGGAGCGTTTCTGAAACGTTCACTTTGTTAAGTGGAAATACAGATTTAAGATTTGTAAGCCGTTTCTGTTTCTATGATAAGAAATGTGTGGTCTTTGTGGAAGAGGTACATGCCGTCTGAGCGCTTTCTATTTGTCGATTTTCTTTGTTTCTACCTTCTTCTCACATACAGTCGACCTCACGCAGCCTGTCTCCACATTTCCTCGATTTCCTGCTGTGCTTTTTCGTTGCCCTCCTCTCTCTAGGATTATATTGAAGGCTATCCGCTTCGTTTGGCCATCCAAAAGAAAAAAAAAAAAACGGTCAGAGAAGCAGATTTAATTGGCCCAGAAATAGCCAAGGAGACTCGGGTGAATCTTGAGGGGCAAGAGCTTTTTTGTTGTTTTTGTCTAGGATTTTAATGTTTAACACTGATGTTTCCATGCCTGAAGCAGGAAGTGGGCTCTGTCTCATTTGCACCTCTGGTGTGATGAATCATGTGGACTGTTAGTTTTAGGGATGTGGTATTATAATACACATCGTACAGAAGCCTTTATTATTTATCAAGGTCACCAAATACATCAGTGTAGCTTTTATTATTTCCCCGCCCTTGTTGCTATGTACCAAGTGGCACATGAGCACAGCCAAGTAATGCTCTGCTGAGTTCCAGATAATGAGTAGTGACAGAAAACACACCTTAACCAGCTGCTCTGCACCACAGGGTTATTGCTGACGGAAGAGGACAGTCACTGATGAAGTCTGATGTATTGACAATCACAGAGTTAATAATAGATGAAGCCATTAATGAACGCTGTCTTTCATGTTGTATGTTGTGTGTTTTCTTCGTAATGTCCAGTATATGTGAAAATGTTATTCTTTTCTGACTTTAAGTTAATGTGCACAAGTGCATAATTTGAATACCGCACTGGGAAACATGGATTTTATAGATGGAAAGCAATTTTTCTTAAGATAATGTGATTTACAGTGTTTGTGTTTCATTGAGCCACTGATGCCAGTTTGACTACTGTAGGTGACTGATTAGAAACTGGCTGTTTTACCGACAAACTAGTTGGACCCTGAACTCACCAAATGACTTAATCACAGACCAGCCAATTAACTACCTTCCTGATAACGTGATCCCACATTAGCCTGCTGTCAATTAATCCAATCATGTTTCATAAGCTCATTAATCAGTCAGTTTTCATCTGCTCCAAACAAGCTGGAAATTACGCACATCTAATGAAAGACACAGATGCTACCTGAAGCCTCTTAACAAAACCTGATGAATACCTCGTCTCCTAAGGCACACTTGTGTTCATACAGCCCCAGTATGTGAATTGTATAGTTCATTAATTGCACAATTGTCTGTGACTACTGAATATTTGATGAACGTATTACATGCAACAGGAACAAATTCTTAAAATGGGAAACAAGTCAACATTTGCACAAAGAGTTCAACAATTTACAGCTCACAGTCTGACTGGTAATACTCAAAACTGCAATACAACAAAAAGTTAGTACATTAGGCCAAGCCAACGAGATCAGTAGCTTTTGTCCCATGTTTGCAAATTATAAAGGAACAGTTTCATTCACAAAAATGTAGCCGCAAATGTAAGTCAGTCTTTTGTTCATCTGTGACCTCCCGGGCTTTTGGAGATCCATCCAGTTTGTGTTCAAGGTTCAGAACACCTAATTGTTCCCAGTGAGGTAATTGGCTTGTAGCAAATTACACAGCACAGATCATAATTGCTATAAAAGGACACACAATTCCAAAAGGTTCACAACAGCCTACACAAAAAAGCAGATGAGCAGCAAAGGTCTGAGTTTATGTGTTTGTGTGCGCATTCTGTTTAACCTAACCTTTTGCGTTTGGCTGTGCTGATTTCCTACTTAGCTCGGAAACACAAGTACCCTTTGTGTCCCCAAGGTACTTCACTGCATACACACACTAACACACACATCATAACACGCAGCAGACAAAATGTCCTTTCCCAAGAGTGCATGTTTCCTCTTTAGTGGGATTACATGAAGCAGTAACCATCCCTCCATCCCATGAATCTCTTTCTTTCCCTATTCTGTCTCTCTCACACACACACACACACACACACAGACTGACACACATTTGGAGCAAGACCAGGAGAGCAACAGCTTGCTATGAATATTCAGTGAATATTACTGTTTGTAAATGCATATTGTGTGTGTGTGTGTGTGTGTGTGTGTGTAACATAAATTAGTAAATAAACTGTTAAGGCCTTATTCCCTAAATCTCACCTATTTACCTCTTTACTTGTCTTGTGGGCTTTTTCTCTGTCTCCGAAAACATCCCTCACACACATGCATACACTCTTGGACAGCAAACACACACACACTTATTTTTGCTTATGCAAATTGCAACAAAAAGCAAGCCTCTCTATTTTCATTTCTCTCTCTGTACACATGCTCTCTGCACACACGTAAATGCATTGTGTGTATGCAAAGACATAAGACCAAAGCAAACACAAACACTGAGAGAGAAGGTTGTGGGATAAGGTTTTGTTTGTGATTCTATATGACGTATATCTCTGAGTGAGTATGTGCGTGTGCAGTATGAAACAGTCCAGTTGGCTTCAGGTGGCAGCTTGCCTGCCACAGATGTGGCGGTTTAACAGCTCTTACTGGAGGATTACTGGCTCAGCCTGAGCCAGGCTACCGGCCTTGTTAGCAGCAAATGCGTCGCGACGGCAGGCAGATGACAGAACGGACTGTCTAACTCCAGTAAACATCCAGGAAAAAAACTAAAAAACTAAACAAATTATAATAATAAAGGCACATAAATCCTCTATGAATGAGCAGGAAAGTTACCATAAGCAACTTTGGTCCAACAAGAGACAGAAATGGAACAAACATTAGAATAATAAATGATATTGATATTACTTTTAAAGGAATACCAACCTATATTTAACTATGGAATTGATTCTTTTTTAAACGTCCTCTCTAAAGTGTATCTTCCTAAACTGACAGTTTTGCATCACATTAGATTGTAGTTTCATGCAGTTTGTTCCAGGTCTTTGTTGCAATTCCAGCCTTCCTTTATTGTGGTGGTAAGAAATTAATACTTTAATGAACTCAAAGTAAAAACAATAAACCCGTGGGCAGGAAAACGAGAAACACAAATTCAATAACATATACTGTATTGGCTCACAACTTCAGATTTTTACATTCAAAGTGACAGTTTGAAGAAATTTCAGCCAGTCTTGATGATCAGATGGGCTTGTTTACAACCAGTCTGATCGTGTGAGTGCGCTCACGCTGTGAGGAATTGGTTCAATATGATTTGGTTTGAAGAAGGAGCATAATTCTTAATTTTCTCATTTGGAAATGTTACTGCTCTTCTCCAAACAGCAAACAGAAACATTGTGCGATGGTTGTTGAAGCTTTTGAGTCGTGTACTAAACATGTTGAGACGACCACAAAACACATGGAAACAATGATTATTGTTTCTTAGTACAAAACCATAAAGTCATCTCCCGTCTCTTTATTGGCACCTGGTTTCTGAAGCTAGTAATGATGTCTAGCCCGACCTTGCACTTTACTGTAAGGCTCTTTTGTTGATAACGCAGTAAATACAATACAGGGTAAAACATCCCAAAAAAAAAAACAACCCACAGCTGATCTAATTGTTTTTTGATTTTAAATGTGTAAAAAAGCTAAATTTTCAGAGCTCGTTTTGCTTGTTAAGGCCCTGCTCGTTATGTTTTCTGCTAATGAGGCAGCTTGGAGGTGAATAAGCTGAGGGGGGATGTGGGAATGTGTTGTGTGGATTACGATCATGCTTAGTTAGAAGTAGAGGAAGGTGGGTGAAAACGAGAAGCAAGAGAATGTGTCGCGTGTGCGTTTGTCCTTTTTGTCATTTCCAAAAAAAACTTTTACTAATGAGGAAATACCAAATTTCCCAGTAACTTAAAGCCTTGATTCTTTTACAGCAAGTACACGCGATTGCAGCCCTGCTCTTTAAATCCCAAGAACAGCTCCGCCCAGCTGAGCCTGAGCAGAGGTACATCTACCCTTAACCACGAACACCTGTGTACGTGAACCAAAGGTTGCTGAAAGTTGTCAGTATTTTAAAGAGACGAGACCGTGCCAGGATTAAAAATCTGTTTTTCTTCTGACTAGTGCTGTCAATCATTTTCACCGCCTCTTCAAAGAGCTACGGTTCTTCATCCTCACCCCATGGCACACAATCTGTGGTGGAATATCCTTGTTGACGCAAGCTGCTATGAGGTGAATGTGATTCTTTTTTTTTGTTCCATGATGTAACTTGGATGTTGCACTAGTGTATTAATATTTGGAATTCACGAATATTGGCCTAGATAATTTCTAATTATTAGCAGGCAAAATAGCAGTGATAAATGTAGGTTTTTCGTTTTATTTGTTACACCTGTCCAACGTGGGAAAACTCCTCGTGGCTTTTGTGGCATTTAGTATAAAATAACGAGGTACAGTAGAAATCTGTTGCTCCGCTCATCGAAACAAGCCAAACCAAACAGATGTCCTCTTCTAGGACTCATCCACTGTTTACACATGCTTCACCAAGGATGGCTGTGTGGAGAGGGGCATTTTCTCCATCTGGCTTATTATTATGCCGTTTCTAAAAGAGCCCTGAAAGCTCATTTTCTACGGCAGCATGGAGACTTGAGACCGGCTCAACAACCATTGTACCTTTTTATGGACACGCAGTGCTATTTAAGAAAGACAAGTTCGCTAAAATTGACTGACTAAACATTTGCCACGAGCACCAACTTTAAAGTTAAAAAAATTATAGGAGCCCTGCAGCCACAAGCAAAATGTCCAAACAGAGTAGAAATACTCCACGAAGAAAAGCATGACTTTCACCAAGGCCAATAAGATTGGGCATCTGAAAATGAAACGGTCTCCTCATGCTGTGTACTCGTCAGTGACCAGAGATTCCACTGGGACACCGATGATCGCGAAACGAAAGTCTGTAAGCTTACCAAAATTAATGTGTGGACATAAAGCGCATTAACGTGTTCTAGCATCTAATGGAACATTTGGAGCCACTGTGTGAATTACTGAAGCATCAAGACACTATGTTTAAAACTTGACGGGAGATGCAGAGCGGATGTTGTGACCAACAGTGTTATTGGTGACTGTTGCTATTAGTGTGTCCATTGACTTTTCAAATGCGTGCTGGGTTTACTCCAGTTTTTTTTCCTCAAAGATGAGGCGTTGCAGCAACTGTGTGGGTCTCACAGCCCAACACATGGAATATCAATCAAAAAGTCAATTGGTTAAGTTAATTGAATTTAAGAATTGTGTCATATGGTCGGATGCCAAAAATTTGGATCAGGGCCAAAAGAACTTGACAGGTACAAATCTGGAAAACATACCACACACATCATGTTTGTTCTAATGAACCTGCTCCTATCTACCCTCTGTCAGCTCTTACACCTGCACTTTCTCCCCTTCTGTGCCCCTTCTCCGTTCTCATCAATTTCTGCGCTTTGCTCAATCCCTCTGTCTGACCCTGTCATCGTTTTCCCCAGCTTTTATTTTGTAGTCTCTATGTCCTACTTCCTGTATAGTAATTTTGTTTTTGGTCTGAGGTTTGGTCCTTTATTGGTCCTTGTCTCTCAGCCATTGTTTAGCTATGTATTTAGTCACTTGTTTTTCCTTCTGTCAGCCTCTGTCTTAGTGCTTGGTTTGGTTAGTTCATCGCTGGATTATTCCTGTCCCTGTTGTACTGTCTTGGTTTGTTAACTCCCATTTTCTGACTAGTTATTGTATAGGTGCACCTTTTTAATTTAGTTGGCTTTGATTGTTCTTTGTGCAGACAAATTTTTGGTTATTTAATGATATTCACCTAATCCTGATTATTCTATGGTTACATGTTCTTTAGTCATAATGTTTATCTGTATTGCCAGTAGCCCACTGTATGTGCACCCTGTTATTTGTTTAGCCCTAGTCTAGATTGCTCTTCCTGAACTTTTGGGATTTGGTTCTTTTGGTTTTTGCACATTCCCTTAACTCTCTGTTTAGCAACCCTACACTATTCTGGACACGTGTTCTTCACCAGCTCAGTCACAATCAGTTTCCTTAATTATTTCATCATTTCTGTTAAGTCTTAATTCACTGGTTGCTTGGTAAAAAAGTCTGTCGTTGGTGTGAGCGTCCAACGGTGGTTTTGATACAAGAACATGTGCGAATGGGAGCAGGGGAATTTGTGGGTTTGTCCAGTCATAACTCGGAAATGATTCTGTAACCCACAGCATTTAATAACAATGTGTGTATCTTAGGACTTATCTCGTCTTGCATTAATTGCCCTAAAATGTTGTGGTACAAAATATTAGGTCAAGGCACAGTGTATCTGCCCATGTCACTTTAAATTTATCTTAAAAAAAAAAGAAACTAACTAAATCATTGAAGAAAACTATTAAGTATGAAATGGAGAATAGGGTATGCCAATACCTTTTTTTTAATTTATTTTTTTCTTCATTTGAAAAGAAAACCCGATTATCCAGGTCTGTTTGTATTTCGTGTTACTTGTATAAACCCTATGCACTGAAATAGACAAAGAACAAACCCTGCAAGTAAGTCAGCTGCTTTTTATAGATCAGGCAGATGGGTTAAGCAGAGGTAAATATGAGGATGTGACTTTAATGCTGCTGAGAAGTGATGAAAATTGAGTTTTTCGGGACATTTACACAGAGGAGCTGCGTGTCATCTGGTCGCCCTGGAACATTTGCACCAAGTGTGACGATTCATTTGCTTTGTCCATTTTTGATAAGGCCGTACTTGCATGGTGAATTGCCTTTGTGGTCCCGATTTGTGCCTTGTTGTGTGGACAAATGTGTGTTTTCCGAGCCTGTTTGCCTGCGCCACTGTTTTCACTGGTGTTTAGCGTGCGTCTTTTTTTTGTGTGTGGGTGAAGCTGAACAAATAAAGCCAGTTTCCTCTTTGATTGTGTTCACAGTGTCAAGCACTCAGTCTGTAATTAGCACACAGACAGCCATCTGTCCAAACAACCAGCTCAAAACAACTCCTGTCCTGCTCACTTTCACTGCTATCACAGCAGCCATCCTCGCTAACGCTCTTATTTGCTTGCTTTTCTCTCCATCTGCCTGTCTGCCTCTGTCTCCATCTATATACCTCCATCTCACTCTGACTCCTTGTCCCTCTCTTTTTGTTGTTTACTCACTTTCTTACTCCATCTGTCCGTCTGTCTTCTTTTCATTTTTTTTTCCTTGGTGTGGATTGAAAAAGTCTGACAACTTCATCCTAGACACTGAAACTAAACTTAATAGATTGATCCAATTGTGTCTTTACTTGATTCCTTGTTTTCTATAAACTTGGAATAAATGCAGCTAGAATTGCTGTGGCTGGACTGAATTCTTTTGAGGTGGATGACTGTTATCCCACCCCACAAAAAAAATGTGACCTGGATTTGAACTCTAGGGCTGACGGCACAAGGTTGGAAGAAAATATTGGAGGTACTAGTGGAATGGCAGGATGTGACCAAAGCTGGGCTAGGAATGACTGAAGAACTGCCCACAAATTGCAACCGTTGCCAGAAACTGAAATATGACATGACGAGAATAAAGTCAAGTTGGGACAGGCAGAAAAACTGGTCAACAAAATAAGACGGGCAGAAATCTAGGTCTAACCATATGTGTGGATTAACTGGAAGACTGGAGTCAAAGATGGAGGGCCAGCACTGGAGTAAGAATAGATGGTGACAAGCAACTGTGTAACATTCACAGCAGGAGGTTAATAAATGGAGCCGGAGAGCTGAGTAAGCGTGTGGTAAACTGGTGCCTCTAAGTGACTCAAGGAATCGGCAGGATCCAGATGGGAAGGAGGAAAAGGATTAGATGCTCATTGAAAGCAAAGACTGAGTGAACAGGTAACTGTGATGAAAATGATACAGCACACATGTACGACCACAGGTCATAGGTTTGCCAGTGACGAAGCTGTTTGCTTTTAACAGACGTAAGACGATGTCAATGAATGATGCAGCACTGGCATCCCAGCTCACAAGAAAGGTGTAATTAAGGTGAACTTGAGGTATGCTAACCTGGCATCCCAGTGCATGGGAGAACCAGATATATTTAAGGTATTGGGAATTTATGAAACTGGCATCCTGGTGCCTGAGGAAGGAGTTGTTAAGGTCGAATAGGAATATGCAGCAAAATATACAAACCTGGCATCTCGCTGCTCAAAGCTAAGCTAAACTACAGTAGATGTGCTGTATGCTAACCTGGCACCCCAGTGCCCGCGACAGAGGTAGTGCCTGATTCGGGTGCAATAGTGCAAATGTGGCAACCAACCGTGAGAACGGTTATTACGTTGGATGGTGAAAAGTACAAACCTGGCAACCTCGTTCCGGTGGAGTTTTACGGAAGCTCGTGGAGTGTGAGTGCACTTCCTTTTGGGCGCGTGGTGTGTGTGGGTCCACTGAGACGGACTGCGGACAACGGTGCTGTTTGAATTGTAAACGCCATCTTTGGCGGAAGTAGCCTCGAGGTGATCGTCACAAATACGGCGTGATAAGTTGGTGACGTTTTCCCGCCTTAACGCCGGAGGGGGCGTGGCGCCACGGTGTCAGGTTAAGGTAATCTTTATTGATCGTTACACAGTTCCCAGATATACAAAGCAACAAGAGTAGTGCACTAAGTGCAAGTAATGTGCACAAAAATTAAATTCAAGTAAATTTACAAATGTACAATGTCTAAGTACCACAGAATATGTGCAATATTTGAAGTTCCAGTAGGTTAGACTGTGGAGTTATAGAGTCTAACCGTGGCCTCTGAAGGACCTGCGTCGGAAATTAACCGGATGAGGCCTGTGCGCGAGCTGATGGCTTTGAAAATGGCGTTTACGTGGAAGGAGTCGAACAGTCATCCAACGCTAGAGGACACCCGCAGAGAAAGGAGAGGAGCAGTTTAACGGTGACGGTGGAAAGGTCGGAGGAAACTTTACATTTCGGGAGGACACAGGTGGAGGATGGCATTAGGTGGAAGGTTCTGGATGTTTTCCCTGTCTCTTCAGGAAAAGAGGATCTTCAAAGAACCACGGGGAACGAACGTCGGCTATGAAAGGTGAGTCGGTCTTTTGAGACAGTTATTGCTAAGACTGGAGGGTTTTTAAAGACCGTAGACTGGAAGGGGGGTGTTTGGGGTGTGGTCCCGGTCCTGAACTTTATTATATAATCTTATTGTAAAATTTATCTTGGGTCTAATATTGCTCCCACGGTTGAGGCCATGTGTGGGTCAAACTGCCGTTAACAGTGGGGTGAACATGAATGTTGTGGCCAAAAGCAGGAAGAAAGTATTTCGTTTCGGAATCATCCTCAGGAAACTTACAGGAAACTGAACCCCAACTAGTAATTACAAATTTAAATAAATGGAGCTAAAACTCGATACAAGCAGAAAACCATTTTCCTGCAATCTTCCTCGCCATCTTACTCTAATGACTTTAAATTAGAAAACAGCCTTTTTAGGTTTGCTCAACAAGTTCATTTTTCAAGGGCTCTCAATTATACGCTACATTATGATTGTGTGATTGCTCAAGCAATCTGGTATATCTGTTCTCATCGTGTCCTCAGTGAGTCAGCGTACGTCTTTGTGAAGTATAACTTAAATGTGCAACGTGTTGAAATGAATCACTGCAAACAGGTCTGAATAACATTGTGTTGCTGCAGTTCACACATAAATACAAAAACACACACACACACACACACACACACAGACTCACAGGGGAAATGATCCAAAATGACAATATCCTTAATTCCGAGTGTTTGGGCCAAAGTGTCTAAGCTGTGTGTTAGTGTGTGTTTGCGCTCCTGTGGGAGACAATCACAGTGAAATGAGTGTAATTAAGTTGCCAGTTGTGGCGGGCTTCTGTCGAGAATTAATATTTACACTCTGCAAGTGTGTGTTTGTGTAAAAATTGATATTAACATCTTCCTGATGAGTCACCTCCCATTCCCTCTCAGGTAGCAAACATCAAGGCCCCCTGGGTAATCTGCCCAGCAAATTGGATGTTTGTTTGAATCGCTATTTGGCTCAGGACACTGTGTATTTGTGTGTGTGTGTGTGTGTGTTTGCAGGGATAAGTTAAACATATTTAACTGAATGGGTAAATCTGATGTGTTGAACTATGTGATATTTATTCCTTCTGTTTCTTTCAGTCCCTTGTCAAATGTCCTTAGTATCGATTACGAACACACAATGAAAGCTATCATATCACAATTATGCTTATTGTTGCTGCACTGGAAACACTCACTATCTATTTGCAGACTCACAGCTAGAATACGTCTTGCAAGTTTTTTTTTTCCTTTTTGTCTGAAAACAACCTCTTGAGTCAACTTGAGATCTTTCACATAAACTGTGATTGATCGGCAAACCTTCAGGCCATCAGCTCTCCAAACACTCTAAGTACATTCACATGACTGCATGAAGCATGATTCTGCAACTGCAAAGCTTATTTCTGCCATGTTTCTTCCAGCTGAGAAACAGCAAACAACAACCAACTTATCAAGTGGTGTCATATGTAGGAGGAGTCCCTGTTAATGTCTTCTTGAAAAGAGAGCTGTCAATCATGTATCGTACATTCTATTTGAAATGACATGTGTCCAAAGGTAATTCATCCATGATATTGACAGACACCAATTTGTGAACAAGGAGTGTCCGCCGCTGTCCTGGACGGCGTTGAGCTGTGGCTACATGAAGGACAACTTCAATCTTTGGTCTGTACTGTGAGCATTCACAGTGTCAGCACTAATAGAAGTCTGTCAAAACTAACCTAGACACATCCTCGTGTTTTCCAAAATGACAAATGTGCCATACACAGTAGTAAAATATAGACGGTCTCTGTGTCTTCTGATATTAACTTATTTGTGGGACGACTAAGGAATGTAGAGCAGTCATCCAATGATCCCAGGGTTTATGGTTAGAATCCTGGCTCCTCTGTGGACATGTCAAAGTGAGTGTCCTTGAACAGGACATTGAACCCCAAATCAGTTGTTCCTGTTGAGTTTAGAATAGCTGATGGCGGATTGTTATGCCTTTTTTTTTTTTTTTAAATTTCTGAGCACCTTCAAACATGAAATGTGATCAATAAGTTGGAGCTTCTAGTCCACAGGTCTTTGACCTCAGTGCCTCATGGGTCTTTGTCCAGTGCATACATTGAGTAGTTTATTTGTGAAGGTAATATGATCAAAACTATGGGAATTTATAGTGTAAAATATATTTATTGAAGTAAATTGTACTTGTTGAATATAGTGAATTCCAAGTGCAGAATTCAAATATATTTTTATATTTTTTTTTTATTTAAGTTTGCCATAAATGTTAAGTTCTACACGGTTAGTTCACTGATTTTTGCAGATGAATAAGATTAAAAGATTGAGCGTGCAGTGGAAATGGGTGTTGGGATTTCTGTCATTAAACAACATAGAGGACAGACTTTGGAAAAGCTCTTTATATCCTTTCCTCTGTCAATGTCGGCATGATAGAAACATGGTGGCAGAGCGAGTGTAGATGGGATGAATGCTTGAGTAATCACCAGGAACCTTTTATACGATCTGCACGGAATCTCTTGTCCAAAAATGGCACTTGGGAAACACATCCACATGCACAGACACATAAGCAAATAGCTGGGCAGAAAGAATAGTTGAACGACACTGTGAAATCAAACACACATAAGGTTCATGGTGAATATCAACGTTATCTGACAGCAGGGCCCATGAGCATTTTCTAAGACTTTAAGCACAGAAATGTCTGTAAAACGATTTCATGAATCTGTAGGGATTGTTCACTGAAGTGGCGAAACGGTTCTCATACTAGTGCTGCCGCTCTCTCTCTAGTGCCGTCAAAGTCTCGCGTCAGCTCTGACAACAAAAATGCAGAAAGGCCGCACGGTGCATGTTAACTGCACTGGCATTTGAGTCTGAGGGGCAGCCTGGTGGCTCGAGACCTCCTTTTCAAAAGGTCGGGGCTCTGGTGTTGAGCCATGTCGTGTGATGGGTCGATCCAACAAACCCTCATTACATACTTGAAATGCCTTACATACCCATGATGCCCCAGTGGAGATTTTGTTTATTTTAGCCCCATTAGATGTCTTTTCAGCACTTCTTAATTGCTGTCTCTTTTGTGCCCATGTTTTCTTATTTTATTTTAATATTTAAGAATGGGACATTTGACATAATTCTTAAATATGATGGGGCCAGATTATGCTGTGTACTTTCTTGTGTGCCAAGAATACATCTTAATTACTACTTCATTAACATGATGGGAGCATGATATGTTGTATGGATCACAGTTTTATTAATAAGTATAGACAGTGTAATTTATTATAACATTGTTGATATCTTAATGTTTAAGTAGCAATTAGCGTGAGCGTTCTGAATATGTTGAAGTGAGATGTCAGTCTCTTTCAGCTTGATGTTTTGTTTATTTTTTTAATTACAGTATTGCTATGCTTACCTTCAACCTGAGGAGAAATCAAATTAGCAAGACCTTTAAAATTAATTAAAATTCAGAGAGTTAGGATTTTAAATGAAACATGTCTTTGGTTGAAATGAAATATATTCATTTCTAAGTGGGCTGACACGCCATGCAAACACATTGTTAATTTTTGCAAATTACATAAATTAGTCAACCTTTTTGTGCCTATTAAACAGAAGATGTGAAAATATAAACTGCACTTTGTGTGGCCAAAACACAATGTGCAACTAGTGTATAACTAACTACAAAATTAGTGTTTAGGTGTACACCGCAAGTGCACATTGAGCATCTTATTTATTTACAAGCCTTTCTTTTTCCAAATAACTTAAACCATAAACTCTACCATCACTTCACCGATCTGGATGTTTGTCATTTAGTTTTTCTCTGCCCGGGCTCCAGTGTGGTGGAATGAACTCCACATGGAAGTCAGGCCAGCAGAATCACTATCCACCCAAAGGCTGCAAATCCCCCTTGTATCCACCCAGCATGCCATTAGGTGCTTGCTTGGGAGGGAGTCACCTAATGTAGTTATTGTAACGTCTCTTGCAATATGAAATTATAGTGGGGGACTGTGGCGCAGTTGGTAGCACGGTCTTCCACCAATCCTACAGTTGTTGCTTCGATCCCTGGCTCCTCTGGTCACATGTCGAAGTGTCCTTGAGCAAGACACTGAACCCTGCTTAGTTGCTCCCAACAGGTAGAACAGTGCTATATAAGTGCAGACCATTTACAGTGGTGTGATTGTAAGGCAAAAAACAGACCCATGTGTGTTTACTGAAATAAGGCATGTTTTACGCTTTTTATAAATACACCTTTCACAATTATGTGAAATATTTAATTTTTATTTTGTACCATTTTGGTGGGCACTATCATTTTGTTCAGAGTTTGATCATGGATTGTAACATTAAGGCTGACTACAGTTTTAACTAATCTGGATATAAGGATTGCACAACCTGAGCAATTCATAGTTCTTCTTAACAAATGATACTCATAAAGCATATTAATTGTGCTTTGTTGTCTTATGAATTCAAATTTGGCCACATAACTAAAAAAAAGTGTGTGTGTATTAAATAATTGTTTTGATGAACATTGTGTGCTGCTGAACAGTCCTTAGTTCACAGACCTTGGTGGGGACAGAGATGACGTGGCCTCGGTTCTGGCCACTTGTGAACAGAAAATAAATCCATCTCTCACTCTGGCTCTGTTCCTCGCTCTCCCTCCTCCTTGTTCCTTTCCTCCCTCCACCTCCTCTTGGTAGCAGCCCTCAATCTTTCCCCCTTCCTTTCCAGCCTCTTCATCATTTCTTGATCTTCCACACTTTCTTCCACTTTCCCCCGTCTTCATTCTTACCTTCCTCCATCTACTGCCCTCCACTCTCTACCACAATAATTGATAGTGCCCAGTGCTGTTATTTCATCCAAAGGGCCCTGTAAACAAAATAATCTTTGACAGAACCAATATGGAAATCTCAAACAGTGGGACCAGGAGTTATGGCCTCTTTCATGCATGTGCATGAGAAAAGAGCACTTTGGAGTGTGTATGTGTGAATGTTTATGAGTGTGTGCGTGTGTGCGAGCGAGTGTTGACTGCCAGTGAGACTGAAGAGTGGATCTCAGTTCTGCGTAATAAACTCTAGGGCAGTTGGTCATTAAGTTGGTTGGAGTGTGAGTGTATGTGTGTTCAGATTTGTGTGTGTGATGGGGAGGGGGTCAAGGCCAAATTGACATCAAATGGTCTAAATTAGCCCCACTTGTCTCCATTGATTTACGGTGGGCAAGTAAATTGCATCTGTAGCCGGAGAGAAGCGGGGAGGGGCTCTGGGCTTCTCTGTAATTGATCGGAGGCCGTTGTTGGTGTGTGTGCTCGTGGTGGCAGAGGGTGTACAGGAGACACAGGAGGGCCATGCTGTCATTATGACCACAACACTTTAGGTTGGTGCCTGAAAGTTTGTGAATCCTTCAGAAATGTGTCTTTTTCGATGAACTAAAAAGGGGATCTGCTTTTTATACAAGTACTAAAATTAGATAAAGGGAACACGGTTTAACAAATGACCCCATCCTGGACACCTCAGTGAGATGACAATCAGGTCTGAGTCTGGGAGGCTCCTGCCTTAGTCAAAGACAAAATCTGTCATCGCTATGAAAGTCTGTTCATCACAGCGCAGGTTTGTAGAAGTGTACCAGGGCTCGAACAAAAAATTTTTCTGATGACTTAAGAAGATGAGTTGTTGACGTTCTCCAGGCTGGGAAGGGTTACAAAAGAATTTGCACACCAGTCGACTGCCAGGCAGATCACTGGAAGAATGGTGGTGGTCATGCCAAAATTGCCAAAAACAAATGATGCCAAAATAGAACATTGTGCCTTTTTTTTTTTTTTTTTTTTTTTTTTTTTTTTTTTAACTACAAAAGTTATGCTCAGTGACATAACAAGACAATCCATTTCACCACAAGAACAATATCTTCTCTGGGAAACATGGTAGTGGGCCTGCTTTGTTGTCTCTGGGCCAGGACATCTTGTCATGGTTGATGGAGCTTTGAGTTTTGAGCGGTACACACAGGAAAATGTGCCTATCTGTAAACTGAAGCCCAGATTGTATAATGCAACAACACAGCAACCCTCAACACAACCTGATCTACCAAATTATCATTAAAGCAAAAGAAAGATAATTTATTTCGTTGTACCTGTATTTTGCAACATAGCCACTATAGTTATTAATAACACCTTGAATTTATGTTCTTATTGTAATTTAGTTTGTGTTATAGGTCTACATTTTTTCATATACACCTATTTACCCTAAATCATGTGACTCGACCATGATTTCTAAGTGGCTCTCCAAACCCGACCCTTGGGCTTGGTTCTGGTATCCCCCCTCTAGGGTCTAAGTTTGATCCTATTGGAAAATAAACCTAGAACCAGGTGACCCTTTGTCCAAATACTTTTTGTATAAAATGGCTGGCCTACCTTCTGATGTAGTAGCTGTTACTGTCATTGGCTGTATTGATCAGTATTGCATAAACTGGCCCTTCACAATAAAGTGCTTCATGGATGAATTTAAAATTGAGCCTTTCTGCTGTAATGGAGGAGTTCTTACAATTCACAAAGGACATTTGTCTGCACCATCTACACTTGGATGAAAGTGGAAAAACCTTAGTTCTGTACAAAAAAAGAACAAAAATAATATAGAAAGCAAATCACAAAGTGTTTTTATGTAATTTCACCACTTCTTTCCTTTGTATTCGGAATGTGGTCTCAAACCATACAGACCTACCTAAAAGGTAAAGTTACAGAACAAGAACAAAGCCAATTTGGAATATTACTGACAAAATGAGAGACTCAAATGAGGGAGGTGTAGGTAGGAGAAGTCAGAAGAATGACAGACAAGTAGTTGAAAATTTCTTGAAAATGGAGACAAGTGTGTGTTCATGTACAGTATGCGTGCATGTGTTCTTTGTAGCACTCAGAAATGACAGTGAGACTCAGTTTCTATGTGTGTGCTTAGTGATGGTTCACACTGTACCAAGTCGGGCTTGTAAGTAGACATTGGAAGGTGTGTGTTTACTAAATTGTTATCCCACCAGCTGTGTGTATTAATCTGTGATATCTTTGCTAGTGGTTTCTTTCTTTGTGTGTTTTAGGTGAAGTGTGTGTGCATTTTGGCTTTGGCGTGTCTGATTACAGCTCTGTGTCTGCGTTTTGTTTCAAATTGAACATGAACAGTACATAATGCAACACTGAGTTATTGATGTCCTTACACACACACACACACACACACACACACACACACACACACACACACATACTGCTGTTTCTGTTGGTGGAAGGATATGTGCTCAGATAATGCATTCCCTATCCCCCTATTGTAACTTTTAACCATCATTAATGCCCATACAGGCAATTTGTCCCTCTCACAGAGTACCACCAACAGGACCTCCTATTGAAATCCTGTCCCCAGAGACTTGAAATCAATCCCCCCATAACAACACCTAACCTAAACGTGGTTAGTTGTCGTAAAAATGTATTTTTCTTCAGTTGACTGACTTCTCACGCCACTCACGTTGTGTGACTTGTTAAAACTATTGCACAAGCAGCTGGACCACACTGGACTAGAACTTTGGTCTCTAGGAAAGTCCTCTGCTTTGTTTACTCATCCATCCACCCAAACCAGTGGGTGGATTTCAGCAGTGGTGAGTAAAACACTCTCCTCCATTAGCCACTTTTAGCTGACTTGCATATTGATTTTGCAGATCATCTTAAACTAACAGTAGTGTGACAGATTCTAATTGACAAGCTAATATTACCTGCACTTTAAAATTGAAGTTGATATTCCCTCTCTTTTTGTGTGACAGGATCATTTCCCTTTGTACATTAGGGAATTGGGACTTTAATGTAAACCTAACACCAACAACCAAAACCAAGCCTTAACCCCCAAACAGCCATTTGAAATCATTGTGAATTAAAATTTAACCACACACTGTATTTGTACTTCTGTGTGAGGACTGACAAAATCTATTTCCAAATGTCAGGCAGCACAACTAAATGTCTAACTCCTTACCTTTAGGTGTTTGAAGGTTAGTCAGAATGTGAGGAATTAACAAAATTCCCTCAACTCCTGATGTCTAAAACTTAAACTGGTCCTCACAGTGGCAGAAGACACAAGCGAGACAAAATGTCCTGTCCAAGCACTGTATGTTTCCTACAGAACGGGATTATACAAGACGGTAACTATCACTCTTATGATTCTTTCTCGCTCTCTCACACACACAGTCTGATTTACTGTCTCTAATAGTGGTCTTGCTGTGCGTTTTAATATGGAAACTGAAACCAGTTGGAGTGAGAGAGAAAAGCATTCTATGTCACTGACTCAATGCACTGTGACAACGTGTAATAGTAACACACGAGCGCTCACACACATTCACAAAGATTCTCTCAGTATGATTTGCATAGAAGCAAAAGCTGTCTTCATTTAAAAAAAAAACACCAAAGCTATCATACAACATACATGACCTTCGTGTACAAACACACACAGATACACAGTCGAAACCTGAGCAGTTCTCTTCACCAGCCTTAATTGCATTCTAATGTATTCAGTTTGGTCCACTGAGCAAAGAGATGGCTCTGCTTTTCCAACTGAAGAGAGATGGGGAGAGGGAGAGATGGGTGGAGAGTGAGGGAATTAGAAGTAAATGGGGAGGTTTGTCAGCGGCAGTCATCGTCCTCCAGCCTCCAAGTGAAGTGTACCGTCTGAACAAGCTGTCGACAGAGTTTCTACAAGAGCCTTTTGACCTGGGAGAGGAGCACTCTCTGTATCACTCTCCCCTCTCTCATCTACTCTCGCAGCACTTTAATATTAGGATAAAAGTTGCAGTTACTGAAGCAAACAAGACCACCTTTTAGGATGTGCTCATGCACAGACACCATTTTGGCCAAAGATTGGGCCACACGTCTGTCTTCCTGCTCTTCTGTGACCTGTATACACCCGCTGGAGTCTTACATACAGTACATGGCTGAGTGCTCCTAACTATAATCTTCAGTTAGCGATTATCGTATAGCATCATATTTAATTTTCAGAATGGATTTGCATTTTAGCTACTTGATACTACTACTAGTTGCTTCTCGGTTACATTCACATCATGTGTGAATACAGTATGTGATTATTTAATGATAAAAAGACTGCTGTATGGTTAGACAGTAGGTTTTAAATTGTGCCCACAGCCCTCTCATTCAATACAAACAGATGGAGAATTTAATAAATTCAGTGACATTACTTGTCATTTTTTTTATGGATTCATATTTTAGGCAGATGGGACAAGCAGCAACAATTATAAAAGTAAACAAAAATAAAAACGGTGATGTTCATAAGAAAGGCCCACAAACGAATTAGAATATAACTAGTGTTTTTTTTTTTCACAAACATTAGCATATAAGCTAATAGGATTATAGGCAGTGACTTGTGAATCAGAAAGGGATGTTTTAAAAAGTTGTCCCACCGTATTTATCTGGTGGGGCTTTTACTGAACATGTGTGGAGATTAGGACATTTCAGTGATTTCTTTCACTTTCTTAAAAAAAATAACTTGTGTACTTGATAAATGCATTGTATGGGAAAATTGCTGAATGCCAGCGGCAAGCATTTTCAGCACTGTGGAACTGTCCACCTGGCAGCACACTGTAGTAGATTTGAGTCAGGCAGTTTACCTGGAGTAAATCTTTTTGTTTTATCTTTGCTCCTCTAGTTTTCATTTAATTGAACAGGCTCACAGAATAAATCATTCTGACCTTTTTAATAGTAATCTTGCACTAGCCTCTTTTTAAAAGGAAGAATTGCTGTACAGAGACAGTTTGTGTGTCCGTCTGCTGAACTAACCGCTCTACAAATAGATCCTGCAGACATCACCTGCAGCCTTTGAACATTACTTACAATGTATAAGCAGGCGGATTTCTTTGAGGAACATTCAAATATGTAACTGCTGAGATAACGTTTTGGATCTAAAATGATTTTATTTGACAAATTAGTTTAAAGTTCCGCAACACTGGGCAGCAACAGCTGGGCAGCTTTATGTGGACATGGCCTTTGTTAAACACCAGCGTGAAATTGAAAATGTGATTCTCATTGGGATGGACCTTTCATATGAGACTTTGTAGACCTGTGTTGGCAGGTCACTACATGATTTGACTAAGATTACATCTGACCAGGCCTGGGTGCCTTGGTAGAAGTTGCACCTCTGTGCAATCCCAGCTTCTCCAGAAGAGGCAGTGGTCCTACAGAGCCTTCAGCTCCCATGTGTGAATGTGAGAAACTACGAATGTGGAGCAAAGGTTTGCTCCACATTAAACTTTTCTTGGAAAAGTTAGATGAAATGTACTGAGCTTGGGTTGTGTTAGAGTTATGTGAGCCACTGATGTAGAGAAATTGTTCAGAGTTGTTCTGGTTCGGGGAGCACAAAAAGTCATCCTCATAACACATCTGGATTCGACTGGTTTTGTTGTCAAAAATGAACATTTTGGAGTTTAAACTTCAACTCCTCTTGTGATGTTTTTCTGCCTGTGGCTGAGGTGTATATCTGATACAAGCTCGGCACGTTTAAAAGGATGAGATTTAAGGGGTTATTTTGTTTCTTTCTCTCTTTTTACACTGTCTCCCATAATCAGACCTGCTGCCTAAATTCTCCATGTATGTATTTTAAGGTAAAGCAAAAACTATTTAGCATGCCTAAAACACAAGATTTTACACTATTTTAAACAAATTACTATCAACAAATCTAATTTGAGGAGGGACATTATGGGCACACAACTCTTCTAGAGTATAGAATTTTTTACCCTGTTAGTGTTTCAACACCTCCTGAGGAAGGGAAGATGTGCAGTTGATACAAAAATAAAACCAATAAATTGCTTTGGACTTATAATCAGTTTAGTGCTTGTAATAGTAATACATTCACAAGCTCTGAAGACAAACTCTGTCAGGTAGATTGTAAATGAGGGCAACACTTTTGAACGGTTTCTCTCGGGAACAGAAACAAAGTACAGCACGTCCAACAAGCACACTGTAAAAAAGTGGGACTTTGATAGAATTAAGCATTTAAGTTGCATGGGGACTTGTCCTGACTAGAGTGCAGAAGTAGAACAGGTTAGTGGTCTGTGGTCAGCCTGCAGTGAGCGGTGTCACTGAACGAGAGCACATTCTTCTTTATCTACTGCAGCATCTGTTAATAGTTGTTTTTGAAAAGCTCTGTGCGATGAAGTAGTTTTTTGTTACATAATGAGTATTTGCTGCCGTTGCAGTGAAAATTTCCGAGCTGCCTTTGTCTTGAGTGAAATGGTTTGGTGTTGTCATCATTTAGCAAACTCAAACTGTTTCCATGTCTAGATTTGCTGGATTTTTATCTCATACTTTGGAAGGAGTAGTTTTTGTGTCTAGATATTGTATATAGGGAATTATCTTTTCTTCTTTCTTTTTATTCTGAGTCAGATTTCTTACAAACAGCCAGTGGAGTCTCACTAGTTTACAATCGGTGGTCTTTGTACAAATGACTTTTTCCTGCATGCTTGCTGAGATAATGCCTTTCGGCTGCGGTCCCACGAGAAACGGTTCAGTAAAACAAAATCTTTCAAACGTAATCACGAGGAGTGCAGTCATGGCTCGCTGAGGAAACACCGATTTTGGTCCTGCCTCATAATTTGAATGAATGGCAGCTGCCCAGATGTTACACTGTAGAAGTTGTTGGTTTGTAACTGGGAGGCAATGAAAAATGTGAGTGAAAGACAAAACAGGACAAGTGGGAGAAAGCTGGATGCAGGCTCAGCTGATTTCTCGTGGTCTCAGTGAGTCAAAGGCTTCCTCAGACCCTGCTGCTTAAGGACAGATGAAGGATGCAGGAATAGTCTTCCTCTGCGAATGACTCCCCTCGGTGTCTCTGTTTGAAGTGGGACACTAGGGGGGGCTGTCGCTCCTTCTTAGCATCATGTGGCGGCGCTGCAGACAGACAGACAGGTGGAGAGGCAGCGAGCCTCACGTATCTCCGTCTCCGGAAATCCTCCCATCCCTCCGCCGACGGACTGATTTGCAATTCAATAAGTCACAATGTCATCTCTTTAGCTTTTACACATTTAGCTGACAGAGGGAACCAGCCACGGCGCCTTATGAAATATCGTCTCGGACTCTTGCTTGAGTCCGATGTTCTCTCTCTCTTCTGGCTGCTTCAGTCCAGCACCAAAACACACACACACACACTCACACACAAACGCTCTATTAATAGAAAGTGAATTAGTGTTTTTTTTTTTTTTTTTTTTTTTGCAGGGTGTGTGTCTTGTGTGTTACATTTTGCAGTTGCACAAGCTGATACACGCCACTGGAGGCGGGTGTGTGTGTGTGAGCGATCGTGCAAAGTTGGCGTCTATCGATTACAGAGAGAACAGGTGTAGCGTGTGTCTTTATATGAATAATGTAAAGAGTCTTTGAAAGGATCAACAACACGTGAACACACACACACACGGAGAAACCATCTTCCTTCTATGGCACATCATCATCTTTCATACTTTAAAATCTTAGTTTGAACATTTATTTAACCTGGCTGTCGAATATCTATAATCTGCTCTGGGATTTCAGACGGTAGTTAAATGTAATGTCCATATAGTCTCTGGTTTAGTTTTAGGATTTCCGCGCTTTTATTTTGAAATTTGCACAGCTGTTTGAACCCCTGCTTTCGTTGTGGCTCGGACATCCGTGTCCCGCGCACTTCTCAAAATGCATAAACAAATAATACAACGAGGTGAAGAAATCTGAAATTATTAAAAAGTGGAAAGCACAAAATAAACTCCTACGCCCTCCATTGGTTGCTCGACTGTCACTCCATCCCCGAAATCCCGCCCCCAGCCCAGCCCGGCCCACCCTCCACCTTCCTCTGCCCCACAGCCTCCGCTGTCCCTCCTCCTCCTCCTCCTCCTCCTCTCCTGCCGGCTATTGGAAGCGTCAGACCTCCTCCTCCTCCTCTATCCTCCCCTCTCCTCCCTCCATCCCGCGGACGAGTGTATACAGCCTCTCAAGTTGAGCCCAGACGCGCACACACACGCATGACGCGCACGGCGAGAGGAGGATAGTCGGGGACAGACAGAGGGAGGACGGGAAACGGGGAGCGGACGGAGCTGCTGCCGGCCGAGCGGAACTGGATTTTATTAAGTGACAGAGTTTGCTTGGTTGTTTGTTTCTCAGAACAAGTGGACTTTTTGATTCGTGGTGGAAGTTTCCGGTCCACTCTGCGGGTCTGCTTCAACTTTGGCCGACAGAAAAGTCCGGTAGAGGAGGGACACCGAGGCTTCCCGAGCTTTATCCGTCCCGCTGGATAAACGCAGAGGAGCGCAGCGGTGGAAGAGGCTCACGGCGGAGGAGACGGGTTCGTTCTACGGTCCAAACCAGAGACATCGACTTTTTTCTTTTTTCTTTTTTGGATTTAAGAAGACGACCGTCTGTACCGGAATTTCCCATCGGGGGGTTTGTTCTTTATTACTGACACCAATAAAGGGATTTATAGTTGACTCCCAAACTCATTTGCGCGGTGTCTTAGGTCAAGCACAGCGGGGAGCGCAGTTTGGTCAAAATGAGATTGATGACACTGGCGCGGTAGTGATCTGTCAGGGGAGCAGGAGGAAAAGATTTTTTAAAAAATAAAATAAAATAAATTGTGACGATTTTGTGAGCAGCCCCGTGGTTTTTAACCGACCGGAGGGATGGAGACTGTCTGGAGAAGGGGAGGCGCGCTGCTGGGATGTCTCCTCTGGAGGACCGTGCTCGCTCTTTTCCTGTGGAAAGGTAAGAGATGCCAACGCAGGAGAGAACTTGTTGCCAGGAAAACTGCTGCCACATGAAACCGGGAATCTCAAAGCCACTCTCATTGTTACTAAAAAAAATAAGTCGTTTCTTTTTGTTTCATGTTCTTTAAGGAAACTGCGAACTTTTCTCGTCTTTGCTCCGTTATTGTTGTCATAATTGAGTACTAGAAAGTGTTCTGCAGCAGGGAACATACAACATTAAATCTCCTCACTCCGTTTTGCAAGGAAGCAATTTGCCAGCATGTCACAAAAAGAGTCTGCAGCAAGTTCAAGTTCAGAGCTGTTCAGACTTTTGTCACATGGTGATTAGACTAGAGATTGTGTGCCAACATTTTATCACTAATATGGAAATTTAAATTATGTAGGTTGAATTATATATTATTAAGGACGATCGATGAGCCCATATTCACCTTGACACCTCCTGTATTAGTGCGTGTGTGTGGAATAATAATTAATTGACTGTCTCGGATCTTTGACTGAGACACGCGAATCCAGACTCGAGTGAGCCTGACCTACATGTGCCCGCTTGAGGTCTCAGAGGAAACGGGTGGGATGAAGTGTTCCCTCATAGCTCCACGTAAAGCTGAGTTTTCTTTTTAGATTTTTGTCAATACGAAGGAGACAGACGCAGGTCAGTTACGCACGACTCTGTCTGCGCCTCTGATAAGCCTTTAGTTAAGGATATATTTTTAAAGGCTTATTAATGAACTGAGGAAGCGACGTGTTTATAAGTTATAAGGTTCTCTCACGTTTCAGAAATGCACATGAGAGAAAAATGAAAACCGACAGACGTCAGATCCCTGTAATGTCCGCCTACAAACGCTGACTTCACAAAATAACTCTTTTCTTTAAAAAATGGGATCTGCACGAATCTAACTTGTATGTGCGTGAAGCAGCATTAGAAGATGATGATATTCGGAGCATGTTGCCGTGTGCGCAGATGGCGAGTCACTATTTCGCTCAAGAACATTAAAACAGCGCTGAGATATTGTGAATTCAGGTCGGGTAACACCGCCACCCACTCACTCACTCCGGGGAAGGGGAAAGAAAAAAGATTAGGAGGAAGCCTCGGATGAGGAAGGCTGACACATATTTTGGTGTCGGAGCCCTCTGAGTGCGCTTTTGTACGCCTCCGTTCTCCACACAAATGACAGTTCTTCAGAATTGGTGTCACACTCCCGTGAGTGCTGTGTGTGTGTGTGTGTGTGTGTGTGTGTGTAGTTTAATCAGCTCCGAACGCTCACGGCTCACTGAACACTGAACAGTCGCTGCGTTGTGCGCTCCGGTGCGCGGTCGTCGCTGTGGCCACGGCGCACCGAGCGCAGAGGAAACGGCGAGCAGGGGGAGACGCGCCGGAAAAACAGCTGTGCCAGGCAAAACGCCTGAGTAACCAAAGGATGAAGTCAGCCCAACACCTTCTCTCCTCTTGGATGAAATGCAGAATTTAGCCTTTTTTTTTCCCATGGACTGTCTGTGTACCTTGTGTCTAACGGTGCATATAGCTCGTTCACTGCTGCTCAGTAACTCCCTTGGTAGTTATAATGGCCAGTCATGTATCTGGCTCACTTTTGCCCTCTGACTCTGGACACAGCCATAGAAAAATATGTCTGCACACTCACATTCAAAGGTACAGCTCTTTTCCAACATGGCTGTGGTTAAACAGTTTTATTGGGCAGTGAGGAGCTGTAATGTTGTAATGGCAACCCAGGACTGCCTAAAAAGCAAAATGCCAGCCTTGCCTGCGTGTGTGTGTTTGTGTGAATGCTGCTGTTGCACTGTCGCTGACATATTTAACACACCAAAATTGTCCATCTAAATATTGGAATCCAGTAGCAGAAAACTTGTTTAACTTTGTTTCTCTCTCTTTTTGTGTGTGTGTCATTAGCCTGTCACAGAACATCTAATCACACTTAGTGTTTTGGCCTTTGATCTCCCCAGTTGTCCCAATTAGTGTCATTATTTGATTATTCCCCGAGTAGCAGTTGTTTTTTCATGTCACCAGATTTCATTGTAATTACATCATCCAGGTTGTCTGCAGGTTGTCGTGGCGGGCTTGTTCATAAGCTGAGCATCTGAGATGCACTGTTCAGAGGCAAACTGTTAGTTTGGTCTTCAAGGTTCAGAAGCTGAATAGTTGTAAGGGGCGGAGGTCATGTTTTACTCTGTAATCTCTTCTTATGTGTGTGGCCAGCAGCAGAATTCTCAACACAGTCATGCCGTCAATGAACATTTAATTTTTATAGTTTTACATTAACAGCTATGTTTGTCACATTGATTCACGTATTGATATTTTTTTATTCCACTCATAATGCATGTTTAGATTTTTTTTGATATTTTTGTTAAGTTGCAAAAAAGTATATTTTTATATTTTCATATGTGTCAGTTTAAAAATGTGTAGGTATCATCAGATTGAAGAATAAAAAAGCAAAAAAAAAACGATATTGCATATATGAAGATGATACATATTTATGTAATTTGTCCAGCAGAGAGCACTGACAAGTTTGTTTTGCAGCTGTAAAATGCAAATATCTAGGAAGAAGACCTTTTTTAAAAAAAAAAAAAAAAAAAGCAAAGGGAAGGAATGATACATTTGATTAAAAAAAATCCTGAATTTCTCCCCTTTGGGATCAATTAAGTCTTATTTAACTTTGAATCAGAGATATGAGAGATCGTTTCAGACTCTTAAATATCAATTTCTGTAACTGCCTTGGGCCGTGCTGTTTTTAGAGTTGCACCTAATCGTAGTGAAGCTGCCTGTAGCTTCTATGCTGCTCAAATATGGACTAAACTGCTAAGAGACATTAGGCTTCAGATAAAATTAATGACTTACACATCCAAACTAAACACTAAATCTACCCGTTTGCTCTTGATTTTCATTACATCCACTAATTTTATGTGGTCTGAGGTACAATTTATATATGTGCAAGATGATTACAGTAAAACCTTTTGATTGTGTCTCATTTCTGTAGTTGATTTTGTTTGTTACATCATTTGTACTGTGTGCATTTGCATGTATGTGTACTCTGTGAAACACTTTGGGTTGCCTAGTGGGAGAGAAGGTGCCATTTACATAAATTTGCAAACATCCCCACAGATAATCCTTGTTTCTGATTAGCTGGAATTTACATCAAGACATCTCAAGAGTCCCCATCAACAGTTTCACCAATGTACTAAATCGCAGCATGTTCGCAAACATAATTTTAAACAGATTACCTAAGCGCTCAGTAGCTCACCTAAATGCCTTTGGATTGGCTGAGGCTGCTTTTGAAATGCTTTGTCGGCTAATATTTGCGTTTTTATTGTGTGAACTTTGACAGATGACAACAGACTGCTCCTTTTCAGCTGTCATTGCCAGAGTAGCCATGTGGCAGAGATTGTACTTTATATGTCAAACCCTGAAAAAGAGCTGCACTGTTCAAACTGTGTGTCTGTGTGTGTTGGTGTGTGTCTCTGCCAGTGCGCTTCAGTGCGTTTTGCACTACACTGTTAACCTGTAGCAGAATGTCAGCACTATGCACCATTACTCATGCAATATAGAGCATTAATAATTACTGACGTAAAATCACCGAGATGCATGCACGCCACACACACACACACACACACACACACACACACACACACACACACACACACACACACACACACAGGTAATCTCTCACCTTGTCCGTTCTGATTCTTCTCTCTCTCTTCGTGTGTGTGTTAACTGTACCCTTCTTTGTGTCTCATTGTTAGTTTCATTCACTGGCTTGCTGACTCAGTCAGGCACACACTGCCATCCACGCACGTGTACTCGCAGACACACAGATACAGCTAATTCAAACACACACAGAGGGACTTTATGCTCTAAAAAGTAAGCAACAGAGGAAACTGTAAAATGAGAATGAAAAATTTGAACTTTTACTCATATCAGATACGAGGGTTGTGGAGCAAGATGGAGTGAGGTGTGTGTGTGTGTGTGTGTGTGTGTGAGGTGGTGAAACACCATGTTAGAAAATCCTAGTCCTTAAGTGTAAGCCCTTTTCTTTTCTGCTGGTGTGTCTCACTCACATTCACACACGGGTGCGTCACACACACTGTCTTTTTGTCATGGTGACAGTGAGAGGACAGAAGTGAGGGAAAGATGCAGTAGAGAAGGTCATAGAGACACTGAAAACTAAAAGTGAGAGGGATGGAAGAAGTGGACCTGAAACACACTTGCATCATTCTTCCCCCGTCAATTTTTAGCTTTTTCTACTATCGATTTTGTGTATCTTGTATGTTCTGGATATTGCATTTTGATGGCAAGGTCACTGGTTTGGGAAATTGAGGAGGAGCCATCTCCCTTTTTTGTAACTATGGTTCAGGGGTCCCATGCATGGGAAATTATACATAAGTTAGAACCCCCCTATTGTCCACTAGTACAAGACTGTAGCTGAAAAGCTGATGGTTTTCGTACTCGGATATAAATTACACCAATCAGCCACAACATTAATACTGGTGGTCTTAAGAACAGGGTTCCTATGGATGCTTGAAATCCTTGAAAATATTTTTAATGTTGTGTTTCCTAGACCTGAAATGTGCTTGTATTTTGGATAAAGTGAGTCATGAAAATGCTTTGGGGGGGTGGGGGTAACTGCATGTCTTTCACAATAAAAAGTGTGACTAGTTGACTGAGTAGTTAGTTCGCTTAGATGGAGCCATAAACTAGTCTAAAATTAAAACGGTTACACATGGGTCTGCGTGTGACTGGTCGGTCAGTCTGGTTTCATGTGTGTACCTGTCCCGCCCCCGACACAATGATGCGTTGGTTCAAAAATGAAAAATACAAAACATGGTTAGAAGGACCAAATGCACACACAGCCTTCTGCAGAAAAAGACCTATAGCTTTTCACCATCTGCTTTCAGTCTCGTGAAATGTGTGTTCTAGTGTAGAATCTTCGTGTAACGTTATATATTAATTTGTTTATGCTAACAGCTAGCTGGCAAATTCAAAGGCTAAATGATTGAGAGATGCCGTGTTTCAATGCTAGTATTAAATGTAAATTATGACTTGCTCACTTATGGAATATGAATTGACAGTATAGTAATAGTAACAGTAATGTTAGTCACTAATTGCAACTGAAAAGTTCAGCAAATGTTCCAACCAACAAAATGGCAAAAAGGTTTTCACATGATTTGCAATAAGCAGTTTCATCTCAAGCTTAAATTTGATCGTTATTCCTTTTTAAATGGCATGGCCAAAACACAGAACCAATATAATAATAATTATAATACATCCAGTACGACTCCACCACCAGCTGTAACCTCAGTTAAAAAAAATAAACGGTAGAAATTTTCACTTTGAGATTTTCAACAAACAGAAATTGTTGCTTTTGTAAAAGTATTTGTCTATTTGTGCAAATGTCTAATTTACCACAGCTGTAAAGTGCTTGAAACACTTGAAAATTGACCTTGAAAGTGCTTGAAAATTGCGTGAATTTCACTTTTTAAAAGGTGTATAAACACTGAAAGTATCTAAGGGAACAACGATCAGCACGGCCAATCTAGCAGAGTAGTAAGCAGCAAAATATGTTGCTGTGTGCAGAGGTGGTAGAAGTACAGAACCTCAATTACTCAAGTGAAAGTGCAAGTATTGACCTAAAAAATTTCTTTTACTAATGTACTAATCAGATTACCA
The DNA here is from genome assembly GCA_033026295.1 of Channa striata. Lineage (NCBI taxonomy): Eukaryota > Metazoa > Chordata > Actinopteri > Anabantiformes > Channidae > Channa > Channa striata. Next base: position 20,138,314 of record CM065178.1, read on the forward strand.
TAAAGTGAGGGTACTCTACTAAGAAAACTATGTATTTTACTTTTAACAATATGGATTATGGAAATTTAGGAAAAATGTACAGTGATTAATTTAGATAATGGATAAAAATCAGTGTTGGTAAAAGTGGAGCTTTATGTGCTGAGGGGTGGTTAACAATTTTAATATCAAAAGCACCAGGTGGTATTAATGTTGTGGCTTATTGATGTAAACCTACAGTATGTTCCAAAGGTTCTGTTAATTCATTGTCTGCTTTGCTGAACAGTCAAAACAAAGTCACAATCCACTTTTTTTTTAATCCACCAAAGGGAAAAAAAAGGGATAAAATGTAATTGATATTTTGCAAGATTCTTCTTTTCATTTTTCCACTATGAAAATAAAACGCATAGTTTTAATATCAGGTTTGATAAATTTGAGTCTTGCTCCTTTGAAAAGATTGGTTTCCTTCATACTTGATGGGTCCAAAGAGCATGTGCACACAGACACACGAGCACACAATACTCTGAGGCATGCACCTACAGACTCAAGCCGCTGGATGATAAGGGAAAGAATTGGCTGTCATTGTCATAAGGAGACCAACTCTCTCTGTCATCACACAGGAGGATGAAGTGTCAGAGATGGAGAGATTGAAGACAGAGAGATTTTCGCTTCCCTTGAGAGTCTATGCATCGGCCGTGTCCCTTCCTTCAGTATCAGTAAATCTCGTCTGGAAGGAGGCAGTTTGCTGCAGGGCTTGGACATATTTACACTGACACTGAGATATAGTGACACATATTTGGACATTGGGAATGTAATGTGTGATCATATATTATTGTAACAAAAGTAAAAAAAAAAGCCTGCAATACAACTAATAAAAATGTATTTTAGAGAAAGAATTGACATTAAAATGGGTTTTCTGTTGGGTTCAAGAAAAGACTTGAAACCGTTAGACGGTCTACTTAAATTCAGTCAGAAACTAAGCAGACATTATTGTTTGATGTCTTTGTGGGAAGTTTTTAGACTCTTAGGTAGAGAATATTTTATAAAGTTCAGAGTTATGTCTTAGAATTAAGGGTGCATTAGGCTTGAAAAGAAGTAGGATGTGTGATGTGTCAAAGTTTAAACAATTTCAAAGGCCACGTTCTGAAGTTAAGCGAAAAGCCTGCACAGCTACCTCCAGGGTGTGTGTAACTACCTCCCTGATCTCTCTTCAAGAACTTTGTGTAATTTGTGTCTTCTAAAGACAGACAAACCAAGCTGACATCAAAGAACTAGCGGCAACAAAGGCCAACTGTTGCGTTGCCTTACGTTGCATCCCGTTTGGACTGAAAGGCGACGCTTGGGCACGGCTAAAAGCTGAGCATGCGTGTTCTGCAGCTGTGGAACAGGACGTAACTCTCCACACAGCAGGTGGTGGTAGTCTGTATTGTCTACGTCCAGCGCCTATCCAAACTGAACAAATGTGTGCTTACAAATGTTTCACTTTCAACATTCAAGTCCCATTATAGTAAAAATATGCTTGTTCTGACGGTATGAAAACCCACTACTCCCACTGCATGCCCTCATCGCTTTGGTGTTTGCTTTGTCACTTCTGATTTTCTGTTTGTGCATTGATGAACAGCCAGCCAGTGATCTCTCTCCTGGGCGGGGTCGGTCGCAGATTCGGCTGAAAAGCCGCCAGCAGGAGTCTGACTAGTGCCAGTAGTTCAGGGGACACTGCAAAAACTCGATGCTCACTGACCGTTCACCGTAGCTTTGTATTAAGGCAGCAGGTCACTTCAGACGTGCTTATTGGATGGTCCATACGCTTCGAAAAACTTCCACTTCTGCGCTTTGCCAGTGTCAGATTAGTGTTACAGAAATGAAAATGTGTCATCTTCTGATATTTGATTTATACTGTGCATTGTTCATCTCCATGAGTTTCCCTCCACCTTTCAGTGTGACCAGTATAACAATAAATGCTTTAGCCTCCCAAATGTGACCGTTGTATCAACTAGTGCATCGGCGACGTAAGCAAAGTCTTATTTAATGAATAACACTGGGTCCATACAGTGACACCCTTGCCATTGTTGAGGTAAAAACTGAAGCAGGGAATCTTAGGATCTGGTTCACACATTTACTTGTACTTCAATTTAAATTTAGGCTGTTAGGGCTAAATTAGTAATAGGATTCGTGTAAAGTCTGAGGCTGTGCATGCAGCAGTGCAGGTAGGTTTAAACTAAAACAAAATTTCATTTAAAGGACCCTCAACAGTTTTTATGTAATTGAGTATATGTTGTTGTTCAAGACAGTGCGGGACTGCATATTTTTTCTTTAAACCCTTATCAAAACTGATTAGTGTACCAATCATACAGTGTCGGGTTTGTTTTGTTATTGTTGTTTAGGTTGCACATAAGTTCCATACATTTTCCATTTCCAGTGCTTTTTGTTTTAGATTATTCCACTCTGCTGTTTACATGTTCTTCTATTTAAAGGCAATTTCTGAAAGTCAAAAATTGGTCTCAATAGTTGTGAAGAGTCAAACTTCTACACAAGCCTGTGAGAGTGTGAGCCTGCATTTATTCTCTGACTATGAGATGGCTGAGTTTCAAAGGCCTGTTGAGGGTTTAAGGGTCTTGCTAATGAGCAAATCATTTCCCTCAGATTAACATGAATAGCCCGACTAATTTTGTGCGTGCACATTTGTGTGTGTCTTTGCGTAAATGCGTGTGTGACTGCTGCTGTAGGACTAAAAGTCATATCTGTGGGTTTAAGGTTGAGTTAATCGGCACCACATTTCCCTCTACACTTTGTCCAATATACAATCAGGTAATCATCATTCTCTCTGAGAACTGCATCTCTGCTGCCTGTTTGTCAGATTTCCCCCTCTCCTCTGCATTCCTCTCCTGTATTAATGTATGACTGATTTGCTATTTGTTTCTCCTCATCAAAGTGGTAATTTTTAGCTGGCGGTCTGCTGCCTAGCTGAGTCTTTTGATAGCCAATCATTTATTTAGTTCTTGTATCACAACATAATTTTTCTCTGACAAACATCTGAGGAGCAATAACAGGGGTTTAATGGCCCAGTACTTAGCAGACACACAAGAGGAAGAGACTGATTTCTCTCCACTTTGCTCTTTTTCCACTTTCTTTTTTTGCGTTCTCTATCTGTACAGGCTTTATTGTGACACTCTTGCTCATTTATTCATTCTTATGCAGTCATCAATCAGTCCTATACCTAATCTTTCTGCCTCTATCCGTCCCTTTTCTCCACCTACTGTATCTTACATTTATTGGCCTTTTCGTCACATCCGTCTTTTTACTTTCTCTCTCAAGGTGCAGCTTCTGTCTATTGGCACCCCCCGTATTTTTCTTGCCGCCATCACTTCTTATCCTGCCAGCATGTCTCAGGCTTCATCTTTCCCTTTTTTAATGCAATATTTCTCTCCTTGCCATCTCTCCCTCCTTTCTGAGCCCCCCTCCCCATCTTTTTCTGATGTTTTTGTCTCTCACTGTCCCCTATCAACATTTTCCCACCTGTCATCCCCTTTTTTCCTCTCCACTCTCCAGCTCTCTCTCTGAGCAGCTCTTAACCAGATCTTTGAGAGTGTGTAAGCTGCTCGGCCTTAAATGATTTTCTATTACCGCTGCCTGTTAACAGCGCTCCATTTGATCAAGCTAATGAAACTGAAAACTTTCATCTAAGCCAAATTGATTTCAAACCTGAAACCACACGTGGGCGCAAAAGGGAGAGCTAGAGAGAGAGAATGCAAGAGTGTTGTGTTAGTGATGCACACAGAAACCAATTATCCTATCTATTGTTTTACTCGTGTCCTTGGGAGGTATAAGGAGCAAAAGGCCTGTTCTTCAGTGGTGTATTTGTGAGACAGCGAACACGTTCGTGCATGATTGGCTGAGATCAAGTGTGTTTTAAGTGTTTCTTTAACCTTTTTAAGTAGAGTAGATTTGCTGAGGGGCCTTCTCTCTTTTTCATGGATGCCCTGAACACACACACACACACACACACACACACACACACACACACACATACACATACACACACACACACACACACACACACACACACACCCTGAAGCTGCCCAGTACAATCACAGGCTCACCTGTGGCCACAGAGCAGCTCCACTGAGGCAGGGCCTCAAGGGCACCAGAGTGGTGTTGATGAGGGAGGAAACAACTGCTGCTTTTTTACTTGTCTCACCCAGGTTTTATCCAGCTGGTTTGGGGATTGAACCTGTGACCCACTGGCTTGCTTCTCTAACCTTTAGGCTACTATTGCCCATTTTGAGTCCTGTGTTGTGCACAAAGGGTCCAATTTTCGCTTGTTGTGAATCTTTTTTCCCCCTTGGACAACCAGTAGTTGTTGTGCCGGTTCACTTTTTCTCTTCTCACCCAGCCTCAGTCCAGATGCCTTTTGATCGGTGGTCTAAAGCTGTAACAGCCACGCATGGATGTAAAGTAGAGGGATTAGTACTGGGCATCATGACTGATTAGACCATTACAGTCTGAACCAGCTGGTGTTGTGAATTTTAGCTCCTTAGCTGGGAGATTAAATTATACGGTTTGTAGTGTTTAGGGATTGTAATCAGTTGTCTTCCCATCAAATCTCCATTTCTTTAAGATTATTGCTTTAAACAGATTTGTGATTTAACTCATATCTCATAAGGTAGAAATATCTGTAAAAATTTGTCTGAAAACTAAGCAAATTATAAAATAGTTTCATATTCTAAGCTCATCAGCCTGATTTGTTATTTATAGCGTTAGTCTTCATTTAAAAATTATGATTAAGTCACCTTAACATTGGTGTTATAGGTGTTAATTTCCCTGATTAAATCTGCTCAAATAGAGATATATTACAACAGTGAGGTGACTAGTCATTTTAAACAAATCTCCATAAGGGCTGACTCATTCATAACTGAGGTAAATAACAAAACATCACTCAGAGGAAAAATAGGACAAACAAGGAGAGGCAGGCCTGTTATGCAAGAAAAACAGAGACCAGATAAGATTAATTTCAAAATAAAATGAATTTACATTGCGCAGCATGGTCACATTACAAAGACATGCGTTTTAGGTTAATTGGTGACTAATTGCCTGTAGATGTGTGAATGCTCTGTGTATGTCTCTGAGTTGGATCTGAGAGAGGCTGGTCTGTGCAGGTTTCAGCCCACCTCTTGCCCTATGACTGCTGCCCACGTAACCCTGCACAGGATAAATGCTTACAAATAATGGATGGATGACTTTACATTCAGGGGAAACCCACTTGATTGATTAACTTGTAGAGCGTATTCCTCACAAGTGATAGATACACATTTCAGCACATTTTGCTGATCTAAAAACTGTATTTTTCTCCTCCATTACTTTAGGAAAGGATCTGTTCTTGACCAGTTTGAGCAAGAGAAACTATTGTAGCCGGCAAAAACTTGTTCACAGATGAATAAGCACTTGATTATTGTGTTAAGATAGACATATAGTACTGTAAACGCTTCTGAATCTCTCCTGTAATCTGTTTGAAATGAAACTGGAGTCTAGTGTGTATTAAATTATCTAGAAGTGATGCAGTAAGGTAACCTCAAACTGTTTTCATGCATTAATGAATACACATTTGAGCTACATTTTAAACATTTCTGTCAGTGTTGATGCTTTAGTTACTTACTGTAAGAACTGCCCGTGCAGGAACAGTTTCACTGACATTACTGAGCTGTGGCAAACCAGAGTTTGTAGAGTTGCTAGACAGAATTGCAAACACACTATAGAATAATCTAAAAATTAAGAATAACAAGTGTTGTGTTTTTTTGTTTGTTTTTAAGCTAGATAATTGAGTGTTGGAATGTGCATGCACCTTGGATATTATCTATATTTGGTGCAAAATTCTCAAAAAGTGAACCAAAGTAAAACCCTGAAAGTTGAAAATGCCAATAATGAAGTATGAAGGTAATTGTGAGTGAAAATATCTACACATTTATGTGATTAACTTTAACTGTTGCAGCATACACCTGATACTGTGTTTGTGTGAACTACACTGTAGGATTCTGCATGTACAAATACTTTCATTAGTTTCAGTTGTCATACAGGTATTTATGTTTCATGTAGTTCAGGCTCTCTTTGTCAGAGAGGGTGAGGGAGAGAATGGGAACAGTTAAGAAGACTGAGTAGCAGAGGGAGACATTAAAAGGCCAGACCAGGCCATGAACTGGGCACTGGGAAAAAAAAATAGGATGAAGAGATGGAGGAAGTGAAAGAGAGCGAGAGATGAAAAGGGGATGAAAAAAGTAGCAGTGTGAAATGAGACTGTGGGCAGTAGAAGGGAGGATGGGGGGTGGGGGATTGGAAAGAGATGAGAGGGAGAACAGACAAGGTAGTGAAAGAACGAGTAAACGTAATGTAATGGAGGGGAAAAAGAAACTTATTTGGAAAACAAAGAAATGAAAGGGAATGTTATTTGTTCAAGGAAAGGGGAAAAAAAACCTGCGGGGTTAAGGATAGAGAGAGATTTAACATTCCATTCTGTTGCTTTTAGCCTGTAGGGTGGCATTACAGTGGAGATTTCCACTATTTACAAAGCTCCCAGTGGATTCGGGACTCCATCTACATAATGTTTAACATGCTCAACTCGGCTGCGCTCTACCCGTCAAAGGAAGACGGTGTAGGGATTTTGGGCACCAATCCCTGAGGCCCTACCGAGAGCCAGGGGAGGGAGGAGGACGAGACGGTGCTGTTGCGAGACTCGGCAAAGAATAACTGAATAAAAATGTGGTATTATCTTTAGCTATTTGCTAGGTTATAAGTAATTAGACAGAATTTTGTTTTAGTTTAGTCCAACTGTCTGATTCTTATCTTGAGTTTGACTGTCACTCATGTCACTTTTGCAGGTTGAGCTTCATGAACTTAAACAAGGTCTAAAGAAAAAAAGTAGCTTTTCTTTGAGGCTTGCGAATACTGTCAGACGTCCGAAAAACCTGAAAAACATCAGATTACAACTACAAAAAGACATTTTTTACAACTTTCAGCTGCCTTTAAGGAATTGCTACGACATGCTCTTTGAGAGGCAAAAAAAAACAAATTGCGTGCTAGGTGTTTTAAGAAGCTGAGCTAAAATGACGAGAACATTTTTAAATCTCTGAGAGATCTGGCATCTTAAGAAACAAACTAAAGCAAAATCTGTTGAAAATCTGTAGAGTGACAGCCTGGTGATTACAGACAGTGACTCACTAAAAGAGACCGTACTCAGTCATTAATCTCCGAGCCTGTGTTGTTCAGCCTCAGTATAGAGAACTTGAACCCCACGTTTGACCTTTACCCATTGGTTTTGACTGACGGTGTTATTATTTTTGCCCCTGCCGTGCCTAACGTGAACATCAGTATCCCGATGATGTGAATTTGTATGTGATCCCCATTACAGTTCTTATTAATGTATTCAGGTTGAACAAATTGATCGCGCTCATTCATATTCATGTTAGACAAACAGACCTCCCTGATCAAACGGAGGCACTGGTGCTCGGCGTTTCTGCCATCAAACTGATTGGCTCAAGGGGAATGACACATTGCTTGTATGTATGATCAGCTGTCACGTGCAGTATCACACAAACTTGGACAAACCTTGGTAAAAGAGGCACTGCTGGAAGTTCCTGTGACTGGCCCAACATTAAGCCCTGTCTCCTTGAGATGACATTTTTATTGTGCAGCTCTGTGATTCAACTAATTTGGGCCTTTTTTTTTGCTTCCCCACCTGCTGCTCCAGTGGTTAACTGTGTATTCGATCTGACTTTTAGAGTATATAATATCTTTGCTTAGCTCTTACATTAGCAAATATAGTACACGTTATTTGTGTTTCGTGTGATTAATACATTTCTTTAGTTCACTGACAGTTCTGATTAACTAGGGCCTTCTTGACCTTTTTATATTTGTGTGTCACAAGAACGGATTTTCAGTGTGTGCATGTTTTTCCCTCCAACAAATATGTAACATGTAAAAGAAATGTCTTTAATGCATTGACCAGCTCCTTTGTCCCTTAACTACTAAGTATCTGCGTGCGTGTTTGTGTGTGAATAATGTGCTGAGGAGGACATTGTGTTTGTGTGAGTGTTAAATGTGTTTGCTCACCAGACCTGTGTGTGTATGTGTGTCTTCTTTAAACCCACATTGCTGTGTGCATAGTGGAAGTCTTTTCAGGACTTTCAGGCCCCACTATTTGTTAAAGAAGGAGGAAGCGATTAGCTGCCAGTTTAGGAAAAAAAGATTCTCTTAACGAACCCCACTAATGAACCCTGAGGGCAGCTCTGGGACGGCCTTGGCATGCCACTGTAATTAGACTGGCAAATAAGAGCTCGTTATGCAAACGAGTTCGAGTCAATCTGCATATCTTTACCTGAGACACTCGCGTTACACTGACAAATGTTTACCCAAAGGCAGTGAGGAGGAAAAGAAAAAGGAAAGGAGAAAAGGTTAGGGGGAGCAAGGGATGCACGACAGCAAATGGCTGTAAAAGTACAACGTGCAGTGTGTCGGGAGCAGCCATTTAAAGAACGATAAGAAAGGACATAAGTAAAAATAGGTTTTACTTTTTTACATTTTAGACAACTTACTGCTCATCTCATGTGGTTGGTTCAAAGCCACATGCAAGCATCATTCAACACAGGGATCGTTTCTGGCTTTCCCAAAGGAGTGAATGCTGACATTTTTAAAGTTGTCACATTTTTGAATCCGGTGCATCATGAAAATGCCGGTTGGTTCTTAGAATCTGAGGTGACTAATTAAAAAATGACACCAAGATATTTGGGATTTGCTGGAAATGTGGAGGCTTCTTGGCTCTGTGTAGCACTGTCCTTTTATGGGCTTGGATTGAAATTTTCACTTTTTTTTGTACAAGAAATATGATTTAAACCCCCCCCCATTTCTTTACTGGGCTGACCTATGGTGTGCTGTGAAGCGTGAGAGACTGGTTGTGATTGGTTCTTGGCTGAATTTGTCCCATTCTGGCTGCGGACTCTGGGGTTGATGGGTTTGACCTCTGCATGGCAGCGGGGTTCCTGATGGATCACTCATTACAGCCAACACACATCCAGCAGCCTGCTGTGGATATAGATACTGTATATATTGTTCTGAGAGGTTCCTTCTGCTCGTGTGCAGGAAAGTTTCACATGGATTAGTTAGCGGAGTGTCTGTTTGCACCATCTGAAGCTAATTGGCTGTATTTTGTGTAATCAATCAGTCCACACTGGTAGGTCAAAGAATAAATCGCTTTTGAGCAGGACAATAGGTGTGTGTGAGTGTGTGTGTGTGAGAGTGAGTTGCTGAAGGTGTGTGTGTTTGGCTCATTAGTGCAGTGGTTCAGAGGCGATTATTTTTCGTCATGTTGCCCAACCTGCTGAGTTGTGGCACAGTCAGCAGCCATCTTTTTTTCTACACACACTAACGCGCATGCACATGTACAGGAGTCCCCCTGTGCTTTGTGAACATACACACAAAACGAACACACACACTCTTTTGTATGTTTTTTTTCTCTCCCCTTTAATGCCTTAACAGAAACATGCTTCCATTAACACACACTAGCACACACTCTCTGGCTCTCTCTCCCTCTCCTCTACCCCTGACTTTGTCCCTGTGACCTTGGGCGGGCATTGCCAGTGGCGGCTGCTGAGAATTCTGTGCAGGGGGTTGGAGGGCGGATGGAGAAAGGTTTGGCCAGGGATCACACAACTTTCATCCCTCTATCCATCCGTTCATCTGGCTGATGAATGAGAGAAAAAGTTTTCCTCCCTCTGTTGACAGATGGCTGTGGAGTTTGGGGGGACTCGTGAGGAGTTCATTTATAATGAAGTTCCTCTTTGGATTCCAGCTCCATCAGCATCATCATTTATTTTAAAATTCTGTGCAAATGCAGTTTTCAAAAAGTGACTGACTGATCACACAGATCACAAACCAATTGTCTGACTTTTATTTCTGTCACACTCCTGCTGAATTACTGCCGCAATTAAGCCCTGTCTGCAGGAATATTAGAAAACTTTATAACTTAGTTTTATATTGTAAGCAGTATATAACATAATGCTGGCAGGTGACGGATAAAAGCTGAATTTATGGCTTTCAGAAATGTAACAAACAGCCTGGGGTAGCTGGAGAATGAAAATAATGGTACAAACAGTACATGACGTGGCCCTTGTGTTGTCAGACCCCAAGCCCATGGAACCATCAATGGCAGATTTTAGACAAACTTGTAAATGGGTGATGAGACTGAAAATGGCTAATTGAATTTGGTGTTGTCTTGTAACCCCTGGTACCAACGAGATTGACAATCTATACTTATTCATAGTGGTTTATAAATAGGTTTTAAACACCGGCATGGATTGGATTTTCATCAAAAGGTAACGCAGCAAGCAACAGTAAATTCTCCTGATATGACAATGAGTAAAATCCATTTCTTCCACAGACATTGGGGACCTTCCATAAATTTATAAATGACCACTGTTCACAAAATTGTGTGAAATGTTGAGCTACCTTTAACTTTACTATTTTTATATCCAGTGCTCCTCTCTGTTTGAAGACTTCATCTTCAGTGTCATCTCACAGCAACAAGTTAAAATTTATGCCACTGGAGAAGTTAGATACCGTATTTTCCGGACTATAAGCCACTACTTTTTTCCAACGTTTTGAACCATGCAGCTTTTACAGAGATGCGGCTTTTTTATGAATTTTTCTGCAGCCCTCAGATGGGCGCTGTAGATGGAAGTCAGTGCAAACAAAAAAGCGCCAGTTTTTATTCTTAGCACATGCAACCCAAGACGCACAACAGCAAACATCAGCACTTTTACTGCCCTGTTACAGGCACCATTCAGGTTCAGGTGTATGAATAAACACTTATGGTACAAAATCTTTCTATGTAAATATCTTATTTCTCTGCCTGGATATTGGCGGCTTATAGTCCGATGCAGTTTATATGTGACAAAATATATATTTCTTTTAAATTTTAGCGGATGTGGCTTAAATTTAGGTGCGCTCTATAGTCCAGAATTTACGGTACTCATTTAACTACCATACATGCCATAGTTGCCATGTTGGCAAGTTGTCATTTTTAAACCTGTAGCTTATTTGCTGTAGTTCAAATCAGTGGAAAGGTTTGCAAACCCGTTTATAGGAAGTAGTGATGTGTCGTTCACAGACGAGCCGACTCCCGCTGAGGAGAGATGAATCTCCATCCGCTGGTGCTCAGTTCTGCTGAAAATCCATGCAGACGGAGGCAGGACTTTATTTTGACGGGCACATCACGCAGCTAATCACACGTGAAGGAAGGAGGGCACACATGTCACAATGTTAAGACTGGCCTTTCTTCATTTGATTGGCCTTTGTTCATTTACAAGTTGGAATAAAATAGTAAAATGTAAAAAGCACTGAATAGAAAGTTGCTTACCAACACACAAACCAGTCATGATTGCTAAATTAGTCTAAAATATAAGGCTTCGAGTGATGCTAACCTAAGAGCCATTTGGGAGCCATAGGAGCCAGCTCTTTAAAGGGGGCCTAGCCAAAAGAGCTGAATCTTTGAAAGGGGCCTGAACTTCCTATCACGGAGAAATAGTAAAAGTAAAAGCAACAAAGTAATGAGAGGCAGTAGATGCTGCGTTGTACCAATGAATATATCTATAAGGGAAAAATTGCTATGAATCATGCTATACCTACACAGTTAAGATTTGTTCAGTACCCATGGTGATTATCTGACAATAAACCCAGCAAAATGTTGGAGCAGATGCTGAAGACACTGTAAAAAACACAAAGAATACAGCAGTGCTTAACACTTTGTAAATTAAAGAAGCTGTCAACTGTTTTGGGAATGATTGGGTTCGGTTGAGTTCTCACGCCAATGAAATCGCTCCAGAGTTCATTTAGGACTCGACTGAGACCACATCGAGTTAAGGTCCACGGCACAGTTGTTTCTGATCCACTCCTGAGTGCAACTGCCGTGTTCCGGCGTGCACAAACAAAGTTCTACAAAGGGGGAAAATTAACCTAAGATGAATTACCGTAAATTCTGGACTATAGAGCGCACCTAAATTTAGGCCGCACCCGCTAAAATTTAAAAGAAATATATATTTTGTCACATATAAACCGCATCGGACTATAAGCCGCCAATATCCAGGCTGAGAAATAATATCTGTTGTATGCGCTCCTACTCATTGTTCACAGTAGCATGAGGATGTTCTGTGCGCTGTTTTACCGGCATTACGGTAAAGAGTGCGTTTCGTGTATGTGTGGCTGGTATAACACATGTCGAATGTACAGAGCCGACAAAAACGTCCTTGTTATAAATAAACGGCTTGTTCCATAGCCAAAGGAGAAGACGTCTCTTAAAATTAGGAGTTGCTGCCCTCAACAAAAGATTTTGTGCCATAAGTGTTTATTCATTGAACCTGAATGGTGCCTGTAACACAGTAAAAGTGCTGATGTTTGCTGTTGTGCGTCTTGGGTTGCATAAGAATAAAAACTGGCGCTTTTTGTTTGCATGACTTCCATCTGCAGAAAAATTCATAGAAAAGCATTCTGTAAAACATGGTTCAAAACGTCGGAAAAAAGTAGCGGCTTATGGTCCGGAAAATACGGTAACCAGAACAAACATTTCCTGCGTGGTTTCAGTTAGTTTTAAACCAATCGACCTTTTTGCTTTAATTTCTGACTTGTATTATATGAACGTAACTGTTCAGAGAAAATCCAGTTTAGTGTGACCTCTGCTTTGAAGTCAGGGTTTGGTTAATTATCAATAAATTACGGGAAACAAAGGACATCAAACTGTCCCCTACCATAAGATTTGAATGATAAAGGACATCTTCGACAGTATGGATGGTACAAATGCGTGCGCCTCTTCGCGTTGTGTGACTTCCTGCAGAGTATGCCACCCACTTGGGTTTGTTATTTCTGTGCCAGATTCAGTGTGTTGATTAACTGATGTAAATAATTGATTCCACGCACACACCAGCTCAAACAGATACGCTGTCTGTGTCTCTGGCACTGTCCACCGTCCACAGTCACCGCCTTATAGCCCACACAGCTGCTGGCTGCCATTTTGAGGAACAGCTGACATTTGCCTTTTCTCTCCATCAGATACATTACTGGGCATGGGCCTCTGACATTTCTGACTGTGTGTGTGTGTTTGTGTGTGTGTGTCAGATGAGTTACTTGGGCATGCCCCCTTGACATTTTATTGGATGCTAATGGCATTCATTGCCATGGCAGCTGGAGGGGAGGCAGGTTTGGCTGCCTGTGTATAAATGGCGCCTGTCATTCACCTGTAGGCGTGTGCATGTGTATGTTGTTAAATAGGGGGAGGTTACTGTGACACATGGGCAGCGTTGGATGTGTGTGTGTGTGTGTGTGTGTTCTGTTTGTTTTGTGGACGTAATGCCTGTTGACAGGAGATTGTGTATTTGAACAGTGCTAGTGTTGCTTCCACTGAATGTGTAGGTGTGCATCTTTGTGCATGTGGGCAGTCAGTGGTCTTCCGTCCTCGTGTGTGTGTGTGTGTGCGTGTGTGTGTGTGTGTCTGGAGGGCAGGGAGATAAAGGCGCCTGCTTTTTTCTGATAAGGGCTCCCACCTCCACCTCTCTATCACTCCACTGTTCTACGCCTCTCCTCTCCATCCTTCTACCATTTCTTTTCTGTGTGTAACGGCACTGACACCACTGCCTTCCTCTCGTTACATACCTCTCTCTACCTTTCTATCTCTCCGTTAACTTCTATTTTGCACTTTGTTTGCTTCTGGAATTGATAAAATGAAGATCTAGTTCCCCAGGGCCCTTTTGAATATTTACCAAACAAAAGAGCCTTTATTATTTATGTTGGAGGCTAATGGAAAAATTGGGAGAATATACATTCAGAAGCTTTAATAATGAAAACTACAGCAGGAAATGTTATGTGGCATGGATATAGTTGGGTCTTTTAATATATAACATTACAATATAGTGTAATTTTGTTTTTTAAATGCAAAAGAAATCTTCTTTCATTCTTTTATGCCTTTGCTTGTACTTTAGTTCTTCATATGTACAGCAAGTATTTATTAATTACTATTCATGCAGTCACAGCTAAGAAATAGTTTAACACATTTTAAAACCCTTAATACTACAGTATTACCATTCGCTTTTACAATATTATGCATCAAATGAGTTTAAAAGTATGCAAAGATAAGCGGTGTAAGTAACTTAAGACATACTTGCCACATTGAAGAGCTCCAGCACTTGCTTTTTCTGCTCTTAAAAGACACAATTTGCTGCTAACTAGTAACAACTGAGAAGGAGTTGGTTAGAAAGGGAGTTTAGTTTGAATCACAAGCCTACACTTTAAAGAAGGTCTTCCAGTTTGCCCTTTCATCCTGTTAATAACTATAAATCTGACATACATACAGATGGAGTAGTGAGGGATTAGGCTGTAAGTGGTGCTCAGCAGGAACCCAGACAGAGCCTTTGGCTGTGCGCTCTGATCTCTCTCTTTGTACAGTCTCTTCCGTCTTTCTCACCGCATACCATTTCTACGCCTTTACTGTAAAGCGTAAAAGTCACGGAAGGAGCTCAAACAGTGGCTGTAGTCGGTGAGAAGATGAGGTCTGTGCTGTGGACTGAACCTCATTTGCACCTGCAAAGTGAATAAATGTAAATGTAAAGACATATCGTGCCAGTTGCTTTTTAAGAAGATCTCTTCTTTTCTGTCTGCGAACTGCGTCGTGATACATTCTCTCCCCTCTCCTCTGTTGGACATCTGTTCATTCTGTGTTCATTGCTGGGGGAGAGGTGGATCCCTCCATATGTACCTCCTCTCTTACCTCCTCTGCCTCCTGCCCTACATACGCTAGTCTTGATTTTCTCCCTTCTCACTTTGTTCACCGACTTTCATTCCTTTTTATTTATGACTGATCCTTCACTCTGACCTTTGGCTTTCTCTCACATAGACTTTTCCCTCCATTGCTCCATCCTTCCATCACGATTAGTACCTGCTTTCACTTCTTGTTTACAGCTTTCTTTCTGTCTCTTTTCTCTTTCTCTCTTTTTTTTGTATGTCTCTTCTGTTTTCATCTTTTCCACGTCTGTTTTTCTCCTTCTCCCAGCTGGCTGTTTAAGAGCTGTTTGCCATCTCATGTTCCTATGAGAGGTAATTAAAGCCTGAAACACCGACTCTCTGTGTGTGTGTGTGTGGTTATAAATGGACTAATTTCTACAGTTTTATCCAGGCTAGCTGAAATTCTTTTGGGACAAAACCCAAACTCACTACTGTCACAGACACATTCCATTAAAAGGTTTCAGGTGTCACCTTATACAGGAAATAATCATCCCGCCAAAATAAATTGTTTCTGTATAGCCTGCTTTTTACATTTTTCTTAATTTAGTAAAATACACTTGCTGAAATCTCCTTTCCTTTATTGCAAACAGGAAAAAACTGCTGAATTCCCCAAATCTTTGACTTGTCTGACAAAACCAAACACAAAACTATTTTATCTTTGTGCAAAAAAATGCAACTTTAATGTGTAAACTATTAATACACACTACACACAAAAAAGGCAAAACACTGTGCATAGTGTCTTTACTCGTATAGTTAATAGTAGTCATGAAGAACTGTTTATTTTTATGTTTTATTAGAAAACCAACAACTATATATTTATATGCTGTAATTTATTTATTTACAGTACACAATGTCCATCATTTATTTTGCCTCAGCATTATGCCTCTGGCCTGGGGACGGGCCACAGGACTTAGTGTGGCTGCTTTTCAATTTTTAAGAGGATATATACTATAATACTGCATTGATAAGTTTAACTTTTTATGCAGTCACCATCTGGAGCAGAGGCAAGCAATGCAGTCAGACATCAGATTTACTTATCAACTGTACTGTAACTTTCAGATTCTCCTGATTTTGTAGGCCACAATTAATGAGACCAAAACACAATCTATGATTATTCAAACATCGTTTCTTGTTTTTGGCCCTCCTCATTACACTGCTCTTTGTCCTTCATCATCTCTGACATGTCCATATCCTCTTCCTCTGTTATTTTCCCCAGTGCTAAAATCCCAGGTCGGCTCACACATGCCACTTGACTTTATTAAAGCTTTAATTCTGCTGCTTACAGTTTCTGTTTTATGCTGAAACTCCTGTGTCCATTAAATACTAATACAATCCCCAATACTGTAAACAGTACTGTGACAATACAGAAAAAACAAAACCTCTGGGTGAAACAATCAAAAAATCAAAATAAAGACTTGTAATACTCAGACTTTTACAGTCAGTCCGTTCACTGTTAATTCATGCTGAATGTTTTTGTCTTTGATCTAGGCTTGCAAATAGCAACACAGTGGTGACATCTTTTGTAGATGGGTAAGCACTGATCACTGAAGAATTCTTAATATACGTTACATATTTATAACTTTACAACATATAGGTTGGAAACGTGTACAGTCTTTTTGTTTGACACAGTCAAACCAATGGAAAAGTGTAAAAAACATTTGCAAGACAAGATTTCTGCTTTGCTAAGAAGGTGATGATGAATATCAAGTGGATATCAGCTTTAGTGAATGCTTCTTAGCAATTTATATTTTTACATTGAAAACATTTTGACGGAAAGATCAAACTATGTGATGTCAAATGCACGGCCACAATGAATTACCAAAATGCCTAACATTTGTGTAAAATTCTTACAAATGATTCAAGGATATCTGTAATCTTTTATGTAAAATAAAGGATTTTATTGAATATATGAATGCCCCCAGTATGAATGCACTCAACTTGAGTTGACTCCATGCAGAATACTACGAATATAGCAGCAATACTGTAGAGTTCCAATAACTCAGCTGTAGATTCTAAAATTGGCTTCATCTTATACCTGTGGAGCAAAGTAGAGACCGTGTGTCACTGTTGTCTGTTCTTTCTCATCTGCCTGTTTCTATTTGTCTCTGTTTGTCTTTGTATTTATTTGTCTTTATCTCCTCATCTCTGTTGCTTCTCTTGTCTCCCACTTGTTTTCTTGTTTTCCCAATTGCTTGTCTTTCTGTCATTAGTTCTATCTCAGCCACACCCACACAGCTCCTCTCCTCATCCATCATGCTCCAGCGCTGGTTTTCTCTGAGAGTGTGTGTGTGTGTGTGTGTGTAAATGAAAGAGAGAATGAGTCAGAGGAAGAGAGTGACACAATGTGGGTCTCTGTTTTTGTTGTCTTTTGTGTTTCATTTGTTTTATGGGCATTTAATGTTTACTTTGAGAGGAGTGCAAGTAAGAAATGAAAAATCCGAGACAATTGTGAAATGTGGCTTCCTCCCATAACTGTCTAAGAATGTAAAATTTATTTCACTTGTGCTTGGTTCACTACAACTTGATGTAAATCAAGAAGCTAATCACTTACTGTTGCACTTGCATTGACTGTTGTTCTTTATTTTTCCTGCAAAGGCTCAGTTTTCAGGAATGCCTGACTTCCCATTCATTACACATGTTCACATCTGGGAGCTGCCCAGTACAACTGTAGACCACAGAGCATTTCCAGCATCTATGGGTTGACTGCTGTGCTGACAGATTTATTACTGTTGAATGCTCAAGTTGATAAAGTTTCCCCTTTCAGGCTTCTTCTAGCTTTCTGCTCATGATGAAGTTGCCTCTCAAAATGTAAACCCCACTTTTATATCGTTATGATACCACAAGTACGGTGTTTCAAATATAATTCCATATCATTACATTGAGGGATTTTTTTTTTGTACTAAACCAAACTGGATCATGAACATTTGACAGTTAGCAAATTAAAAGCTAGGGATTTATGGATTTTGAAGGATTGTTTCCTCCCCAGTCAAACGTCAAATGAGACATAAAAATCAAATCAAAATCCTTTAGATCCATTTATTAATTTAAGCGGACATATTAACTTACCTACATGTTGGTTGCTCCCAGTGTAAGAACACTATCGATTTGCAGATATACCATGTCGATGTTGGCCTTTTAGTGTAAATTAAATTGTGGCAAATCAAATGTTTCTCTGTATCTCCTTTCCCTCAAAGATGCATCATGTCCAAAAAGATAAGAATTTCTAGCGGCTTGGAGTCGAAAGGGTAAAATATAGAGCAAATGTATTTTTTATTTCATATTCTCCAAAGTTTGCTAGTAGCAAAACAGCAGGAGGAACCAAATGTCTTGACTTTTGCTGTCCCTGTACTGGGTCCTACTTGCTTTTATGCTTAGTTTTTTGGCCCCAGTGTAGTGTTCCTGTATAGGTGCCATGTTCAGATGATGCTTAGAGCTAAAGTTTGCCGCCATATTATGTTTTTTTTGGTAAGATTCTGATTCACTGCGTCATTTGATGTGTTTCATTCGACTTGTTTTGATAATCCAACAGTGCCATTTGTTAGTTACGTGCATTTCGGTTGCATAGAAAGATGGGGAAATACAATTACTAGTGTCATGTCACAGTGTAGTGTTTAAAAACAAAAACTACATGCTCCACGTTAGGATTCAGCCAAGTGTCGGCTGTATTGTGGAGCGGAGTCCAACATTTGTTTTGCCAAGACATTAATGTGGTACTCAGTCTCAACCACAATACAGAATCTAGTGCCCAGTCTCCTCTTCTCGACACGAGACACCACAACGCACAAACAAAAACACAGCGCGGAGACGACAAACTGTGTAAGGCAGAGACACAGGATGTGCAGGAGAGGCACCTGCAGGATGGATGCAGAGCGAGCGGGTTACACTTGTATTGCAACATTTTGATTGAGCTTTGAGTATGCATGATGATGACAGTGATCCCGCTGGAGGCTTTTTACTCGCTGCAGAGAGCACAACTATGTTGGGGGGGAAAAAAAACTGCATTCAGTGCGATTTTGGTATAAAAATGTGAAAGTTTAAAAGATGCACGAAATAGTGGCTACTGTCAACAGCAATTTGTCAAGCCCCATGTTGCAAACGGTTTCAAATCGATAGCAAATTGGCATGCATAGCAGGAGAAGAAGAAGAAAAGACGAGGGAGCTCTCAGGAGAAAAGAACAGTAAAGAATATTTGAATTGTAACTGCAAAGAAATGTCAATTCAAGCTTGAATAAAGTCTCAAGGGCAGATGAAAGTAAGGTTTGAGAGGCAAGGAGGCGCGAACAGCAAAAATCGCAGCTTATCGATTAGAGGATCCTGTACTGTATTTGTTGGCAATGTTTGATTAAAACACTTTGTATCTACAAGGAGAGGCGGAGATAAAGCTGTCAACTGTGGAGACATCATGATATGAGGGTGAGGGCAGATAAGAAGAAAATAATGGACATATGAATGGACATAAAGACAAACAGTGCATGAAGAAAAAAGATGCTGGGGAAAGGGCTTGTGTTGTGAAAGCTTTAAAGACAAAAACCAAAAAAGGAGGGAAGAAGAAAGGAGTGAGATGATAATGGGCAAAGAGATGTTAATGTTGTATGTGCCCGTGGTGATGCCACTTAAAGTTTAACGCTCAGTCACACTCCCTGTCATTTATCATTTTTCTTTGCGGTCCTTAATGATGAAAGCTTTGCACATTCAGTTGCAAATGAAAGTTTGGACTTTGGCAATATTGGGCTTTTAATGATTTCTCTGAACTTTGCTTAATCAGTTGGGAACATTTGGTTAAATGCCCCCTAGTAAGTTTCACCTTTACACACATTTTTGGTAGACATCAACAAGCTCCTGGCAGAACTTCACTTGCATATTTCACGACTCCCCTTGGCAGAATATGTAGAGTTCAAGTTTGTGGCACAAACCCGACTTTGAAGCGCAGTTCACATATTTTAGAAAGTGTTGAGGTCAGGACTTTGCGAAGGTCATTCTGAAAACCTGCTTTATCCATTCAGCAACCAGCTTTGATGTCTGTTTGGGGTCATTGTCCTGTTGGAACACTCGAAGAGTTTTACCATCCAGCTGATCGTTTGACGTTATGCAAAAAAATTCTGGGGTAATTCTCCTCCCTCATTATTCCATCCACTCTGTGCAGTGCACCAGATTCACTAGCAGCAAAAATAGCTTCAGAGCATCAAGTGCGTAACAGGAGGTACAGAATTGTAAGAGTTCCTATATTACAGTCAATTTTTATCTTGCCTGACTCTTAAAAAACCTTCTGGAGCAAAGTTTATTTGTCCTTGTGGTCAGCTCAAAACTGCAAGCAGGGGGGCTTGACACTGGTATTTCAGCTGGATTTCGTTCATAGCAGACCTGTGCCATGATGGTTGCCTCATTGTTCCTTACTGAAAAAACCAACGTACTCTCCGATGAATGACACTTTAGACCTTCTTCCAGACATAAAGTGAAATGGCTCCAAGAGACATTTTCTGGCTGAATCTATCATCCTCTTTGTCAGATTTATGCTGCATTGGACTAAACTTTCCCATTGCACTGTGTGTTGGTCAATCCAATGAGAGTGGTCAAAGAAACACGTACGTTAGCACCGGCAAGAAACCAGTAATCATGATCACAAACAGCAAGATAGAGAATAAGTACTGTAGGCAGAGTAAATTAAAAAGCATTAGACACATGAATAGTCCAAATGTAACTTTATTATTGCAACTGTACTTTTACCCTTTTGTTGATGTGGCTGCAAAACTGCTGTAACATTCAGTATGTCCCAGCAGCTTACCAGGTAGACAGGCCCCAAAGTTTATTTCCAATAAATAAATGTAAAAAGGAAAATCACTGAGAATAAAACGTACTGTAAATAGTCCTTCTGTGTGTGGCCATGTGGTAAACTGGTGACCTGTCAGGACAGTGGTCTTGACAAGTGTTTGTGCAGATTGTTGTAAATGATCCACCTAAGCTATAGAGTGCTGTAATGTAGACTATTGTAGAGTCTCTAAGGAAAAGAAAGTCTAATAAGTTGCATTCACTTATGTTTTAACACATTTAAAGCCGAGGCTTGAAGAGCAGACCTACACTATTCATGCCTTTTTATCCCAGAAGCATACTAAATTTAGTTCACTTGTTCAGACCAGAGCTGCCTGGAATCTTTCACCATATCCTCAAATGTAAGACTTACACTCCAGACTCCAAACTGTAGCAGCAGATGAACCGACGGGCTTTCAAGTTTGTGGATTTCTAAAGTGGGTACTTTTACCCGTCTTCTTTCTGGTCTGACATCTAAAGCTCATTTTATGATTTGCAAAGAACCGGTCTGTAAAATTATTGTTTTTGATATTCTATACGATTAAATATTATAGTTGCCTCATCCTAGCACACTGCAGGAGGGAGAGGGAGGAAGCAAACAGAAAAGAGCAAAAGTTGCATCAAAAGTGGGGAAAGGAAGGAAGGGACAATGAGAATGAGAGGAAAAGGAGATGCACACAAGAATTGTGGAAGTGATATTAGCCAGGGTTGAAAGTGAGGACAAGTACTTTTTCTTTTTAGCCTTCTGTCGTTTACTTGGCAACACAGCTCCTCTGATTGTTCCAGTTTGGCAGTATCACTTTGTACTCAACCTCCTTTTTTCCTCTCTCTAGAAGTTAATATAGAAAAATAAAACCACACTTAGCGGTAAAAAAAAAGACCAGACAAGAAAACACGTTTGGTTTTTTTTGGTTTTTTAAAGGTTGCATTCTGTCTCCATGTATAGAAAGAAACTCGTGCAAATAGATACACACTAACATTACATAATACATGTAATACATGTGTTAAATTTAGCAGCATTGTTTTGTCTTTCAAAACAAGTCCATATCCTCCACACAGATTATGTTCCCTTATTGTCATTTGGAAGGAAACCAATTGCGGACTAACAGTTAATTTACCCAAACTCGAGCAATGTAGCACTGTGTCTTTTCGTTCCCTGATTAATTTGTGACGATCAACAAACTTGTTGCAAAAGTTGCAAAACTACTCTTATTTTGTTGTTTGGCCAAAAGCGCTCAGTTTGCGCCGCATTTCATTTAGAAACTTGTGTAAGTAACACAAGGTGAACTGTTGCTTCAGTTTGACACACTGCATTATTAGAGGATGATGGCTGCAGGGTAGAAGGCAATTTTTAATGGCCACCACTGCAGACTCACTACCCTGTTTTTATATTTTATTTTTTTTTATAGGTGGACATGAGATATTTTTAAAGATATGCTGTGTGTGTATGTGTGTGTGCGCGCTTTTGACCTCTCCAGTGATTAACATGTAGTGCCTGTGCTCTCAGAGGGGTGGGTGATGTTTTGTGTGTGCGCGCATGGTGGAGTGCCATCGCAGGGCCCTCTGCTGAGGGAACAGCTGTCAAGGGAGGGGCGCGGCTAATGATGGCTATGCATCACTGTGTGTGTGTGTGTGTGTGTGTGAGATGGGTTGGAATTGGTTTCTGTCCCTACGTCATTCTTCCATGTCTGTCTGTAAGCTGTTGGGTGCCTTCAGATATGTGTGTGTTTGTGTGTGTGTGCTAGCCTTGAGTCTGACAGTCTGTCACACAAGCTTTCTAATTGTGGTTAAAAGATAGCGGGCCAGAGTCGGCCTAATTCATCATTCACCTAGTGCGCACACACACATGCGCGCACGTGCACATACGATGCTCGCACATAGCAAACTAGGTTGTGTGATTTGGCAGGCTTCTTAGCTGTTATCAGACAACACACTGCTTTCTGAGGTTAGCCAGTGTTGCAGGAATTCATTGTATGCATGTAAATTAGCATTTACAGTATGAATAAAATTTCACTAAGACTATTTTTTGGCACAAAGTTGATAAGAGAAAAGACAAAAAGAGAAGAGAAGGAAAAATTGTGAAGGGGCAGTGAGGGGAAAAGGTGTAAGGAGAAATATATGAAACAGGATGACAAAGAAAATAGTAAGGATAAGAGGAGTGCAGCAGATAAAGGAAATGCACTGTTGTAGATGGTAATAGTGAGAAGAGAAATGAAGTAATGGACGAGGCAGAAAGAGAAAATTATGTGAGGACAGCATGTAAAACAAAGATATAGGAAAGCGGGTGTAGAAGAGAGAGACAGAGGTGAGGATACAAAGATGATGGAGGAACAGGAATGGAAGAGTAAATGAAGGATTGATTGAGGAATGGGTGGGAGAAAATGGAAAGGCATTGAAAAATAATGAAAGAGGGCGAGAGAAAAGAAAGGAGAGGAAGCAGAAGGAAAGTGTGTTAATCTGTGCTGGCAGCCTGGCAGCCCACAGGAAAGAAAAAAACAGTTTGTAACCCTTTCTTTCACTCTTTTGTCCGCCCACCCTCCTTACATTTCACCAATTTGTTCCAGTATTTCTCCTTCCCTGTGTTTCGGGCCTGTTGCTTTGTTTGTGTGTGTGTTTGTGCCCGTGTATCTGGGGCCATTTCGCATGCGTGTGTGTGTTGTCTCGTGTTTGAATTTCCATAACGTTTCGTGCACGTGCGTCCTCTTTTGCGTGAATATCGATAACACTGGCAAAGACATTATTTAAACTGACGATTGCATGTCAGCAAGTCAGCCTCACTTTTCCTGCCTCCAAAATAAATTCCGATTCCTGCCTAAAAATTGTGTCGCAAACACACCCACACATCAGAACACATGCTGCAGCTCTCGGTTACAGAGATGGCCAGTTTGTGTCTGTGGGTCATCACTCTACCTCGGGTCAAGATTAAAGGATTCCCTGCCAGGAGATGAGCAACTCTTCTGGCTGGGAGGAGGAGAGAGACAGAGAGGTTTATGGAAGAGTTACTTTCAAGTCCAGACGATGGAGAGATCCACAGGCCTGTCTGGCTACCTGCTGCGGAGAGCTAACAAAAACAATACCTGTCTAGATTTGTCACGGTTAGCGTTACAAAGTGGAGATGAGCGAATGTGTGTTCAGGTGACATCACTGCATAACATGACCTGCAGCCTGTCAGCCAGCATTCCTTCAACTCGATATAATAATTTGTATTCCCTTTTTAAATGAGTTGCAATATGGTTCAGTGATTAGAAATAGACCGCGGTGTATGTTTGAATACTTAAAGGGTCCGTTCAACCAAATTACAACAGAATCAATATTTTCTGGAACTGCCATGCATTGTCATTTAGATGCTAGAACCTAAAGACCTCAAGACGTTTGGAGAATATTCTTGTCACACACCTACCTGACGACAAAGTCTGATAACAGGGTGAAAAGAAGAAACCTGGCAATGAAGAAGAAGAGTGAAGTCGAGAGACAGAGATAGAGGGAGAAGGAAGAGGAAAAAGACGGTGATTCACTCATAGAGGGAATGCCTTGAGGTTACAGCGACAGTAGGCAGACCAGGAGTGTGTGCATCGAGCCCATGTTCGCAAAATGACTGTCCAAGCCTGTGGTTGTGTGTGTTAGAAGTTAGTTGTGCTGAGCATGCCAATGGACTGCAATGTGTGTGTCTCCACGTGTGTGCTTACTTCTGAGTGTGTGCCGTGTTGCTTGAGTCCAGGCGAGCTGCCGGACATGCTAGTGATCTGTTGTACTTTTCCACCACAGGTGGTTAACTAATCCCCCGAGTGTGTGTCTGCGTGTAAGGGTGTGTAGGTGTGTAGATGTAAGACAGGCAGCACTGTAGGGCATCACCTTGGTGGAGGTATTAAATCTTTTTCATCCTCTCCACGGGCTGTGGGAGGGATCAGGAAACCGATTCATTCACGCAGACACACAACCACACAAATGCACGTAACTGCTTTATAGAATAGACACACGCTGAAACAGAACATTTTGAGTATTATGACCCATACGCACTGATTCACATGCACAATCGCTTTATTCCAGACGCACACACACATGCACACACAGTCTCCTAGTTTTTAATGTAACATGCTCACTAAGCTGTCACCGTGTCACTGAGTCATCCCACACACTCAGCCTGTACAATCCGAACTAGGCAGTGTGACAAATGCAAATGCAGTGTGAGCTGGGACATCAGTGTCTGATGAACTGGCGTTTTTTTTCTTTTCAGATTTTGCCAAACTGCCCCCTAGTTATTTGTTCTCATCAGCATTGTAAAAATAAAGTGATCAACAGATGTAACCGTTTTAGAAACCCCACACTTTACTGGTATGTGTGTTTATTACAACAGTAATTGCTTTTATGGCTTTTATCCTTTTTGTTTAGTTGTGAATCACTACGAGGACTGGTCTGGTGCTCAGCTTAGAAACAGGTGTTTACCGTTTTGTTTTAATACTCTAATATTGCTCCCAGCGGAGGTGGAAAAAATATGTGCCTTGAAAAAACTCAACATAGGCAGAAGTATCCTTCCGTTTTTTTAAAAGTATTAGGTACATTCATCAAATTTGACCTGAAGTACAAAACTAAAACACTTCTGAATGTCGTGCTGTTACTAACACAAATGTCCACATGTAAAACAGATTTGATTTCCAAAGGTGTAAATTACAGCAAAATATATAAATGTATAGTTTATTCACATAAAAAATCCTAAAATAATAGTCAAAGAACTGTTACCTACAGGATTGTGCTGTCCTCCCCTCCCCTAAAAACTACATCTAAAATACGGAATACCTTCATATACCTGTAGGAAGAAGATTAGGATTTATCACGGCTGTGAAGGTGGACGTTAAGGCATTTTGAATGCATGTGAACAAGTCTGGCAGTTTTGTGTAGCTGCAGTATACTTGAAATATGTTTTTTCTCTATAAAAATGTCTTTGGGAGGAGACTTGGAGCCGGTAATTTTTTATTTCTTTGAAGAAATATAGAGGATGAGAGTGTTGACAGTGTCAGTGTGTCATAAGCTCGTTGCTGCTTGAATCTGTGAATCCTTTTTGATCAATTACAGTCATAAATGTGAACACAAGCCAGGTATTACTTCAAGGACCTGTGCTGCTCAGAGGTCAACGCAAGTGACGGACGTGTGGAACCAAAACGTGTGTAATCACATGCCTGCAAACTTGTTATTGCTGAATGGAGACCAGTTGCCCAGGTGTTTTTACTTCCTGGATTACCGCAAAACGTCATGTGTCTGTAAGACTTACAGTCACATGACACAAAGAAGCTTAGGTAAGGATTATGTCTCCTATTCACACATAAATAGATTATTCCCAGATATGCAAAGCCATGTCATCCCTCACCACTGACAGATCAGAAAACAAATATTCAAAACCAAAATCAGAAACTTTGGTTTGTGTTTAAAACTTCTACTCTTTGCTTGTTTTTGCCAAATCTGCAAATGAACCAAACCATGGTAACAAGAAAACCTGTTAGTCTGCAGAAGACATAATACTAAACATTAGTATTAAAAAGAATTGACAGAAAAATCACTCCCTAGATGTACAAAGCTGGTCAAGAAACACCCCAAAAAAGCAATGTGTTGACTCTGGTACTTTTCAGATATTTATTTGTAAAAAGTTTGAACGTTTATGGTTTTTCTTCGACTTTACAACAAATAAAACCTCAATAAAATACATTTACATTTGTGGTTGTGATGTGACAAAATGTAACTCTTGGGAAATCGTGTCTAAATTATTTTTGTACAAGAATTTCATAGTGAAGTGTTTTGGTGTAAATGAATGTATTTTTTTGACCAAGGCACTGTAACTCTTGGGAAATCGTGTCTAAATTATTTTAGGTACAAGTTTAAAAAAATTAATAATAATGTTGTCATAGTGACCAGTGTTTTTTTTGTTTCCATGTGTTATACCAGCCACACATACACGAACGCACTCTTTTCAGAACATCCTCATGCCTACTGTGAAAATGAATATATAAATTATTTCTCAGCCTGGGCATTTTAGTCCGTTTATATCTGTTTATTCATTGTGATATTCATCACCAAAGCAACAGGGTGTCGCATTTGATGAGAAACAGTGGGATGAATGAGCAGGCAGGAGTTTTCTCACATAACCTGCGGAAGAATGAACAAACCAAATCAGATCTATGTGCTCCTAGACGTGACGATGTGACTTCTCTCAGAACCATCAGTTTTTCATTGTCTGAAGTCTGTGCCCGTGTGCATATTGTCCACTGTCATCAGTCGGTGCTGCTGCCTCTCAGTACGGCCCAAATAAACACAGAACAACAGCAAAGATGGGATGAATGGAGATCGTTGTTGGACATTTATGGAGAATGTGTATATTGTTGTTGTTGGAAGGTTTTTGAGGGAACTCCTACTGCACCAATGTTACTCTAAGCTCATGGTTCATATTTCAGTTACACTTGCACATGTGTGACAACAGTGTTTACAACGGAGCTAGATACACATATGTATAAGCTGAAATAAATTCTAACCTGAACATTGAATCCACATCTTAACCCTGACACTGCAACTTTAAAGTTGTAAGGACCACTCAAAGTGTCCTCACCATGACGAAATGTCCTCAAACACACACACACACTCTCTCAGTAAATCCCTAGATACAAGATTTGGGTGCGGAGTTCACTAAACTGGAACAGGACATCACACACACACACACACACACACACACAAAAGCACAAAAGCACAAAAGCCTCAAGAGCCAAAACAGTGATGGAGTTTAAGGATTTGCCATCAGCTGAGCTTTCTCAGCTTCCTCTTCCATCTAGGTGTTTGTGTGAAGGCTAACAGTTTGTTGGTTCTATTTGGAGCAGCACCGGAACGGAGCCGCACTGTTGCTCGGTCCTATAGAACTTTTCGACACACACACACAAACACAAACTGTCCTTGGTAAACTGCCAACAAAGTGCCATGCCAAAACAAATGGGGACATTTTTTTTTTAAATCTAAACTTTGAATGTGTGGGTGGCACCAGGTCCATGGCCAGTCTTGTGTCTGTGTGTAGCTTGAACCAGGAGACAGTTTAGCTCAGTATGAAGGTGGGGAACTGGTCTGGCTCTGTTTAGACTTTCAGTACTAGCCAGCAGTATTTCTTTTTTATTTAGATTTGTGGTATATTAGATATTTGATAAGCAAAGAAGGGAAAGTCTCACACTATATGAGGCTGGTTTTTACAATGCTGGTCAATCTGCTTGGATGCTGATGCGAGTCATATTAAGTAGCCATTGTGTACAAATGCAGTGGATCTCACTCTGCGTTGTGTCTAACAAAGATGTCCACACCTCCCAAAGGCTGTGATGACTTTATTGCACATTCACGGAGGTGTATGCCTCAAAAGGAGGAAGCACAGACGACTTCAAAATAAAATAGTCACAGTACTTCCTGTTATGCCTTCTCTCCCCATCTGAGTCTGTGCTAATTCTTTATGTTTGTATTAATAAAGTCTCGAGAGCAGATTAGCAGGGTTATTGAGAACCAAAATTAGAAACAATATTCATATGAACTACGTGACACCGGATGTGACAGTGTGTTTACCAAATTAAAAGTCTACCAGTATGAGACCTTACAATAATATGACGCGTCCTGCACATATTATAGCGCAACCACACTGTACTACACAAACAGTTCTATGTAAATCAAACTGACTTGGCTGTTTCAGAAAATGTCGAACCATAACCTTAAACACCTTCATTACTGACAGTGTAGACAAATGTCAGGACATGAACTTCCATTCAGCTTTACTGGCGCTGACAGATTCATTTCAAACTGAATGACAGGCTGCAGGGACAGAGGTCTTTGTTCGTGCAGTAATACATGGAATATGGGGATGAGATGTCTTAAGTGACTACAATCCACCAACATCTGTATAATGGTCAGGTTCAGGCAATTTCATATTTACAGAAAAGTGACCTCCTGACTGACTTGGCAGTGAGGTATTTGCTTATTGGCTACTTGCGGAAAACAAGACCTTGTCTTTCACGTTGTTCTACTCCCACTGGGTCTCTGCTTTGCATCTTTGTCCCATTTTCTTCCGCTTACTTTTCTTTCTTTTCCCTCCTCCTCTTATCTCCGTGCCCTTTTCTCTCAGTCCAAGTTTCAGCATGCTAACAGGTGGGGGGTAGAGAAAGATTAAAAGGTGATTAAGACAACATTGGAGGTAGTTTCTACCTGCTGTGCCTCCTGCTGTGTTATCAGAGCCGGCCGCCTTGTCTGGTGCTTTCTTTTTTTTGTCTCCCTTCTTGTCTTCTCCTTTGCTGTCTGTCTTCCATCCTCTTTTTTTTCTCATTTCCTTTCATCTCTTTCCCTTCATTTCGTCTTTTCATTTAGACTCATTTCTTCTTTTCGTGCAATCCCCTAAAATTTTTGTAACCTCACTTCTTTTCCCGTCCTTTTCCTTTATTCTGTCCCTCTTCAATTATTTCTTCTTGTCTTCACAGAGTTGTGCGAGCCTGTGTTTACCTCAGCTTGTTGATGCCGCTGTTAATCACCTTTGTCTAAATCTTGCTAATGTTTGAATTAATGTCAGGGTTGACATACAGTGACGGGCACTTGAGGTGATTGAGCCAGCAGAACCAAATGTGCAGAAAAAAAAAAAGAAGAAACTGTTTGATTTCATGCCACTAATCATTGTCTTGGACAGCATCGAGCCCTTGACGCTGTGATGGCATCTGTCTAAAACGGTGAGGAGGGGGAAATGTTGATTTAGAAAGTGCCCCATTTAAATTATCAGCTAAATGAATTGTACATGGAGCGCAGTCATGCATTTTAAACAGTTTTTAATCTTATTGTAAATATGCTGCTGTTTTGCTGCTATGTGGGGGAATTTAAAGAGGGGAATTTGTTGTGGGCTAGACCATTTATTGGCCCGCCTTTTTTTTTTTATGTCCAAAACCGTCCTGAGCTAGAGAGTTCGGTGGCCAAATCTGACCCAAGCCTGAAAGACACTGTAATTCATATCCAAACCCAAGCCTGACGCAGTTGAGTTTGTGCTATTTTATAAGCATTTAACCAGAATCAAGTTTGCCACTATGGGCTCGTTCTTGTTAACTAGCAGTTTAAATAACAAGAAAAAAGAAACAGGGATTCAAGTAGTTTGATTTATGGTTGTAGATCATTATAATTACCAATTTTTGACTAAACCTGACCCAAACCTGAGAATCTTTCTATTTCTTTTCTCCAAATCGGACCCAAACCAGCCAGATGTGTTGATATATGAACCCTCCAATTTGGCCAGGGATGGGATAATCCTAATGGGAGAGTCTTGTTTGCGCTTTGCAAATTTAAAACTCTCTCAAATCATATTGCAGCTTATTTTTTTAAATCATCATCACTCCTGAAGAAGCACTTTGGAAAATCATGCATTTTCTGGCTTGCACTATTGAATTAATATCTTCAGTCAAGGGTATATTGGTTTCAGGAATGGTCTCTTTCCTTCAGCTTTAAGGCTTTTTACATGATACTTCTCTATGCAAACTTCCTTACATTGAGAAATTGAGGCATGGCAGTTTTATTATTATGGGCATGACTATTTAAAATTGTATAATGTAAACTCTGCAGGCAAAATTATATATTGTAACGCACTGCATGTTGGTGATGTTTAAATTGGTAATTTCGCATGTGTCATGACATGAGTTTGATACCACTACTATCTGTTTTTCATCTATTGTAAGCCACACAAAAACTGTGATGGTGCTTTGTTAATCCTATGGGATCTACAGTTAATCATCAAAATTAATTTGACTTTAAGTGGCTATGTGAATAGTTTTTAACTGAAGTTGTACTTTGTTTGAAACGTGACCATGAAACAGTGGTTCTTTATATTAACACTGAGAACACTGACTGACAAACTCAGCGAGATGTTGGCAAGAGATTGTGGGTGAAAAGGGAGCGAGGTCCTGAGAGAGACAGATATGTGAATGCAAACGCTGAACAACTTATCTCCAAGCAAAACAGAGATAGAGACAGAAGGACAGGCAGTGGGAGACAGACAGACAGACAGACAGACAGACAGACAGACAGACAGAATCAGATCTGTGTGGATGAAAAAGGAGAGACTGATCAGGAGAGCAGCCAGAGCAATATATAACATTCAAAAAACAAAAGTGTAAGAGGGCATGAGAAATAATCAGTGAGGCATGTTGTTAATGTGTCCAGTGTTAACAGTGGAGTGTGTGTGTGTTTGTGTGTATGCATGTGAACACCATGAATATTTTTAGCTGTGATGATGAAGCTCAGTGCATCTGGTACCCCTAGCCCTAGGGAGGCCAGAGCAGACACACACACACACACACACACGGTCTTACTTTATTTCTCTCACTTTCTGTCTCACACTTTCATCTGTCACAAACACACACATGCACACACTAAAATGTGTAGCCCATACACCGAACACACTTAAATGGATGTAATTACACATGGGCAAACAATACAGTTGCATAAGGCATGTATGTTCAAATGCACCAATATTTACTGAATGCACGCACACACGCATACACACACACACACACACACACGCGCACTGGATTCCAGCCTCCCCGAGACAAAACCTCGGTAAAGGTGGAGAGGCATTTTTGTTATTATCCGTTTTAGCTTTTACTGCCCATTTTCCAATTTTTTCATTCTATCTGTCTTGTTCTTTTTATTTCTTCTTAGCAAACAACTTAATTATATACACAAGAAATATACAATAGAAATTGACCTCAAGGTCGTCATCAGCATTCATCTGAAGACTCTCCTTACTTGACTGAACACACACACCGTTAAATGAGAGTTTCTCAAATATATAGTTATACTGTTCCTATTAGGAAGTGTGTAACCCCTTTTCCAAAAAAAGTTGGGTTTTTCCTCGGTCTATGAACTGTAACTATAGATTAATAAGTTAGACATTAACTAACTTTTACCTGCTACTAACTTTACCTAATAATCTTAGTTCTTGTGTGATTTGCTTAACTGTAATAAACTGACTCTCCATCAACTCATACTTGAAGAAAAAACTGTATAGTACTTGTATCAGTATAAGCAAGTACACAGAAAAGAACTGAGTCGGGAAAAACTGGTGACATTCTCACTCAGGATCAGACCTCTAGATCTAGCCCCAAAGAAAAACTCAACCGTAGGCAGAACGTGTGTAACGTGGAACAGGAAAGATTGAGATTGGATACTGGGCAAAAACTGGGATTTCTCTGAAAACTTTGTTGTGTATGTATTAAACGCATACCAGGTTTACATACCACACATACAGTTATCGACTCCTCAATCTCACTCCTGTGTTTCTGCACCTTCGTCCAAGTCAGTCTTTTTCCTTTATTATTCGCATACCGCACAGTATACAATGCCAAAAAGCCCACACAATACATAGAATACAGTACATCTTCTGTATCATGCACGTCGATTGTGATCGTGGCAACACAAAAGTAAAACAGACCAATAAATACTCATAGTTCCAGTTCATACAGTACAGAGATGACGCAGGATGAAGTATCATTACTTGAAGCCGATGGCAAAGGAAGAGCTCTGAATTTACTGTACACCATTCAGTATTTTCTTCAGCAGACCCGGAGGTTTGTAGTTTCTCCTCGAATGCCTCCTTCCTCTTTTCTCTTCCTCTGCCCTTCTGCCCCTTGTTGTCCCGTCTTCTCCTCAGCTTCTCTCAGTTTTGACTATTAGCGTCATCCCTGAGGGGCAGTGAGAGATAGATGGGAAAAGGTGGTGGTGGTGGTGGGGTGTTGGTGTAAAAAGCAAAGTGTCCCTGAGTGGTACACACACACACACACACACACACACACTTGCTGATTACACTCTTTTCCCATTGTGCCGTGGGGTCACATGAGTGTTTCAATAGAGTGCGGTGGTGACCTTCACACCACCGCACTCTATCTAAAAGTTACAATGGCACCTCAAAGTGGTCTACCTTTAGTCAGGAGCCCCCTTTGTCTTTATGTCTTTGCAACTTAAATGAACAATACGAAATGTATTGTACCTTGGGATGTTGAAGCCACTCACCTCTGACAATGAGAAATCTGGTGTGAAATATAGTGAGACTATAAATGACTTATTTAAAACCTTGGACATGTTACATGCACGTGCAGTATATACAACACACCCCATCTGTAGCCTTGTTGCTCCTGAATCCAACAGCATGTCCATCCATGAGGAATTGTGGGCTAATGAGACACAAAACAACATCAGGGGCTTCAGTGTTCCACTTTTATTTTCCGTGAATTGCATTCTTTTGCAAAGCCAACAAACCACCTACAGATTGTGCTTTGGCAATGTGAGCTCATCAGACTCTCTCAGTTCTGTCAAAAAAAAGTCTGAAATTCTGCTTCAGTGTCTGTAAACATCCACCCACTCTGCCATCTTCTCTGTCCATGTCCTTTTGTCCGGTCCTCTTCAGCCATCACATCTTTATTCCAGTAGTCATTTGACAACTCAGCATTTTCTATCTATCTGTACATTTCCCCATTCAGTGTAGTGTTCCTTCTGAGTGGCTGTATTGAAGCGTAGTCGATAGTGTTTTGCTTTGTTTTTCTACCAGCTTTTGTTCACTTGAGTCTAATTGTTTTGCACCACAGAGTACTTAACGGAATGAAAGCCATTTAGGTTGAGACTTGGTAAAAGGACCAGTAATGTGCACTAAGGAAATGCGGTCCACGCTGGAACCCCAGCAAACCGCAGTAGTGGACATGCGTGCATCGTAAATTCAGTGTTGCAGATTTCATTCACATACAGTCTGCAGATTTCTAAAGTCAGCATATCTCAGACACCCGCCCTAACACATTCACACCTCAGACTGAGCTCAGGAAAATGCGAGGGCACGTTTGCGGTACAGTAGCTATGTTTCGCAATATATGTTTTACCGGGAATGCTTGGATACATGTGTATGACAGATCTTCATATAGAAGACGCCCAGTCAGCAGCAACATTAATACTGTACCTGGTGGCTGTCATGTTGTTGGAGACCAGGGTAAGTTTGGACACTCTGATCTGCGTCTAAGCCCTAAACACAGCAAACTGTGGCGTATGTGTTCTGACACATGTTGATCATTTCCAAAAGTACAGTTTTACATGCTGAGCTCTGTGCAACTCAAAATTATAAAAACAAAAAAAACAAGTAAGTGGTATTAATTTTATGGCTGATTTGTTTGTGTGTAAATATCACGTGTGTGTGTGTGTGTGTGTGTGTGTGTGTGTGTGTGTGTGTGTGTGTGTGTGGACCTGTATGTGTGTGTGAGCTCATGTTTGTGAGTGTCTGTCTCAGCTGGCATGGCACAGCCACATCACCCATGAGTCAGATGAGGCTGAGCTCATCTTGACAGTGAGGGGAGGGTGCAGAGCAGGAGAACTGGCTTAGTAAGGTGATCATCGATGCTTTCTCAGTGTTTTTGTGTTTCATCATAAGGTAACGATGAGCTCTGAGTTGTCATAATGAAATAAGCATACTGCTGAACGGCATTATCTTCAGGCAGGGCAGACTTTGATGTCCTGTTCATGACCTCTTCCTGAAATCTGTCTTTTTGCTGTATCCTCGCTCAACTCGCGCTGCACTTTGGCTTCATTCCTTTATGAACTACTTTAAAAAGTAACAGAATTTCTCTATTGTCAGAAGGTCATAAACTGTTTGTTTTTAAGATCAACTAGCTGCTGCAGCATAATGTTTATTGGATGATAAATACATGGGACCTCTACAGTGATTACAATTTGAAATTAAGTCAACACTAAGTCTTTACTTTAGTGTGCGTTAAAATAATGTGTAAATAAATCTCATCAAAACTACTGTATTTGTTGCTGAACTGCTAATCTATGTTTTGGCTTTCATTTAGTTTCCAAGAGAAAATATGACGAAAAATACTTAAAGGAAATGGTGTGTTTTTTGTTTAGTTTTTTTTTAAAAGTGATGGTTAAAAAAAGATGATGTTCTGTTCGCTGAACTCATGAGGGAATCTGTACACAATCCACTCACAGACGCAAACACATCTACCGAGTCCAATTTTCCAATATACACATGGGAGCTCCACCCTCCTTATCCCAGCGTGCCTCTCCACAACTCTACATTACATCAGCTTTGGGAAGAGTGCCGGTCCAATCTGGACCTCGTGTGTGTGTGTGTGTGTGTGTGTGTGTGTGTGTAGGTGAAAGTGGGGTATCTGGACAGTGACTGGGAGAAAGAGGTGGCTTGGAGCTGTGCCCATAACAGAGTGTACCTCTCGGGATGGAAATCTGTCCTTTTATCCTCAATGGAAATCTAGAGCTGCAGATAAAAAAAAAACAGGAGTACTGCTGAGAATCCCAGCAATATACACATGAACATCAAGGTGTAATAGTGATACTTTTGGTCCCTTAATGTGTAAATGTATATAAAGAACTATGGTCGAGTCATACCAATAGACATTATACAGTAACTGCATGTAAACTGTCATTCCGTGGTTCAGTCAAGCAACTTGTATTTTTATGAAAATACAGCACAGTACTGCTGTACTTTGATGCTACTCTTGGACATCTAACTCTGACCTGTCCAGGACTTGCAGCACTTGTAAAAATGAAGCATTGGAGGCCACAGGCCATTCTCAGTAGTTGGTCTGATTTAAATGCTAAATGAGGAAAAAAATGCTGAGCATTTGCTGGCAGATAAGAGTGAGAGCAGAGCATTTTATTGTTATTCAGTTTACTGTATCACATATGAATGTTGTGGGACTACACAGGCATCGACCTGACATATTTCTCTTATTGTGAATACAAATCCAGATCCAGATGGGTCAGATGTTGAATTTGTGTATTCCTGTAAAATTAATGTTTAGGTACATGTGTATTTGGCACTTTTTGTACAATTAAAAGGGCCCAAAAAATTGTAATCCCTTTTAAAAAAGTTGCTTTAAGTTACTGAAGTCTGTCGTGTTGAAGTTGATACAGACTTTTAAAGTTTGTGCTTTATTCCTTCTGCCACCAGGCATTGCAAAGTAGCTTCCTCGTCTCCGGTCCACAATATCGTATTGTACCATCTGTACACGCATAAACAGCGTTTTACATTTTAAGTCTGATATATCACACAGCTGCTCTTACACCCCTGTATAGATGTTGACTTTTTCACATGATGTGGACATAACATTTCCTATAGATAGTTTCTTTGTCTCTCTGGCATAAGTATTATTTCACACAGTTACACTTGTTCATATTTTCTCTGGCACAAGAACGCGAAGCGCCACGCTGAAGTATTTGTTATTATTTGATATCTTTTTGCCCCTCCTGTAGCTGTACCCATCCAGGTTATTGACATCTCTACACACATGCTCACAGGCGGAAACTCTGCAGGCAGGAGCACAATGTGTGTAAATATTGCATTGTTAAATGATAAGTGAATCATCTGGATTTGCCAACCCGGACAGATTAAGTTCAGCTTAGGCTGCTGTCATGTTTTGTGCACCTAATTACTATGCATGGTTTTGGAGCTTTGTGCCCATAAATCCTTCATAAAAACAAACAAAACAAATGAGCTGGTCAACTTTTTTCCCTATAGTCTGATATTAGAGAGAGCTGTAGCCTGAGAACGTGTGTCTCTCTCCTCTCATCTCTAAAACTGCACATCTGACCCGAACATGCAGTGCTCTTCATTAGAAGAAGACTGCATCATTATTAGACTGTTTACATTTAACATTCTTTGAATGCACAGTCCAACTGTGTATGTGCCGGCCCGTTGTATTTATTGTGGCATCTGGGCAACTATTAGATTTAGATTGTTTAGATCTGCTAATTAGAAATCAATCAGCTTTTTTGCTAGAGCATTGCAGACAGCAGCAGAGTGGCAGGATAAAAAAAGATATAATCACCATGAAGTGATGCCTCCTTGTTTTTAAATCAAAGTCCGCCCACATTCGTCTAACATTGCTGCTAACACAAAGTGGCCTCGAAGACTAAAAAAGTATATTTTTACCAAGGTTTTTTTTTAAATTAGATACTATATATGGACCAAAATGTGTCTACCTCTTGTGTTGCTTTTTTAATGTGGTTAAATCTAAACTAATTCATGAAAAATAAGGTTTTAAATCAATTACAATAACATACATGCTATGCTGCAGCACAAATGAAGATCTGTCCTGATCATCCTGACGGGGAAGGACAGTTTTAATGCCTACGTCTGTACATGTTGATAGAACATGTCAGAAACACTAGCAATAGATCTATATGTGGGTTTTTCTAATTATTTAACTGACTTGACTGTGTGTGTGTGTGTGCGTGTGGGAGGCGCGTTTGATTTATGGTGGATGTATGTTTCAGAGGAACTTTTTCTTTTTCTTTCCACCACTCGTCCAACGCGTCCCTCTCCTCCTTTATTGTCTCCATCATTCTTTAAGTTTTCTCTGACTCGGTTTCTCCCTTTACCGTCCCCTCCGCTCTCTCCCTTTCCACCTTCTTCCTCTCCTCATCCCCCTCCTCCGTCTCTCTGTTTGCAGCTTGCCTATCTGCATGTCTATGTTTTGACTGTGTGGGCAGGATTCTGTCAAAACCTGCGCCGTTTGTGTGTATGTGTGTGCGCACGTGTCCGTGCATGTCGCAACACATGTATCAGCGTGTGCCTGCTTTACTTCGGAATCTGCGTGTTTGTATGTTTGTTGCTTGTGTATGCCTGAGTTATGGTGGTGTGTGTCTGTGTGTGTGTGTGTGTGTACGTGCAGTGGTGGTGATCTCTGTGCTTGTTCTCTGTAAGTATGTCAGCATGCATTTGTTCTCAGGTTGTGTTTGTGGGCTTAGGTGTGCGTGTTTGTGAGAATTCCACCCTTATCTGTGTCGTGTGTGTGCGTGTCGTTGATGTGCACATTTTTCAGTGATTGTGTGTATGTTTTGCATGTGTATTTGTGTGTTTTTGAATTTTGTGTATGCGTATACGTCTTCCTTTTTCAGTTTCCTCAGTCTGTCAGGCTTGGAGAAAAAAAAGTGTTTTTTCTAAAATAAACTACTTTTTTCTTCTCTTTGGATGAGAGAGAGAAAAAAAGGAGGAAAAAAGAGCCGGCTTGTTTGATCGATTCCTATCCCAAAGCTCAGCTTTGATTTTACCACGCCTAATCAATGAATCCTTACACGCTTATGCACACTCGCAGGCACGCACACGTACACAAAGAAAACAGCTTTGAGATTTTCTTAGCTGCAGGTTCAGCTTTTCAAACAGTCAAGTCAAGAGTGTGGCGTCAAGTGCCTCTCACCCAGCTCCCTACTGTTTCCTCCTCCTTGGCGTGGTGGAAAACTTTCTAAGAAGCACTTTCGCTCGGCATAAGAGTGCTTTGCCCTTGTGAGAAGGCTTTGTAAAGAGTTATTTTATTATTTATATTTATGTATGATTTTTTTTTTTTTCAACAGGGTGTCTTGTATTTTAAATCACACATTTTAACCTTTTAAGATGCTACAACAATGGCTGCTTGTGATGTCCTGTTCATTGCAAATACGCAGACTGACGATGTTGGTTCGACACCACAAAGCGTTTTTAAAGGTCTGGTATTATGGCTGCTTTGACTTCTTTCATAAACTCTGATAGTTTAAATCTATCTGTGGCATTTTACTCACTATCAACGTTACTAAATCTATCCGTTCCATCAACCTATGAAACTATTTGCATCATGTTGTATTATTCATGAGCACCTTCTCTGATTAGTTGGGGAATACTTTTTAATAAATAATGCATTTTCTTTTATATGAAGTATAACTCAAACCTGCAGCTGTGTAACAGTATATAGTGATCTGTGATGGAGTCTGAACTTGCACAATTGAAATGTTACCAGGATGTTTCAGAACTATAGATCAGTTGTGCATGTCCTGACCCAGTAAGAGCCATTTAATTTAAAATGTGAACAGGGGTTTCTTTTGGTTTCTTATAGCTGAGAAACGGAACTAAATTGTTTTCTTTATCGCACTTGTTTTAACTTGAGTCAAGAATATCAACATTTTTGATTGTTTAAAAAGACCACATATATAGAATATGTAATTTTACAGGAAAATAACCTCAACACATACAGAAGTTCATTTTTGTTGTTTTTCACAGTTCCAGCCTTTCACATTTTCTCTGAGTAAGTAATTCTGACAAGCCTTGAAACTGCAACAACCAGAGGTTTGTTGACAGTGCTTCACTCCAGAGATGCCATTTCAAAGTCTGCTCGCAAGACACTTGAGAAATTGATGACCAAGAAACAGCACGTGTGCTTGTTCTGAATTCACAATGTATGTTCAAAGTGTTTCAATTTCACAGTAAGTGAAAGCACCAGTGAAATTTCTCAAATAACTGATATTTGTGAGTAGGTGTGCTTTTGCATATTAAATATAGGGTGAGAGGTGTTTTGTGTGTGTGTGTGTGTGTGCGTGACATTGGTCGTCTGTATGTAAACCCTCATTTGTCAGCAAATTAGTAGGCAGAACGGAGCCGACACACTTGATGCTGACAGCCCTCAGTAAGTACAGTGTATTGTAACCAAAACCGTCCATTTGTTTCCGTCTGCTCTCTAAAAATGTGCGACAGCTGCCATCTTTAATAAGGGCCGTCGTCGTTCACACGTGTCTGCCTGTCATTATTCAGGGTAGGTGCATGCATGGAGTACAGTCAGCACAGCCAGCATCTCCCAGTTAGCGAACTCTTTAAAGCTGGTTTGGCCCCCGTCCATATGTCAACATAAATGAACAGGGCTTGATGAATATTGCCATGGCAACTGAGTGTAGCACAATCATCAAGTGGGATAGGAGTTGTGCAACCCTCAGTGCACAGTATGTTATAGATGGAGATTCAGCTGTTGTGCCAGTCCTTTTATTGTTTCTGTGTGCGCTTGCTGAACTGCAGCTACACTTTTACTCTCAACACAAAGCGCATCAGGAGTCGTCTGACTTCTTTTATTTAAGCTGCTGGGACATTCTAGAAGACATGTGGTATAGTAGCTCCTCTCCAGACACACAAACAGATGTGGTGTTTTTAATGAGGTGTTTCTACATTTAAGCACAATGTGTCAGTTTCAGATTTCATATGTCCGGTATCTGTTTGTTTCTGTCGTGACAACTGCAACCAACTCCACAAAAATATGCAACAAGATGACATTAGCATGCACCAAAAATTGTCACTTTTGCTCTGACCTACATTAATAGTTTTAGGTGTAGCGTGACTTAGAGGTGAACAGTGTGTCTATTGAAGAGTCCTGTGGTGTATCTTTGGATGTGTCTTACATTCCATCCTGAGGCCCAGCCTTTAGAATCCCTAATAAAACTGAGAGACAGAAAGCACTGCGCACATCCTTATGATGCAGATTTGATAAAATTAACTTTTTGTCTTTTCTCACTGGATCGAACCCCAATTGAATAAACATGGTATTGTAATTTTGAAGCCATATTTTATAATGTTCATTTGAATTGCATTGTAGCAGAAGGTGTTTCCAAAAGTTCTGCTCTTCCATATTTATATAAATAAGGCTAGGAATAAATAATAATTAGAAACACCTCACAATAACTTAGAGCAGTCCAATTGCATAATTAAAACAAGGGAATTTTTAGTGAGAGCAAAACCATAACCCTTATTTCAGGGTTAAGCTTCAGTACTTAAGTTAATATTTTAACGTGCATACAGTTTCTTGCATAATGCTGCAGCTAACTACACAGTTGTTCTAAAAAGCTGAGGGCAGAGAGAACCGGGGCTGACACAGGAGAAAAGCTCTGGTGGGATGGGATTCTGGTCCAGTGGGGATACTGACACATGGGACTGTAGCTACTATCTTTAGGCACAAAAGTCCCATTTTCATTGGTGTGCAGGTTGAACAGCTGCTACACCCTCGTCACATCCTGAAGTGAGGGTGTGCTCTCTTTTCAGAAAAAATACAGATCTGATAACTGGTGAAGGACATTTATTTATTTTATTTAATCATCTATCTTACAGGATGGTTTCATTTCGAGCTTTTTCCAAGGGTTTGTGCTGCGAAGTTGCAGTAGTGGAGCGGTTCATGCAATATGCAAAAATGATAATTGTTTTTGCTCTCCTCCTCTTTTCTCCACTCGTGGCTGAATAAGTGGCAGAGCTCTCACACCAAAGCAGGGAGTGAGAGGATACATGGAAACAACAAAACTCGTGACCTTCTCTCCGTCTCTACCATGCGTTGCCCTGTCACTGAACCATTCGAGCTCTCATCCCACTTTTCCTTCTGCTCTCATCTCTCTCTCTCTCTCTCCTCCACGTTTAATGCTCTCTGATAATGTGGCTCGACCCTCTCATCCTTTCTTCTACTTTCCTGTCCTTGTCTGAAGCGGTCATCTCCTTTTCACTCAACAATCTCACTCGTAGCTCGTCTTGCACGTCAAACTTGTCTCTTTGCCCGTCCTTCCTTCCTTATTGTCCACAGTTTGGGATGAGCATCTGCTCGTGAGAAAACTTCCAGTATATTTCATGTGACTGAACCAGAGAAAGCTCCAAATAAACCTTAATGTAGGACGTTGCCATTGTAGAAGACTTTCCTGGACCTCAATAGCCAGAAACCATGTTTACACTCTCCAGTTGGTCTGTTACCTCTTTGTAGGAGGAAGATGTAACATGTTCAACAAAAAGTGGAAAGTTGCAGCCTTGTGGGAGCACAGAGAGAATGTAGACAGAAGAAGAAACAAAGAGTCAGCATGAGGTGCCATTGTTCAGTCTGTACAAACGTTTGAAATAACTGTGTTCTGACCTATTAGCGTACTCCAGTGCAACCTAACAGAGGAGGAGGGAGGCGGCGACTGTAAGAGACGAGGAAATGAGATGACAGTTGCAGGAGCGAATAGTGACACAACATGGTGGGAGACAGAAGAAAGCTGAAAAGGAAATTTCATTGTGGGATTTTTACAAATTGGCAGAAAGAATCAGTGAACATTTGTGAAATCAAGGAACTGATTCAGATGACTCACTCCAGACCTCCTGGAGTCTAGGATATATCTGATCATTTTTAAAGACTTTAGATTTTTATTTTTATATTTCACCTTAAAAAGGTTTACCCTGCAAATATTGATACTGTATTAACACACTGGATCTAGAACCACAAAAAAAATGAAACTCACTGTAGGAATTTTTTTTTAAACATCTTCATGTTCCAGCAAAATAACAAAAATAAATATATATTAAAATAAAATATATTATTATAACTCTGGTTTTTACTTTGCCCTATCAACACCTTTAAAAACTGCCATAGAGTTTGCCGACAGCACTATCACATGCAAAACAATTCCTGTGTCTGCAGCCTTTTGTCTTCCTGCTATGTTACATGTATATTAAATAGAGCATGAGAGTTTGAGGCTTCGGTGTGTCCATCATCTCCACGTTGAGAGATACGAGGTGGGTTGGACAGGAGTAAAACATGGAAAGGAAAGTTGCAAGTTGTAGGTTTGATCCCTAGTTCCTCCTGTTCAGGTTCACGCGTCCTTGGAGAAGACACTGAGCCATAAGAAGCATGCAAATGTGGCATCTATAGATTCACGAGTGTGTCCTAAATTTGGAGCTGGAGGAAAAACCCGGAAAAGACGAGGGAAGCTCGAAGAAAGGTACACGGAGATGAACAAAAGGTGCTCCTTCATCTTGGCAACAATCTCTGTAAACGTCAGAAACTCAAAATCTGACACTCGCACACATTTCACTCTGCGTTTGGCCACATGTGTGAAAGCAAGAAAGAAAGCAGCTCTGAATGCAACAAAAAATGCCTTTTGTGGAGACAGTCTAAAAGTGTGCCGTTATTCCCATTTGTGCATTTTCTTGCATCTCCCCCCTCTCCATGACAGCAAGCTTTCTGCCCTGACTTCAAATGAGGCATTTTAGCACAGCTATGAACACGTTTGCCTTTAGATGTGGTCAGACAATCCTTCATATGGATTATTATGATTCTCACATACCACAGCCTTTAAGAACGATAAAAAATAGACACAGCAGGGGAAAGAATTTCAGGGAAGAAGATGGAGGGAGAAATCCAATAGACTGAAATATGAAAAAGGAGCAGCAAGGATCATGCAGAGGGGTTAAAAGTTTACAAGAGAGAAATATTCTAGTGGGGGAGGGTTTTAAGTCGTTTTGGGAAGCATTCACACCACGTCAGCTTTTGCACATTTCCCTCTGTTAAAAATGTATTTACAACTGCAAAAAAGTTTTGCTCAATTTGATAAATTATCAATTATCAATTTTGCTAAAAAACCCAAAAACTGCTAATTCTGTATTTGTACCCCATTTAGTAGTTTGTAGAAGCCCCATTTATTAATCCTATATTGTGATTGTCTTGGCTGTTTCCACAAGAGAGTGAGACTTTGAATAGTACAGAGAAAAGTAAACGCATATTCTTTCAGGTCAAGTTGCACAAACTTTTGCTAGAGACATTATCCGTGAAAATAGTGACAATTCTTTTGTAAATGAAGTTCAGTAAAGAATATAGGTTATGCATTTGCAAATTGCTCACACGTAGTACCAATTCTTTCTCTAAGATTCCAATTTCGCTCTAGTTTGTTTTATAAAAGTTTACAGCCTCATTGTTGAAAGCATTTGCAGAATGAACGCTGCATAGACGAAGGAGAAAATAAGGATTTAATTGATGAAACAAGTTTAAGTGACAGATGGGAAGCAGCAGTAAAGTACCATGATTTACAAAGATTACAGACGTGTGAGTGCGATTTGGTTATGTAATCCCGTTACACACTTGTACATGCATAAAAGTAGTTCGTGGAAAC
This sequence comes from Channa striata, assembly GCA_033026295.1. Classification (NCBI taxonomy): domain Eukaryota; kingdom Metazoa; phylum Chordata; class Actinopteri; order Anabantiformes; family Channidae; genus Channa; species Channa striata. The sequence continues at coordinate 20,181,637 of CM065178.1, forward strand.
ACAGTGCTGATTCACACTTTTGTTTGCCACCTGTTTGAAATTCTGCTTACATTTTTGCACATTACTAGATGGCAACGTGAAAAAAAACCCAGCCGTGAGGGGAGAGACAGAAAGAGGCCGAGAGGCAGTAACAGAGAGGTGATGTGGGAGGTAATTCTGTCTAAATCTACTCTTGCAGAAAAGGAGTCCCATCAAGAAAAAAGGGAGAGAGAATAGAGAAACTGATTAAAGCCATCTGAGAAAGAGAGAGAGAGACAAGGCCGCATGACAAAGAGTCTGAGAAATGTAAGAACCGGAGAGAGAGCGAGACCACTGACACTGATCTGTGGGGGGAGAGAGAGAAAAACGAAAGACGGATGAATTGGAGGAAAAAAGATCATGTAGTGTGTGGAAGGTATGGACAAGGTGATCACTCAAGCATCGCTCTAGACATTACTGGATAACTGGATTTTTTAACAAATAATAAGGCAGCTGAACCCAGAGAGAAATGGAGCAGAGAGGCCAACAGAGATTTTCACGCTTGGCTTGGGGCTGGCCATTAAAAAGGTCCACACACTGTAACGTGATGCAGGCAAGGCACAGAGTGTATTTCTCTTAAGCCCCAAGTGAATGTAAAAGTGCAGAGCAGCAGGCAAATGCAACACAAACCACATATTATTCATGCCGGTCATCGCAGTGAACGCTTGCGTTTCCCCTCTTACGCTGGCGCTCCCAGTGTACGTTCATCGCCACCCCTCCCAAAAAGGACGACTGCCCGGTTATGTCACGCACTCAGGTATGACTGTTGCTTTTAGTTTACCAAGCGGTCAGGAACGGTTGGTTTTTGTGTTTGGCACGGATGATGCATCTTCCTCTTGAAAAGCTCCCTCTCCATCCTCCTCCTGATGAAAACTAATGTGAAGTGCTTTGTATTTAGGTTTGGCAGGGCTACAGTAATGCTTCCCAGAAACGCACAGTGTTTTCTGTGTTCTCGATTTGATTTTAAGGTAACATGGAAAATTCATGGTGGAACGAAGTGTGAATAGCAATGCGCGTTGTATTTCAATATAATTAGATTTTATGTAGGCATTGAAAAATGTAGTCTCCCAGCTGATGCTGCAGTCATTCTGTTTGGCAAGATTAACTGTAGGCAGTTGCTAGATGTCCGCTTCAATGACAGTTATTGCACCTGCAGTATGTGGCACAGTGGCAAATTGTTCCAGGAGTAAATGAGCTTCATGTATTTGAGTAAGGACTGGTGCGTTTGACCAACTGTTTGTGTGATTCAAGCGCGTGAGTCAGTGATAATTTATCTGTCAAATAAGGGAAACCTCTCCTCTTTGCACTGTTATGGGTTGTGATTCATTAATCTGCTAATTTGCTACTATCCAACTTTCCCTTCCACAAATACAACACTACAAAATGACACAGAGCCCTTACTCTTTCTCATTCTGTCTCACACACCTTATTTCTCTCTCAAGTTCATGTTCTTCCGCCCCTCATCTTTTTGCTGTTGCCCTGTTTTGGAGGCAATGGCAAGAGCAGCGAGGAGAGATGTGACAGCTGGTGAAAAGATGAACAGAGCAGACAAATGAAGGGCAGCGATGGAAAGAAGTGGAGGAGACTGTGAGCACACACACAGAGGAGGAGGCTAAAAGAGGGAAGCGGCAAATTAAAGTAGATACAAAAGTGTGAAGGAACAGTGTGGCCGGACAATGGGCAAGGAAAATGGGGAAAGTGAAGAAAATACAGTAAGGAGGTAAAGAAAAAAGTGGTGAAAAAGCAGGATGAAAGGGTAAAGAGAGGGTAATCTGTGTGTGTGTGTGTAAAGGCGATTAAAAATAGCTGAGAAATGTGATAAAGTTAACATAGCTACTAGTCTAAGGAGAGGTGAAATGTGCGAGTGTGAAGATGGTGGGTGATGGTATATATCTGAGTAAGTAGGCTTATTTATCTATAGGTGTGTGTGTGTATAAAGGGTGTAGGCACAGACAGATGCAATGGGGAGCTTTTAAAAGCAATATTAGCGAGCGCCTTGAGAGCCAAGTGGCAGCTTATATGCTCCGTCATAACCCCCCACACACACACACACACCAAAAACACATACACATTAAGTATGTTAGTCAGTTTAATCACACAGCATTATTGTGTGTGTGTGTGTGTGTGTGTTTGAGAGAGAGAGAGCTTCTGCTCGGCTGCTTAATGTTGATAATAATGTACTTTCGTCAGTAATAGATCTGTCATTCAGCACAATTAAAGGGACACAAACACACAAACATACACGCTTGCAGACATATTTTTATTCAAGAACCCATATTACACACACACACACACACACACACACACACACACACACACACACACACACACTGGAGAGCCCCATCAACGTAACACTATCAACTCATCACACTTCCAAATTGAGCAGTGTGTTTGCCGCACTGTCACATTTCCTTTAATTGGCGTGGTCCTGTTACACACCCTGACACACACACTCACATGCACATTTCCCTTTGAATTGTGAAAATGTAATGCTTGTATTAAGGATTAGGTCACAAGCTGTCACATTTCCTCCCCAGTTATAATTAAGGGTTATGTAACTCAATACTGCCAGACACACTACTAGAATCTCGCACACTCTTTCACACTAAATCCATGCACACAAGCATGCATCACACACACTCACACGTACACTTGGAAACAGACGTGCACGTGGAGAGACACATGCAGGGACGTGTTGAATAGAGCGAGCGGATGTAACGCACGCTGCCTCTCGGCAAGAGGAGCTCGTGAATTATTGAGACGATGCCTTGAAACAAGTGATCACACACAGCCTCGCACAGAAACCCTAACAAACACACACACGTGTATTGTAATAGTAGTGCATGTTTATCCTGGCCTTTTAACACTAGTAAAACAAGCCTTCAGGTAGCAGGGAAAGCAGATAGTGTTACAACGCTGGAAATTCACAGGGGCTCATTTGCTGTATGAGCAACAGAAATCGAGTGACACCAGGCCTTAAAGTGGGATCAGCGTCTGAAATCCATTAAAAAGGGGACCTCTCTACCTCAGGACAGCTCCCAAAGAAGAAATCTCACGTTCCACAAAAGTACAGCTCATAATTTAACACATAATCACTATCTACAAACAGACTGTATGCCAGAGGCGTTTGTTTGGCCCAGCATCCATGATGTAAATGGGGAAGGCAAAACAGTTAAAACATCTGACTACAATAAATGCAGTTGGTTCAACTCTTCAAACTAAAATGGGCCATTATCACGTTTTGCAGGACTGTCTTATTAGGATGTCTTCAGGTTTAGCTATAATAGAGGCAACAAACAAGCTATGAATGAATATACACATTTACACATGATTAATTTCATGTCAACTTGAAGAACTCTGGATTTTAATTCTTACCATGCAGTTGGCGGACAACCTGCCGTCCACTATATCAGTTTATATATGAGTTTGTTTTTTTTATGCTTGTTCACATATTAGCAGACAAGCAATAATTTTATCCTAATAGCACCAGCAAGTCTTTTGAAAAAGCATAAATAGTGGTGTCAAATTGAAAATTAAAAGAATGCAAGTAAGAGATGAAGAAAAAGACTTCACACAGGTAGGACAGACACTGTGTTGAGGCAGATGTGGGATTTTAATCAGTGCCTGTGGAGTTTTCCAACACACTGCAAAGATGTAGTATTTTAATAAAATCTGACCTGTGCCCCATGTCTCTGAAATTGCCTTGCACTTCACTGCACTGGAAAATATCAGAGGAGTCAGATGGTCGAAAAAGACAGATGGACATGAAGATAAATGGATAACTTGGCTTTTAGTCAGATGAGGGAGAGAGACATTGGGGGGTCGGGGGGAAAAAAAAGAGTGAAATAGTGAGGTAACAAAGTACAGTACATGGATGAATAAATCAGCATAGTCCCAAGACATGGAAATATGAGGGGGAAAAGATAAAAGATGAAATGAGACCGACACGGAAATAGAAAGAGACGTGGTTAGATAAATGATAATGGAGTTTTTGCCTAGTTCAAATCTACGACAATGACACAGCCAGAGAGAGTCAGAAAGATGGAAATGGATAGATGGATGATAATGGGATTTCTGCCTAGTTGTAAGCCATGGGACTAAGCCTGGTGTTTGTTGTGTACTGACTGACTGAAAGCTGCTTATAGTGGAATACACTGCACTAAGCTGAACGTTACGCTCGTTATTTACAGTAAGCCTGCATATTACTGTAGTAGGTTTTCACTGAGGGAACTGGAGGAGTGGCTCCCTTCTATCTGATGCAGGGTTGATCTTTTGCAGGTAAACGTAACAACTACTCACAGTGAACATCACCAGGTTTATGTTTTTTTTATTTTTGAATGAATGAATGCTGCAGTAATAACAGGTGAGTTCCACATACCGTGCAGGGTGGTCACACCACCTTAGGAGACTAAACACAGCTGTACGAAACCAGATGTTGCAAGAAAAACACAATGTCTGGTGACATTCTTAAAAATGTGTTTGGAATAATTTATGTTAAATGTCAACACGTCGTCATTATGTTGGTAGAAAATGTGATCCAGTTGCAGTAATGTTCTTCATTAATTGCATTTGGAGCGTGGTCGTATAGAAGGGTCATTCTGAGGATACAGGGTTGAAAACTGTGGGACAAAATACAGCACATGTTGTCCCCACAAAACGGATAGACTCCTTCTGTTAAACTGTTTAAACACACAAAAAATGATGCAACACAGGTAAATGCTACGCAGAAATCTCATTTCAGAAGCTAATAACGAGTCTATTTTAAGTCAAATAAGATTTTCTTTTATAACCCAAAATTATAAATGGAAAATTTGCAATCTGAAGAGCATGTAGTTCAGTACAACAGCCTCAAAACAGCTCACTCAAGACATCTCAGCAAGGACAACAGAGGGTGGAGGGACACGTATGTGGACAGAATAGACGGACACTGTGGAGGACTGACATGTGCAGAACCGATTCAGGGTGACAGAGTTATAAATTAATAACCAATATGATGGATGCCGTCTGGTAGGACATCGCACAACTTCCAGGTGCTTCAGGACCTGAGCCACATGCCGCCCTCTGTACCTGGACAAACCACACAAACACACGGGAGGAAAATCTGAGCCAATCTCCCACGCGCTGATCCCAGCAAACAAAGAGTTTATTTAGTAAGTTTAACTTACTTTAAAGTCTCTATTTTTTGGAAGCACAATTCTTTCTCTGACCTTTTCTCCAGAGGTGTAGCATGAAACTTTTTTTATGTTTGATTGTCAGTGACCTTCCAGCTGCTCTACAGCAAACTTCTTTTTTTTTCTCACCATATGTTCAGAGCCAGAGCGTGAGTCATATACAGCAGGAAATTAAGAATCTTAAAGAAAAGTCATTTAGTCAAAAATCTTGTCACTTTGTTGTTGAGGGCCTATTGAGTGTGTGTGTGTGTGTGTGTGTGTGTGTGTGTCCCGTCAGCCCTCATCTGTAAGGCCACAGTGACGTCTTTTTTTTGACAAATGCATAGAAAGACAGAAGCATAGTTCGCTTTAGAATTTATGGCTTTTAAATGTGCTTCTGGGTGGGTGCGAGTGTGTATCCATGTGGTGTGTCGGGGTTAGAAGTTAGAGGACAGCCAATATCAACTCTCCAGGAGGCCAGAACAACCACTGATCCAGAGATGGAGAGGAAGCAGCGCAGATATTTCACAAACCTTTATTGTATGATTACAGAGCACAATTTTGCAGCTTTCAAGGGGCTTCAAGACCCAGATGAAAGTGTATTGAAAGACATTTGCTCCTAATATCTTTGCAGCTACACATCTAACCGTGCATCTGTAGCCATCAAAGCCTCGCTTTAAAATGTTCTCAACTTTTACAGCTGTTTGAGTTTGAGCTCTGCTTCAACAGGAAATGTGAGCTCACAAACATACACATCCTATTCAGTTCACATGAAGGACAGTACAAAAGACATTGGTCCTTGTCTCCATCTCCCTCCCTCCCGCTGCAAAAGAGAAATACATTGCTTTTGAATCATTTAGCAGAAACAATGGCTAAACTCCCTCTTCCCTCCTTCCTCTCTCAGATCCTTACTGTTAATAATTTAACGCAGTGTGTGGGGGAGTACATATCTACGGCTCTGTGTCTTTTGTGCGGAGCTCGACTGTCACTGATCTGGTTATAAAGCCGATTTTAAGCTAATGGAAAAAAGTGTTTTATGGCGTGTCTGTTTTGTTTGAAGTTAGTGAAAGGGAAATGGCCTCAATTTTTGATATTAATGTTTGGAGATCTTATAGTTCATTAACAGCACAAACATTCTTCTGTGAGCGAAAAGATGGTTTCAACTTTCTAAATTGTTTACGTTTCTGTATCTTCAATTTAAACACATTTGCACATTTAAATGAGTGATACAGCAACTTAATCATTGATCTTTTTTTTTCTTTTGGAGAGAGCCTGGCTAAACCAGCCTTAATTACTGCACCAATATGAGTGATCTTCAAAAGTAGCTGTTAGTGAGAAAATGAATAGAGTACTTAATGACATGCAGTGTTGCATGTTAATTATCATTTCCATAATTACTATTACTTATAAAATTTTAACTAATATTCAGTCTTTTGAGGATAAAATATTTGTTATTTTGTAAGGTAATTTTTAGTCAGTCTCTTTAAAACCTATAATAAATTTCAGTTTAGAACCTCCCTGGTCACATTCACGTCCTGTAGGTCACAGGTCAAACCTGGAAGCCGCACAGTCTTCACGATTCCCCCGTCAGGAAATCGTTGAACAGTGATGTGCATGCACTGCACTCAGGAAGCCACTCCTCCCCCAAAAGAACATTGCTGCTCATTTGCAGGTTGCTCAAGACCATGTGTGTAGCCACAAGGTTATTAAATAACTCTGTGGTGGAAAAAAGCTGTAGATTTCTTTGGCTTGATGAGCACGTTGAAATCATGAAAATAGTGTGTATCTTTGTGTTAGTGTGTGCCGAGTATATCCAGCTCTACGTGTAACTTTGTGTGTGTGTGTTTTGTGTGTGTGTGTGTGTGTGTGTGCGACAGCATCTGACTGTCCGACTTGTCTTGTGTTTACACCTGCGGCCAAAAATGTGCTCCTTTGCCCGTATCTGTATCGTGTTTGTGCATGTGTGTTTGGGTTTCCTTTGTGCATGAAAGTAAAGGTAGAATTACCAACTTTTTGTTGTGCGATAGAGTAGGATTACATGGAGTGAGAGAGCCACAGGAAGGAGGACAGTAAAGGCAAAGAGAAAATATGAGAACAGGAGGGAAGAGTGAGAAAGAGACAGCAGTTGGAAAAAGGAAGAGATGGATACAGGATAAGAGCAGGGCACCAACGTGAAGAGGGATTTCTGCCATGATGGCCACTTCATAAATAAAGACAGAACATTAAATGAAGGCTGAGGAAGTGCTCCTCGCGTTTCCTTGGCCTGATATGATCAAAATGTCGAGTTTAGTTCCTAGCGTAGCTGTTATTTAATGAACTCCATGTAACAAACACTGAGCTGTGGTTTGGGATGAGATTATCCGTGGTCACACAGTCTATATGTCACTTTCAAAGTCAACTTTAATTAGGAAGAGCGACAACAAAATGGTAGAGTGTAACATTACTACTTCTTCATCTCCCGGAAACGGAAAATGGGGAGAGGAAGCGCTTTAAAAACCAAAATGTTTGTGCATCAACACAAGGCGCACACAAAACAGCGGGTTTGCTGTAAAGCAGGAGTCACAGTGTCGTTGGAAATGAAGTCTTACAGTGTGTTTGTGCAGTTTGTTCCAGTCTGAACCATAACTATTATCACAACTAACTGGAAGAAAGAAATGCGGGGAAATTAAAGTCCATGAGTGATCAGCACATTTGCTTATGAGTCATTCTGAGAATACCAGGCAGACACACAAGGCTCTCAATTCAGAAACATCTCCTGGAGCGGTGGAAGGTGATTACGGGCAGTTAGCTGACAGCTGTCTGTCTGGCTGCTGTGAAAGGTTAATGTTGTATATGTGCAGTATATTAAACGGGTAGACGCTCTCTCTCTTCTCTAAAGGGAAATATGGATTACAAAATTACATATGACATATTGATTACTCTGCGTGTCTTGTCGTTTTTTGTAATACTCTGAATTTTTTTTTAATAACTGTATGCAGGTCCCCATTCTTCTCTCGCTGTGACTTGTACAGGAGTTTGCAGTGAGAGAGCTGGTGTTATCAACAGTTATCGTTTTGTAGTTTGGGTTAAACTCGTTTCTGTTCTCCTCTGCCACAGATTATTGGGATTTGTCGCACGCTGCCTATCATTAGCACAAGATTACAGAAACTTTAGCACCTTCCCCCCTTTTTTTTTTTTTAACTTCCCAGCCATAAAAATTTGGAAGTTTGTAGTCTCACTCCTGACTCACTCTACTCAAGTTTAAATATTATTGAAAAGAATAACAGAGTATGGCATTATTAAAATAAGGTGGCGCGGGAAAAAAAGCCTTTGGGTTATTAATGTTTGTTTATATTTGGCTGCGAAGTGGCGTCTGAGTGAAATGAATGCAGAGTGAAGCAATAAAGGTGGAGACGGCTGGTTTCCTGAGCTTTATGCTAATACTGTCACTTACACATTCATCACACTGTCACTGTCTGCTCAATGTCACCCCCCCATGCACACACACACACGCGCTGACACAAACATGCAAACATACTAATACCTACTGTATTTATATCTCTGTCTGTCTGTCTGTTGTGTGTCCTTAGTTTGTTTATCCCTTTACAGGAGTACAAATGTTGAATCCACTGACCCAATTAGATAGCCTGTTACAACAATCCATTTACTGTAGCAATTAACTGGGTGGTCACTTAAGTTTGCACATTCTCTGCCAAGGCAAAGTCAGTAAATTCAGCTAGATCAGTAAAGCAAAACATTTAAAATAAATATAAAATAAAATCTAAATATTATGTTCAGTGCAACACATGCTACATGAATCACCTGAATCAAAGACGCAAGGAGGCGGTCGAGGGTGAGTGTACCAGGCACGTGCATGACACACAGTTCGACTCCAGAGTCCTGTGTGTGCTCAGTTTTAGCCAAAAATAAATTAAAAGAAATAATCAAATTCCTTCTTAGTAGGTTTTGGAGCTTTCTCATTTATTAAATCTCATATTGCTGGGCAGAGTGTGGCAAAGCATAGGAAAACAACAAGAAGGAGGTCTGGTGGAGCAGAGAGAATATTGGATATTGTACTGTCTTCTTAATAAGTTCATTCACATTACAGGCCCCAATGATCCCTTCACTCTTTAGTCAGATCAGATCTCCTAATGTTAATGGTTCACATACATAATTAAATGGCATGTACCCAGCACAGTTCCTCAATAGTGATCCCTTATAATAATGTCCTTCCAGCCTGAACATAAGCTTCTCCAAAAATGTCCAGGAAATCCATTCACTCCCATCTACGTTGTCTCGGTCTTCTGTAAGGTGCCAAAACCAAATCAAAATCAAAAGTCAGACATTTGGAAAAACAAGAACAAAAAGAAAACAACAACTCATGAAATCCAATCTGATGGACTGACAGCAGTCACAGTGTCGGATAATGGGTATAAAAGGATCCAGGACAAAGTGCTTTTATTTATTTATCTATTTATTTAGAAAAATCATTCAGCAAAAAGATTAAATTTGGCTTTCAGCATGTAATATCAACAGACTCACAGATAACATTCTCCTGTTGCAGTTAAGTTTGCAGTTTAGTTGAATTAAATATATTAAAGAGACATTCAAATTTAATGTAGTGTCCCTTCCACAGACACCTGGCAGTGTCAGAGCCATGGCACGAGCACACAGAGTTACACTTCCCATCCATACAGCTGTTACTTGTACGTGACAGCATCACACCTCCAGGTGACACACAGACGTGACAAATGAGAGCAATCTCTGTCTCTGCCACACACCCGAAAAGGTGAGATCTTCGAAAGAGCAACGTGTGATTACAATGTGTGCTTCGCAGGTTGCACAGTTTTCCAGATGTGTGTGATTATATGTACTGTATTTGTCATTTTGCCCATTACAATACATGTTCTGGTCCAAATGCATCAGTTTTAGAATAACCAGGATTAAAGAGTGTTTGCAGATCAGCTCATCCTCACTGTACTACAGCACAAAATCCTGTATTTGTTGTTCATTCCTTTTACCTTTTTCCAAAATAATTATTCATTATCAAGAAAGGTCTAAATATTTAAAAATGTCCTAATATAAAATGGAGCCTCTACTTAAAGTCCAATGTAAATTTGATGCAAAAAAAGTTTATTTTTATGTATATTTTCTAATTTCCTTGCTGTATAATAAATATACAAAATTGCAGAAGAGAGAACAAAAGTATGTCTCTACAATAATGAGTGCCATGCTTTATCATAATGATTAATGCCTCTTATTAACGTACAGTTTTTTGACAAAAACCCTTTTAATATTAACAGTGTTCAGGTCAAAAGATGTAACCTAGGTAACACGGAGCAAGCATGTGTTTGTCTCCAAGCTCATTTTGTTGTTGTGTGTGTGTGTGTGTGTGTGTGTGTGTGTGTGTGCTGACTAGGGTAAAGTGTAAGTGGCACACCATCCTTCACGCTGACCCCCCCAATGCCACTCTGAACACACACATGCACCCACCTCTGAGTAAGCACCAACTGTCCCTGTAATGAAGTTTAATGACTGTGATGCTGGGCCAACTCAGAGACGTGGGGGTGAAAAAAGGTACAACAACATTACTTACCTGAGATCAGGAGTGGTTGCGTATACAGGAAATAATAAGGTTTGCAAACTGGAGCATCTGCTACCCTGTCTCCCAAAAATTAAGTTCCTGTGTAATGTTTTGTTGGAACTATAATCACTGGAAAGATTAAGTTCTGATGCTACGTGTACTTTAAATCAATGAAGCGCTTCACTTATTAATGGAAACACAGGTACGGGAAATGATGGAGACAGATGGACATACACAGCACACGACGGTCACAACACAGCGAGTTTGATTCCAAAGTCCAGTGTGCAGTTAGGTTTAGACAACAAGAGCCGTTGGGTTAAGATTAGGAAATAATGTGGGTTTGTTTAAAATGGAACAATCTGATTATTTCCTATTAGGCAGGACAGTCTTTCTCAAACACCCAACTCCACTTTTTCCCAGACTGACTGTATGTACAAATACTCATATTTCAGTACTTTCTAATACTCTGTACTGGTACAAGTTCTAAACTGTTCTGCTTTCTGTATGAGTTGCTCGACAATAAAATCCTCATCAATCCACTGCAGTAGAGCAAATTCTGTGAGAACAGAAATTGTTGCACCTACTTCTGCCAAAACAAATATGGCGGTGACTGTTTTTTAATAAGTGGAGCAACTTTCACTAAAGCGATCTTTGATGGAGAAGCACAGACAACATGTGCTGTAGAGTCTACACTGAAATGTGAAGGCCCAAAACAACGCAAGCTTTAAAAACATCCTAGTTACCATACCCTTGTTTATGATGTCAGTCACAAATATTAAACATTCAAATATTCTTGAGAAACAGGAGTATGACTGTTAGGAATTACATTTTAAGGAGCACAGAGCGTTCTGCATCACTTTTGTTCAAGTATTTATTATAAACCACAGACATTTACCTCTGCAGAGTTAAATGGTGCAGAGCTGCAGAGGAATGGTATGACAATTAAATAAGTTAAATAACATTTAATATAACTGTAATCACACAAAGTTGATGTTTAAGGGCAAGATCAGATATTTTGTTGAAAAGGGAATGTGAACATTTTACTGATATGCTCAGTTCAACATATTTGTGACTTGCCATTTAAATTATTTCTTAACAATTCTTGTTAGTTTAAAAACGATTACGAGACTATAGTCTCTACGAAAAGCATGTGTGATTGTGAATTAGTTGAATAGAAACAAATGTCAGCAATTAAATAAATGTACATTTGCAAGGTGTGTGTGTATGTGATTAAAACTGTCTTTCCACTCATCAGGTTTACATTTAGTTACGTTTATTCGATCATTTCTTAAATCACCATTAGTCTTAACAGTGGCCTAAAGAGTCTCCCCCTTGACAGTGCACAGTTAGCACTTCGGAAACCAAAGTGCATCAGCAACGACGTGTTAGTAAGCGAAATTACTGAAAGGTGAACTACACAACGGGAATCCTCCTGTTTGTGTGTCTGCACTGTGGAGACAAGAGAAGAGAATGAGGAGGATAAACACTCCCTAGCAGAAGTATCCACCCACAACTCACACTGAGGCTAATTAAGTGAGCATCACTTAGCTGGTTAATCACCTGGGCTGTTATTAAAAACACCTGAGTGTGAAATATAGCCTGATCATATTCAAAAGTTCATGATCAGTTGTCTCAGGAGTAATAGAGGCCTCTCGTTAGGAGCTAATCTTTAGCTTGCTTAGCGAAAGTGAAAACGTATGTGGGAGAAAGCCCACTGTAATACACGGCGGTGGACGGACCGTATAATGAACAGTGAAAAGGGCAAATACACACCTCGATCACAAAGAGAAAAAACACAGAACAACTGACCGTGTGCGTTAATACACTGAGATGTAGAGAGTCAAATATTCTGCCAGTGTGATGGCAAGAAGCTCCAGCTGAGACGCTGAAAAAAACACGGAAAGTTGTGAAATTGGCTCCAAGCTTTGCTTTAGGAAGCCACAGCAAAGGCTGTGCTGTATCAGCCGGAGACAGGCTACCGAGAGGTCACGATTTGAATTCCAGTCCATGAGGTCCTGAATTTATGCATAGGTATGACTTCTTTATGGATGTGTGTGTGTGTGTGTGTGTGAGAGAGTGAGAGAGAGAGTTTGAATAAGTCCATCCCTCAAAATGATTGAGGTGTCTTGACATGTAGCGGTGATGTTGATGGATGAATTAGTTCAGACCCTTAACTAATTTCTGTCAAAGTGAGAGATGATTCCACAAACAGTTAAAATATTATCCATGCAAAATATGAGGGACAATGACCTGCAAAAACCTGGTGGTTACTGTAAAATCCCCATGTTTCTGATAATTCTTTATTTTTGCCACATTAAATCATTTGTTCGTTTGGTTTTGATAGGACCTGTGGCTGTCATGTGGAATGTAGGCTGATTTAGGCTATGGAGAGGATTGATGCTTGTAAAGATTTACTTTCCCACCGCTCCTGTTCTGATCATATGGGAGGTGGAGATCAAGACGTAAAGTGAGTTAGGATAAGAGATAAAAGTCTGCTCCTCACGCCCTTTTTCATTCTCCACTGGAATCAGCGTGGCTCTATGCTGCTTATATCGATGCCCTTATTAGAGACGTTTTATAACATTATGCAGGACCCTTAATGACAGACGTCACAGACCACCTTTAACTGCTGCACTCTTTCTTTCACCAGCTTTCCTTCCTTTTCTCTATCATTGTCATAATTTATTTGTTTATTCATCAACTGTGAACTCGTGTCTCTGCCGACAGGCTACGGTGGCTCGCCAAGGCCGGTCTTTAAGCAGCCACTTATACTGTTTCATCTCCACACGCTCCACCTTCCAGTGGTGTTTGGCCGCCCGCCAAAGTCACTAGTTGTGCAGGCAGACTTATTTACAGCCACGTTGCACCAGCATCTGGTGAGTGTTAGCTCCCAACCTCGATGGCTGATTAATCGCAAACATCCTGCAATCGCTCCAAAGCTTGTATAATAAACAGAAATATGTCATATTTGTGACAAATGTCACCTGATGTTTTATCCAATAACATGCTCACACGCTTTTATTTAAATTCATTAAGTCAAAACCTCTGAAAAATTAGTTTTTTCAGACTGGGTTTATTTGGAAGACACCATGCAGCTCAATAAATGAACTACCGTACAAAGCCATATTATTATGACCACAAATCACACACCATGTGAACATAGAGTAAATTACTCTACAAGATCAGAGCAGAGCAGAGTCGATGAACTGATACAGAGCAAATTAGCTGCCTTATTAGTGAGTCACTGTCAGTGTGGAATAAGCTTTACCTTTAACATTATCTTATATTCAAATGAATAATTCAAGTGCAGCATGGGTCATTTACTTAAGTTACGGCTTTTATCAGCGAAAATCTCCAAACTTTATCCTCCATTCGGTCCAAAACATTGTATTACACATTGGCCCTTTTTTCATAAGATTTTGTGTAATCTGCATTACTGCTTATTTATTCAACAGCATTCCAACAACGTGTGCATTCAAACTGGGTGCTCAACCCAAAAAAATGTGGAAAAGAGAAAAAAATGTGGCACACCATCAAAGCAGAGATGCCTGTAGAGCTTCATATTTTATTACAATAATAGCTGATGCGTTCGATAATAGGCCTTCATCAGAGCATAAAAGTGTTGACAGCAAGGGACTTGTACACAAAACAAGGCAACGACCTGATTCAACCCTTGTGTGCAGCAGGAAACTGCCAAAAAACGTGTGTACGTCACTGTTCATACTGTGCTGTAATAATGCTGTTGGAAGCTGTTGTGGGTGGTCCGGGAAAAACCAGCCAAATACACGCTATCATCTCCATTGTGACACACATATTACTTTTTCATCTTCAACATTTGTAACACAGCTTGTTGCTTGTGCATGTAGAATAACAGCCAGACTTTCAATTAACAGAAACACATTAATCGAAAAGGATATTAAATATTAGTGCTTATATACAGTGTTCAGGTTCTGCACAGGTGCTGGCTTTGTCTTATAAAGCCGAACCCCCCGACCTCAGTGTGACAGAACTACACATCTCAACAGCTTTCCTTCCCTTCCCCAAGATCTGTCCCATATTCAAATGTCTAACCTTGGAAATGAAATGTGATGGTCATTTTATGGCTTTATAGCTGATAAATACTGGGATCAGATGAATAGAGGGAGTATAAGAAGACTGAAGAAAGGAGAGGGAACATGAGGAGTAGAGATGACTGAAGTGAGGTGATGGTTCGTGACAGAGAAGGTTGAGGGATTCATTGAAAGGACACAGTATTCCCAGTTTGTACTCGTAAAAATAATTTGTCTGTAATTCTCTAATGGATGACCTTACCTCTCCCTTTTCAATGGTTTTATTTCAGTTTTATCTCTTATTTATATTAGACCAGACAGGTTACCTGTGGCAGGAGACAGAGAAAAATAGAGGCAACATGAGAGAAACTGACTTATGAATTCTCCACTGTAACTCCGCAACTGAGTCAAAAGCAAAACATCAAATGTAATATTGAAAAACAACTTGTATTGAATTTTAATCTGCAATATGCAACTTTTCAGAATCTGGTTAGCTAAAAAATGAAGCTTTGAATACATCCACCCAAAGTTTCAAAAACCATTTATGTGTCAAACGGCTGGGCATCTCCTGGGAAAAACATACTGTAGCTTTAAACATAAAATAATCTCTTAAAAGTCAAAGTTATATTGAAAAGCTGTTCTGTTTTTTTTTGTCTTTTTGTGTATTTTTTTCATTTTCTCTTCATAAAAATAATCATTAGGTTTCATACTTGCATAATTACCTTTTCGTAGATTTAGTTTGAATTAAAACCCTGACACGCAGGCCTAAAAACACATAAATCAATTTCACACATGCAAGCACAAACACCTTCAACACACTCACCAATAGAAATGTAAAGATAAAAACAAACTTAGACATACAGAGCATATAAAGTCAAATTTTAAAATACAAGATTTAAAAAGCAAAAGACCTTGACTGAAAAATGACATTGCGCAGAACAAAAATAGGGACAGAAGGAAACCGTCTGCACGAGGTAAACTAATGTGAAATGTTAGCACACGCCTCTGCACACAGTGACAGCTGTGTGTTTGACAGATCGCCTTGGGGGGGTGAGGTGTGCGTGTGCGACGTGAGCTATATGTGTGTGTAACGATTGAAAAATTAAGGATATTTATTGGTCATCACCTCCGGAAAGGTTTGTTTTGAGATTAACATTAATTACGGTCAAAGGTTGAACGCAATGACATTAGAGGACGGGAATGAAGTCATTGGAAGGTCCTCACAATTACAGACGCACAATCGTGTGTTTGTCTTTGTTCCGTGTAGGCTGGATATGACCTGACATTCGCTGACACTGTCCCGTTGCAACATGCTTATGAAATGTCAAAGTTGAACAAGGGCACAATTAGCACTAATGATTTTCACCTATAAGTCAAGAATCTATCAATAAGAAAACAAATTTAAAGGTCTAAAATGTCGTCGTGTGTGTGTTGGTGTGTGTCTGTTGATGGGTGTGCGCGAGTGGGTGTGTTTCAGGATGCAGAGATAAAAATACCTACGCTTGTCAGACTTAATTAAGTTTGTCCTCGTGTGGCTTCTGTAGCGATCGATGGCAATACGACGGAGAATGACTGATAAACAAGGAGTGAGAGACCGATGACAGCGAGGGAAGTGAGACAGAGAGGGACGAGTGCAGATAGAGAGTGGAAGGCAGATAAAGAGTCACAGACAAGCAGAGCTGAAAGATGCCAACCAAACTGGGAATGGCTGAGATGAAAGTGATGCAGATACAAACGTAATGAAACAGAAGGAGAGACGGGAAGAGAGAGAGAGAGGTGCCTGTCAACTGCGTGATAATCCTCCTCTCATTAGTACATCAATCATATTACTCGCACCAGATTCCCATAATTAACTGTTAAACGTTAATCAGATTGGCCTAACCAGATTAGAGTTGTAAACAGATTAGAGACAGATTGCCAGGGCGTGCAATACAACGGTAAGAAGATTTTTCACAGTCTCCTGAGCTACGGGATCTTGTCATTAGACTAATCTGCCGTCACAAAGGTCTAACAAAGTCTCAGCGAGGGGCTGCACGTATACAGTTCACCGTGGCTGTTCCTTAGTTACCTAAAGATTCCGTCCTTATCAGCTGGCAGGTGTAGACATCCTCACAGAATGGTTGGAACACACCACACCTTGACCCTGGAAGGTCAGAGGAAAGAGTGTATGAGTGTGACTTCAGCCGTGCTAACACAACAATTATGTGCTTCTTGAAGTAAGAGAAAAAATATGTAATAACAGCCTTAAGGAGTGGTGGCATTTTGTCTGAGCGGAAATCAATGGGCTGCAATTAGATGGTCGATGCTGAGCACTGTAGCGAGATGTACCGTATTGAAGTATTTACTTTAAAGGTAAGCTGCGTAGTTTTCATCGCAAATGAACTTTTTTACTCAATCACAATGTGTGCACTCAGATATGTAACATTTGTGGTTTCAGTAAATCCCTAAATGCGTTAAAACCGTCCCCGCTCACAGCTGCTTGCAGCTGCCTTCTCCTCGTTCTAGACACGATGGCAGGATGCTCGTGGAAACTTTTCTCTGTAGTGTCACTAGCGCTCAAGAGCTCCACGGGGTTCTGGGCTCGCTCAGGGCTGCAGAATCCTCAGCACACATTCACAGCAGCCACATACTGCTGTCATTTTGTGTTTCTGTGCACGCTCAAAGTGAGTGTGTGGATATCCTGTGCAGTGTCTTTACTAATTATTATGGTCTGTATATCATTCGTGCTGTCATCTAGTGACCACAGTTTTTCACACTGTACACTTGTGTATATACCATGAATCAGTTGATGTTCTAAAGATTTGAAGACTGATGATAATTTTTTTTCCTCCTTTGTTTCTTTCTCTTCTACAACTTCTCTTTCTCATTTGAGCCATTAATTTCCCAAATTGTCTCTTTTCCATCTGTCTGGACAGTATGACAGCAAGTAAGTGTGTGTGTGTGTGTGTGTGTGTGAGGCAAAGTGTGCTGACTACTGACATTAGCAAAAGAAGAACATGTGCTAAGTTCTGGGACATGTTGGGTGCAAAGTTGAACAGTCCACAAAGAGTGGTGCAGGTGAAATGGGTCGAAAGACCGGAGTGAGTCTTACAAAGGCCAAATCCTTATGCCCATGTAATATGAAATGTTTTTATAAAAATGAATCTGTTAATGAATCTATAACGTGGTTTAAATTCAGTCCAGTGATCTTTGACCGTATTTTTATTATCACTGTACATGGTTTTTATGTCATTATCAGGATTGTTTTAAATGCGTTGTTCTCCTACTGCAGTACTTTTACTTTTGGCAAAATGTAAATATTCTCATTCGTACTTCTGCAGTCAAAGATTAGTATTGTGAATTTCTTCAGGTCAGTATTTGAGTTTGTGTACCGTAAATTCTGGACTATAGAGCGCACCTAAATTTAAGCCGCCCCCGCTAAAATTTAAAAGAAATATATATTTTGTCACATATAAACCGCATCGGACTATAAGCCGCCAATATCCAGGCTGAGAAATAATATCTGTTGTATGCGCTCCTACTCATTGTTCACAGTAGGCATGAGGATGTTCTGTGCGCTGTTTTACCGGCATTACGGTAAAGAGTGCGTTTACGTGTATGTGTGGCTGAATGTACAGAGCCGACAAAAACGTCCTTGTTATAATTCTTGTTCCATAGCCAAAGGAGAAGACGTCTCTTATTCTTCACGCAATTAAGGAGTTGCTGCGCTCAACAAAAGATTTTGTACCATAAGTGTTTATTCATACACCTGAAACTGAATGGTGCCTGTAACACGGCAGTAAAAGTGCTGATGTTTGCTGTTGTGCGTCTTGGGTTGCATGCGCTAAGAATAAAAACTGGCGCTTTTTTGTTTGCACTGACTTCCATCTACAGCGCCCATCTGAGGGCTGCAGAAAAATTCATAGAAAAGCCGCATCTCTGTAAAAGCCGCATGGTTCAAAACGTCGGAAAAAAGTAGCGGCTTATGGTCCGAAAAATACGGTACTTGTAGCACCTCTGCACACGGTGTATCACATTAGCTGCACACTGCTGACCCTTGTCCTCCATTACAACATTAAGATCTCTGGTATTAATGTTGTGGCTGATCAGTGTAATATCGCACTACTTCTTTTAATGACAAAGGTCAGACGTGCACATCATATCCCAACAAGGTGCTAGTTACATTAATGCATACATTAACACACACACACACCCTTTCACTGCCTCCAATTTAAATGATAGTGTAGGTGTTCCAGCTGCAGCTACCGTATGTTTTTCTCTGTCTCTTCCTGCAATTTTCTGGTTTTGTCCTCTATTTTATTCTCTTACTCACCTGCTCATCTCCATCCTCTGCTTACGCTTGTCCTTCCCTCTTCCTTTTCCCTATCCGTCACTATCCTGCCTTTTAGCTGTCTGACTTTCCTTTTCTCCTTCCCTACCTGATGACCTAATCCAATCTAAAGAAACTCATCTTATCTTTATTTTCCACCCTGTCCTCTCCTCTCTACTCCCTAGCTGCTAAGTTCCTATTGGTCCATTAAGTCAGTTGAGGCTGTGAATCCTTTAGCCCCTTCATAAGCAGCTTTCACAAGTTAGTTGCCTGGCTGTGGCCCACTGAAGGATAGAATTGAATGGCATCAGGGCCCAGTGGATTTATCCCTTCCTCATATTCATAGCCAGGAGATCCTGGCCCGACACACACAGGCTTTTCTTCACAGCTCTGTTTTACTTGAAAGAACTTCCACTGTGTTTGTTTTCACTCTTACTGGCTACTGTGTTTGGGCTGAAGCATTGTAGGTGAGTTTATTAATCAATTTTTTACAAGTTGCATATGCAAGAACAAATTAGGAACAACCTTTTTTTATTAGTATTTTAGCAAAACCTGACAAAATAGGAAATATCTACCCAACCTGTTGTTGTACCTAAAATTATTATTTTTGACCAATTATTGTCGCAAATTCAATATTATTTCTACTGTCTTAAAAGTCCAAATAATAATACAAATACAATTTTAAAAAACACGAATGCAAAACACAAGATGTCTTCAAACAGGATACATTTGGGGTGTTTAAATTAAGAAACGCATCCAGTGCCTTTTGAGTTTGTAAATGTCATTGCCTCAGAAGGTGCATACTGTCTGAACAAGGTCAGCGGGTGACTCCTAGTGAATGAAACAATGTTTCTGTGAAGATGAATTACTGGTTTATCACTGGAACTGTAGCAACAAAGGTCCGACTCAGGATTAAACCCCGACTAGCAGCTGGACTACGGTTCTATACAAAACCATATCTGCAGTCTCGACTACTGATACCTGACAGTCACTGAATGGCACGAGTGGTTAACTGGACCATTACTCTCGAGGAGGGAATCACTACCTTACTGTATAACGTGGTGATGTGTTGCATTTTTACCTGAAACAAAAAAAGCCATAACTACAGGGGAAACTTTCATTCACCAACACGATATCCAGTTCTCTGTAATACATCAGTGGTTTTTAGCAATTTTAGTTCAGTCAGTGTGTGTGTGTGTGTGTGTGTGTGTGTGTGTGAGAGAGAGAGAGAGAGGGTTGTGAGCTTAACATTTCCTGCACGCTGCTCCTCCATTTCCGTCGGTGCTGCTCAGCTTCCTTTGTGAGAGGTCTTTCCTTTCTCAGCCTCT
This sequence comes from Channa striata, assembly GCA_033026295.1. Lineage (NCBI taxonomy): Eukaryota > Metazoa > Chordata > Actinopteri > Anabantiformes > Channidae > Channa > Channa striata. The sequence goes on from CM065178.1 coordinate 20,202,054, forward strand.
GTTGCCCTCAGTGGTGTGGTGACCATTTGAAATTGCTCTTCACACTTCCCTGCCTCTGCTGCTGCACACACACACACTCTTAGACACCGAGCGCAGTGACCCCTCCCAAACAAACACACACTCTCTAACTCCCAAATTCCTCTTCCCGACGTCTCATCCCTCCTTCGTTGGACTCTTGTATAATTTTATCCACAGAATTAAAAAGATGCTCTCAAACCCCAATAATCCAAACATACACCTCAAAGAAAACGTTAAAAGTAAAACATGGGCATTTTGTTACATGAAATTCTTTTAGATATCATATTCATATATCACATTTTCCTTAATTAAAAAGAATTTGGTTCAAATATTCTAGTTCCCTGTTAACAATGAGGAACATGTTCTTGATCAACCTATCTGCTGTTTGGCTGCACAGCTTCTCTCTTTCTCCTGTTATCTGTCTCATTTTATCACATATTCAAAATGTCAGTGAGCCTCACAGATATGTGACAGGAGCCAGATGATTTGTATGATATTTCCAGCTATGACATGTCTCCCTGTCCTCCCATTAAATTACACCCATGGAAAAGTGTCATGACAAAGACGGAGGGAATGGGACTGACGAAGAGGCTGAAGTCAAACAGAGGGGATGAAAGCTAATATAAGGAGGTGTATTGGAAGAAATTGAGAAAAAGAGGAAGACAGATAGAAAGAGAGAGGGGGGATATTAGGTCCATGTAAGCCGGGTGGCAGTGGGAGGGTTTGTGGGATAGGAGAGAGGTGGTAGTTGGGCCATATCTGCGAAAATGTGACTCCACTGACGCAGTGACAGGGACATCAATCAACTGTGTGTGTGTGTGTGTGTGTGTGTGTGTGTGTGGGTGTGTGGATTGTTCTTCCATAGATAGACCAAATTCTGTGGGCACTCTGTGGACAAGGATGAACTCAGAGATAGGTTTGTCATGTTAGGATACAGTCCATTAAAGGCAGGGACACATTTAACAACTATGGAGCTGATTATGAATGTGATTTATTCTGAGTTTGTCTATGTCCAGAAATGCAGAAAAAGTGTTGGAAACATGCCAGTGGGGACAGACTTGTGATAGGAGACACTGACCAGAGACAAACTGCATCAACATGGAAGAGCAGAAGTCACAAAAGAAACGCTTAAAAGTAGACAAAATGGATGAAACGCCAACAAATTTAAAGCAAGGTTCATCACGGTCTCACAAAATTAGCTAAGCTTCACCAACATCTCTCTGACACAGCCTCAACAAATGGAACCTTTTCATTCTTGCAGTGCTATTGCACTTAGTTTCATAATGTTGAAGTGATGTGTTTACTCTGTCCGGCCCCGGTACCAGTAGCTGGCATCCGCCTACTGTATGTATTTGTAAATTGTGTGTTACACCAGAAATACAGGAACTCTTTGAGGAGGCCAGTCAGATTAGCCAGCATGTCTCGAGGCGAGCTCAAACTCATTCGGAGCTACAGTAATGAAACCAGGGAGTGTTCTTCAAAAAAAAAAAACATGACGCCACCGTAGTCACCCCACGTCCTCAGTAAATCATTAGGAATATGTGCTGCGTGCTAATTAAATCCTAGTGTGAGTGACAGTCACTTGCAGTTGACTTGCATGACCCAAAAACTTCTGCACTGACTTTTTTGTCAGGACAAAAATGTGGATTCCCCTTAAACAGTTTTTAATTTTTAAACATCAGTAAGGGGACGTTGTGCAGGATGCCGAGAGAACGGGAGATAGAGACCACCAAGCTAAACTCTGTGCTCATGATGAATGCTCGGCTCAGAAATAGAAACCTCATCCCTCTCTTTTCCTCTTTCACCCCGTCTTTCCTTCCTTCCATACCACAAACCATCTTTGTCTATATATCGCTCTGCAGCTCTCACTATCCCCATCTCCTTCCATCTCTCTCTCAGATAGTGTGCCATCAGTGTGATCAATGGAGTTTATTCTTTTCAGGAAATTCTCCTGTGATGGATTTTTCTTTGCTTGTGTCTGTGTCTTCTGTTTATGGGGGGAAAGGGGCAATTTCCTTCTGTGATAAAACCTTTCACACAGCCACATGTAAACTGATGTTGATGTCATCAAACACTTCATATTTTGGGCATTTCGTTGTATTTTAACAGTTCAATAGTTCTTTTCAAAGAATCGGACGGAAGCATGAAAACATCGAGATGCAAGAAATTTTTCTGCCTCACGGGTGAAATTTTTGAAAATCATATCTGAGGTGCTTCTGCAGGATGGATGCTTGTTTTGACCTGTAAAGTGGTTTTGAAAATGATAACATTTATGTCACAGATACTGTACCATAGTGGACATGTGGTCACAGATATTATCAAATTAGGTTGGGAGAAAATGAGAGTAACAATAACTTAATGTAATATCTTACAAAATTGTTACATCTTTTGCCTCGGCAACGCATGACAACCTCAGGTCACGACAATCCAGCATCTTATCCACCTGTAAACTAAAAGAAATAAGGTTTTAGATTAAGCTTAGGGTCAGGGGCTGGGAAATGGCTTGTATCAGTAAGTATCCTATTGTAAGTATCCTCACAACTATGGAAAGACAAATGTGTGTATGTGTCTAATGAAATATAAAAATCAGAGTCAATATTTAACCAACACAATATCAAGCAACACTGATCCCATTATCACATCGTGGTATCTTTCCTTCTCTCTCGTACCCATCTGGCCCTGCTTCTCACTGTCTTTCTTCCTCTCTTTTTCTTCTTGTCCTACACGCTCCACTGTCTTTTGATTATTGGCTCTCTCTCACTGTGTGTGTGTGTGTGTGTGTGTGTGTGTGTGTGTGTGTGCGTACTTGGAAATAAAGCAGGATAGGCATTTTTTGGGGGGAAGAAGGATCACAGATGGGCCTTGTCAAATCTCTGTACATCTGGCTTTATTCCTGTCCAATTTTCCACACATGCACACCCACACCCCCCTACTGTATATATACACAATATGCTTTGCCTCTGTTATGATGCATACACCTTTTCAAACATACATGCACCTGCACTGTATGGTCCATACGTGCACATCCATGGAACCCCCAGTGCACTCGTGAAGTTGCACACAAACACATTTGCTGACACACACACACACACAGAAGCACAGTGCAGCAGGACACAGTGGGTATGGACTCCTGTCGTGGTTGCTGGTTGCCAAAGTAATGATGCCAGGGATTTTGGACCATGCCAGGTTTAATAGTAGCCAATGGCGTATCAGAGTTTGAAAGCCAGACTTCAAAGGGTCTATTGAGCTGGGATTGTCTCTCCCGTCTGAAAATTAGATTTGTAATAAAATGGCTTTACAGACGACTCGTTACGCGATGCGTGTTAAAGTTCACACTGGCTTTGTAAACCGCAAGTTTATTAAAGATGGAATGAAATATAAAAAAGATTATTTATGCATAACCGGCAAAAGATACATGGCCTGAGTTAAAGGGAATTCGTGTGCTCTTTTTGTTTCTGATGTTTCATGACAAATCAATGATTCCATTCACTCGTCAACTTTTGCCTACATGAGGAAGCTGTGTGTGTGTGTGTGTGTGTGTCAGCTGTTTGAGGTCCCTGTCTGGGATTGGGACATATGCTTCCTAAGACTCCTGTGGACACACACACACACACACACACACACAAGTAGACATGCAGGGTTCTTCACCTTAAGGACACAAGAATATAAGTGAAACATCATGACTTACTGAGGTTAATGTGCTGAAGCGTCTCGACCCTATGACGTATCTGTCAGTCAACAGTGGATGATTACAGACTCATTTAATAAGACCCTATTTCTTAGCATTTGACTTTTTAGATAACAGGCTTTAAAACATGAAGCGCTGGCCTGTTCCAGGCATGTTTGCATCTGATGATTCATGAAACATAAAATTACTTTTAATTCAGTTTATTCCATTTACAATACTGCTAAAATTTGCTTTTCATAGCACATGACCAAGCAAGTAACAGGATAATTGCAAAATTTAAACATAGAAACTTTTCAGTTTTTCCCCTCTCAGAGCGTTGACACTGTAGTGTACAGAGGACACATCCATCCACGCAGAAAGTTTACTTGGATTCTTCAGGGACATATATCTGACTGGAGACAAGTGGGTGTCATTTGAAATGAAGTGTGTGAAATCATCCTGTGTAACATAAAAATGCCAGTATCTACAAGCTGTCAGTGAACTATACAGTATAGGCGCATCCAAACTTTCCCCCCGTCCTTTCCCCTCTCGCTCACTATTGTTTGCTTCATCCTCTCCCTTTCCTTTTCCCTGCGCCTGTCTCGCTCACTCTAAACTTATCCCTACGTGCCCACGCACCATAACCAAACCAGCCTGCTTATTCATGTTGCACCGAGGTATCACTTTATTTCTCTGCTATTATTTTTATGTGAAGTCGCCTCGGTATGACTTGCCCCAGACAGCGCTACACTGTCCCACCCTCATTATATTTTCACACTTCGCTACCCTACGACACAAAGATACGCGCTAACATTTCCACACAAGCCCACTGCTGTATGGCTGCGTTTTCTTTGTGCTGGCACGGGTTCAATGAAAATCCTTCTTTCTATTTTTGTATAGAGAAAACTCACTAGTTTATACTTTTTCTCTCTGGCATCTACGGCACTAGCTATTAAATGTGTTCATGTCCACTAAATTCAGTTTTTTGATGTGATCTTCTCCCACGTAAAGCTAAAAAAAACTGCATATGTCAAATCCTCATAAGGTGCAGGGTGTATAAATTCAGTGGACGGCTTCTGTTGGACGTTGACGGACTGTAGAAACAGAACCTGAATTTACCCATAGCTCAGCTTCTCAGAAGTAATGAAGCAGACATCAAACTTTGCTTGTTCATCTTAGTGATGGAAAAATATTTTAAAAAATCTAGACTAATAGTATTTTAGAAATAGATGGAATGGCAAATGGATGAAAGGAAGGAAAGGAGTCCAAGTCATGGTTAGTTCAGTACCTTGGTGGCCTTGGTTTGTCTCTAAAACAATAGACATGCATGATTAGTAACCAAAATTACAATTTACAGACAACTTATCGCTCTCATCCACTGCATCACCTTTTTGCAACTGATCCCGGCCCACTTTAAACCAAAATATGTACAGCGACTTTGGCTGAAACAATTGTCTGGCCACTTTATTAGGTACACTTGTGCAATTTAATGCAATATAATACAGCGGCTCTGCCATGAATTCTACGTTCACAGTGTTATTTTTTATTTTCTAGGTTGAAACTGTCAGAAAGGTGATAATTCTACTTTCTGTTTATCATCGACCTGGTGGGTGGTGGGGTCGTATTGAAGTTCACTATACGAAGAGGTGTTTCTGTTTTGGCCAACACATTTGAAATGAACGAGGGGGCCAAAACTTTACAGCTGCTGTATTGGAATTGTACAGGTGTTCCTAATACAGCGGTGAGTGTGTACATGTGGCTTGAAGCAGACCGTGGATATACATTTTCTGAGTGTCTAAGTGCATTAATTCTAAATATTGTCGTTTTTACCCCAAACTTTGGCTGTAAACGAATGAAGGTCTTCTTTAACTCTACTCAGGTCAACTCATGTTGGCATCAGCTAGCACTCATTTTCCAAGACTTTAAAGTAAGTGATGAGTCTGATGGTTCACTTCCATGCATAATATACAGTAATGCTGACAAGCCAGACAGCGGATGAATAACAAATACGGAGACAACACAGTCATTGTAACCTCGTGTCCTCTTGGAAAATAAGATACTGCACCGAAACCCCAATAATCCCAGTCTCCAAACTCCCGGTCTGTAGGAAACGCCTGGCAAATATACCAGGAAATGAATAAATACTGCACGTAAACATATGGAAATAAACTGCCAAAGAGCAATGTGTTATTCCTGATATATGCTAGTGTAATGCTTTCGGAATGGGAATAAAAACAAGGTGATGCATTAATGTAGAGCCCTCTGTGATGCGGAGTCTATCACTCTTGTTTACACCACTGAGAGATAATGTGCATATGCTCATTTCTCCTTGTAGTGGAACTGTTAAGAAACACCACGCGCTGTGGTGTGTGGCTGTGATACACGTGTGAATTTATGTGGAAAGCTGATAGATGTGCATGTGTTCATGCTAGTGGGTGTATCCAATAAAAATGCATTCCGCAGGTCAGTGAGTCTCAGATTGACACGCTTTTAGTTAACTTGACTTTAGCAGATGATTGTCTGATTTTACATGTCATCTTAGAGTAAATCTTAATCTATTTTATTGCTTTCTGTCTCCCTGCCATCTTTCTTTTTATCCACTCCTCCGCTCACCTTACCTCTTTCCTGCCCTCTTCTCTTTGCCTTTCTCTCCTCAGTGTGCGACAACCAAGCAAGAGCAGCAGGAGGTGGACCAGGAGGAGGGATGGACTCCACCCAGCCCCGTTTCTCCAATTCCCTCCCTACCTACCTCCCCGTCCAGTGCCAGCTAAGTGGCGCCGACTCCGCCTTCTTCTTGCGGGAATCCAATCAGGAGGTGATGCGAAACGGCAGTCTATCGTCGCGAACCGAGCCCTTCTTTCTCCACCTGCTGGAACCAGGCATGGCAGCCCCACAGTCCCTGCCGAGTGTAAATTGCAGCTATGGGAACCTGAGTGTTGAGCAGCCAATCCCAGTGGAGCTGCTCCAAAGTCCACCTCCTCACTTACTGCTGACGTCCAACCAGGTGACTTTGAACTGGAAGGTCAAAGGCCAAGTGGTGGTGCCCAAGGTGGGGTCAGCACGGCCCTGGATACAGGTACTCAGTTTCATGTTTATTTTGATCTCTGATTTTTACTCACAAATATTGCAATATTGCAATAAGAACTTTTCACATATATCAATTTTTATTTTTTTTTGCTTGTTAATATTAATACAGGAAAATAAAATATCCATTTATGACTTTACACAGTGTTCATTTTGTCCTCAGGTACTGTTTTACCTGGTGGGGCGGCGCTGGGATGAGCCCGAGCCGCCTCCTCCATCCCTCCTTCCATGTGTCAGAGCACTGGTGGTCCGTGACACCAATGAAGCGGCACCCTCAGCAGGCTGCCGACTTGTGGGACCATCTGGCATCTGTGTCGTCCGTCTGGAGATTCCCCCAGCTTGGTTTACACCACCACAAGTGAGAAAAAGACCTCCTGAGTTGACTCTACCATCAGTGGATGTGTATTACTCTATAATACCAGTGGAAGGGGCTGGTCAGGAGTGTCCCTCCATTGTCAATGAGCCATGGAGAGGTCAGAGCATAAACATTGGGCCTCTCGGAGGCCTGGGTCTCGGGGGACAGTGGAGCCCTCTGGTGGATGGGGGTCTTCAGGACATGCTGAAAGTCGGCCCTGTAGGATTGACCATAGGTCCATTTTCTGCCAAAGGTGAAAGATTGAGGCTGGACGAAAATCTGGAGGTTCTGGTGCCACCCAGCCCGGTTCGGCTCGGCAAGACTGTGGCATTTGGCATCTACATGAAGACAGATTCTAACACGGAACAGTTTATATTGAGGTGGGAACTAAATTTAAAGAGATTTCTTTAGTTTTCTTTTCTTTTCGTCTGATTTCACTTTTCCTCACATTTTCTCTGACTCTTCTCCCTATCATTGCCAAGTATTCCTTCACCCCCCCTCATTCCTTCTTGTTCATCTCTCAAGGCAGCCGCCTCCTGAGGTTGATGGCTGTCACCTTTGTATACTCAGCCTCTTTCAGGAGCCAGCAATGCAAATAACAACTTCATGAATATTCATGACGGATCCAGGGAGACAAGAAAACAGAAAATGAGAGGCAGAGGAGGAAAGGGTGTCTGAGACAGGCTGAAGGTTGAGGACACAGAGAATTTATAGAATAGGCATAGATTTAGGGCACAAGTTTCGAAAACTCAAGGGCTCTTTGTGCACTTTAGGAGATAACCTACATGTTGGGTTTTCCACATGAACTGCGATAGGTTTCCATGGGCTTGTATTTCAGGAAGCACATTTCCTTTTGGTTCACTGGCTGAAAATAAGTTTATGACCCCTGATCTTTGACTAAACATGCAAATCTGCATCCTGTCTGAGCCCCATCATTTCCCTGACTGTAGGGATTTCAGGCTGACATATGACAGATGTGCAAATTTATCATTCTTTCCAAAGAGTAACCCGGCATACAACACCGTGGCTGGACATAGCTCCTGTGAGAGTAAAACTATTGAGAATATTTTAGGCATCAACTTTGGGTTTTTTTTTTTTTTTTTTTTTTTTTCAATTTCACTCTTAAATTCACTAAAGGAAACCTCAAAACACACTGAACAAGGAATCTGGCACTTGTCATTAGACTCCTATTCTCACATTAGACTTTTTGTCAGGTCATTTGCACATATCAGTTTTACATCCAGTAATACGTACAATCCAGAAGAGGAAGTCAGATGCTTTGTGCAACCTTTGGCCTCATTGTGGAAAAAATAAGAAATGTCTTAATGAGTAAATGTATTTGAAATATGGACTAAAACAGTGATTTCAATGGAGATCTAATGAATACTGGAGAAAAATAGGTTTAAGACTGAGGATGGAAACAGTTCACAGTGAACACAGGCAGTGTTTTTTGCCTTCTCCAATTGCTTATACAATTATCGAAAATTCATAACTGCACAGTATATTACGGGTGTTAATGACAGTATTCCACTGTGTGTAATTGTTGATGTGTTTTCTCTTTTTTGTTTCAGCAAGTCTGAACACAAACATTACATATTCCATAGTAAACTAGGAAATATAATTAAATGTGTTTTTGTAGCATTGGAGAATGATTAAAAAAGATGATTCATGCTGAGCTATAGACCATGCATTTTTTGATAAGTGTCCATTCAGTCAGGCTTAAAGCGAGTGAGAATTCTCTCACTTTTTTTTTTAAGTACGTGATTTGCTTTGAATACAACATAAGAGGGCAAACTGCAACACATGCGTTTTCTTTGACACTCACATCTAATTTGATGAGGGTTGCATCATAGTCAGGAGACTCGAAATACTAGGAGGCCAAGACAGTGGACATGGAGCTCTCGTAGTGAGGATGATTCATGGTAATGACAGGCTCAAAAAAACCCAACTGATGACAGACTTAAGACAACTATTCACTTTAAAGAAAATAAAAACTTCATTAGTCTGATTTAACCTTTGGATAGAGGTGTTCAGGCAGCTCTGCTGTAATACATCTACAGGATTTGTCGAACAATGCTGAGAAAACAAAAGCTGCTTTAGGGATTTGTTCCCTTTGTGCATGTGCACAGTCATCATGAGGTCATCTCAGTCTATTAGAGGAAAGTGACTAGACTGCACTGCACCTCTTTCCCACTGTCTGCTGACACACACACACACACACACACACACACACACACACACACACACACACACACACACACACAAATAACATAATGAAATAAATGCTCTGCTGACATCCCGACACTATTCCATCCTGCCATATATAAAAACACGCACGGACAGAACATATTTATTTGCTCTGCCCAATGCACCAATCATGGCAACATAAATCCACTTGGTAGTTGTAATGATGTGGTAGACGAGGGTTTAGCATGGGAAACATTTAATGCTGGCCATGACTGACAGGTGTCAGAACAACTTGTGCTTCCAGGTTGAGGTGTAGAGTCTGCAGCAGAGTGACCCTGCTGACCCCTTTCCATAAAAGCCACCAGTTGGTATTAATGTTGCAGCTGACTGCGGATGTGCACAGGTGCACACTCAAGTGATTTGCTGGCCTCTTCCATTCACAGCACACACACGTTGTCTCTCTTTCGTCTTTTTTCATCTGTCTTTTCTTTCTTCGTCTATTTTCTTCATGTGTTTGTTGGCATGTGTATGCACCTACACAGGTTCAGCTTAGCTGCAGTAGGGAAAAACAAAGCAGTCTGTTTATATCCTCTTTTTTCATCCCTTGTTTTAGAAAAATGTTCTTATTTAAAAATCACATGTAGCTTCGACTCATCGCTCTGTGCACATCTGAGTGAAGGTGTGTGTGTGTGTGTGTGTGTGTGTGTGTGTGTGTGTGTGTGTGTGTGTCCCTCCTACCTGCAGATCTTGCCCTCTGCCCAAGCATACAGTCCCAGTGGATAATCTCCCTGTTAGACGCTCTCGCAGACATGTAATAAACCTTAAGTGGATCTCATTCCTGTATGTGAGTGTGTGCATGTGCGTATGTGTGCGACACATAATAAGCCTTAAGTGTGCTCTATCGCACTAAGGTGATGTGATTATGATAAACTGCTGAGAAGATGGAGGGACACTGAGAGAGGACGACTGAGGGAGACAGACAGAAAGGGTAGAAGAGACAAGGAATGAAAGTGAAAAGCAGGAGGAAATTGGAGAGAAAGCAAAGGAAACACTTTCTACATGTGCATCTCGTTCTCATTTTTAAACCCGTCCAAAAGGGGAAGATGCAAGGACGGTAAAATCGTGGCAACGTGCATTTGCCAAATTGGATGGGGCATCCTCGCTGTATCACCTGTCACCGGGCTTGTAGTCTCAAATAACCATACATGAGTCTGTCACTTTGTGATGAGGCCTCACGGCTGCAGACAACTAGCTGAAGCTGTGGCTGTGAGTGGCTGAGACATGCGGTAACTTACACTGCCGAGTACGCGGCTCACCTAGATTCTGTGTTCGACTCACAGCCTCTACTTTCAAGCAGGCACATTGTCTGATAATAATGTAAGCTCATTAGAGAAGCTGCTGACATTTGTCACCCCCCAAAAAGTTCATTTTAATTAATTTTCCATCTAAAAGTCTATTCCCCAAATGCACAGTAACTAGAATCTCCTGCACAGATCCATTACAGACCTGGTGCCAGTGTTGCCAGATGAGTCTGAATGAAAATCACACTGCTAGACAATTTAACTGAGTGTGGCGAAAGTAAGACAACATACATGGGAGACCTGTGCTAAAAGAGTCTGTAATTAGGTTTTGATGCTGCTACTCGACATAGATATTAATAAATAGTTACAGAACCCCGAACATAATGGGCCTGGCTTAAATGGGCGCCTCCACTCTTTGTGCTGTAGCCAAGATTCCCTTTGAAAAGAAAAACTGAGAACAAGTAAGAGAAAGAAGTTGAAATGTTTTGTGCTTTTTGTGTTGCTATGTTATTCCAATCACGCTGGAGATTGATTTTTTTAAAAAAATGTGTTACTTGTCAAATATCCCTTTTATATCCTCCTGTTTCACTTAAATTAGTAGCTGCAGGTTTGACTTATGTAATTGTTTTCAGTGATTTTACTGCTCCGATGGCGGAGAACCTAAAGTTCTCACTTTGATGCTAAAATCAACCCTGTCCCCCACAAATTAAGTGGATGATTAGATCACAGATCTGCATCTTTCTTTAATGACCATAGTGTTGCTGTTTCTAAGAAACAGATTAGGTCGCTAAAAGACACGTACGACATGTAGGACTTCCCCACCCATCCCTACAGGAAGGTGTGGCCTCATAATTTGGACAAATATCAAATGAGAAGGAAATTAAAGTAAAGGGAGCGATGAAACCGGCAGACATTAATGGTTGCTTGTTTTTCGGCCCAGCAGACACAAATAGGAAATTAATTGTTCCCCATGTAATTCTGTTTTCATTTTCTGTTGGTAAAGTTGCTCTTGCTTGTCCTACTACTCAGTTCATCACTGTTCAGCTTCCCCTGTAAATGTAATAGACATCTCTTGTGCCAGAGACCTGCCGTCAAATGTCTGCCAAAAACAGACTTTGGGCTGATTCACTACCACGCTTAAATGTAGTGAAAAGGCCATTTTTTAAAACAAACTTTTCTTCATTCATGAAGCAATGCCAAGCCCTGACATCTGTAATGGGCTCTCACATAAATATTGATGATTAATCGGTTGATGGAGCCTCCGACTCGAACTCCGTGTTGTCAGTCAAAGCACGTCAAAATGAGTGAATTCATCTTAAATCAGTAAACTTTTCAGTGCAATGTGATGTTCGATAAAAATATTGAGTGCACCGTTGTGTTCAATGTATGGAAGCCCCTGCTGAAGACTACTGATGCTTCACATCTGTATTTAGGGGAGATTTTCATCATTTTTCCGCAGTGGGAAGGTTGACTGACGAAGGGTCAGAGTGATTAGTATCTCTCCCATTAAAAAGTTTTAATCTTCAACTCTGTGCTGTAGTTGTTTGGTTAGTTAATTACAAAGATAATCACTCATGGGGGGCGTAATGTTATGTATTTGTATACGTTTTGAGATGGTCACCATCTCAAACACTTTTACTCTGCTTTCGTTCTTCATCGTGTTTTTATGTGACTGGTGTTATAATAGTCAGTTTATCTTTAGTTGTGAATCTGTACACCAGCTGAATTTATTGTTCCATTAGTTCGTTCTGTGTCTCTCTTTCTCTCTCTGTGTGTGTGTGTGTGTGTACACAGGGATTAGTGGGTTTTATCCTAGGATCAGAGGGGAGATGTACTTCTAAGGACCAGATTGTCCTCTCTGGTGATTACACTGCACACACATACACACACGTTGCCCTCTGTTTTACACACACACACACACACACGTAGAATGCCCAAGATGCCTTTATTCTACAAAGCTCCACCATCGATTTCACCTCAAATGCCCTTTCACCAGCAAGGAAGCAGAATCAATTGTTTTTTGCAACTATGTGTTGGTCTGCGAGTGTAAATGCGACCCGAGGTGAAGACGTGGCATATGATTGTTAGAGTAACTGTGTTCTTTAATTACATACACTATGTGTGCACCATGGGACACGCGGGTTCCTTGTGTATTATTCATATGTTGTGTGTCGGTGTGCATACAGTCCATACAGGACTTTGAGAGTGTGATGTTGTGACTGCCATTGTCCTTGTATGCCACTCTGGTTCAGTCTGGATTTGTGTGTCGGTGCGCTTACGTCTTTGCTGCTCTTTGTTTTGAACCCCCCCCACCAAATGACAAATGCGTTGCATGCTGTCTTGAAAAGGCACAAAAGACAAAATGAGAGTTAGATGCATTTCAGCTGGGTGCTGTGAAAAAATCCAGACACTAACAACAAATTGCATTTCTGTCACAAAGTAACTGATATTGAAAAGTGTGTTGTTTTTGTTGTTTGGTTTCATATAATTAGTTTATTTGAGTCTTGTTTCTTTCATGTGGAAATGAAAAAAGTAATTCTGTAATATTAGCATCCAAGTTGCTTGATCTTTTACTTTCTCCTATTCTTCGACATTATGGATTTGCAAAATTGTCTCATGGGTCAATGTACTAAAGTAATGAAAACCTAAAATGCAAAAAGTCAGGCTTTTGTTTGTGACGAACTCTCAGAGTTTTAAAATGAAATGTACAAATCTAAAATTTGAAAAAGCTTCTACAACAACCACATCAGCATGAAGTGTCAGAAAAAACGTGAGAAACACAGATGATGTGTTTTCATCATATGTAAGTGAACTCAAAGATCCATTTTCACAGTAAATGTAATCGACTTAATGTTTGCCTGCATCCAAGTGCACGTCTCCCTCTGTGCAGTGTCTCTCTGTGTCATTGTCTGCAACTTTCTTCTTCTCTTTATCATATTTTGTAAAGATAATTTTTCTCATCCCCTGGATCTGAGATCAGCTCAGTCTCTGCATTTTCAGAAGCAGCACTCTAAATAATCACACTAGCCATTTACCTGGACTCAACCAGGCATGTACTTGTACTCCGGCATGTATGCCCAGTGTGCTCTCACAGTACCAATATTCTCTGTAAATCGCTCCTTACCTGTTGCTGTAACACCCTCATGGCAGCAACTTAATTTTGTGTAGAACAGACGGTACCCCAAAAAAAAAAAGGAACATTGGTTAGATAACCAATAGCTAAGCATCAATTTACAATCAGTAAATGGACGTTTCTCATTGTAGACTTTCACATATATAATGTTAGTTATTTATTTATGGTTCGTGTCTGGAATCTGGCTGTCACTGGGCAAGAGGTGGAGTACACCCTGGACAGGTTTCCAGTCCGACTCGGGCCAACACGGTGCGCTGAACATAACGTTACCGTAATAACTAACAATACAAGAATAAATAAGAATGTGAACAAATGTTTTAGTTGCAAACCAAGAATGACAAACTGAAGCTGCCTGTATAAATATTGAAGCTCTGTGAATTACATAGAAATACAGTCTGCCATACTGTGAAGCCCTCTGAGAACTGTTTAACCGCCTGGTGTGGCTTCTGGTTACTGTTTTCAAGAACCGTAAAGCGTTACGCTCGCTGCTTTTGTGTTGGCAAGCCTCGCGTTTCTCAGCTCTCTGCCCCCGATTTCATTAGTGTCCAAGAGGGAGGCCGAGCGATTGATGGCAAACCGCCTTGAATCATCCTAACATAAGCGGTGAAGCCACCGTCGGCCTGGTGAAGCTCCTTGATGAGCCTGTGGTGTTCCCCGTGATCTCTCCTCCTTCTCATCTAGCCTCACAGATCTTGGATTCTGTGTCCCGCGGCCTCCCACCAATGGCAATGTCTAGTCTAAAGACAGTGATTTTGTCGTTGCCTAGTAACAATCAATAAAAGACGCAGCAAGCTGCTTTTGACGTAATTGTGTGCTTTATCAAAAAAAAAAGGCAGTGCTCTGCGCCTCGCTTATTGTACTTGAGTTCAGCGCATGGTTTGTGGGAATTAGTCAGGCTGATAGACGATGCCCACCTACAGTATAAAGTCTGATGAGACTGACATGTGATAATGGCCTGCTCCAATTTACCGAACTTACGTTAAGCTATCAATTTAATGCATCATAACTCTCGCAGCCTTATAAAATAGCTGAGATACCCACTTCCCACCTCCACATTGTGAAATGTTGCTTTTATTTTATCTGTTCAATATTTAGCTGACTTTTACTGTACTCTTATGTATGAGAAAAGGGCCCATTCTTATATTAAGAAAAGGGTGATTTGAAGCGCTCTCTCCAGTCACTGATCTGAAAGTGCGAGGCTGATTAAATGCTGCGGGTTGAAGTCGAGGTCGAAGATGTCCTTGCTGAAATCATTTGTCTGATAAGGAATAAAACGAGGAATTGTCGTAACAAAGACGAACAGTTTCGCACAGAAGCACACATCTGTGCTCATAGTGAAAGGTAAAAAAATGATGTAACATTTTTATTAGAAAGCCTTTTTTTATCTATGGGGAGAATTAACTCAGACACACGCCTATGGACATACATATTAAAGTAATCATTCACATATTTGACAGCGATTTATAGGCCCATTAGTCTAGTATTAGCTCACATTATGGTGGACATGTGACATTCTGGCTGTTCAGTTTCCATACCTAATGCCAGGAGCCAGTCTGTAAAATTCCTGCTAAGTCCGATGTGTCACACTAGCAGTCAGTACGTAGGCTGCTGGGATGCCATCAGGGGATGCACAGACGATTTCTCACAGGAAGTACTGATGAACCACAACTGTATTACTGCACCAGCAAGTTACAGCCAAAACAGCCAATCGAAACTTTGACCGTAATAATGACGTGAAACAAAGACTGCACGGGTTGCCAGCATGCTGGACCCGCCCTGTATGCTCACAATCAGGGTCTTTACATGATTGTGTTTTAGATGTTGGAATGCTACATATTTCTTAAAGAAATGGTGCACTAATGCAATAGTAAAGTAGATGGTTGGGAGTTTGACTGCAGGTTCTGGAACTGTAGTTCACACCGATCAGCCGAGTCATCAGTTCGACTTTGGGACTTTAATGTGGCTGACAGGTAAATAACTTGGGAAAAATTATAATGCTTTCCATGTCTGAGGAAATCAGTGTTGTGGCTAGTTTATAAAATGTGTAAAATCATTGTGGTCGTTGTTTAAGCCCATTTAAGTTGATTATTATAGGATGGGTTTTTTGATACAGTTCTCATCTTTGCTATTGGACGTTCACTGTGATACTGGTGAAGGTGGACTGACTGTGTTTTGAAATGACACTAAACTCTTGAGATGGCACTTTGGTCGAACACGTTCAAATTGTTTTTTAAATAGTTTCTTGACTTCCTCTTCCAGACAGGAGTAGAGCTTAACTTTCACCAAGGACATGAGCTCTCAATATTTCACTTTCAAGGACCTTGGGTGTTATTGTCATTAAGGACTTTTAAATGTGACACACTGTAGTTTCACCTTTTCACTCGGCTGTTCCCTCAGACGACCGTAACGCCAGTCGACAGTAACGTACAGTAAACACTGTAAAAGTGAACACAGGCGTACACATCAACACCCACTCTCTCTCCCACACAGTTCCCTAATCCAGCCTTTACTGTCGTTCTGTCTACACATTTTCCTCCACTTTCTCTGCTCTTCATCCTTCTGTTTCCGTGTCACCACCTCCTTTTCTTCCTTCTCCTCAATCCTTTCTCTCCCTTCATTTCTTTTTCCATCTCGAATCGGTCATGAATATTCACAAGGGTGTTATTTGCATTGCTGGCTCCTGAAAGAGGCTGAGTACACAAAGGTGACAGCCGTCAACCTCGGGATAGCGCCGGTGTTTGTGTGTTGTGGGGCTCCGCGTGTGTGAGGGTGAGGAAAATAGACGCTAGAGGTAGATGAGATGAAAATGAGGAAAGTACAAGGAACTGCGTCGGAGAGGAGATGGCGATGGGGACTGCGAAGTGATCGGCGTTATCGCTGAAACTGTAATTAATACGTCTGCGAGCACAAATATGTTTAAACTCATTTTGAAACATTTCTGCTTCTCGAGCTTATTGATATGACAGTGATCCATTTTGCACATGCACGGCTGCGTGCGCGCGCTCACGCTCATTTAGCTGTCTCGTCTCGCAGATTTCCCCCTCTATCCGTTGTTCAACTCCTAATGCTCCTTCTGTCTTGTCTTTTTTTTACGTTGCGAGCTCCCGTCGTTCTTTGAGTCTGGGTCTGCCAGTGCTAGTTTGGGGATGTTTGATATGCAAATGCCTGGCTGGTTATTGTGTTGTGTTTATTGTTCACGCCACTCCTTGTTGCAGGATAGAAGAGTCCCATTTAGAAACAGGGCTCCTTTATGCTGCTCCTGCATTGCTCTCTGTTGGGGACACACCGGTGGCTTGAAATGCACATTTTAAAGCGAGTGTATGTATGCGCTTTTCTGTGTGTTTGAGCATTTACCTCTAAGTTACCCCAGGAGTTATAAACCGCAGTTAGGGGACACGTTTGTTTTTATTTTAACAAGCCGGAGGGAAACGGTTGATATTTTTACTAACAGAGAGAAGCCCCCTTCTGCATCTTTTCCATCCTGGGACTCCAATAACACTTTTATTTTTTTGGCCTGGGACCCAGGCTCATGAAAACATATTGTCTGTTTTATTATTCTGGGACCCACTTGAAATAAGCTACAGATGTTCCTATTGTTGAAGTCCCATTTTTTTTAAACTGCGCACTGGCTGAACTTCAGCTGCACTTTGGCTTCATCTCCAAAATGGGGATTTTAGAAGTTATTAGACAGTGTGTTTGTGTAGCCCGTATAGTTTATTTTTTTCCTCATAAAACATTCATTTTGTTCTTGGAAATAATTATGGAGGTAAATATTTGCAGAATGGATGCAGTTAAAGACTCTTGGGTTCAGAGTTTTATTATCTATATATAAATAAAAGAAAAACCTAGTATGCACTAAATGGTAAGGTAATATATAAACCAGTAGATATTTAGACTGAACAACAATCCTCATTCACTCATAATGCAGAAAATCGTAGGAAGAATTGAAAAGAGCTAAACATTCAACATTTAAAAACTTTAAAAAATGTCTTTATTAGATATAACGAGTTAGCTTAACATGTAGGTTTAGAGCACCATACACTTTTGTCTTTGGTTTTTTAAATTTCTAGTCCATCAATAATTAAGCTCTCTTTCCTCTCCTTTGTCGCCTGTTTTACCTGTAAGAAGGGGCTTCCTGTGGCTCCGTATTGTCACAGTATCTACGGGGTCCTCCACTGTAGCAGAATAAAACCATTCTCTGCCGTAAGTAGCTTGTTTACCAGCTCACTACATTGTACATATTTTTTCTTTCTACCCCATTTCCTCACAGTGATGTGCTTTCTTCTTTAGTTTATCCAAACTTGCAATTCTCAATATCGCTTCTTGTTTTAGTACATCCTATTCACTCTGCACTGCGGGGAGCCCCTCACAACAGCTTACAGCTGAAGAACAGTACTACGTCTTGTGTGTGTGTGTGTTTGTGTTCTCGATTTTGTCGTCGTGTAGACACATTTTGGTTTGATGCAATCATTGAAAGGGCTTAAAAAGGACTCTTTTCAAAATAACACTTAGGTTTAAATGGTTTAGTTTACTCTGTGAGGGTTGAGGTAAGCACTCAGGTCAGGCATTTAGCTACAGAGATACAATATTTATTATAATTTTGTGTATTAAAGTAACTTTCATAACAAAGTGATTTGTGTGACTGGTCCGTACACCATATTTTGGGCTCCAGAGCTTTGTCAGTTGGCAGACAGATTTCTTCTCAACATCATTTGCCTTTGTTTGTTGATTTTGGTAATAAAGTAACTCAACATAGTTTTGCTTTCATCTGTTTGATGTGAATGTTTTGACAACACGTACAGCTACCAAAACAAAAAATCATATTTGTCAAATATTCTAGTGCATGAGACTTTAAACAGTCCAGGTTATGGGTAATAAGCAGTACACTCAATTTCCTGGTTGATGGTGAACTTATTATTTTATAACAAATATATTACTCATATAGCGTGTAATGGAACCTGATAAGACATTTAAATAAAATATGCACATAAACACAGAACACCATATACAGCTGACTTTTCCTGGGGACATGTTGAGAAAACGATTAAATCAGTTTCACAGCAATAATCTTGTATTGTGGCTGAAGGAGGAATTCAAATTATCACTGATGTTATTCATCGCAAGTTAGTTCCTTTTCTTTTGGAAGTTGAAGCCAAGTTTATGCTTCAGTGGCCACAACCGTGTCAACATCCTCATACAATCTTAAAGGCTTGTTTCTTAGAACTCCAAAGCATGTACTTGGAAAAATAAAAAGGCAAGTTTTGACTATTTTCTTCTCACAGAATAACCCTATTTGTGCTCTGTCAAGTGTGACTTTCTCCTTCTCCCCTTTCAGTCGCAATTCAGATATTGAATGGTTGTTGCATTTACCCACTGAGCCAGTGAATACCATCAAAACTGTACAGAATGTGTTTTTTTTCCTTTTTAAATCACACGTACACTTGCTCAGTTACCATGACAGTAATAGGTTGTGTCAAACGCAGCAGACCATCAGCCCTGTAGATAGTTTTTAGCAACATGTCTCAGGCGGCCAGAAATAAAGCAAAGGATGAGCGCTTAAAGTTGAACTAATCTGTACTCAAGATTTCCTATCAAACCTGACCGTTGGTTTGTATTATTGTGTTTCCGATCTGTGTAATCAGTAAAGATGGCCACTTGAAAATAAGGCTGGTATTCTTCATTCCGCACACGTTACATCCCCACAGATTAGATACAGTTTGATGGACCTTTAACACAACTCATAAATCCTTCATGGGCTTCTTCAGGGAATCCACACTGTCTCACAACAGTAGCAACCACTGGCTCTTTTATATTCCCTTCTTTCGCGCTCTTTATACTTCTTTTTTCCTAAGGTCACAGGGATGTACTGCAGGGCACCGCTGCTCTGACCCTTGTAATCGAGTTTGTAATGTTGTGATCTGGGAAATTCAAGCTTACTGTTGTGCTCGTTCTCAAGTGGTACTGGATAAGAGCATCACCTAGGAACCTAAATCTTTAATGATTAAGTTATTTATTAATGAAGGATTTGAAGAACCCCCAAAGTCCTTTTACATTTCACAGTGTGTAACTGCCTGTTCGTTCCTCCCAGTTGGGGAAACTCTAGCAGACTCTGTCTTACCTATGATGGTAACAAAACATCCAGCTGCATTTCTGCTGCTTCTGTGTCCTTTTTTCTTCGCAGGAAGGATGTGCCCTTCTTCCTAATGGGTATCAGGGCTTTCTTGTGACTGAGCTTTCAGTTTCTCGTGTTTTAATTGTAGTACATTAGAAAATATAACCATAAAAAGTATTTTAGCAACCTTGTATGCTTATAATAACACATCTTTCATTTTTGTCATATGCTTGTCATCTTCTACTTTACTTTAAATGCTGTGACGAAAACATTTGACCTTCTGATTTCCGTTTTTGTGTGTGTATGTACGCGTCACAGCTCTGTCGATAGCCAATCTGAAGTAATCGGGTTGAAGGTTAGGATGGATTTCCACCTCGTCACCTTCTGATAGATGCCTTTTCTGCGCTGTCTGTCGCGCCCCGGAGCCTTAGAAACAGCTTCGTAACCCTTCCCAGACTGATGTGTTTCACTTTGGTAGTTTTTGGATGTAGTAACTAAGCTGTGAATATGTTTCCCTACAGGCCTAGTTGATATTCCTCCAGCCATCTATGTATTATCATAACCACTTATTCTTTTTAGGGTTGCAGGGGCCTGAAGTCTATCCCAGATGGAACACAGAGAGACATTCACACACAGACAACTATTCACACTTACATTTACACCACTGCAGATTTTATTCACCAGTTACTGTAAAAGTATGTTGTTAAATTATGGGAGGAAATCCATAGGATGCATGAGGAGAACATCCAACCTCTACACAGTAATGCCACATCTTGTTGTGAAAATCTAAAGCATTTTAATGTGAGATACATACACAAAAAGAAGAAATGTCACTACTGTGAAACTGTGTCCATAATGCTATACTTTCATGGATTTGTTTTTCCTTTTTTTTTGTCTCCATTAATTATGTTTGTTTGGAGGCATTTTGGCTATGAGAAGCAGTTAATCACTGAACTTGAACTAAAGTCTCATTTAGAACAGATGCTTCCCATTGCTGGGGTATGGTATCACTACATGGCTGCCTCCATGATTGACCACCGTGCTTCATGTTTGCTCATTTATCAGTGCTAATTCGTCTGGCTAATCTCCCCATTAAGCTCAGTGAGAACATTAGCCTAGCAAATTAGCACTGATGAATGAGCTATTATTCATAGCAAAATCTCCACTTCTACTTGCCTGTCTCATGTTTCCTTGCTTTCGCTTCCTCTCTCCTGATTTCTTTCCATCTTTACCTTTTCGTCTCACACTACCTGGCTCGGTTGTTTTTTTACGCAAAACATTAAAACTGTTCCACGCAATCTAATGTGTATGTAATTGCACATTGTGAATCCTTTAAGAAACGTTGCTGTATGTGGTTTGATTTCCCATACATGTGTATGTAAAGAGGTTGGAATATCCCCATGTGCATGAATATGGCTCTGCTCCATGTCTGCTATACCAGAGTCTCCCAAGAAAAAACCAAAGGGTCAGGTGAAAGTGAGAAACACGGAGAAAAGGAGTGGGCGTGGATGGAAATGGGTAAGGGGGGGAGGAAAGGTAACGTTAAGAATCGAATGTAGTATCCATCTTTCTTTTCTCTCTCTGGACGCCGTTTGTTACTGACTGTTGGTCTTCCCTTCTCCCTTTTGTCTCGTCATCTCTGTCGCCCCCCTCATTTCTCATAATTCAGTCTTTGTCCACGGTCTCCTCGCTTTCTCTCGCTCTCCCTTGCCTCCTTCATCTCTCCTAATTAGTATTTATTATGCGTGGTGTACAGTCGGTTAATTAATTAAAGTAGTCATCTGGTGATTAGTTGCCGAACATCCTGGTGGAAGGACTCATCTTTATCTGCCCATGGAACACGATACACAAAGATACTTTACCCACGACCTCTCACGCACACAGACACACACAGACGCACACAGCGTAGCTACACAGCGTCGGCAGATCTGTAAAGGCAGCGCCGACACATTGTCTTCATAGACTCGATGGACAAACCTGTTTTACTGTTTTAGACACTTGTGGTGTGTTTGCTCTGTAAATTGAGGCTGTTTGGAAGCTTCGACACGTTGCAATTTAAGACGTTTAAAGCATTGGAAAGGGACTTTGAGATAAGATTGTTTTGTTAATTGTCAGGTGTTTAAATGATAAAAAGAAACAGCAATTTTGAGCTTTTAATTTTAAAGTACTAAGGAAAACTTTCACACTTTGCATGCCTGATTACTTGCAAACTTCGTCTGCTGATGATCATGTTATGTGGATCTCAATTATTTACCCAAAGCATTTTGGATCTCGGTGGATTTCACTGGAATTTGCTTTTCTAGATAAGTACTGTCTCTCTCCCTTCTTGTCCTAACTTCATTACATCTCTCCCCATTAACAGCATTTGCACTTTTGCATTGCAGTGGTGACTTGGGCTTTAGGAGACTGTACTTATTACTTACTGTCTATCCATCGTGTTAGTGGGTAAGTAATGCATGGTACTTGGATATAACAATATGAAGTTTGCAGTTTCGCATTAATACAAGAAAAGAAAAGTCATTTTACTCTTTTCTTTACATTTCAAAGCAAACAATGCAATGGGGAGCCACAAGATTTCCAAACGAGGATCAAAAACAGCAGGTAGTGAAAAACTAAAGTCTGCTTGAGGCCAATGAATTTGCTGCTTGGCTGATGCAAAGCCAGTGTGCTTGATCTGTGCCAGCATGAAGTTAGTGCCTGATATAATGCAAGTTAATTGCTTTAGGTCAGGGAAAAGACACCAAATGGAGTGTTGGAGTAGTATGTGTGAAGTCATCACGTAGAAAAGTAATGAAAGGCAGCAGGAGGTGCAGTTTAATAGTATGGTGAACCAATAGAGCCGGATTTCAGGAGTTTAGGAGACAACATCGGCAAAAGATCACTTTCTATAAATGAACATGTAAAATAGGGCTAATTACTGGTTCCATAACACAGAGTAAGTGTTAAGTTATTTCATTAAAACTGTCTCAGCATCCCCCACGTGTCTTTGAGTGACCATCGAAGCTTCATTTGGGGTTTTGTGCATCGCTGTTTTCTGTGATGGTGTTTTAGAACTTGAGCTACCATGTGCATCTAAAACAATGAAGGATGCTTGGCGATTGGATTAAATGCCACAGATGGCCACATATACAGAGACATATGATATGCAAACTAACAGAAACCCATGCTGATATACCAACATGCTCATGATGGCATTTGAGTCCATTTGAGAAGTACATGTGCAGCTGAAGTCATAAAAAGGCTGTATCCTGAGGTTTCTAAAAATCAATATCTGCCGAATGTTGAAGTCGAGCAACGGTAGGACAAAACAAGACTTTTGTTCTCTGTGTCAAACTGAGAACAGAAGTTACAGTGCAGTGTGCGTGTGGTGCGGGTGTGTGTGTGTGTTATTACACAGACATTAAGATATAAAGGAACATGGAGTGAGAAAAACAAAGGCGTGAGGGACAGAGAGACTGTAATGAGTACTCCGATGGAGAGTGATAAGAGAGACAGAGGAGAGTTGGTCGACATAATGAGTCCTCCAGCATGGAGGTGGCATGTGGGAGGGATGGAGAGAAGGAGGGGGAGGGAGGGAGGGAGGTAGGGATGAGCAGGACTATTCCAGCGGAGAACAGAGAAATCAACAGAGGCGGATTGGATCATAGAGAACGGTCGCTGTAATGAGTTTTCCAGTGGACAGCTCGTGCGCTAGAAGACATGGAGGGGGTACAAAATGATACAAATTTCATTGCCTTTAAGGTCAGTGCAGGAAAAAAACGAGAGACAAAGAAGGAACAAAGCTGGACTGGTTGGATTCTGTAGGTCTGACCGGCATGTTGTAGGTGCAGTAACATGTTTGATGATGAACCCAGGCATCACTTTTCACTGTGTCTGTTACTGAAGCTGCAGCTTGTTTTTTGGTTTTCATTTAGTTTTCATGTCAGTCTGCAATTACGGTGAGTAGAACTGCTGCAGATAACTACCCAGATCCTCTTCTGTCTCTATCACAACAAACAACCAGCGGTTTTACCTCCACAAAGACACGCCGGGAGCAGACACTCGCGGATGCAGACGAGCAGTGAACAAATTGAACTATTATAGTGTTCAATGGAGGTGCACGATTTCAGGGTATAGTACTGCTGATTATCACTTCCTGTATTTGTGTCACTAAGTGTATAATCAGTGCTGACTTGAGACACTTTTTGTTTCTATCTCAAACAAAGGGACATTTAGGACATTTCCTCATTTAGTTCCCTACAGTTCGAACAGTATATCCACACAGGACGAAGTCTGTTTGGTCACACCAGGTGACATCCCCTGCTAGAATGAAAAGGTTGTAGGTAGCTGATGTAGAACTTCCGGCACAAGGTGAAGTGACCAAAGCGGAAGCTGGAGAATTATTTTAAATGGATATAAATTCTCATTATGTACATTTGAGGTGGTTTTCTTAGAATTTTGTAGCAGTTGCAAACAGGCAGATTATCCCTGCAAAGATTTGGTGGATTTTTACCTTCCACAAACAGTTCTTGGTAAGGTTAAATGGTAGATAACATATCTGACCTGAATATAAATATTTAGCTCATTTTTTTCCAAAATGTGTTTTAAACTTGAGTTTAACGTTTTTAAATCATTTTGCAAATGTCTCACCCTATTTGGTTATGTGTTATGTAATTTCAAACATACTATGAAAAAAACTGCAATAGTTGCATCTTTGTACTCCTGAAACCTTTGGGTTGTTTCTGAGTACAAACAGGACTGACTTCCAGGACACCTGTCAGTGCAGTGTGTGTGTGCTCGGTGTGTGATTGACATCAGACAGACACCAACACAAATTCCCTTTCACACATAGCCACACACTCTGTTTTCACATGCAGCGTCACTTTTAACAGACAGATGAGACTAAACTGCCAGGATCTCAGCAGCGCTTTAAGAATTAAACTACGGGGAATGATGCCACAACCTGCTGTTTGTGTGTGTTTGGCGTGCAAGTTTGTTCCCAGAAGCTGTCATAGCATGATTGGTAGTGGGTGGCATGAGAGGAGACCTGTCACCAAAATACCTACAGATACTGGTCTAATGAAGAGGGTAGAAACCAATAACACTGAACAATAAAAATAAGCGTAATACACTGTCACACACACACACACACAATATGCAGATATACCAAATGACCCAACCTTCTTTCTGCCTTTTCAGTTCCTCCAATCACCTGCTGCCTAGCCAACCTGTCAGTCAGTTTCTGCCACTCACCCAAGCAAATAACAAACTGTTAACTAGACAGTTATCCAACAAACCATCCATTCAAACAGTTCCACTCACATTTAGACATATAGACATGTCATTTTCATTTCTTATTGCCATAATCAGACAACCATGAGACATTAGAAACGTCAATCGTTGCAGAGGTTTTCGTCAGAGGCGCGGGGGGAATAAGAGTGGGAGACACCTTGAGAGTATGGAGTTACATAAGAGCCTCAGTCAGATAATGTAACGGGAGAGAGGGGGAGATGTAGGCAGCAGAGGAGCAAGGAGAGGGAGCAAGAGTGAGGACACGCAGAGGGGAAAGTGGGTGTTGGTAGGAATCTAATGTGCGAAGGTAAGTCAGGTAAGATGCAAGTCAGGGAATAAGGTGAAGAAGTGTGGAGGTGATAGTGTGAGAGGAAAATAAAAGCTGGGTTCAGATGGGTTCTTCCAAAAGAAAGCCATTGATGGATGCAAATATTAATGCTTCACTTGCAGTATTTTATCATTTTCTGAGCTGAAAAACCTGTTAGAATAAAGTTGTCTGCATAGCAACATTTATTGTGTGTTTAAAAAATAAGCAATAATTGCCTGGATGTACACGGCGTAGAAATGCAAAGGGAGCCACAGTGAGTGTCTGAGCTGTTTCACACCGTGTGTAAGTTCTATTTTCTGTATCTAAGCAAGACAAAAAAAGTACCAGTGCGGCTTCATACTGGTAATCCTTCACGCTGACCTACCTGGAACTGGGGGAAAAAGAGAAAGTACCAAAGTACTTTATTTATTGTTTTGGGGCCTTCGTTGACCATCTGCTTTCTTCCTATATGCTCTGCATCCTCTCTTTTTTTCCCTCTTTTCACCTCAGAAATCTCTGCGAGTGACAGGGAAGGAGACAGGGAGGAGAAGAGGAGGATAAGTACAGGCTCAATCCATCACGACAAAACAAAAGGGTGGGGAAGGGAGAGTTAGTGAGTTTGCCCTGCTGACTGAGGAGTGCCGGGGACAGCGGAGACAGGAGATGGGCTGTGGCTGTTTGACATGCACTTTGTGGACAGCAAATCAGTCGAGGCTGTCGAGTGATTTTCAAAGGTTCCACAGTGGCTTTTTGGAAGTGATTTGTGTATATACAGTACATGAGTGCATGTATTACCCAAACCTTAACCGTCCGAATAACATGGCTCATCTTAACTCTAACCATCATCTAATCCTGGGTATTAAACTTCTTTAACATCAGCCACGTATGCTGTAGTAAAACCTTAAAACTCCTGGTTGGAACAGCTGGGTGCAAAAGTTTGGAGTTTTCAAATGTCAAACGGTAACATTAAGTCAAATTTTCGACAACATGTTAGTTAATTCATCAACTACAAATGTTTTTAATCAGAAATAAATTAAAGCTAATTTTTAATTACCAATTTTCATTATTTAATTTTTTCTTCATCAGAAGTCAAATAATGAAAATTACATTTACATACTTGCTGATTAGGGAACTAGCTTGATGTTCATTTAATAATATTTTAATGGGAAAAAAACTTTAACTGGATGTAAACTTTTGGGATGCTAAATTTTGGGGAAAAAAATTAAGTATGTGATTAGCCTTGGTCTGAAAGTTTGTCTTCCTCCATACCAGATCAAACACTGACACCCTTTCTTTGCCTTGAATATGTATTTTGTCAACTTTTCTCACTTGAAATGTGCTGAGCACACACTTCTCAGCGGTGCTGGTTTTCCCACTTATTTACTGGCAAACATTCCCACCTGGGAGCTGCTCTGTACAACATTAGTCCTTTGGTGTTTTGCAGCTGGCAGACCTGGCGTCTCAGCATCGCAGTGACTCTGGGAGGAGAGACGAGACTTGTTTCGCTTAGTTTCACCCACTTTCCTTTGCCCACACTTTCCAACTGAGGAGTCACCAGTGGCATGTGACCCTCTGGCCAACAGCTCACTTCGCTCACAGTTGGACCTCTACCACCTCAATTTGTCATTTTGATGTTAACTCTATATTGCAGTGTAGATGAGTCAGCCATGGAAATAAATTCAGAGAACCCATTGAATGAGCTCCTGAAAGTCTACATTGGATGTTTTTGTTGAATGAGTTCCAAAGAGCTGACTCTCGGAGCGGAAACAAGCTTTCCGTTGGTGGTGCATTGAATTAGAAGACTTAGTCAGGCCAGGGGGCGGGAGGGTGGGGGGGACTGTTATAACACTGCAGCACCTGGATCAAAGACAGACAGGATGGGACAGAGACGTCTGTCAAACACACAGAGGCCGAGACTCACACACACACACACGACTCAAATAAGAATACGCGCAGTGTGAACTCTATTTGTTTATCCATTTCTCTTCGGCTCTTAAAGGTCATTGTAGCCATCCTGTCATTTCCTTTTCTCTCTTAATTCATCTCTCTGTAACTCCTCCTCTCGCTGGGCACATCTCATTTCCCTTAATTGAATCTGTGTTTCCCTCAGTTGCGTCTTTTCCTTGCATTGCAACTGAAGACACACAAAGAGAGGGCGGAATCTGAATTACTTTTATTGTCAAGTAGGTATTTACACACAAGGATTTTAGTAATTTATAAAATGAGAAAACACAAAAACTCATAAATGCCATTTAGAAGTGTGTTGATGCAGGAGCAAAGAAGAAACATAGTTTTTAGTGAATAATTCTTTCCTGATCACATAAAACTTCACTTTTACCCGACACACAGGGAATTTCTTCCTCGTTTTTTTCCCCCGAAAGAAATCAGATTTTGCTCCTCTCCCAGCCTGTATTATTCATGATGCAGATTGAAAGACTAAAAAATTAAACGGGTTTCAATTAAAGAGGCGGATCCTTTTGTTAAGCTGTCAGTGAGGGCCAGTTCCGTCTCACGTACCTTACCCTCCTCAGAGATCAAATGTGATCGATCTTTTAAAACAAACTACGCAACTTTTCTTTTTGGATATCACATCATATGTTGCTTGTTTCTGTCAAACCCTTCCATAAGGTAAACATGTAACTGTTGTAAACTCTTTCAGGGCTAAACGATTGGAATCGTCTTTAAGTCAACAAAGACATGGTTGCATATGTTTTCGGTTGGTCCAGATTAAATTGGACAGTGGGTTTAACATGCAACACCAGAGCCTTCAGCCTTTTTTGTCCGCTGGGATTTAAACATTTGTTCGGATGAAACCTCTGATCCCTCACAAATTAGAAGAAGAAGATCATTCGAGCACATACATGTTACACTGAAATTTGACTTTTGCGTTCAACCCACCCCTCTAGGGGGGGCGGTGGGCGGCCACAGCTGCCACCTGTGGAGCTGGCGCTGGGTGTCTTGCTCAGTGACAGGTACCTTGGGCATTACAGGAAGGCTGGGATTTCCAACACCGGGATTCAAACAAGCATCGTCCCTTTTACTATTCAGCTGCTCTACCCATCGAGATACCAGGTCGCTAATTATGATAAAATAGACCTTATTTTGCAAGACAAGCAAACTAATGTGTATTTGCTGGCCAATTGGTATTAACAGTGTCTATTAGAGAATAGTTTGTCTAGTTTCCAGTGACCAAAATCAGCTTTCTGCCATTACACCTTACACCAGGATTGGATGGACCAGCCCTGTGGACTCCACGTGTGTGTGGCGCCCCTTTAAAACTGAACAAAGAATTCACACGGCCTACAAACAAGCTCGAAGCTGTTCCTGAAGTTTAAAAACCATACTTTCATTACAGGAGGTTATTGTACTCCTGGTAGTTTTAAAGTTAGTGTGAAAATTTAAATAAAGCAACATTAAAGCGTAATGGATTTATTATTTGAGAGGTTTCTTTTACACTGAACAAAGAGGAGGATTTGAAGCTCTGTAAAGTGCACCTCTGCTGAGGTTTGTAATTGCGATGACAGTAATGGAACCCCAAGGTGCTGCATCTCTCCCCCAGCAGGTGACTGCTTTAACCTTTTAGCTCAGCTTCAGATTTGCAGTGTGACATTAGCATACGGAAATCTGCATACCCAGGCTCCTTTCACGTTTCCTTTGCTCACTAGTTTTTGTGAATGTACAAATTCCGACTCTTTCAAAGATGGATCTGCGATAGGGATGAATCAGTTTCACTTACTCTGCAACAAGCTAAGCTCGAATTTTGATGAGCCACTTTAACCTGTGAATTGACTAAATCTGTTTTACTCTCTGCATGGCCAGCGTGGGGCTTAATCGTGTGCTTTAGTAGTAGAAAGCTTTTTTACTGCGTATTATATGAACCACGTGTGTATTTTATCTCTATCCACCAAATCAAATGTGTATAGTCTGCAGTGTTTATTAATTCTTTTTTTATATTTTTTAAATAACTGTACTGCTAACATCATTAACTATGTCCAAACTTCTGTTTTATACAAACTTTACTAATCTGGAAGAAATAATTACAGCTTTATGCTTTCAAACGTTTTGAAAAACAAATATTCCTGATGCCAGTCTGGGTCCTAGGAGTCTTCAACAGCTCCTCTACAGGTTAAAATACATTTTAGAACCTATTTGTACTAAACAGCAGAAACGTTACATGGTGTATTATTTAGTTCATGCATCCACGTCACCTGTGTGTGGTTGTGTAAGCTGTCTGCCTGTCACCCGTATGACGTCTATTGTTGTTCCGCTGCCTCTCAAAAACACACCTCTGACTCCAGCGGCTGTCCTCTTATGACTGAGTCTCTGCTCCCAGCTGTTTGTTGATCCAACCTGCTCTTTGCTGTTTTGTTCACATGCTTCTTTGTTTGCTCTGTCTGACAAACGGCTGCCATTGTTATAGTCCACTGAATGATTTTTGAGTCGGGATGAGAAAACTGCTCTGTGTTTACAGGACATGTGCAAACTTGTGCAGACGGCCTTTTTTTTTTAAAGTGCGTTATTCCCAATGGACAAATCAAAATACATGAAGTGTGATTTGTAGACTTTAACTCCAGTGGGATGTTTTAGGTGATAAACACCAACCAAAGGAGGCACGTGCTCACACACACAGAGCAGACTGTCCCGTGATAATTAGCCCCTCATTGCCATCCCCTCACTTAGAAGGGATGAGGGTTGGAACTCTTCCACTGATAATAAATGTGAGGCTGGAGTCTCGGGCTCTTAAATTTTTATCTTTTCATCCAAATGAGCTGTGTGGAGCTTTATTGCTCTGTTGAGTAAGCAGTTCTTAGCTGCATGTGGCCTATATTGTCCTAATATTCTCCCTGGTGTTGGGACTGTTTCCACAAAAATCAGTCTCTTGTTCATTATCAATGTTCGTGACTCCATAAAGTTCCTCTTGATAACAGGAACATGGTCTTGGCTTGTTGTTTAGGCTTCAGTGACAGATTGTGTGTATCCACAAATCCCCCTTACACTAGCAAATGGCAGCAAGTTTTTGTTGAACATTACAAATTATTATGTCAGCATGTAATTTTCTTGTATTATAAACCATTTTTTTAACCAATAAGTGGGTTTGACTTTGTGCGTGAATCAGACCATCGGAACACATGAAAACACCTCATGAGATAAATCAGAGTTAAACGATGGGACTTGTTTTCCCAAGTGATCCTTTGTTATTGTCACTGATCCTCCATCCTCTGTTCGCCCCAGTCTGTTGGACCCACTGCTTTCCAATATCATCTGTTCTCAGTGGACAATATAACAAGGATGCAACTAACAACCAATGCCACTTTTTTTAGAAACGAAGGGAAAACGAAGTCATATTACAGGAAAATACACTGAGTGTTGGTCTCTGTATTAGACAGTATATTGTGCTAGTGAGCAGTGCTGCTCACTAAAACAGTGACTCTTTACCTTATTAATTAGAAATGGAATCTGTTAGTGTTATTGAGCACATGTTACAATGAAACTCAATTTCTTCATTTAAACTGCGGGCAGCCACGGACACCAGGGCAGCTGGTGCGTAACTGTTGCATGGCCTGGGGTTTGATCCTGTTGACTTCTCCATCCCAGTCTGATCCTTTGCCCCTTGAACCACCAGTTACGATATAATCCGTAAAGTAACTATTTTAATCATTTATTCAACCACATTTTAGCAAATCTTTTAAACTGTGCAATAAAGTCCAAAGAAACTTAAAATAATAATTTAACCCAGCCAGTGTAAACAATGCTCCACACTGATTATTGCCAAATTTAACACTAAGCATTTCAATGTGAACACCTTTTTGTCTTTATTGCACAGCTTTACACTGTAATGTTAAAACCCTTTCCTGATTCCACAGTAAGTAAATATTTGTTGAATATGTTGAATTTCCAGCACCAAAACATTCTCATTTTCCGTCTGTGTGATTGGTCAGTTGAGGTCAGGACCAGTAAACCCAGGGTCCTGTGCATTGATTGGACTGGCAGGTAAGAGATGGCACAAAGTCGAACAATAGAACCAATCAACAATCATGCTCAGAATTATGGCACACACAAAGAAAGAAAGCCTTCCTGCACGTAGACGTCCGTGTTGGTAATTCTAGCCCTGATTGTGTTTCACTCACATTAATCAGCTTCTTGTGTTACTTCCTAATACTGTTAGAAGTTACTGTAACAAAACAAGCACAAGCCAAAATATATTGATTAATTATGTGATAATTAGGCACCAAGTCAATCGTGAGGCATTTCCCTTCGTTCTGCTCAAATTTGATGTAATGCTGAGAGCCTTTAGCCCTTCTTTTAGCACCCCAGTCTCTGCCTGCTGAACACGATCAGTGGGAGAGTAGCTTGTTGCTATACTTCTAATCTGGGACGTCAGCCCAGAGGACAAGCTTGAAGCTACTACAGCAGCCAACAACCCACCACTATTGTCTGCGTCTTTGTTTACAGAGAAATATGTCATTCTAATCCCATGTGTGGTGGGAAGTGGAGTGGGCGGTTTGATTCCACGTGTGAGGGTTTTTATTTGAAAGGGATCCAGCCTCCAAAGCCGTGTAGATTACATTATCAGTGTCCTGCTTAAAAACGCGTACAAAGGTAACACTTGTAAAGGTCCCACGCGTTACTGCTGCTGTGTGTCCAACTGCTGCTGCACTTTTGAAAATCTCCTCCTCTTTGTGCATCTTCATCTGAATCTACTTGTTTATGTTTAAGGGCCTTATTCGTATAATTTTCCATTGTTCAGGGAGGTTGTCACACTCCTGGAAACCTTTATACAGCACATATGCACAAGATTTTATTTAAATGAAAATGTGACTGAATCACTAATGACAGGAATTCAAAGCTACTAGTACTGTATGTGTTCTTCTAATGTTTGGAGTTGGTGCACGATAAATCAGTTATTTCAATCGGACCGGTACCTTATTCAGCCCGGTCTGTCATCTATCATAGAATGCATGAAGGGAAGATTTGGAAGAGCTTCATTGTGTTTCTAATTTAGCTATAACTGTAGGCATGGTCAAGCTTACTGCTCCTCAGCCGAACTTGACAGCTGCCTTAGGACAGCTATTTGGAGTTAGTGCATTTAAATGCATCTGGCTTCAACCCCTTCCACTGCACACGTTCCCTCTTAATAGTCATTTTCAGAATCATCAGCCGCCTCTCTGAAAATAATATTTTTGTCTCAGACCATGGAGCTCACATGGTGCATACAGTATGAATCCATTCTAAAGCCTTAGATTTGCTATACTGGCCCCCTTTGGAACTGCAGTATAAATTATTTGTGTCACCCTCTATTGGTGACCAGGCAATTCCAAAAGAAACTGCAGGTCTCTGGCAAAAGAGAAACATAAAATATCAATGAGAAAACAAATTCTAGAATATTTGAAGTCCCAAAGTCTTGCTAAATGAATCGTTTTTACTGAGGAGCGTTCGGGCTCCTGCAGGTTATGGCCCTTTAAGATCGTTTTTAGTGCAGGACAGATGTAAGATGGATGCATCAGTGGGGGCTTCTGTAATGGTTGCCCCTGCAGGGCTGGTGGCACCGAGGCCTGTTCTGAGCAGCAGTGTGACACAAAGACGAGGTCTGGAGCAGAAGGCAACTGATGGCATTTTCCTCAGTCATGCATAATTAACACATAAGTGGAGGTCAACATGTGTGCACAGAGGCACATATAAGCACTCACTAAACATCAATGCACACAGTGTAAGAGCATTCGTATGTTTATTTCATGTATTGTATGCTGAATCAAAGACGTAAACAGAGTCACTCGCATACGCACTTATCCCCGTTTCCAAGCAGCTTTTATCATTATTACGCAATAATCATTTTTGCTCTAAACTTATATAACTGTGAAGCCAGCTGCTCAGGGAGAGAGAGAGGTAGTTTCTGTGGACAAAGATTTGTGTCTGTTTGAGGGAGGGTGAGTGAGTGGGTGGGTGGTTTAGGGGGTGCTCTTTCGTTCCTGTTTAAAGAAAATCAAACAATTTTGTCAATTTTGGATGGGACTTGGGGCAAAAAAAAAAAAGGCAAACCGTAGGATTCAGTCAGGATCGACTGTGACTGTAGGAACATCAAACCTTCAGTGTGGCTGTGAATGTAGCTGAAATACATCATCATCAAATCACTTTCACATTTCATCAACCTTTATGATGGGCAAACATTTGCTAGCAGTCCAGTACATAAAACACAAGTTAACAAAGACAAACAAGACGACAACAACACAGTGTTGAAGTTGACATCCGCCAAACTAGAAAATATCATAGTTTGTTTTCATTAGTTAGGTCACAAATTTGAACCAAATTTCTGTTTAATCAACTGTTAGGTGGATATTATGTTTGGGTGCATTGCAATAAACAGGTTGTGATACTAATATATCAAGAAAAGGACACAACAGAGTTTCCACAAAGTTTTCTGTCTGTAATAGAAAATACACAGATTTGTCTGAGCTGATGGTCTTTGACACTGCCTTACAAAATTGGAGACTCTGCTCCTGTAAAATATGGCTACGTACAGTAGGTAATTTTTACCAGTGGGGAAAGAAAACCCAAAGTCTTGTGTTTTTTTTTTGAAAAGTCCACCAGCTCGGTCAACAAAACACTGGACACAAAAGCCCAGAGTTCAGTCCGGTGTGAAAGCATTACTGCTGTTCTTCTAACACGTGGCCCACACCCGGTGACACTGATTTAGTGCCTAAACCTAACCATTGTGTCTTTGTGCCTAAACCCAACCAAAATGCTACGTTAGCAGAGTTGTAATCTAGAGAGTTTTGACTGGTCAGGTTGAAAATTTATGTTGCCATATTGGTGCTATTGTAAGAAACATTTTTGTGCAGAAATATGCTATTTTAATACATGGCAGTATAAGTGGGGGCGCTCTTTTAACAAACGTAGGGACCAACAACGACCTCTATTAGACGTTAAGGTCGAAGGGCTTTTTGCAAAAGCTTTCCTGATATGATTCCTCTTTGGTTAAGTGTTGTTTAGTTTAAAAACCAAAACTGCGTATTCCAACCAGACAAGACACATGGCTGCTAGATGTCCGTGCTAGTAAAAAAAAAAAAAAAGAACCGGTCAGTAATTAATTGTTTGATTACATAAGAATAGATACTTTTTTGTGAGGACATTCTCGAAAAAAGTAAATGCATAAAAAAAAGTGGGGAAAAAAGCTTTTCAAGGCTGCTGCTCTGTTATTCTTAACGTCGCTGGAAAGTTTGGTGTTTTTTTTTATGATATTATGGTTGAATGAGAGAGAGTGACAGAACAATGAACACAAAGACCCTGGGAGTGAGAGACTGCTTCAAATAAGGTAGAGATAAAAAAGTCAAGAGTGGGCAGAGCGACAAAAAGAATGAAACGGTGGATAAAAAGACAACAAAGGAAGAGTCACCACATGGAAAGAACAAGGCCTTCAGTGGAAAAGGGTAAGAGGGGAGAGGAATTCAAAGCGAAACTCTCGCTAGCACAAAAAACAGATGCTCTCACAGACAGACACGTTTGACCTTTGACCGGCATAACAGGGCTCTTTTATGTCCGTCTTTGAAATGTTTAACAACTGTTTATTAAAAGCTTCCAAACTTACAGCTCCCCATCTGTCCCACCTTTAAAAAACAATCCCACCTGTTCAATCTACAGCTTCCAATCTGTTCACCATCACAACCTAAACAAATATGTGCATTCAAGCTTTGATTGAATGATTTTATGAAATTATTTTAGTAACCACTATAATAAGAGCTAGAGAAAATGAAAACAATCATCGGCATGTGTGATTGTTTTCTTCTAAGATCTTACTTATATTAAAAAGTGTTGCTTATTTGTCAATTTCATGTTTAGGATTCTATTCAGCCTGGTAAAGCAAGGTAAAGTGGGAGGAAAGCAGCCTTATTTCCTTTTATCACAGCCGTAATATAACAGAAATACGATGAGGATTATGAGGATTCTGCATAATCACAGGTGGCAAAACTTCTTGTTATAGCAGAAACTTTGGCAACTTGTTAAGACGTTGCAACAACAACTTTCTCATGCTCTCGATTTGGTGACAGCTTGTCACTCATAAGAAGGTAACCCCGCAATCTTTGAGTGTTATGATCACAACTACAGATTGTTGTGCCTCTGCATCTCGAAAAGCAGAAAATGGAGAAAACATGAATTTAATGATCTGACAGTTGACTCATTTAAACACCACTCACGTCCAATGACGGCGGCTTCTCCACAACGTGTTGACAATTATGCGGATGGTGTGTGGCTGCGCTTGTGAAGACTTAGCTGCCATTTTACATATTGCTGCTGTTGTTGTTCTCATTAAGTCATGAATTATCAGTAAGCGCGCTGATTTAAGGCAATCCGGGCGAACCTTGTGATTCTTTTCAACTCAAAAACTTTACCAGCCGTTCACACATACAGATATAGTCTATACTGCTGTCACTGCCGTCCTTTGGTTTCTACTGTCTAGAAGGATTTCCTCTGTGATCATCGGTAGGTGCAAGGCACAGTAAGCCCACGCTGCTTTATGCAGCCCTAAAAGTTGTTGGGTATGTTGGTTCAAATTGGCTGCGGGATAAATGTGTTCAGCTGGACATTTACAGGATCCCTTCAGTGTGTCTTCCTCCTAAACATCTGTTCCAACTAAAACTTCAGACAAACAGTATGTCTCCTTCCACTGTTCGCTCATAGACACATCTGCTGCGGTGTTTTCTGACATGTAGCATATGCTCTTTTGTTTCGAGAACAATGCCTTTTGAGATTGCATGTACATTTTTTAACATTAAGCTGAGGCTTTCATCCAGGTTTACACTGTGGAGAGTGCAACTTTGAATTTTCCTGAACCAGCAGCACTGAGAGTAATTTTCACAGCTAAGGGCCACGGTAAATGTTAGAGAAGAGAGGGAAACTTAAAAGGGAGAAAAGGGGAATTTTACATCTGTCAATTAAAGGCACAGGATGTTTTTCTGTCTGTGGATGCATTTTGATTTTGAATACATCAAGATTCAAGCCTGTATTTTGAAGATGGTAGCAGGGGAGCGAGGGGGGGGGGGTTAAAGAAAACCTCTTGAAGATGTCCTCCCAGATAAATTCGATGGTTTTGTAGAAACGACCCTAAGACACGGGGCACATAATGCCTCCGCCCTCGACCATGCTCTGAATAAGAAGGCACTGATAGAGCTATGTTGGAAATAAACAAGAAACGCAACTGGGCATTTGTGGTAAGGGACATCAGAAACCGCGTCGCGAACTAGCAGCAGTGACAGTTTCTTATAAAGGCCGAAAGAGAAAACAGACGAGAGGACAAACATCCAGACTGACACCACGTAAGAAGAGGCTGAAGCTGCACACAACATCCACTCCAACAGTTAAGAGAACTTCAGTGAGTCGGATTTTGATCAGTAAAACCTTTGTGATATCTCGGTGACGTACTGTACTACCTGGGGCGTCTTTGCACGTACATCATATGTAGCTCTGTATTAGCAGCCATC
Organism: Channa striata; assembly: GCA_033026295.1. Classification (NCBI taxonomy): domain Eukaryota; kingdom Metazoa; phylum Chordata; class Actinopteri; order Anabantiformes; family Channidae; genus Channa; species Channa striata. The sequence continues at coordinate 20,238,963 of CM065178.1, forward strand.
ATACACCAGAGCACATGAGGCTTGGAATATCATTTTCTGCATCCTGGGTTGGTTTTTTCTCGCTTTTTACCAGAAATTCCAAAATATTACTTTGAACGACTGCAGAATCACTCATAAAAAAACTGAACTAAGGTGAAAAGAACATCAAAATGAGGCATAAAAGAGGAGCACATGAACTTTGAAAGCTTAAGGCCTACTTTTCTCTCCTGACCCCCTTTCACCAACTTGAAGCTTGTTGGACTATCATATCCAAAACACCTTTAAGCCTTGGGTGGACTGAGTTGCCTTCTTGCTGAAGAGATCTGTCAGTTTTAAGGCTTGAAAGGCTCATTCTAGATTCTGTGGCATACATACATTGAAGTATATATTAATCTATACTTAATATCACCTGGAAATGATTATCTGAAATGTGAGGTCATGTTTACCAAGATTAAAGTCAGAACTTTTAGGAGAACAAACTTTTTAAACCGTATTTTTTAAGTGACTTTTATTCACAACATAACAAAGAAAATAGACTTGTCAGTCACAGCCTGATGTGCAGTTGGTGGTAGTGAGTCAGTTTTTATTTATTTACTTAGTTTTTCATTATTTCTACTTTGCATTTCACTGTTTACTTCGCTGATGAGTTGCTCAACTGGAAAAAGATGTATCTGACTTCAGACTTAGTGTGCCGCTAAGTGTCAGCAGCAACGTCTCACACATAACAAATCCAACTTCACATTAACACTTCACTTTATTGCATTCAATTAGCACAAGTCTGCTACTTTATGTTTTCTGTTGCCTTGAAGAAGATTTTGTCTGTTTAATTTGTGTTCATTTGCCTGTTAAATGGTCGGCTTGCTCTCCTGCCAGCACCTCATGTTGAAAGGTCAGCTGAGGGCAGCTAAGTGATTTTAGTCCGTGGGACCACCTGCTCTCGTGTAGGGCAGAGATGGTCTGAGTGTTTCTTGGCAGTTACGACCAGGTGTATGTGTAAACCCGAAGCAGATGATAAGTGTTCTAGTGGCACTGCTAATAAATTGCAAAAGCTATTTCCTTTTCTTTCCCCTTTACATTTGAGAATTAAAGGTTTTAAACCAGGTGAAGATGTGAAAGAGTATTTAAAGGATAGGAGTGGGTGTAAAGGGAATTAATTGTACTTAAGTGATTCTCCTCTTTAGCAGAACAATCTGTTATCCTCTTCTCTCGCAAATTGCTTTGCTTTCCTCAGTCACTATTCCTCTGTGGAAAGGCTAAGCTACAAGTATGCAGGGCTTCATTCCCATTCCATTATTTCTAGAAGAGAAGGGGGAAACTCTGAAGTTAATTTGTGAAAGATGTAAAAGGTTATTTTTCCTTATATCTGGTGCCATGATACCTATTCCACAAACTGGATTATTTGACCCATTTATCGTCTGTATGATCTGTTGCCATAATCTACCAGCAACAGAAGATGGAACAAAACCTGAAAGTTCTAAGTATCTCTTGGAAGAGGAGCCAAAATGCAGCCGGGCTACAGTCTGCATAAGTAAAATTACCCTCTGGGCCTTTTAGGAGGACTCCTAAAAAAGAGAGAGACATGATTATTTTGACAGAAACACATTCTGCGTTTTAAGGTTGCAGTTGTGATTTGAAAGAGCAGACTTTATTCGCTGTGTTACTTCATGGCATAAAAGATCTTCTTACATCCAAAGCACTTCACAGCGGTGCTTCTCACTCACCCATTCACACACCAGTGACAGCAGCTGCCATGTCAAAGTGTCCTGCCAAAGGACTGACCCTGTGGCTCATGGACGACTGCTCTACCCACCGAGCTACAGCCGCGTCTGTTGCATTTCTTTTCACTTTTTATTTTTTCCACTTGGAAAACTCGTGTTGAGCTGCCTATAAACAAGGCAGTGCTCCAGAAGGCGAGAAAAAAGAGAAGAAAAGAAAATCAATCGTAATGCTCTGTGAGCTACTCAATGGCCAACAGGAGCAGACTGTTGCTGTAAATGTGTGTAATGTATGAGGGTCACCCAGGGAACGGGGCGGAAGTAAGCGCTTAGTCCATGTTTCATGATGTAAATAAAGTTTTAAACGTAGCACACCGAAATCATTGTTGTGCAGATAGGATGAGGCAGTTTTATTCCTTCTAAAAGAAAATTAATAGGGCAAGATGAAGTGTAACTATGATCTGTTCACGCTTGTTGATCAGAACGTGCTACAGATCAGCCATTCGCTTTTAGAGGCAAAAGTTAATAAATGCAGATGGAGCTGAGTGAGGCAAAGCGAAAGAGTACAGGGAGTGTTGCTTGTCTTCCTGCATTACCCAAAAAATACAGACAGACAGAAAAAGAAAGACGCACAGACACTTGTCAGGCTCTGTTGCCGTACACAGAACTGACAGAAGCAGCTTAGGAATGAAGCCTTGTCCATCATCCAGCTTGTTGACAGACACACACACACGCACACACGAACACACATGCACCAAAGTCCTGACAGCTGCACCATGGGAAAATATTGGTACCGTGTTCCCTTGCATATGTGACTCTGTGTGTGTGTTTTTGTGGTTGTGTGCGGGTCTATCGGTCCCAGTGCATGCAAGGAAAATCAGTCTGCCTGTTCTCACACGTCATCTGTGAATATCAGGGATGAAGTGACAGCCACTAAAAGCAGTAGCCTCACTTGTGATTGAAAAAGCTCATTCTGTTTTAGAGTCACCTTTGAGGGACTCAACAGAACACTGGGTTTTGGATGGGAGGGTTTTGGACTCGTGTCATTATGTTGTGATGAACCTTCAAGAAATCTCTCTGTAGAGGATTCAGTATAGCAAACGATATATGTAGAAATTGCAGTTAGAATTAAGCATTAATCGTGTGAGAACAAAGACACCATTTGAAAAAACTATCCAAAAGGTAATGCAGACTAATCAGGAAAAGGCAAAAGGCAGCAACAGCAGGCAAACAGGCCAAAAGCCAAAAGCAGGTGGGATGTAAAACAGAGGTAACTAAGAGAGAAGCTGCAGCTGGTATTTGGCACAATAAGGCAAGTTGAAGTGGATCGGTGTAGGAGGCAGTTGACCACGGGGCAGTTGGGTTTGGTGGATCTGAAACTGCAGGGCAGTGGAAATGGAAATAACAGAATTAATGAATGAGCAACTACGCATTTTACATGTCACTGCCTTGTCAAACTTTAACAGCAAATGTTCCAGCAATGGGGGCCGCAACACTAGGACTCACTTGGAAGTGTGTGTCCGGCCATTCGATGAACCTAAAGCCTGATATTCACACTTTAGCCCCTGCTCTGCTCCTACAAACACAAGTTAGTCACTGAGTTTGTTGTCTGGGCAGGTAAAGTCTGTCAATTTCAGCCTTTTTATTAAAAAGTGCTGTCTGAAGTTGATGAGAGCAAAGTAGTTAATTTGAGCTGTAAAGTTGCAGGCTGTAAAACCAAAACGGCCGTGTATTAAACATTTGATGAGACTATCAGTGCCGATCACTGGTGGGAGTCGTCTCGTAGTTGCAGTGAAGCTTTAAGAAAAAAAAAGCCTGAGTGGCATCCAGATACTGCCGTGTTATCGTCTCATCCACCCTGATCTGTATTTTTCATGAACGCACTACAATACCTTGCAATTACGCCGAAAATGAGTATTTTCTGCTTGTTTTGTCATAGATAATTGTTGCATTGTTTGCTTGTCAGTCCTCAGACAGCATGTCCATTGTGGTTATTGGCAGTCAGTTAGAAAATGTTTGGTGACAGGGCTCCACTTACTGTTATAGCGGTGGCTTTCGACTAGTGTGGGTTGCAGTTTTACGCCTGTCATAGCTCTGTGTCGTATGAATCCATCTGCTAATGTGCTGTGAATGAAATTCATTTCAGAGTGATCAAGTTCAAGTGCATTATTTGATATTGCATTAACAAGATTTCGGGCTTGTGCTCTCACATGCTAGAGAAGCTACTGAAGAAGTTTTATTATTTATTTACCAGTATGTTTTATTAATGATCTTTCTGTGCCACGACCTTGTCATCTCGACATCTTGGGGACAAATTTTTCTCAGCTGATCTTCATACATTTTCCCCCCCGTCCTTCCATATTCCACACATCCCTGTCAGTCTTATTATTTCTCCCACAAATTTCCTCCAAAATCACTGATTTACTTTACATACTTTTGTTTCTACAGAGTGGGTGCAATAAACTGGTTGGGGGTGTTGGAGTGAACAGCAGAGAGGTGGAAGGCAGTGAGGCAGGGAGACAACAATGGGGAAGAGTTTTTGATATTATGCAACACTCAGTTATTGAATTATAAAAGACAGGTTTTTCAGATACCACCTGTTATATTATGCTGTTTTTCCACACAGGTGCAGTATTTTTACTCTGGAACATGCACACACCTCAAACAACAAGCACAATGCTTCACTCGCAAAATATCACTTGTGTGCAACCTCCCTCTTTCTTTCCCCTCATTTTCCTAACTGCACCACGTAAACAACACAAAGCAACTGTCAACCAGGAAACTGGGTTTGCAACCACCAGAAAGTATTGTACACACACAAACACATGTACAGAGCATGTCAAGAGACCACCACGGTGTATTTGCCGACAGTTTGTGGCATGGCAGAAAGACAAAAGCAAGAAAATAATGAGTGTGTGTATGTGTGTGTCCTCATAAATAGCACAAAACACACCATAGGTGAGGGCAATAAAAATAAAGTGTATACCTACATGTAGTGAAAAGTGGAGAGGGACCAAAGAGGTAAAAGCTTTGGAAAGAGGTGAGGAAAAGGAAAGGAGAGATGAGAAAAAAATTGTATATGATGAAGAAGGAGGGATAGGGAACAAACAAAGAGACGTTTGGAGAGTGAGCTGCAAGAGTAAAGGAGGGTGAACATGGCCAGTCAAAGGGAATACCGAATGAAAACTAAAATTAAAACACAATATAGCAGGACTGGAAGAGATAGTAGGTAAATAAGACGTAATGTAGAGGCAAAGATGAACAGCTGTGCTGAATCTAAGTGGAGATTAAACGGGAAGATGAGAAGTGACCAGCAATAAATGAAGCACAGATAAAAACATAGGACGGTGACTTGAAGAGCAGAGCAAGGTAAAGAAGGTGTTAACGAGAGCATGAAAGCTAGCAGAATTAATAAAAACACAACTACATATCACGTGCGTCTGTTCCTTGTCGCCGGCCCCATCGGCAGTCCCCATCGAAGTCCTTCCATATCACCTCCAGCTAAGTCTACATCCAATTCAGTATCCGCACAGCAGTTTTTCTGCTAAAACTGTTCACTTTTGTGAGAGATTTTGCTGTCACTCTTGTGTCTTCTTCCATCACAACAGACCGTAGGAGGTGGCGCCATGCTGCGTGAATCAATTTTAAGAGACGTTTTATACAAAGAGAGCAGGGCACGCATCAGGGATTAAAAGAAAATCAGGGCAGGGACATTCCAAGTGAAGCAAATTCAATTTTCAGCGAATTCTCGGTGCCACTGTGAAGACCCTCTGTCTTTCTTTTGTTTATGATGTGCTTGTGTGAACTTTAGTTTAACCTTTTTCTCCTCACTCATTCTTTCTCCTCACTTCTTCCTTTATACCTCCCTGCAGGGTGTGGTTCCAGTCAGGCATCAACTTCCTGGCTGTGAAACCGAGCAACCTCGTCGATTGGGAGATCAAACAGGAAATGGCACCAGGAAGCAGTTCGTTGGCGGTGATGTGTCAGAGAAAGGCGTCCTCAACCGCAGAGAGGTAAGCTCTTTTCATTTTCCAACAGCCGAGCATTTGTGGGAAGACAAAAGTTCGCCTCCATGTCTCTTGATTGGCTGTCGGACGCACGCAGAGGGTGGGCTCGCAAGCAGCTGGGAAAAGCACTGACCCGGGTGACATGCTAAATTTGCCATTTACTTGGTAATTGCTTCGTCCTTGTATGGTTGGTTTGTTTGTGTGCGTGTGTGTGTTAGCGGAGTAAAACCAGCGACAGCAGAGCGACGCAGCCTGCTTTTTAATGTTTTGTTGATAGCGTGGAAGGTGATCAGTACTTGATCCCTGTGCCGAGTTAGGATGGATTTGTTGTTGCATAGCAGTGACAGAAAAATACAAAAGACGGAATAAATGCAATATAATCTGCGTGGGCGAGGCCGAAAACATCAAGTTGGTGAAGAAAAATATCTAAAACGAAAAAACAAAAACATGATATCAAACAGAGGCCCAGGTTAACTAGACGTTATGGAAAAGGTGACTCAGCAAGTCAGTTTAGAAGGTAGGAAAACAGAAAACGAATGAGTAACAAATTGACCGAGATTGTTCTAATGCAGGAAATAGCACCGCTTTAACTCACTCAGTTACAGCTCGTTATTACACATAAAAATATCTACTTCTCAGGAAGCAACTCATTCTGTGTCAGGACATAAAGGGATGCAAACGTTTGCACCCAACGTACTTAAACTAGCCGGTCCGAGTCCAGCTCGTTTCAACAGTTACTCTGTGTACCGCCTCCTCAAGCGGACCAAGGCCTGGCTCAGTGGGGCCCAGAACTCCGGTGCTGTGACTATTGGGGAGCGCTTCTTTTCAGGACAAATCCTCACGTGGCAGTGATGTAACAGCGCAGTGGCAGAGACCGCCATTGTGCAATGTGAGCAGAGGCCAGCGTGGAAAGAGGGGAGGGGGCAACAATGGTTCTTTGGCACAGTACAAGGCAACGGTGGCTGGTGTGAGGACGCTCCAGCTCCTAAAACTGTGTAGACAAAAAGGGGCTTTAATGGCGAAGACATTACATGTCCGCTGACGATCACATGTTAGTGTGACACAACCCAAATGTTCTTTCAGCAGTGGATGGCTGTGCTAGACACTTCTCTTCCTGTTTGCCCGAATCATCTTCACAGTCACTGTGCAGCGTGAATGTGACACTGGCCTGGATCTAACCATTGCGAACAGCTGCTGGAACCCTGCACAGTGTGTTTTCAATTTAAAACCACAGTGCCTCACCGATTTCTGCATTGGGGCTGTGTGGCGGCTCAGACTCCGTGCTGAACCCTGTCCTCCACAAAACTCAAACTACCCGGCGGTGTTGATGTTTTGGCTGACAAGGGCCGAATATGATGATGAGGCTTTATTGAAAAAGCTGGACATTTGAACTATTATGCTATTATGCTGCAAACAACACATGTGAATGTGCCAAAAAAGAAGCCCCGCAGCTGCAAAGTGCTGAGAAATCATAAACCTGCATCCACGCCCCAAGGTTGTTCCACACAGAATTAGAGGTAACCAGATGTAAAGTTATTAATGTTATTTTGTTTGGGAAACCATATTAAGACAGTGCTTTAATATTCTGTATCTTAGAACCTCATTGAAAAGTTTAAAGGTTTGGTAAATTTATTTTGATAGTGCTGATGTGTGATAGAGCCATGACTGAATGGAAAGTGATCTGAGCAGAAAATATGGATCCACATCCTTAATCACTTTGCCTGTTTTTAATTTGCCCCTTGCTTTTGTGCTACCTGGTCATCCATCTTTTTCACTCATTGTCTCCCCTCTTCTTCCTCCGTCTATTCTCTGTTTCAGACATACAGATGAATGGCTTATCTTTGCATGGAACTAATATTGCTGAACCCTAACTCAATTAGCACCACTTAGCTACCAGTTAGCCACGTCTAGCCTTGACTGATGAACAGCGTCAGCGGCGACGAATAATCCAAAGGTTCCGTAGAAGGAAATAAAAGCGACGACACAACAGCCTTGAGCTTTCAACAGAAGAGCAAAAGATGCTTATAAGTTTTGATCAGACATTCCTCAAACTTTTAAATGGGAATACCAGAGAATACTTACACTTCTCATGCACATGGTGTTATTTTTTTAGCGTCAAGCCCCTACACAAACAGGAAATATGAACGGAAGAGGCTAAAGCTGTGCAGCATTCATGAGCAGGTTCCAGTCAAAATGATCCGTGTACAAGATCTATACAACTGTTTTCAAAACGACAAATGCGATTACGTTCTCCAGATGAACACAATTTCAGCTGCATTACATTGATACTAATATATAACTAAAATGCTACCTGCCGACGTATATTAAACTATAAAAAATATTCAAATTTAGTTTTTTTGCCGAAATATGTGATCCCACAGTACACACAACACAGTACACAGTCCCACAACTCCTGCGAACACGCTTTTCAAAAAATATGCCGCTTTGGACCATAAAGATTAACTCTTTACGTTTACCACAAAAAAGTATTTTGCCTTTGCAATTTAGTTGTAAGGAAACGTCATTTGGTAGAGGCACGGTTGCATGCTGACGTGATTTTTGGCCTTGTCGTAGTCATTTATTTAGTCATAGATCATTTTAGAGTACATCAATACACTGTTTAATCCATTACACGTTGGTGAAGGTTTTCTCTAGGTTTGCTGAGCTTATCTGGAAACTAAGTCTGGTTAACTGGGCATTTTTCTCGTTATTATTCATTATCATTGCTCAATTATCGATCACTGCTTTGGCATTTTGGACATGTGACACTCCGGATGTGCCTATTAATGATGGAAGATAGAATTAAGTGGAACTAAGATGGAATTGGTGTTTCAGGAGGCATGTAGCACCAGTGTGGTACTGTGTGTATATATATATATATATAATATATATATATATATATATAAACTATGTATGTGGTTCCTAAATAGAACCACATACATACTGTAGTTTGGGCAATATGGTAAAATAATTGTGATATTGCTTAAATGAGTTGCTCAGGGACTGGTAGATATTCCTGTGGTGCACCTCTGTGTGGCTGGTGAAATACTGAAGGCATCTGATGCATTTTGGGATGTGCCAGCCATTGTGGCCTCGAGGCAAAGGAGTCATTTTCCTGGCCCATTGTCATCCATCAAGATGCCGTTGTTTGAGATGTTGAGATGGAGGTGATTCTAAATGCTGCTTATATCCCTGAGATTTGGCATGTTTCCATGTGAGGTACAGTTTTTTTTGTTTTCTTTCCCTGGAGGGAAAACCCATCAAAGTGACGTCAGCATAATCAGAACGCAAGGCCTTAGAAACAGGCCCAGAAAATCACAGATGCACACACACTCGTCCATTCATGTCGTCTTAAAAGTGAGGCTGTACACAAACAAGGTGCCCCAAAGCTCAGATTAGGATATGACACGTAATGCATTAACGTATGGGACTATACAAGCATACGCACAGGAAAATTCTGCACAGTGCTGCTGTGTTACCTCCTTAATGATAGAGAGCTATAAAACTGTAGGTGGGAGTGAAGCTGACATTTTTTTTTTTTTTACTAGGGAAGACACACACACACACACACACACACACACACACACACACACACACACACACACACACACACACACACACACACAGAGACACGTACAGTATATACAGACTGTTGCCAGCATAACAAGAGCAAGATCACAGGCTTTTATCAGCAATTGTGTAGGCAGGGTGGCTAATTAAAAGAGCTGATCTGTATTAATCTCTAATGAGATATTACTGGGTGAGACATGAAACAGTGAGTGTGCTATTTTTTTTTATGAATGAGAGGGCGGGAATAATTACTACCTCTGACAATTAATCTTTCTGAATTGAATCCTGTCACCTATTGTAATGCTGTGATGTAACGTGATGTGACAGGATACGGTGTTGGGTGTATGATAAGGGATGCATGCAGAGTGGGTGCAGTGCTTGGAGCCGTGTCGTAGACACACACAGTGCGTGTGGTGGGTGTGTGTTTTACATAGAACAGTATGCATCTTTTTGCATGCACTGTATTGATTTGTATCTGACGCAGAAAAAAATAAAACATTGTTGATCATGATGAATGTAATTACTGCTCCACCATCACATTCTAGGAGCCCTCTATAATTTTTTCATTAGAGCACCCTATTTGTGCAACACGTTGGGATCAAAGCTCTCCTACAGCTCTCATTTGTTTGTTTATTGATTTTGATTATGGAGAAATGATTTATAAGTAATGATTCGTCATTTGTGCATTCCTCACTATTTGACCACTTTAATGTAATTCAGCTATAATTACACACCAACGTCACACTGTGTTATTGACACTCTGCTTAGTTCTGCTTCCCTGCCCTTCTGCTGCTGTGTACCAGTGCTCGGAAAAATAAAATATAATGAGATGTTTGGATGTGCATGTGTGTGTCTGCTCTCCCTCAGAAACTGCTGCTGAGGTGCCCTCGAGCAAGATTTGTCTGTTGTTGGAATTGATTATTATTCATTTATCTTTTCCTCTTTATGCTATTTTCATATCATTTTATGTCATGATACCATTTGCTTTAATCCTGCGTTGAATATTATTTCTGGCAAGGTTATTGGACTTTCTTCTTTTAATACTGTGTTGTATGTGGTTGGCTTGACCTTGTTGAGTTTTCAGCTTAGTTACTCGTATTGTCAGTCACTTTCACAGCCTCGTATAAAATTAGTTTCTCATTATTTCCTCATTACGTTAAGTTGCATGTTAAAAATATTAAACCGAGCACAAAGTGGAACAGGCTCATGACGACCTCAGTTTTGTCTGTTCGGTTATATAAGGGAAGCGTGCCGTAGTTTATGAGTGCGGCCAGTGCTGCCAAGCGGGGAGCGATGCTCTATTTCATGATCGTCATTAGATCTATAGATTAACACTGCTAATGGGCCTCGGTCAATACCAAAACTGGGGTAATGCATTGTCCATCGAGGGACATGCTATTTTGTGTATGCATGTGCATGTGTGATGAAAAGCATTTCTCATCACCCTGAGCCCTTTGCTCGGATGAGAGAAAAGGTTTACTCTGATGATTTCACAGTTTTTTCCTACAGTTACTGAACAGCTAGTCTTACATTTGAACTGCAATAGGTAGAACTGAATGAATAATACAAAGTATTACATAAAATAACCTTCAGAGTACGCTGAGCAAATTATCACTGTAACGAGTGAAACTCGGTAAAACTTTAGATTGTTTTTAAGTGTTGGACAGTTATTTATTAATGAAAACATAAATAACAGATTTAAGTCAGTGTCATTCTTAGTGTTGGGCTCATTACTCCAAGAATATGTTAGTCATTAATTCTCACTCTTGTCAAGCGTACCTTGTTGTTGCATTTCTTGTTGTATTACTTTCATTGCTTTACATTGTTGTGCTGAGTTATTAACTATTTAAGAGATTTGAGGATGCGTTTTTCACAGTGGAAAGAATCATACGACATGCGCACAATTTACTTTGCCTATTAGCACTACTAAAGAGAATATTTCCAGCTGCTGAATGTTCATCTTCACTGATGCACAGCTTTCACATTGTTTAGTAGGACAACTGTGCCTCCTTTTAGTTAACTTTCTGTCATCACCTGTCTCTTGTTATTTTTTGGGTTTTTATATTAGATTTCAGTTATGATAAATAGTATGGACAGTTTGGCTATTAGTATAACTTATTACAGATTCTTCATACAAATACACAAACATTAACTCCCTCATATACAGAAAACAGTTACTTTTTACACATCCACAAACACAGTGACACACCCTGATGTAGCATCAAAGCATCTCTGCACATACTAATACACAACATAAGTTATTCATTAGCACACTGTCTTGAAGTTATTCTTCCACAGTGATGTCTGTGTGTGGAGGCTGTGTGTGTTTTTGTTTCTTACTTTGCATGGATTGAAATGAACACATGCATAGACATCACTCAATCAAGTGGCGGGATGATTTTATTTGCACAAATGAGGTACAAGCACCTCTATTAACTTTAATGAAATACATTTCAGACAGCTAAAATGAGAAGTGGATATATTTCTACACACACACACACACACACTAAATCATGCTAAATCAAACTTCTGTATCTGCAACAAATGCTGGGACCCTGCATCACTGTGAAGGATGTTTATACTTTTGACATTTGAATCAAAGACACACACACACACACACACACACACACACACACACACACACACACACACACACACACACACACACACACACACACACACACACACACACAGCTTTGATGAATGTGTTGATTGAACTAGTTTAAATCCATACAAGGGGAGGGGGAGATGCAGGGTGCAGGGTTAAGTGCTGTAAGGTTTCAGACATTTGTAAAGACAAACTAACTTAACAGAGGGCTTTTGTCTGATTGCTGACAGTCTCCCTGGGATACAAACACACACACATAGAGCACAGACATGGGGCCAAGATGTCTGCAGTCTCAGTTGGCACATACAGGGATGAAAAAGACAGCAAGAGGGGGGAAGGACGGCAACAGAGGGGGGGGTGTCTGCCAACAAGTGAGAGAGAGAGAGAGAGAAGAAGAAAGGGAGAGTGTAAGTGAGAGTGTTTAAGTGAATAAGACGATCTGGAGAAAAACGAGAGGGGGAAAGAGGTCAGAAGCGCGAGTCCCTGGAGAGGGGAACATGGAGAGTTCCCTTCAGATCGTTACACACATACAGTGTCCTGTTTCTATTCGCTGCAGTGTGAGTGCGGAGACTGTGATGTAGAGACGATTACACGTTACATGCTTTTGTGATGAGCGCGCAGAATGAACGGGGCTTCGTCTGTCTCAGACGTTTTCACCGCAGCACTACAACACTGGAAGGAGCAATGCACTTGCCCCCCTGTTTGCTAAGGACATGCCAGCTGATGTCACATAAACCACGCACACGCAGACACACACAGTGCCGAATGAGTTTCCTCATCGGGGCCTTTCACTGAATGCATCAATCCCTTACTTTTTCCTGAATCACATATATATACATATATATATATATATATATATGTATATATATGTATATATATTTCTTCGGTATATGACTTTGTTTAGAGGAAGAACTTTTTCTGGCCGAGCACCCCAGTAAGTGAGCCAAAGTGTCAATGCACACCACGGAGGACACATCTGCTGACGGTACCAGCCAGATTCCAGCTGAAATCAAACTAATAAAGACCATTCTCTGCTTTGTCTAGCTTAGCATAGTCAGCAAATGGCTTGTTTTATTGCCAGATTCTGTCATCTTTAGGAGAAGCTGAGAGGGCAGGGGACAGTTTGTAAAAACAACAAATTCATTTAGATGATAAAAATAAAACGACTTTGGAGCATCTGTTCTCCAAATTAAATTCTGTTCACCTCCATTACACTGAAGTGGCTGCTAAAAATCTTTGAGATGAATAACAGTTAGCAAATAAAACTAACGAAACTTACCAACTAAACTCTAGTTCATTCATTTCAAAAACTCTTCAATAAGCAGTAAAAATGCTTCGGTTTACGTCTCTCGCATGAATTTTGCAACATTTTTCACTTTAGCATCTTCTGATTCCGTGTTTTCAAACAGTCAACTTCAAGTTTATCATAATGGGTTTTATGCCTTGTGTTTATGTATTTCAACCCCTCAACCTCTTAGTATAAATGTGCCCCTGAAATATAAAACATATAAAAATCGCAAGGATAATAGTCCATACTGCAGGGTTCCGTTACCAGAAGAGCAGAGGAAATGACCACTTCACTAGTAATAGTCTGTGTTTATTGCTCCTTCCTGCTTTTCTTGTCTCCCTCTTCTCTTGATTGCGCTGTAGTGAATTGAGGCCAAATGTGTCTCTGAAGGTGTATACACATGTACAATATGTGTTAGTGGTGCTTTACAGTGTATTGAAGCATCACTGATGGTTTTCTTCCCCCTCTATTTTTACTTTACTCCGTTTTACCTCATCGTCCGCTCCCCCCTCTCTTCTTAGAACGCTTGCAAAATGACTATTCTGGTAATATTTTCCCGTTTCCAATTCTGCTCAAGTGTGTTTGGCTTGCAGAGGTCAACAGTACCATTCTACGATTTTGTTGAGCCCTGTTTTTGGTTCTCTCACATCTTGACCCTGAATACTTTTATCCCTGTCCGCTCAAGTGTATTTTTTTTCATTTTCCTCAGGTTGTGTTCGAGCACTGTAGAGATGTCTCGATTTTAAAGCTGATAAACATCAACAGGGCTTTGACAGGAGAAGTGAAGGAAGGAGGAATTGAGAGGGGATGATGTGAGCCAGGATCGACTGAAGGTGGACGGAGGTGGGAAAGCCTGACGGGTGCGGAGAGATTTGAAGATAAAAAGAAAACAACTTGTAGTTTTGTAGTTGGACAGCAAAGGCAGATGCAAACAGTTGGAGGAGGAAAAAGACACATGGAAATAAAATGATGAGTTTAAGGGCTCAGAGAAGAGATGGTAAAGATGAACCTATTTTTAACAAAAAAAAAGGTCAGGTTTTGGCTGAAATCAAATCAACACATGTAGTTTTTAGTCCAGCTAAAGTGGAAAACCAAAACTTTGTGGTTGACAATGCAGGCAAGTCAGCTAACTGCATGTGAACAAACCTGCCTAAAATAAACCTGTCATTCTGCACGGTGAGACCTTCGGGAGCAGGGTTATCAGAATGAATTTGATTTAAGTCTCTGTTACTTCAGCCGGGAAGCATCAGCACGTCTCCAAGCTTCACCGTAATGTTCTCCCCCTAGAGATCTTGCTGTCATCCAATTAAGTTAACTTGACCCATGTGAAAGTCCCTCAAGCCCACTATTTACTGTGTTTAGGTTGCAGCTTCAGTTCAGAAAGCATGTAGTAAGCAGCGGCGTCGTTAGGGAGGATGCTCCCGTAATTCTTCAGGTTATAGGACGATTTATATAAGGAAAGGGAAGCGCTAGCTGTCAGAGGAAAGGACATCAACCCAGTGTGGATAACATGGGATTTGGTGGGATGAAGGCAGCGTTTGGGTTCATTACGCGTGGTTTCTGTACCCCACCACTCTATCATGGGCCTGCACGCTGACCTAGGCAAGCTAATTAGGACTTGCAGATATGCATAGAGTTTATATGTACAGCCTTGCCTAGCATCATTCTGTCACTCACTGAAATGACCCTGGCCACCTGAACACACTCAATCACCAGCCCTGACTCAGAGGCATGTACAATACTGCATGCTGGTTCGACTGCACACACACACACACAGATACACACCGTGGATTCGATGCTGGATTTATGGAAGATGCTGTGTGGGGTCACAGTTTTGAGTCTGACAGTAAGTAAGAACACGTGCCTGGTGTAGGTCACATTTCACGCGTGGACTCTAATCTAAAAGCACAAACATCCATGCAAATACACACACTGTACTTTTCTGAATGTTTTTGTAGGCCATGCTTTAAATAACCTTCCAATCCCATTGGCTTATTCCCCCTGCTCTAATACCCGTTCCTCCCTCGCTCCCACTCGTGCTCCTCATTCTCCCTTCCGTGTCCCCCATCCTTCGTCTCCTCACCCTCCACGCCCCTGTTAAACCCCCCCGGGAGCCCGCGAAGCGGGATGTGTGGCTAATTAAGGCGACCTACGCAGACCCTGCGTGTTCGAGTCCCTCTCCTTAGAGATGCACTGTGTCATAGAGCGAGCAGCAGTGCCCATGCTAACACTAACTCTCTGTCCCTTGTGTGGCTGAGTGTGGGTATGTGTTTGTGTGTTGGCGAAGAGGTGTCAAACGTTGGAGATATCCCAGTCCCTTTTATACTCTTCCTTTTCTCTTTTTCCGTCTGTTTGCTCCCTTAGTCCTATTCCTTCCCTCCCAGCACCCCACATTCCCCACCCTCTTACTTTCACGCCATGCAACTTGTCCTCTTTTTCTCTTCGCTCTCACCCAGCTCTTTTCTCTTCCCTCTTGTCCTTCTTGTCCTTCCATTTCCAGTCAGCTCTATTCTTTCATTTTGCCCTCCTGCTTTTGCCTTCCTACCCTCCTTAGGTGACAGCAACCCTAGAGTCCCGTAGCTGCTGGTTAATGAATTCTTTTCATCACGTAAACCAAAAAAAAAACAAGCTTGTGTCCTTGACTTGAGAGCTCTCAAGCAAGCATGAGCGAACAAATGACACAAACAAACCGAGGGGACAGAGCGCCTCGGTCTCCCAGGAGGAGACTAAAAGGATCTGCTGAAAGAAGAAAAGGAAAGAAAAAGACATAAAAAGTTGCATTACGTTGTTAGAATGTGGGACAGAAGATTGTTTTTCAGTGGGCAGGCAGGAGAGAGAGGAGTGAGGAAAGGTTGAAGGAAGGTTTTAGAAATACTGTATTCTTGCATGAAAGCCCCTTCAGACATGCACTGCTCACCATTTTATCTAACGAAATCTGAACATGTCAGCACGCGTGTGCACACTGGTCAATTTTCCATAAGAGTCATGGTGACAAGCTTACTCTATCGATTTTAATAGGAAAGGATGCAGAAAATCGGCATGCAACAAATCCAGCCATTCCCTCAGCAGCTTTCAGTTCACATTAGTCCATAATTATGCTTCATTTGGCAACCTTCTACCTTCTAGTATGTTCAGTAGGTTATTATCTTCCTATACATCAGGTATAGGAGATGGTTCAATGGGTTCGTATCATCCCTAAAACAAACATTGAAAATGTTAGGCACAAAGCAATCAAAGCCATCTACTGTGAGTATAGAGTGGTGAACCCGTGTCCACAGTCCACAGTCCAGGTTTCAGCTAAAACTGAAACAAGAAACACTGCGCATGTTCTGTTCCTGTCTTGGCCACGGTTGTGTCTTGATGAAGCCGTGATAAACATCAACATAAAAGGGAAAGCATCACTTCAGCAGATGTAGGAAGCAATGTAACATGTGTCACAATCAACAGCATAATTTTTTCAGCAAATACCTGAAAACATTCATTCTTTGAAGTAACAAAGACTGTAAATTGTTGCTTTATTTAAATGAAAAGTAGAAGGGTGGCTTTAAAATTTAGGCAAAAAGAAAAATGCAGATCAGATTCTTCTAGCAGTGGTGGATTGTGAGCAAACACCATTGACCCAGTGCGACTCCAGAGAAGCAAGTGTTTGGGTTTGGCAACAAAAACCCACTTAGTGAAGGAACGATTGTGGTTTGGTTAGGGTTCTAATCTAATTGTCCCAAAGGTGAACCGAGTGCTGTAAGAGCCTGATCACAACCATAACTAGTTTTTGGTGGGAAAAAGTGTGTGAACAGCTTCTTGTGTTTAATAGAAGATGTAACCTGGATTCTTTGTTTGCTACAAAACTGTATGACAGTTACATGATAGATGTCACAGATTTGAGGTTTAAACAGATTTGTTTGTAAAGCCATGGTGAGCGAGGGGGGAGCGGATGGTGAAAAAAGGCAGAGGTTGACACCTTTGCTTTGAATGCAGCGAATCCTTTCATTTTAACAGCCAGCTAAGAGAAAAGGCAAGAGCACGAGGATAAAGGAAGGGGGAGGGTGAAACCGATTGTGAGGAAACTGATTTTACTCTTTTCCTTTGTGGTTCTGGTGAATGTTCATATTTTTAGCAGTGAACAGGAGGAGGGGAGAATGATGACAAAGGGACTAAAGGATAGCGACGAAGAAAAAGAGCAGCTGTGTGTTTTGCCTGGTTGTGTCTCCATGCCTAGACAGCGAGGGAAGAGAAGGATGAGAAAGATGGAGGATGGGGGGGGCATCTGATGGGGATCGGCGGAGAGACGGGAGCTGGAAGATGAGGCAATGTTCTTTGCTCTGAGGCTCCTCTGAGCACTGGTCGTCTTAACATCCAGCAAAACAGCAGGGGGATGATGGAGAGCGAAAAGAAGACACAGGGAGCAAATGACAAACATTAAGGCTTGAAGCATTGTGGTTTCCTTTAAAGTTGGTGCTTTTTTTTTTTTTTTTGGAGAGCTCACAGGGAAAGTGTAGGGATGAGGTAGACTCACCTCATGGGCTCTATCCTTCAGTCAGTTTATGATTTTATTTTATTTATTTATTTATTTTTCTGCGCTTCCAGGAGAAGACTTGCCAATGAAAAGTGTTCACAGTTGCACAATGTCATGTCACCTGGGATTTTTGTCGACAGCATCGCACGTTCAAACATCCAAGGCCCTAAAATCCCAGCGCCCAAAGCCTCGGTGCCTCCAGACATGCAGATTTCACCTCCAGTCTCCCGTCGTCCGGTTTTTATGGACTAACAAGTAGGATCGTCGTCCCGCCCGCACAGGGGAACATCAAGTGGAGACAATATAAAAAACAATAATCCAGCTCAACGGAGGTTTGTTTGTGGTTCCTGGTGTGACAGTGAAAAACTTCCTTCCTTTCAAGCTGTCAGTAATTGGTTCCTCCTGTCAATAAAAGGTTTACATGTGTTTCATAGCTGACAACAGCACCTGTCCTCACATCTGATGCCTCGCTAGCCCCCCTTTCTCTCCCCCCGTCCCTCACATCTTTCCATCACTCTCTGTCCTTCCCACGGTTTCAATTCCTGTGTCCTTTTTTCTGTTTTCACTGCTCGGGTTCTTTGTTTCCGCCTTTTTAAAATTATTTCTTTCTGTTTATATGTGGCTCATTCTACCGCTCCTTCTCTCTCATTATCTACTTCCATCTCCGTTTCAGTTTCTTAACAAGCTGCTTCCTGTCTGTCTGGCACAGCTGTTGATTACCTAATTACCTTGCCTTTCACACACACACACACACACACACACACACACACACACACACACACACACACACACACACACACACACACACACACCTCTTCTCTGTCTTTCTCACACGCACAAAATAGGAAGACTGTTTGTGCTAAAGCTGTTATTTACAATCAATCACAAAAGGCTGTGTGCCTGACAAAATTTTTATTTTGTGAAAAAGAAGCTTTATTTGTGTGTGTGTGTGTGTGTGTAAGTATGTCCTAATATCTATTTTTGGCTCCATCCAGCTCAGTAATGCCACACTGTAACAGTATATTTCCAGTTAATTTACAGATCAGTCTCCTAAAAGAGCATCATATGATTCATTGGCAAATAATTTTAGGATCACAATGAACATTTTTTGACAACGTTCAGCTAAATGCATGAAAGGACTTGAATACTGACCAGTGGTTTTAGTCCTATGTTAGATGACGGGGACAGCATGTTGTTCTTGATTGACAGGTGTCAGAACACATTGCATGACAGCTGGTGCACGGAGCTGACCCCAGTCCATCACTATGGACTGCTATGTATGGACAAAGGTATGACATGCCCGGGAAAATTAAAAATTATGATTTGGTTTGGTTTGCTTAGTAAATGTGCACTCCTTATTGTTTTTGTCGACATGTAGAGAAAAAAATTAAACTTTTATACTTTTATACATGCAAGCATATCCAGTTCAAGCACAGCCTTTGGCTTTCTCTCTTGATTTGTTTTGCTTACAGATTACGTTTTATGGTTTAATTCATTTGCATCAACAAATGGCAAAACAGGAGAAAATAGGGTGTACAATCTGTCCAGGTGAGACATAAAAACTCCAGTTGGTGCTGCAAAAATATGTTACCCTCAGAGGGAAAAATAATAGACAACAGCCATGCATATAACATCAGACTAAACCCAGTGAAGAGCACACAAACAGTATCCATGAATAGTTGGCAAGGACAATAAAGTGTAGTAGCCCTGAAGCCGGGAAATGGTTGTGTATTCACGTCTATGCAGTGTGTGTTTTACTGCTGTCTGTGTGTGTGTGTGTGTGCGTGTGTGTAAGTAAAAATATCTGTCAAAAGGCCCAATGTTTGCAAATATTGGTTCGGACGTGAACAATAGGTTGGACTTAACTGAGTTGTTTATCAAATTGGAAAATCCCTTAAGGATTTCACTTAAGTCTGGCCAGTGACGCACGTTAGTTGACTACAAGTAAAATCCATTTCCCATTCCTCTGTCTCTTCATCTTCCACTCTCTTTTTCTTGCTTCCTTTTCGATTGCTTTTCTTCTTCCTGCATGTAATTAAATTCTGTTGTGTTTTTTTTGTTTTTTTTTGCATGAGACAGAGTACAGACCTGTTTATTGCCAAAGAGGAAAAAACAAATACCAGATGAAATAGGTCACCTACTAAATCAAATGACAGCTCTATCCTCTTTCAGCCTTTAAAAAAAACTCTCCCTTTCCACCACTATTGACTTTTCAACCTCTTTCTCTCGCTTCTCTCTGCCTTGCTGTCAGTGGAAAGTCTATCTCGCTCTCCCCTTTCCGTGATTAACGCTTCTGATTATGTGTGCCAGGATACCCATTAGCTTGGACACATGCAAAGGCCTCTGGCCTCTCTTTCATCACACACAGACACACTCAGTTTTCACCATAATCCACAAACATACTCACAGACTCACATGCTTCCACACCCGCTGTCTTACTCTGAGAGACACTAATGCTCTTGAGACTAATTATCAGTCAGGTGTGTCATCTTATATTTATTTGGGCCAGTGAGGTGCTAACAAGCGTTTCTACTCCTCCATTTTACCATCTGCCTGCCTCTTTCCTGCTCTTTTCTTTCCACTTGGCTCATCATTTTCTTCTCCCCTTTTTCTCTCTCACTGTCTTCCTCCCTGTCTCCCCGACATTGCTGAGGCAGGGGTTTTACAGGTTGTGTTCAGTGTCAGATCCAATGAAAAACTGCCGGAGACAAGAGGGTAGAAAAGAAGCGCTATGCTGCATTAGAATCAGACAGAAGCAAAGGTATGGCTTAGTGTCAAGTGACTGCTGCAAGTTTTGCTCCTCTGGCAGCAGTCGCAGTGACGTAGTGGCAAACAGAAAGGTGTGGGAACTTTAACCTCCAGTCTGTGGCTTTCTCTAGAAGATCGCCAGCACGAATCCAGTGGAAACAAAGTGACTTCCTAAAGAGAAAATTGCACCACAAGGCTGATACGGATCTCTCTGATGGACAGTTTTGACAGTGAGGGGCATAATGTTGTTGCTAGGCAACCGTATCATCAGTCAGTCTTTTCTGTGCCAGTGATGGTGATAACTGTCTCAGATATTGATCAACAGCAGCCACTTGCTTATCTTAACAGATTTTAATCTTACAAGATCTTTCTGGACACCACACAGACAGGTGCAAGGCCTGGCTCAAAACATGAAGCCATCATTCAAAGCCAAGGAATCAAAGAAAGCCTATAGTAAACTTCTGGAAAATAGTTCTGCCATAACACCACAGTCTACTGTATATGGGAGTGGAAGTGGAAACAGTTTGTATAGAAATGTGTTGAAACAATGAGGATCCCAACAGGGGCTCAGTGGCTGTCGGGTTGCTAATATCAGACATTTCTTCTGATTCTAGGAAATACTTGAATATGGTATTAAACTTTTCTCTGCACCGTGCTCCTCGCTGAAAAAGGGCGTAGTTTGTTGGCGGTGACTCCTACAGGTGATGTCATCTGACCTGCGCTACAGAGATATTTCAATATAAGGAAGGCCACTTATTTACTTGCACCCTCATTTACAAGTACAATGCCAGGAAGCAAGTTGAAAGTCGGTGAAGTTGCCCTTTAAAGGTTTTGTAAAACGTGGCCCCACTTGAACACACCTTTCCTTCGAACTCGAGCTACATTTTTCTGCAGTCCACCTATGGAATCATCACGTTAACCCCGCTGGGATTCTGTAAATCAAGGTAATGATCCATTGCTGTGTGTGTGTGTGTGTGTGTGTGTGTGTTTTATTTGGCAGCCGTTCAGAATGCAGCCAAAACTTCACCCCTAAGGCGAAACATATCTTCCGCACTGATTAGCACATTAGCATGTCCCAACAAATGGCCAAGGACATTAAAACGGAAGCTAACAGGGTGTGTGGTGACATTTTTTTAGTTCATTGTTAATCGATGCTATGCTAAACAGTGGTAAGCGGCTGATAATGTGCTTTTAGAGAGAGCGGGGTGGCAGGGCGGAGGATGCCGGTGTGTCAAACAGGAAATGGAAAGGAGAGGGGGGTCTGTTAATTTACACATTATCAGTATTTACTGTGGCCTACAACACAACTGAACACGTTTCCTTATAATTAATGTGCTTTTCTTCCTGTTATTAAGTTTTTTTCATGCAGTATAGTATTTTAAAGTAACACCGATCAAGTGTTTATACTTAGAGTTTTGCAAAAGAACAAAAAAACTTGCCTTAAAACTATGCGGAGCGAGGAAAGAAACTGCGGCGTCGCTTTTCTTTTCATGGTGACACAGGTTAAGGCGTTCGTGATGAAAAGGGGATTTACGTTGATACTTTTAATCCGTCATGCCAGTGTGTTGGGTTGCTATGCCCTCAAGCAAGGCATGTGCCCCAGATTAATTACATGTGATCCTGGCAGGCAGTCACTATCTGTCTCTTGTGTTTTCTGCTGTGCCTTGTGTGTGTGCGCTGGGAGAAGCAGTACATGCAGTTAGAGATGACAGGGACACACACACGCACAGTCACACTTATGCACAAGCATGCACCTTTCTTTCCCCCATCTTTGTACTTTGGTTTAAAGGTTCATGGAAGATTTATCCTCCTACATTTTCTCTTGTCTGTGTGTCAAACACACACACACACTTGTTCCACCACTGAAACCTGTACTTATTCATTCATAAATTCATGAAAGATTAATTCTCCTACATTTTTCTTACGCACACACACACAGACGAGTGTTTCTTTTAAACTTGTTTTCTTGTTCTCAGTCATCTCTTAGTCTCTTACTGTAACACCCATATAGAAAATTGTGCATCCAATATATTTAGGGGGGGGTCATACAAATATTTCACTTTGCATTTAGTTTCACACATTTTTCCCAAAAGTAAAACAAAAGGCAAAATAAAGTTTGACAAGGAATGTGCTTCTATTAAGGCATAACCCGAATGCTTTGATACCGATCCATCATTTTTGGATACGTGTCCATACAGTCAAACAACGTACTTGAGAACAAAACATGTTATATACTTTTTAAAATTTTTAATATTAAGTTACTATATTAATTTCTCCCCAGAAGGTTTTCACTAGCAAAATCCTTCACAATGTCTGAATTTGGTCAGCAGGCCACCAATCTTTAAATTACGCCTGGGACTCCAGAAGGTTCAAAGTCCTCATGTTGTTCACCGTTACAGCTGCAGTGAAACACTGGCCGGCGTGTTGTTTCAATCATTCATCACTGGATCAGAAAGTACTAAGAGCTTTTGTTTAGGTAAAGGAACCAATTTAAGACTTTCCCGGTTCTTTGTGTTGCAATGCAAGTTTGGTTTCTGCGTCCATGAAACTGGCCTTGTAGTGGAGAAAAGCTTTTTATGAAACACATTTACCTACAGATGTAGATTTCAAGTGGTCGTACGTTTGAGTCATAACTTCTCAACAGCGGAAACTTGGACTGATTATGGACTGTTGTATTAGGCTGCATTAGTTTTAGCTTGATTTGCTTAATAAACTGCCAACTGAGTGGAAATGAGACACTAAATGTAATGGAGTTGATACATAAGCAGACAAATTGTGTTGTTCTTTGTAGATACACACGTATGTAAGACGTCTCTGTATTGGTGTTTGTGTCTTACAGCTTCCTGTCCTCTCTGCGTCCGTCTGACTTCTCTCTCTCTCTCTTCGTCTTTTATCACTGCTGCCTCTCACCCTCTCACTACAACCAAGTCCCCGTTTGTCTCTTTCACATTCTTCCTCATCTCGACTCTCTCTCTTCCTCCCTCTTTCTTTCACACGCATACAGATTTGTAAAGAGCTCTCGGTCCCTTCTCCTAGTTTTCTCTTCTTCCCCCTCGTTCCCTCTGCCCCCACGTCCCACCCTCCTCGCTTTTGCTTGTCTCTCGCGGTCTTCCTGCCTGCCCTCATTTTTCATCAGTAACTAATAGTGCTGGACTCACCACTTAGGCTCAGCAGAAGTTTGTGTGTGCGTGCGTGTCACATTTGTTTCTTGATTTTCCTTTTTTTTCTTTCCAAACGTAGAAAGCTTTTTTTAGGACGCTAAGCCTTACACTGGCGAGTCAGGGAAAATGCCACGCTTAAGTACTCTACACTCTAAAAATAAAAGGGTTTCGGGGTGAGGTTTTACAGACCGCAGCCAGAGGGAAACCCAAGAAAGCACCACCAGGAATCTCTGAGGAATTGGGTGTCTTAAAGGGGCCGTGTGTTAAATTGGTTGCACGTTGTCATGATGCTCAAGTGTAGTATAATGATAAAGAAACAGTGAATAATACCATAATGATATGTGTGAGAGATTTACAAAGTCTGACAAATAACCCAGATAATTTAATTTATGTAAATAAATTCATAGAACTAATACAGGAGTTTTTCCTTTATTCTTTATATCGAGATTTGTTGTGTTCGGTCTAATTCTGTAAGGTTTTGACCTTACGATGTTAAAGATACAGTGTTCAGTCCTCAGTCAGTCCTCTCTCCCTGAGAGAGATCTGCTTCGCTTTGTGATATTATAGTGATTAAAAATGCAAAAATGTTTTCTAATCATGCAGAACTCATCACTCTTCTCTGACTGGTCAGAAGGTTGGACTTTTGTTGCAGCGCTGTGCTGTTAATGATTTGATGTAAATAAAATTGCAATGAATTGATTCTATCTAGAAAAAATGTTTGCATAAAATGGCTGAGGAAGTTAAGTGCAGCCGTTTGAATTACCTGAATGTATGAATAAATGTTTCTTAAAATATGGTCAAGAGGAAGACGCTGCTCTCAATGAATAAATAAATAAAACATTGCCGAAACAGCATCTTGACACTGCACATTACTACTGGGAAAATGTTTTGTCGACTGATGAGGCTAATGTGGAATTTTATAAGAAGGACATGCAGCAAATTCACCTTCAGACCGAAAACCAACAGAGACTATGTGGAATGAACAGTTATTAACACAAACCACTGATGGGATCACATTTTCTAATAGCATTCCCAATGCTTCCCTCTGTGATATGAACAATTCTTTTTGTTTTTAATGCTATAACTGACCGTTTCAGTTTGACCGTGAACAGAGACTGAAGTTTGATTCCATTGTTAAAAATCAGTTTTTTTAATCTGAACTTGTCCACAATGTCGACCGTACTTTAATACTTTAATACTGTGACAGCAAAGGTCCAGTAACGTTTAGAAATGTTGGTATTTTCCACCAGGTCTTGTCATGATCTCCCTTTTTAAAGATTAAGTGTCGCCACTGTTAGACGCTCCAGACTTCAGCTCCAGCTCATGTCGTACTATTAAAACTGTGCAT
Source organism: Channa striata (assembly GCA_033026295.1). Classification (NCBI taxonomy): domain Eukaryota; kingdom Metazoa; phylum Chordata; class Actinopteri; order Anabantiformes; family Channidae; genus Channa; species Channa striata. The sequence continues at coordinate 20,263,900 of CM065178.1, forward strand.
TGGAGAGTTGGCATGCAGACAATAAACTTGATGCTTGCTAAGTCAACAATGTGTGAATGACAAAGGTGGAAAAGAAAAGCCTGTGCTGCTGCTTTGGCTCCTACTAATTCCTCAAAAGTCAGGAGGAAGGGAGCAATTGATGGACAACAAATCTGCTTCCCACATGCACTTTCCCCTCAGTCTGTGTGTGTCTGCATTGATCCAAGCAAGCAGCTCCTATAAATCCAATCAGTCCCAGCCATTCTCCGGCTGTTGGCTTTTAGCTGCTCAGCTCCCAACTTGAGAATCACTGTGACTTTTATGGAGATGGGCCATTCATTTTTCTCTCTCTTTCCGTATTCCTCTCCATGTCTCTTTTTCACTTGCACATTGACTTTTCATTTTCTGCCTGCCTCTGTATGTCTGTGATTTGTTATATATCATTCCCTTTTTCTATCTGAAGATTGTGTTGTTGGAGCTCACCGCTATGCGGTAGCTTGCGATTCGAAATCTGCAGCGTTTCCTTTTTCTTCTTTTGAACTCAATGACGAGAAAAGACGCCAATGGCGATTAATGTGCTGCATTTTAAATGGAGTATTAAAACAAGCATTTTCTGCAAACACTTGAACGATATGCATCTCGCATTGTAGTTACAAATCATACAAAAACTTCACCGCTATCTACACTATCAGCTCTATAATCCAGTATATTCTATCAGCACATTAAAACACACCGTACAGTAACAAGCGACACGTGTCAAGCTTTGAAAGCTGTTTTAAATTCTCTGACAGTTCAGATCAATAAGGTTGTATACTTCTGAGAAAGATTGGTGTCTACACTTTGTCTCCTTCTCTACTCTCCATCGCACTCTCTCATGCCTACACACAGACACACACCCTCTTGCCCAGACGTGATAAGGAAATGCCTGGCTGCTTTCTGTCTCTTCCTCTGCAACCACAATAACATTAAATCACTGTCTCCATCTTTCCAATTCTCTCTCTCTCTCTCTCTCTCTCTCCTTTTTCCATCTCCCTCCTCAGTTTTTTTTCACACCTCCTTATTTATTCCTCTCATCACCCAAAACCTTCTGTGTTCAATTCTTCCTTTTATACCCTTCTTACAAACCTGACCAGGAAATCTTATAGTATCTTGATCTGTTCGGTCCCATTAAGGTTTCAATTCATGTCGTGTACTTGAAGCAACCTACAGGGTGTAACTTGTATTGACATGAAAACCTGCCTGCTGTATCTTCAACATGAAGTGCATTTTCACACCCAGAAGAATAGTAAAAATTGAGCATCTATATTATTTTTAGATAGGATTAAAGAACTGAGAAATCAACACCACCAGAAAATGGTGTTAATCAAACTTTGTGATTTGTAAATATAACAGTATTTTTGGATCAGGGGCATAGAGATGTTGATGTCATTTGGAAAATCAAAGTCTAACATAATCAAAAGATTTAGAGAATCATCAGGGAAGAGGCCAAAGGTCAAAACTGGGTGTGTGTTGTCTTTGTGCCCCCAGGCAGCACTGCATTAAAACCAGGCATGATTCTGTACTTGACATCACTGCATGGGCTCAGGAACACTTCCAGAAATCACTGTCTGTGAACACGGTTCGCTGTGCAATCCACAAATGTCAGTTAAAGCTGCATTATGCAAAGAAGAAGCTATGTGTGAACACAATTCAGTTCAGAGCCTGCATCTCTGATGGTGTGGGGGTGCATTAGTGCCTAAGGCATGGGGAGCTTACACATCTGATGAGGCACCATCAGGACTGGAACGTACAAAGCAAAATGCGACAATGTCTCTTTTAGGGAAGATATTGCATATTACAGCAAGACAATGCTTAACACATACTGCATCCATCACAACAGCAGGGCTTTGCAGGAGAAGAGTCTGGCTGCTGAACTGACCTGCCTTCAGGCCAGACCTTTAGCCAACAGAAAACATTTGGTGCATAATAAAATGAAATATCCAGCAACTAAGGCCCAGGACTGTTGAGCAGCTAGAATCCTGCACCAAACAAGAATATGACACATGCTCTTCACATTCCAGAAGTTTACAGACCGTTGTTAAAAGAACAGACGATACAATACAAACAATACAAAATGAGCCAATAATTTAGGTGTCTCATGTTCAACATCTGATATGTTGGTCATTTTCTATTGTGAATAAAATATGGCTTGACGAGATTTGCAAATCATTTCATTTTGTTTTTATTTATGTTTTACCCATCTTCCCAACGTTTTGCAATTGGGTTTGTATCTGAAATGTAGTTTATTGACTAAACTGAGGTTAAGCATAATAGTGTGGAAATCAGAAAGAAATCCATGGATCTGTGATAACAGAAAAGAGAACTGGGCAGCTCCATCTCAGTTGATAGAGCAATTTTGCTCCTGTCAGTGTGTGTGTGTGTGTGTGTGAATCAACATTGTAAAGCACTTTGAATAATAACTAATAAATAAACAGACCATTTAAACTTATGGCCACGTTTTAGTGTGTGTCCGAGCATAAGTCAGATCTGCCTCAGTCGGTCTCCTCCTGAGTTTAAACAGAGGAAACTGGCAGAGCACAACGGGCAGTTGAATTTACATCACAATATATGTTTAATACAAATTGTGACTGTTTTAAAGACGAGAGAGGATGTGTTGGAGGAATCTGTCTATTAGCGAATACGTGGACATTTGTAGTTAGTTCTGAACAACGTCTGACAATATTTTGATGTCACAGCTTGTCTAATCAGGACCAGCACATGGGTCAGAGAGACAAAGAACTGCTCATTTTCACATCTGCACACCCGACCAATGACACAGCTGTAGCTTTAGCATATAGGTTTCAAAAACGGTTTTATTTGTAAGGGAATTTAACTGGTTTCATGCAGCCCAAACGGTGTCTAAAGGATGTCTGTGTAGGAACAAGGTGTTAAAGACACTTCTCCTGTGGCAGAACGTATGGCCATGCTAGAGTCTAAGCATCTGGGGACTGGAGGATGAACACGTCTGACTCAGCTTACGGGCAGAGGGCTACACAGTGGGAGAAGGTGATATGGCTGTTTGTGTTGAAATGCAGCTTGTGTTGATCTGCCCGCGAGCATGAAGGAGTTGTCTGCTGTTTCCGCCATCTGTTTGTGCGTGCGAGTCTGACTTATTTTTCTCCTCGGTGAGTCGTCTAATCAAAGGAAATCAGCATCTCCTCTCTGTCAATCTCTCCTCCTCCGTCAGTCTACTAGTGTCTCCGCCATAAAGTGACCTGTCTGCCTGCCTCTCTAATCGACAGTAAGTGTTCTAATGCCAGAGGTGTCAACACACACAGTGTCCTCGCATTTACTTTCCAATTGACTCCAAGAACACTGTGTGTGTGTGTGTGTGTGCAGACCTTTGAGAAAGAAGAACTTTGCCCTACACAGGACGAACAACATTGACGGCTACAGTCATTTGAGATACATTAATACTAACACACACAAACACGCACAGCGTTTTCCCATTACCGTGTTTTTTTTTTTTTTCCTTTCTGTCGTCACTTTCTTCCACTCGCTTTCTCTCTGACCCTGATAGTTTGATGGACGGGGTCACTCATGTGAGTGGGGGAATTGAACCCGCGAGCCAGTTTCACACATCGGCCAGACCACTAACCATCTAACATAAGCAGCTTTGGGCACGTTGGGAGTTTTTCATGTGGCCTCAAAATGGTCGGAGTGGACCACACACACACACACACACACACAGTATGGATTGCTACCTTACATGCATATACATACATGTACAGTAAAAGCCCAAAGCGAGTGTGGGAACTCCCTGAGCTCGTCGCCTCTTTTTTTGTTGTTGTGACAGACTGTCAATGAACCCAGTGCCCTTGATGCAAACTGAACGTACAACGAAGCTCTTTCTTTCTCTCTCTTTCTCTCTCGATCTCTTTCTGTCCATCTATCCCTCCAGCTCCTGCTGCTAACCCAACTCTATCACTCCTATTTTCCCTCCTGCTCCCAGAACCTCCAAAACACACACACGTGCAGGCACACACACACACACACACACACAGTCACCCCATCTCCCTCTGAGCTGTCAGGGAGAGGAGGTGGAAAAGCAAAGAGCTCGGCCTTCTGGGAGTTGGTGTTTTCTTTTTTTAAAGGCCTGAGTGGGCCCCTGGTTTGCATGGCTGACAGGCTGGATTTGATACCTGGCCTGATTCAGTCACTCTCTCCGCTCAGCCCGGCCCGGCCCAGCGTGTCATGGCACGGCTCAGATGCCCCTGTGTGTATTATAAGTGGCTAAATATAAGCAAGACACAATCCCTGAAGTGGAAGTTTATTGGACGGCGCAGGGGTTGAGTGTATGAGGAGGACATTAGAGTCTGCATTGCTAAAGGGTTTTTAATGAGATTTTTCAATGTGGCACAAAGGTTCAGGATCAGAAAATTCTAATTAATTTTTTTAATTAATTAATTTTATGTATTTTACAAAATAAAACATGCTTTTTAGATTTTATTTTCAGCTTTAATTTTTGGGTTAACATGTGTTGCTCTGTAAACCCACTTTTTGGGGGGCATTTAGGAGCTTTTACGGGGTCCTAATTTCCCACGAGCATCTCTTAATTCGCTATTTTCAACTCTCCTTTTACCCTTCCTCTTGACTCCCTGTCCTTGCATCTCCTTAGCATATTTTAATAGTAGAATCTGATAGCGGAGGGTTGGCCTTTTATCTCTGCTCTTCTCTTGCCCTCTCTTCTTCTCTCTATAGTCTCCCTCCGTTCCCCTCTCCTCTAACCACTGTTTTTCACTCTATTTGTTGTGATAAATGACTGTTAGATGTGATTTCCCCAGGATCATATCTCTCTCATGGCCACACACCATAATTAGACGGCATGATTAATAATTCATTATTTCTCTTTTTTTTTTCTCGTTAATAGTCTCCGTCAGAGTGTGTATGTGTGTGCAGAAATTCATCAAGTACAAAGGCAACGATTAAGACATTTTCCGTTGTGAAGCCAACGCAGCAAGTTTTTATGATTAAAAAATATAAAACAACTTCACAAGTATGTATGTGTATGTTCATCATATCACCCACTGATAATTTAACTTTCTACACTAAAGTATTAGAATACAATCAGAGAAGATAGAATAACCCTAATCCTATTTTAAATATCAGGAAGGTCTTGTCACTCAAAGATCATCGTTACTGCATATTAAAGACACATATTCAAGTTTAAAAGCGGAGATCTTGTTTTAAACGGTTTTGACTGAATGCTGCCCTTAAGATGCTCCAGTGTTTAATTTACATTGTTACTGGCTCCAACATTCAAACTTGAATGTTGAATATTCCTGACTCAGCCAAAACATTAAGACCACCTGGTGCTTTTATTATAAAAATATGATTTTCATCTTTATAAAAGCATATAAATGAACTTCAATATGCTGGTATATCGTTATGGATTAAGCACCTGTCCGAACAGAGAGTGGTTAAAAACAGCTTTGCCTTTACCAACAGTGACCTTTGACCCTTAATTTTTAATTAGTAGTTTTGTTAAAACACTTATATTATAATATATTATATTATATGAAATATTTTTACCCTTGTACTTTATGTAAATTGAATAGAAGACTTTAATTTGTACGTAGTGGATAATTAGCCCAATTAGCCATCTCAGTACCCTAATCTCACAGTGAAATGTCACCAACACGTCACACTCAGTTCAGGCCTGGTAGGCGGCTTAGAGCAGGGTCCTGCTGACCACCCACACCGGCATGGTACGATTTATAGAGAACAGCGAGGCTGCACGTTGCTGCGGCCATCCCACCTTCAAAGGGCAGAGTAGATGGGGCTCACGCCTCTTTGCAACATCCGCCACCAGGATCAACTTTTCATTCAACTCTTCCAGCTGAGCCCCCTCTAACGTGGGCTGTCGGCACCAGGTGTGATTGAAAGATTTAGTTTTTATTCCATTTTGATGAAAGTTTATTGAATATTTTGTAGTTTTTTTCCATCACTTTTTTTGTTTGTTTTGGGGGATTTAGATATATGTGTAATTCATGGGTGTGCCACATTTCATGTGTACCCGTGCATATGTGTTTTGTCAGTGTCAAAGGTTTTATTAGGTGGATTTTATTTTAGCTTTGTGTCTATTTCCCCAGCAAGGTGTTTCATTAACCAACATCAGAAATCTATCAAAGAAAGCACTAGCTGAGGGGAATAGGTCTACGTGGAGAACAGGGTGTTGTTTTGCTAAAGAAAAATCTGATATATATGACTAACAAAAGATGAAATAAGTAAATAAGATGTTAGATATATTTCCTGGCTGCAAATGCAGCTTTGTAAACTTTATTATGTTTGCTTGGTAATAGCAGCTGCAGCTGTTCTGTTATAATCAATTTCATTTTTAAGATAAAGGTTTAGCAAACACACTGATGTAAATCTCCCTTTCTATTTTTCCTGCTTATTTCTACTCACCTTTTACACATTTGCTCCTTTTTCCACCTGTCCTTTCTCAGCTGTCTAGTCAGTGTTTCATGAAACAACATCAAAAGTTCAGAGTCTCCAAAACTCTTTTCATTTCTCAGTATTTCGCAAAGTATGTGTGCATTTGGAAATCAATTCCGAATATGTTTTACTTTCTCTCTGGTCATTTTGTCCTTATTATTCTGATTGTTGGGCGACATGATCTAATAGTTTCTTCTCTCTCCCGTTCTTCTTTGTTATCCTTCCCTCTCGCAGCCTTTCTAATTTCTTTTCTTTCTGTTTTGTTTACTTTTTCTCAACATTGTGACATCAGCCAGACTAATTGATCTCTTTGCATCTCCCCCCTACATATAAAATAAATGAGATTCTTTATTTCTCCACACATATTGGTATAGATTTCTTTCCAGAGTGCAGGGAATATAATAAGTAAACATAACACTGGTCATTAAACAGTGGGAAGGCCACTGGAGGGAGGCTTGCAGCCTTGCTCATGTTTCATTTGGTACCATTACAAACAAAATTAAAAAAACAGACTTTATGCAGGCTAGTTTGCATATGCCACGGTTAATGTTCACTGTGGGGGTTGAGTCCTATTCAAGTAAAAAGCCACAAGATGCAGATTACTTAAAACCCGTGTGCCTCTTCTACCTCATTGTAAATCACAGGGTGGAGTGGATTATTGCTTTTTATAAAACACAGCACTGCGATGAAACGTCTAAATTTCCATTTTGTTTCCACAGTTAGTAGCAGGTACATGGTGTGCAACTTCGACATCTGAGCTCGCAGGAAATTTCCCTCTAACGGTTTTAGTTTTAAGCGGCAGTAATTAAATGTTAGCTATAATTGTTTTAATTGTTGTGTTTTTTTAACATCACCCAACACACACTGTAAAAGCCGGGCGTTGCTCAGGGGTGCTGTTTTTTTTAAACAGCGTATGACCGCTGTTTCTCCCAAATGGGGTAAATGAAAAGAAAAAGGTATCAAATCAACACATAATACACTCAAGCCAAAAAACCAGGATAATAGTCTAGATGTGCAATGGTCTGAATCCCTGCTCACCTGGCTACAAATAGCCATGCATTATTTTTTCCCTCCAAGAGAAATGGTCTTTGCTCAAATAAATTAAAGAAAGAAATCCAATTTTGGTCCCGGCAGGGCCAAGTAGCCCATATCTCAGAAGGCGTGTCTTCGCCTCCCCGGACAAATATCATAAAAGCACCGAAATATCAAAGAAGATGGAGAAAAGCAGAGATGGATGTGATACCTAGTGCTGCATTAAATCAATATATGATTACAGACACTGAGCAAAGGTTAGAGTGTGTGCCTTTTTTTGTGTGTGTGTGTGTGTGTGTGTGTGTGTGAGAGAGAGAGAGAGAGACAGAGAGGGAGCAAGAAAGAACAAGACAGATTATTCATTTGGGATAAAGGTGGAGGTGACGGCGTCAAATGTTACATGTCTGACTGCACTGATTTTAAAGTGTAAGTGTGTTTGTGTGTGTGTTTGTGTGTGCCTTTGTGTTCTTGTTGTTGTTTGTTGCTTTCACTCTGCTTTCGGACCAGATTTTAGCCTCCACAGATCAATACTGTGTGGTTGTGTGTATGAGAGAGATTGGCGATGGGGGATTTAAGCGCAATAGGAACCAATAAAGTGTAAATCAGAGCAGGCATGTAAAGCCAGGTGATTTGTGTCTGCTACAGTTTTGGTTTGTTTTGCTTTAGGCCGTCTTCTATTTAGTCCCAGAGGAAGAAGAAAGCACTTTTGCCTAACTGTGACACTGATACCAAAAATTTCAATGAAAACCTTGTCTTGCAATCGTGAGAGGAAAAGTTATCTACACTCCAAAATCCATTTAGTTTCAGCCCCATAGTCCATTTTCACTTATTTTTGGACAAAATGGAACCCGTTTTCTTCTCCTGAAGAAGAAAATTGGATTGCTCCTCCAATAACAATTTGAGACTCGTGTGTTTAACAATGCAAACCAAGAAACCTCCTAGCCTTTTTCTCTGACTTTTAAAAGGTTGTGCTGCTTTTTAAACTGTTAAAGCGTACGAGTCCTGGCTCTCGCACTGTACGCTGATGATTACATGTAATGACGGCAGAGGACCGGAATTATGAGCTCGGAAAGAAAAGGTTATCATCAGTAGATGAAGAGCAAAGTTTCAGTACATTATGATGCATGGAGAGAAAAGCAACATGTTATTGTCCACTTTTTTGCTCTCCTCCACCATTCCCTTTTTGATTTAGGTTTTTTAATGTAGACAGTGAGACATTTTAGGGTGAATTTATTTTACTGCGCCTTATCTACCTTCCAATTTACACATAATTGTTGCAAACAATATTAAAATGTAATGCATTAATCCTGTGCATTAATCCAAACTTTAGCAAACCAGATTCAAAGGCAAAGGCTTTATTGCTTGGAAGAGTGTAGCTTTTCTATTGTGGCAAGTGAAAATGATGGTGAGTAACAATCACTTCATTTTATGAGAGTTTAAGCTGAAGTCACTTGCTTTTAGGGAGTGGGGTGATGTGAGGTAACTGAGTGGGAGGAGATGTGTTGGACTTAATTAGATCTTCAGAGATATGTAGAAATGAACGGCGGGAATTCGCTTGTTAATGGCACATCTTCTGTATCTCATCAAGATTATAATTTATACCTTGTTATTTTCCTGCAATTAGACAAACCAGAATAGTCTTAATGGATTCGAATGCTGTGAACCTCGCTGAGATGTAAGTTGTATCATTACTTGAGCAAACTTGTATATCTGTTATCGACTGTTTGTTTCTTTCATCCAGATTTTCTGTGGCTTTCTGGTCCTGTTACTTTGTACTCTGTGTTTTATTAAAGAAATGAGTGAAGAGGTAATTAAGTCATTATACACAGGACCCCTGTGCTTGGGACTCAAATGTCAAAATGATTCAGGTTCAGACCAAAAACTGAGAAATAGTCACAACTGCAGAATCTAAGTCTGTGTCATAGCTTGTGGTGTTGAATGGTGGAATGGTTGAGGTAAGTGTGCAGTGAAAATCTGTTTTACTCAAAGACTGTGGAAATGAAGCCTCCCTTAATGAGTTGACTTGAGAACTGAGTTCAAGATGTGATTACAAATAAATGCCAGCGCCGTCTAGAAATGCTTCAGTCTAAGTGTTTCTCTATCTGAAAAACATGATGCCTGGGAGAGCGGTTAAATATGCACATACATGCACACACAGGTGCAGGCCCCATTCAGCTGAGCCTCTCTGCAAACCCTGAAAGCATTTGCATGTTGGTGCAGATGCAGGTGGAGGAGGCCTGTGCTGGAACGAGAGTGAGTGAATGTGATTGGTAACCGGTGGAAGGCAGGGGGTAGCTACGCACAAGCAAACAAAAACCAGAGATGGTGTATGACTTTGTGTGGGGGGAGGGAATTAAGGCCGTGCAATTAATGCAATTTTGATTTCAATTATGGCTTCCATCCAATATGCAAACCAAATAATCAAGATCGCACCATTATTGTGCCCCTTTCCGTTTTTCAATGATGTTCTTGTTTTACCTTGTGTATCCTCTTTCCACCCATTTCCTGTACAGAGGTGCACCTTTGCCCTCTGCTAAAAGCTTGATCTCTCTCTCTCAGTCAGAATGTGACATTTTTAGTCCAGCCAAAGATTCTCAACAGTGTAATTCGTCTGTTAGCAGGACCTGTTAGCATCCTGTAACCGTTTTATTACCACAGAAGAAGAGCAAGCAGCGTGAACTGACAAGAATTCTATACAAATGCAACGATTCTTTGGGTCAGTGGACATCTGTAGACTCCAGCTCGGGTTTGGACCCGGACTGGAAAGTGTTGAGTGTTATTTTGATGAGATTTAAAGGGTGACCATCTTGGTTCAGCTGTATGGGTCCATCCCTTGCTGCGTGAGTTGGGTGAGAGCAGGTTATCAGACAAACTTTATGTTAAAGTTAGATCCCGAGGCTCGACAGTAGTCAGAGGGAACTGGTCAAGTGGTTGGTCTAGAGCAGGGGTCAGCAACCTGTGGCTCCGGAGCCACATGTGGCTCTTCAGCCTCCTTGTAGCGGCTCCCTTTGGCCGTGACAAAAACAAACAAACAAACAAACAAAAAAACGCCAACATAAATAAAGGCTATTTCTTAATTCATTTTTATTCATATAAATGTTCATTCATTATTAGTTTATTTTGTTGTGCAGTTATCTTGACATTTGAGTTGATGCCATCTAAGTTTAAAAAAAGCTATTTTTAATTTATAATTTGTCAATGAAAATATGCTTCACATTTACTTCACCATACTTCTCCTTTACCTGCTGACGTCTTTTGGAGTGTGTGAACACTGCAATAGCAAACTTCTGACACGGAAGTCAAGTTTAAACAGGTACGAACAATAGCATTTATTAAGGTATTATTTTTCCCAAAATGTTCAGGTGCTTCTGTTAACTGCACGCTGAGTAAAAAACCCGAAGAAGAAGAGAGAACACATCAAGGATCTTTATAATTTTATATTTTTTTTACAAAGCTGCTAAACTACGGCTACATTTTTTTTAGATTAAAGTGGGCTAGTTTTTATTTTACTTTTACACAAATATAGGTACGACTTAAATAGGCCCACAGTTCACTGTTTAATTTATTTCAGACCTGCAAACGCACACTGCACTTCTGTTGTTGTATTCAGTGCTTGTAACAGGTAAAATAAAAAAAAAGAAAACTTTTAAAAGTTTACAAGTTCTGTTATTTTTTGTGATTCCCGACCATTTTTTTTTTTTCGCAGAATAGGGGGCAAAATGGCTCTTTTGATAATAAAGGTTGCAGACCCCTGGTCTAGAGGTAAGAGAAAGGCATTTCCACAGGAAGACTCAATCCTCCCACAATCTGAACCCGCACCTCTAAAGGTGCATAAGAAGAAACAACAGAAACATGAAAGATTATTGCACGACCTCAGCTGTATCACTCACATTGATTTATAACCATTAAATCTACACGCTCACTGATGCAACTTTTCTTAAGTTTAGTAAATAAACTGGTTTTTCAAGTCAATGAGTAATTGAGTTAAATAATTGTGATCATGATTTACACAAAATAATTATGATGTGTGTGAGTATTGTGTGTGTGTCTGGTTGGGGCTTGGTGCATGTCAGAGTAGAGAAGAAGAGAAAATGTTATTTTAGCATATTAATAGAATATATCAAGAGAAATTAAACGTGTTAGTTGCTACGAGAGTACATTAGAAGAGAAATAAATAAATCCAGTGTGAATGTTTGTATGTCTGCTTGCTTTAAGTCCTTAAAAAAATCTTGTACTTTCCTACAAAACCTAATGGCTAATGCAAATTAGTGGTATATGAACATATTTTGTGGAAGACAAAGCTGGCTGGTGCTAGGTCAAGCTATTTTGTAAACTGCTGGGTTCTTTAATATACTGTTGTAGTGCGGTTGCACATAAAAATTTCATAGTACTATACTGTAGTGTATTATTAATAACAGTCTAATAGAGGGCAAAAAAGTACAAATGTAATGGGAAGGTAGTGGCATGAACTGTACCCTGATACTGTAATAAATGTGTTTTGTTGCTTTGTGGAACTCAGGGATTCACACACACACACACACACACACACACACACACACACCGAGGTTATAACTAACAAGACCACTGTGTCACTGTCAACAGTGTGTCTGCTCAGTACTATTGATCTGTCCTCTTACATCCTCTTAACTCTCACCTTGAGTGTGCACGCTGATACACATACACACACGCGCACACACACACTTAATAATGAATAATGCAAGACGGGGGTGAGGAATTTAAAATGCGTGTATTGTTTCAACACTCACTTTGGACTAGAGCGAGACAAGAGCAATCAGTGTGTCTCTGTCCTGATGTGTGTGCTGAACAATATGGTACAGTATGTTTGAGTCAGTGTGCGTCCCCTTTGTTTCTGCAAACTCATTCCCCAAGAGCCCCCTCTGTCCTCCCCGTGACAACCTGAACGTATTCCTGACAGCTCGGACATACACTCACACAGACACGCACTCACCTCACACACACATACACACACGATAGATTCCTTTGTCTTCTCTGCTTTACAGTCAGCTTGTCAAAACAAGTGTGCGGAAGGAAGAAAAAATCCCAAATGACAAATAGTTTGTTTAGTCATTTACATTCATGTTGTTTGTGAAATGTTGTTAGGTAGCCTCAGATATTGCCAATAAAACTGAAGGAGAGCTCGGCACAGCACTGCACTATTATCTTTTAAAATTTGAATTAAATCTCATTTTCATGTTGCACTGAGTCTGTGTGTCCTGTATTATGGCGGCATTCAATTTGGTCTGTATCTATGCAAGCTGTAATTATCTTTGTGTTCTTGAATGAGTGTGTATGCTGCTGTGTGTCAGCATGAATTACGTTGTTTGCATACTTGTGTACTGAGAGGAAAGAGAAAGGAAAAGCGAGTCTTTTATTTTCCTGTGTGTGCCAGTTTTAGTCTGTTATCTCAGGGCTTGTTAACAAGGTGCATTTCTCAGTGTCGTCAGTTTTTTTTATTTAGTGTTTTTTTTTTTTATTTGTGTGTTTTAGTTACTCAGTCGGGGTCACAGCTTGAACTCAAACCGACAGTGTGTATCTACTGTACTGTATGTTAAAATACGTTTACTGAGACTTACTGTGTGTGCTACAGACAAGGCCATTTTAAAAAAGCGTTTTCCAACCTTCAAACTTGACTGATGAGAGACAGTAGGTTTGTTTCATTTATCGATTAAATCATTTGACCCTTACACTCCCTGCAAATTCAACTGATCACTTTTATAATTCAGATAAATCCAAAGACTTTAGAGTTTAAAAAAAAGTTTCCTTGACTCTCTCTCTCTCCCTATCATCTTTTTATTTTCCATTTCCCCTGACATTACAGGGTTTGGTAGCTGATGGCATCCCAGATTTGACAGGTTAAAAAGACTTGTTGGTTGGATGGTTGTGTGTTCATGCAACGCTTTGTGCACTGAGGTGTGAAAATTAAGTGTGAATGGCCGATGGACTGCCGACACACACACACACACACACACACACACACACACACACACACACACACGGAGGCACGTAATGTAATGCACCCGAAAACAAACGCACACTCACACACATAGTTTGGGGTTGTCTTCAGCCCAACTGACATTGGTTATCTGCAGCAATGTGTTGAATCTCATACACACACACACACACACACACACACACACACGTGTGGACACTGAAGGTTAAGTGGGCTGATGGCTGTGACGGCGTGTAGTCTGGCTTTGGTTCTGCCTGGCATCATCTTGGCTTTACTTGTCTTTCTCTGTGTCTAGTTGTAGCTAACTTGTCTCTGACAGTGTGTGTGTGTGTGTGTGTGTGTGCGTTTCTTATCTACCTATCGATCTGCCTATACACCTACTTAAATAGCTACCCACCCACCACAACCACCACTGGGTAACACACACCTGCCGTCAGCTTCTGGCTGTGTGGGTGCTGAGGGGAAATGCTGCAAGTAACAACTTCCTCCGAGCAAAAAGAGAAAAATTGTTCCTTCACGTTTTTCTTGTCATCCTTATCCATCTTTTCTTTCCTGCCTTGTATTCTCCCAGGGGATGTTTCCTCTCCTCCTGTCAGTGGTGCATGTCTGTTAAACTGTGTGTTGTGTTTGTTCTCTATTGTCCTCGGAATTTCCCCTGAGATCACCACTTTCCTACAACATGCTTTAGTAAGACAACCTGGCCTCACTGCGTTTGCTACATGGTGGGAATGAGTGTGTGTTTATGGATCATATGTGTGTATTTCAAGGAGAGATTCCACTGTACCTACCTCCTGGTTCTCCTCAGGAGGACAGAGCAGCGACGGGTCAACAACGTGGTTCGAATTATAGAGGAAATCCTCTGAAGCACTAAAAGTTTTAGGATAAACTGGAATTGTCAGTAATAAAAATGAAGTGCTAAAATTGATTCCAAAGGTAATTTATGCTCACTAATGAATATTGCAACATTTAAACTCAAATTCCGAAGGAAACACATGAGCCAAATGTCTCTCTCGAGAAAGTGAATCTAATCAGTTTCAGTTTCAGATCAGATGCTTCTCTAATAACCTTATGTGTTTGAGTGTTGCTCATATTTGGTTCACTAATAAACTCAGTTATCTATGTCTTCAAATACTATGTGTGACAGAAAGATGGACGGGTGTATCTACTTCTACAGCAAAGGTCATGGGAGAAGTCTTAGGATAAGTGTGTATGTGTGTGTGTTTTTTTCTTTTGGTCATGTAACAAAGAACTAGCTATTACAATAATAATATGTAATCTAAATATTTTCCATATATAAAAAATATATATTTCAAAATGTCAAAAGATTGTAAGAAGCCCAGCAGTCCACCTCATAGTTGTTGCATCAGTCTGTATAATAGATGACTGAAAAACCAGCCAACTTGCGTTTCAGAGTCGTGTTTCCTTCATGCCCTAAAGTCTATAAATACTGATGAATAAATGCAAAGAACAGATAAATATGTAGATACGTGTATTTAAAGGGGACTGCGAATAAGGAAAGGACAGGCTTAGTAATGTTGCAAACAAGATTTTATCGGAGCTGACCCAGCCCCGAAGCTAAATTGGTTAATTGGCTGCTAAATAGATAAACAGAGAAATAAATTGTCAATCATCTCCTCTAATGAGCTCTGTGACTGCAGAAGGGCCAAAACACTTACACGCAAGCAGAAAAAGTGAGTCCAGCACGTCTTGCAAGACACTTGCTGCTGCCAGAACTGTATCTTCCTATTTGGGTTTATAGGTTACGCCCGGCCATCCTGCCCAGGCAGAAAGCATCTAAAACTCTGTGCATCTGTCTGTCGGCCTGCCTCGCTACGTATCGAGCCATCTATATCAGTTATCTGCTGTGGCTGAAACAGGTCAGTCAGAAAAAAAATGCCAGGCCTTCAGCAAGTCTTTGGAGCGTTCAAAGAGCGGGTGTGTGATGGATTGTTGCGGTGTGACCACATCACAAAACCTGTAAAGTCACACTAAATTCAGCTCTTTTATTTATGCTGTTGCTGTATGTTAATATATGAGACGGAATAAGACTTATAAATAGTGGGTTTCCCCACAAAAAAACTTATTTGAACCACAAATTGGTTCAAAGTGTCCAATAAAGGTTAACGCTAGAGTCAACAGTTGCTCTGTGTATAGTACAGTCATATTTCCACGAGTGGGCCAGTAATGAAATCCATTGAGAGCCGGTCCGTCAGTGAACAGATGCCAAAGGGTCCCTTCCTACCACAGTATGAAACACCAGCACGTTTGACAAAGCGTCAGTATTTGACCTGGGAATGAGAACAAGTCAGAAATGGTGAGAAAATGTGGACTTCTGCGGCAGTTTTGTGTGGCTGGTTTTGTAGTGTTGGAGAAGAGTGCTCCGAAGTTTGCGCATGTGTGCGAGTGTGTGCGTATGCACTAGAGGACAGTGTAATATTGTTTTGGAGCCTTGTGGTTGGGACGGTGCTAACACCTGAATGAACCTGTCACTGCAGACACATTGCTTTTTCAGCTCCAGCGATTACAATGCACCCAAACACACTCAACAGTGTGTGTGTGTGTGTGAGATGGAGAGAGAGAGAGAATGTGCTCCTTGTGCATCGGCTGTGTGGCTGCGTCTGTGAGACAGGAACAGAGAGTGAGAGTGGCAGGGATTTGTGTCTTGGTGTGTATGTGTCTACACCTCTGCTGTATTTCAGGTTTCTCCCTGGAAAATATGAACTATGGGCGACTGCTACCACGTCCTTTGAGGTTAAACAACAAGTTGCATTGATGGGTGAATGCACTTATGGTGGACCTCACCAAAAAATAAAAAACTCGTATTAATTCCAGTGAATGGTTTTCTCTCTTTTGTTTATCCTTTGTCCCGAAAACACAAAGAAATGGAATGATTTTTGTCGAATTATTGCATTTCTCTCATGTTAGCTCTGATAATCACCACTGCACATCCACATCCATGTATCAACTCTGATTTTACTGTGATCTCTAATATGCTGCTTAGTAATAAGGCAGTGCCTTTGTTCTTCCTGTCAGGCTCCTGTTTGTTGTGAGAGCTCCTTCTCTGTCCCTCTGACCACCAGTAGAAAAGAGCAACCTGCCAGCAGGAGGTGGTAGAAGTACACAAGCTCTACACCATAAAGTGCAACTGCGTAATAATAATAACCACGATGTACTTTGTTTAATCTTTCACAAACACACACATGTGAAATGTATAAATGTCTGATATCTTGAAGTAAATCTGTAACCAAAAAAAATACCAAGACCTGTGTTACGAGGAGTCTTTAAAAACGCATCGGCATATTTAGTTAATAAGATTTTTAATCTTTATCTGCAAAAAGTAACTAGTAACTAAAACTGTCCAATACGTACATGTATGCTATGAGTTTATTAAAAGTACAATATTTTAAGTAACAAAATGGAAATACGCTAATAAAGTACAATTACTCCACAATTGTAGTTTCTGTGTGTACAGTACTTCTTTAATATTCTAAAATAATCCCAGTTTAAATTGGTCAGTAAACAGTGAAAAACTGGTTTCATCTGGCAAATATTAGGAAAAAGTTAATGAACTTACAGAATCAGGCAAATATCAGGAAACATTGCGTTGTAATTAATACACATCGAGGACAAAGATTTATGCTACTGTAATAGAACAGTTTCATTTGTGCTGTATTATTGACATTTCACATGATGCATGTTACATGCTTATGTTGCGCTAAATCTTTCACTAGTTGTTTTTTAATTTCTTAGAAAGAATCATTGTGACCAAAGCAGGAAAATAACTCTAAAGCAGCTTCTGTGATAAAATAGGTGATACATACAAAGAGATGTTGGCTTGGCTTTGCTAAGAAGCAGAGATGGGCACACAGAAAGGTAGAGACTGACAAAAATTAAAGGAGGCATGATGGAGGGATCAGGACGGGGTCAAAGGGAAGCTGACATCCATCAGTTTCCTCCCCTTAATCTGTCTGTGTATCACATTGCTCATTCCGTCCCCTTAGACACACACACTCACACCCAGAAACACACCAGATATCACAGGCCCTCAGCAATTGGCTTTATCATGGCCTTTAACCTGTGTGAGTGTGTGTGCGTGTGTGTGTGGAGGCTTGTAAGACAAAGCTATAAAACATTGACTTGAAAATCAATTTGCAGCTGCTTACTGTCTTTCTTTATAATTCATGTTGCGTTGGAGGGATGTGTGTGTGTGTGTGTGTGTGTGTGTGTGTGTGTGTGTGTGTGTGTAGTCGGAGCATTTCTTCAGCTGCTAAACTGTATCTACATTATTTTAAGAGCACCTTCCTTGATGCCGAGAAACAGTCAACTGTGGTGTGTTTCTTTGCGAAATTCCACCCCGGAGACCTTTTGTGTTGCACTTACTGTGATCTGTAAGTGGGTATATTTCACTGCTATCTTGACCGCGGAAAATGTTCTGTCAAATTTCAGATAGCGTTTTACTTAAGACCCGCTGTGCTCGGCGTGAAAAAGTGACATAAACACAATATTTTAACACTTTATGTCTTTATTTGTCATAGACTTTTTATTCCTTAATTTATCCTGAACCTGATCCCAGTTTTCACTCCTGGGGCTCGACTCCCAGAAACTGCACCAACTCTTACTACGGCACAGTTGGCTCGAGCCTGGAGGAAGGAGATGCTCAGAAAGTCTGCGGTGATAAATGATAGAATGGGATGTATTCACACTTGGAGCTGATAGAATCAGGGGCTCTGACAGGCAGAGAGGCAGAGCAGGTAATGACAGCCTGCAAAGTTGTGAGGCCACGATGTGCAGTGGGAGTACAAGTTGTCACAATGACACTGACAAATTTCTGAACATTTGAATCTGAATTAGAACAGAGAGGTTAAGGAAAGTTCCATTAGTTTTCCTTTTCCTTGCAGTAGTTTTGTAACTGGAAAGTAAGACCTGAACACAGAAGCCGTTACAATCTGGAGATTTCAGCCCGAAGTGATAGAGGTATACAAGCTCAATACTCAAAAGTACTTCCTATAAAAGGAGTGTAACTAGTACATGCTCTTAAATATTTCTTTCTGAGTTGGACTCAAAAATAATTGGCGACGTCTGTGGTGCAGTAGTCAGCGCGGTCGTCCACCTGTCCTACATTTGTTGCTTCGATCCTCGGCTCCTCCGGTCACACGTCGAAGTGTCCTTGAGCGAGACACTGAACCCTCACTGCCTAACAGCTGCAGACCATTTACCATTTAAAAGGATGTAAAATGCAAGTACTTATATGCCTTATAATGAAGTACAGTAGCTTAATTTTATTTATTTAATGTATCATTTATTCCCAATTCTTTTTACCACTTAACAACACTGACAATCAGGAGATAAAATAAATTTCCCTAATGTATGTTTTCATATATTACATATCATATATTACTGTTCCATGCTTAGCCAAATGTCTATATTGTTGAAAGGTTTATATTCAAACCATCTTTAACAGCTGTAGTGATCTAGTATAACACAATTAAACACATTACAAGCGTAAACAAATTACCACACACAATCATAAATTGAGATAGAGAGAGACATGTGCTGGCAACGGCAAACAATACATTTTTACAATTACAAGGTGTGACTCCTTTTTCTCACACACACACACACACACACACACACACACACAGAGCGATCTCAACCTTGGTGCATATTTAGCAGTTCTCATAGCAGAAGTACTTGTCATTAATCACTTCCGTCACTGAGATCGTCACATTTATCTTCTTCTTTAACGTTATTATCAACACAGTCATTAATTTAAGAAGTCGACTACACTTTTTTTTTTTTTTTTTTAAACACCTGCAGGTTGTTACTGGCTCAAGGACACACTGTCACTTACGCAGGTTTCACAGTAGTTTTGAAAGTGGATCGAGTTGGTTACAAGATCCGTGCCACTACCCGTTCTTTTCTTTAATCACAATAATTCATCAATTCTGCTTGCAGAGTTTTATTGTATCATTACTTGCTCAGATCACATGAGAAAAATTTTAAGGCAATTTCTCTATCGGGAGTAAGTGGACCTAAAGTCTGCATTGACCCAAATGGCCGTTCCTGCAGGTATTAAATTGTGGACAGTTCTGTGCCGTTGCCTTCATCAGGTTTTTAGTTGAAGTTTTATTTTTAATTGTGTGGCACAGTACTTTAACTTTTAAAGTTGTTGCTGCAGCCTGCGGCTATTTTTACTGCATGCACGGCCACTAAATCCAAAACAACAATGGCCCTTTAATAAGGGGTGTCAGATCTACTGTACTGTATAATAACCCAGGGGTTTAAAATGGGAAATATGACGGATTATATCCACGTTGATGCACATTCGTCTATATATCACTTGTTAGACAATCAGTATATCATAGCCTTCACAATCAAACTCTCCCTGCTTTTGTAGATTGGAAAGTTCGTCATATGAAGTGATGCAGCTGGACTTTGAGGTGGATAACGTGATCAACCTGGTGCCGACCCAGACTCTGCACTGGAGTGTGGAGTACCCGACCGGCACGCAGACATCTTCCAGACAAACGGAGAAAGTCTCCCACCTCTACATCAGCAACGCTGACATACAGGGCATTGTACCACTGGCTGAGGTAAGGGAGGACACGGGCACAGAGATCCCTCTGCATGCTGACGTGCTCGGCAGCACACACGCACATTTCCGAACCTGAAATAGACATTTTCCCCTCCGTTTCCTTCCTCATCCTTCACATTCCCGCTGCCACCCTCAGCCCATCGCTCTCTTTTAGGTGATCAAAGCTGCAAAGGTCAGCTTGTTTACCCCCTCCTGTCGCTACAAGCCTCCTGGTCTCACACAGACACAGCAGGTTTCACTCTCACAGGTTTCACCATGACAAGCAGCTTCATAAATATGGACACACAGCCCCACAAGTACTGAAAATAGACGCGTATAGACATTCTCATGCTGAGATGAATGCAAATACATGCACACAGAATCATATTTGCAACTATCCACTGAACTTCATAGCGTCTTACAAAAATGCAAAGTGTGGTGGTGGCGTGTTTAACTCCTAATGCTTGAGCTAAATTTACATGTAAATACATGCTAGTCTATACTATCCTAGAAGATTACATTTTAAAATTTTTGTTAATAATTTGACTATCAAGTATGAAAAAAGAGCAACATTTCAGTTGTAAACACGTCAGCGTTGGTATAAGGATGTAACACAGTGATCAGTTCAGGCAGAGCGAAGCTCCAGGCGTAAACAAAAGGAACTAACAACAAAAAGTTATTTTTTTAATACTTGACAGTCAAATTAACAATAGTACAGTAACTTGATATGAGAAAGTCAAGGCTAGTATGTGCTTTGCGAGGTATACTAAATACAATAAGTCTCCAATAAATATAATAAATAATAAATGTTTCGAAATTATTACAATTTGAGTTAAGCTTTTTTTCCAGTTTCCTTTTATTTTTCACTTTTGCTACACTAGCTAGCAACTCCCTTCCACAGTTTGTGCCGACTTAAGAGTTAATAGTCAACGAAGGCAGCAGATGAGGATGATACAGCAGCTATGAGGTAAAATAAAAATCGAAACTTCAGTTTTAGAATATAAAAATCTAAAAAAACGTTCCTGCATGGGATGGTGCCATCCATATTTCCCTCACAGAAATAAGTGACTTGTATGTGGAAAAAAGCACCATCATTTACTGAGGATTGTTGACTTTGAACTTGTATTTACATTTGTTGCACAGTGTCAGGTGAAGGAAGAGATGCTTAAAATGCTCTTAAATTTGTAACAGTCCTAATCAGATAAAATACTGCCATTACTTCATACATCCACAGATCAAAAGAGACATATCCCACCACAGACATTTTGGCTCTGGCGTAAGCAACCAAGAACCTTCAGGCTACAAAGTGAGGAGGAGGATGCTTTTCAAAATGCTCCCAGTTCCATTACCACTGAGGTAGAGCTAATCTGGCCTGATAGCCCTCCTTCAAACAGCAAAGCCCTAGTGAGAAAACCCAATTTTGTTCAGGGCTTCTGCAACCCCTGTCTCTTTCACACACTGCAAAAAGCAGGCTTGAAACCATCATTTCAAATGGCAGTGCTGTTGGGATTTTGCTAGCTTTTTTCAAGAGGGGCAGTGTGAATGGAGCTCGGGCATAAGTAAGGCCACTATCAAATATTTAAATAGAATTTCAGGAAAAATGCTCATGGGCGTTTGTTGCATATTTAACCTAGGTCAGTAAAAATAAAAAGACCTAGTTCATTTTTGTCCGTTAGTTTTAGTTATTTCATTTTTTTGCATTTGTGTCATATTTCTACAATGAGTTTGAAGTATGATCTTCTTTTAACTGGACTGAAATTGCAACCTTGAAGTGCCCTTAAAGCAATTCCAATCACTGTGTTGTCTAAAGTTTTCAACAACGACTTTTCATCGGGGGAACTAGACAGAGGAGCAAACACGACAGATTGCGTACTAGTTCCCTGGTTACTAAAACAGTTGACATGGCAACCTATGACACAAAGACAAATCTTTCATGGGGAAATTTACAAAAAGCCATTACAACATATTTTCATCAGATTGCTTAAGCTGAAAATTTCCATTGTGCAAAGTGTGTTTTTGTTCCGTCGTTGTCGTCGTCTTCTGTGGATCGAATAAGACACGTTGTACTGTACACACTACCACAGACCTTCACAGCAGTTTTAGAAGAAGTCTCTGGTCATCTACTGGACAGACCAACGCCATAGTTCATAAAATGATTCCCTTACTTGACAAATAGCAAGTCAAAAATCCTCCCGTCTTTGGGCAATAGTTGGTTTTATCATTTTCAAACCCTCCGGATCAGAAAGGCTCATTCAGTGTGTGAGCAATGAGGAGGACCCGAATGCAAACAATCAGCCAGACGTGTCCAGTAAGGCGGCGTATTTTAGCAGAGACGGAGGTGAAAAGACTGACGGTCCAATCCTGCTGGGACCTTGCAGTCTCTGTGATTCCAGTCAACGCTGGGGATTCCTCCACGTGCAGGGCAGCACGTTTCACAATGTCCCAGATGCTGCTAAAGACACTTGTAGTCTATTTATGTGTGACTGAAGCTACTTCTGGTGCACCTCTGAATACAGTACAACCCACCCATCAGGTCGCCCTTTCCTCCTGTTATGTCCCTCTAAACCCTTTCAAGTGGGAGGAGGAGGGTTTTTCTTCTGCTAACAGACAAATAATTTTTTTAACAACACAGTGAAGCTCCCACTGATCCCATTTGTGGTTTTCACAACTGTAGACTTTGTCTGTAGGCTACAGCACAATGAAGTAGGAAATAAGAGAAACCAACAAACATACGTGCCCTACTAAGCCGTTGTAGAAGCTCTAAATAAAAGCAGGACAAACTCTGCACCGCAACGAGCTGCTGTTGTCCTGAAACCGTGTCAGTGAGGTGTGAGGCCGTGAAGACACAACGCCAGAGATCAGCTCCTGGTGGAATTGAGCGGTTCCTGTCAAGCAAAACAGGCAGGTACAGGCTCGGATTATATCGTCCAAAATAGCTACCAGCCAAGTCCACAGTAAAACATGTCGGGATGTGATAATCTGTCCAGGAGCAGTTGGAAGTGGCAGGTTTGAACACTGGGAGGACATGTGTGTAAGTGGAAGACCACAGGTTACAGCGACTCTGACGTGTGAAAGAGTCGGGATGAGCACGATACAACAGTGAAACTCTAATGTTAGGGGAGGATTTCTGGCTAAATGCTACATGTCCTGTGTTATCACTGGAACGTGCTGTGAGTGGTCTAGACATACAGTGTAATATCATTTAGTGCCTCAAGCGGATATGGAAAATAAATAGAATTCAGTCTTACTGAATGTTTTCCAGATTCATTCATTGAAGATATTTCCTTACAAGCTTAAATGCAACTCGAGATTCTTTTAAAAACGTACATGCTGTTGCCGTGTTCACTTGTCATTTCTAAGAGACAGTTGTTTCGTTCACTGTAAAAGTCGTTTCCATGAGAGAATGAGTGAGTCCACCTCGAAGCGTGTGGTCCAACTACCTTCACTCTCTTCCCGCTGAAGCCAAGCAACCACATACAGTACAGACCGTGTGTGTGCACACACCCCGAAACACACTCACTTTCACCTCTCTTCCTCCATCTCTGTTTTGCTCCTCTCCTTTACATGAAAGCATCAAAATAGCTGCTATTACAGGCCATTTGGGCCTCGTGATTTGTTTACCAGAACTACTGACCAGGTGTTGGTTGGCCGTTCAGGGTGTCTGTCACTGAGAGGGGGTCTGTGCCAAAGTCACCGAGATGAAAGCTCCAGCTATTCTGGGTCTTTGCGAGAATGACGGAGAATGAAATTGTAAGCTGGAATCTTCAAAGCGAGCCGGACGTGAAAGCTTTCGTTCTGATGTTCGTCTTTTTTAAACAATTTCACATCTGAGGATTGGAACAAAACTGCAATATCAGAAGCACAAACATGTAACGGCATGCGAGATGTGCAGCTGTTACATATATCAACAGGCTAAAACACAAAGCATCACAAATAATTGCACAAAGAGCAGCCAGAGCCGGTGTTGAAATGTTATTTCTCCGTCAGATCTGTTTGGGTAATTCATCCACACCTCAACCATCATCCACCATCCCCAAATCAAAAACCAGCTTATCAACAGTACTGATGTGTTAGTGCAGGGTTTTCTCTCTCTGTGAGGTAACAATGAAAACCAGATCAGGGCCTGTCATTACTGAGCCCTCTCCGACATTTTCCTCCTTATTCCGCATATCCATTAAGGTTCTGTTCTCTTGTCTGAGTGGGAAAGAAAGAGGCCCTCTTCAGGAAACGAGGGATTATTAGGAGTAATTTGTCTCCTGCGGGGGCTGAAAAATTGGTTTCATCTTTTAAAGAGGAGAGGAGAGGTGAGGAGGGGGGAGGGGAGACAAAAAGAGAGCCAGAGAGTGATAGAATGACAAGAAGAGATGGAAACTCTTTGTCTTCTTTAAGTTATCAGGCCTCGTTTTACACTTTTTACACTAATTATTAATATGCTTCAACTGCTGGTAGCATCTTATCTAATATTTTCTGCAAACAGAGAAGTATTAACAACATAATCTAAAGTTAATTTTCCCTCAGCAGCAGAAAAAAAAGGTTATTTCACTGTACCAGATTTCGGAAGTCTCTCCCGTCAATGCCTCCTCACAGGGACCATGTTCCAGCTCATTCGCAGAGACTTTGCTGACCAGAACTAAAGCAGGGAGTTTGAATTGTTTTGCCTAAGGAGAACAGCAGGCCAGAGCAGAAGAAATGCAAACTTGTCAGATTAGTGCAAATAAGAATTTCCCACATGGAAAAGTGGCCTTGCAGTCTTCTTTTGAATGGAGCCACCAGTGCAGCAGCAGCCCGTCAATGAACAAAATGGAGCCTGTCCCTGTGAGAAGCTTCCATTTAATTTAACCCAGACTGCCTGCTCGGACCACGTTTAAGGAAGGAGACGCGCCATGAGCTTAGTGAGGCTTCATTTAGTTTTAAACTGTGGCTCAGAACCACAACAGTCATAGTTTCCACAGGCAGTTAATCCACCAATATTTGCCTCACACAATAAACGGCTTTCGCTGCTCCACTGTTGCTTTCAGATGCACTTGTTTTGTCCCATCCCACTTACATTTCAATTGGACAGTTTGTAAATTGAAATTTTAGGCTTCATTCCCATTGGCTGAGGTTATCACTCAGAAAAAAAAAATAGTATTTGTGCTTGTTGCACAGCTTAACAGGCTTTTTAAAATGGTGGTGACAGAATTGGAAATTTCTGAATAACTTGCCGTGGTTACATAGACTGGACTTTAAGTCTATTATTTAACCGCATTATTTAATCTGCATATGCTAATAATAAATGTCAAACAAGAATGCAATATTTACCAGAAGCAGGTAAAGAAATTCAGCACTACTCTAACTACTACTAGCATTTTATTATTGCTGTTTCAAATTTGTCAGTGCAGATTAAGGCAAAGACAGTGTCCTGCGTATTTCACCTTCAGATACATTGGTCATTCTTGAGGCTGATACGAAATGTACTTAAAAGCCGAAGAGAGTCTGCAACGTCTTTGCGTGAGGTAGAAAGGGAGTGTGGAGGCTGCCCGGGTTTCAGCGGCACAGTGTAGCATCATCACTGCATCCTAATGAAACAAAGATTTGTGTTTATGGTGATGTAGTAATTGTTTGATTAAATAAAACCCCCTTGGCCTTTGAATGGTTCTGTCTATAAATCTTTGACTTTACCTGGTTTACAGGAGGTCCGTCTCTGTCATAGGACTAATTAGGGAAAGTAATGGAGACAAATGGACAGAGGAAGAGGGGCTAAGCAATGTGTAATGTTAGCCAAGGGAAAACAGAATGAAAATGGAGGTCGCAAATGGACGTGCTACACTCTCCCTGCTCGTCGAGATGTTTTAGCAGCTGATAAACTGGATTAGTAATAATGTTGTTTTATGTTCCCTGCAAGCACCATTACACACCTCTGCCTGGAATTAGGCTGTTTCCCTTTCACAGTGAGGAAGAGCGAGACGGAGACCGACAAAGAGTTTCTCCCTTCCATAAAACAACTGGACAAGTTACACAATGCAATTGTAAATTTAACCTTTGAATTATGAATTATGAACTTTGAAGTGCTTTGAAGTTCTGACTGACAACTGACATCCGGATCTTTATGTTGTAACACTGAGGAAAATGGTGAAGAATAAAGTTGAGTTTCTTTTTTTCTAATTTCCTCCTGTTGGTCCTGTCTTGGAATATTTTGGTTTGGTATTTTTTCCCGCTCTGCTTCTCTCTTCGTCTTCTGATTAGCTCGATCATTAGTTTCCTTCCTTTCTCAGTACACGTCTACCCGCAGCCTTTTCTGCCTTTTTCACTTTTCTCTTTTCTTCTTTTTGTCTATGTCTCCTCATTCTCTTATTTGTGCTTCTCCTCCCCTTCTTATTCCACATGCTTTCACCTCTCTGAGGTTTTGATTCTTAATTAATTCTTAATTTATACACTTGTTTATTTGTGTCAGTACATGTGCCCTCCTTCTAGCAGAACTTATTCTATGGGACTTCTTAATTTGGCTCTTCCGATTGGTTCTCTGTCAAAGGAAAATGAAACCTTACACTCAGTCTATGGACTGACACACACACAAACAGACTTTTTAAACTCAATTACAAACTTACATTTTTCACAGTATTGGTACTTATTAAGATTTGTGCTTTTCTCTATTTCCCACACACTGTTGTTTTACTGTGTGTGTGTGTGTGTGTGTGTGTGTGTGTGTGTGTGTGTCAGCAGTGGTCTAAATACCTGAGTTAGCTAATTTCCACTGACATTAAGGAAGACACTGTAGAAAAACCCTTACAAACACACTCCCCAGGTTCCTTCTGTTTGTTTTAACCCACACAGCTGCCAGATTTGTTGTTTAGAGAAAAACTAAGTAGCACATTTATTCTGATGACTCATAAAATCAACAAGTCATAAACCAGAGGAGACAAGAAAGGGAAAGCAGGATGGCGTTGTCACTTTGACAAATCTCACTTCCACTCATTACTTTGAGACTAAGAGATTTTCGGGGCAATTATCAAATCACAATAGACCTTCGGTTTTCATAATATTCATTTAGAGGATACACATCAAGAAAGCTCTGTCTGTCAAACCTTCAGGGTGTGTAATAATAATTTGACACTTCTGGGCTGGTTTTGTCTGATGTCTTAACTAATGTAACCTTGTTATTCTGGCTATTAACCTTGCGATCTGCTATCTTCCTGAGAACTGGATGCGTATTAAGTTTACAGAAAATCCAGCTTCACCCATTTTCTCCAACTCCTCCACTCAAGCTCCCCTACTCTGCATTTACAGAACTTGTTACCCAACTTCAACCATCCAATTAATCAACACACATGACACATGCTGTGTGTGTGTGTGTGTGTGTGTGTGTGTGTGTGTGCGCATTTGGGTCAGTGAGAACTTGCATGTCCTGGGCTCCAGGTTCATTACCATACCAAGCGCTCCTGCTTGTTCCAATCAGTCAACAGGAATAAGAGAAAGAGAGAGAGTATGGGTTGAGAACAGAAGGAATTGTTTAAAGTTAGAAAAGTGAGTTTCTTAGAAGGTCAGGAAACGACAAAAGCTATAAGGCTAGAGGAGGGTTCCACCGTTCCATCCTATCTAAATGTAAAAAAGAGTAGTAGATCCATGCAAAGTCAGTGAAACAATCAAGAAAAGGTTTATCGAGCGGCATGAACACATTCACCTGACGTGGATGTCACCAAAGATTTGTGTGAAATCTCCATTGGTTTGTAAAACAGTTTTGTCTCTCAACTAAGTTGGATGTAACAGATACATTTTCAACATTTTTTTGGTAAACATCTGTAAATTTTTTTATACTTTTTTATACTTAAGTCAATCATACTGACCCAATGCAGAATTTCAAAAACTGGGAGGCATGTGCCAACTATGATGATGGATTTGTGGTGTGAAGGGTTTAGCAGCACCTTCTGCGCAAAGCATGAAAACTGTATTGTTGAAAATGTTTTAAAAGTGAAAAGTACATTTCCAACATCTCAAATAACTTATATTCCCACTAGCTCCAGTTCCATATTCTTTCTGTTCTGATAATATCTGTATCAAACGGACTTTCATGTTGCCAGCTCACTATGCCGCTTATTTTCTCAAGTCAAGAGAGCAAAGTTATGCAACAACGTGAAGAAGAGATTTTAACCAAACTTGGATGGAATAAAAATATACACTGCAGTCGTTGCATCATCTCCTTTGCCTTTTCTGTTCGGCATGTTGGACTGTGTGGCCTGTAGATGAAAGTATGGCATGTTAGTCGGCCAAACGAGGAGTTTTTGGGTCCCAAAGTTTGCCAGATGCTTTTTAATTGTCAAAAATAGCAGCTCATAAGAAACAGCGAGCATTTATTATGTGCAGCTTTCTAGTCCCATCAAACACGACCCAGCTGATTACAGACACTAAAACATGCACAACACCTCTGAAAACCTAGAGGAAAGCCACTGTAGTTTCAGATGTTTGTGACATGAAGGTGAAAGAACTGCAAGAGACAGAGGAAAGATGCACTGAGAAGTGCAGGGAGACAAAAAGCTCTCACATTCCTGACAGGACTTGCTGATTTGACTTTTGCTTCTTCTTTTTTTTCTGTGAACCAAATCAGAAAGTGAGAACAGCCTCCTTCATGCTCAGTTACATTTAATCCCACCCGGGAGCTCCTTAGTCCAACCACAGAGGCCTCATGGGCCACTAAAACAGCTGTACTGGAGCTGCTGGGGACTGAGTGCTGTGCTCAAGTGAACATCATCAGCAATCTGAGGGGGAGAGTCTCACCACCAGGGTTTTAGCTGGGTTCTAACTACAGTGACTCTGTGATCCCAGCACTCAGGTTCACTGCTGCCTCTGATGAACAATGATTAAAGAAAAAACTGAATGAAATGTTAGAAGCTATTCTAGCCTAGTTAGCTAAATAGAAATGACAGAAGAGGGTGAGACAGAGAGAATGAAGGGAAAGAAAAAATGGAACAATGGGGCAGAATGAGGGTGTGGGAGAAGATTGTAAGGACAAAGGGGGAAAAGGGGACGGGGTAAAATTAATAGACATAGGCAGGAAAGAGAACAGTCAGATTAGGAAGGGAGGGGCTTGACTAATTGATAGGAGGAAAAAAGGGGGGGGGCAAAAGGAGAGAAGGACGGAGAAACACAGAGGGGAAAAAGAAAGATGGAGCACGAGAGGGAGGAAATTAGGCACAGAGGGGAGAGAGCGCCACAGTACATGGAGAGGAAGATGGAGAGGAAGAAGAGGGCCCAGCCGAGGTGCAGAGCACCATGTAATAGTCCCCAGGAAGTCCCAGAGAGAGAGAGGAGACGAGAGCAGGGCAGTGCTAATGCAATTAGGGTCTGGAAATTGAAAGTACAATTCTCTCTAGGATCTCTTTGCCAGAGTGGTGTGTGTGTCCGTGTGTGTGTGTGTGTGTGTGTGTGTGTGTGGATGGGCTGTTAGCTTTCATATCTACTAAATCTCTTCATCCCCCTCCCTCCCCCCGTTCTATCCCTTCGTCTCTCCCTCTCTCAATTTGACTTCTCGAAATGACTCTCTCCATTTAATTTCTCTTTCTTTTCCTCCTTCCTTCCCTCCCTCGCTCTCTCCTCCTTCCCTCACCAGCTCCATCCATCCGTTTCTCTCCCTCTCCACCGTTCACTCCACCTCTCCCTGCATTTTTGTGTTTCATTAATTTGTGAACAGGAAAGCAAAATGTCAGCTGCTTTACATTTTGTATTTCGGGCATTTAGCCGATGCTCTTATCCATTTTGACCGGCCCTAAGTGCTGCTGTAGTGCAAATTTCATTTTTTAAATCTCTAAAATAAGAAGACGACAAGTAATAGATGCAGGAATTAGAGTTAAGGCATCCTAATGGAACACAATCAAAGACACTACATTTTAAATAGTTAATTTAGAGGGTTTTTGTCACATAACAGCAGCAGTTCCTGGATGGTCCCAGCGCTCTGATTAACACTTACAAGCTTTTCGGAAAAAAGCAGATGACTTCATAGAGGCATATTTAAATGGAATTTCATTAGTTAATAACTTACATACGGGCGACTTCTGTGTCCATTATAAAACATCTGTAAACTCATTGGATTTTTTTGTTTCCCATAAATTCATCTTTGTATTTATCCTAAATGTAATTGCATTGACAAGAACTACTTTGTTTTATTGAAAACACAAACATCTCCACTTTTGTTGATTTCATTATTTAAAGTTCATACAGTGTGAAATACTGAACCCACACACACATACATACTGGAGACACTGTCGTCATTCACAAATATGAGTGCACCTTATATTTCTACTGATAACTGGTGTTTCATCAAAGGCTAAAAGCTCTACCTACCTGCTAATTACATGCTCTAATTATCTGTTTGCATAATTACTGCTGGAAAAATGTTGTCCTCTAGACTTTCTGTTTTTTTTTGGGCCCCATTAGCACTTGTGTCCATATGTGTGCTGTGTGTGTGCCAGTGCATGCGTTCATGAGTGCTTGTCCACTGATGCAGCCTGCCATGCTGGCAGTAGGACAGGAAGGAAGTAGGTTAGGCGTGTGCTAATTGCCCCAGCATCGGGATAATTGACTCGCAGATACCCTCACTGGCTCGTTAGCAGCTGCAGTTCATCATATGAGAGTTAAAATGATGTTTTCTGGGCCCATAAATGAGTGAGTGGGCATTTGTCTTTGCAGATATCTGTTAGGGTACAAAGATATACAGTAATTGTTCCACGTTTACCACATCGCTTGGTTGTCTGCCATTCACCGGCTTCTTTGAATCCATCCACAGACATTTAGGTCTGAAGTGTGTGAAGGCCATGGTAAAAACATTCAGCCTATTTTTTAAACCGTTCCTGAGTCGACTTTACATCATTGTGGTGCTGGAAATCCACCACCTCTTCATTTCTAGCTTTGATGACTGATGGTGGGAGACTGCCATAAAACCTTCTGATACTGGGCTGCATTCAACGTTCCCACCACTTTATGCAGAGCTCCAGTGCAGGATGCAGACATACAGCCCACAGACATCTTCACCGTGTTTCACTGGGAACGGCGCTCCTCTCGTCTCCGCGTGTGAGTTATGACCACATCCTTTAACAAAACCTAATCCTTCTAAAACTGATGCGTTTTGTTCACATGCTGCTTAGCAACCTCCGAGCTTTCTGCCTTATGTCTGGCTGTGAGCTGTGTGCTTTTCTCTCAAACAACCCAGACTTGACTGCAGAGATGTGAACTTTTACTCCACTTGCCTCTAAGGACTTTGTCAGGTCCCCTGCAGTGTGTTTTGAATTCTTATGTAGCTCTCAAGCACGTTTCCCAGTGCCTCTTTCCGTGTTCACGGTCTTCACAGTTGCTATGGTATCTCTAAATGATTTGAAATATTCTAGCTTCCCTCTGCAGCTTTATGAAGGTTTACCAATTTCAATGTTATCACATCTGTCAAAAGTTTTCCATTACTTTTTGTTGCCTCTGGAGATCTTCCTACTTTAGTTTAAAGTGGTAAAGTCCACTTGAAGACATATGGTGCCGCTCATCAAGCATTAAGTGTTGACAAACACACAACTGATTTCAAATAATAAAGTTCATCAGCTAGAACATTTTTGAGGGGATGCAACTTTCGCACTGATCTAACTTGCGTTTTATAAACTCCTTGACCGTTTTAACTGCTTCTGATAATGAGGGAACATTTGTAGCTGAATGTGCATTAAATATCATGCTGAGCAAAAAAGTTGTTTTATTCTTTTTGCCATTTCAACATAACAGGGAACTTTTTTCACTCAGCTGTAAATACAGTAGGAATCCTCAAACAGAAAAAGACACAAAATGACTAAAAACAACAAAATTGTTATGGGTCTCTGGTCATTTTGTGCCTGATTTCGGACATTTCATACCTCTTTGCAATCATTATGTGCTTGTTTGTGGTTATTTGTGTCTTTCTCTGGTCATTATGTGCCTGTAGATATTTTGTGTCTCTTTGTGGTCATTATGGGCCAGTTTAAGCTTGTTTAGTGTGTCTTTGTGGTCGTTATGTTTTTTGTTGTTTGGTGGTCATTTTGTGGTGGTTTTCTATCTATGACAAAAGCAGACTTGAGCAATAATTTCCAACGAAAATGAGGGAAGAATCCTTCACAACAAAACACCAATATGGGTTATGCATGTCTTAAAATAACTCCTAATGAAAGAGTAGAAGTTTGGCACTTGCTCAGTTTGTAAAGATTAGTCTGAAGTATAATAGATCACAAGAAACATTTCAGCATTTGGCCACAGCCTGAAGTAATTACTCTGTCTAACAAATAGATTTGATGCCATCACACACATACACACAAAGTTACATACACAGACTTCACACGTTAAACAGCGCAGACATACACTCAAACGTGCACACACCCCCACACAACTGTGCTGCAGCCAAATAAATGAGCAGGCACTCCTCAGGCCTAATAGTCTGGCTGTAATTAACATTGTCATAGTGATAATAGCCATTTATCCCCGACATATCATGCACACAAAACACACACACACACACTGTCCTAAACCTCTATCTTGTCTAGGCAGCTCGCCCAGCTGTCACCTCCCTCATCTGTCTTTCTCCCTCCCACCTTCTTTCTTTTCCTCCTCCTCTTCTTCACTCTTTAAACCTCCTGATCTTTCCATTCTTGTTTTTCCTTTTATACTTCCTGAACTCTTTTTTTTCCTCCTCCTTCTATTAAATATTAGTGGTGTTCTTCTTTGTCTCTTTCCATTGATATTTTTTCTTTTTTTTTTCTTTCTTTCAAATTCTTTCCCACGATTCTTTCTCATATTATACATTTCTTTTTATTGGACTAGCTGTGTTGAACATAGGCTGTAAAAAACCAGATGAGATTTTTTTCTTTGTGGAGGATGTTCCAAAAAGGAGATTCAACAGGGAGGCTACTAGTTTCTGAGGCTTCTTTTGTAGCCAAGTGAACAAAGAAAACAGGTTTCCAGGTTTAGTAGAGAGTCACTTACGCTGTACACAGGTGAACTGACTGCCAGTTGTTATCACCCATAACTGCTTCAGCAGACAAGCTTCTACCTCCCACGAGTCTGATAATGAGGTGGGATGTAGCAGCACAGTAAATATCACAACCCACGAGTGACTGTTGGTGATAGTTTAAAGACGGAGAAAGGCCAAAAGGGATGAAGGAAGGAGCAGATTTGTTGGCATCCAGTCAGTGGAGAGACAACCGTTTTTGCTTTCCTTAACCTAAGCCAGATGTGTGTGTGCCTTCCTAAATTAATATTTGAGCCTGCACCTTAGCTCAACCCTAATGAACCTAACCTTACTGTGTGCATGAGGCACAGTACACCTCCGTCTGTGTTCATAGACACAAACAAACTGATTTGATATTGGTGATGCAAACCTGTGCATATTAGAAACCCAATCTGTAATTGTTTTTTGTAAACTGTATTGACTTTTGTGGCACCGGGCAGGCACCCTGCTGAATCACAATATCAACTGGAGTCGAGGTTCATTTACTTCAACAAGACCTAAAGCAGGAATTTTCGAGACATTATGGCCAAAAGAGACGGAGCCAAGGAAAAGAATCAAAATTTAAAAAAACAAAAAACATGCTTGGTTGGCATCGTTGCATGCAACTTGACAGAACTTCAAGTTTATTCAGTTTCACACAAGCAGAAGAAAAAGGGACATATCATTTATTATAACAGAAGATCCAAAAACAGAAGCCTGGCAGAATCTTCTGTAAATGCTCAGGTCAGAGTTTGGATTTTTGGACGTTATGGAAATGATGAGAAATAAACAGTTTTGACAAAAATAACTTTTCTAAATTGAGCAGTGGCCAAATGGAACATTTTTCTTTTCTCAACTTCAGCTCTTCTGAACTCTTTCTATTCTCTGAATCTCATGCCTCCGGGTAATGGACAAGTCTAAATATCCTGCTGCCTTTTTTTAAACCAAGAATACTTGAAGCAGGAGAGATGGTCATGAAGTAGTGTTTTCTTAATTTAATGGTTTCGTCTTAAATTGTTACTACTCTTCTTGGATGACATGCTGCTCTTCCATAAAACACACATATATAGCACTCCGCCCTCCCAGCTGGAACGTCCCCGGGTGTGTCCCCTCCAACAGTCCAAAGACACTAAAACGTTTCATTGGCTGCCAGTCACTGTGTGAGGTCCTGTGATAGGCTGATGACCTGTAGCGTGCTACCTCACTCCTAATGACAGCTGCATTTCTGTGACCAATCACAGGAGAGGAGGTGTAAATAATTCATTCATTTAAACTTCTTGCAGTTGTTCAAAAAGTCACTGACCTTTATTCATCTCATCCTCTCCTTTTTTATGTTGTGTGGAGCCTGTTATAAACTAAAGTGTAAAACACAATAGTAAAAACTTGGTGATATAAATTTACAACTGTTAAATGGAAACTATTACATTGTTTAGTAAGGTGTGTGTGTGTCTGTGTGTGTTGTTACAGACAGCAGCATGTGCCGTACATTAAAGCAGTAAAATTTAAAATACTGTCCAGGGCAACACAATCAAACACACACACACAAAGTGTTTAATGGGTCTGTAGTAGATTGCAGCTAAATGCCTTCAACCAATTTTCATTTCACAGCGGAGTCCTGACACGTCCACATGCGTGCAGACACACACACACACACGCGCAGACACACACACACACACACACTAAAAACACCTTGTTTACATACAGGTTGAACAGATGTGACAGCAGAATGGCCTAAGAGGAAAAAAAACCTTTACAGAGGAAATAACAAATTAAAATTTACAATTAACACTTGGTTCTTGTGTGTTGCATCATATTGTAATAAATATGTTTCTGTGCCAAAAATGTCTGTCTGAAATTTCTTGGGTTTTCGTGTGATTGTGTGTAGAATCTAAAACCTACACATTTTGCCTGCCTCATTCATAAGAAGCTGCTTTTGTTGGAACTCACAGTATCATTGAGATATTTCTCTTCTTTAAGCATCAGCAGGTGAAATTTTAACATTGTTTTTTGAGCGTTTCATTAGAGACACCTACAGTGGTTTTGTACACACATCTTCACAGGTTCACACAGCTGATGTCAATACCTCTAAACCAAGTTTGTGACGGGACGGCAAGATCTCAAACAACCTCTATTAACAGGCCAAACACCAGAGTGGGAGCAAAGATGACATAATCTGAACTGATTTCTTTACATCCTAGTACCCAAACTAAAGCCAAAAGACGTGCACTCACAATCAGTGAAGGTGTCCTTTAATGTGTTAGTGCAGCCATCTGAAATGAGGCAGTAACGTCGGATTCGTACATATGTTTGTCTTCATTTGTACATATGCTTCACGGATGCCACAGATCATGCAACTACGTTTGCTGTGGCCTTTTCAGTACAGCTGCATGTTTCATCACCGCTGTGATCGTGTGTCTGCACATCTCACCTTTTGCTCACAGACTTTTGAATGTGCTTTCCCCCTTCCTTTTTCATATTATTACTTTTATAATCTCTTCATTTGCCTGAAATCTGATATGTGTGAGACGAATCCTTCAGGTCAAATGTAAGAAATAAGAGTTTCCAATAAATACAATTCCCACAGCACTACAATATGACTTTCAACCAAAACCAGTTTTAATGAAGCCCTCACTCACACGTTTCTGGACACATTCCTGAAAACTGTTCACACACTTACGTCTTGCTTTTAGACTTTTATCTGCAGCACACATATTCACAGTAGTATTTCACAGCTTTGCCCTTGGTCAAACACTCAATAAATTACCCCATTAGATTGTTCTCCCTCACACTGTTACCTAACCTCAAGCCCATTAGTGTGTCTCTGCTTGTGTAAAGACACGCAGTAAGGACAGGCCCCTATTAATGATAAACCTCTCTTTGTCTTTCCTGGCCATCACCTGTAACTCTTTCCTCCTCCAACTTCTCCCTTTTCCCTCTTTTTATATGTTTTACTGTGCACTTCTGTCTCTTTCATGTCCTTTTTTTGTCTGTTGGACTTAGTATTTTACCAGTGATTTTAGTGACCAGGTGATTAACAGCATTAACACATTTACATGTGATGCAAACACACAAGGTCCATTTCTTTGTGAGCTGGTTAACAAAAACACTATTGTGATTTTTTTCTAATTAGTCAAACGGTTGGTATGTTAATGGAGGGGGATTTATTGTATTTACAGGTAATTTGATAACATGGTTTCAACAGTGAGTTTCCTTCACACTGTTGTTGTGTCTTATGTATATGTGTCAGTCAATAGCAGGAGTTAAATACAAAATGTCCAGAGGCCGATTAATAGGTAGTTTTTAACGTAACGCAAAGTCCCTAAAACATGAACAACAAACATGTACGTGTAAAAGATTTATGTGATTTGTCTTTAACTTTACACACAGAGTTTAGAGTTACATAAATACTCTAATAACCTAAAAATAAGATAAATTCATATTGCTGTGTATCATCGTTTTGACCTCTATATAGCAGGAAGTTCTTTTTCTCTACGTTTTCTTCTCTCGTTGCATAATTCAGGGATTTGAATTCATTACGCTGAGCATCAGAAAATGCTGGGTATTTTTTATCCTATATTTTTTGTGGGAAGGTCCTTAGTGTTTACATTATCGGGCTGTGTTTTAAAGGTCACTGCGAGACAGAAAGGAGAGTCAGAGTCGTATATGTTCCAAGCAATTTACCCCAAATGAGAAACTTGACAATTTAAGGAATGAACTGAAACATACATAGGGTAGATATGTTGTCCTGTGTGTGTGTGTTTGTGTGTGGGGTGGGGGTCTGCATTTACTGTAAACACATCCATAGACTGCACAACAACACTTCCAGTCCATTGTGACTGGAAGAGGATTCCCGTGGTTGTATGTGTGTGCACATCACATGTGTGTGCTGAAAGGATATAAAAGATGGAGAGAGAGGAAAAAATGAATGATAGTCCGACAGAGAAAGAGGAAGAGGCAGAAAGAGAACTGCTTACATACTCTAAGTCACAGTTGGAATTGAATTTGTACAGAAGAGCAAAAAGCTTCCGTTTTTTCACTTTTACAGCTGTGTGTGTGTGTGTGTGTGTGTGTCTGTGTGTGCGCCTCCCTGTGATGGGTGGTCTTGCTCCAGTTGCTTCACTTTAAATCACACACACCTCACACACACACACACACACACACGCATGGATAAGGTTCACTGAAGTGAGGGACCGCATGTTTCCCACGTGTTTGTCAGTGCATGGATGCAGACGGTTATTCTTTGTGTGGCTCTCTTTGTCTTCCTGCATATCTCTGACGCCCCCATGCACAGGTGCAGGCAGGAACCTACACGAACTTGCATCCAAACACTTGACAGAGAAGACCCCACTACACACACACACACACGCACACACACACACACCTCCTCTGAGCTTATTGCAGTGCACTGTGAAGCAGCTTTTGAAGGCAGTAGGGAGCCGGTTGTTGACGAGCAACTTAATAATTCCCTTGGACAGGCATGAAATTCTTTCCTTCTCTCTTGCTTTGTCTCTTTTTCTGTCTTCTTTGCTCCCGCTCTAATATTCCTCTTTGTGCTGTGTTTTTATGTTTGCTTTTTACTTTTTCTCTTTTTTTAAATTATCCTCTTTCTAATTGTGCTTTGTGTCATTTTTCTCTTTTTCGTTCATATTCCGCCCAAAAACTACTCAAGAAATCTCAAGCTGTTATTAACATGACAATTAATAAAGCCCTTGATAAATAAACCAACTGCAAAAAAAAATCCAGGTTCTTCTTCATGTCACCTGTATTGGACCTAATAATACATGAACAAGACTCCTGTGACAGGTAAACCTCTCAGTTACATTTAGCACAGGATCCAGGTCAGAAATGTGGGTCAACTGATGCACATTAATATAAAGGATATTAAGGGTTTCACTCATAGTGCACCTATTCATAAAACATGTTACTCTAGTGTCGACAGTGTTGGACCTCGACTCAAACGTTACCAGGAAAGGGAACCCACTGTGTGCAGCAATCCCATTAAATAAAGCTGATCCCATTAAATAAAGCTGATCCCATTATGATTGTTTAAAATTTTTCAGGGTGTAACAATAAAAAACAAACAGTTGCAGCATCTGTTTGACAGGTTGTCTGCTAAATTGGTGGGCAGCCTCCGAAGCTAAGAGAGGTGGCTTTGGCTTAAAGTAGAGCCATCATCCATCAAATGTGGAGTCAGTGGCTCAATCCCAGCTCCTTCTGCCCATATCTCGAAATGTCCCTGGGCAAGACACCGTCTCTACACCATTGGTGTTTCTGTTTCTGTGTGTGTATGAATGAGAAGCCACATTGTGCAGAGCTTTGGGTGCAAATAAGGTAGAAAAGCAGCAAGTTCAGTGCAATTATCTAATTTTGACTAATTTTGGCTAATTGCTGCTTCAGAAACAAGTCGGAAAAACAAGGAAACAGTTGTGTTGTACCTTAATTGCATGTGTTATTAGTTTATTAATTTTAAATCTGCCAGTACTTTAGGCAAATAAAGTAATGGCTTACTAATATGTTCACCATATTACACAGCTACCTCCTTCAACCCCATGTCCAGCTAAACTGCCATCGTGATTCCATCCATTACATAAAAGAAATCACCATGTTTATTAACTGAAATGAGGATGGCATGAGCATGTGGACAGCGTGCACATTACAGACCCAAATATGACTTAAAGTGTCCTTTGTGGTTATGTTTAAAGTAAATTAACTTGTAGGTTTTTTTATTAACCCA
This sequence comes from Channa striata, assembly GCA_033026295.1. Classification (NCBI taxonomy): domain Eukaryota; kingdom Metazoa; phylum Chordata; class Actinopteri; order Anabantiformes; family Channidae; genus Channa; species Channa striata. Next base: position 20,302,628 of record CM065178.1, read on the forward strand.
AACCACAATCTCTCCCAGGCCTTACAAAGTGCTGTAAATGCTGAATAACAATAAACCATCATTTTGTTATATAAAAATAAAACAGTTGCATTTACCTAGATTTGTGATTTATGATTGTAATAGTTTTATAAAATTTGGAGACATGTTGTGTGCTTTCTTGCTCAGTTAAAAGTAAATCAAGTTTAATTTCTGTACGGTTAAATTCAAACTTTTTGAGTTTTAAGATTAAAAATAAAATATGCTTCCCTTTGTGTCCGCCCCTTGTAGTTGTCATGTTTGGGCCTGTGGTGAAGAAAGCAGAGATGTAAATATGATGATATCTGTGGCACTGTTATGCCTTTCAAGAGCTTACTTCCCCAGCATCCACACACACACACACACTTCATCATACACATATAGGCTGCATACTGTACGCACACAAACACAGAAAATCTGTCTTATCTCCTGTCATCAGTCCTCTTCCTCCTCTTTGATTTCTCTCTGCACGTCTACTTCTGTTTGTCCTTTATATTCCTCATCAGCATTCTCTCTTTCATCTTTGCATGCTTTTAATCCTGTTTGTCCCCACTTCTCTTCACCTGTCCCCACTTCTCTCACCATCTGCGTAACTGTCTTCTGTTGATTTACTGTATATAAAGTACCTATTTCTGAGCAGAGTGTAAGAGAGGCAAAAGTTAGAGAAATCCACAATAAGAAAGTGTCTGGTTGAGTGTGTGTGTGTGTGTGTGTGTGTGTGTGTGTGTGTGAGAGAGAGAGAGAGAGAGAGATCTCATTAAATAAAGGTCAGCAGAGAAGGATAGGGGCATTAGGTAACTTGTCAGCAATCACATGAGTTTAAACTTGTGTGTGTGTGTTTGCATCAGTGGTCCTTTCTTATTAGGTGTATTGTTGTTTGTAGATTTGTACATGTCTGCGCTCTGATGTGTGTATCTGTAGCCTTATGTGCTATTTATACAAAAAACCATTAATTAGCATTTACTAAAATTCAATAGTAACTAGCTTATGCATCATTAATTTACTAATGGTGTTTTTGTTACCTAAGGTATTATCTATACATCATTTGTTATACAGTAAATAAACAATTGTATTGGCATTATTTGTAAAAAAAAAAAAAAAAATAACTGATACCAAATGGCTTTTGTTATCATTTATTAAGTGTTTAAATTATAATTGAGTTTATTTGTAGTATCAATAAATGTTTGGTGTCAGTTACCATGTGCCATTTTTTTTTTTTTAAACACAATCATCAGTGATTTATGTTTAACATGTTTAACCACATATCCTGGTCCTGGTCACGATGGCCTGTCCCAGCTGTTGGTGAACAGGTCCGTGCTCCCACACACTCACGTTCCCACTCACAGGTAATATTGTGTCATCAAATACCATAACATGCATGTTTTTGGGCTGTGGGTAACGCACACAAGAACACACGAACGTCCCGCAGAAAGGCTTCCACTGACCAAGATTTGAAGCAGTGACCTTCCTGCTGTGAGGCAGCAGGACCAGCAATGCCACTGCCAATCTGCAAATTCAAGTTTAACCCTTAAACTCCTAGACTTTAAATTAGATTTTTATGAAGAAACAAGCCGAAATGTCCTAATTTCCAAACACATCCTCAACCTCTAGGTTTAAATTTATTCTTTTTTTATCCTTAGTTCACCTCCTACACAGCTTAATTTTACTGTGGAGTCAAAAAACACACACGCATACTTCAAATCAAAAGACAGTGGGCCAAGCAAAATACCCTGTAATCAGACGTGTGCGTGTGTGTGTGTGCGTTGGTGTTGATAAATGCCCCCTTGAAATCTCAATGTCAAATAATCAAGATTGACGCTGGCACGCAGCGCTCTAAGGTGTGTTGGTTTGTTTGTGCTATTTTTGTTGGAAGGATCTAATCAAATGTAATCATGTTGATTACAATAATCCCGAGGTTCATAATCGCCTCTTTTTTCATCTCTCTCTTCCTTTAAGACTCTCCCTTGGTCTTTGTTACTTGTTTATTTCTGTTTCTCCCTCTGCATCTTTTAACATCTCTGGACATAATAAAGTACTTTCTATACGAAAGTATTTTATTATTTTTAATGTATATATTTTATTATTTTAATATATATTTAAATGTTCAGCAGCTCATATATTAAGTGTAAATAGTTAATATAAATGAATTTTTATTTCTCTTTGCAGGACACGGAGGTGGTGAACATGGCCATTCTTACAGGGCGACGCATCGCAGTGCCTGTCAAAGTGGTTACCGTGGAGACTGATGGGCAGGTGAGGGAGGTGGATGATTCGATCACCTGCAGCTCGACGGATGTGGACGTGGTCAAGGTACAAGTCTGAAGCACACACAGGCAGTTACACACAAAGAAGTTACTACATATACCATGGTAATGCAACAGCTGTAGCTATATTCCTTTAAAAAACATAATGAAAATCTTTATTTTTGCAGGTTTTTAACTCTACACAGCACAATTTGAGATTATAATCTTAGTTGCTGCTTGCAGTGCATTGTGGGAAAAGAGAGTAAAACTGTAATTAGTGAACCAGTTGTTTAGCTTCGTGATCGAACACGTGCCAAAGTGAAAAATGGGCTCAGGCAATTCATAAAATGTCATAAGTCATGGTCTGCCAGGTATGGGAAATATGGATTGAGAAATCATTTCTCAGGTGGATGAGAAATAGAGACAACGTTTAAAGAACAGAGCGGAAATCACAATAACGTGAGTAGGTAAACTGGGGTATTTACACAGCAGGAAATCCATCTTGATTCATCATTGTAATCTAAAACCTTGGAGGATTTATTTTCCCTAATTTGCTGTGTGCAACAGAGCATAATGATACACTTAGCACAGTGGGCAGACTTTTTCATTCTCACTCTCTGTTTTCTGAATAACACATGGAAATTAGTCAGAATTGATGACATGGGGGGAGATCTTTGCACTTATTTGACCACACAAATGAAACGGCTAGTTAGTTGCATTTGGTTCCGTGCAGTGTTAAAGTGATGCAGACCTAAAGTAACTTCTTCTAATGTGTTTTAGTAAAGATAAACTCTGTTACTTCTCTTCATTTGAGGAGGTGCTGCTGGAGCCTCTTGTGACACAGACTCACAGAACGACACCGGCAGAGTCACTCCCCTCTGAAGGCTTTTGAGTGAAGCTCAGACTTCTAACCCATCAGAAAGGGTCAAATCCACTGTGCCACATAGCGATGCGAACACGTACCTTGCATGTATCCATAAGACGCCACAGGCTTTGATGCAGCTCCGGTATTTAGACCTCTGGGAGGACTGACTTTCAGTCTCATTCAAGCTTGATTCCCCAAAGCTGCATTTTGTAGCTTGTTCCATGAAAGCACACGGGCTAATAACTTAAAGAGATTTGCTGTTAGAAATGTTCCATAGGTAATCGAGTGGAATGGACGAGATTCGACTCAACATCAACCACAGCAAAAGACTCTGGAACTGTAACATCACAATCTTCACCGAAACTTGGTTAAATAGCGGTGTACCGGACAATGCTATCACGCTAGCTGACCACCACGTGTTCCGGGCAGACAGAACGGCAGATGAATCCGGTAAGACCAGAGGAGGAGGACTGTGCATTTATGTTAACAAAGCTTGGTGCACGAACTCTGTCACTCTTGGGAGACACTGCTCAGCTAACCTAGAGTTTCTCATGGTTAAGTGTAGACCATTCTATCTGCCACGGAGTTCACCTCCACCATTACAACTGCTGTTTACGTCCCTCCCGATGCTGATGCCAAGTTCGCAGGTGAAGGAACTTCATACGGCCATCAGCAAACAACAGACTGCTCACCCGGAGGCTGCATTTATTGTTGCTGGAGATTTCAATCACTCCAACCTAAAGGCAGTGCTCCCCAAATTCCACCAAAACGTTTTTGTCACACCAGAGGAAACAAGACGCTGGACCATGTATACACAAACATGGCCGAAGCCTACGCTGTGACCCCCTCCCCACCTGGGACAATCAGATCACCTTTCTTTGTTCCTCACCCCCAAGTATTCACCCCTCATCAACCGTGTGAAGCCATCAGTGAGGAACATCAAAGTGTGGCCAGCAGGGGCTGACTTCACACTCCAGGACAGGTTTCAACACACAGACTGGAGTTCGTTTGCTTCCCAGGCCACCAGTGGCTCTCACACGGACATAAACAGCTACACTTCCTCTGTTCTGGATTACATTAATGCCACCATAGACAGTGTTACATCCCAGAAGCAGATCACCACATACCCAAATCAGAAGCCATGGATGAACAAGGAGGTGCGCCTCCTGCTGAAGGCACGTAATGCTGCCTACAGATCCGGTGACGCAGAAGCCTACAGCACTTCCAGGGCAAATCTGAAGAGGGGCATCAAAAGGCCAAGCACCGCTACAAACTAAAGCTAGAGGAGCACTTTTCCAACTCTGACCCCGACGCATGTGGCAGGGCATCCAGGCTATTACGGACTACAAACACAGCCACTCTACCCTCCCGGACACAAATGTCTCCTTCCTGAACCAGCTTAATGACTTTTATGCTCGCTTTGAAGGAGACAACAAAGAACCTGCCACCAGAATCACTCCTTCAACCAACCTCTCACCCATCACACTCACCTCCACAGACGTCTACACCGCACTGAGCCAGGTCAACGTGCACAAGGCTGCTGGACCAGACGGCATCCCTGGACGCGTTCTTAGAGCATGTGCTGAGCAGCTTACTGGGGTATCCACAGACATTTTTAACATGTCCCTTGCCCAAGCAGCTGTGCCAACATGCTTTAAATCCACCGCCATTGTGCCAGTGCGAAACACTCCAGCCCAACATGCCTGAACGACTACGCCCTGTAGCACTCACGCCCATCATTATGAAGTGCTTTGAGCGGCTGGTCCTGGCAAACCTGAAGGACTGTCTCCCACCCACACTAGACCCACACCAGTTTGCCCGTGGCAACAGGAGCACAGAGGATGCAGTCTCCATTGCACTGCACTCTGTGCTAACACACCTGGACAATAAGAACACTTATGCACGAATGCTGTTTGTTGACTTCAGCTCAGCATTCAACACTGTAATACCCTCTAAGTTAATTACCAAACTTAGAGACCTGGACATTAACATATTGCTCTGCAATTGGATCATGGACTTTCTGACCAACAGACCTCAGCATGTTAGGTCAGACCACATCTGTTCCACTACCATCACGCTCAACACTGGGGTACCACAGGGCTGTGTGCTGAGCCCTTTCCTCTACTCCCTCTTCACCCACGACTGCAAGCCCATGCATGGATCTAACACCATCATTAAGTTTGCAGATGATACAACAGTGATCGGTCTCATCAACAACAACGATGAGACTGCCTACAGGGAGGAGGTCCAGCATCTGGTCACTTGGTGCAGGGATAATAATCTGCTCCTTAACACCAATAAGACCAAGGAGCTCATTTGTGGACTTCAGGAAGGAGAAAAGAGGCTCACACGATCCCATCCATGTTAACGGGATGGCCGTTGAGCCTGTTTCATCCTTCAAGTTCCTGGGTACCCACATCTCGGAGGACCTGTCCTGGACCACCAACACCTCCAGCCTAATCAAGAAGGCTCACCAGCGCCTCTTCTTCTTGAGAACACTCAAGAAAAACCATCTTCCCTCGGCTATCCTGGTGAACTTCTACCGCTGCACAAAGAGAGCATCCTAACCAACTGTGTCACAGTCTGGTATGGGAGCTGCTCTGCTGCAGAGCGTAAGGCACTGCAGCGGGTAGTGAAAACTGCCCAACGCACGGGGACTCCACTTCCAGCCATTGAGGACATTCAAAAGAAACACTGTCTGCGTCGAGCACGCAGTATTCTTAAGGACTCCTCTCACCCCGCCCACAGACTGTTTTCTCTCCTGCCTTCAGGCAGGCGCTTTAGATATCCCCGGACACGAACCACCAGACTGAGGAACAGCTTTTTTCCTAGAGCTGTCTCCTTATTGAACTCTGCCCCCACTGATTTCACTGACCTCTTTGCCACAACCATACACCCCGACATTCTCCCCAAACCATTGCACTACTCAATATTGCACTATTCAATATTGCACATACTCATTGCACTAGCCTGTATATACTCACCTGTAAATACACGTCTGTAAAATGTCTGCAAATAGCAAACTGCACATTATATTCATATCTACTTGCATATTCAATCTGTAAATTTCTGCTCTAGTTAACAACACCCTGTATAGTATGTTCATAGCATCTGTAAATATGATCCATAATTTCTTGTGTACATATTTTCTCGAGGTAATTTATAACCTATATCCTGCACTTGCTGCTTATTGCACTTCTGGTTAGACATAAACTGCATTTCGTTGCCTTGTACTTGTACATGTGTAATGACAATAAAGTTGAATCTAATCTAATCTAATCTAATTACTGAACTAGCTACATCTAAGTCACTGTCTGAAAGTAAATGACAATGGCGACTTTACAACATTGTTTCTCATTCGCACAAAATTGGCGTTAGCAGCCACGGAAGGTGCTCACCTGACCAATCAGGAGCAACTTAGGGTCCAGCATCTTGCCAAAGGACACCAAGTGAATTTGCTTCTCCACATCCTAGAGAAATGCTGGAACAGACATTTTCTGTTCTTTCTGTTTAAAACTTGAAGACAAGCATTATCACCAATGTTCATAGCTGTCACGTAATGTCTATACAGTGATGCATCAGTGTCGCACTGTTTCTCCTCAATTATTATCGCCTCTGAAAGGTCAGGGTCAGTTGCGGAATCCAGTGTCCCCCCGGGAGGATTCTTAACCAGGATCGACACCTGATGTTGAAGCCAGTGGAAGGACAAACTGCAGCACTAAGCTGCACAAACAGCAGAGCCACTGTACTAATTAATTACACAGAAATACTGTACCTTCAAAAACAAACCAAAAACCCTTACAGAAACAAGCCAATGCCAAGGAAGATTGATTCCTCTTGTGCTACGTTCCTCGTGCCCTGAGGGCCTAAAATGAAACACACCCTCGCTGTGACAGTTTCAATATGAAGCCAATTTCCTGGTACAAGCCGACAGGAGTGGTGCTGTTTAAGTGCGATCAATAACAACACAGTGAAAATGGAAGGAACTCATTCAGATAGATGTAATGTTACTGATGTGTGTGTGTGTGTGTGTGTGTGTGTGCTCGCATGTGGGTGTAGGTATTTCTACAGTATGTCCTTGTGAGGAGACATGCAGAAAAGACCATAGGGACTCAACACTGCTGACAACGTGTAGGAAATTAACACGAGCTTTTTGGACAAAAAAACGTTGAAAGAAATCACAAAGCACAGTTTTGCCTCAATAGGTTTCCCAGATTTTAACAAATTGATATCATTTAATTAAAGGTTATTAATGCATTAATATTGTCATTGTTCTAGAGCTTATTTAACCTCATGCTGTTCATTACTATATTTACTGCTGGGCTGTTTATTGTATCATTAATCTGAATCTAAAAAAGTGCTAGTAACTGTACAAATTTGAAAGAAATGCAGTGGAGTAAATGTACAACATTTGCCTCAGAAATGTAATAAAACATAAAGAGAGAAGTAGAAACCCATCAAAATTGGACTCAAGTGCAGTATTCAGGAGATGTACTTTGTTACGTTACACCACTGCCAGTCGTTTTTCTGACTTTGCTCGAGATTCTATCTGTGCAAATTCATATGTCAAATATGCAAGTAATTCGAAACCTCATTGAGGTTTAAGTTTCCTCGGTTCTTACATGTCTGATCTGTGTGTCATTTTTTCATTTTGTATGCACTCCACTCCTGAAATCCACTTCATGTTTAGTCTGAATGCACGTTAAAGAGCAGCTGTAATCAGCGCCTGAAGTACGAGCCGGTTCCTTATTTCTGCAGAGCAGGGGATTCATATGCAGCGGTGGCACATTCATAAAGAACGGCAGTTTATCCCGCTGAATCGTCAAGAAAGCTGGAGCCCAGGGTTTTAAGACCAAAGCAAAGTTTGCCTGAATTCACCATCCCGCTAATCTGCTGTAGACACAGCGAACTGAGTGCGGTATTATGACATACGCTGTAAATAGGATAAGGAGATGTATAAGATGTATATCCTCCCCATCCAATTATTTACATTTTAAGTAACTGTTTAGTCAGACATGAGATATGCAGGTAAAGCATCCTCACCACTAAAGACGGCACAGGCTCACACTACGGGGTCCACCCCACCCCCAACCGGAGGAAATCAGTACAGATACTCATTAAGAGAAAAATATATGCCATGAAGACACGTCTGTGAAATTATTTGGCATCAACTAAATCCACATTAAGTCACACATTATGTGTGGATAGTGGGACACTGAGGTGACACTATAAAATCACCGCTGCACGTGGAGAAGCTGTTCAGCAGCCCCAAAGCCTCTTATGTGCTGATTGTGTTTGTGTGGCAAAGAGGGCGTGCATGGGATGATTGAGAGTTAGCAAACTGTTGTTGTTTGTTGACATCTGATCTGACAGATATTCCCTGTCTCCTGCATCCTTGCACACGCTCACACACACACACACACACACACACAGAGCAAACACAGAACACAAACACAGACAGCTGTTTGACAATGGCACCCACGGGGTACAATTCCAGGTAGATGTAGCTGTCGGAGTCACTGTGACATCTGTAAAGTGCAGCCTGGAAAGCCTGTGCGGCACAAACCCACGGACTGTCGTGCCCCGAGCTGTGGCTGTAAGGCAGCACCTTCTCCCATGTTTGATGCAAAATCGGACTCATTTGCAAAGCTGACAACTTAAACTGTCCACTAAAATGTACAGTGCAGAGCATAAATTAGATATAGTGCCTATTTAGAAGCAGCTTTGCCTTTTCTTCACCTCATGGTAAATATTGCAGGGACTCTAGCAGAAGCCATTCACTGCTGTAGTAGCTTTTACAATTCTTTTATAGGTTCCAGGTTTGTGCGTTAATAAAAAGCATTAAACTCGAGGAACGTCTGCAGTTTCCTCCGCAATTGTTTTAACGGTCACATTTGACTTTTTTCTAGTTGACCAACTGCTGTACTTGGCTTCATTCTTTAACTCATAAGTGAATTAAAAAGTCTTGCAGGGAAAATTGTGTTTCAGTGTTTCAGCTGCTACCACTTTACAAGCAACAGTCTGAGGAAGAAGATTAAAGCTCTCATTTGGTTTCACATCACATTCCATTAACCAACCTTTTGTTTAATTACTCATGGGGGATAAGTGTTTGCTGAGGGAATTGCACATCACTTTTCGCTGCCCTGCTAATGAATGTATGGATGAAAATAACTGCCGTGTGCCGATTTCACTGATGCAGTTCTTGTTGGTCATTTATTCTTGACAACAACACTGATGTACTACATACTGTATATTAGGATGTCACCCGTCCCTCCCTATTCTGTCATTCCCGTCAGCGTAAACTATCTTGTTGAGGTCCCTTGAGATGCTGTCACTTGTGATGTGTGTGCATGTGCTGCTGTTGTTGACACAGCAATATGTGTAGGTCAGCAGGGGACAAATAGGGGACAAGCACACACATACACACAAATTAGAAGCATTATCCTGACCTCACGCAAGCCTGTCTCTGACAAAGCAAGGAGGTGAGAGGAGGGAAGATGGGACGAGGAGCGGTGAGATGAAGGCGAATGGATCGATGAGGGGAGGAGGAGGAAATGAAATGAGAGAACTGGGAGTAAAAAGGACGCTAGAATTTAGATGAACAAAGAGGATAAGAGAGGAACAGGGGAGTAAAAGGTTGCTGATGAATAAGAAACTTATCATAAGTCAACATCCCACCGGTTTAACAGCGATACTGGGGCCCTGAGTGGATCTCTACAGTGACAAGACAGGGTCAGCTGGTCTTATTCAGGAAAGTTTGGATTGTTTTTGTGTTTAAAACTAAGCATCTGAAAACTAAAAAAGTCAAACCAGGAGTTTTTCAATCATGCAGATTAAATGTTATCTTTTTTTATGCTCTACAACATAATCGTAATGTGGGGGCAGTAGCTCAGATATTCTTTTCTAAAGGTTTTTGGGTGAGGCTCACCCTTCTAACCAATCACAGAAGGTCAAAACCCTTGCATGTCCGTGTGTGTGCATCCACGAGGCACCACCCACTGTCAGACACCCCGGGTGAACTAAGAAAGCTGCGTTATTTTCATATGTGTCTGACATCAGGAGCGGATGTTCTAGAAAGGATCCATGGATCAGCTGGTGGATTAATGACTGGCCACTATCATGGCACATGTGACGAGCAATGAGAGCTGGCGAAGGCTAAACAAACGGTCCATTCACACACATGCAAATATACATCACGGACACACACATGCATTCACGGCTAAGCTGGATTCCGAATACATGAGCAGAATAAAACAGACCACATGCTGTGGTCCTGTTTCTCCTCTACACCGCTATGATGTTTCACATTCGTGTTAACACACACGCACACACACACACAGATCATCTCACAGACACACACTCAAGGGGTTTCAGTAGTAATTGGTTTGTGTGGAGATTCCTTTAGTGATGTCGTCAGTAATTGAATTTGACAAAGAGGAAGACAAAAAGGTTTAGAGCTGATGGAGGACGGCGCGCAGTGTGTTTGTGTGTGTGTGTGTGTGTGTGTGTCTGAAGGCATGTTTGATGGAGATTTAGCATCTATATGTTTCTGCATGTGTTAGGACAGATACAAAGCAGATTACAAATTGATCCATGCGCAGTTTAATGAACCAGTCGCAGAGTTTGACACGAGCCTACGTGATCCCACATGCGTGCACGCATACATACACACACATAAACCCCCTGTCCTTGGATGTGTGATTCTATTTGATGTGTGTTTTTTTGTCAGGCGTTTCCTTTAACTAAAATAATGAAATTTGAAAGAGCGGTGGATCAAATTACAAATGTCAGCTGGTTGTGCTTAGTGCTTGGCTTCAGGAAGCTTTTTGCAGTTTGTGACCACTGGTGTTACCATTTACCTGCGACTCTCTCCTTCTGTAGGTTAGAGCTTTTTCATGTATGGCTTTGCCTGGGTCAGACTCTGGGAATGAACAAAGTGAAGCAGTTTCTGTAGATAAAACTCTGGGTAAAGGACGTGTTTGATCACAGCAGGCATAAGTGATTTGGATGCTGGTTTTGTTAAGGTCATAAAGCTTGTCCTTGTCATGTTGGTGGTAGAGCACATCACATTTAGAACACATGCTGTCACTGCACGAGAATGTGAAACAAAGGGAAGTGACAGGTTAGAGAATTTCAAATCCTCGATGACCACCGGGGGGCAGAGAGGCTGAAACAAATAAACAACAACTGTGTTGTACTGTACAAAGGCTAAATGTAAATATGGAAAATGACACATGAAATAAACTGATGGATACAGTAGTGGGAAGTACCGCTCTGTTTCAATTCACTTTTTATTTTTTTAAATATTTTCAGTATCTCAACAGCCCCAGTGTAGTCAAAGATAAAATATTCACGTGTTTTTGTTATGGCCCTCAGTCTTTATGATTTCTGTTTCACAAGGACGGCGGCTCTGAGTACTACAGCGCCCATAAGGTTTGGCCATCACTGTTATGGAGAAAATAGTCAGTCAGAATTATAAATCCATTTAAAATGCCTCATCTTTGTAGTTGTGGACAAAACACAGCATATTAGAACCCAAATTCATCCATATTTGATCAAGAGCCCAATGATACATTAATTGAAGATAGCTTGTACACATATATTTTTTAGGAATGTAATCTTTCATTGACACATCATTATTTAAAGCTCTATGATTGAATATTTCTGACCAAAAAGCACAGTGGGAGACTAGCTCAAAACAGAAATGAACTTTTACTTCTCTGACCCAGTGTAGTCCTGCTCCCTTGGCTTAGCGCCTGTCTGTTTATTTCGGTTAGTAAAGCCATATTGTCCAGTAGTAATGTCAACGCTGATGTCATCACCAGGTTGATCCTACTGATGGATGCCTGTGGTTTAAGGAGATAACTGTGTGCCCATCAGGCTCCTTTCTCTCCCCATTCGCTGCCTTTATTTAACTACACGCATTTGAAGCAATTGTTAGTGCTTCAGTCAGCACAGGTGCCAGATCAAATTTTGTTAGACAGTTACGGACAATCAGAAGCAGGTTATTGTGAGACCGAATCCATCATCTCCCTCTAGATTTAACAATACCGTTATTACTGTCATTTCCTTGAGTCCATTTCCTGTTACTGCCAAGTGACACACAATTCATAAAATCCAGATCGAGCTTAATGCCACTTTAGAGTCTACAGCTAATGCACCTTATCTTACTCTGAGCATTTATGTCGTTCCATTGCGTCGCTATTGTTTCTCTGTGCTCTTCTTCAGGTGCACTGTTCAGTATTGATTATAAAATTGACATACATTGTACCAAATGGACCGTTCATTGGTTCATATGTGCAATAACCTCTTCCATTGCTCTTAAGTGTATTTGTTGTGACTGCGACCGTGTACTTCACCGTGAGAGCTTGGGCACATGTATCAAAGTCGCAAGGACAATTTCTTGTGCATTTATTGCTTTTGGCAAATGAATGAATCCTTTTTTCACCACATAGTTAAAGGTTTGGAGCAGCTGTCCAGCTGCTGATTAAAGCAGATAAAATACATGCAAAAATGAATATTATCTCGAATGCTTAAACTGCTTTCTTGGCGTACACAGTATACAATACATTTAGTTTGGAAGTAATTCATTTCTGGAGACAGCAGAAGTGAAATATTTATTTTCTGAGAAGGCCATCTATTCACCATCTATTATTCGTATGAACGGATATGAATAAAAGATAATTATAGTCACCTGGGGTTATTTGATTTTTAATTTTCAAACTGGAACGTGTAATTCTGTGGGTATAGTGCAAAGTGTCAACACCAGGGTCACCAAAACAAGAAGAAATGCAATCATGGAATTGAGAGTTCATTTGAATAAATTTGTCATCTAAATGGTGTTTTTAATTGCTTTTTAAATAAATCAACTAATCAAGTAAATAAAGTTGCTCTATTAACCTTCTCAGATCCTTTTTGATGCCAAAAACCCACTGATTACTGCAGGGCACAGCATAGGCAAAGCATAATTGTAGAATTTAAACAGTGCAAATCTAAATGATAATGAATATTAAAAGGCCGTTTGTATTGATTGACGGTCTGGAACAAGATCAACTCTTTGGGAGCTGCTCCCAGTACAAATGTGGTATCTGAGCTCTGTTGATGGGGAACACACACCAATGCTTATTTCTACATGACATGACCCAAAGGTACATTTATTTGTATGCAATTGACTTGAATAATTACAGTAAAGATGTGGAAATGGAAAGTGTGTTATTAAGAAGAAAAAAAAGTAACATAAAGAGGACAGGAGGAAGGGGAAAAGGATACGATCCAGTCACCCTGGGTCATTCGAGAGCCTTTATGGAAATGAAAGGGAAAGTGGATTAAAGGCAGAGGTCACACACACACACACACACACACACACACACACACACACACACACACACACACACACACACACACACATCCGCACACATCTAAACTCCCACATTTTCCATTTCTCCATAACAGGCTTAGGGAATAGCCAGTGAGAAGTCCGCAGCTTCAGACCATTAATAGCACCTGAAGTCATGGAGTATATACTGTATCTGTGGGAGCTGAGACGTTGAGGGGTGGGGCGGGAGGTCTTAAACTATTTTATTTTACTTCCATTTCTTACAGCACAGAAAGAGATTTTGTTGTTATACCAGCAAAGCCCCAATCCCACACCATAAAATGTTCAACAGATTGCTGAGTGACTTCCAGAAAGTGAAAAAGCGCTTGGCTCAGGGCTTTATAAATAGTTAAATGCTTCTGTCGCACCACAATAAGTGTGTCTTTGTTCTGTTTTTTGTCTTGAACCAGAGCAGTGTTTTTATTAGAAGTTCACCAAATTAAATTATTGAAACCTTAGTGGCTACATGTCCAAATGTTGTTAAATGAGTCACTTTAAATTGTGTGGAGAGTTTTTACTTAAAGCTGTCATTTCAATTGGTCCTCACTACTTCACAGGGACGTTTGTCAGCAAACTTGGTTTTAAGGCTTAACGTTAGTTAACGTTAGATCCGCTCTGTGTGTGTGTGTGTGTGTGTGTGTGTGTGTGTGTGTGTGTGAGAGCGCTGGAAGTGAGGTATTATGCTCTGCCCCGTGCTGCGCTCGTCCTCTCACCTCCATAAAATATACTGGCCTCAATCAATAACCAATTAGCTGCTAATTACTGGGTTAAAATTCGCAGCAGCGACCACATACTGTAAACACACCAACATCCGCATATTGATAACCTAAGCTGGGTGGTGCCATGTCACACGCCTGCAGATGCTGCACACAGGCCACAAATCAGGACAGTTATTTGATCCAGGTCAAAAGCTCAAGACAACTCTGTGACTGGTGAGAAAGAATCAAAAAAACCTCAGACACTCTCCTTTTCACTCCACCCTCTTCTCTTTTTCATCACTTTCTCAGTCGCCCCTCCCTCACCGACCTCCACCCATCTCTTCTTCTCTCTTTCACCCTGACATTTTGGCAGATGTTGCCATGCCTCCATTTTGCGTTTCCTCAGGGAGCCATGTTGTTTCCTTGCAGTGCATTAGCACCCGTCACTGCTACACGCAGACAGTTCAAATGCCACGGGCAAGATTCGTTCTAGTCGTCCCGGTGGAGTGTTATTGGTAAAGGAAGTTGGCTCTTCAAGATTTGAGCAGCAGCGTTGAGGGTCTGCATGAATGTTGTGGTGCTTTTACTTACAATAGCCTTTAAAATCTAATGCTTCAAAAAGTGTCCATTAGCATTAGTTAGCAATCCCTCACAAATGCATAGACAAAAAAACAAAACAAAACTAACTCACAACCATAACCTAGGGACTGATTGCACAATTGATTAAAACTAGCGCTGAGCAGCCTGGATGTGGAACAAACCAAAAAAACTGTGTCCAAATTGTCAAAGTGCAGAAACTTTACAACCTGACAAATAAAAAATAATGTTTAAAGTTAATATTTCCTGCCTAAGATTCCTATGAATTCCTATGAAATGCACGCAAACGCACCCTGAGTGTATCCAGCCTGTCAGGTCCCGTCACACTCGGGTTGAGTCGCAGAACTCTCCTGTAAATGGATGCTTTCATAAACAGTCACAACGTCTTCACTCGTTTGAAAGTTAAACTGGCCCTTACAGAACTCCATGGTTAATTTAAAGCCTGTCAGAAAAAGTGGAAGGTATACATTTCCAGATGTGCAGTATGGAATGTTAAAACTGTGGTGGCTAATTTATTCATTTTGAGTAAAACTGGGTAAAAGCCCAAGGGTTTAACTGCTTTCAGAGCTTTGTTGCTGTGAACGTCCATGAGAAGCACTAGTGACATTTCACATTTCCTGGAACATCACTGGGTATGTTTTCCAAATGAATAAATACGAAAAGAACAAAAATACTTGCAATCTATTTAAAAATCTATTGTCTAGTATCTATTTTTACCCAGAGTAGAAATTTTACAACTTTTAAGTATCAAGTATTTGTTTGTTTGTTTGTGCACATGCGCGCATTTACACACACACCCACACACAGACACACACAAAGGGACATAGGGAGAACAAAGTGTAAATAGACCTGACAGGGACAGGTATAGGGTGTGAGATGATGAAAAACGGTGAAAGAGCAAAGAAATAATGTGGTTTTGTGAAAGAAATGCAGAACTGGCAAAAGAAAGAACAAAGCCGACAGACTATTTATTGGTTCCAGGAAAATGGGACATAGGGCCTCACATCATAAATACAAAATTATTCCAAACTGCTAAATTTGTGATTCCTTATGAAAAGGCATCGCATTTTGATGTAAGAAATCGTAGAAAATCCTTCCTCGTCTCTGTAGTCTTTTGATGTGTCGCCGGCCACTTACACAATCCAGTCCAGTTTGAAGCTACAGAAAAAAGCTGAGCAACCCACGTGTCCTCTTCCCCAGCCATGTCCCCCAGCTGCTCCTGGGGGATCCCGAGTCCACCTCATGCTGCCTGGGATGTATTATCTCCCCAGTCTTCCCCGAGGTCTCTTCCCCGTCGGACGTGCCGGGAATAGCTCCTCGGGGAGGAGGCAGTCCTGGAGGCATCCCGATCAGATGCCTCGACGGTTTGATGCTGTTTGTAGTTCCTAAATTGCCTCGTTCTCAAACCTTCTTTGTTATGTTTACCACGTCTCCGCTTGCGCCGAGCCTCTTTAAAATTAGAGAAGTGAAAAAAAGAGGCGAAAAAGCGTAGGAGAACGGGGGGACTGTCTAAACGAGCTGCAGTATAGCTGCGTTTCCCACTGCACCGCTCTCACGTTAACAGCCAGCGGTCGGCTTCCACTGCAGAGCTATTAACATTAGAAAGGCCAGGCTGTTGAACTGCCTTCATAGAGGTCGGGCGTCTGGCCTGTCCAGCATTAGACGGCTGATGTTTACATCCACTTAAAGCCTTAAACACTAAATGTCATTATGAAACCATGTAGTGTAAAATTGAGAGGCCAGAGAACAAGCAGGTAATCACCACTATGATTAGCACCATGTCGAGTAACAATAACAAGCTGAACGGGCTCAGTCCACTCTGTGTGTCCTGGGATGAATGTGGTTTGTCTCACATATCCAGGTTACAATACCAGCAGCTGTCTGTCAGCGAGCTCTTGTTTTACCGAGAAATCATTGTAAGACGTTAATCTTATTTAAAATATAGTGAAAGTATTTAAGATGAACCAAATAAGTAATTCCTAATATCATGAAATTATAGTATCATGAAATCTCAATCGTCCAATATTAAAGGTTTATTCTTCCTTAACAAGTGTCCACTGAACATGAGGATGTCCTGATAACTTCCTATGTGAGAGGCACCACAACCTGAGGCTAAGTCTGCAACTGCTCCTGCCAACATCTCCAGTTTTATCAGCACAGTCTGAGAGACTGTAAAGAACATGCAGTTATTCTTGGCCGTGTTCAAACTTAGCAAATTTAATTCCTCAAACTTTTAAAAGAATGTGTTGGCACTAATGTGGGATAGGTGAAGCAGGGAACACATGAGGTCTACTGCTGTGTCGTTTCTTTAAATATGGTTTTAATGCGTTAGAAATGCTCCACAGGCAAATATGGACACTTAAGAAGGCACCCTTTTCACACACACACTCACACACACACACACCTAGGCCACAGAAGGGCCGCACAAAAAGACATTTTGGGGCCAATGTTGACTTATATCCCTATGCTAATAAGCATATTAATTCACACAGGGCCTTGGATCTTTCTAAAAAAGAAGAAAACAGAGAGACAAATATAAATCCACACAGACAAAACCTCTGTGCCTCCTCTTGAAGCTCTGTAGACCTCCCTGACAAGGACAGGAGCGTCCGAGAGAGAGAGTTTTTGAAGTAAAGACGTGTTGTAAACTACTTTTTCTAGGGCGGATGGAAAGAACGAGAGTTGGAAGGTTTGCACAGAAATGATCCTCTGAAAGAACAAAACCAGGCTGAACTGTTGTTGGTTATTTGTGTCACATTGATGAATGTGCATCATCTGGCTGTGTAATTGTACCTGGTTAAGGCTGCCAGTTAGTGAATTTGCAGGAATTTAGTAACTTCTCTAAACAACTGCCTCCTCTTCAGCACATTTCTCTCAACTGCTGTTGTGTTACGTTCTTATTTACTGCCAGATACAGTTACAGGGAAATTCAATTATGCCACCACGGTACCAGCAACAGCAGAATATTATCCAAAGGAGAAATATATTTGAACGGTGGCTGCAGGAATGCACAACAAGGCCTAATTCTGTGTGTTATATCAGTGGATCCAGAAACAAAAAGAGCTTCACTTCAGTTGTGCAGCGTAACATCGTCTCACATGTGGCTTTATTTAGTTTTTAAAGACGTCTGCTTATTGTCTGTTATTGTGTCACAGTAGGTCGTTTCTATCTCCTTCGATTGTTAAACCGGCTGCAAATGGCCTTTTTAAATGCCAGCGAGAAGCCTATGTCATAAACGTTCAAGAAATATATTGATTACTGAGCAACTGTTCTCTGCTCTATGGGTAAAAACACTAATTAAGTCCTCAAATATTCCTCGCACCCAAAATTTGTTGCATAATGACAGCCGCAACCTTGGCAGCGAATCGCCTTTATGTCAGAGACACACCGTGAAGATGCAGCTGTACTGAAGGCGTGCTTACGTTCTGACCGACTTTTAATCAACCCACCCACCATGTACATCATACATGTGAACAGATGTGGCCACCCTGCTATTTCTTGCCTACTGTTGTACCACACACCCTAAGGTGTATTTGGCACACCTGGAATTTTTCAGATTTTATGTGAAAGCTATCGTAATTATAATAACTGTTTGTCATCTGTTAAACACTGCTGGGTGATGCTGACAGGAAGTTGTTAGAGGACACGTGGAGAGCCTGAAAATGCTGAGAGGAAGGTGAAAAGCTCAGTTTAAAATCCTGGGCCGTGTAGAGAAAACAGGGATGCCATTAAAGGATGAAGGAAAACTAATAGAGAGTTTAAGGTAGCTAATGGCAGGGATGCTACAGGTCTGTTAGTGTCATTTTACGGGGTGGCTGTAAGGGCAGTCCTCCATGGACTACAGGGTCAGTGGTTCAATTCCTGATCCTTCCCATGTTAAAGTGTCCTTGGGCAAGTCACCAAACCCCAAGTTACCCCCAGACAGTCAGGTGAGCACCTTGCATGGCACCCACTGCCATCGGTGTGTGTGTGTGTGTGTGTGTGTGTGTGAATGAGAAGCAATGTTGTTAGGCACACTCACTGGCCACTTTATTAGGCCCCCTGTACCTCCTTCTGTGCCTCTGTTCTAATTTTCAGTTTTTATGTTGGAACTCTCACAAAGGTGATAATTCTAAATGTGTTTATTCCTTTATAAACATCAGAGCTAATTTTTTGGCCACCATGTTTTATGGCAGCATAACATTAAAGACATTTAGCTTGCACATTCGGTTTACACTCCAAGGAGTGTCAATTTTAAGATATTAAGCAAACTTCTCTAGTTCCTCTTCCTTGTGCCAGCCCCAACTCAGTTGCTAAAAATGAATCAGTATTATACAACTATTCTTATTCAAGAAACCTAAAGCTCAAGAAAGAAAATGAAAAGTCATAAGGCATTTTTTACCCTGACATCATCAACATCTGTCCTGCATGATTCCATTATGGGAGTTTTATTTAATAAAATCTTTCTATATCATCTTTAGACATTCAATCTATTTGAATCTGCTAAATTCCTTTATAAACATCAGAGCTTTCACTTTTATGGCAGCATAACATTGACATTTCTTGTCTTTTTGTGTATCCCTATTTGAATCTGGGTTGTTCTTGTCTTTTTGTGTATCCCTTTATCGGTTTGTCTTTTATGACTGTGTTTGCTTTTAAGTGTCACTCTCCCCACAGACTGCCCCATTATTTAACTTCTCATAACACTTCCATTCTTCTCATTCCATTTCTACTTTTTTTGTCCCAATTTATATTTCATATTTCTTTGATCATTCTCATTGTGGGTCTCTCAGTCTCTGTCTCTCCCTCTTGATTAGACACTTTTATCATGGAGAAAGCAGAGTGCAAATGGCCATTAGAGAATACTCTACTCCCCCTTTTTCCAAATTCAAAATGACAGGCCCAGTGATATGCCGCTAACTCACGTGTGTTTGTCATCAGCTGTCTATTATCTGAGCCAAATCAGAATAATATAGGCTGCTAATGGGTGCACTGGTGTGTGTGGGTGTGTGTGTGTGTGTGTGTGTGTGTGTGTGTGTGTGTGTGAGCACAAACACAGCTCCATCCCTAACTGACAGCCATATGAAACGGCACAGACGTGATTGGCCTAGTGTGGGTTTTTTAAATGATGGACAGGTAGGAGGTCTAATCCCATCAGAGACTTGGTTAGTCTGTCCCTCAGGGCCCGCCCCTGTCTACTGAGTGGGCCCTAATTGGATGATATGATTCTTAAAGTCAGATGGATTGGATTGCCCGAAGCACAGAACAAGTAAGATGGGCAGAAGGGGAAGAGTGTGAAACACACAGAGAAAAAGACAGGGAGATGAAATCTGAGAAAGAAGGAGATGGATGGATGGATGGTGTTGCACTGAGAACATATACATCCAAGACAGACTAATAGAGACAGTCCAGGATAGTGAGAGATAGATGGAAGACAGTGAGGGGAGTATCTGTAAATTCAGATAGATCACTTAGCTTAAGGGGGAGATGAATATGGATTTAAATAAATGACTCAGCCTGGGGAGATCATTGGTAAATTGGGCCTGAGTGGGTGGTTGAGTTTTGGAGTCCCTGAGTAGTTTTTGAGGAAGGGAAGAGGCGTCAAGCGGAAGACGGAATATAATAAGCTAAACACTCATTCTGTAGTCTTAAGTATAAGTTCAGGAAAACGCTTGGATGTTTTTCAAGCCTTACTTGGCCACTACAAGATCCATGTCTATCAGAACACTTTCCCATCTGAGGACTGCAGATAGTTAATGTCATAACAAACAAAGCGTTTGGATAAAGATTTTGGGCGGGTCGGACAATACAACAAGATAAAGAGCTAGTTTACATGCTTATTATATGTGCACTGCTGTCACTGCATGTATGTATGTGACAGCAGTATGTATGATATCTGCACATATACAAAAAAATAAACTCAGAGCCACAGCTAAGCTCAGGGTAGGTGACGCCAAATCAAAAATTAGTAGATGAGTTGTGGGAACTTTGGGAATACAAGTAAAACTGAACTTGCGGTAGGTAAGGTAAATTTTTACTGATCCCACATTGTGGAAATTTACTTGTTACACAGCTCACAAGTATGACAAGGCAATAAAAGCAATGAAAACAACAAGAATATTGCACTTACTAATGTAATGCAATGTGCAAAGTAAACATTTAAATTACATAAAATGAAAATCAATTTACAAAGGTACAGTGTGTAAAAAAGAACTACACAATATACACAATATTCGTTCCAGTAGGTTAGACTGGGGAGTGTAACCGCGGTGGGAATGAAAGAGCTGCGGTTCCGCTCTGTCCTACACTGAGGGCGGATCAGTCGGCCGCTGAAGGGAGCTGCACAGAGCCTCCACTGTCTGCTGCAGCGGGTGAGAGGTGTTGTCCATGATGGATGTCAGCTTGGCCAACATCCTCCTCTCACCCACCTCCTCCACAGAGTCCAGTGGGCAGCCCAGCACAGAGCTGGCTCTCCTGACCAGCTTGTTCAGCTGGTGAAAGACAAGCGCCACTTTCTAGGACCTGATAACACTAATGTGCATAACATTTTACCATCTTCAAACATCTTTGAACCCTTTCACTGTTCACGTTGGAGTAGCACTGGTCCGTCAGCGCATTGCTCCTCACAACCCAGAAATGAGCTACAGTAGATTCGGTGCAACATTATCCCAAGACATAAAGCAAAGGGTGGTCTGAAATATCTTTCAAATTAATGACAAATGCCCAGTGGCACCATTGGTAGAAACAAATTAGTCTAATGTAACACATGCCGTGGGTGCCTTTCAACCAACAGGGCCATTCCTTTTAACATGTGACAGGACAAGAACAAGCACAGCTCCCTTTGGGGGACGGAGCCCAAACAGCAGCAGGTGGTTTGACAAAAGCGCAGTAAGAAATGTTACACGGGCTGCATGTTCCTGCACGTTATATGGAGACATGACCATCAATTAACCTTTACACAAAAGAATAAAACATGTCATTTTGTCTGAAACAAGCCTGAGGTCTGTGGGTCAGAGGGTTCTGCATGCATAATATCATCTTTTAACTGTAGGCACATCATTATAAGTCAAAGTAAGTACAGCGTACGGGGGCTAGAATATGCAAAAAACATCGGTCATCTCTTTCTATGCATGAAAACGCTGCACAAACAACATCCGGCAGGACGCGGCTCTTAATGCTGCTTGTGTTTTCCCTCGCCTGGCTTCTCTTTGTGTGCATGTAAAGTCACAAGATGTAAATCAGATTCAGCCGCCTCCTTTTAACATACTTTAAACAGTCAAGCTCTTTGTTTTTGCTTGAATTGCTGCTGAGAAGTTAGGAAAGTTTTCCGCACTCGTCTTTGGAGGTTTGTGGTGTTGTTTGTGGTGTTTGATGAAGGTGGAGACAGTTGTTCTGGCCTCCGTGTTTTCAACAAGTCCTAACTGCTGAGATCTACACTTTTACTTTCCCTTTACTTTTTCCCTCTGCTCGTTCTTTGCTCTCCGTCTGCCCCCCTCCGTTGTTGTTTCTTCCTCTCGTCCCGCTCCTGTTTGTCCTGCTCTCTGAGTCTTTCTGAGAAACAGAGAGATTAAAACCATTCTTCAGTGTCCTCAAACCTCGAGCTCAGCTGTTTACTTGCAAAAACACCAATACACTTGTTCTAAGCGTCTCTGTGTGTGTGTGTGTGTGCGTGCGTGTTTGTATCAGGTTTGCATCTTTGTTTTGTGTGTGTGATTACTTTTTTGTGTGCATGTGTGTCACCATCGTCCAAAACAGATTCATATTTCCTTCCTTTTTCCTAATATTGAAAACACATAGAGTGAGAAGACATAACAGTAAAAACTGTGCATTTAAAACACTAATAACTAACCTCAAACCTGTTATTTTAGATTCAGAGAGGCCTCTGCTTTTTTCGATTCCAGCTGATGGAACTTTTAAACTGAATCATGTGAAGCTTTCGTGTAATGTTTGTGTCCTGCTCTCTCCACAGCGCATAAATGGGACTTGTCTCCTATATTTAGAAGTCGTATCAGGCTCCGCCGGGAAAAACAAATGTCTAATGTTAAGGTTTTTATTTTATTCTGCTCTGTTTTTCTTTGGAAACCATAAAAATTTAATCCAATAGCTTTGTGAGAGAAACAGAGCACAGACTTGATGCATGAATTTATCTATTCAGGAGAGTTAATCCATTAAAATCACACTGTTGTTGGTTTTATATTTGTGCCAAACTACCCAAAAAAGATATTTGGGGAATTATTCACTTTCTTGCTGAGGTAGTTGAGAAAATTATTACCGCTTTCTCTCGCTGAATAAACTCTGTTACTAAAGCCAGGAGTTCATTGGCCTAGCTTAATAAAATGGCAAATTGCCATGTTACACTTCACTTTTTTTGTACAGGATTTAACGGATTCGATAATCTTGGCCAGCAACAGTCGCTTTTCATTGTGAATAAGACCTGGCTTTGCAGCCGTGCTCCCAGCATGGAGCTTTACAGATACAAAAAGCAGCCTGTGACAGATGCAGGCTTTTAAAGTTTCATAGTTTTTCACTGCGGGGTTAAGAAAAGAAGGGGGCAATTTTGTGCAAATTTCCTGACACGAGGCAAGAAAGTGCCAGGTGACAGCAGTCATCAGGGTTCCAGTACAAACTGGAACACTGTCCCACGTGAAGGAATTTAAAACAAAAGCTGGTCACTGAGGTCCTAATACTTTGGAGGATCACAGCCTATATTAGGAGTTTTCTCCCTTTCCGGTACTTGTGCTAAGCTCAGGCAACCGTCAGCGGGCTGTAGCTTTCAGCTGGCCACAAACGTAAAGAGCGTAGAGGCGATTATGAATGGGATTCGATCGTGACAACTGGTCAGACCTAG
The DNA here is from genome assembly GCA_033026295.1 of Channa striata. Lineage (NCBI taxonomy): Eukaryota > Metazoa > Chordata > Actinopteri > Anabantiformes > Channidae > Channa > Channa striata. Next base: position 20,326,248 of record CM065178.1, read on the forward strand.
ATAATTCTGGTCAGTGTTGCTCAGTCTGTGCTTACAGTCGGCAGAGAAAATCACCGTGGGAACTGTGTTAAGGATCTAGTCTTTATGTCAAGATCCAGTCTCCTCCCGTCATACTGACAAAGATGTATTAAAACATCTTTACGAGTAACATCGAAATTGATGATCTACTGCAGCTTTATCTGAACTTAGCTTTATGACATTGTTATATCAGGTTACCAGGCAATAATATCTAGTTCCCATTGAAGGATCTATAGTCTGTGTTGTCCCCACACATGCTTCATCCTGGATAGTTCTGCTTCTTTGGGCTGTTTTTGTTATATTCTCAAATTGTTCTATTGTTAAAATGTAAAATAGTATTTGTTATGGCACAAAAATATTCTTCTTGCAGGACATACACGTTTGTCTATCTCCAGTCATTAAGTGTGTCACCCTCGGTTTACTCGTTCTTCAGGTGTGGGCTGCTCCTACACTGTAAGGCTGAAAATCTGTGAAAGCTGGTGGAAACAGTCTTTATGGTTGAACTGTCCCTTCTCAGCTAATCTTAAGGTATTTGAATACTTTCAATTAAACCCCAAAGACCTTTTTTCAGTAAAGCCATGATAGATAAGGACTGTTTGCAATTCATCAACTTTTTCAATACTTAAAACATTGCATTTGTAGATATTTGTGACTTTGGTGAAAATTAGATCACATTTCATGAACAATTTATTCAGAAAACCAGAAGCGCCAATATGTTTTCTTGTGAATGTGTTTTTAAATGTTTGACTCAGGTTAGCTCCTCTCAGCTCCCTGGGGCCATGAGAAGTAATCTACTATATACATTGTATAACTATTAAAGTAGTGTGGTCTGAAAAATACTAATTGTGGTACAATAACTGAGGTACATTGCTAAATTGTGTTCAGAAGGTTGAATATTTTTATTACATTGCAGCCTTGCAGTGGTCGTAGTAGAAAAAACACATCTGATTGAGGGAGATGGTGAGACAGGTGTAGCTGAAGGTGGAGAAATGGGTGGGAAGTGTTTGTTTGAGAAGAGAGGTGATAAAATTAATTTCAAGTGGTGTTTATAACGTTGGGTTCTGTACTGCACGTAACATTCCTCTGATTCTCAGTCCACATAATGATGAAGTGGAAGCTTGTCTTCAGTGAGAGAAGAGTCATGATCAGTCACAGAGAAATTCATTTTACTTAACCTCTAAACAAACTTAAAAAGATGTTAAAAAATCAGTGCAGCTCTTCTGGTTTTTACACTAAAAGCAACAACAGTAGTGAATAAGAAAGTCTGCTGTACAAATGTTGAACAGTAAAGTTATTTTTGCACAGAAAACACATTTATTGGGGATTTGTACTTCACATGTGGACTGATTTGTAAGGATAACCGGTATGAAAATTTCAGTGTGCAGCATTTTAGTCTGAGAAACAATCCAGGAGTTTGTGTATAAATAAAAAGAATTGACAGTGTCATTCAGCAAGCTCTTTATTTTCACTCCCTCTTGGCATTCACACATTTCCCCAGCTGCGTGTGTGTGTGTGTGTGTGTGTGCTAGGATTCAGGAGGCAATTCTGTGTGTGTGTGTGTGTCGCCATCTCCACATCATGTCCCTGGCAGCTCTCGAGAGTCTGTTTTGGCTCTTTGCTCCGTTCTGTGCCGTAGGGAAACTCACAAGCCAACAATACAGCAAAGACAAAGTTAAAAGTTAATCACGTGGAAACAAACTGGAGGAGACGAAGGAAGTCAAAATACAATCAGAAGAATAAAAAGAGAATTTTGAATAAAACTTTTTAAAGACAGCTTTTTGTCTCAGCACAAGGTTGATGGTAAAACCAACCTGTCACTGACGTGTTCATCATTTAGCAAGGCTGAAGCTGAGATCCATCTTTGTATCAAAGGCAGCTGCAAACACAACAAGGATATATAACTACCTTCATAATAAACGTGTTAATAAAATGTTTTTTTTTCTGCCACAATATTGACCCTTACTGCGCTTGGTTAAGGTTGAGGAAAGATCGGTGGCTGTCTCACAAGACGAGGATTTAACAGCAGCTTCAGATATGACACGTTTATTTACTTTTAAACAAAATCACAACTTCTCCTTGACCCTGAACATGCTGCTTGTCTTGCCTAAAGCTCGCCACAGATGGGACCGCAGAGTCAGTCAGCCTGTGCGGTGACAGTCGTACGCCCACCATTCACCCCTGCACCTTCTTCGAATTCTATAAATAACTGTGGAGCTTTATTCTTTTTGCAAAAAACACCCTGTCATTACTTTTCAGACAAAAACTCAATCACACGTACGCTTATTTTTTAGGAGAGGTTTGGGTTTGGACATGTTATGGCATTTTAGTTTTACCTACATTTCTGTTTTAGGTCTTCGGTAACTGCTTATTAAAGCTGCCACCACTAATGTCTGTTGGTCACTAGTTACTGACAATGCAAAAGCTGCTTGGAACAGCCAGAAATGCTCAAGCAAACACACCGGGGGCAGTAAAACTAAAACAAGGAGCTGCAAGATGATCCAATACTCTGTAGAGCTGAGAGAAACTACACAGTCTAAGTTTGTCATTGTGAACATTTGCAACTATAATATATTGACGTTCTTTAAATAATGATAAAAATTAAATAAATCCTTTTAGGAATAACTTAATACTGTAACAAATTATATTTACTTAATTTGATCAAATGCAGAATGGACCTGTGCACCTGCATATTTTTTAATGCAGAATTTTAAGGTACATAATCAATGGCATTTCAGAGTCATACAGTATATGCTGTCAGTGCAGAAGACTTAAATTAGTATTAGGAAACTTAAAGCTTCTGTGTTTCTGAGCTGAAAAGTTAAGGGACTCTTGCTTCAAACTTTCCAAATGCCATCAAAATGAAGTAAACACGATTTTTCTAAAATGTTCCTTTGGGGCACTCAGCCATAGAGTAAAAGTAATTCCGCAAACCTGTGGTACAAATGACAGACATGGTCGATGGACGAGTGGTGGTTCAAGCAGAACCATTGTTCATTCCCCAGACTTCTGCTGTCTTATATCTTCATTGGAAACTGAACCTTCCCACAGTAACCAGTGCAATTTCCACACTGATTTACACCTGGAATATAAAATGATTTGGAGAAATAGTTTGAGGCACCAACAGTGTAACTTCCCTTTGATGTTAACAAGCGGTAAATCAGGTTTCAGAGAGAGAAGAAGATGAAGAGGGAGACTGTGCGATGAGGGATGAAGGGCGAGGTGGAGACAAAAGAAAAAGAGCGGGTCAAGAGAGGAGAAAAGTGGGTGTAGGTGGAGATGTAAAGAAAGTTAAAGATGGAGAAGAAAAATAGAAATTGAACAGCGCAGGCAGCGAGAAGCCGGGCGGGGCACCTTCTCTTTTATGTTAGGGGAGCGGAAGCACAAAAGAAGAAAGTAAAAGTGAAAGAAATTAAAAGGTGAGACGAGATACAGAGGAAATGGTTTAACTCAGATGTACAAAACATTAACCCCTTTCAAGATGCAAACATTTCCTACGGAAGCAGCAAAGAATGTCACACCAAACCAAAGTGTGTGTGGGTCTTAATTGTGCTTGTTTGTGTTTATAGGATAAATGGGAATTTCTGTCCTGTGTCTGACACGAACTGTCCACTAAATGCCATAAACCTGAGGTCATTCATTTATTACTCACATTGTTTGTTTGTAAATGGCTGAAATACTATAATCACTAAAACGTTTACTCTTGAATAACACAAACAGAATGCAGCCAAAAATGTTAATTACTGCTGCAATTAACAGCAATTACTCATGGTGATCAGGAGAGTGATGATTGTGGTGCAGTGTCTGTGTGGTGGAATGATACAAGACAAAATGATCAGTTTGCATAACTGAGCGTATCATTATTGCAATCATACTTAATAAAGTCACATTTAACTTGTGCTTGGCTGCTGTCTTTCATTGGCTGTGTTAGCCCCTCTGCACAAACCTGACCTTTATCACTACTATCACTTTTATACGAAGCTAACTTGGTTTATTGGCTCAGCATAAGGGTGTCCTACTACTATTCATTATGTCTATATATTTATTAATTTAAGTTTATTTTATTTTGTCCTATTCATTCTTCATGTTGTTAATGTTGTATTCAGTTTTATTGAACATTTTAAACTGGGTAAGATACTGAATGCCTCAATCTATCTTGATTTTTGACCACTAGGCAACAGAGAGGCTCAGAGAGTCTTATTAAGGCACAGTAGTGGCCAGTTTCATGCAACTTTTTGCTCTAAATGTTCAAAAATCATTCACAGAATGTCTATAAGGGAGAGTAGGACAAAAACTACTGGAATAATCAAACAAAATCAGATAAAACTAAATTCGAAAGGCTGTAATCTGTCTATGTATCTGAGCTTTTTAGAACACACAGTTTGTTGTTGCAGAAATCTCTGATTTTGCAGAGTGAGAGAGGAGCTTACGTGGTTTCTTTTCCCAAAAAAAGCTAAAATTCTTCCTTGTGCTATTAAGTAGAGTAAACAAGAAACAAGCAAATTCTATGATTTTTCACTAAATTCAATACTACTGAGGCAGCCTTTCTGCTCAGCTGCCTAGTATGAATGTGTATGTCTGGATAAATATGAAAGAGGGTGTTGCTGAAAAGAGGACACACACTGGGGAAATCTACCCCAGCAAATTAATGTCAGAAAATACATATATGCATTTTCAAGCAGAGAGATGGGATGAATGTGAAGTGAAACCCAAAGGAAGGAAAGGTTAAACCTAGTGTATGGAAATGTGAAGTTTTGCAAAAAAAAGGTGGAATAAACTGAAAAAAGTTTCCTGTTTAACACTATTTGTAAAATGGAAATATCTGTATTATTGTTGCTTGACAGGTGCCGCATAACATGTAAAAATAAATACATGTAACATATGAATACATGTACTATATCCACTGTAAGAACTAAGTAAACATACCACTGGGTTGTGATCATTATCTTGCTTGTACGAATCTATTGTTGGTGAAACACGTGGGATGATTTGTCCAAAAAACATCCCCTCAATCCGTCACACACTCGGTTAAGTGAGAAGGGTGGAAATGAAACGGACTAAAATCCGAGCGTTTCTATTGTTCTGCCTGTCACATGGTCTGTGAAGACGCTGTCCACTGTTTGAAATGCAACCATAACAATCCGGTGTCTACATAAATTTTGTGCACTTCAGTATCAATTTAATCTGAATAATACGGTTCAAAAAATAGATTTTGGTATTTCCATAAATGTGGTGACAAAAAACATGCAATGGTGCTTTTAAGGACATTAGGTAACTTACATTCTGCTAAGTGTGCACCTTTAAATATGACTTTGTTCTCCAACACGCTGTGTACAGTCTGTTGTAGGAACAACATACCTGCATTATACAGCGTGTTCACTTCCACCATTACAACCTGCTGTAGGTTCTTTCAACCATTCATTGTTTTAAGATGCAAAGCAATACTGTTATTTCCCTGTTTAAAAGATGAAACCAGATGATCGGAGGGGGTGCTGCCGTCTCAGACGAACTGCTGGGGAACATTTATATAAATGTGTCCAGATGCAATGTAAAGTTCATCAAAACTGCAGCAATATTTTGAGCAAAATATAATCCAAGTATTAATGTAAAGTACCGTGCTCGTTCTGCAATAAAATGTCCTCTCCTACTGCTATATATGTAGTTATGTATCCCATACTACTGTTAATAGTGATGCACTTAGCATTTTACTGCTGTAGCTTGTACAGATTGGCTAGTTCAGATAATTTTTTGCAGATAGGTAGTGTTATCTAGTGGTTTCCCAACTTAAAGGTTGTCAGGAAATATGAGGCATATTATGATGACCAATGGTGCAGAGAACAATAAGAAATTTTGCTACATGAATTCATTCCAGTACATATATCTTCAATTTGTGCTTAAAGGACACCTTCACTGATCATTTGCTTATTTGCTGCTAGTTTGGGTAGAACATGTAAATTAATATTATTAAACTTCCCTACATTTAAATATTGCTCTACTTTTCGCTGAAATAATGCCTCCAGATGACATCACTTAGAGGATCCCTTATTTCAGATATGTCTTCTCATTTCTCACACTAGATAGTTGTGATACACATTTATACCCTAAACTAAAACCATAGAAAGCAAGTAGAAAATTGGTGAAGTCGCCCCTTAAGTTTAGTTCTTGAATAAATATGCAAACATAATCTATACTTCTGCACACAAACTAGCTGAGCTGTTACTTACTGTATGGCCGTGCAGTACAGAATGCTGTTAAACATCTGATGTAAATTAATGTGTGACTCCGTATTAATAAGTGTTATAAATTAAATCAGTGTTGACAAGTGTATGACTAATTTTTCATTATCCCTCTCACAAATAGAATGTTTCTACTTGCTCTTTAACCTTATTCATGTTTTAGAACAGATCTGGTAGATTCGTTGCCACATGATTTAAAATGCGGTGCAAAGGTCGCCATTATACTTGCGGGTGGAACTGTGTGTTCAGAGTAATTATAATAATGTGTTAAAATGAAAGGCATTTGCTGGTTTTAGGAAGCTACATGTCACGCATTTAAATGTTCCATTGCTTTAGATTGGTGCAGGTGACAAGAGCTCCCTGGTTATTCACAAACCCAAATGCCACTGATGTTGCAGGAAGAAGCTCCCGAAGCATATTATTAACCTTTTTTATAGGGTACTTTGCAAAATAGTGTTCTAGGGTAGTTTGCAAGATGAATAAAAATGTAAGCAATCAGTGACAAAATATCTTATTTGGAACAAAAGCAGGAAAACTGGCTTCAGGCTGTGCTTAAGGAATACACAACAGGGGCTGTGTTCCTTTGCTCGAGTTCAGTTAAAAACGTCAGTTCTGCTCTCATGTTTTTACCAACTTGACTCATTTTCTTCTCTCTTGCTCTTTTTGACTTTTTAGGTTTCACCAAACTGTGACCAGGTTTTGGTGAATGGGAAAGAAATGCGTGGCCGACAATCTCTGGCGGTCAACTTCACCTACCTGCACCTCTCTGCTCAGCTGCAGCTCACTGTGTGGGTGCCAAAACTACCTCTGCAGATAGATGTGTCCGATACGGAGCTGAGCCAGGTCAAAGGCTGGAGGGTACCGATCGTCACCAACAAGAGGTAAGTTTACTGTCCCACCACGAATAGCAAGAGACAGAAACAAAAATGCTTTTACCATGAGGATGAGTTTCCTTAAAGGGCTGAACATTTCACCTAACTCATTCTTTTTCAACCATAATTAGACTACATGTCAGCCCTGGCATTACGCTTTTTATTTTTCAAAAAGTTAGTCCACCTTAAATCGGTCAAAACAGCAACATATGAATAATCACATTCATTCTTGGCATTTGCCAGTAACCTAATATTGGCTGATGTACCAGCCAGGTAATTTATCATTCCAGTCTTGTTCTAGTTTATGATCTCCCTAGACCAAGAGAGAGCGGCTGGTAGTAATATAGAAGAAACAAAGGGAGGAAACATGCCACATGCAGAACAGGAGCAATCCAGCTGAACTCGAATAGAATTTTATTAAATGCTGATGGCAGCGAAGTTAAAATGATGTTCATAATAGGGTGCTCTCTGTCTAACCTGTTGTAGTTTATTTATAAAGTTCTATTAAACTATTGAAATTATTGCTGTTGAAAAGTTACATAGCTCTTTAATCAAACATATCCGAACCCTCACATGAGCCGACAGCAGCTGACCAAAAGGAGTTATAACACATTTAACAAAAACGTTGTAATGCTGGTATGTTTAAAGCAGAAACAATTGAAAAGGCAGACATTGTTCATTCAGAGCAAAAAATAAAATACAAATCATGAATCACTGTCGTATCGGATGATATGATAACTCCGATAAACTGATAAAGAGTGTGTGTGCGCACACACTGTTGATATAGTTGATTCAATATAGATACTGAATCAAGTAGTTGAGCGCACATACTGCTCCAGCTAGTCTATAAATTGTTATGTGGCCAAAGCCTTTGCAGCTATACCAATAAATTTGCCACTAAATCAAGCGTTCATTCATAAAAAATTTTTTTAAAACACACGCACACATACAGTCGAAAGAAAAGTATTAGTACTGTTCACAACTTCCTGGTTTTATGGATAATTGGGTCCTAAAATGTGATCTAATTACACCCATTACACATAGAAAGTGATGCCAAAGGTAAAATTAGGTTTCTGATGTTACTAAAGATCAACTGGAGTCAGATGGAAGTAAACCAATCAATGAAATGAGAATGGAGCTGTGATCTTGGCTTATACAAAACACTCACGTGTCAGTGTCCATTCACAGCCATGCCTCACAAAAAAGAGATGCCACGAAGCACAACATCCAAAGAGGGTGACTGCATGTAGCTGGTAGGCGTTACAGAGTGATTTCGAAGACTTTAGAGAATCATTAGTCCTGAAGCGGGCGACCAACCAAAGTCACGCCAACGGCACAATGCAGAATGCTCAATGAGGAAAAGAAGAGCAGCTGAAGACTTGAAAGAGTCGCTGATTTCAGTTAACATCTCTGTTTCTGAGTCAGCCATGCAGAAAACCTTAAACAGGCTTGGTTTCCGTGACAGGACACCATTGCTCTCCGAGAACACTGCAACAAGCGTAAGGTTTGCCAAAGACAACCATGACACAACTATACAGGAAGAAAACCTTGTTCTACAGATGAAATGAAGGTAGAATTGATTGATAACACACCGCACTAATTATGGCATCAAAAAAGGAACCTGAACATATACCAACCCGGAAACATCACCCCGCAGTGACGTACAGTGGCGGGAGCATCCTGACTTGAGGCTGCTTTGCTGCACTTGGCCTTGGAGCACTTGTCATTGGAGGGATGATTTCTCAAGTTCATCAAGGTCCTCCTTAAAACCAAACTAAATCTGCTACTGACCCCAAAACCTCCTTGTGGACTAGTCTGGCAGAGCCCAGATCTTAACCCAACAGAGACGCTGTGGATTGAACAAGAGTCGTTCACACCAGATGCCCTAAGGAATGTGGCTGAGCTGAAGCAGTTCTGTAAGAAAGACGGGCCGTCATTCGACAGTTCAGTTTACTCCTAGCTAGTTGAACCTTGTACAGGTCTAATCCCACCTGCAGGAAGTAGCTTGTTTGAGGTTAATTCTGACAAAGGTGCATCAATCATTTTCTAAAACACGGCAGCTATTATCTTTTCCGCCATCACTTGTACAGAAAGAGATGAAAGATTATGACTGTGTTTTATCAACTTAGAAATATTGTGTATGTTGATATTTGTGACTATGGTGAAGCTTAGATCACATTTCATGACCAATTTATACAGACAACTAGAAAGATGCAAGATGTTTTTCTGTACACAAAGCAGTGACACAATTCAGGCAGGGTGTGTGGGTGTCAGTCTACATCCATACTTGTTGTGTCTGGCTGGATGTGCAGTTATGCACACGGGTTGTTCTGTACAATCGCAAAAATGTTTTTCATTTCATTTGGTGAAAATTCAACTCAATAAATAGAGATGATTAAAAAGATGATAAAATTTAAATTCAGTTCAACTTTATTTATATAGCGCTAGTTGACAACAAAGTCTTCTCAAGGTACTTTGCATATTACAGGATTGTAGTGCAGTCATCTCTGTTTTTCATTTCTTTACTTTTTACTTTCCTCATAATTTTCCTGTTCCACGTCCTCACAGAATATGATGTTGTGATGATCTTATATTTCAAATGAATGAAACCTTGAGTTTTACTTTACAAAATATACAGAGATGCAGCAAAGGTACATCAGTGCACTTATCAAGCCACGACTCCCACAAAGTCTAAATTTGAGTAAAAACTGTTCACATAAAAAGGTTCAGAAGAAACTCTTTCTTTTTGTTAGAAGCAAGACGTTCTAATTAAATGTACTTCAGAGTCAAAATCAGGGAACATAGTATATAGTTGACAAGTATAATAGTTTTGATGTCCAGATTTTACAACAGCATACACTTAAAAAACGAAAATATGTTCCTCTTCTTTGTCAGACTATAAAACTCACATTCCTAATAGTCTGAATATCTTCTCCCTGTGCATGTACGCCTGCATGCTTCTGTGCCTCCATGTTTGTGTATGAATATGCAGGAATTGATGAGTGCTAGTGTGTGCATGGTCATTGGCTTGTGTGTGTGTGTGTGTGTGTGTGTGTGTGTGTTGCTGCTATTTCCCATTTTGCCGCTCTGCCATTCTGTTCTGCTGTGCCTATTTTTCAATTTCGCCAATTTCTGCTCAGATAGCCAACACCCCATGTGCACACACAGGCACTAACAGACACACACACACACACACACACCTCTATATCCCCTAACCACTATCTCACAGAGTGAAACACAAGCACTATTAGGTGCACACTCTCACGGGGACACGTGCGACTAGGACAGTGGGAAATAGAAAGAGAATTCCTGTAATATTACCTAGGTCTCACAATCCTAGACAGTTATAGGACACAGAGGCAGCAGTGTGTGTGTGTGTGCGTGTGTGCATGTGTTATTGTGTGAATATATGATCTTGTGTGGGCCTGCCTGCATGTGGTGTTGTGTAGATATTACACAGAGGGAGGTGGAAAAGAAAGAATGTGATTGTCTGTGTGTTTCTCTGTATGAGAGAGAAAGGCAGATTTGCCATTTTAAGACTAGTTTTAGGATTCATATTTCATATCATTTTTTGCGTTGGGTGGGTGGGCTGATTGTTCAGCTTTCTAAGCTGTCAAATCACAACAATATGTAATTATTTAATATATTTTTAATTTTGTGTTTGTATTTAATAATTGGGAAGGAAATGTGTTATGCAGATAGTCATGAAGAATTTCAAGAGCATTACAGCACACATGTTACACTGTAGAGGAAAAGGCTTAATAAAAGTCACTTCTTTGATGAGAGACAGATAAAATTCCTTACACTATAAAACAACTTTTAAAAATATCTTCAGCCAGATACAAACACAATATAACATCTAAATAAAGGATAGATTACATTGAAAAAGTAGAATTACATGCTCGTCTTGCAGTTGAAGCAATTTATTGTCACATATTCATTGAATATTGGATGCATAGAGCCGGGTGTAGGAGTGAAGAGTATGATATACAAAGTGGTATGTCGTCTACATAGTGACAAGACATCTAAGAGTAGTAAGGCAAGTTTAAACAATAGTGGCCCAAGCATGTATCCCTACTCCATACAATATGAATGCAAGAAAATATTAGGAAAACAACACACAGACAGCATTTAGTGTTAGCTACACTGACAGTAGTGTGTTTATGTCATCAGCAGAATATGATATATTAATTGATACATTGTCTTCATGGTGATGATAACAGATTATTTGTGTTTACTGACCAAAGACGTGTGACAGTGGCGTGAAAATGTTTAATAAAAGCGATCCAAAAAGTGGGCTGGACTCCATACGCTGCGATGAATGCAAAAAGGCTAAAGGGAACAAAATGTAAACTTTTAAGATATCATTCAAAGCACCGACGAATGTTTGACTCTATATTTGTTCTTAAATTTTTAAATCCTAAGGCACAGATATCAGTTTCCTGGCCTAGGGTTTACCTTGCTCTTACAGTTTTTAAAGTTCACGTGACTTCTGTAGACTATGTGAGATTTCCCTGTATGTTCTACACTTGTTAAGTTGAGTGTAGGCTGCATAACATAAATTATGTTGTTTCAGAAAAGCTCAAATGCATTCAGCATTCAACAGCATTACAAAAGCCTGTTCATGTTTGTTTGAAATAATTTGTTCATAAAGGCATTCCAGGAAATGCACATGGCAGAATTTGTTTTTATTGTTATAGCTGGATTAAAAACTGACAAATCTTTTAGTTTGCACAAAGCGTAACCTGGAGCTGAGATTATACAACAGATTACCTGGAGCTGAGTGTAGAGTATAATTACAACATTATGCCTTTAATTACCAGATCATTTTACTGACTTTTTGTCTTTCTTTCTTATTTACATCTGTCCCAGACCTACCAGAGACAGTGAAGATGATGAAGATGATGAGAGGAAAGGCAAAGGCTGCACCCTACAGGTGTTCTTTAATTGTTTCTCACAGCAGTTATTTGGAATTCGTTAATCCTAGAAAAACAGAAGATGATAAAAAAAAACAGATGGTCTAATCTGGCCTTTCGCTTTTCCTTACAGTACCAGTACGCCTTGGTGCGGGTCCTCACTCATTTCGTTGCAGAACCCTCTGATCCAGGAGGTGAGATGGTCTACATGTTGGGTGCAGACTGGCAAGCTGATATCACTCACTTGGTGCTGGACCAACTAAAGGTACTGTAGGTATCTACAAATACCCACGTGTTGTCTGACACTTCTCTGGAGGAATGGTTTAGTGTTTGCGAAACAGTTCCTTGCTCTAATATTAAATGGTAGAACTGATTTTACTCCCGTGGCTTTGTGTTAAGCATTAACCAGAGGCTGGAGGTGATTAGTTTTAGTATGTAGTTCACGCTAAAATAGGGCGCCCTCATCAACGCTGTTTGTTCAATCACTACGCGCACAGTTTTTCCATTTGCATGCTCTAACTTATTTAATGAGGTAGGTGCGTTTTTTTTTTTCCTTTTAAAGAACCATGTTAGTTGATTTCCCCTGATTCCATCTTTAAACTGAACACCTCATGCCTCTCTCTGTACTTAATACAGACATGACAACTGCGGTGAATGTTGTTAACTAATTCTTAGATAGAAGCTCAAAAAGCTGTGTTTTACTAAATTCTTCAACTATACCTCTGTACTGGGACTTTCAGGAATCAACCATCAGTCTTTTAAGAATAGTGCTGATCCAGGATCAGTTTTACAAAAACCTAATACATATGTCACGAATAAATGAGTTAAAATGGCACCATTGTGTTCCACAGGTAGAGGATCCTCGCATTGCCAGATTAATAGATGGGCGGATTTTGATTGGGCGGGACCTGGGGATCACTACGATACAGGTTGGTACCCTGGGCGGCACTTATGATTATGTAATCCAGTGTCTTCTCAGTGCTTTAAACTACTTTGATTAATACCACCCCAAACTACAAAACATGCCATTCTGAACCGCGTACAGTACAAACCATCCCACAGTCTGTGTTTGAGTTGCATTTGAAGAACTCAGAAGACACACTCAACGCTGACAACGCGTTTTGTACAATACAGTTGAAATTGTATGATTATGTGAAGTGCAGCGTAATTTGCACATTGCAGTCATAAGTACTGCAGAGATGTAAACATTATCCTCTTTCGCTTCCTTCCCTCTTCCTCTCTTGCGGTTATAAGCCTGCTAGCTCGTTACACAATTAGCCACAATTAACTGTCGGATTTGGCCCCGACATCCCGGTGTTATGTTCAGCAAATACACACAAACACACAGTGAACAGATTCGCTGAATTGAAATAAGCCACAAAATCCACTGGGCCTGAAAGTGACAGTGGGGGACAGTCCTGTGGCTTAATGTCTTACACTACTGCTGCAGTACTGGTCAACTGTTTCAAGGCGTGTGCAGCAAATATGTTACAGTCATAGTTTGGACAGTTTTTATTCCAACTATTATGTTTTCCTCATCTTTCATGTAACAAAACATCAACTTTTTATGAACTTCCATTTGCATGACTGCTCAGGAGAGTGTGTTGTGCATGTGTTTGAAGTGGGTTGGCATTGAGTTCAGTGCAGCAGCAGGGGGGATATCTTGTGGATTTTGGGGAACAGCTGAGTGTGTGTGTGCATCTGTCCAACTGGGGACTTCTGCATGCTGGCACACACACACACAGATGCACCAATACAAACAGCTGTGTTCTGTTTGGGAGCTAGGAGAGTGAATACACCCAGCGTTCCCACCAAGATGCCGGAGTCGACAGCCGTCATTTGATAGTTTGACATTTCAATTTTACCCCCCAGCTCCATCTCCTCACGTCTCGCCTCTTCCTCTCCTCTTACCTCTCTCTCTCTTCCTCTCTCTTCCTCTTCCCCCCCTTTCCAACTGCACCCCAGTCTCTCTTTCTCACCCTCTTATTTTCTGTCTGTCTTGAAGAGCAATCCCAGAGCTGTCAATCACTGCATTTTCTTACCTCGCTAAGGGTGGGATTGAGTTTGACGCCCTGACTCGTTCACTCAGAGATTTTCTTTGTACACCAATCAGATGTGCCTGTCCTCCTGTCGCCGGGCGGAGTAATACACTACAACATGGGGCTCTTAATCTCTATCACTCTGTCTCTCCATCTGTACCCCAATCTCTTTGGTGCGCTTTCTTTCTGCCCCCTCTCACATTCTGTCTTCTTCTATTTGTCATTGTCTCTCTCTCTCTCTCTTTCTGACACCTCTTCTATTTATTTCTTGTTTGTTCGCCGGCCATCTCTCACTTTACACTCGCTCCCTCTTCTCCCTCTTTCTTAGCCTTGGCCTTGTGCTTTGTTTATGCTAAGTTGTCTTAGTTGAATGCTGACACATTGGAGCACAGCTGGGAGGCAGACAGGAACACTTTGTATGTGTGTGTGGGTGGGTGGGTTTTCACTACTAGGTGTGTTCTGTTGTGTCAGAGATGTGAAATGAGAGCAGCACTGCTTCAGCAAATTTTTTACACAGACGCCAGTGTCAGTGTCGTCATGTGTGTGTATAAGACAGGGCGCTCTGCGTAAAGTATAGACAAAACTCACCTTATCCGCCTGCGTGTGTGCGCGCCTTAGTTTTCCAGCTCTAATAGAAACTGTCAGTGGCCCAAGGCATTGTGGCGTTAACCGGCTCCCACTGCTCCTCTCTCTGTCTCTGAACATTTTACTGTCACCTTAAAGCAATATTCACTAAGATGACAACAAAAAGTCTCTTTCATGCAGTTCTCTCAAGCTCTGTGTTTCATTTTCCTGTACTTCCTAATTTCCTACCGTCAACAACCAGCGTGCCACTGATGCGATGTCTTTTTTCGTCATCATGTGCTGAGCACAAACCATTGTGTTGTTTAGGCTTTTCCCTAGAAAGTCTGACTAGACACTGGATGTTAGAGCAGGAAATGTAAAGCTGTCATGAATTGCACATTTTTAATGAAACCCTTAAGGAACTCACATTTGGAGGAAATTGCTTGTGTGCATATATAGACTTTTTCTGCACCTCTAATAAAGTAGATTCATTTCAGGTGGAGAAAATCTGATCTTTCATTGCAGGTTCTCTCCCCGCTGTCTGACTCTATCTTGGCAGAGAAGACTGTGACCGTGTTAGATGACAAGGTAAAATAGCAGATTGCTTTATTTCATGCATTTGGGACGTTGGTCCATTATATTGGCTGTATGAATGCATTATCATTGTGTGTTGTTAAATCCCACAGTGCATGTCATTGGTTATACAGCGGGACAGTATTGAGCTTAAGAGCCTGAAAATGAAAAGAAACAACATCCAAAGTGCCTCACACAACAAATAAACATATGGTAATTAGGGAAGTCTCTGTGGACACTGAGCAAAAATTGCTCCTAGATGTATAGTGAGTAGTGCAGTATCAGGCTGTGGTTATACAGGAAGTGTTCACAACACAATAACTGGTTCAACTAACTAATTTCTCTGCACAGTTTATAAAATTAAGTCACTCTTTAAAAGGTGTTGATAGCACCCCAGCTTGGAAACGACTTACCTTCATGTCTTTTTACATTTGAGACAATCACGTTGGTGTGCATCAGGTTGGTTGGAGACCTTGTCTCACAACCAACCGTCCCATCAGTAAGTGACCTACAGTGTCTCTTGCTTGTCTAGGTCACCATCACAGACCTCGGAGTCCAGTTGGTGGCATCTCTGTCGCTCAGCATGACAGCGAGCACTGGAAATTACCAGGCGATCCAGCTGACAACTTCAGCTACGGACCTGCTACACACACCAAAACAGGTAAGAGCTGCTACAGCTACACACACACATATCAGTACTTTTTCATTTCCTCCCATGGTTGCATGTATCAGATTTTCAAAATGTAGCTCGCACATGCAGACACATAAAAATCACACAATAACACCTAGGTTTCTCTCAACACACACACACACACACGCAAAGTGATGGACCTTAGTCGTCGAAAGCACTTCCCATCCCAGCAATACCCCTAAGGTTGTAATCATAGAACTTAAACTCCAGTTCCGTGCTGCAAACACCACATTGCTGCTATCTTCCCACATTATCGGTTTCTAATTAGTGAATGTTTCAGGCTTTAGCTTACATGGGAGACAGGTACAACCACCTAAAGTTTTACAGTTTTAACAGCCCTAAAATACAAAGGAATTTAATATTAGAATACTCTGATATTTTTAGCTAGAACGAAAGACAGTTTGAACAACAATAGTTTTAAAATCAGCTTTTACAACTTCCGTACATAGTACGTATTCCCAGCATATCTACAGAAGATTCAAAATCCAAACCTGCTCACTCACTCCCACATACATATTACTAGGCTATTCTTGACTTTATAATCACATTGCCAGGAGTTATTTTATCATACCATCTTAAGCTATTATCCCTCACACGCTCCCTTTCCTCCAGTTACCATTCACTCTATTTCTCTTTTTTTTATCACACAATAGCTCATGTAATAAAATCTATCCGAGGGCTAATTGGACGCGAAGCAGCTCATTATGATGAAAATACAGATTTGATCCCGCATTTTATCTATCATTACTTTTTTTTTTTTTTTATATTTCTTTTCTATTTTTATCACCGTCATTCAGCATTACCTTTGGAAAGATGCCACAACTGTAGAGGTGGAAAGTAAGAAAAAGTAGCGTTAAAACAAATTCATATCAAAGTGGCAAAATAAAAATAGAAAGAAAAAGTGACGATTTGATGTGTTAATAATGGGGGGAGGTCAAGTGTTGTTCCTCAAAGACCTTAAGTACTTCAGGTTTTTTATTGTTTTTTTGCTTGTTACTTACACAATTTTTTCTATGTTGCGATTAAAGGTTTTTAGAGTTTTATTAAGGGGAATTAGGGCAGGGATCTTTCAAAGAACGCAAGAGAAAACTACATCGTAAAGCTGTAGAGCTATTTACAGAAGACTATTGACAAGCATTTGTAGTCCCTGTATTGTAAGAGACTAGAGAACGAGAGTGGCTGTTCCCAAAACCAACAGATTCAATGATCAGTGTTTAGATGGTTTGTGTGTGTGGTGGATGGGGGGATGGGGGGATGGATGGGCCTGTTTATACGTCCCTTTCTGTCTTGTTCCAACAGTAACAACATGCCATTTATCTCAATTGTGTTGGAGATGCAAACAGCTGAATCATTCATAAAACGGATCACACTGTCGAGCTACCAAGGCCAATGCCAGTGAAAATCTCTACCTCATACAATCTCAAATAGGCAAGTTTCAAAAATAGCGACAGGGCCATAATTATAAGAAGAGAGAGTTCTCAAAATCAATCAGGGAGAGATGTGTCCTCCTGCACAATTATTGTAAATATGCTTTAGGTCACTTTAATACTGTTGAGTTAACTCTACATTGATTTATCTGATTTTAGCTTTAACATTTTTTGCTTTCATGTCTTTGTTTTGTTCTCATGCAGGAAGCTGTAATCAGTGCGTGGATCCAGTACAGTGATGGTTCAGTGACACCACTTGATATCTATGATCCCAAGGACTTCCTCCTCTCAGCTGTCTCTCTAGATGAGAGTGTTGTTTCCGTTACTAATCAGGTATTGGCAGCTTTCTCTATCTGATCATTGGTGTAAATGTTAAGTTTTACAAAATTTACTAATGACTGTTCGCAGATAATGCAAACAATAACTTGTGCGTGTGGTTGTTCATTTTCAAATTGCTTCCGTCGATTAGGAACAGCACTGGCCAATTGTGGTAGCAGAGGGCGATGGACAAGGGCCACTGGTTCGTGTAGAGATGGTCATCTCTGAGACCTGCCAGAAGTCCAAAAGGAAGAGCGTGCTGGCTTCCGGTGTTGGCAATGTAATGGTGAAGTTTGGAGCAAAGAGCGAGGAAAGAGGCGTGATGGGAAGAGGTGGACAGGAGGATGGAGGGGAAATGGACAACAGCACCAGCGAGCAGCGGACAAAGGACGGAGGAGAGTGGAAGTCCAACAGTGCAGCTGTGGATCGAGAGGCCATGAGGAAGGTAGGAGAAAAATAGTAGACTGATCATAGATGAGCAGGGCCGTTGATATGTGATCATTCAGAGCTGACGAAATATACATGTCCTCTCACTAGGTTAGCACAACGACCAAAAGCACAGTCATCAATCGTGCTTCGGGTGGTAAAGCTGCCAGTGGAGGGAGCAGCAGCAGTCGAGGCAGTGGTCCGAGCCAAGCGGGGACTACAACAGCTACCCAGCACAGGTGGAAGTACCGGGGACGGGAGACAGTGAGCTGACCCAGACCACCAGAGGTCTGTCTGACCTGGAGATTGGGATGTATGCCCTTCTGGGGGTTTTCTGTCTGGCAATACTGGTCTTCCTCATCAACTGTGTCAGCTTTGCTTTCAGGTGAGATACTAAAGAACTGACAGCGTTGTATTAGCAGGTTAAATAAAAAAATCTGAATCCACCAGTGTCATTGTTTTAAACTTTCACGCACAAGCACAAGTAGTATCTCTTGTAGCTGAATCAGGTCCATCCCATCCAGTTTCCCGTAAGATCATTTATGCACATGTGTGTTTGTGTTTTGGCTTTTACCGGCAGTTTCTTTACCATGACCAGGTTTCTCATTTGTCAACAGTTGAGAAATCAACCACCTTTACCCGAAATCACATTACCCGAGTCAGTGTAAATTCATGATCTAATTCATGAGTGTGTGTTCTGTACGGCACTTCTACATCAATGCAGCTGAGCAACCAATAGATCAATGAAGATCAAGTATAACTCCATAATTTTTATGCAGTGATAGGTTGTTTTTTTCTTTATTTTAATGTGTATTATATATTCTTTGGGGTGTTTCAATATGGGCAATATAGGCAACTGAATGTTCTCCAGTATTGATAAAGCACAACATGAAATTGTGTTTCAAAAATAATCATATCAGTTTCTTTCACAGATACCGTCACAAGCAGGTTCCTGTTCTGGAGGCAGGAGGCAACATGAACCACGCCCATGACTGGGTGTGGCTCGGCAACGAGGCCGACCTTTTAGCTGACCACGCTGACCAATGCCCGGGGGGGCTGCCCGATGAGTGCACCACCATTATCGATCGCAACGAAGGAGCATATGAGGAGAACAAGTACCTGCTGAACGGGGCTGGTAACACCTTGGTGATGGGCATGGGCACAGGCATGGGCACCATTAGTGGGAGCGGTGGCACAGGCGGACACCGCGGCATCACCCACGGACAAACCTTGCCCAGATCTGTCCCAGAACCACATCAGTGCCTTTCCACAATCACCACCGGTGGCAAAGATGCCACTGGGAAAGCAGAGCATCTGAATAATTCCCCCCGAGCCACAGCAGCGGCAGCAGTAGCAGCCGCCAAGCGCAAACGTGTCAAGTTCACGTCTTTTGCCACTGTTCTGCCCAATGATAATTCAGGTGGGGGTGGCTCATACACCAACTCATCAGTCTTGGTGACCAATGGCAATGAGGACGACATCAAGTGGGTGTGCCAGGACATGGACCTGGGTCAGTCTGAAATCAGAACCTACATGGAGAGGCTACAAGACAATCTGTGACTGATGGGAAAAAGACTGACAAATGGAGGGGTGGAGGATGGGTGCAGGATGGGGAGGATGGACAATGAGTACAATTCACCTGTAATGCCTTTGCAATGGATGAAGGGAGGGCGGATGAGTGGAATCTGGGCACAGTAAAGAGAACGCGAAGCGCGGCGAGGGTTCCCCATCTGACAGTGTAGGGGATACGTGCATGTAGCTCCCTGCTGACTATGGAAAGCATACAGTCATCACTAGCTCACAGTGAAACCAATGGTAGCAAACAGAAAACAACCTTAACCGTTTTTAAAATAGTCTTTATTTTGAACATATTAGTGTAAAAATCTGAAATAAAATCACTATTGGCTAAGAATGACTATTTTCTAAATACCAGTAAACCATTAGACTATTCAGTAAATTCAGGGTAAGGTTATGGACAGTATTGAGCCACTATAAATTAAATCCAGGATGGCGAGACTTTACTTCCTGTCCTTTTTTAAATTCATTTAGTACATTGCCATCAGTGTCTATGTTTATTGATTAAAGATAGATCTAGTTTTTATATGTATAAACATGTCATTTACCTGCTCAACGGTTACCTAACGAATCACTGATTTCTCTGAATAGGTGAAGAATAGCTGTGCTATTTTTCTTTTCATATATACAGTTGGTTTGTTCGTATTCCATCGTGTCTATTGCCCATTTCTTTTTAGTATTGCTCCTAAATAAAGAGGTAACATGTACAAACTATAAATATCTATTCCAAGTTGACAAGTATAAATTCAGGCATTTTGCAGCCACCGGTGGGAGTTGCTGTATTCAGGCAATCAAACAGCCGAATGTGTCAAGAGTTGGAAAACGACATGTCAAGCAAAAGACTGTTTCTCCCTTGGATCCAAGACAGAGGCATTTAATGTTGCACAATTACAAACGGGAAAGGACATCAGCCATATTTGAGGCTTACTTCCTGTTTCCTGAAACCTTCCAGCCAATGACGGCTTTCTCCTCGTGTTCAGAACCAGTCCTGTCGCCCCCTGGCCCCTCTCCAGGTCTACGTTTGGACAGCAGGAAAAACTAAACTGAACTGAAGTAAAGTAAGCTGAAGAGGGGCCGACTGAGCTGTTTCATATAAAAAAGAAGCCGTCTGGACTTAGCAAGGCCTGGCCGAACACTTAAAAATGAGAATTCTTTAAACGCAAACCATGTAGGCAACAAGACAGACCGCAGTACCTACAGTGTCATAGGAGCTAACAGGATGTATTGATTGACATTACAATACAAACGAAAATGGAGGACACTCTTTTGACTATCCAATAACAAGATGTGGGTTAATAAAACATGTTTGTTCCTGCTGAATGTTATACATATATTTTTTTCCTTTTGTTTGTCCTTTTTGATAAATAGAATGTTTCTATTCTGTTTTTTTCCTAATTTCTAGTGTTTTTTCTAATTTCAGAAGATATTATTTGTAGCTTTTTATTTTAGAGATTTATTTAGATTTTAAGGATATATGAGTCTTTTTTTCTCATAGAGATCTATTTATTTAAATTAACATTTGAGAGGGTGAGGAAAGACTGAATGGTTAAGGGCAAATATTGGAATCAATAGACCTCCTGTTGAAGGATAGCACATAAGGGAATACGTGAAAGGAACGAGACAGCAGGCAGAGGTTGCCTCACCTTCATTAAGCTCAGGTGAAGAGTCACGAAGAACCAACAATAAAAAAGGAAAACTGTAAGATTGTTAAGAATGCAATATTTATTTATAAATGTATTACTGTTTCAGAGTACACTGTATGTTGTAAATAAAAAAACATGCTTCAAAGTGCTTGTGAATAAGATTGCAGGTCACTAGCCAACAACATGGTGATATTTTGTACATTTTACAGTGCAAATATTGTACACAATTATCTACCACCACAATGTGAAAGTGATCTTATTGGTTCTTTTTCTAAAGATGTTTCTGTCTTTGTTTAGAGTATTGAATGACTTCTTGTCTTTGTACAGGGTAGGGATCAGTTTACCTCCATAATAAGAAGTGAAACTGGAGGCAAACCATTTTGCATCACACTCAAATGTGGTTGAAGTGTGTAAGTTTGGCAAATCCATTTTCAAATTTAATTAAGAATTAGAATATTTACCAGTGGGTTAATCCATGGAAAACCAAGGCAAAATTAGAATAACTACAGATACTATTTATCTCCATTTTCAAAGGTTTTGCAAACATGCATTATAATTACAACCCTATTAGTGGGTCTGAACCAGACGGAAAAGCGAATAGAAGAAAAGAGTTTGGATAGACAAAGAGAGGAGGCCGGAGCTGACTCCAAATGGGGGGGACAAAAAAGGCTGCACAGCCTCCACCAAAGCAATAGATATTTTTGACTAATGATGATGACTTTATTCTATGTTGTGGACTCATTACTGTATCTTACGTACTCAACGTAGCTACAAGACTTTTTGTAATCGAAAGGTTCATCTGGACAGGTAAAGGTTTGGCACTTAAGGCGAAGTGTAGCAGTGCTCTCAAATGAAAAAAACATTTTGACTCTGAACATGCTAGAACTGTGAGTTTATTCATACTTTACAGCCTGTGACACCCGTTTAACATGTTGTATAATTTCCAACAACTGAAAAAATACAGTGCTATTTTTGAGAGATTCCTGAGTATCTGACCTTTTTGCTTGATATCAGAGAAAGACTTACAGTACGACAGTATATTTACTGTGTTGAGCCATTGTGGGAGGACTGCTATTTAATTAAAACTTCTGGTAAACTCATATGTTTCACATCTGTGTGTAACATCGATGTTCATACTCAAGCCAATTTGCGATAGCAATTTCTGGCCGGTGCAGGTAGTATCGTGATGTTTAATTGTGCACTTTACGGATTGCAGTGATCATACTAAAATCTATTATTTTTAGAATGTAAGAGTTACTGACAGGTTTGGAAGCAGAGCTGGGTGCCTCAGATGAATTCACCGTTCTGTATGTTGTTATTCAGTCTAGTTATACACACTTAAACTTGCAGATGTGGAGCATTCTTATTGTTCTGAGAGAAAACTACCTTGTTTCCGGTGGATGAATTTAATCACTGCAGACAGCAACACGCCAGTGAAGTGACCCTATAGTGGTCAGCCACTACATTAATACCACCTGGTGTTGTCAGAATGGGAAACAGTACATCCCAGCTTGCTGCAGCTGGGTCAGTGCCCATGCTGACCCCTGTCCACCACAACATTAAAACCAGCTGGTGATTTGTGTTAAGTGTATAATACCTTAAAACATGATCTCTGTATCACATTTCTCAATCACTTTGTTTAGGAGCAGTTCTAATAAAGGAAATGAAGACGCACTAGCAGTAGTTCACCCAGTGAGCAATCAGTTAAAAGAGAGAACTTCCACAATGGCTGACTGTACTGGAAAAAAAATTCAAACCTTTAAGACTTTCTTCAAAAAGATGTTCAGTTTTATGTAGTTTAAGTAGGAGGTACACATGGGGAGCAGTTTAATGTGCTACAGCGAAGGGAGGTGTCAGTGGACACAAGATTTCAATGATTTTTGTTTAATTTATTTTTCTTTTTGCTATTGTCATTGTTTAAACATGGTTCTTGGAAGCCAATAAAGACCCATAAATAAAAATCTGAAAGCCTTTTCCTTTTTGTTATAATGATCTTTTATTGCTGATCAGAGTCACAGTAACAACTTTTAACTTCTTGCTTTGATTTCCTGCTTTTTTGACTCATAAAACAAGAAGAATGCTAATGGCACATTTCCAGTGTAGCAACCTTTTGTGGAGATGGTATTTAACAGAGCACAATCAGAAAGGTAAGTACTTAAAAGAGAACGTACACAGATTTTTTCACTTGGTTTTCAAAGATTGAAATAACATGACATTTTAAGTTGAAAACAGAATACAAAATCTGTATATATATATTTATATATTTATAAATAAAAGCAATGTTGAAATAAGTAATTTATTAGTAGAATACCTGAGAGTTTTCATAGAGTTAGTTACTTACATAAAAAGACAAATGTTCCGTTTCACTTTTTGTAAAATCAACACTGTGGCTTAAAAATTGATTAGGACCATTTGGCCCATCTGTGGAAACCCTCTGAAATGGACTAGTGTTCCCTTTACACTGCTCTTATTATCTTGTTGACTTACCCTGTCAATTCAGGTCAGCACAAGCAGCAAATGCTATTTTGTGTGCAGAATTTAAATGAGCCACAATCCATGCCCATACGGCAAATACCAGCATGGTGCCAGTGGGGTTTATGAGTGCACCCATTGGCATCTGTGTGATGAAGAGCTACAGAAACTGATTTCACTGATTAGCACACCTTTAGTCAGAGAGCTGGAACTAAAGAAATCCCCTGGTGGCATCTTTGAGCCTGTTTGAAATTAGTAACTGCTGAGCAGAATCAATCACTGCTGATCACTGTCAGGCTCAGAACAATGGCTGCTGAATTGATTTAGACTGAAGGCAACTCTGCTCTGGTTGCTGTAGCTATGCAAATTTAAAGCTATTTGGTTCGACAGAAGTCATGATATTCCCATTTTTTTCTTTCCTTTGGAGTCATAGTACAAGTGAAGTGACTGTACC
The DNA here is from genome assembly GCA_033026295.1 of Channa striata. NCBI lineage: Eukaryota > Metazoa > Chordata > Actinopteri > Anabantiformes > Channidae > Channa > Channa striata. The sequence continues at coordinate 20,350,469 of CM065178.1, forward strand.
TTTGAGTACAACTGAGTGTTTAAGATCCCTTTCAACTGAGCTGCCACACAGAGATGATGATGGGGAGTGTCATGTTACATCAGAAGTTAATTAATGTTAATAACTTGTAGCCCACATTTAACCACGAATAATTAAGAAATTAGACATCAGTGACAAATTTTACGTGCCTACCAGCGAACGGATAAGGAAGGAGCTGTGTTTTTCATAGACAATGACCAAAGTCACCGTCTCTAATGGTCACTGCTGTGGAGTTGTTGTCATTCAAAGTCCTTCAGTCATCAGTCTTGAAAAACAAAGTCTACTGAAAGGCAACATGCTTTGAGTGCTGTGCTGATATTATTGATGTGTTTTATGGAGACACATTTGAGCTCTGGGGATGGCAAAGCTTAAGAGCCACTCAATAGAAGGGCTGTCTACAAAGACAGGATGGAGTCCTGACGGGCCATCTGTCAGGACTGTATCATGCATCATGTCTAAATATTAAGACATGACACAGTCAAATGTAGCCTGACTGTAGGAATGCAGCATCCATCCACAGCACAGGCCCGAGACTATTTCAAACCCCAGAGGCTCAGAATATATATGACAAGGAAACAAGATTTATGCATTTATCCTGAAACGTATTTGCTCTGATGTTCCATCTGTCAGTCATGTCTGTATGACTCCTGAGTCCACAGTTTGTCAGTAGGACCTTGTCTAAAATTAGCAGACAAATGATTCCAGATAGTCATGGGAAAAAATCACAATACACACAAAAAATAGTGGCTTTCATGCTTTTATCTCGCTTTATTTGCTGCAGACAGTGTTTTTCCAACATTAGTGTTATTGAAAAATATTTTCAAGTTCATAAAGTCTGAGTCATTGTCATTTCGGGGTAAAAAAAAAAAAAAAAGAACAGCAGTTAGTATCATAAAAAAACTGTATTCATCTGTGGACTTCCTGTAAGCGGTGAAACAGCGCCGCCCCGTTTCCGTGGTCAGAGTTGGAACCGCAGGTGAAGGGAATCCGAGGTCAGTGTGTCAGTACGTGGACAGCTCGCTGGAAATGAACCGAGGACATTTGTGAAGGTGATTAATTTTAGTTATACAACAAAAATCACATTGTGAAGGTGAATAATTTTAGTTCTACAACAAAAATAATAACGTTAACATGATGCACGTCAACCTCGACGAAACCACGAGCGTTAGCTTAACTTTTCGGCGCTAACATATAATATTGACGTTAATGTTAGCTGTTGACTGCTAGCTAATCAACAGCTAGCTGTCAACAGCGAATATTAACGTTAGCTAGTGACTGTGCCGGTTTCTGAGTTGTCACGTCAAGCTAGTGAAACATGGAAGACGAGATTAATTATTTTAACAAAGAAGATACAGTTGGACAAGATCTGAAAATGTATTCAGTGACCCCCTCACCTCCAGGAACAGGTGAGAGACACCTGTGCGTGTCCATGCTAACGGTTCGGTTCGGTTCGGCTCGGCTCGGCTCAGCTCGTGCTACGGACGCCATTCTGTAAACGTTCTTAACTGTTAGAATAGAGAAGTTTAGAAAAAGCTCGTAGTTACTCACAGTTCGGAGGTTCCTGTACTGGACTGAAATCGTCCATTTTGTTAGTGTGCAATATTTTATAACAGTAATTGCTGGTTAATTTTTTTATAGATGAAAATTGGGCGCAACAGCACAAACTAACAAAAACTATGGATGGAGCAGCTGCCAGTGAATCAGGTGGGTAAAATCAGCTCACTATTCCGTCTAATTTCTTTTTCGTTTCTTTAAAAATTACGGTTAAAAATATATCTAGTATTTGTCATTGTGTCAAAAATGTTCAGTGGAGAGCATTTGTACGTAGCATGTGTTTATTGCTTCTATCTGAATAATGTGCAGTGGTCCTTCTACCTGTCGTGGGATATTTGTTGTAGGCCACCAGACTACTTTCACTTTCACTGGAGTGTTTGTGAATTTGTACCGTCTCTGTATTTTAATGTTGCTGTATTATTACTGCCCCAGGGGTGGATGTAAATCAGGCAACATCACACGCCGTGATTGTGTGAATGGGTTCATCTATTCTGTTTTAATAATGAACTTTACTGAGGAAGAGGGTTCTGTAGGTCTTGTTGGTTGCCTGTGTATGTCAAGCCTGCAGATAACATTTGTATGTCATGTATTTGCAATGAATATGTATCCAAATGTCCTACATAAGTCCTACATAAGTTCTTTAAATGGCTTGTATGCCTTAGTTTATGAACCCTACTGCTGCTTAAATTATCTGTGACATGACTTTCTACTGACACCACAGGGTTGGTTTACCTCAAGGGATCCAGGATGAATATAACTGGCCTATTGAAATCAGCTTGACTAAAAATACTCAATGTCTAATTTTTCTTTTTCATTCGGTCTTGAGTTTTTGTGAAAATATGATAAGGGAATTCATTTGACTGTCCAAACTGGAGCTGTAACCTGTGATAAGAAAACGGGCCCCAGCCACTACCACTCGTTTCACTTGTATGTTAAGAAAGTCAGATATGATATTTGTGGGAGGCAAAAAGCTAGCTAAATGTATAAAAGAGATGTGAACTCATGTTCTTATATCAGTACTAAATCAACAACCCTCCCTTTTCTTGACTTCTCTGTGGGGGCAAAAAATAAATAGAACAATTTTCTGAAAATGGTTTCAAATGGGACTCAGCTAGACAGGACAGAATAAGTGACTTCAGATGATAACAGCAGCATTGGCAACTCCCACACGGGTATCCAACATTAATATATCTGCTCACTTTATCTTGAGAAATCCACGCTCTCTCTTTATGTTGAAACACACTTTTTGTCTGGCTAATGTTCAGGTTGTCTGACTCTACAAATAGTACGCCCTCTGTCTTTATGAATAAATTTACTATTTTTGTAAATGCATCCCCCATTATAGCGAAGAGAAAAATATAAAGGTAGCTTTATTTCTAAACTAAGGATATCTCACACTGATTGATCACACCATCAGCACATCAGGTCATGTCATATTTCTTAAATGTGTGTGTCTTGGGGGGGTCTTTGGGAAGGCTTTTTCATAAAAACATCTCATCGTTGCGTGCAGTGGCCATCTTTATAGTTACCTGCCCAGCACAATTTTGTAGGGATGTTCGATAAGGTTTATTCACCATGACGATAATCATGTGTGATTTGCAGTGAGTGTGACAGAACAGAAACAGAAGCTGACACAGTTGCAAAATGCATGATGCACCGTAGAGCAGTAAATTTAGCCCATCAGATTACGTACAGTAGCCCAAGCCCACGATAAATAAGTAACCATATGGTGGATCTGATTATTCTTAAGTAACAGCTTCACAGTATTTTCTTTATTGTTTGATAAGTTTATGTGTGTGTAAAAGTGCACATTTTGTCAAACAAGACATTTCCAGAACAAGTGGGCCCTTGCGCCCAGATAAAATTGGAGAGTTGTGGCAGGAAGGGCATCGGATGTAAAAACTCTTTAGTAGAACTATTAATGACTAAACCAACATTTTACATGTCACAGGGCCTCTAAAAACTTTTGACAGAATTTTTTGTTTACTTAACAATTAATTCCTAATAAAAAAAAAAGATTTATTTCACACTTCTAACTTTTGCTCATGAGCCATGGCTTGGGAGCATGAGTCGGTTTGTGTGACCCTTAAGCACACACAAACTTGCGGATGCTGCACTGAAATGTATTTTACGCCCCAGTGAGAATGCAGCTACTGTAAAGCCAGACTCAGGAGGGAAAACAAGAGCACTAGTCCAAATCTAGACCCTTATTACTCTTTATGACTAATAAGGGTCACATGCAGTCTCTCAGGCCGTTTCTCCAAATATCATCCCATTTCCTCTATCACATACACAACGCTGATGTTGGAATGCATCTGCGCTCATGTGTTGTGTTTTTGGATGTATTTCTGCCTTTTTCAATCCTTATGAGGACCAACGACAATTCAGAGTTAAAGGAAAACCGATACAGTGAGGACATTTTATTGTGAAACTTTAGTTAGTATGCAAGATTAAACATTCAGAATTCTGTAGGTATACATTTAAATAACAATAATGTGTTTAGTTAAAGACCGGCCTTCAAATGCATAAACATACTTTATGTATTACTGTATTTTTTATGGATTTTATTTTTAAGTGTGTGTGTGTACATGTATGTTATGATGAGACTCTCTGTTGTTATAATAATATAGAGTTATTTTAGAGAGAGCACAATAATGACAGTATTACCTTCATCTTGGCAAAATAGACCCATAGTGCTTTTACCCATTAAGGTAAATTTGCTTTCTACACTTTTTTTATGTACTTGCAGAACACACAAACACAAAATGACTACAGCCACCCAGACTATAGTATACACCATTTCTGGCTCTGCCAAGATGCATATGATCAGGACACTTTAAATCCTGCCTGACGTAATCTCAAGAAATGACTTGTTTTTGTGTGGAACAAGCGTTGCTATTTAACGTTCGCCTCTTTATAATGTTTGTAATACATTGATTTTATTCTTTTTGGTTTCTTGTCTTAAAGCATTTAGAATTCGGGTAATTAATGGGAAGTTATCTATATTTTTATGCTTAAATTTGTTAGTGGTTGACTGATGTGTTTTTAATGACCCCTGCACGGACTCCAATGGCCAATTATATAATGGGAATACGTTTTTGTTGCTCTCTCCCATCACATGAAAAACATTTTAATAACAAATTAGACAAATACACTCAATTTAAATAAAGATGATGCATTTTAAAAACATCTGAATTATAAAGTAAAAGTGTTAAGCAAACTAAATTAATTTAGTCCAGATTACAATTAATTAATATTTAAACATGTAGTTTACTATTAGTTTATTAGGTGTGTGTGTGTGTGTGTGTGTGTGTGCAGTATATAATAAAGCTACTACTCCAAGTAGCAACAGCAGCATCCATAAAACATTTTCAAACAAAAAATAAACATAATCAGGCATATCAGTTGGGATTAGACCGTTTTTAGTTTTAATTGTCTCTTATAAGCTGTCAACATTGTAGTTTAATTAGGTGTACTCTACATAAACAATATTCCTGATAATAATTGCTGGGTGTCACTAAAACCGATCCTCTCTCCTCCTTAGTCTCTGTCATGTCACTCTTTGCTGAGCAGGTGGTCTACTCCTGACAGAGGGAGGGGTGAGTTTGGGCTATTGTCAGTCAGAAAATTACCACAACCTGCTCAGCTTTAGGATTTCTAGTAACTTCTAGTATATGGTTTGTGCACAGTAGCCTATGTGTGTCGGCTTTTATTTAAGCACATTCACAGTTATTTAAGAGCAGTCAACAGGTGGACAGTGGATGAGAGAATCCAGGTGGAGCTGCTGTTACTGTTATACTGAGAGTTTTACTTGTGTGGGTGTGGGTGTGTGGGTGTGTGTGCCACATAGTGCTTACTGACTTCTTTTGGATGTACATCAACAACAACTCAGGTGTAGCAATGTCCAGTGGTAAACTATGGTTAATGAAGTCTCACCTCACTTCTGTTCCCTCAGTTCTTCTTGCTCCCATCTGCTCTGTGCATGTTGAGCAACTGATCTCAGCTCTCAACCACAGAGAGCAGACAGACCGGAGAGTGCAGCGTGAACACAACACATCGATGTTCAGGCCTGCTAATATCACTCGCTGCTCTCTCCAATTACTAATGAAATGCACCTAAGTGAGTCACTGACACTGACGCACCAAAATAATTTTACACACCTGCATGCTCTAAGTTTAAGTTTCACGTGAGAGTAAAACACATTGTAGCCTGAAGGTGTATTTGTAGACATTTATGTAATTGGCTGCTAGGAGCACAGAGATAAGTCGATGCTGATTAATTAAAAATGCCAATGATTGGCCCGATTTATCAGCCAAACAATCCATGTGTGAATCACTAGCATTAGTTGCTAGTCAGTTATTGTTGTTCGCAAGGTTCTAAACATAAATACAGGTAAATGAGATAAGTCTAGTGACACGTTTAAATAAGACCTAAACTGCTTGTTTGCCCAGCTCTAGTCTATCGTAACTGCCTTAGCTAATCTGAATCTACCAAATCATCAGGTTCTTGCACCTGTACCTTGTGATCAGTTTCCCTCGTCTTTGCGTGTTTTCTCTTGCAATGCAGGTAAATCTAAACACAAACGTTTCTTTGTTATTTTTTTGACCCTTTGACCCTTCACGTCTTTGATCATCTATTTCTCTCTTGCGCACATACTTTATCCACTCCAATTTAGCACTTCTTGCCATTAACATGTGTTTTGTCCATCCCTGCAGACTACACTAGTTGATTTACAGCTCTTATCAAATACATATTGCCAAGCGAGTGAGACGTGCAACCTTTCATTTGCACGCCGCCACCTTGCAAATTTGACACGCTACATTAAGAAGAAAAATGACTGCAGCTATGCATGCCAAAAGCCTGTGTGTGTGTGTGTGTGTGTGTGTGTGTGAGAGGGCTCAAGACAGAACGATGAATTAAGACGCTCCACTGAAAGAAATACTGTACAGTGAGTGCGTGTGAGTTTAGGCTTCACTGTCTGTGTGGGTGAGGGAGCAAGGGAGAGTATGTACAATCAAAGATGTTTTTTTTTTTTTTTTTTTGGGACACTGTTAGGCTAAAATCTACAATGAGGGTAAGATAGGTGCCCACAAAGGGTCATGTGGTGCCAATGGGACCTCAGTGGTGTAAAGGAAAAGTATGAATTGAATAAATCCTGTACTTGAAGAAACCTTAACCTGATTGTAGTTTAAACGTTCACTGCTACATTTATTTCCTAACCCAGCTACTGAGGCAGAGACAACGTGATGAAATGGATGGTTAGCATGATTAGGGCCACAGTGTTTTTCTGTACCCAGTTAGGTCCTTTCGGTAAATCGAGGTTAGGTCCTTTTTCTGGTCCTGTTTGAAGTTTTAAGGCTCGTTTGAGGGTGAAGACTTGGGTTTAGGGTAAGGATTAGTTTTAGACATTTAGTTATGATTGTTAGTGTCAGAGAATAATTTTTCCTCTGCTTAATTTCACTTAAAATCAATTGATGTATTGGACACATAATACACTGACTATAAATTACACAACAGGTTTGGGTCAGTCCATTAGGAAGATGACTTGACCTAGTCTTCCCATCTATCCTGTTTAAATTGATGAATGACCATTCAGCGAGTATATTGCAATGTACTAGCTTTGTATACTATCTCTCAAAAAAAACAAACAATTGTACTAGAACTTGTTCAAGTGTCCATTTACATTTCCATTAGTCTAACTTTAAGAATTATCGCTAACTTCAACCAAAACTAATGCTAGTTTTCTCACCCTATACATCATGCTAATTCTCTTGAGGGTCCAATTGAATTCATTCAGTAGCAACAGTTTAGGAACGACTGGAAAAAAGGATGGTGTGAGGATGCACAACTAGGGGTGGGTGATCTTTGTAAAAGATCATATTAGAATCTTTGTAATCATAATCAGAACCATAACCTTAATTGTGATCTTACTTTTCGTTTTTAAAATGTACTATTTGTGACTGAGTTGAAATAGCTTGTTCAAACTGAGGATTCAAATCAATGACTTTGGGAGCGTTGACAGAAATGGGCAGCATTACTTTTTGATAAAGAACAAGAAAGATTAAAAACAGAACCGTTGTATGAATGAATAAGCTTGTCTCTGCAATGTTTTCTATAGTTTCCTATTCCCTGTGTCTGGGGATCAGTGGTGATCTGTTACGCCGGTAGCATCAGTTAATGGTTTACTAGTCGTCAATTATGACCAAAAAGAATTAAATCTCGCTGCCTTGCTGTATTACTATGCATGTGACAAGAAGTCTCTTGATTCTTAAGTTAGTATACACACTATTATTAAATAAATATGCTGTTCCCTGGTATCTAGGGGCAAATGTACAATATAAATAAAAAAAAACACTTGAAAAGCTGATCTCTTGTTACATATTGTAAATATGAAGACGAATAACACTTGGAGCAGCTGCACAACAATACAAGGAACACCTACCAATAATACCTGCATATTGACTTATGACTGGTTGCAAAACACATGGTGGCTTACACTTCTATGGCCTAGAATGGAACAGTACAGTGTTGCATCATTGGACAGTAACTGTTGTTTGTCTTACATTTATCTGTGGTATTACCTCTTGAGGTTACTACCTACCTAGTGTGCATTCTCTCATCTAAAACCAAAACCAGCCTAGACAAATGACAAGCCATTACATTATGACACAAGCAGCATTTTTTTGCTCATTGACAAAATGTTTTGTCTTCCCGCACTCACTTCCTCTCCTCTTTTGATTGTTTAGAATCTGTAGCATTTAACAAGACAGATTTAAATTGCAGCTTGAATTGCAACCTTGCAGTTTTAAAATCACATCGTGTTTAATTTCATTATTGATTATTGAAAATAGAAAAATTCAGTCTGTGTGTGCTGGCTTGCATGCCCCTGCATGTGATGCATGACGTGTTTAGTCAGAGCCTCTTAAACGCCTCTTTATCCATTCAGGTCATCCCGGTAATTACAACAAGAGTCAAGTGGGAAAAAAAACAAATGAAACATCAAATAGGGCAGAGAAACAAAAGGGCTGTTAAGAGAAATTAAAAGAATTGCAAAGACAGTGAGAATAACAGGTGCTGGTAGATAGGCTTAGTCTCATCAGCATTCTGCACATATCTTGACATTATCACCAGATACTTTGTATGAACTCAAAATTCCCCAGTGCTGCTGCCTCCATATTGTGACGCTTGTCTGTAAGTGATTAACCAGATGGACTTTTTTTATTAATATATTTCATGAATACATTTTACTAAATGAATTTATTGTAAAATTTAGCATCTTGTAGAAATATCATTTTGAAGCAATAGTTTGAGAGGCCAGTATCAACAGTATTGTGTATTTCTAAAATAACATGTTCTGAAGAGCATGTGGTACCTTATCAAGGTTAGTTTAGTTTGTTTCCAGACCTAGTAATCCTACCACTAAAGAAACACAGAGCGCAAACACGAGAGTTCTAGGGACGTTCATGGTGAAATTGTTTAAGTGTACTGCAAGTAACTTCAGCAAATTGATGCTAATAAAGAAAAGCAGTGCTCCACATTGTTCCAGGACAAATACCAGAGTTTGGCAGTACTTGCTAGAGAGCCATTTTATTGTAGAACTGGACTTTTAGAACCCAGCTAGGCTATGAGTTGGCCAAAAGGAAATGCAATTGGCATTTGTATAAACAACACCAGCACGACGCCATATGTTTGGAACACATTTCACAGATTTAATCTAATAATAGGTTTTTGGCCGAAAATGCTTTTAGCACTTCAACATACAGGTGAATAGTACTGAGTTTGTCTGACGTGTTTATCAGTTGCTTTGTCATATTCTAGAATTTTAAAGGCATTTTGAAATGAGTTTGCTTGTTTGTCACCTATATTTTACAAGCTAATTGATCCAAATACTGAAAGACATGATTTTGATAATGCTTTTTTTGGATTGTTTTTTATAGTAAAATAGTCAACTTCATCTATTTATACCAATAGCAATATTTTCAGCCATCTCTTTAAAATGGTAATATACCAGACTTTATAAATGTGATTTGTGACCTTTTTGGAGTTTTTAATTTTTGGTTGTTTAGTGTGTTTTATTGAAGGCAGTGAGCTGTGAGTCTTCCAGTAGCTGGGCCCTGGAAGACTGCTGTGGTAACTATATAAAGGTAGTTATGGTATTGGTAGTATTATAATATATTATATAAGTTAAAAAAAATGAAAAATACAATGACAAGGTCTCTAGATCACCTAGTTTTTAAGGCATGATAGCAAGAGACTGATAAAGTTATACATTTCTCGTAAAACACTTTGGTTACTAAATTCCATCTTAAGATAATGTAAACCAGTTCATTATTAAACTGTATTTATTGCATGCAACAAGTTCTCCTGTATTACTGGGGCCTCAGATAAGCCTTCTGGGATGTTACTCTTCTAACTAACTGTTTATGATGATGGCATATAAGACAGAATATTCTCACCAATTAAAATTATATCAAATATGGAAGACAACGTATCACTGCTATTTTCAGAAATATTGCTTATCATAAAAATGAATTATAATAAAGAATTACTATTTAAAATATTGTTTTAAATTTATTGGGCACACAAATTAGAATCTGCCACGTGTAGTCTGATATATCAGATAGAAAGATTTAAGTTCTCTTCCCTACAAGAACGGCTCTCAGATCTCTCTGTAACAACCTGCGAGATATTAAAAAAGAACAGATCGTTGGTGAACATAACACTAGATTTAAAATAAATTTTTTTGGCCTGTCATGTAGGCCTGGTAGGGGTCTTTAATTCATATGGGAAACTTTTCATTGAAAAATGTATATGGGCTTTTATTACATTACATTACTTTGTAATCTAGTAATGTGTTTTGTGATTATTGTGATATGTTACATTTTAGAAAGGCACAGTGAAAGCAATAGATCTGAAAACATAAAGACTTTAAACAAGAAGGAAAGAATATGAATAAAAGGTTCTGGCTTTTAATTTTTGCTACTTTTGGACATTCAGGAAATGCTCATAGTTTAACTAGTTTAATCTTTCTACTGTTTAACATGATCATCATGAAATTATTCTGTTGACAATTTTTTATTGCCACTTTTGACACAAGCACAAGGATGACATTACCTCCCTGCACCAATACTTGCACCCCTCCCACTTAGCCTTGGTGAAGTATTTCTTCTTTTATATGCACCTTACTGTGGGTTTACTTCTGTCCTTCAAGTTGCAGCAGCTTGTTGAGCATGAACATGCACACACGAGTCTTCACACTGGCTTGTGTCCACCTTGTTTAATTACCATTTATGTTGATGTTCATGTATGTGTGTATGTTTGACTTTGACTTTTTAAGCATGCGCATTTTCAGTGGGACTTTGTCACATCTTGCTGTTTTTGTGTGTGTATTTGTGGTTTTCTGCAGGTGTATATGTTTGTGGATTTGTGCTACAGGTGCATAATGTTTGTGTGTGCATGTATTTCTGTGTCCACTTTTTTGTGTGTGTTTGTATCTGTGTATCTCTGGTGGTCTTACAAATAGCTGATACAAATTACATTCCAGTATCTGTCCTGTATCGCTTCGCGTGTGTTTGTGTGTGTGGGTACACGCACATGTGTGTGTACTATCCCTACATGACCATTCTCTGCGAAAATTACTTTTCTTCGCTACGCTTGACGTTTCTCTACACTCGTTTTTTCTCTCTCTCATCCTCCCTTCAGGTTTGCTCTGTGCCTCGATACTGTAAGCCTTATTTACATTCACAGCCGGGCTGAATCCCCTAGGAGTCCCGCATTCATCCAGCGTGTTGCCTTGACAGAGACAAGCGAGGCTTTGTGTGGTGGGCCTATTCTAGCTTTCTCAAGTTTTGGCTCAGTTTTTCTTCTTCTCTTTCTGGGTCACAGTCACTCTTTCTGTCTATATTTCTCTTTCTTTCTATCTTGCTCATCATTTGCCGAGTAACTTACACAATACATCAGGGTGCATACATGTTAATGTCTCATGTGGTTTAGAAAACTTTTAACTATTTTTTTCATTTTTATTATTATCAGCAAATTCCCAACGATACACAAAACTAGTATTTAAATCCCCCTGCTAAAAGGTTTTCTTTGTGTTTAGAGCCTGATATATCACCATCACTATCACATCTGGTTTGTTATCGCCTTGTGCAATATTATCGATACCACTTGAAGGCAAAATTAGATTAACCTTCACCTCATGCAGCACATATCAGGAGACATTTTAACAGTTTAGCTGTATTTTAAAACGACTGATGTGGAAAGCACATGGCAAGCTCTCCCTCCCATCTCTCTGTGTCGTGAGGTAGGGAAAAGAGGAAGAGATACTCGCTGACAGACACAAGGTTGGATGTTATTCAAGAAGACAATGCTCAATACTCACAACAAAGTCCAATAGTAATTATGAAGGGAACAAGAGTCATTTATCAAACGGCTGTTAAACAAGCCATACACAAACTTGTAATATCGTGAAATTTGATATCGTCACCATTTCCATGGCCAACTTGTTTTGTTCCTGTCTTCATCCACTGAACAGTGGTCCTGATGCCAACTAAAGTGAATTGTCTTGAATGAGAAGAAAATGAGAAGACCTGAGGTTATATACATAAAATAAAGCTAGTTTGTTTATACTTTTAAGCTGAGACTGCTGATAGCAGACAGGAAATTTGTTCTCAGCAGGAACGTTAGTAAAAAGACATTAAGTTTTTTAATAAATTTGAAAATGCTTGGGTTTAAATGCCTAAAAAGAACCATCTTACAGTATGTTATTTGGATGGGTAACCCCTTCCAAAATACAATGCCCGGCCCAACTGGCTTAAGAATCAACCATAACGCTGTCATTCTCTATCCCATCTTTGTATAATGTCAAACAAACATCAAACAGAAAATAATAAAAAATAAAAAAACAATTAACAACTTTTCAAAGGTATTAAAAATTTATTATTTATGGTAGAAATTAGAATTGTATAGTTGTACTTGGTTCCTCTGTATTGGCAGGGACACAAATGTGATGACTTACTGTCTGGCAAAAAGTAGCATCCTTTTGTTTAATTATTATTTATTTTAAATAATGTTTCTGCCACTTTTAGGTCAGCTGACTTTATGCACCATATAACCATTAACCAGCAAATGTTCTATAATAAGCCTTGCAATTGCTATAATTTCCCCCTGGCCAACTTGTGATGATTGTGTTGATGATGTTTTTGGTCTAAATAGAAAATTGCACTGCATAACTTAAAGCAGAGTTTAACGGGTTCACTGTTTAATTTAACTTTAGTTTTCTTTCATGAAGTGAAACTAACACCAAAACCCATAGTACAGTCTACAAAGTTTTTTCTAACATTTACAAGCTCAGGTTAATATGTATTAAACAGCAATCATTAATTCACAAGTTACAGGTTACTGAATATTCGTTTCACATATTCATTTTTGGAATATCCCTAGTAATTCCACACTGCTGATTTTTAAACTCATTTTCATGGGATGGAGGTCAGCCTTGCTCTGCCCTTTTCTGTGCTGCAAATGTCCGCATTTCCCCTGTTGTAGATTCTGATAGGAAGTTACAGGTGACATTGTCTGTTCGGCTGCATTTTTCTCCCCAGAATCAGTAATAAAGAATGTACATCGTTTTATATCATAAATTATCATGCCATGTTATACAGCTGCAAGCCCCGCTCTACACATAGTGGTTTTAATAAGAGGAGATTGAAAATGACAGTTTACACAGTTAAAGGGAATTTATTACTAGGCCTCTGTAGGTCAGGCTAGGTTGGTCCTGTGTCTGTCCATCTGCTTTTTCTCTTCTCTCCTCTTGGAAAAAACAGACCCAGAAATACTAGTGACAGAAAAAATTACAGCCTAGTAATTGAAGCGGTGCTGGGTTTGGTGCTGGGTTTGGTCCTGGGATACCAACGGTCTCCAGGCAGCCAAGCTACTTTTCTGAAAGTGACCACTGGAACTGATTTACTTCCAAATTTATTTGAAACAGAATTCTCTGCTTCCTTTTTCTCATGTTTCGGATGTCCTCTTTTTTTATTTCTTTGTTTTTGCATCTTTTCAAATTAGGATTTAGTGCTACCTATTTTTTCCTTTATGTGCCTCATCTCTGTCTGTTTTAAGACTGTAGTTTTCCCATTGGAAAAGTGGTAAAGTTAGTTTACAGCTCTATTCTAGCTGCTTAGACTGACCTGCTCTTTACTTTAACTAATTAAGTTTTAGATAGGCCACATCAGTTTCAGTTATAAAATCACTCAGACGGTATAAACCCGGGCATAAAAGTCACTCAACTGTTTGCTTGCTTAAGGCGAGGTTAAAACATCTCCAGACCATGCATGTGCAGATTAAAGTAAACCTTCCAGAAATCAGAAAAGCAGGTGCGTAAAATGTATTAAAATATTGTTTGTGTGCATGTATAAAATACTTAGTCTTGGCATATTTGTGGGCATTACTTAAAAATGTGGATGTTTGCAGTCTCTGTAATATAAAGCAGTTGGGCGGTGTTTGAAGGTGTGTGTGTATGTGTGTTAGTGGTGAAGTTTGAGGCTTCTCCTTTAGAGAGGCTGATGGGATGTTGGGTTCCATTTTAGGAGGCAGCCATGCTTATAAATCGCTTGATGTTGTTTTGCTGCAGCAGAGGGGAAACAAGCACAAGAGATGAAAAGTGTTTGAAAATGAAGAAAAAATGAATGAAAAGGGTGAAAGTGTGTTGATTTGGGGGAAAAAAGGAGAGTCTCTTTTGTTGCCTTTTCCCTTTGTCTCCCTCTCTTTCTCTACCTGAGTGATTGTGACTGTTGCTTTCAATTGTGCCAACAAGCACATCTTTCTTTGCTTGTTGGTGTCTCTCAGAATGCATTCTTAAATCACCAGATCAAAGCAAAGACATCTGAAAGTTTTGTTTGGCACAGATGAATGAACAAAGAGATATTTCTGGACCAAATGAGACCCCCACCACCAAGTTAAAGTTTTTGTTTTTTTTTCCCATTCAAATAAAGAGGAAAATATTTAATTGCACAGATTGATGGTATAGGCTAATAAATGTTTGAGACAGGAAAAATAAGGTATTTGGACCTGTTTAATGTTGGCACTGCACTGTAGTGTCTTGTTCACTTGAACATCATTCAGTACAAATGTGTTAAAAGGTCTTTTTTGTGACGTGATCTATCCCCATCTTGTTATCTGCATTTTGTCCATATAGGTGTGTGTGTGTGTGTGTGTGTGTGTGCGTGTAGGAAGATGACCTCTAAGATTTTCTTTCCTAATGATTTTTCTTCTCCTGGCCTAGTCTTACCTTTTTTAAAGGTCTGTATGGTATCAGGAAAATCTGTCATGTGCAATAACATTGGTCTAGTGTTGTTGTGACAATCAGACTTGATTCATTGAAAAATGAACAAATAGTGTTCAGGCCCTATGTCTTTCTGTACTCTGCTAACAGAGACTCCACATAATTCAAAATGGCAGGAATAAAATAAAAAAATTGACATTAATTACTAGGTGAGTACCAGAAAAATCAGTAACAATCAATAATTTATTTTTCTATACTCTTGTCTATCTCTTGTACGGATATGATTCACTGCTGTGCAGGTACAGCTTATAGAGGGAGGGGGGTGGAATGTGGAAGCTGCTGTCTGACAGTGTCCTTCAGAACTCAGTTTTAGGATGTAAATAAAGTTACTTTTCTTTTACAATTCAGGCAGTCTTTTGCAGTGTGTTTACTTTTATATTGTCATTATGATTATTTTTTTTGCCACACTACTTTTTCAAATTTCCTGGGTTATCTCTTCAAACAAGGAGACATGTCCCTGAGGTCATAATAGAAAATTACAAGTCACTTTAGTAAGGATAAAATTAATTCTGTATTTAAAAGTTCAAGCAGGAATTCACGTTTAGACCGATTATCATTTTACCACGAGATTTATTATGCGTTGGAAATGTTTCTTTCGTTGTCTTACTTATTTTTTGAAACCTATAGAAATATTCATTGGAATTTTTCTTGTGGGTTATATGTAAATATGGTAGGAGTTTGTGTATCACCCATCAGACGTATAAACCTAGGTGCTGTAGCTTATGTGAGTATGATGTACGAAAAATATTATGACAAAATAATGCCCGACCCTTCTTAATAGTTCTCTTGATAAAATCGATCCGATCCGCTGTACATACATATTTTAGGCCAAAATAAGAACTTGCATTGGCTCACTGCGCAGATAATATTGGATAGGAACAAAGACATATAACCACATTTTAGATTTTAGGCACTCTGTGAGAGCTCAGGCACAGTTGTCGAAGTTCATCAAACTTGTCCTAACAAGGGGCCTGTCTTGGTCAAAGATATCACTTTCCTGTGGGCTGTTTCTGTAATTGTGTATTCTGCACTCATTTGTTGAAGGCTATGGAATAGTCATGTGGCCTCAGCTTACCTGTCTAGGTTTAGGGAGTGTACCCAATTGTCTGGTATGTCCAGGCCACAAAGCATGCACTGTTCTTATGTTTATTAAGGTTTTTATGTCACAAGTGTTGCAGGTTTCAATAACTCATTATTTTGATGTATATTTTTATTACATTAATACGTACCCACAATTACACATGAAGACAGAATTTGGTAAAAAATGCTTTTGTTTGCAAGTTGAAGAGAAGATTAAAAAAGGGGGAAGGGGGAAACAGAAATAGGGAAGCGCCTCAACTGGCATTCTTTTTCTTTCTTTCCTTTGGACGGATGAATGGCATCTTGAATTGCTAGTAAATCAAATTGGTTTGGACATTGAATTTCAAAAAAAGAATGACGTATCAACCAGATCCACCTTGTGGTGGGCCTTTCTTTGCAGAGAAAAGCAACTCGATTGCCTGCCTCCTTCTGTTTGGAATAATTTCAGTGTTTGACTTCACAGAGGCCCACAAGACAGATTTTTCATTTACAAAGGTATAGAAACCACATCTACCACCAACGACGATGGCAGCAGCAGCAGCAGCAAACTGCTTTGTTTGGAACTGTCATTTCAAGGTTTCACTGACACATGGTTCTGAGGGGGAAAAACAAGTGGTGACGTGTAAATCATAAAAAGTAGAATAGTTTGATTATGGTTCAGTTCAAATTGATGTGTTTAACTAAGGTGATGCGACACGTAAGTAAAGCTAATCAATTTAACAATACATTGGCTTGCTAAGATAGTCAGTGTTTGTCCATTAAATATTGTATTTATTTGAAATTAATGTAAGTAGTGGATGTTGGCAGAACTGAAGTAATTTTTTATGTCATATTTCCTTTAACAAAACGAGCAAATTAACAATGGTGTGTGTGTGTGTGGTAATGTCTATATGTGGGTGAGAGGAAGAAAAATAGAGGGTTTGTGTTGTCTGCAGTACAGTAAACCATAGTGACAAATACAGTGTTATTATCCTGACCTTTAGCTGCCTGCTACATTCACTCATATTGAACTTGCTTCTTTTGCTTACGTGTCAACAAATGCCATTAGACTTCCCTCTGATTTCCCTATATCAAAATATCTGTCTACTTCTGTCTGAAAAAGTCATCCAGGTGACATCACTGGAAAGGAGTCTTAAGTTTAGATTATCGTCTTGTTGTTCATACTATGAAGTTTGTAATCATGGTCAACCTGTCTTAAATCACTCTCTGTACTCGGGTTACTTCTACCCATGCCCATCCCTGTCCCTGGTCGCCCAGTCTTAAACTCATGTCGATTCCCACACCTACACTCCCCCTCTCTGTCTGTGTTTCTCCTCCCTCTCCAGCTCTGTTTCCTTTTCCTGGCTTTAATTTTCTTCCTGTTCCATAGGTCATTCAACTTCACCTGTCATTATCACTCCTGATTGTTTTCATCTGCGCCCCTGTCTGTTTAAACCCCCTGCAAGATTCACTCCTTGTCAGATCCTTGTTCATGCTCACCTGGAACTCTTCCTGTTAGGCACCCAGCTAGCCCTCATCCCCTTCATGGACTTTAGGTGTATTAAGTTCATTGTGAGTTGCTCTCGGACTGTGGTATAGTGTAATGGATTCTTAGATTTGGTTACTCCTGGCTTGTTTAGTTCCTTCAGCCTGCTTTGTGCTATTTTTCTCTGTTCGTTAGCTCAGTCGCACTCTCTATTTGTATGTATAACTCCACAGTTCATTCTACCTGCCTTCATGTTTAGGTTTGCTGTCTGTCTACCGTGTGTTAGTCCACTAGGTCACTTAATTTACTTTATGTTCTAGTTCCCAAGTCACTGAGTCCTGCTTATGTTTAGTTTCTTATTCATGCCTTTCAGGTTCACATGTTTTTGCTCACCCACACACCCCTATGTGGGCAGAGTTTCTTTCTGCCTAGTTATATCTTTTTTTCTTACCCTGATCCATTGTTGATCCATGGTTTATTCAGTCTGGTTTATGTCTGATTATTTAGTGTGTTAGTTTCAGTTACATTTGATTCTATTTATTGCAAATAACTTTGGTTCACACTTCCTTTCTGTTGCCTTGCTAACTTTGGTTCATATAAACTAGAAGCGGGATACGACCTGCATTTCACATGCTCATACTGATGACATCATCTGAACTCCTAATGATGATTTTTTTCAAGAGTTTTTATGCTAGAAGCAGAGAAATATTTTAATATAGGGAAGTTTAAAAGCTATTATGTGCATTTACACCCTAAACTAAAGCCAAAAAAAGCAAGTTGAACATTGGTGATGGTGCCCTTAAACATCACTGCAAAGAGTTTACAGATCCATGATTTGCTTTCCACTATACATATAAAAACTAAAACAGATCTGACCGAGAATCTTCAATAAACCAGCCCACCAAAAATGTACAAAAGCATATAGCTTTATTTTGACGCTTATAATAACTTCCTTATATGTGTTCATATATAATGTATTACCAATTAGGTTTTAAAAGAATGCCACCAGCTTTTGATAATAATGATAAAAGATTCATATTGAATATATCTGCCCAATAATTGTAAATGCACTAGGCAGTTATTGTACCTTTAATTTTAAATACACTATTTTTGGCAAATTAAGCATGAGTAAGGCTTTAATTAAGAGGTTCAATTCCCTTGGAGTTAATTTAAACAGTATTATTGGTAAACATATCTGCATTAATGACTCTGTGCAGCTCACTCTGCACAATTTCCATGCCAGGTCACCGGTATTTACCTGTTCAACAGACAGTGTCCCCTAACATAGTAGCTTGGACATTTTTATGCAGACCTAAAAGAACAACGTAAAAGTTACCACTGTGTGCACATAAACTAAGAAAAGTATCAAATCCCAAAGAGCAGTCTGGTGCATTCAAGAATAAATATTCCAAATAAAAATCCAAATTATTTGGAGTTAACTTTATTTTGGAATCCAGTTCTAGTGAAATTGTAACTGTGTACTCTCTCTCTCTGCCTTCTGCCCAGGTGAGTAATGTCATGTCAGAACAATGGCCTATTGTGTTTTATTGAGCTGCCCAAGTCCTGCTCCCTCAGTCTCTTCTTCCCTCGTGCATGCATTTGTCTCCCTCTCTCACTCTTTTCCAGGTTTGTTTTCTTCCCCTTTTTGAGTTTTAACTATCACTTCCAGGGAGTTTGTAAGGAAGACTAGATAAATGAGGTAAATGCGAGAGGGATGGATAGATTTAGTAAAACAGATAGAAAAAGTATGATTGTGATACAGTACAGATAGTATAAGACCTGCATTGAGCAGCCACACACTCAATACTTGTGCAAATATTGGCTAAAAAAAAGTAGTTTTAAATGTTTTATTAAAATGACCAGGCAGATTATCTGCATATTTTTTAAAGTATAAAGATTTTGTATTAACAACAAAAAGGCTGATTGATATTTAAGGAGTTAAATTACATAAGGGTCAAAGGTTGCTGTGGTTAAGGGGGATCTGATTTTTAACCCCTTTGTAGTTAATTCATAATTTCACATCAGCAATTATTGTTCATTATATTTTTATCAAAATCTTTTATTTTGTCCTAAAACCATCATGTGGTAATAATGTTGTGGCTGATCTGTGTTAGTAGGACACCATTGATGAATAGATACCTATATGATAATGACAAGCTATAGAATATGATGAGATGAGGAAATAATTTTTAAGTTGGTGAGAGAAGATAACGTATAAGTAGGGAAGAAGTAGGCATTTTATGTAAAAAAAAACAAAACAAAAAAACAACATTTTTTAAAAGCAGCACAGGAGGAGGGAATATAGATAATAATATGGGAAAGGCAGGAGGCAATCTGAGTATTTATGGAGGAAAAGAGAGCAGGAGAGAGTGCCAGAAAGGGAAACAGTGGATGGAAAGGGAGCAGAACTGAAGAATAGACAGAAAAGGAAGGATGGTGTTGTGAATAATGGCTGGTCAGTGTTAAGGCCTTAATCAATGCTTGATTAATATTAATTCATTTAACCCTGACAGCAGGGCGTGGCTAACCCAGCATTTCCTGCTTAGATTGATTGGGGAGAGGGCACCAAGGGCGAACTACAGTCTTCTTTTTTTAACACTCACTCACTCTCTTTCTCGCTCTCACTCTCTCGTGCTCTCTGTCGCTGTCTCTCTCCCCTCTCTCTCTCACACACTCAGAATCACTCATGCATCCTTTGTGCTGACATGGTGTACCAACTTTCAAGTCCTCCACTTGTGAAGCATCCTGCATCTTAACCTTACTAACACACAAACACATGCTGCCCACGCACACACACAAAATCAAACTTGACATAGCCTGTTCAGGCAGAACTCTAATTTTACCTTACTAGTAGCTTAGTCAGTAATAGTAGCAAACACATGAGACCAGATTTGATTAGGTTTTATTTGTGCAAAACAATCTAAAAATAACAGCTGACAGTTTCTTTAAATCTCATTAAAGTCAGACACACTGCTGAGAAGTTTTTCACAGTGGTTTGGTTTTTATTTTTTAACCATATACAAACAACATCATGAACTCCTTTACCGAAAAACGTCACAGAATAGATTCTTACTATGATTTTTGAGTTATACTCCTGTCTTTTCCTCTTAGTTTTCTCCAGTCTATCACAGTCTATCCTCCATTTGCTGAATTTGATGAGCCATGTCTGCTTACATGTGACTCATCTTTATTGTGTTCTTTTTCTTTGTCTTTAAGTTCTATTTTTACTGTCCCAATGACACATTAGGCACTCAAGAATACACATTCTGTATGAGCTCAAGATTTTATTCCATAAATATTGCTACCCCACCTCATATCATTTTTATTCCATATAACTGATAACCAGTGCTGCTATTCTACTCAGAGTTGCCACTACTTATTTTCCTAAAGCTGGTGGTAGTACTGTTTAGAAAAAAGTGGATCTGTATGTATTAAGGGTATACTGTACATTCCCTTTATGTGCATCCACAAAAGTCTTTCCTACAAAGCAATGTGACACAGTTAATATGCAGACTTACAAAGTGATTGATCATGTCAACTTGCCCCATGATTTAAAAACAACTATGGCATTACCATAGAGCATATGTCGTATATTCCTGGTAGCAACCTTAAAGAAAAGTGACACCTTCTTGTGACCTTGATGAGTGCTGGCAGACATTTCAGGATTTTGGAATGGCTATCTACTCTAGGTTGTTTTCAGTGGCTTCCTTTTATGGGGAAGGCACTTTTATAAGTTGAACATGATGCAGAGAGACGCATGAGCTGGCCAAACAAAAACACAATAATAAGGTGGGCAGGGAAGTAAAAGGAGGGTTAGACGGCCAGGCTAACAAACATACTAATACACTGTAAAGGAATTTGTGAGAATCTGGGGGAATGTACTGATACGTTGTTCAAGTGGAGGCAGGTAAACTGAAGGTCACAATTGAAGCTTTTAGGACTTAACAGACGCAACATTTTACTAACTCCCTTTCTGCGAAAGCCTTTAAAACAGTTTTGATTCGGGAAGGAGACGGCAGTCTCTGGGCCAGAGGAAATAAATCATGAATGGAAATCTCCAGGGTGCTGAACAACAAAAACTGCTCAGTTGAAGAGATGGTATTTTAAGCTACCCTAGGCAAGATTCCCATGTCAAAATGTATCACCTTTTCAGCCGAAATCACAAAGTGGAACAGTGGCAAAGCCCATCCATTTCCTTTTAACTGATAAATTGAAGAATTTGCGTAAACCCTTTATTATATCTATGGTCTTGGCATGGTTGGAAAGTCTTGTCTGCACAAAAGGAAAGAATAAATTAAGTTTAAAACAAAGTACAGCTCAAAGGCACTGTAAGCTATGTTTAAAATTATACTTTTCTAAATAAATATTGCTGTATATCTTAGCATAGTTTTTTTAGATTAACTCCTACATGTAGTATTTAAGCTGTATACTTTGATTTGTAAACAAAACACAATACTGGCTGCAATTATTTTTCTATGATTACTAGATAGGAGATGCTTCAAGCACCTGTTTGTAGGATACCACATATAATCACTTTTTTCAACAAGCAGCACTTTGTATATGCTGATTGGTTTGCATAGCAAATGAAATTTGTTAGCACTGAAAATTTGTGTTTACTGTACATGTATGTAAGTGAGTGTTGCTGTATGTGTTTGGGTTTTCTAAGCTGCAGGAAGTGAGAAGGGGGCGGAACATGTCTGGTCCAATCAAGGCTGGTATTCCTCAGTGCATGACCATTTTTTAAGCTAACTAATAGCAGCCGGTTGGCCCTATAAATCACGGAACAGAGATAAAAATGAAACAATCACCAAGATGGAGAGGAGAGCACTGTGCCAGGACATCATTTTAATTCAGCTGTATGTGTGTTTGTGCATGTGTATCTGTAAAGTAGAAAAATATAGAGGAGGATAACAAATATCAGAAAATGTCTTATATTTATATATTTATGTATATACACCTACACACTTTTATATTCCTATTATGTTTTGGAGGGTTTTATTCACTGAACAGTTTGTAAATGCATGACAAAACACACACACAAAAGCACTTTTGACCATATTTGAGCACAAAATAATGGTCATCAAACTGGATGTTGAAGTTTACTTTCAGCGAAAACGCCTCACTAATTTGTAGTATTCTATAGTAAGTGTTGACAATCTAAAATTGATAAATTGTCCCTTCCAGGTCTTACAAAATCTTAGGATAAGTTTATGTCCAGTGCATCATCAATGACACCTTTTCCATAGTAATTTGTACTGTAAATGAGAACTAAAAATGGCCAATAAAAAAGTGTTGTTTTTTTGTTTCAGAACCTCATCCCTCTATATTTGTCCTGGGAAAGGAAGGTTATATTCCACAAGATATAGCCAAGAAATTAATGAATTACCATAAAAGCCTGT
Source organism: Channa striata (assembly GCA_033026295.1). Taxonomy (NCBI): domain Eukaryota; kingdom Metazoa; phylum Chordata; class Actinopteri; order Anabantiformes; family Channidae; genus Channa; species Channa striata. Next base: position 20,373,324 of record CM065178.1, read on the forward strand.
TCTTGTGCTGCTAGGACTCTGTGCTTCAGTCAAGCTCTGTCCAGCCACTGGTAGGATATATGTATTTGTGTGTTCAAGGTTGGTGTCACTGGATGTTTGTATGTATTACACAATGTGTGTAAAGGTGCATGGCTAAGCCCCAATGTGAGAGACGGCCTCTTTTGTTTTTTTTTATCTGTCTTCTTTCCAGAAACACATAATCACAGCTGATACTTCTTTTATTTGAACACACCTGTTGGCTGTTCAGTTTTATTCACCCTGCAATATTCTCACCAGAGTTCCCTAAATCAATTTTTCTCAGCGGGGTAGATTTGTTTCACAAACAGCAAAAAGTCAGTGTGACAGAATAGTACCAATTGTGCTACATGGATGTTAAAAAAATTGACTAGGTGTGTATTCTGTCCAGACCTTGAGGATTCAGCCATGAAGTGTACTTTTGTTTTTACCTAAATAAGCTGCAATAGTCTTAGCAGCTACTCAATGCAGAACATATGGTTTAACATTTCACAAGTACAATTATAAAGTTGAAAGAGATGTCAGGATAGATTCAGAGCAGGAAAGTGCCTCTACAACAATAAATGAAATAGGCTTAAGATGTTAGCCTTGTTCCACTCCTTTTCAACATAGACTTCATGCATCTTCACCCAGGATCTCACCCAAACGCTTTGTCATCTGCTTTGTCATTCAGCACCTATTGCACCACATATAAATTAAGATTGGTGGATTGGACAATACCATGTTGGCCATTCAGAAATATGTTGAGACTAGAGTGTGCAAGGTGGGCTAGTGTTAGTTCTCGATTCAAAATCAATCCACTATGGTCTACCCATTCCTCGCTACCCTGTCCCTTTTAAGCTTGTGTTCTGTTCATGTTTCACCACAATCTCACAGCTCTTTAATATTATTAAAAACACAATAAATAAGAATAGTGTCACACTTATAATTAAAGCAGTAATACCTGAAACTTTCCTTTTGGTTAGAAGGGTGAGCTTCACTGAAACAAACCTTTGAGTAAATGTCTCCGCACTGCTGTAGTTTTGTGAATCCGACTTCACGGGAAAATAAGACACCAGCTCACCACATTATACAGGAGGACAGCTTCACTTCACTACAGGCTGCTTTCCCAGAGTGCAAGATTTAATTCAGGTACAGTTTTGCAGACAGATTAATGCTGCAAGGCAGATGATAAACTTTGATATGTGAGATGAGAGTTTGTCCCTCAAGCCTTCCATCCTCAACATAAACAATATCATTTTGAGATTAAATTCAAATCCCCAGGTATTCAGATCAGCATTTTAACTGTGGAGGCAGCCACAGTTTGTTGAATTAATGACAGAAAATCATTTATTCCACACATTAAATATTAATTTAATCATTTATTGTATTGTGCTCTATGGTATCCGTGAAGTAGCTGGAATGTTTCATTTTAACATTTTTCCTCAACATCTTAGAGGACAAGAATCCAAAATACTAGACTGCAGACAAACTGCCTGCCAGATACTATATGCCATCAAGTTGGTCAAATGCTTGTTTTATCCCAAATATATGAAGTTTCTCTTTCTCTGTGGTCAAATGTTTTTGTGCCACAAAACTTGCTTCTTGTCCACCTTGTGGACATGCCAGTGTTTTTCCTCTTATTTACTAATGCATTTGAACACAAGCTAAGTTTTTACCCAATAATTTAACTGTAAATGTAGACCTTTTATATATTTTAGACTAGACTAGATCAGGCTTGTCTTGCTCAGATTGTATTGTACTGCAGTACATACAGGACTGTGCAATACTGTGGATGTTCCAGAGATGTCATATCAGATTTTTACTAGCCTGACTTGCCATGTAAGACACTGGACAACCTAACTTCAATAAATTAATACAATATTGAGAAAATAACTCCCTGAGTACCAGTTCCTAGGTTGAAGTATTATCTTCATCTGTGTCTTTTTGGAAGTCTCCAACCTTTTGCACCAATATAATTAATACTATTTTACTGTAATTTTTTATACACTCCCTGAACGTTTTTTTTGCTTCTGATGATGCTAGACAATTTCTACAAGTTGAATGTGTCTTACATTTGATTAAAAATAAGTATTTTTCTTCTTTCTCATTTCAGAATAAAAGGATGCAAATTTTGCACCCTACTGTACAACTGGTTACAAAATGCATGTTTGCTTTTACACATTTTTTCATAATTCATTTGATCCATTTCATGCTTTCTCTTACCCTTCATTTCTGTAACTGAAGAGTCCTCTTCTCCTGTTTGCCTCTGTAGGGAAGGGAAAAAATATTACCTGGAACACACACACGCACAAAAGTTCTATAATATTTCTTCAGGTGTAATGGCTATCTGAAGTTTTCCAGACAGATTATCTGCCTATCAGACATCTCTTCATCTGAAGACTATTTTACGAGTGAAGCCCATTTTAAGAGGGTCAGCCACTGATATTCCATAGCAATAACAACAGACATGGAGGGCCAGGCAGAGACTCGGGTAGTAAATATAAATTAGTCAGTAATATAAATGACCCAACCAATAAAATAAGTGAAATTAAGTGAATGAAATGACTCATTAATATCTACGTAATATTTAGTTGTGAAAATTTAAAGTATTGGTTTGGACAACTTTATACTTTAAAATAGGATATTGGCGCTTTGGTAGACGTTTAAAACAGTAAATAACAACTCTAATTGATGGCAGATAGACTTGCAGTAACACAAATGGCTTCACTGTCATTTCAACAATGGCCCTGGATCATCAGATACTGGAGTTTGCAACTTTGGAGTCGCATCCCAAGAACTAAGAAACAAGAGCAAAATAAGGGAAATAAATATCAGGCTGCCTTTTAATAATTCAGAGAACTAAATAAGAAAAAAGGATACAGGTAGAGACAGGTACCAAGCTTGATTTCATCTGTTGAACCAGTATGTAATGACCCATTAACTGGCCTGAGATGTTTTTTAGCTCTTGTGTTCACTTGGCATGTGGTTGTTAGTGAGTTTTTGGTTTGTGATCAGTGAACATGTCGACAGAGAGAAGATGTAGCAGTCTTCCTAAATGACACACTGACAGAGCATTAAAAGTGGGAATGCATGCTCTTGCCGTATGGCTTTGTTGTTCAAAAAGTTTTACTTTTTGTCATGATGGGTTATTTTTTGTTGGGATGTGATCCTGTTTGTGGAAACTTTGAATGGCACACATGTAGAAAATGGTCCAAGCATGAGTATTAATGTCATTGCACAGAGTTTTGTTTGGTTACTGCTCACACTACATCGGACAGTAATGTTACTATTACATCATATTACATAGTGCTGTTGCTAGCGTGTCTTTTAGATGTGGAATAAATAACATACCATGAACTCACTACACCTTGTAATATTACTGTAACATTTCAGTCAGCTTTGTGGTCTCTGGCTTCTAATGTTTTCTTTATTTGTTAGCTGAATTATTGCTGCAGCCTTTAATCACATGCTCAAAGCTTAATACTGTGTCTACTAAAACTACATTTTTGTTTGTATAACTTTTTATAATGCCGCCCTATTCCGAATGTTTATGTTGTAGTATTTAGTCTGACCTTATCTATGCCGACTTGCATTAAAGGGGGACTTCCCCAATTTTCAACTTATTTTGGGGTGTAAATGCATTAATGCATGGTTTTCCAGCTTGAACTAGAGACATATTTTGATATAAGGATGTCAAAGGGAAGTTTAATGGCATTGATGTACATTTAACATGTAACTTGAAGTAACATGTAGTGTCTGAATGAGGAATGTAAACTTAAGTGGCTGGGCAGAGATTTAATAAGATTGGGAGGATAATTCAGAATAAAAACTCAGTAGCTTACAAAATACATAAAATAAACGTGTGTTTTGGGTAGTATTTAATAATTGGAATATGAGAAAAATACACATAATGTACCTCACACGCAAAGTAAGATTTTTTTTTATAACATTTTATTTCTATAATTACATACATAATGCAATTTATTATAGATTAGTCGCAAGAGATTGTGAACATCTCTGAGAATCAGACTGACATTGTTTGAATCTGAACTCCCATCGTTTCCCAGATGCAGACACACACCATGCAAATTACATCTGTAATTCTGCAAAATGAAGTTTGATTCCACCTTTTATATAGAAAATGCCACCAACTGTGACAAAATTACTGCAACAGTAAAAGTAAAAGACATTAAAAGTTTCGAGTCATCAAGGCTTTCTACACGCTGCATGAATAAGGAGGAAAAATTATGTGTTTCTCATAGAGAAAGTTATTCCCCACAGAGCTGAACTTTTTCTAGAATACAAGTTTAGGTTTTAATCAAGAACTTAATATGATGTTAACTTTTCTGCAGGAAATCTATTGTGCTATATTTGCCGTTTTGTCTGCTCACAGTGGACTCCATTCCTGTTGTTTCCATTTCCTCCTCTTATTGCTTCTACTGGGTTTTTATCTCTGGGTTTTCATAAAGAAACTGTAGGGTTTTTACTATGTGAGAAAATACAATTATTTGCAATACACAAATATTTCTCCCTATGGAGATACAGTAGCCTTTAGAAAATGCTCACTTTGTTGGTTTTCGTTATGTTCTGAGCTAAACTCTCACTCAACTCCCAGGAGAAATAGTTTGTGTTTTGTGCCATCTTTCAACATACAACCCTTCAGTGCAATATTAACCCCACATTGCTTCTAGATGACAGACCTTCCTAATTTTTTTTCCTTTTCAACATACATCACATGCTGCAAATTTAATATCCCTAGTTGGTCTAATAACATGGTGAGAAGACTGAATGAACAAATTAAAGACTTGCCATTGGTGGTCCTTGGGTAAGATGAAACCTGTCTCTTTTCTTCAGAAACTGTGACACAAAGTAAACTTTCTACTTCACTCTACTTTTGTGATTAGCATACAATTATTTGTGTTTTATTAAAAAAAAGCTTAAATATCTTGGTTCCTTGAAGGCAAAAATGTGTGACAGTGACCTGAATTTTGCCTGGAGCATAAGCCAGTTCTGTAACAATCAGCATCAGTTTGGAGTTGCTCAGTACCTGTTTAGCAAATAATTTACTGTGACATATATAACAGTTGTGCTTATTTAATATTTATTTGTGTTTAGTAATTATGGATTAGGTTGCTTTGGCATTACTTGCTGCCAGTTTTGTCATTGAACAGCATAACAATGGCATACAGTTTGGAAGTTAACTGTCTAGCCCAGGAAAACTGAAGGCAGCTGCTGCTGCCACCTTTTTTGAGCAGCAGCTAATCACTTAAATGATAATCAAGTTGCCCTAAAACAGCTCATATTAAATATGAGCATATTTTATAGAAACATGCCTTGTCTTTCCAAGTATTTTGATGAAATAATGCATCTGGTTAAATATGGATCTTATTGAATTTCTTTTTGTTGTTGCACATTGTTGCCTCTAGGCAAAATAACTCAAACAGATCCACTTAAGACTGATTTAGAAATTGTGTTATTTCAGCAATGGGGTCCATTTATGCCACATTACTTTCATAATGCATGTAATAGGGTGTTAGTTAACAACAAAATGCAGCACTTTACGCTGTGTCATAGCAAAAGTTATGGGAGGTATTGTATGTATTTATATGAGGTAATGTATTTATTTATTTGTTTTTATTAGGATTTGTGTTAATTATTTTGTGTTCTCATGCATTCCACGATGGATTTCATTTCCTAACAAGAAAGGGGAAACACTAGGGGATGAGTCCTCTTGGTGACTCACTCCAGTAGCAAACATTCAGCAATTATAATCTCTTTGGAAATGATTCTCTTCATCACTACAGTAATTGATGAACCTCTCTGATACAGAGATCAAAAAGGATAGATCGCATACTGTAAGGAGACACTGAAATGAAAATAATGACAGGAAAGAGCTGTCTCGATAGAGGAAATTGGGGTTAATGAGAGCGCTGATTATTTTGCTACTCAGAATGGCACTTGTAAATGCCTTATTTACCCCAGAGAGTTTGGACATGCACATATGCAGTCTTACAGCACCACTCGGTCAGCAGATAATGAGGCCTGTACCAAAATGCTTTTAAAAATTCATAACTTGCATGTGGCATTAAATCAGAGGATAAGAAATGCAACCAATAATTTGGAGTGCCTCTCATTTGATTACCCTGTGGAGATTTTCATGTTGTTAAAAATAATTTGAATTAAAACACTTCATGGGACCCTTGAACTGGGGATTGGGATAAAAAACACACACTGTTGACAGCCTTGAACAACTGTACCTGCAACACTTTCTGATACTGGTAAATGTTGCACGTCTGTCAATGCAAAAAAAAAAATTTTGGATGTTATGTGATGCACAAAAGTCTTTCATGTCCTTGGTAAACCTGGTGTAATGACTTAAACTTGTTTCAGCAAAAAACTTTCACCAACTGGATGGTGGACACTTTTAAGAAAACATCTGCAAAGCATTTTAAACATGGTTCGTCTGGCTGGTTGTGTGTAATTAACAGTGATCTTTGCCTTTGACTGTTGCTTAGTTGCTACCCTTTCTCCTCCCTTAACATAGTTTGATGTATTATGGTGCATTAATTGTTGCTTGAAATGAGGGCAAAGATCATCAGGGAGGCGTTCTTTGACTGGCATGTGCCCCAGAACAGTGTGGGGTGTTATTAACACCTGTGACAGTGTGCAGGAAGCACACACACTTAAACACTCAAACATGTCTGTCACCTGGAGTGTGTGTGTCACTTCAGAGACCAGAAAAGTCTCAGATCATTTTAATGAAGCAACAGACAAACAAGCATGCACGCTTCTTCACACACACACACACACACACACACACACACACACACACTGCAATTTTCACTTTGGAAATAGTTATGGAAGTAAATATACAGTAATAAAGCTGTCAGGTATGTAGAGATGTACACAAAAGTGTACATTTTTGTTAATACATAATGTACTGAAATGTTGGCTGTCTTAATGTAAAGTAAGGTTTTCTTGGCTATGTATTGGCAAGGATCTGATAATATGAGATATAACAAGATACAGAGGTCACGATCAGAAAATATTGTGCAGGTCTTTAAATGACCCAAATATAATTGCTATGTTAAGATTAACAGCATTAGAAATACCAAGCAAAGAACAACAGAGATTTGATGGTATTTTAGCTAACATTCATGCTCTAAATATGGCTGCATTACTTCTCTAGTTTAAATTATAAAAGGATCTACATGATGGCATAACGGATGACACGGAGAGGGAAAGAAAACCCACACACCCTATAATTACACTGTTCAAAGAACTGTGGGAACCAACAGTGCATATCTTTGATGTAGCAGGAGAAAGCTCACATTTTACAACAGACCTAATTATATAATTATTATCACACGTTGCTTCTCTTTTCAGCTTTCGGTTAAAGAGTTCACTTCTGTATAGTGAATTAAGTTTTGGTCATCTGACTCTCATATTGCATCGCGCATTGAACTATAAATATTTAATTCACAAAGTTCCACAACAATCACCAAAACATCGTTTTAGCCAACCATCAGCTCACTGAGCATAGAAAACTATCACTTAATAATTTATTTAAAAAACCTTTCACATTAATTAAAGTGGCAGATGAAATGCAAGACTTTGGAGTCCCCAGCTTTGCTATCAGAGGGCATGCTGCAGATATAAGCTGCATATGGAGCAGGGAGTACTTGCTGTGAGGTTGTGACGGGACGTTATTACTTCCGAGCCTTAGGAACTTACATCTCCCATCATAGCGGGGACCGGACTGATGCTGAGGAGTGTATTCAGTTTTGGTGCTTCTTTTTATATTGCTGTTTTCACTCTTGCTCTCAAACACAATGGACACTGATCTTTTTTTTTCTGCAAAGTTTCTAAATCTGAATTGTAGGGATTTTGTAAGTTCAGGAGAGGACACCTGAACATTAGTTGAGAGGAAAATGGATGCATTTGTTGACAGGCTTGTGCGTAATCACTGAGATATGTTCTCTACATATTTTGCCTTTTTTTTGTCCGTCACTTTAAACTGAGTACTAGAGATATATCTGTTTTTGGAATTGGACATTTTGTAAAAAAAAAGTTTTTGCTTTCTTGCAGAAAGTATGGGAAGATACACTCATTTCTTTTTGAAGTATACAGCTAAGCTTACATTGCAGACTGGAAACAGTTAGGCTGGCTCTGTCTAAAGATAAAGCACCACTAGTTAGTAATTAACGCTCTGTATCTGTATTTCAATTTGTAGACCTAAATATATTGCTGATTGCTGTAAATCACAGCTACAGTGTTTAGCGGGCTAACCTTTTGGCACGCAATAGCACATCTGTTTTGAATCAGACACATGGTAGTCAACACGCATATGTCTGTCAGGAAATATTTGTGCAAGTGTTACTGTGATAACATTCCTCTTTAATTCTGTTTTGAGCTCATGACAGTCACACTGAATATGTATAAATCTGTCTGTCATGTTTAATTATCTTCATCCATCTTGAAGTCAGACCTGTGTGACAGTGAGACATAAATCCAAAATTAGGGTAGAACAACAGCTTTTCCTGTTTCTTATTATTCAGCTTGGCTTTTATGTTCTAAAAAAACAAGACAACAAAATAGCATTGCATTTATAAGTAACACTACAGCCTGACATGATTGCAATTACAGAAGATCTTGAGTGAACTTGTACCTGAACGAGTGGATGAATAGCCCTGCTGCTTAGGTTTTTGTGCCTAGGTGATAATTAGTTTTTCCTCTGCTTGCTGCCCATTGAAGCAGCTTGTTGTTTTGACAGACTTTTCTCTTATTAAGTTCTGTGTGTGTGAGAGAGAGTGTGTGACCTCTAGTGTATCCGCACTAACATTTATACTTGCTTCATATATTTTTCCTCCTTGATTCAGCTAAACAGCTAAAATATCAACTAAAATACTTTTTCTTATTGCACTGAAATAATTGCTGTGAGTTTATACGTTTATAAAGTTAACAAACTTACAGACTTTGTTTTTCTGGGTGTTTTGTATCACTTTGAACACTGTCACTGTGCTATAATGGCTATAAATAGGCAATATTTCAAAACACATGCAATAGAAATGGTTGATGAACGGTATTAACTTAGTATCCTGTCCCTGTATCAGATAAGACACAGAAAACATAATTATGATCTGATTTAAAAAAAGCAGAGGATAAAATGGTCTGAAAGAAAGCAGAGACATTTGGGAAAATCAGGTTTACTGAACCTGAAGAAAAGGAAACATGAAATACACTCAGAAGAGAGGATAGGTTAGTAAATCTATTTAGGAGAGAGGAAAATACAGAAGAAAAGACAAGTAGACAGGATGAGTGAGCAGAGGAAAAGTGCTGAGAACATATGAGAAACCAGCAAGTGGGGAAAAATCAGCAATAAAAGAGAGTGCAGAAAGCAGCTGAAGAATGTCTTGTCAATGAAAAACAGCAGAATCGAATACAAATAGCAGACAGGAACAGTGTTGCAAGTGAAACGGTGTATCAGCAGAGACCAGCGGAATTAAGGAGCAAACCACAATAGTATTTGTAGTTTTAGCCTGTTTGTTCTGAAGGTGTAAAGCTACACTTTGTTTGACAGCCTCCAGTCACACCTCAAAATATTTATCATTTAATTAATATTTACCACCATTACTCATTGCTCAAGATTTCTGTTTTGTTGTGCATATTTATGAGCACTAGGGATTGCTCTTGTGTGTATTCAGGTCTGTGTCAGCTTATGCGTTATTCTCTAAACTCAGATCATACATATGCAGATATAGAAAACCTAAGGCTATTGGTCATTATTAATGGGAACCTTTTTGTCTTTTCTTACTCATTTTCCATTATTGATACATGGTGCTTTACTTCATTACGGAACAGCTGCACATCCATGTTTGTCTTTTCAGTTGGGGGGAAAACATGTCATTTTCTATGTACATCTGTATAGCGCTGTTCACACTTCACAGGAGCTATCTCTAAATTAATTCATAGTCACTATTTTTCACACTAGCTTACACTCCTTTCTCAGACATCCCTGGGATACATTGTTACCCGATGGGAGTGTGTCTCTGACTGATTTTGACCTTCCAAAACTCAGCTGACCTCCGGTCCCTGAATGCCTTACACCAGGGGTCTCCAACCTATTTTCACTCGATAGCTACTTTTACAAAATGAAAATGGCTTAGAGCTACTCGAATACATTTATTCTCATACCTTAACCAAGACTGATAAGCTGTTGTTTTGAACCTTTACAAATAAAATTTTGGATCAAAACATCACAAAAAAATTTTTTTTGTATGTCCTTTTGTGTTTAGTGTGACAGTGTGCATTTCTGTCTTTTGTATTCTCTTAGTGGTGGGCTGGATGCAGTGCTGGGGTGAACATGTCCTGCTGCACAAGGACTGGGCCGCCTGTGAGTGTTGTCAGACAGGGGAGAAGGCTACGGCAGCACCCGCTGCTCGTTGAAAAGAGTGAGTGCGATACGCATTTTCACGTCAGAGTCTCTAGAATTCTCCAATAATACCAGAAAAAGTTTCGAGATTTTTCCGTGGGAAAAAAAAATTGCCTTGAATTGAGGGGCGTAAATACTCCAGTGACAAAGTGGCTAAGTTGGCGGCAATGGTCACCGCTTTCTCATGTATCTGGATAGCAGAGCACTATCTGCTTAACTCAAATAATGCTTTTGTGTAAGGATTTGATTGGATATATGTACGTTTTGTTTGCTGAGTGACCACTCAAAGTTTATGTAGAATTTATTAACCGTTTGGCGAGCTACTTGGAAAATGGTCACGTCCCCCCGGTACTTCCCAGGCGACATGTTGGAGAGCCCTGCCTTATACAAACACATAAAGTGAGCAAATGCTTTGCTGCCCACATTCACCCTGGTAATGGAAAATATTAATGTTCACTGGAAACATGAGAATGTTTTAGTGCATCTTTACATTAATCTGATGATTTTTATACTTATTTCGGTGCTTTAATTTGTTTTAACTCAAAACCTTTGAGTTTTCAGTATGAACATATTGTGAAATTGTTCTTTTTTTATGACATACTTGTGGCCTGTCAGACCACATTGAAGCCCCCCTCCATGCATCAGTAATACAAGGCAGGCCATTAAATTTTAATATTAAACTGTAATTTTGCTGAGTATTTTGTTCTGGCGGGAGTTATACTGAGTAAATATTCAGTTCCCTATACTATGACTGTCCCCTTATATCTGATAGAATCGTAACCAAGGTAAGGGAGTCAGATAAAAGAAGGAAATAAAGGTACAGCGCTAAAAGCAGTGAAGTTAGTATTATTTTATTTTGAAATGGGGAAAAACTGTTTTTGTAACCAACAAACTATCAAATTCACAATTAGTTATTAAAAATGTTTCTTTGCCTGAAATTTTTTGTATGTCTTTGTCAGGGGGTTGCAAACTTGCAATATTGGTATGAATATATATGTTTTGAGTAATATTGTACAGACTTTTGATTCCTGAACTGGACCTTTCAAGCATATTATATATCTTGGCAGTGCACCACCCACAACAAAGTGTCTTACTCTAAGAAAACCCACTTTACAGTTTAGGCCCTGAGGCACTTGTAGAAGTTGTTGGGATTTGTATGTAACCTGAGAGAGAATTGTCTGAACATCTGAGGATGTATTTGTTTGCTTTTGAAATGAACAGCAATTCATTTTTGCTTTTATTCTGTCTGTAAAAATACTTTCACTTGAAAGTTTGTACTAGAATTTGGTTTTAACATTAGATGCTTGCATGTTGACACCTTTAACGGCTGCAAAACAACATTTTATTTGGTCTGTGTTCACTTAGTCAGACATAAAATACCGTCACTTTAACTCTAAAAGTTCCCAAAATGAAAAGAAAATCTTCTTTATTCTAATTCACATGACATTAGGTCAACTGATCCTGCTGTCATAGAGACTTGCCCCCTTTGTTTCCTCTGTCCTCCATTTCTTTTTGTTTTCCTTTTGTCCTTTCCTTTTGCTTGTCACATTAGTTCCCTTGGCATTTGGAAACAATATCAATTTACCACTTCAAGTCCTGCAGGACACTGTTTTGTTTCTCTGCTAATTTGTTGCTCACTGCGTCACCTTACCACCTCTTCTATTTCCATTTTCAGCCTCAGTTTGTCTCTATCAATGTGTAATTCCCTGTATTGTTTTTTTCCCGATTTTTTTGTCTCGCTCTATGCTTTTTCCTCTCTATCTTTTTTCATATTCAGTACTCATGAGGTTCTTTCTTCGCGGACTTCTCACCACTATCTCCTATCTGTGTTCCTTTTTTCCTCCCAAGTTGATGAAAATCCTTCTCAATACACATATTTTCCTTTTTTTCTTCCCCTTGACAAACACATTTTTACCATTTGTATTTTCCATTCAACTGTCTAATAAAAACCCCACATGTGGTTTTCAGTGGGTCTTGGTGTAGCAATACAGATACATCAGTAATATTTAGTTACAGTTGGAAATGTGATGCTGTAAGAGTTTTTAGTGCAGCAGTACATTTTTTTTTCTTTTGTCTGCTTTGTTGATGTGACGTAAAATGATAGCACTGCGTCACTTTTGCTCATGCTTCTTTTCTCATCTTACATTCTGCTTACACTCTGTTATTCTAGTTCTTCCTTTCTGCTCCCTCACTTTTCTTTTGCTCACCTCAGCTGTCTACTTGTACTTTCTTTCCCACATTCTAGTTTTGTTTTTCAAAATTTGCTGCACAAATTTAACCAAAGCTTTAATCAGCATGTTTGGACTGAGAGCTATATGTTCCAAAAAAAAAAGTTTGTAAAAATTGTACAGGTGAAGCTGTACACACTTTTCTGATAATTCTAGATTTCATATGGGTTTACTGAAAATGCATTTAAAAACATCTTGGCTCTTTGTTATTCTCTCTTCACAATAACTCTGTCTCTGTGCACCTAGAATTAATACAAACAAAAGAATCCTGATTGAAAGATCACTGTACTGCCAGCCCATGTGGTTTTCCGTGATTGAAGTTCTCTTATTGTTGTTGGCATGCCAATTTAAATTGAGCATGCTTGTTTGGGTTTGTGCTCTGTGTGTGTGTGTGTGTGTGTGTGTGTGTGTGTGTGTGTGTGTGTGTGTGTGTGTGTGTGTGTGTGTGTGTGTGTGTGTGTGTGTGTGTGTGTGTGTGTGTGTGTGTGTGTGTGTGTGTGTGTGCGCGCATGCATGTGCTCTTATGTAAGCTGCAAAAAATGGTTCACCTTTGTGTTATCAATCAGTGGCTACATGCAACCCTACACCCTCAGTACTGTTGGTGAATGGGTTTGTGAAATTGGAATGATTTTTTTTCATAAAGGCTCTCTGAGGTTTATGTGACTTTCTTTTGTTCATACATACATAGCTAGATAGTAGGTGTCAGCTGTTCCGCATTATTATTATTTTTTCCTAATTTTCCAATCAAAAATAATCATTTTATACAAGTAAACAATGACAGTTCTTGTTCATTTGTGAATTTCGGTCAGTATGGAATAAATATGATATTATCTAAACTATAAGGAACATGAAGATGGAATCGACACAAGTAATGTAATACAAAATACTAAAGAAATGCAAACTGCACATCTAAATGTGAAATTATCACTATCTCTAGTGTCAGCTCTGGTTTACATATCAAATATCTGCAAACACTTTCATAACTACGGGTGTAAGGTAGAGGTCTGACCCAAAACAAACCCATGTGTACAGACCCAAACTTAACATGCAGAATTTAATTTTCAGAAAAGAGGACACAAGGAAAGCCAGACCGGACTTGGACAGTACTGTTATAAATCCAGTCCAGTAAGTGTTCTCCATGATGCTCTCTATCATGCTGATTTCAGCTTGATGCACTGTCAAGAGCAGCATTATCATTATTCTTATACTGTAATAATTTCCCTGGAACTAATGTTACATCATAGAAACTAAAACAGACAAGTACAGTATAGAGTCCTTTTCCCATGGCTTCTACAAAACAAGCCCACTTGGGTCTGTTGTCTCGGTTTCTCCACTACAAATGGACTGCTGCAGTGTAATGTAGATTTAAAAACTAGGAATTTAGATTTAGATCAGAAATTCACACATGCTTAAATTTTCAGAGGGCAGAATTATTATGAGCCTTGTTTCATCCTCTGAAGTACCAAAATATCGATGCCTGACAAAAAATATTTGGAAATTGATAACATATGTTTGTATTGCGACATAATGTGAACTGACAGCTATTTGTGACTGCAGTAAGCACTTTCCTACTCTCTCAGGCACACACTTAAGCACACACTTTAACACTCAGTGTTAATCCACAACGTTGTTTTTGTTCATTTTTAGGTGCTAAGCTCATTTCATTGCTGAGTTTGTACTGTGATATCACTTTAAAAAACACATACAGACACAAACAATCACTTGTCTTTTGTTTCACCACTATAACATCTGAGTTTTAGGTCTATGTCCTAGAGTCAGTGATCTCTGCCTTTGTTTTGTCTTTTTTGCATTCATTGCCTCGGTCTGGGCTACATCCTTACTATTCTATACTAATAATAAGGGGTAAAGTTTTTATATTATATTTTACATATTATTTCATATATATAAAGCATTATACACAGAATTGACAAGCCTTGTGGAGGGAGGTCGGCAACCACTTCTGAACATCACTTCCGAAGTGTATTCAGAAGCTGGAGAAGCATCAACAGACTGTGGGCATAAAAAGAGGTTTCACAAGAGGGTTCAAGATGACAAGTGTCAGAAAAGAGCTGCTTGACACTTGCATGATCTGAAGATTCTCAAATCTGGAACTGACATGTGGATTGCAAGAAATGAGAAAGCAGAAGTTCTGAAGGCAGAATGAAGGCTGCATCACAGCAGGGTGGTAAAAGTGGTGAAGCTTCCCACATTGACAACAGAAATACTAAAATATAGCAGGAGTGCGCCCGAATCCAGGGAAGTAGTGGAAAAGGTGACAGCAGAGTTTCACAGGATTTTAGATGTTTGGACATAATGCATTTAAGATGGGCTATGGAAGACTAGATGTGCCCAAAAAAGAAGCTCAATCGGGCACTGTAAAATGTATTTCGCATACCGCTAAAGTTAATACTTGTCGGGTTAGACACACATAACTTTTTTCGTCATCAGCTAAATGTACAAAGTTGTTTCTAAAAACATGCTTTCACTTTCTTATGTTTAGTTATTGAGCGATCGGCAAAAATTATGATTTAGTTCATGGACAAAATGCCTCATATCCTTCGCTTGCATACCTTTTGAGCACCTAAAAGACAAAGGTAAAAGAAAAATGATAATGTTTCATTTCGGTCCTCCTGTCTTGAGGGTTATCTGATTTCAAGGCAACTCTCTGGTGATATCAAGACTGATGTTTATACTGCTGAACTCTCTCTCCTCTCTAAATAGGTGCCACTAAAGTATAATCCAATAGACAAGGCGTGCAGATGCAACCACAACCACACACACCCCTTAACTCAGGACTTAAAAACTATATATGAGGAAGCATAAAGCTTTAACTTTAAGACATGAGACGGAGAAGTGAAAAACAAAGCTATACTGTAGGTCTGGGGTCTCCAGCCTTTTTTCCCTCGGGGAGCTACTTTACAAAATGAGAATGGCCGAGAGCTACTCATGTTTTGTAGCACTTTTTCCTCATAGCTTATTTCAACACAACCAAAATGATGAGCTGCTTTCCTGAACCTTTACAAAATGTTGCTGTCCACAACTCAGATTATGTATTGAAGCATCATAAAAAATATTTTTTCATGTATTTTTGTGTAGTTTGTCTGTCTGCATTTTTTTCTATTGTATTTTCTTACAGACTTTTCACATCAGAATATCAAAAATTTTCCAAAGCCACCAGCAAAAGTTACTAGATCTGTCATCAAGCTTGACAGCAGCGCACTGTTTGATTCAAAAGTAATTGTCAAATAACACTTTTGTGTAAGAAGTGGATTGGACCCTTATGAATTTGGTTGTTGGCATACCCATCTAAGTTGGTTGTCGAGTGACCACTAACATTTGACTAATCGAGTTTTTAAATTGCCTTTGACAAGTGACGTGTTTCAGATCCCTGCTCCATGTACATTAAGAGTAAGAAAGTATAGTGGAATATATAAAATAGAATGTATATGTTTAAAAAAAATCCACACGTCAATGACAAATACAGTACTCCTGCCCGCCACCTTCCTAGTAATGATTAGAAAATGTCTACATTAGTTGGTGTGGTTTCATACTGAGTCACTATGTATCTTTGGATTGTGGTGTGTATGCCATTGCATATGAATCTAAAATGCATGTTGCTAGTCACTGTGAAAGCTGGGCCACCAGACGAGGTCATACAGTCGATGTTGCTTCACTCTTTTTTTTTTTACTGCTTTACTTGGGTTGCAGTCTACTGTAGCAGGTTGGTTCTCAGAATTCCTGTTGCTGTGGAGTAGCTGCTTTCTACAAAGTTGACAGACTTATCATTGAGAGTAGGAAAGAGAAACCAATACAGTGGGTGGTGCAAAGTGAAAAGCAGGAGAAAGAGGGGGGCTGCTGGATGAACAGCCAGTGACTGTGTAATGTCTCCATTAGAGGCGAAGTAGTTCTTTATGGCTTTATGACTTGATAAATGAGCTTTAATGGTCAGAGAGCGAATTTTCAGGCACTCTGTGGGATAAGAGAAGTTCACCTGATTCTCTCTCTTTATGTCTCTCTCTCTTTGACAAGCACACAAACGATGTGTTTCTGCCAGTAAGGCCAACTAATCTGATACTGTTTCTCTTTATCTAAAAATTCAAAAGTTTAAATAGCAAGTGAGTGACGAATACATATTAGATTAAAATTGTTTTGAATTATTTGTAGTAGTGTTTTCCTTAAGAGTATCAAATCATTTCTCTGCTAAAACAATTACTTCAACATAAATGTAACTAACTATGCGTGTTTTCCCTTGACACTCATACTACACTGTGGATCCACCCAACACTCCTCAAGTTGTTTTTGAAATCAAGAACATATTTGCTCAAAGTCAGGTGTCAATACCCTGCTTTCAAGATATTAATGTTGTCTAAAATAGAGACTAGTAATGACTTGTTTATTTGAAATAAATGTGATTTGCTTTACAGTAGTTTCAGTTTAGTTTCAGAACTACAATTTCCTCTAGTTCTTAAACAATTTTAAGAAGTTTTTATGTTAAAATTGTAAATTAAATTGTGATCCTACAACTACATGAAGAGAACCCAATGAAATAAAATACAGTGACTATTTATCTATGTTTATTCAATTTTAAATATTTGTGTGTGGCAAAAATGCGAATACTTAAAGTAGGATTATCAGTTCATTTGAAGGTGTGATTACAGATGAGGTGTTTCAGTCAATGAGATTACAGTCAAGTGTGAGTCTAGGAAGTCCTGTCTTAGGCTGGAAAGTGTTAAAAAAAATTAAAAACATTTTAGACAGCAATATCAAGTACAAAAGGTGTACTTTCAATACCATTATTACCTCCCCGGGTAATAATCTAGAAAATAAAAAGCAATTCCAGGTAAATCTGTAAGAAACCTTAGGCCTCTCTTGCAATAGCTAGAATCAGTGTTCATGAGTCCCCCATCAGGGTAACATTGAACAATAATGTTCATGGTTGCAAGGAGGAAGCCTTTTCTCCATAAAGTGACCTTGTTTTCTAAAGAAGACGAAGGTTTTGTGGACAGATAAGACCTAAGTAAAACAACTTGGGTTGAATGAGCATAAGAGCATCTCATCTGTCAAAGAAAAGACCTGTGTTGGACCTGCTTTTCTACCTTTGGACCAAATTGATTTGCCATTATTTTTGGATATCAAAATTCTGCATGCAGATTCTACAAGAAAATGCAAAGTCATCCCTCTGTGAACTGAAGCCCCGCAGAAATATATCATGCAGCAGGACAGCACTGTAAAAAGCAGGAGTTCGGGTTCCAAAGAGAGAAGGAAATCTTATGTATTTGAGCAGAAAAAAATCTAAGTCCGGCTCTTAATCCTATAGAAATGGTGCAATAGGACCTGAGGAAGGCAGGTTATGCAGGGAAGTCAACCAGCATCCCTTAGCTGAAGCTGTTGTGTAAGAAAGAAGGATGGTGATGGTCTTGTTTTCTAGCATTCTCATATTTTCTCTATACCAAACCAATTTAATCATCTCTTTCCCATCAACCATTTTTTGTTGTCACCCCATCTCTCTATCCCTCTGTCTCTCCTTTTCTCACAGTTTAGAGAGGAAAGCATTTTCAAGTCTTTATCCCCATCTCCGTTGTTATCCCCCACTGAGTTTTGTGTGTGTGTGTCTGTGCCCCCTGTCATACTGGTGTCTATGCATCATTCCTATGTGTGTGCCACTTGTCCCAGTGTGTTTATGTATATTACGCCTGCAGTGATGCGTGACTAATTTAAAAGCTGGTAGTACATCTCTGCTCTAACAAAGAGGACAGCAAGCGGGGCAGAAAACACACACAAGCAATCAGACAGAGACACACACTTTTGTACTGCTGATTTTGTGGAAACATAATGCGTCTGCAATCCTCTTACCCAAATATTACCTTTCACAACAAAATACCTACCCCTAACCTAAGCCTGGTGCTAAACCTAAAGCTAAAACCAGGGCTTTACCTTCAAACAGCCCTTTAATGAGGTGTCAGTTGGTTGAAATACTGACAAAGTGACAACATTTATCACTTTCTTAAAATGTCCTGAGTTCCGTGCGACAAAACGTAAATTCCTTTTTATGCTGCTGCCGTACAAGAGTACGCCAAACACCTGTGTGTGATAGACGTTAGTGGGATTATATGTCATAGAAAGACACACACAGACCAATATCAATATACAACAGAAACACCGGACACCACGTACACATTTACACTCTGTGTCAGCACTGCAATGAAATGCTGCTGAAGCAGATTAGTTGGCCTTACTGGCAGAAATGCACATTGATGGGCATTGTGTGTGTGTGTGTGTGGGTGGGTGTGTGTGTGTGTGGGTGGGTGTGGGTGTGTGTGTGTGCGCGCACAAAGATAGGGAACCTAGGCCTAAAGCAGAGACAGAGAAGGACATAGAACATGTTAATGGTAGTAGCTGCTGTCACCAGCAGGACATGCATGGTAATGTAAAGGACAGTTTATTAAATTGTTTTACTGACAAACAAGAGGTCTTTTGGACTTATACACACAATATCCATGCAGGCAGTGTCAAGCTATTGGCAAACATTTTTAATGCAGCATTTGTTATTGTAATAATGAGTTGTTGGATGGAAGAGGAAGACTAAAGTCCCTGTAAATGTGTCACAATGTTTACTCTAGCACTGACTGTACATTTAAGTGGGAGAGGCCGTGTTCAGCTGTGTCACTGTGTTAACAAGACTTGGATGCACATTGAAATTGCTACCAAAATGAACAACAGCCATGCAGCTACCATATTTAAAGTTCTAACCCAACTTTTTAAAACCTCACGTCCATGCTGCCAACGGCAGATAAAATGATCAGTGGGAGATACAAAAACCGTAAGGACGAAAACGCACAATGACGAACATCTCCTACGTACCGTAAGTCATTTGACTCACTCAAGTTGGGTTGAGCTGCATCTGATCAGTGATGGAAACTACTCAGTCCCAAATTGCATTTACTTGCATACGTCAAGTGCGCTTTGCTCTGCTTTTTTCCACTCCCTTCCTTCAGGGGTTCGAGTTATTCACTACTATTCATCAAAAATAAATGGGTCCAGCTCCCTGCTGTCTCTGCATTTACCTCAGTTCTGTAATTTTCTGTTTGAGCCAATTAATAGCACCCTAGAAAGTAATATAACATATCGATAAAGAACAGCAGTAGTCTCCTCTGCCCACAGCGTGCCTGACCCCATTTTGAAAAATGGGTAGAATCATTCTGCACCACAGATCTTACAAAAGGACAAAACTTGCAACAATGACAAAAGTTCCAGAGGATTTCCTGATATTTAAATTGCTTACTTTTATGTATGTATATTTGTGTTTATAGCGCTATATTACACTATACTGTTGTTCTATCTACAGATGTTTGTCAGTCCTGTACAATTAATCAAAATGTGCGATGCACTCATGTCCTAAGCAAGTTTAAAAAGGTCTTGCATAGCTTTTAAAAATTTTTTTTTACAGAATCAAATTGTTGATTGCCCAGGGTTATGTTGGTGACCAGTTAAAAGGATCATATGGTAATTTAGGTTTGCATACTGGGTCAGGCTCTGCTTTAATTACCATCATCTGTTATTAATAGAACAGAATAGGTAATAATTAATAAACAACCCAAAATTAAAAATATTGCGCAGATGGACGTTTAAAAGTTGAATAGTAACAGGCATGAATGAGTGTTTAAAGCGATTCAGTTTGCATTTGGGAACTTTAAACTTTTTTCCAAAAGGTGAGACTTCAAATTCACTCTATATATTTATAGTAGGGATCTCTGTGCCTAAGTACAAACTGCTAATAAATGGTCTAAAGGAAGAGGTTTTCAGTTCTCCCCATCCCATTTACTTTAGTTTGGATTTTATTAGCCCAGAGAGATTACCAAACTGTGTCAACATCCCGTATCGGATTATGATCTCCATTGCTGCCGGATAAAACAAGACCATGATCTCATGACTCACACCAAAACGTCTTTGTAAATCGGCACTAACAGCGACTGTTGACCAGATATTCGATCTGGTGTTCCTACTGTAACAAAATGTTGGTTGTCCTGTTTAATGTACTTGCTGTGGTCAGAGTCGTCTGGTTTTCTTATGCGGTACTCAAATGAGACTGATTCGTGAACTCAACCGATTCTCTGTCCGTCAAAAAGCCCAATGAGTGAGCAGTTCACATCAAGCAAGGCTGCAGCGCCTATTTTTAAGAACGTGTGAGAGTGGGTAAACTGAACATTCTACTGTGGTATAAATGGTTCTATCCCAGTTAGCTGAGAGGTTAGATGTAGGAGGCCCAGACTGTGTGGGAAATGTGTGTAAAGCTATTACAGCTGAATCGGCAGAGCCAGAGGAAGTCTGTTTATTCATAGAAATTCTGCTCTTTAGCGGATGTCCTTTTGTTTGATTGCAAAACATGTTTCATGAAGTGCATCAAAATGCACGTCCTCTTTTAAACCATGATCTCCTGTGCTTCCTCGGAGGCACAGGAAGAAATCATCTTCATCACAAGCAGTGCAGTGTAAATGAGCTGGAGAAAAAAGGGAGCCCATAGTGTCTGGTCTCACCATAATTTATACTCGGTATGAGGCTGAGGTCGAGCCCAAATACACTACAGTAGTTCAGTGTGTAGACTAAAAGCCCAGGAGTCACCCTGTTAGCAATGTCCACAGAGTAAAGTCTTTAAAGAAATACAATGATTAGCAAAAGTATAAAATTAAAGTGGAATGAAATCAGAATAAACAAGAATTGTTAAACAGAATACTAACCTAGAAACTAGAAAACAAGTATAAAAATTATATAATAATAATAATAAGCAACATTACAATATTTTGACTGATTTCTTATTTCAATAAGTTGAATAATGATTAGGTTAGCGATTAGCGTTTGCAAAATGTGCTTGTATTTACATAAAAAGATGTCGGATTATTATGTACTTAAGCATTCCCCATTGCCTTGTACTGAAATAGCTGGGAGTGAACATAATATGATACATTGACACGAAGTCCCACTGTTTACGACGTCAGCCCATTACACACTCTATTCCCTCAGCTCTCATTCCTCAATACTAATCTGACGAAGCATCACTCTGATGATGAGCACTGGCTCAGTGTGTGCACACATGTGTGAGTACTCAAAACTGTGTGTGGTTGTAGCGGCGGCTGAACATGACTGTTTGTTCATGTGTGCGTCTGCCTGTATGCTGGGAGGTTGCGAGAACAGCCCCTGTGGAATAGCAATCAGCAGAACAAAGCAAGTGTTGAAAAAAAAGAGAAGATGAATAGCTGTTGCAATAACACATGGAGAGGGAGAGCGGCTATGTTGACAACTCTAATTAAAATCCCGCCCATTAGCTCAATGTTAATTGGATGATTTATTCTCCCGGGGGACTGACTGACAATCAAGTGATGTTACTTGTATGAAAATGGATGTGATGATGCTGATCTGATGTGAGATTGACTAAGTAAAATTTGTCATAGTTTTGATACAGCTAATTCCCATAACTCATCAGCCAGTCATCATGTTCACAACAAGTGTTGTGTGCAAATGCAGATGCGTTGGTGGAAGTAGTTCATGGATTCAACACTAACATATACCTACATGAATATCAGGTAGACAGACTCATAAATCAGTTGTGTGTGCTAAAGATTGTTAATAAATCAATCAGTACTAAATTGAGTTGTATATCGTCATATTTGTAGGTAAGAGTTATTACAGTAATACTATTTAATTGTTTATAAAAACACTAGAAGTAAATCCCATCCACATTCTGTGACTACTGTGCTATAATGCTTTCATACCACTAGCTGCTACTTATTAGATTATGTTACGTAACATTAGGATGATCCCTGTTTGAGTTATAAATGATTCAAACAATCAAAAAAAGGACAAACGAGGAAAATCTAAATTATTTCCTGTTTAAGCTCTGCTTATGTGGTCTATGATGCTTTCATATGCATGACAATAATGGAGTTTGAAACAATTATAATTTTTAATTAAGACAACTGAGACTTAAGCCCGGCTATGATTAAACAGACTTCATTAACTTACCAATTTGCATTATTACCCACATTAAATTTGCATTAGTGTTAGTTGGGTGTAGCTATCTTCTACAAAGGCAACACATGGGTCAAAATAGACAACTTCTTCCATAGATATGAGGGACTGTGTGTGTGTGTCTGTCCATATACCCCCAAATGACATTCATGCTTTTAAATGTCCTTACAAATGCACAAGGATGTGTAGGTGTGTATACACTTATGACTATCCAGCTATATTGAGAACCAGTTTGAGATTTAGCTTATATTTAAGAAAATAGCATACAGTATTTCTGGTCCCTCATATGATCAGACCAGTCAACGGGCTCTTTGAGGGTTGAGGCATGGTTTCAAGGTTCAGGTTAGGGTAAGGGAAAGGGTCAAACATTTAGTTGTGAGGGAAGAGTGAGTCGCAAGGGAATGCACAATGTCAGCTAGTGTCCTCACAAAAATGTGTGTGTGTGTGTGTGTGTACCTTTAGGATTGGCTGAGTTATTTAGATATCCCCCCAGTCCTTCAATAGAGGACTTCAAATTGATTTAGCTGAATTGCCTTTCAAAGCTACTTCAATTTCACCCCTATGCAAATTTACACTCCTCTCTCTCTGTCCATCTCTCTTTCTGTCATTCCTTCTCTCTCCCCCACTCACCCTCTCCCTCCATCTATCTGTCTTAATCACTCCCACCCCCTAACTCTCCTTTTAGTCATTCTTTCCTCTTGACTCCCCCGTTTCAGCTCGTGTTCTGTCCCTTTTCCTTTTTCCCCTACTGTTTCCTTCTGTCCCTAATAGTCATTTGCCTTTTTTGTGTCCTCCTACACTTCTACACTCTCCATGCCCACATATGCTCTCCCAGTAATAGTGTGCAACAGCAGCAGGTAAGAGGCCAGTCTTGCAGCCAGTTAGTCAGCTTGTCAGCAGAGTGTTTGTGTGTGTGTGTGTGTGTGATAGCAAAGCAGTGAATCATTTGGTTAGCTTGCCTTGTCTATGTCACAGCGGCGTGTGCATGTTGTGTGTGTCAGGTGGACTAAGGGACCTTGACAACATCAACACAATTGCAAGTCCATAAAATGGCGGCAACGTTTTAGCTTATGTACCTGGAAATTACTTCTGGCATAAACTGCTTGTCAGCTTACACACATTACACACACAGATATTCACACTAACATTGCCCTGGACACGCACACTCACACAGTGTACAGAGACACACTGACCTGTCATGTTGACAGTGAGGGTATCTAACTGATTCATGCACGCACATACTCTCTGTTTCAGTTTACACATGCAAACACATATTGTCTGTGAAGCACACACTCTTGTACCGTGCGCTTGCACACAAAACACACACAGTCTCTGTATAAATTTACACACACACTCAGGTTCTCTGGTGCTGCCTTGCTGCATCTTTTACAGAAGAATCGTTAAATTTTTTTGATAGATTCAGCAGTAGGGGTCGGACTGAGATAGTGTCTATTGATTTTATATTTGGCAGGCTGCGCTCTGGCCACTTAGTCCTGCAATATACCTTACTCTTCCTTTTCTCTCTGTCTGTCTCTCTCTCTCACACACACCATCTATTCCGGTTTCTCTCCTCCATTGGTTGTCTTATTGTCATACTCTCACTTCCTGTCATATTCTCTAAACCTAAACTAAAATTAAAATTTTTTTCTCATGTACTTGTTTGTCATTTGGGTCTGTCTGTCTT
Source organism: Channa striata (assembly GCA_033026295.1). Lineage (NCBI taxonomy): Eukaryota > Metazoa > Chordata > Actinopteri > Anabantiformes > Channidae > Channa > Channa striata. Next base: position 20,397,688 of record CM065178.1, read on the forward strand.
TTTCTTACATTCATGTGTCCCACTCCTTTTCATTTTACCCTTTTAATTCTTCATATAATTTGCTGAAACATTTTCCTTTTCATTTCACTTTCCGTCGGACTCTTTTTTTGGCCCCTTATGCCTAATTTCCCTCTGATTCTTTACCGGTTTTCTGCCTCCTCACCTGTTTTACATTACGTCCCTTCATCCCCCTGCTTCCTTTTTTGCTGCCTCATCTTTTTATTACTTTTTCTCTGTCCTTTCTCCCCTCTTCTTTAGTCCTTTGCACAATTTCTCTTCCTACCTACTTTCTTTTGTCCTTTGCCTGCCACTTTTTTGCTTCCTAAGATTTTCAACCGCTCCTCATTTTAAACATTCATTGCATCATCCTCTTCTTGTCCCATACATTTTCTCATTCATGTCACTTCTTAATCTCCCTTTTAACCATTCATTTTTCTCATCCTTCCTTACCTCACTCATATCTTCTCATATATTCTTTTTCTCTTTTCTTTTTCATTTTCCCCTTATTGTTTGTTTTTGTCATTATCCTGCTTTTCCTCCCTTTATAAATGAATTATACAAATAACAACTTTGCTGGCCATGAAATTTTTTTGTACAAATTGTTTATACCTCTTTCATGCCTATAACAATGTTAAGCAATGTGAGATAACGTAGAACCTCCGCACATGATGTGGATGGTGCCTTGACCTCCCCTTTACTACTTTTTAAAGGTAAATTATGTACATAGTTTGAGTACATCACTTTCAATAATGTTTGAGTGACATTAGGGCCAAAACATCAAATACTGCATTACATTTTTGCACATTTATGGCACATTTATACCAACTTGTCATGTTATAACTTTCCACCAGTGTACCTGAAGAGTTGTCCCTGCCAACTCATAAGCTGCAAGTTGTGGTCCATGTAGGACTTCAGAGAAGAACTGACAGCGACATTTGAAAATAACTCTTCATCAAAATGTCCCAACCTTTCTGTGCAAAGCCCTGCACCACCTCTCCCACATCAATGTCAGCAAAATACTGCCACATTTCGACCTTGACCGGGCAGTGTAAAAACAGCTTAAGATTAATTGCAAAACCCTTATTGGAAAATCTACTGGACCCTGGAGACCAGGGCCCTCCAATAATACCAAGCCTTCAGGAGGAATTCACTCACAAGCAGCCGTACATCCTACAAACATGGGGCTGCCATCGTGTGTCATTTAACTTGCAATGTTATGTTTACCTCACATGCCTTTTAGACTATCACTGCTGTCATTTCCTCTTCTATAATTTATGCATTAACAATATAACAAATTTCATTGTAACCACTATGTAAAAGTTGAAGTTAAAAACAAAAGGGCTGGTTTTCCACCTTGAGTGATAAGGCCTAGAAATGTACCTCGGTAAGTATAGTGATTTCAGAAATATTTTTATGTTCCGACATTTTACGCATAAGTTTGTTGAAGAACTAATTTTAAATAGGTACAACCATTATTTTTGTCCACAAAATATACTAAGTAGCTGACAATTTCAGCGTGAAAACTTGTAAATGCAAATGTGTTCAAATTTCAAGAATGTTAGCGAAGAAGTATTCCGATTGTTCGCAGTGACCCTCCAGATTGTGGTCTGGTTTATACCATTTGCTTTATTTATTCTTGAGATATGTAGAACTTGATTAGAGCCCGGCAGACAACGTTACAAATGGGATTCTGAATCAGATTGTTTCACTGCCTCAGTTTGCATATGTGCATTCATTATGTGTGACATGGAGTGAACTCAGGGTGTGTGTTTGTACAGACCTAATATTTGCTTTGTGTCTCTTTACTGTAGTCAGTGCACCATGACACCTGTTTGAACTAATTAACTGAGTTGACTGAGGTGATTAGATCTATATTCTAATACCAATATAACTAATCCTGAAGAGTAATGGACTGTCACTCTAAGCCTGCAGCCCTTTCAGTATGTTCACATAAGACTTGCTGCACTTTTCTTTGATTTGCTCCACGCTCGCTTGCTCTCTTTCTCAGTTTTTTAAATTAAATTTTTTAAGGTGTTTTTTTATGCTTGTTAAGTTTAAAGTGCTTATGTTACAATACAATATTAGAGATATATTAGATAAACCCATTTTATATATACTAGATATTAGATAAACCTCTTGTATATTAGATAAACCCTGTTTTTAAATGTAACTTGTTAACCTCCAAGCTGTCATTGCCTCGCACACTTAAGCATGTTATCTGCCTGATGGTTTTCACAACTTGTTTGTAGGGAATAAAAGTTGAAAGTCACATTTTGTTGCCTCTCAGAATGACGTTTCATGATTTACAGGACATAAAGTGCAGGAAACAGGCAGGCTGTGCACGAGAGATGGGAGGGAAAAATAACGTTCACATGGAAAACCCCTCTTCACAGCCTCGCAGCAGGCTAAAGCACACTCCGAGACCAGTAATCCTGAAGTCAAACGGCAAGTCACTCTCTGCCATCTGTCTCTGCATTCACTTTCCTACTCAACAATCCTAAAGATGAGAAATGCACCAAACATTAAGCGGATATATGATTTCCATTCATTTGATTTGGCTGTTGATTATCTCTTTTCTGGTTCTCAATCATGTGCCATGCTGCGTGTGTTCTCTTGGCTTCTGATTCATAGTAAAATATGTGTTTTACATTTCATCTCTGACATTGCCATAAAAAATAAGCAAAGAGGTAGGAAGAAAAATTAAAGCGTCTTAAAGGAGCAGCATAAATTTTTATACATGAATTTAATATGTGGATAAAAGTAGTTGTATGACATTTTATGATTGGCCTTGAATACTAGAAAGGCACAAATCAAAATACTGGTAATAAGTGAAATATTGTGTTGCCAACTGTGGACGTGTTCTCTCCCCGACAGTCAGGTCTGACAGAGATAGTGCTGAGCTGTTTTATAGGAGGTGTAGGTTCCAAGGTTCCTGGAGCTTGACCAATACAAGGGACAAAAAGTCAGGATAACTCAGCCTGTGCTGCATTGATTTTGACCTTCTTTTTAAAACGTGTCTATAACAAGTCCCCCAACTTTATGAAAGTGCAGTAGTAAATCTCAGGAGTGCCCTATACCAGGGTTACTGTTTGGTACTGGATCCACACAATACAAATGAAAGAATAAAATGTTTTTACAACCCTCGCACCCAGTGGGACCAAGCTGAATTCACCCAACTGTACGCTGGTCAGAAATTGCTTAGTCCTGTTGCGCTGTGTTGTTTAGTACAACTTTATTGACCAAAAAGAAAAAGAGGCTTGAATTAAAACTTCAAAAAGAGTTTCTCCTTCATTTTCTCAACACACTACTGCCTTCTACTTCTGTCTGACCTCAGTCCCTGACAAAAAGGTTCACTCTTCCTTCTCTCCACCCTCTGTGTGTCCTTTAAGTGTGAATGGAGGCATCTTGTTCCAGTCTGTTGGTTGTTCCTTATCATGCCTCAGACCAAATAAAGAAGCACAGGGCCTGACATAGCAATCAGGCAGCGACAACAAAACGCAAGGAGAGCTTTAGCCTTCTGTTTGGCTGCCTGAAACAAATGAAGCCAGCAGGGGTACTGGCTTACATCAGGGGACATCTTGTCGCCGATAATGCTCTCATTTGGAGGGAAATTGACCCTGGGCGCTGAATCTGCAACACGATAAGTTAGTCCTGCTAGAATGCTTGTAGGACTTCATTGGAACAAGAGAGAGAACCAGTGGAAGGAAGATGGAAAGTGGGAGAAAAATTGCAAACAGTGGCTTGCAAAGAGTGGATCGGCATATGTGTAAACAGACAGGGAGACAAAATAAGAAGTATCAGAAGCACTGTGATCCCAACTCAAGAGGGTTTTTCCCCTAACCATTTATGCCTTTATTTGATAGCTGTTGAGATTTTGAAATATTGGTCCCCAGTCAGCTTCAAACCTAGGAAGCTGAAATTATGTCACATGGTCTAACCATTCAGCTTCCAGTGTGCTCCAAGAGTGTATTTAATAATCAAGTCGTCGCTCTTCTCCTTCAACAACTCTCACGTGGCCCTTTGTTCTATGTGTCACTTAAAGTGCTTTAGATTAATGTTAAACTTAATTTGCATACTCGCAATCTCTCCCATTAGTCAAGAGGCTGTGCTAGAACATGTGCTAGTCTTGTTATAAAGAATGTGGCACTGCGTTACCCGTTGGGGGACATGGGCGCCATCTTGTGATCTATGCAGTCTGCTTACCTTTGGAAACTAAAGTGGTTAGAGTGTCTTTGTTTGGCTAAAAAAACACCAGATTGAAGAAACATCATTTACAACAACTAATGAATGATTTTTACTATCATTTAATATGATGCAATAATGATTATAACCAGAACACCTTTAGAAACATCATTACATGAACTATCATAAGGTTTTTGACTGGTCTGTTGACTTGGTAACAGTCTGGATTTTCTATTCAGAATATACTCTCATTCCGTTCTTGGGGTGATTTACTTTTTTCTCTTTAGATTCTACAATATAATGGCTGTACGATGATGACACATTTATCTAGAGGGTGGTGTTGCACTTTAGAGGGAACGACTTTTCTGAATGCATGTTAATATTCTCACAAGTGGGTAGATGATATTTAACTAGGCTGTACGAGTGTGTGGATGTTGTTTAAATGTGCTCACATGTAGATAAGTCAGCCTTCCAGTATGTCATATTTAACTAGTGGACAGGATGTATTTGCGAGTGTTTGGTTAAACAGATTGAGCGTGTCTGCAGTGTCCTCCTGGGCCCAGACCTCTGTGATCCCATTACACCAGTGCGCACCAGAATGTAAAACATAGGAAAAAGAAGTGTCATATCTCCAGAAAGAGGAAGTTCAATTTATTATCCTAGAGTTGGAAAACAATTTATTGTTTATATTTTACCTAGACATATTGTTTAAATGGTAAGGATTTTCATTATCAAACTAAAGGAGAGACTATTGAAGTTAAACACAAAAAATAAAATCAGCTCAGTTAATTTGTATTCAGACAAAATGAGAGGAAGCTGTACTGACACAAAATACTAAACAGTCATGTCTGCTTCTAAGGAAATGAGAAATGTCACTTGAAGGCATTTAACCAATTTAAAAGTAATTGATTTTATGTATGTATCTTGGGAATATATTTTTATCTATTATGCTTTTCACCTGTAAAATTTAAGTAACACCTGAACTGTAAAGAACTTTTCTGCTGTTGTCCTTTATTACAAATAAATCAACAACTACATTTTTACTTGCTGAAATACACCAGTAAGCCACAATCTTAAGACTAGCTTCTGTATTTTTTGAGTTTAATTATTTTACAAAGGTCATACTTTATTATAAGTGCTGCATGTAAGGTTTATGCTGAATGTCACCTTCAATTCAAATTTAGGGTTTCTTTTAACATAGCATTGTAGAATATCTACTGCTACTTAGCAGCTCTACTAAAGAAGCATAAAGTAAAAAAAAAAATCAGAACTTGCGTTTACTTATACTTTTTCTATTCTACTATTTGTCCAGAAAATGTCTGTACCGAGTGGAGGAATCACACAGGCAGTCATGTAGTTACCTGGCAGCCTCTTGAAGCTCTACAATACCAGAACAAAAATGAATTCATCTGCTTTTACAATCTATGGTCTGCATGATTTTAGAAATTTTCTGGTAGAATAGAAATTGTCACTGAGCTCCTTTTGCTTGCTTAAAATGAGTGGTTACTGAGGAAGTACACGCTGATGCTCTTAAGTGTTCTGCTAAATATATGTAACAGCAACGGTGGAGAAGACGAAGACAGAGAAAAATGAAAGGAGCAGAAAAAAGGAAATGCAATGGAAGCAAAGAGTTTTGGTGATTGGGATAAATTTCCATTTAGATAGGAGGGCAGAGTATTTTTCTGTGGAGAGAGAGCGTTTTGATGTGAATCACTTTGCAAAGTCATCATGGTAAAATAGAGCTTGTATTTTGTATCTGCATGAATTTAAATCCAAACTTTCAAGGAGTATATTGTAAAAATTTTCCCAAACCTTTGGACTCAACCTCCTGGGCAGACATCAAAAAGAAGCTGTAATGTAATCTTGTTCTGAGAGAGAGAGATTGAAAGTGAAGTGATTATTTCATTTTTGTGTCTTGAAGAAGCATGTGTGAGATTGTATTGAGGTCCCTTCAGGCTTTGTGGTTAACCAGCAATTTCAACATTTCCAAGACTGTCGTCATTAGCTTTCCTCATGTTCTTACACTGCGCTTTGTAAGAAGTTTTTTACTTTTCACACATAAGGACAAAGTCCTTGTCTTTTTGCCGCTTCTGCAAATATTTGCAAAATGTAAATGATCTGAAAGGAAACTAAAACTTTGCAAACCACGTGACGCAGAACAAATGCAGAAAAACAGTTTTTTAAAATCAACATAACCAAAACTAACATTCAACGTAACTGATTGGGATGTGTTAGTCGAACAAAATTCTGTAGCGAATGTAATGCCTGGATGGGTGGAATATAGTAGTGCGTGTTGAGTAAAGTGCAGCAAACCAATAAACAAAGGAAGTAGTTGAGGAGGATGTCAGGCCTCTTTTACGCCTTTTTAGAGATTCTGCCCAGATATCACAGATACAGGCAACCAGCCTTCAAGCTCCACCCACCAGATACCTGGAGAAATGAGGAGTTTAAAGAGAAAGGTCTGCATTACGAGAGGGTCGTCACACTAAAAATGACTTTTTTTTCCCCCAAGAAGACGTATATTTAAATAATGCAGAAAGGTGTATTACATGTTGACATTAGCAAACTAAAGTGTTTGTCTAAACGCATTTTCAAGCAGAGACATTGTGTAAAACCAGATAAAAAGAATGTAATGATATGCAATCATTATAAAATTGATTTTACAAAAAAATGAAATGTTAAATCTGAGAAAAGTAATTGCTTTTTGAAAAATGTATAGTATGTTGAACTTTATAGTTAATTGGAACAGGTCAGTATCATAAGTGGGAATAAGAAGTGTTTGAAAAAGTGTTTCAGAACTAATAGCGTGTTAAACGCCTTGAGAATAACATTTCTCAAGACAACATTTGCACAGACTCAGAACCGTCACCTACTGAAAACATCTAATACAATAAAAGGTGAAAATATCAACAAAGGACATTCACACTTTTGAGCAGCTGAAATTCTGTATCAAGCAAGAATGGAAAAATGTTTTCTCCCGACCTTCTAAGGTTCCAAACAATGTTGTTAAATGAAGAGGCAATGCAGCACAGTGCGGTCACATTTCTCAGTTTTCACATTTGTTATGACTTTGCATTATTCACAATCAAAGTATCACTGTACGTAAATATTGTACAATATGTACTCTGTGCAAATATGGTATGTGTTTGTCCAACATGAAGAGTTACTCCACCATCAGCAGCTTTAGGGACCTTGGGGTGTCTGTTTCAGTGACATCATCATCAACCTATTGATGCACCAATCGATGTCCTATATCATCCATCAACACTACTTTACAGGGCTTAAATATTCATCATACGTTGTGTTACATAAAAACTAGTATCACGGATTTCATTGTGTCGTCCGACATGTTTAGATTAAAAGGCTCAGGAAAGGGAGTGTAATTATGCAAGTAAGCAGATAGGATAATCAATATTGAATATATTATACCAAAGAATGAAAAACAAAATTAAAGCCAGTCTTGCTTGAAATTATTTGTCAAGTAATTTTCAGATGAAGCACAGTGACTCTTGAAGAAGTGTTAAGAAATCGGTGCTTGTCCCCTTTTCAAGCACTGAACATGTGGTTCCTCTGTGAGTAACATACTATCGCAAATATGTGTGAACATATCCGTTTGCAGTCTGACTTTTTAAAAATGAACCGGAACTAAAAAGTCTTTTAGCTGCTTGTAATTGTATAAACAAATAAAAAAAGAAAAAAAGAGAGAAAAAGCCCCACAAACATTAAAGTATCTAAAAATGCACTGCCACAAAGCTGTGAAAAATTAGTTCTTTCTGAGGTCATGATAAATTGACCTTTTGGAGGATGGATTAGTTTTGTTAAATACCTTTTTATCAAGTCATTATGTTTAAATCTTTATAATTATGCAAATAAATTTTGTTTTTACCCATTAACCTGAAATAATTATAAAGGCACGTCTAAATACGATAAATTGAAACTGAGTTTAGTTGACTAGTAAAATACAGATGTTTTCTTTCTAATTAAACACAGGTTTATTAACAGGATTTGAAAAGAATGAATTATTGTTTATTGGTGAGATGAAAATAGTGGTAATAGAAATAAAATTAGGTCCAGGCATTTTTCTTAGCGTATTAGCAGTTTCTATGTGGCAACCCATAATTTACATAATTTACCATCATATTGCAATTATACCATAATTACAGAAGTGATGAGGCAGTAATTTACAGAGTTGCCACGAAGTGAGTATAATTAAGGAGTTTGATATGCATCTGTCAAGTTTCAAGGTAGTTCTGTCATTACCTGCTCACTGCCTTTGAACCTTTTAAAACCTAATATCTATTCTGTTGAATCTTCCACACTACTTATAGAGATAAATGTACAACACGATGTCTTTGATTGCTCCGGACAATCTCCATGTCTTCGTACTGTACCTGCATTTAAAAAATGAGGGGCTTTGAATGCATCGTTTCAAATTCTCTCTATTCTTAGATAAAATATATGCTTCCTTTGTCTTCGCTGTTTCTTTCTCAACTATAGAAAGTTGGAAAAATGATTCCCTTTGCCTGATATTTGAAAGTGGGAGAGTGAGCAATGTAGAGAGATTAATGCATCAAATGATAACAATCTCCATACAGTAAAAGCCTCATTTGTTGCTGTTAATCATTGTGTGTGTGTGTGTGTTGTGTGTGTGTGTGTGTGTGTGTGTGTGTGTCTGTGTCTGTGTGTGCGTGCGGCCTTTTAAATAATGATGATGCCATCATTTCTTTGTTATCTGTGTTGAAAACCAAGAGGTTGGGGGGTAGGTTTTGAGCTGGGCGAAAACACCTAGTGAAACAAAGTAGAGAAGGTGAAGTAGTCTAGGAAAGGAGAAAGGACTGATAGGCTTCAGCTTTATTGGCTAATAAATCGTTTGGTAGCTTGGTAATAACAAAGTAATTCCATTGTTTTTTATAGACTGTAGATATCATTTAATGAAAACACTAAACCGTTTTGGTAATTCTTCTGCACCGTTGGGCTATACTGCCTTCACTTCCCCTTTTCTCTTTGATTACATTACATTAAGTCAAACCGAAAACGCGTGGTGAATTATGGTATCACACTCATACCGTAGACAATGGCCATGTTCGCAAGGAGGCACAGGAGGCCATCCTGAAGCTGGCGTCGCAGTCACCCTTCAGCTTCACACCAATCAAAGCAAAGCAAGTTATCAATATTATTGTTAGGTTTTTTGTTATTGACATCACTGTTAGCAATTTTAGCAAGTTATACTTTTATACTTTTATTAATTATTATATTCAGTATATATACATTACATATACTGTATCCTGTATATACTAGACTGAATATACTGAATTCTGATTTTTGCCTTAACTGCTGCTGTACGATGGAAATTTCCTCATTGTGGGACGAATAAAGGTTTATCTTACGTTAGGTTCAGTTTTAGTAATTAGAGAGTATTCAGTAAGCATTTTTATAAAAAAAAAAAAAAAAATCCTTACCACCACAAAAGCAACGTAAATATAAGTTCTGACAGCAGGCCAATACCAAAATTGGAGCTCTGTGTGATGGGGAAAAAAAGGAGGGATTTTGAGTTTTCAATATTAAGTCTGTATGAAAAGAGTAGCGCAGCTGTACAGTATCTGCCTTACCTGCGTTTCCGTTTCAGTCATATTAATTAACGGCCAGTGTGGTGTGAAAAATCTGCTGATCATGAGGAGTCGATATTTCAAGACTAGACTTTATTAACATGAACAACAGGCTCAGTTTAGTTTAGCCTGTAAAGCTTATTACACATACTGTAAAAGGTCAGACAGTGATTGAATATTTGAACCATTTAGGCTGTTTCGGGACAATACGCATCAACTATATGATTGGTCGTTTTACATCAACCCTGTATTTAACTAAAAACTGGACCTTTCATCTTTTCGTTGTTGCTGCAGTGGATACAGATGCTTTGCTCTGTGCTGTTTCTGCCTCTTTATCTAATATTATTAAAAGTTCCCTTCATTGGTGGCTTTAAAAATAAACTTTTATGATGTTTCAGACATAACCTTTGTTTTCTCTGCCACAGATGCTGTTTACTTGTTGGAAACAGACTGTACAGTGTCTGGTTTTTTTTTGAAAGTGATACAGAAATGTTACTGGACCTGACCTCTGAAGATTGCTGTCAGGTTAATTTAAAGTAGTGGATGTCTGAAAGGGACTAAAATTAAAGTCCAGTGGCAAGAATGGCTCTGGTGCTCTACTGTATACTGTACAGGGTTCCATGTATGTATTATTTATATAATTATTTTGGACATTCAAGTGAAGTTTAACATTTTAAAGTTGGAGGAAGATGGAAATTGGAGATTAAATTTTTGCATCGAGTAGGTTTAAAACTTTCAAGGAAACTCGATTATCAGATCAACTGTAGATGAGGCAGTCAGATGATTGAAAAGCAGGGAGGAGGTGTGATGGTTTGAGTTTGGGTGTCGACAAAACGGGAGCCGCCATAGTGCGAGCTTCAGAGAGACCTGCTGCTGGAGTTGTGATAATTTCATTTATTTATTTTACTGCAGCGATAACTTTACACAAGCCTTCTTTGTCAGCCTTCCGGGGAATGTGTCTGCTGATTGGGAAAGCTACCAAAGCAAAATAAGGAGGTGGAGGTAGAGAGATAGCATAAGAAGGACTGACTCTGCCTCCTCTCTTCTTTTTGTGGGATCCTGGGGCATTCTTATCACACTTCTTAAAATTATAGCAGAATTCAATGCCACTTCTCTCTGTATGTCACAACCTGTCTCACCTATTTAGTCATCATCCTTTTGTTAAGTTTTGCCTGTCCTTTCAAATTGAATATAAAGCTGTTTTAGTGCTTGTATATATGAAATCATTCTTGCTGTCTCCTTCTCTTATCTTTTATAATCTTAAACACTTCGTGACATTTGCTATTGGTTTTAGTACACATTTATCTTCTTTTGTGTCATATTTGTTCAACTTCTAAATGCTACAATGACATTTTTTGTTAGATCATCAAACACTGCAGTTGCATGCCATTAATTAACACGTTTCTGTTGGCAGGTTTTGAAGAAAAATTCCAAGCATTAAAATTCAGTTTTTTTTTTCACCTGTTTATGTGGTAAACAAAATTATTCCGCTTGACCTCTGACCTTTTGTCACTTATCTTCAAAGCACAGATCTTTATTCCACATCTGCCTATTTGCACAACCAATGTCAGGTTAACACGGTATCAGGTGCGTCCTGAGAAATTTGAGCAGGAATACTGCACAGGCATACAAGGGAAGTATCGGACCAGATACCCCATACTGGTCCTGGTTGTGCTTTTATTTCTGTAGCTTTTGTAGTAAATGTGAATTCTCAGCATTTTCCTCTTCTTATTGTTTTACATTTATACTACATTAAGTCATTTGGCACACACTTTTATCCAAAGCGACTTACAAGTGAGTTACAAGGCAAGCAAACATCTAAGCCAAGGAGAAAACGTCAAAGCAAAGTGTTATCAGAACAATTTATATAATATATAAATGTATAGGAAGATGATTTAATTTGTCTATAAAAAGAAACTAGAAACATGTTTAAAATCACTCAGTTTCTCTACAACATGGTTTTCCATGGTTACTATCACTTTTTGGTAGCTTCACCAGAAGTATGAAATATTGGTGAATCTTGTATAACATTCCTTTAAATTAAAAAACACAAGAATTCACATCCAAGGTTAAAGTTAGTTTTAGTTTATCTGTGTGAAAAATGCTTTAGGGCAAACTGTTTTAAACATACATGGAGACCTTCAGACAGACAGTTTAGACTGGCAAGGCATCTTTAAGCCATATACAGACAGGGTTGGGTGATGAATGGAAGTCAGATTGATTTTGGCACGGCCACACAATGTCCTCTGTGTATTGTGGCATTGAAAAGATCTGCTTCATCCTGACACCTTTGATTCCTGTAGATCCGCCCTTAGCTCTGAAGCTGGCTAACAATCACCGCTAGGATAAGAAGTTGGCAGGCAGCTGTAAAAAGAGGTGGAGTAATAGACAAGGGATACGAAGATGGTACATGGCGTAAAAAAAAAAAAAAAAAACAGCTGAGCATTTCTTCGACATATTTATGACACCTGGGCATGTGGAATCAATCAGGACTAATTGCTGTAGTGTTTTTGTGGTCATGTGGAAAAAAAAACATCTTAAAAGTAGATATTTCAAATTTGTGTCTGTTGCCGGAGTCTGATCTAGTCATAGTAATTCCTCTGTGTCATAGAGCTCTAGTGATGTTCAAAAACTATTAAAATCCCATTATGGAGCAGCGCTGTTGCACTGAATGACGTGTTCCTTCATTATGATGAACATTTACACTGTGTACCGTACATCCTTTTTTTTCAGATCAATGCCACATTCAGTGCACTGTGCCACAGTGCACCTTGTGTATTTGCGGTATTTTCCTTTTTTGAAAATGCATTCTAAAAACAGCTTTGCCCCTCTGTTTCAGAAAATAATTTAGATTTTCAGTTGTTATCAGTTGTTAAAGATTTACTTTCTATTGGAAATGAATGGGCGTGGTGCTGGAAGCCATGGATTGTTTAGTGAAAGATTGTGGTAACTCTTTTCATGGCGTTTGTTGACAACAAAATGTATAAATGTAAAATAACAATAGCTTTGGTCTTTAAGTGACCGCACAAGCACTAAGCATACAGGCTACTTGCTATCAGCTATGGTCTTGGTGATGTGTTTAAGTCTCATCGGCCCATACAAAAGACAGCGTGTGGTACCATAGAAGATGCAGCCTTTTACAATAACAATTTTAATAAATTGGCCTAAAAGAAGAATTGAAGGAAGAGAAAAGAAGTACAGTGCAGAGCAAGAACACAAGGGACTAAAGAAGCAGGCAAGCAGTGTGATCATTAAGCGTAAAGGAAAGGAAAGAGGAGTAAAGGTTGAACAACAGAGAGGGAGAATATGGTTGTCTAATCTCGTCTTGTAAATTGAATTTGACTTGAAGGAGGTGTGTTAGCCGTGGAAGCAAGGGTTGTTGATTTTATAGACCAAACTGATCACCAACGACATTTGAATCAGGTCAGCAGGAGGAAACTGTTTAGTCACACACTGTTGTATTAAAGTGATAAAGTCATTTTTTTAAACTGTGGGGTCTACGTTCTGCCAAGCCAGGTAGAGTAATGGGAAGCTACACCTAGGCACAGTTATGATAAGCTTTTAGATTTTATGTCATAAACACTTAGAGTGGGATAAGTCTCTGACAGACACAGCAAGTGCCTTATCAAAGATCACGATTACTAAACTGGTGTCATTTTGCTGGCCAGCATTACTCTGCATTATTCTATTACCTCTGACACTGATGGCTTGACTTTGACATTTCTTAAAGCCTTTTATCCCTTCTTGGCAATTAGGCCACCTACAACTGGCCAGGGTCAAACTAGCAGGTCTGTACCTTCAAAAGGCACATATTAAAATGAGGCTATATTGAACCGCAGAAAAAATGCTAATGTAGAAACTAGTACACTTACAGAATCCCTAGGGTCCTCTTTGTTTTCAACATGGTTTTCTTTACTTCCCAACCTATCGATTACACAAGGCCAAGCTTTCGCTTCAGTAAAATAGTCTCATCTCAGTTTATGACCTTTTGCCATTGAGCACATATACATACTGCACATACATGTCACAATTCTTTCTCTGAATTTAACCATCCATGGGGGAGCGGTGGGCATGGGGGAGTGGTGGGCAGCCACGCTGAGTGTCTTGCTCAGGGATACACCTGGTTGGTAGGCTGGGATTTGGCTGGGGTTACCAGAAAACAATGACGTTTGCATCAGAGCAGATTTCTTTTTTGGAGAAATGGCCAAATCATGAATATGGTTAGATTTTCACATCTGCTCTGCACATTGCCACATCTCCTTTTTCCCTTAGACAGACAGGGAACATGCAACCTCTCTCTATTTTTCTTGCACCAACTCTATTACTCTGCAAAAGATCTTTCCGCTCCCTTCTTGACTTCTAAACTACCCAATGACCCTACTTCTCCCACTGGACTCATCTTTAGTATGAACTATACATCATTTAATCTAGTCCAGTGTCAGGCAACATGATAGGTATTATGATATGGGGGTTCAATCTGTCATATTGTGGTACTGTAAATAAGATAATACATAGTGTTTTTTCTGCAATCTCATTTTAGGAAAACTGTGATGGTATGAATCACAGACCTCTATCTTAGGGTTTGGAAATTTGGGCAACCTCATCGTTCGATGTCATCCTGGTGTTCTGTTAGATTCCAAACAATTATATAATATAATATTCTGCCTCTTACTCTAGTACATTGTGTGCCAAACAAGTGCTTCTTTGCCCACTGAGCTGCAAATGAAACCTGAATCACAGTCCTGCCTGCTGGTTCTAGTCAAGGTTATTATCAGACTAACTGAACTGAAGCAGAAAAGGGTGTGTGTTAGTATGCAGCTTTTACATTTAAGATACAGTATGTTTAAGTAATTTATCTGAGTAAACTAAATTAAAGAAATGTCTGTGTCTAGAACTGTAAAAACAATCGAATACATTATAAAAAATATATTTATTTCAAAGTGTATTTCTCGTGAAATGTTTTGGTAAAAACAGAAATTGACGTATTTTCTGGAGTAAAGAGTTGAGTGCACTGCTGTGTGGTTTACATTATGTATAGCAATGGAAGATGGCATCTCTTTTGCCCTATTAGTACTGGAGAAAAACATTGTTGGCAAAATGCAGCATGGAAGCAGAATTTATTGAAGTGTTGTAAAACAATGCAGTGTCTTGTTTGTTAAGAGTTCATTACTCTGCTCCTCTAACTGTAGTTTCCTGGTGATGGTGAGTGGAGTATGGAGTATTCAAAAACTCCTTCCCCACCATGTAACAAAACTATGATCAAGTCATGAAAAAATCCTCAAATAACTTAACAATAATTTGTGCACTATGTTTTTTTTTTTTGTCCCTCATGATATGGGATTGTCTGATTTTGATGCATATTGTAAAATCAGTGTCATACCAAGTCAATATTGGACATGAATTGTTCCAGATATTTGTACACTGTTCAAAATTTAGTAACCAGTGTGGTGAAAATTAGAATACAAGAAAACCAAACCAGCTTTAAATCCAACCATTTTTTTTATCCATTCATATAGGAATCTCATAGTCATTAGAAGACTTTTATACAAAAAATTATGCAATGCATAAAACCTTTCAATGTCCTGCCAGAAGTTTAATATCCAGTGAAAACATAACACCAGAACACCACTGAACATTGCTAACCCCACGTTTGCAACAAATATTTTAAAGCATTAAGTTAAGCTGCCTTTGTTAAAGGGGCACGTGTTGAAGGTGAATAATCTGTAGCGGTCGATTGGTTTACACATGAAATAAAGTTTAGAAAACCACATCTTAAATATTTAAAGGTAACATTTCCAAGTGTTCATCAATTGTTAACGTTGCCTACACACTGTGACTAATTCATAGTCTCTGAGCTCTGATTCGTGGTAAGTACTCCCTGAAGCTTTTGGCACAGGAGACAGTGATTTTGAATGCGGCTACCCTTTCTAAAAATAAAAGCACTCAATGTGGTACTTGAAGTCATTTTGAATAAAAGTGTCTGCTAAATACCATTTAGTATATTGTATTGCTCCCATTAATGCAATATGGACCTTACTCTCTCACTGTCCATTGGCTTCATGCATTCCCAGTGGGCCATCTATCTGTCCATAGACCGCCACTTAGTGTCAACGGGGCCATAACTCGTTAGCCAAATGACGTTTAGACACTCAGCAGCTCTTTACAAAGGCCAGGGGTTAGGTGGCTGTTGAAGGGACACTTCACTCCTTCTCTTTCCATTTTTTATTTTAGTTTTTTGCTTTGTTTTTTATAGAGCTGTATTTTTGGTTTCCCTTAGTCATTTGATTCTGCTTACAAACAGTCAGCCCCTTTACAACTTTGTCTTCTTTTTTCTCTCCAAGGATCTGTAGTGTCCAGAGAAGCTCAGACTATGTCACTGTTTTATCATTTTAGTGTGACCTATGTCTAATTTTCACACAATAACCCATGATGACAAATGTAGCTAGAGCTGGAGAAGTGTAGCTGATTAGGATGAGTGTGGCTTCGGAAGTAGAGCAGTTATCCACCAACCCCAGGGATGTTGGTTCAATTCCCGGCTCTTGCTGAAATGTCCTTGAGTAAGACATTGAACCCCTTGTTGGCTGCCCCCTGTGAGTGTTGACCAGCTTCATGGCAGCTCCCCTATCTGTGAATGAGTGAATGCGAAGCAGTATAAAGCGCTTTGGGTACCAATTAGGTAGAAAACATATAATTACTGAAAACATTTATTTACCCAAACTGAGAGACTGCAAACTTTATTTTTTCAGGAATCTTTTTTTTTGTAATTCACAAGCTTTTCATGCTGTCCCGTTGTTCAGGTAGATCCTCATCAGATTGGATGGGAAGCATAAAACCCCCTTTTTTGTGTCTCCACAGATATTCTATGGAGTTTAAATTTGGATTTGACTGGTCCACTGAAGGACAGTCACAGAATTTTCCTGATGCCTCTCCAGCATTGTCTTGGCTGCATACATTTTAAATGCTGCAAGTGAAATAGATGAATCACAGTTGGTGTGGAGGAAAAGGACCGGAGACACGGGAGCTGGAGATACAGAACCAGGAGGAGTGCTCATTGGGTAGGTGTTAACATAGATTGAACTTGAACAAACTGCTACAATAGGTGGTAGAAACAAAGCATAGCTATTTATTGTAGTAGAGAAGCATATGTTGCTTGCATAAAAACATTAATATTGAAACTGCAAAATATTTTAATTGTCTGGCAAAAATGAATAGGTTGTTCCCTCCACTACCCCACTGTTGATCTTTACATAGATTCACCCAGACATGTAAAAAGAAGTATTTTTGCAATTTGTTTTCAGTAGCTCAGCCTGTGCCATGACAAAAATAAAATATGGAAAAAGAGATAAAGAAAAAAGTAGGAGGCGGGGTCAATATGTAAGACTGAATTCTCTTCAGAAAATGTGTGAATGTGAAGATCCGTTGTAGACATTGACAGATGAAACAAGGAAGGGTGGGGTGGGGATTTTTTACCATGGCTAGTCAAGCGAGACCATTGATTCAACTCCTCACTTGCTGAAACACAGAGCAGACAGAATGTCAATCAATCGGGTCTCTCTTTCCCACTTCATGCCTCTTTCCTTTTCACACGTCACCCGCCATATTCCTCCTGCTCCCTGGGCACAGTATTTGATACATCGTTTTAGTGAGCTAAATATTATATGTCATATTCATTTTCAGCATGGCTGCTTTGCTATCTTTTATTAAGGGTTGTTAATGGTGATGGTTAAGGAGAGGGCAACAGCTTAAATTGTGTTGTAAATACAGTATTTTATAAACTCTCCCTTCATCAAAAGAACTTTGGTTTCATCTGTGTACAAAAGTAACATCTCTGGAAGAAACAAACCACCTAGACCTTATACTTCCCCACAGAAAGTTTCTGATTTGGGGCAAAAAATAAACACTTGACGCATTTGATAATGAGCTTCTTAAATGCTCCATGATGACTCACAGCACAAATTTCAGAATATAACATTTCAAATATAATATTTCCCAACTCCTGCCAAGTCTGTCATCATGTTTGAAAATGAAAGCAATAAAGCAAATGCATCTTAGCCCCTGGATCAGAAAAGGGTTTTGACAGACTTGCAGAAAGTGCTCAAACAAGCTGATAATTAACACATGTAGATCAATAATCACTCCCTTTAGGCTGTCACAGTAGCTTTTGTCGCTGGGCTAAAATGCCTCACAAAAGCTTTTCCAAATAAATTTTGCAATGTTTTTTGTCATATTTTCATTTGGAAGGTCACACAGAATTCAGGCGCAATTGGTTGAGTTTATTGTTGATTTTCACAAATTCCTGGATGAACTTAATAATGTAATATTGTTAGTAGCTAGGACAAAATACAGTTTCTGAATGCTTTATACTTAACAAAGCAATTTCCATTTGCAGACATTTCCATCTCAGTTTCTGTAACACCAGAATACAATGACCATACAACATCTGACGTCTCACCATTGTTACCATCAGACAACTGATGAGAGAAAAACCTGTCTTTCATGCACACACCAACGGGGAGGATGAGATAACATGGTACAGTAGTTAAGCAAGGTTCCTGTTAAAGGAGCCAGTTTCTCCATCCAAAATCTTCAAAAAAGTGGAGGTTTTCTCACAAATCGATCCTGAGACGTGTATCCAACCAGAGGGAATGGAATAATGGGACATAAGGAAAAACATGTTCTAGCAACCTTCTGTTTGTTTATGTATTTTTTTTACAGCACCGCTTAGAGTTTTAGCTGAGCAGTTGCTACCTAGGGTCATCTAAAAGCTGGATTCAGCATGCTAACATGTTTGTAGATTGATTATCATGTTCACTGCATAGGTTTAGTGTTTTAGCATTGAAGGTTTTTGTAATTATTATTAAATGGAAAGAACAGCAGAGGGTTGAGGGATGTTGGTAAGTTTGCAGAATAGAAGTCGGAGAGGATATTTTGTTCAGATACATTCACAGTAATTCATCTTGTAGTTATTAGTCTCATTCAGGGTGGACTAAAGTGGTGGATTCACAGACTGTCCAACACGCAGAAATTGGAAACATTTTATACGCATTTGTTTCCCAATCACAGCTTCCCTCATACCCCATTTGACTCATTTTGTGTAGTTGTTCATCCATCTCTCCTTTCCTTTACATGAAGCCCTTGTCAGAAATGGAAGAGGTGACACTGCTGACTTCATCTACCTCTAAAATTAAAATGTTCTACTGAGTGGGTAATGCCATTCCTGTGAAACCGCCTACACAAGGCAGCGGGGCCAACTGCAGTAATTTAGCCAAAGCATAGACAACAGAGAACAGAATAAGGCCTGGTCAAGTAATCAGCTGTCTGCTGTTTTCTTGAGGGTAGCATTTAAAGGTAGCTTAAGGGCATGATGGGACTAGGGCCAAGGTAATTTATGACAGCACAACCTGAAATTCTTGACCTAATGATAGGTGATACTATAAATACTGGGCTGACATAGGATTGGAAACGTAATATTTGGTATATCCCACTGTGTATTACAGCATTAACAATGTTACTGTTGTGTTTTTGTTAACTTTTATTCATGGTAGTTCCTGCTTAAACCTAACCACACACAAAAGTGAACTCTGCAATCTAGTGGCCAGGATGTACCCACCCATCCACACTGGCCACCTTCTTATAACTTCTACTTATATATATTGTAGATGTGGCACTTTAGTGCTTGTGAACGAAATTCAGAAAACAATGACCTTTGTCATCACAACTGGGAAACAAAATTTGTAATATCTAAACAAAATAGGAAACACCATAAGGACCCAGAGTTTTATGTGTTGTTTGTTTCAACAAGACATCACTTGCCAGTGCTTTCAACAAAAAAATTTAAATCACCACTGGCATCATAAAGCCATACAAAGTTACTTTTATGTTTACATATTTCTCAGTGCTGTAGTTGTATGTATTATTTATTGTATTACAGTTAATGATGGGTTAGAGACAAAAAGTCTTGATTAGAGCAAGAATTTGTTTTGCGCTGAAATATTTTCCTTAGAAGCTAAAGGCGTCAATCCTGACAGAAGAATATGGGAAGTGAGGAATACTGTCCTGATTGTTGCCCTACACAGAGCATTGTGGCTCCCATAGCAACAGCACATTATTTCAAACTTTGCTCTGAACAAACACGGACAGTAAACTCCAAGTCTGCTAAAGGTTTATCGCACTTTACCGTAAATATATGTTGTCGAGCATTTGTTAAAACGACTGATGCTGTTATTTTTGGTGAGAGTACAGATTCAAAATTGCCAGCACATTTATGTAATGGAGTGTGCAGTATGTCTGGAAATGGATTTACTGCACTTCCTTTCCCTCCTTCTATCCAGTTTTAGCCTCACAGAGACTCCTTCTCCTTTCTCTCTACCAGTTGAGTCTCCTTACCTTTACCCAGCATTTAACCTGCTTCCTCTCTCTCCTCCCCTTCTGAGCTCCACGCTAATCATGCAGTAGACAGTTCCACAGGCCCCCAATTCCACTTCAAAGGGCAACCATTTCCTCCTTGTCTGTGAGAGGACCTGTCAGGCCTGCCTACCTACCGCATAGAGAGAACGAGATAGAAAGAAGGAGTGAGAGGGGATGGGGAAACAGAAGGACGGGATGTCAAAATAAAGTAATGGAGGAAGAGAAACGGACAAGGGTCCTCGAGGAGAAGCAAAAAGGCAGTTATGGTGCTGTGGGTGGCACTTCAGCAGATGAATCGCAACGGAACAGAGGTGCATTTTTGTTAAGGGTGTGTTAAAAGTATCTGTGTGCTTCTACTTGTTAGAACGAGCACACGTCAGCATTTTGCCAAACCCAGAGTTGGTGGGGAAAAATAGGGAAAAAAAACACAGACAGGGCACTCAGGACCATTTTCATGGTTAAGAAAAAAAAAAAGCGTTACCTTGCGATTTCTATTTGAACTTTTCTCCTGCTTTGCCTGCCTCTCTTTCTCTCTCGCTTCTTCTTCTCCTCCCTCCTGCTCGCACGCCTTTCCACCCCACAGGAGGAACAACCGAGAGAAGAGAGAGAGAGCGGCGCAGTGTCCCGTTCCTCCCTGTCTCATTTTCGGAGCATGAATTAAAGTTGCATTCCTTGCTGCCATTGTTAGGGTAATAAGAAAAAGTTATCTTCAAAGGGTTCGGGTGGCAAGAGAGGCGAGAGCCAGGGGGATGAGAGGCGAGGTGTGTGTGGGGTGTGTGTGTGTGTGTGTGTGTGAAGGGGTGGCGAGGGAGTTTGGGTAGAGCGGATTTTTTTTTTCTTGGGTCCTTCTAATGCGTGAAATTACACCTGCCACCTTCCTGTCTGTGTACTGCAAGAATGTGTGTTTGTGTGAACATAGGCCTAATCACACTTTTTCATATTTGTGTATGTGCTCATCCACATACACCATTGCTTGTATGTGGATGAGCACGCCGACACACATTTACCACCCCAGTGTGTGCTGTCTAAAGCTATATTTCTGCTAAAATGCTGCCTAACACTATTCTTATTAACAGGTCCAATTCCTATTAACAGTCAGTCCCAGATAGCAAGTTAATTAACTCTCTGCCCTCCTTCTCCCCGGGCTATCAGTGCACAGGTAGCCTTTCATGTTGCCACCAAGAGATACAGGGATGAATGAGAGGGAGGGGGAGAAGTGAGAAACGAAAGATAGAACCGCATAAGGGGAGAAGAAGAGTGAGAGAAGGAATGGATAAAGTAATAGGAGAAGAAAAGGATGACGACTGAGGAGAGAGAGAGAGAGGGAAAGATGAGGGGTGAGGGAGAGGGGTGGTGAGGATGGAAACATGAGCTAAATTGGATTTGGATGAGAAACCGCTGAGAGGGTTGTAAAGTGGCAGGGACAGTGGATAGAATGTAAGAGAGATTTTTTTTCTTTTTAAAATTTCTTCATCTTCTCTTTTTTCATGTTCAGCATTTCCACACCTGCTCAGAGCACAACGGGAGATAAAACAAATGTAGAGCGGGTGCTGGAAAGGTGAGCGCTTGGAATAATAGTGCTTAAGTTTTGATCTTTCTTGTAAGCAGCCTGACATCCGGATCATTGTGTTTTACAGTAAGGGACTAAGGGCTCCACTAGAGAGCTGAGCACCGCATCAGTTTAACCATGAACGAACGCCCAATGTTCTGATTTTTACAGTTCTTGTAAGAATCCAGAAACATCCTGGGTGCATCTTGTTGCCAAGGATCTGCTAGTCTTCGCAGTGAGAATAGTGGATGGTTGTTAGGCGATGCATGCGAACTCGGATTAGTGTCACTGTGCCGGAGCTTGTAGCCACAAAACTGATTCGTTTTGCTTAGTGGCAACAGCCATGGCGTTGGCACTTTAGATTGATTGTTTTTACACGGTAGAACAGCAAATGGGCACATAAATATTTCTTAAACGTACAAGTATCCAAGAGGTCGTATTTTTCTCTCATGTTTTCTCTTGCTTCTGTCAAAGAGATAAAAATGGTTTGCGTTCTTCTTACTATCATTCGCTAGTAATTAAAACCAGAGCAAAGTAATAACTGGAATGACTGCACAGAACAATGTTGTATGGACGGGTTGACAAATCATTCGACTTTACCAAACTTTAAGGTATCAGAACAATAACAACACACTGAAACAGTATCCCACCTCAGCTCTGGGCTCAAGGAGGTGCCTCGAGCACTTCCCCATACTCGTTTCTCATCATAGGCTCTTCTGAGTCATTTCCGCTTGGCCGTAGTCACGAAACAGCGAGAACCTGAACCTATGCAGATCGGCCACGCCCCTTTGTCCCCTGAGGAGAGACAGTGTAGTTTCAGAAATAATCTGTGTTTGTACTGTGGCAGCTCTGTTTCTTCATGTCCAATAAAACATACAGTTAAACAGTTAAAAGGAGGCCACTGCTGAGTACAGTCCAGCGTGGCTCATCTTCTCCTTGTGGTCCGCTGTACTCTTTGTCCGCAAGGCCATGCAGAAGTACCTGGACGAGGCTCTAGCTACAGGGCTTATCTGTTCCTCTTCCTCTATAGTGGCTGCTGGGTTTTTTTTGTCGGGAAGAAGGGTGGAGGTCTTCGTCCATGCATTGATTACAGGTTTCTGAACGATATCACCATCAAGAACCGGTACTCCCACTCATCTCCTCAGCCTTTGAGTTACTGCAGGGTGCAGCCATCTTTACTAAACTCATCCTTCGCAACACATTCTATATGGTTCGGATACGAGAGGGGGAGGAATGGAAGACAGCCTTTAACATCCCATCTGGACAATACAAATATTTGGTCATGTCCTTTGGTCTAACCAAGGCTCCTGCCGTTTTTCGAAACTTGGTCAATAAGGTTCTAAGAGATGTGGGATTTTATCATTGACCTATCACAAAGATTGATCAATGTTGAGGAAAAAAAACAGTGAACTTGTCAAAAATTATGTCAAGATAACAAATAGTCACAAAATGAAATTATGAAAATCAAAGTTTTACAATCTCCAGTTCTGGGGCTGTCCAAATAGCACATTTACTTAAATAATTCATTAATTACCGAAAGCATGCAAACCAGGGAACACATTTCCTTCAGAGACCACCATGTCAGTGCCACCCTGCTCCAGGAGGACAGGTTTGAGAAATCTGCAGACAGAAGGAGAGCAGGCAACACGTATGTTCAAGTACCGTGTTCAGCAGCATCACACTGAAAGGATTTGTTTTTAGGCTTGGTTTCATGTTTTTAGTTTTACAGGGCACTAAAAGTATTACAAGAAATTGATTTAGCAAAAATCTTTAAATCTTTAAATGCCTGCTGACCATCCGATTTACTTTCATTTAATTCAGTTCTTAAAAAACTGTGGAGAATATAAATATTTTATGTTGTTGCGGGTTTTAAGTGGCACAATGTGTTGCCCGGATGATGTCCTCAGTATTATCAATAGTAGTATCATATTGTTTATAATAAACCCACACTGAACTTGGATTTATTGATTTTTGGTTACTTGCTGCTCTAACAGTGGTTAATAGTCAATTTTTGTAAGCTAAGCTTTATAATATCCCTCTGTTTAGCATCCCAACACACATCTGTACCACCAATAACATACAGACCTCATGATTTGCTGTGGCAACTCTGAGCTTATGGAATAAGCTGAACGAGGGTAAAAAATAAGTTGTATTTTGTAATGACCAAGGAACTGGTGGATCGCTAAGGCAATGTATTTCCTCATACTACATCATATTTTTGAATATTACTGCCATTATTCTATTTAAAAAAACATTGCTACGTGAATTATTTATAATTTTACTCATCTTGCAAAACTCATTTGAATTAAAATACTTTTTTTATAATTTCACAACATAATGTTTTTTTTTTAAATTAATTTAGATAAATTAACTTAGACCTTTTAACTGGGTGGTGGTGAGTGGCCGCCCAGTGACAATAGGGTTCAGACCAAGGAAGTTTGTTGTGCAAGGAAGGACATCCGGTGTAAAAATGTTCCAAATTTATATGCGAGCTAATGCTGCAGGGACCATAAACTTATGGGATAAACAGAAAGGAAAAAAAATACATATATATATATATATCACAGAACCACTTTTATACAAAGCTCTTTACAATGTTGCTTCTCATTCACCCATTCACATAGCGATGGAGGCCATGCAA
Source organism: Channa striata (assembly GCA_033026295.1). Taxonomy (NCBI): domain Eukaryota; kingdom Metazoa; phylum Chordata; class Actinopteri; order Anabantiformes; family Channidae; genus Channa; species Channa striata. The sequence goes on from CM065178.1 coordinate 20,422,073, forward strand.
GGCACCACCCTGACATAGTGTGTGACTATGTTTCTGCAACAGCAAATGCCAGGACATGAGTTGAGGGTTCAATAAGTCCATACATTTTTATTAAAAAAGAAAAAAAATTACAAAAAGTATAGCATTATTGGTCATGCCAAATGGCAATATCATGTACTTCTGTCAAGTTTTCTCAGACTCGTTGACAGTATTGCAGAAAAATGCACCACCTCAAGCTACAGAAAATTGAGCAGCCAACATGAAGTGGAAGAGTTCAGACATACACACATTAGAAATGGCTCTGATATTCAACACTGTAGATTCCTGTGGGTATGTTTGTGTAAATGGGTGTCTGTGTGTGTCTGTGTGTCGGCCTGCTTGTATATCTGAGCGTATCCCTCAGGCCTTTTTTCCAGATCAAGGCCTTCATGGTCTCAGCTCGATGAAGAGGTCGTGACAGCCAATTAGCTCACACTAAATTGATCCAACCATCTGTGTGTGTGTGTGTGTATGTGTGTGTGTGAGAGAGAGAGAGTACTTCCCAATCAGTGCTCATGTTTTATTGGCAAAGCCATTACTCATTTCACTGAGTGATTGGTGCATGTTAAAATAGTCAAAAACAGGAAATATAGAATTTATGAAGAAATAAAATATATCAACTGTATAAATGTGTGTAAACACTTTCCAATACAATAGTAAAACAGAATTTGGAAATCTATGGGAATCTAATAATTTTAGTTTTCACATTTATAAAGATTAAGATGTAAATCTTAGTGCAAGCCATATTTCATTTCAGTTCTGTTTGCTCCAGGCGGTAGCCTGCAGCAAATCAGTGACAATGTAATGTTATTAGACTTAGCAAATTATTGTTTTTTTTTTCATCTGGGATGTTAACTCTGTACAGTTTTTGTAGACACTCTTGAGTGTCTAATTAATTTTTCACCTTAGGCTTTTATTTTACTTACCTCAGTAAGATTTTGTAACTGGCCTTAAGTTATAAAACATGTTTATATAGATATGACATTGGAAAATTACACATTATAGCAGGAGAAGGTATGTAAGAATAATTATGGCTGCATTTTCTTTAGATAAATCAGTTTAAAAGGCCAGACATTGCATTAATGTCGCTACTGTAGTTATATAGCGTTTCCTGCTAAAAGAAGTCAGAATTTCCTTTGTCCTGCCACATCAATTCCAGTGTCCCTGTTTGAGTGAACCATTTTCACATGGTTGGTTTGTGTGTGCTCTTTTATTCAAACAGTGAATTTTAACATTGAAGTGCTACTTGGATTCACTTTACCACAGATCCGTCTTCCTTTCATTCTATTTCAAAATCTGTCTTCAAGTGGAAGACTTTACATTTCCGCCCTGTGTGTGCAGGCTACAATGCAAACATTAAGACATTCACTTTTTTAAATGGTGCTTTTTGGTAACTTCTTGGTCAGTATTAATGCGGTCTGTGATGTCTTTTCCATACTTTACTCAGCCTCGTGGTGTTTCTGCCATAAACTGTAACTGGCCTCATTCTGGTAAACCAAGACACTGCCAAGACACAGATTTCACAATGTGTAGCCTGAGAAAGAGAGTGACAATAATTACTAAACATTTAGTTGTGAGTAAAAAATAAAGGCAGCACGAGCTGTGATCCTGGCCAGAGCAAACCCAAACTGAACACAATATGCTTCAATGCTGTGGCACATTTAGCAAACTAGACAGAATGGATAAATTAAATATAAAATTGTTTTAATCTGTGACGTTACTATGTCAGAGACAGTGGGATTGCCCTCAGATGCGTACGGTTTCTGTAATATCGTATGGGGGTTAAACTGTAGAAGTGGATCCAGTGAGTTTTACAGGAAAAGAAGGCAGCCCTGTTTTTCTAGCCATTATTTGTTTAGGTTTAGGCAAACAAGCCCCATTAAAAGTATGTCAAGTTTGCACAAACTATGACTAGATTATACAGAAGAAAACTTCTGCAGTTGTGTAGCTTCTATGAGGGTTTAGGGATTTTGTCATATATTCTTTTATACACCATCTTTTATAGTATGCAACTCATGTAGAATAATAGGTGTGGAGTCTAAGGTATTTTTCGATAAATGTACAGTATGTTCAATTTTCATGTTTTTTATGCCAGAGCCCATTCATTTCAGTGATGCAGTTTGACTGCAATCGATGTGATCATGTTGTCTTGATGAGCAAATGGATAGTGTTTCCTCCAAGGACACATTGGTTTTTGCTCTCATGTGAGTTTGATTTCCTTTAGAAAATTGTGATTTATGTCATATCTATAATTACCTTCAGCACCTACGAGTATGAGTCAGAGGTCACTTCATGATATTGCTAAAACAATGTGCAAATGACAAATCTTGTTCATTAGGTATTAGAATTCTTTGTTAAGGCCCTTTGCCCAAGCTGATACATATAAACTCAAACAAATTGACACTGAAATGTTTTGTCCTTTACACAATTTATCTGTGCTTTTAAAGCTTTTAAAAATATAAAGGTAATATATGCAAACATGGGACCTGGATCTTGGGTGATCATGCAGACTGTAGTGTAATATTGATTGACGTGGTGGAGAGAAGTATAAGAGAAGTTTAGATATGAGCTTTTCTTTTTAGCGTGTAAGAAATTACACACACATAGGTGTGTAAACTTGTTTAGACCAAACACTTCTGTACAAGGTTGTGCACGGCGATCTCCAGGGAGCCTTACCTTAACGCAGACAGCTGGTGAATGTTTGAGAGCATGGCACACTTTTTTTTGTTTTTGTTTTGTTCACTGTCCTAGTTTTTGGTTGTTTTGTGGGGAGTCGTTTCAGTCTGAAGGTAGTTTTCATCACTTAATTTGTTTATCTTTAAAATTCACTTCCTTTATGTGTCTTTGGGGAATTGAAATGTTGTGCACACTATAAGATGATGGATAGTTGGCACTTGGATGTTATGCTACTGTATACACTTGAAATGTGAGCGCATGTGTTATTTCCAAAATGAGAACATAAACAAAAGTAGTACAATGCGTGTGCATTTATTTGTTTCTTTCTCACGGGTGCATTGCTGTTTTTAAGCTGAAGCAACATTTAATTTACGTGTATTTTTAAACCTGATTTTTCCTACCTTGTCCATACTGTGCTTACTACTTCTATTTTTGTCTATTTACTTTTTGCCCTTTTCTATTTCCCTGTATCTCTCTTTCTCTGTCACACACACACACACACACACACACACACACACACACACACTTTCTGTCACTGTTTGATCAAACTCTGCCATTCAGTTGATGATCCTTTCAGCTGAAAGTGCTGCAGTAAATAAAAATAAAATGAAACAAGGGATAAATAAAATATGAGCATAATAATGAATAAATAAAGGAGTGACTGTATTAATAAGAACGAGTCTGAGGTATCAGACGAATAGAAACACCAACACACGCCACCATCGCCTACACATACTGCACTGATGAAAGGCTGAGGTGTGTGGGTTAGCAGACAGCCTTCTACTTTTTACCACTCTTTTTGCTGTCTCTATTTCTCTACTTCTTTTTGATTTAATCTCTGTGACTCATAACGGTATTCCCTAAAAAATATATATCTAATTATATTAATTTAAAATTGAATCATCTAAAAGTGAGCATAAATAATGTGCTAGCTAGCATATACTGTATATATTTCCCATTGATGTGTTGTGTGCCTTCTTTGTTTCTGTCCAACTAATATTGTGAAGAAATTAGTTAAACTGTTGCTTAGGTCATGATACATCACAGTAAGTGCTAAAATGGTAGTGGTTATGATTTAAAAAGTTTATAGAATTCACAATTTGTCTACTGCAGATGCCGAGTAGGGGTTTGCTGAAGGCCATAAAGAACCGTGACCTCCTGTCCATCTCATCTCAGCTTATGTGTATCTTATTCTTTTAATCTCACTATCAGAAGAACACTTTGAAATATTTTTTAACTGTGACTCAAATAAACTGATTAAATCTGGGAGGTCAGAGGTCAGGTCCAAGTTGCTGTGACCTCACTTCTCTCATTGTCGCCATGCTGTATCTCAGGAATACCTGGAGGGCACAGATGTCTACTTGGACTTACACATGAACTGATTAGAATATGAGTCTGAAAAGACATGCATGTGGTTATTCCGGTTTCTCAAAGCTCCAGGTAAAACCTTAGTGCAGTCTAAGTCTGAATGTCTGCACCCAAGTTAGAGCTTTTGACCCTTCATGGGTTGCCAGTCACTCAGTAAAGATGCAACTGGAACCTCTAGAGAGAAAAGTGAGACTTGAATATAGTTAATGTTACATGTACTTCAGAGAAAGAACTTGTATGATAACTCAAATACATAAATACTGGATTGTTTCTATGAATATATTGCGTGTAACAGTTATATTTTAGAAATAAAACAGTGCATAGGTAGTAAGACATCAGAGTTGAAAAAAAAACACCTTGTCCAATCTGGGGAGGTAACTGAATCCAACAATACAATCCTCCAGATGAAAACTTTGATTTTCCAGGTAGAGTGAGAGAGACATGCAGCATGATAAATTGACTTGCAGCATGATAAAGTGATGTATGCTCTCAAAAGACTAACAGCAAGCCAGCTATCTCACATTTAATACCTGTAGCTCAATACATAGTTTATCTCAAATGTGAAAATAAATGGAATTGTCCCCTTTTCAAACCGGCTCTGAGTTCACACTGCCATCCGAATGCAACACCTCTCCTCATGTGCCAATGTGGGCATTCCAAAACAGGCTGATCACCGTGGCAACGGAACAGACAAGTGGTGATTGGCCACGGTTTTTTATCATTCCTGTCAGGACAGGTGTGAGTGCTCTCACTTAAACTAGCTCTTGATTGGTTCAAACCGCTGGGAGGCCAACAAATTTCTAATCAGACTCTTAACATATGAAAAAAAAAGAGGCAAGAGTGGATTGGATAGAGAAAGAGAGGCAGCAGGGAGGATGAGAATACAGAAGAGAGAAAATGTAGATGAGAATGTTATAAACATTAATAGTATGAGATATCTACTTTGGCTTTACATACAAATGCAACAGAGACATAACAACAAACACCAATTTCATTCTTGGGTACAGATAACTACATGAAGCATATATATAATTGTACAGTTTAGAGCCGTAAAGCCATCTAGTGCGTTCTGTGTATATAGAGCTTTTCTTCAAAATGTGTAGCTTCGTGCTCCATGGAAGACTGCCTCACCAACTACGCTGCAGCCGCACCCACTCTCTCATTAAATCACTATTACTTTTTCCAATAAATTAGTAAATTTTTAGTTGTACAAGAGCCCAGTGCCAGTGAAATCCTAAATGTGTATGGTTTTTTTTGGGGGTTTAGCCAATTATCTTCATAGGAAACGCTGAGCAATATAATAACAATTCGACTGATTTAATAACAACTGGTTACACTGGCTTCAGAAAGTATTCACACATTTTACAGCATTTACTAAACTCCACTGTCCTGTGGAGAGTCCTCTGCCTTGTTAGACCACCCATCCACCCCAGCTGCCCGATACCAAACCTTCCCGTGTCTCGGTAATACATTTATGTTGGCTTTTTCTCCCTGCATACAAAAACGACCTCCCTAGCTGTATTTTACAGGATGACAGCCTTCACTCTCACCATGACTGTTGCAACAGCTGATCCGGCTGCTGTGTGCTAAGTAAATATCAGTGGATATTTGTCCTATTTTCTTCCAGCTCCTCCATTCCTTCACGCCGTATGTTGCATTACAAAACTAGTCTGATATTTGCTAAAATGTAGGTGCAGAGTTATCACAGGCAGCAAATGTCAATAAATGCAACACAGTACATCTCTGTGTGTGGAGCAAAATATAAGTTAACAGATAAAACGATAAATCTTTCTAAAAATGTAATTTGCAATATCATTGCTTTTTCACCTATTAGTGTAATATCTGTAATGTCCTCACTAAATACACAAAACCTTTTTCCTGACAGTTTATAAGATAAACCTTTATTCATCCCACAATGGGGAAATTTCCATAATATTTTTATTATTCACTGTGCCCCTAATACTCAGAACCTGTATCTGTAGGAAATCTGCCAGTTTGTATTTATACATATATGCACATGCTACGTAAAGAGAAATGGGACATGAATATCCGCATGAGGCTGAATCAAATAGTAATATAACCTAAAGTCACCCTCATACCTGAACCACACCACCGCCTCATAAACTACACACACATATGTATCAAGAAGCATTTGAAGACTAATGCACCTAGCACAAAAAATAAAAATGTCCACAACACACAAAGGCTGCTTCGTATAAGGCACAAAGTGAAAATGCAGTTCTAGTCATCAGATACCTTTGTGCATAGATGTCACCACTTAAAGCCTTTCTTTCTGTTTCTTCTCCTTTTGTTTCTCCTCTTTTCCCCTTCGTGTCTCTATCTCTGGTTTTTAGGCTGCCAGCTCTGACACTCAGAGTAATCTCCAGAAAAACTCTTTTCGCCTTGATGTGTATAAATGTTAAAGTGTACACAAACTGTTGTGTGTGGCACACTTTCTGCATGGGTGCATCAAAGGTGCGTGGTGGAGGATGTACGAGTGCATGCAACCTACAGGCCCCTTCAAACCTATTAGAATGGCAAGGCCAGTTCATTTGTGTTTATCGTACACTGAAGACATTTCAGTTTAAGATCAGAAGGTGAACATGAGACAAAGGTTCGGAGCTCAACTCGAAATGATTTGCTTTTCTCCGGTAGACAGCTCTACTCCTCACGTTTATTTTCTTTAACAAAAATTGTTGTTTTCGTGGGCAAGAACCGGTACACACTTGTGTAGTCATATGTTCAAAAACCTTTTTTCTCCTAATATTTAGGTAATCCAACATTTAAAGGTGCTCCCTTCTGCTTCATATACCATACTAGGAAAGGCATGTGTGTTGAATCTGTCCATACATATACACGTTTATTGTATTTGTTCACAGATGTATATACCGTACCTGAGAGCAACTCTTATGGGAACTTGTTTTCTGCATCCTGCAGACCAGAAGTATTATTTTGGAGCAAAAACAACACACGTGCACCATGTTTTATGTTAGTGGCTGGATTGTGAAATGAAGATGGTGTCCACAAAGTTGGATTCATCTGAGAACCTGATCCTAAATACTGTATAACAATGGTCATTTCTCCAATGTGGGACAGATAAAAGTTTATGTTATCTTATATCTTATCTTGAAAAAAGATACCTCAACATTATAGACCTAACAAGTGGAGGTAGATAGATATTTCTGACGGCAAACAGAGAGAAACGGGATGAAGACAGCAGTATGGTCCGAAATAAAGAACAGAAATGTAGAGAACTGTCAACACACAAGAAGGAGCTAGATGGGAAAGAAATTATGGTTTGTGCTGTAGTATAAAGCCCAAATAAATGACAGATATATGACAGACCAAATTGTACTTTACACTGTGTGTGTGCGTGCAGGGATTGAAGAACACTCTCCTGGTGTCAGAGAAAACCTGTAAGATACAATTCTCCAAATGTGTATCATTTTATGTGTGCGTGGGTGACAAACAGTGTGTGTCAGCTGTGTGTTTGTGTGTGTCACAGCGAGCCCAGTGTGTGAGTAACAACATCCATCCATCACACTTACCAGCTGGCCCTTTGCATGTCAGTCTTTTTTCTTCCTTTTCTTTTTTTGTAACAAAACCACACTTACAAACACAGAGTTTTCTAAGACATTGTACCTGTAACTCCCATCCTTTCCCTGGGTTCATGTCAAAATGCCAGGATGTCTATTCAGCAAGGGTTTCAAACAATGTGGCCACTGTTCCTGTTCGTTCTGTTTACAGTAGGGATAGACAGCCACAGAGAGCCAGCAGTCTGCAGTTTGTGGCATACTGAGATTTATCTGTTCCTCGCTGTGAAATAGCTGGCACCAGAGGCTTTGAGATGCAGTGGATACTCCATAGACCAGATGGTGAACCACTGTTGCTGGCAAGCCTGCACGCTGGAAAGTGCAATACAGTACATGGGTACAGTACTGTGGCTCCCCAAATCCCTGACCTGCTGTGCTCACTAACTCCTTGACTATTGATCAGGAAGTTGACAATCACTCACCTGACTTTTCCATTAAGGATTTAACAAATGAGGCATAGTTTTTACATTGCAGTTTGTACTCTGGTAAAAATGCATCAACACACCTTATGCACTATGGTGTGTTGGGCCCTGCTCTCATACAGTAAATGCTGACGCAATCACGTCTTAATGAGTGAGGAGGAACTCCTCATTGAATTTGCCAGTTGGGTTCAGGTGACTGTTTGGAATTAAAAACTGCAAACTGTTGGCAAAGAGGAGGAAGACTGCGGTGTGGAACAAAGGAATGCTGACTTACACCATAAGGCACGACACGTGGTTGCTGACATTAAGAATTTATGATGCCCATGCAGTACACGTATTTCACAGTGTAAAGTTCTGAAGCTGTTTGTGGCTGTGACAGATATTAAGCTGTAGTTACATAGTTTTTTGTTGTACATTGTCTATTTCACTGTCACATACACTCTCTCTACTGTAAAAGTGTACTATGAGCATTTATGGCCACTTCAAAGTGTGTATCATTGATGTTTTTGAAGTACTAAATACAGGCCATTAAACAATCTCTAGTGTATCTGATGTGTGAAATGCACAACTATAAAACATGGCTAAAGTGCTTTGGGTGTAGGCCAAGAATAAATGTCACATCTGTTTCAGAATATATCAAGCACATTGTCAGCATGTGAGATTTCCTTGTGTATTTCTTATCTGCTTATGGTAACCTTTGTGTAGATGATGAGACATTTTGCTACCTGTAGCAGGGCGTAAATACACACGGTAGTAATTATTTTCCATGGTCAGCTGGAACAAACATGTCTGAACTCTATTTACTGCAAGTTAACCTCTTCTGTCTCCTGTTCCCAATCCTTGCAGTAATTAGATAGACACCAGTAATTCCAGAGCTGGAGAATGAGAGAGAGGCACAGAGAGAGAGAGAGAGATCTCTCGACAGAAGGAATGTCACAGATTGAAAAAGGCAGAGAGAGATGGATGGATAAATGGATACCACTTCAGTAGCTGTGTCACAGCCAATCAAACCTGTAATTGATGAGATCAATCTAACCGAGCTAATCAAGCTCTTTTAATCTGGAGATGATCCTCCTAATTAATGTCAGCTGTTTCACACTAAGATATTATGTGTGATCTGACTAGAAATGAAGTGTTTAATTCTCATTTTGGGGAAAAAAAAAGCTAATTCTATTTGATGCTTATGCACTGTTTACTGTCAACATTGTAGTTTTACTTGATGAATGAATCTCTAGTGACTAGTGGTTTTACTTGTGGAGAAGGCAACCATTTACTAACGGTCATTATCATTCATCGTCTAGCCTTCATCGGTTTGTCTAATGGTGTCACTGCATTGTACACTGCTTTATCTTCTTCTGAGAACTTAGCGTACAAATTCTAAAATGTCAAAAAGAACCTGGTTTCATTGACGCTAGATGACACATAGCTTACAGACACGAGGATTGAGGTTGACACTAACATCTCTTGGAATGGACCCCATCAGATGAGCATAGCACTTTAATCAGGCGATGTAATCATATATTTTCACAGGACATTTGTCTAGATCACATATTATCCTGTTTTCCCCTAAGGTACCTGTGACTTTGGGGAACTGACACTATGACGGCTTTCAAGCTGTGCAGGACGATTTTCTTTTACACAAATTTCTTGCAAGATGGGTGAAATTTGGAAGTTCTATTAGTTAGATTATTACCTGTGAAAGTTCGAGATGAACAGTGGAGTGGATTAGAGGAAAGTGGGTTCATCACATATTATTAGACTTCTCTTCATATCTGCAAATCAATGCAACATCAGCCACTACTAACAGAACACACTGAGCGGTTGGTCATACATCAACATTCTAGGTGATGAGATGATACTCACTGCACACATTTCATCTGTTTTAGTGTATTCGTTATCATGAATATAAAAACCATTTTTGAGTTTAGGAACCATCACATGCTGTTACCATTGTCAGACAACACAATGCATTTCCAATCTGCGGTTGTCCAATTTCGGTGAACCCTTGTGAGTTTTAGCCCTAGTTTCCTGTTCTTAGCTGACAGGAGTGCCACCCTGTATGTACTTCTGCTGCTGTGGTCCACCTGCTGCAAGGTTTGACATGTTGCGCATTCAGAGATGCTCTACTGCATGCCTCAGCTGTAACGAGAGGTTATTTGAGTTACTGTTGCCTTTTTATCAGCTCAAACCAGTCTAGTTATTCTCCATCCTCAGGCATCAACAAGGCATTTTGGCCGTTCACTGGGTTTTTTTCTATTTTTCACACCAATCTCTTGAAAACTTAGAGACGGTTGTGCGTGAAAATCCCAGTAGATCAGTAGTTTTTGAAATACTCAAGCCATCTTCTTTGGTACAACCGTTGCCGTGTTAAAAGTCACTTACTGTAAATCACCTTTCATCCCCATTGTGATACTCGGTTTGAGCTTTAGCACATCGCCTTGGTCATGTTCACATTTCTAAATGCACCGTGTTGCAGCAAAGTATTTGGCTGTTTAGATATTTCGTTATGTTCATTAATTATTACTACCTGATAAAGTGGCCAGTCAGTGTACGTTTTTAACAGCGTTTCCCCTCAGTTAAAATCATGAAAAATGCTTTGGTTCCCTTTGTTTCCCCATAGTGACATTTGAAAAATGTCTGCATAATTTGTTTGATATTTGGGATTCTGTCTCTTTCCAAACCCACATGGTTTTAGTCTTTTTATCGGCTTGTTTTCCCATATCTCACAAAACATTCTAAAACACATTCACTGAATTTTTACATTTTATTTGCATGTTTTACTGTATGTTATATCTGCACATTATGTGTATATACACACATACTGATACAGTATATATTGCCTTTGTGTTTGTTAAAGAAAGAGAATGCATTTACAGCAACAGTGTGTGAATGTGTTTCCCTGGTGTGTCTATGCTAATGTCATTTGTGTGAGTGTGAGACTCACTGGGCAGCAGTAGAAAGTTCATGCTGTGAGTCTCTAGCTTGTTCTGTCACAATGAAGGTGTTTCATTATCGTTGGTTAGCGCACGCAGCAGGTTAGATGGAAACTGGGAGACATCGAAATGAATGAGATGACACAGCTAAAACATCTGAAAAGATAAAACCTGTGTTATATTTTAATTGTCTTGGCCGGCCCTCCACTTCATTTGTGTTAATTTATGTCTGCAAGCAATGGACAGAGGTGGAGATCTTTCAGACAAAGTCATTCGTGTATATTTTAAAACCCTGCTTTATCATTATGGCCAATAATGTTGATATTAGTGTGACTGTGTTACGCTGTGTGCTGCTTATTCTCTGCCATATCATTCCCAGAAGACAAAACAGATTCCGTATTGTATTTGGATCATTTGTATAGGGACAAATGTTTAAATATCTAAAAACAGGCTGTCTGTATTGAAGAATGCCCCAGGGATTGTAAGCTAGTCATGGATGGATAGTAGTTAACGCCATGGGCAATACTGTATATTGAAATGACAAACCAACACAGTTTTAACATTCCACATTAAATAATACATTAGCATTCAAAATTGCCTATGGTCTGCCTTGGGCGCTCCATTTTAAAATCTGTCCACCCCCCACCCCCACAACCACTACCACCACCAAAAAAGTAGCTTTTAACAGGCAATTTATTTCTGTGCTTGCAAGTATTGAAACCAGCTAATGGTTTAGTGGGAAGTTTTACAAGCTGGCCAAATAAATGTCAGATTAGATAGACTTTTGGATTTCACATCTGAGGCAATTAGTTGATCCTGATGCTATTCACAAAGCAAAGCACTGAGACAGAAACAAAGAGAAGTAAGAGCCGATGAAAGATGCTTTAGATCCTAATTGCCTTTGATTTAGCTCTTTTAGTAAATAATTTCCCCAAGTAAAAAACAAGCATACCAAAGCCCACTAAAGTCCAAACACAACATAACTAGAATGACATCTACAACACTATTGGGTGAGCAACTTGAACCCATACAGACCCGACAGAATAATTATCCATTTTAGTGACTTTGACTGCTAATAAAATTATTAACACACACAACATTTTTCCTTGAAAAAAACAAGTAATTGCACTTAATATTAGAACATGAAAATCAACTTAGATTTAAGATTTATTGAAAGCATTCAAAGCAGACTAATAGGTATTGTAGGTATAGGTATTACTAATCAAATATTGATGTTTTGTTAGTATATTATATATGATATAACTGTGGGTGCTTATTAGTGCACTTATGAGCACTAATACTAAAGAGAGACTGATGTTCCTTTAACTAGACTTGTAATATGTTTTGGTTGAACTTATGTACAATAAATTACAATGTGCTTGAAGTGTACTTTCTAAATGTTTAATATGCATAAAGTGCACTTTAAGTATACTTATACTTTGCTTGGCTCTGTGGACAATGCAATTTTTGTATACAATAGTATCAAAGTAATTGAATCTGTGCTATAAATATATCAAAGTTCAATACCCAACAGAAGTCATCGAAAACCGTGTCTTACATTTATTGGTCGCAGTTTTACCTTAGAAACTGAAGCAGATGCATGATGATACACCGGATTTATTATAATAATGCTGAGCCTTAGAATTAATCATATCCTGTTCTGTTCTCACAACACAAGAAGATTAATATTGAATTATCACACTCCAGTTACAGAATGTTCAGGGAGAACATTTTATTTTTGTTTGTCTACTGCATGAAAGTGTAAAAGAAATTCACATATCCATACATCTTCCTAGCTCTACAAAATCCCTGCTTTCCACACAAATTGGATCTCAAAACTTTCCAAACTCCTCCTTAGGAACATAGCGTAGCTCTGGAAGTCAACGCTCTTTCCTTCTTTCCTTAGTTCACCAGTACACAGGTCTTTTCCTGTGGCGGACTAATAATTGCCTTGTAGTAATATTATTACATGCTGGGACCACACTGGCATTCTTACCCTAATGTTTAATGCTTCATGAGTCTATTTGTCTTAGTTAAAACAGTACTTTGAACTTGTGTGAGTTCAGCCTTCTGTGGTAAATGTGAACCAGATAGAGGACATGGTTTTTGGCATTTGACAGTGTTGATGGTCATCTACCATCAGAAAGTTGCAAAGGTCAGTTGGTACCAACTGATGTCTTTTGCTTAATAAAAGTCATTCAATTTATGAGAAATATTCAGTGATTAGGGAATCCGCATGCAATGACTGATCATAGGAGATTGTGTGTGTGTGTGTGTGTGTGTGTGTGTGTGTGTGTGTGTGTGTGTGTGTGTCTGCATAGATTGTTGGAATGATTGCAGCAGACAAAGGGGGATGATGGATGTGTTGCATGTTAATAAAGCTAAACTATGTCTTTATTATTGTGGAACTGCATAACAGATTTTTGGGCAAATTTCCTTAAGGGGGCAAACACATAAAGTCTTATCTTGTCTGCTGGGGTGTACTCAGTTCAAAGCTACAAAGTTGTATTATCAAAGTATGTTAGACAGACCTTTGTCACATGTTTAAACGTGTTTTTTTAGCCATTGTCTATAGGTTGATACACACTTTGAAATGGAAATTTCAGACAAGACAGTACATAATAACTGTCAAAAAAAACTAAATTAAAACCATAAAAGATGTCAATGTCCTGGGAATGAAGAGTCAGTAACTTACAGTGTGTGTTTGTGTGCATGTCTGTGCAATTACACACACCCCTCTGCTGTGTGGCCACCAGTAACCATATTTGGATGTTTGGTCTGTTGTTGGTGGTAGTTTCATCTTACTAGTCACCGAACATTCACACCTTTCACCTAACAAAGGCGCACAAATTAGTTTGGTTTCAATAAGGGGCGGTTTCAGCTGTAGCCAATTAAGACCATAATTAAGACTCTCTTACCTGATTTGCTAGAGAGTCAGCAGAAGCGTCAGCCCTTTTTGTGAAGTGCGACTTGTGTTGTCCAACTTAACTGCACTTTATCCCTCTTCCACTTTGGAAAGACTTTCACTGTGGCGACCCCTGATGGGAAAAGCCGAAAGAGAAGTAGTAGCTTTCAGCAGATCCCTGTTCTCATCCGCAGACTCAGGACATGGCATTTTGTGTGCCCTCACCCAGACCACTTTGTCGCCTACCTCTTTTTTTCTTGCCCTGTGGAACTGCCAGTCTGCAGTGAACAAGCCTGAATTTCCTGACATTCCAGCTCTTCAGCTGTCAGCTGCTTGTTCTTACAGAGACCTGGATCACACCGTAGAACATGGCCACCCCAGCTGCACTGTTCACCGGTTTTGCCTTCTCTTACACCTCCTCGCCCCTCAGGTCAGGGGGGTGAGACTGGACTTCTCGTTGCCGACACCTGGAAGTTTTCTAAGACACCCTAAACGATCTGTCGACGATATAATATGCCATTAGGATTACTGGACCGATTACAGCATTCCTACCTTGTTTAAGCAGGTCCAGGTTTCTCCACTCTTGAAGAAGCCTTCTCTTGATCCCTCCCTTGTGGAGAACTGCTAAATTAGGCATTAGCCTGGCTTTGGTCTTATTTGTCTGAACAAACCTTCAAGGTATCCTTGCAGGGGCATGATTCTAACTCTCATGACCTCTACATAGGTGTACCACAGGACTCAGTTCTTGGTCCTATTTTTTCTATTAATATTTCTTCCCTGGCCTCTCTCAGCTTTTGTTGTCACTGGTATGCGGACGACACACCGCTCTTCTTGTCCTATTCGCCGGATGACTCTACTGTCTTGTCACACATCTCTGCCCGTCTTTCTGACATCTCTGCTTGAATGAGAGAAAGACATCTTCAGCTTAACCCTCCAAGACAGAAGTTCTTGTCTTCCCAGCGAGACCTTTAACAAAACACAACACAACACAACAACGTTAACATCAGCATTGGATCTGTAGTGATTGTCCCCACTAAGTCAACCAAAAATCTAGGGGTCGTCATCGACGACCACCTGAACATTGCGGAGCACATCGCCTCAGTCTTTAGGTCATGTAGATTTGCCCTCTACAACATCAGAAAGATGACCCTACCTCTCGGAATACACAGCCCCAACTCATTGTGCAGGCGTTGATCATATCTCGTCTCGATTATTGCCATGCACTACTTATGGGGTTACCGGCATGCACGCTTAAACCCCTGCAGGTGATCCAAAATGTGGCAGCATGCCTCATTTTTAACCAGCCAAAAAGCAATCATGTCACACCGCTCATCAGATCTCTGCACTGGCTTAAGTTCATAGATCTGTGTCTTGCCTACAGAGTTGTGAACTCTTACCTCAACTCAATAATTCAGTTCTATAATCCCTCCCGTCCTCTGTTGTTTGCCAACGAGCGATGTTGAAGAAAAACTCTTCAGCTCAGTGATCCCACAATAGTGGAATGATCTGGCAAAGTCTGCACGCTCAGCAACCTCACTTTCAATATTTAGAAAACTGCTGAAATCCGAACTCTTCCGCATCTTCCATTGCACTTAAAAAAAACTTTCCCTTTCTTGTACTTACATCTCATGAAAGAGAAACTCTTCTTCTGATAGCACTTTGCTTTAATGTTTTCTCCTTGAGTTTGATTTTTGCTTTGCTCACTTGAGGTACGAAGCGTCTTCCAAATGACTAAATGTATGTAAGTTTAACCATGGCAACCACAAGAAGCACAGAGGAAACACTGTGCAATGTCCTGTTGGCTAAACACAGCTAAGTCCTAATCTTATGCATGTGTGTGTTTGTGTGTAACTAAATCTTGGTATTAATTGTGATATGTAGGAACCATGCTTTCCTGGTTTTGGGTGAGAGTCCTTATTTTTGTGTACATATTTTTGTAGGTTTGTGCAGGCACACACCGTGCAACTTTGTTGCCAAATTCATTAAATTTGCATTACTCAGCCCGATTAGAAAAGCTGCACTCCCGTCTGTGAAGAGATGGAAAGATGAGTGGAGTCCTGCAAAATACCAGTGAGAAAGACAGCAGTGATGCAGACAGCAGTTACCTGAAGGTTGGACAAACACGCTCATAATCAGAAGGCTGAATAATTCAATCCCATGCTCAAAAGTCTTCTGTGTCATTGTGCTTTCATTTAGTTTCATAGTGAAAGTGTACAGTTCTAATGGTTGAGTGGTGTGGATTGTGAGGGTACTAAATTGCCCACCTATCAAAGAATGGGGTTAGTGTAGTCTGATCTGGAGTTAGGTTTAGGCAACAAAAGCACTTTGGTTAGGGTTAAAAAGAAACTTGCTGGTTAAAACTTATGGTTGAGTATCCATAAAGTTTTTTTGGAGTCTGAATAAATTTTGCATTAATAGAAAATGTAATTTGATTCAGAGTATATTTTCTACAAATGAAAAAAATAAATCAGTTGCAGTTTGGTTGTGTATGTAAATAGCTTCTAGGTTGGTCACCACATGGGGTTAATTTCGTTAGCTTTAAATCTTATACTTTAAGCTACAGTATTGTGCGATACTTTTAATAGAAATATGCTTTATAACTTTTCTCAACATGGAGAGGTGCTGTCGATGCCTTTGAATCTCACCCACAACTGCGCTGCCAGTGGTGCCGTTAGATTCACTTCTAAAAGTTACTGAGCAAGGCCTCTCCCCTCTTAACCAATCAGAATTTCTACAATTTCTGCTTGATTTGTGTTTTTTTGCCATTCTTATTTATTGTAATTCAAAAATAATGACTACCTGAAGGGCTGTGCTGAGTAGGGCAGAGCGTAAAAACAGAGGAAAGCTGTATCAGGGCAGGGAGAAGGAGAGCTCAGCATAAAGCCAGCGGTAGCTTAGAGTTACAGTTTGCAACTTTAGTCAGCACTGCAGTGGGACTTGGAATGAGTCCCGTCCAGTATCAAGGTATTGGTCATCATGTTAGGTTACAAAAGGTTACAAAGATAAGACGCTACAAAATGTACCTTTCAAGCAGGAAAAAATGGCTTTATATAAGGTAGAAGCAATGATTTTTGTGCAACTTTCAATTTTCCTAATTATGTCACTAAATACTAATACCAGTTTTTTTTATGTAAAAAAAATGTTAGTCTAATTACTCAATATTTTGAGTAGTTTCGTCTGGTCAAAAGAGTTATTAGGAAGACTATCTGTTTGGATAAAGCCACAAAAACTAGTGAAAAAAGAAAGTTATTTAGAATGCTCACTAACTTTGAGTAACCTTTTAACTCACGGTGTGTTTTTATGATTCTCTTAGCCAAAAGACTTGGCAAATTGGGAGTTTGGGCTTTTCCAGGTCACTTAGTGGATGAAATAAAAGACGTAAGAAACAAGGAACAAACAAACAAGAATCGGGGGCAGTAAAGCAAATGAGGAAGGGAGGAAAAGTGGAAATGAAAAGATAAATGTAAGCAAGTTAAAAAAGAACACACAAGAAAACTGACAAAAAGAAAAACCAGAGTGACAAATATACAGAAGATGCGTAAGGAGAAGATGAGAGAGAGGAGGGAAGGAGGGAAACAGGAGGCTCCAGATGGAAGGTTTGCGTTGCCGGGGCGGGTTGCCGAGGAAGTCATTAAGCAGCCATTTCATCTGCGTCTGCTTGGCTAGCAAGGAATCTAATTGCATCTGAGGAGAGGAGAGGAGAAATGCCAAAGTACATTTAGATCAAAGATAGAAGGCACCAGAGAGCCTGTAGTCACCTACCCCCCCCTCCAACTCATCCTCTCACACTTTGGCTCGCTTTCTTGCTTTTCTCCCCTCTTTCCCTCCCTATTTCTCCCCCTTTTCCTTCCACTCTATTCCCAATCTCTCCCCATTTTCTAATTTTCCTTCATTCTTCATGCTTTTGCTTCTTTATTTTCACTACTTTTTCTGATTCCCCCATATCAGTCGCCCCCTCTCTCGATTCCCTCAACCTCCTTGGCTCTCGCACTAGTGGAGAGCGTGTGGGTGGTGCTCTGTGGGATTTTTTTTCTGGCTCATATTCCCCCTAATGGCTCTAAATACTGTCACATATCACAGTCATTAGGAATACAAGTGATTCTTTATTTTACACACTCCAAAGAGCTAAGAAGCCGTAACACTCCCACTCGCCCCTTTCTTTCCTCTCATCCATCTATTTTTTCCTCTCGCATCCCTTCATCTCGTTCTCTCTCTCAGCCTCTTTTTCATTTCAGCTGCCAGTGTTAGCTCTTTATTTGGGTGCTGCTGATTATGTGCCGCTGGAGAAAAAAGGGCTCTGACTGTATTTTAGTGTTTGTGGACTGCTGGTGCGGTAGTTTGCTGGCAGGGCTTGTTGTTTTGATTATGTGTGTGGGCAGATGTGAGATATTGTGTGTGAGGGTTTTTTCAACTTATTTTTCCTGCTTTGTTACAAGGTGTCTTTCTCAAATGTTGATTAATTCAGGAGTTTCTGAATAGGAAAGACAATTAGTGGCATCTTGTTGCTAATTTAGGGGCTAAAGTGCAGGAAGTGTGAGTTTTTGGTATTGTGTATGTGTACACTTTTGCCTTGCTTGGGTGTGTTTGTGTGTACGCAAGTGCGTGAACAAGAACTTGCAGTAATTGCTTTGTGCTGTATTGGTCTTCCACTTTCATCCTAAAAAGAGAAATTGCTCCTTGCTTTTAACCACTAGAAAAGTGAGGTGGTGGGTGGGGGATGTTAGAAGAGAGCTGGGGGGACAGGAGGGGGTTTTTGTGTCCGAAATAATTTCAGCCTCTCCTTAGGAACCATTAGAACCATTTATTCATTGGAGTGGAGAGGCTAGAGTGCACTAGTGTTTTAGCAAAAAATGCAACAAGTGGAAGTCGTGTAGTGGCATCTAGCTCAGCCCCAACAAAGCTGCCTGGAGAAGGTTTGATGATGTGAACACAAGTACCACTTTGTAATTCTAGACTAGTGCTGCAGCTACACTGCATCTACTGATACAACAGTTTGCAATGCAATCAGAAAATCATATCAAGTCTTTCAATTTCCTGTTCTGTTCAACCGAGTGAAATGAGAAGCTCAGCCAGTCTACGGTTAAGGATCCTCAGCTGGTCACAGCTGGCAGTTTTCATGGTTATCGTTCAAAGACAGGTTGATTTTAGGTAGGTTGTGATCTTTGTCATAATTCACTAGTGATATAACTGTGAAAAACACTTTCATCTAACAAAGACAACATATAAACAAATGTGGGGTTTTCTTGGGAAAAATACAAAGAGAAGACCAACTATTCATCATGGAAAGGCTACACAGTTGCCAAAGGGATCAGATATAATTTTTAATGGAAGGAGTTTTCAGAGAAAACAAAACAATTCCATAATCAGAAAAATTAGAAATTATTCTGCTGTTTACTAAATTTGTCTACTTACAGAATCTGTACAATTAAATTAAGGTTATGGTAAGACAAAACATTCTAAGTTAAGGCTGGTTAGAGAAAAACAGCAGGAAGTTCCAAATCCAAACATTAATTACAGAGCTGTGGTGGCATGCAGTCTCTTCTCTCCTGCATGAAAAAATGGATTCACAACGCTAATTTTAAACCCATCACCCCCTGCCTCTCTACATGCAGATCCTACTACTTACTGCTTTATGACTGAGTGTCTGTAGTGGGTTTAACTTATTTGGTGTGGAACAGTCCCAACTTAAAGGTGATTTCTTTGAAACCGTGCCGTCATAACTCAACTCAGTGTCCAAAAAGTAGCAGTGCGATTGGAAAGGTTGTAATTTAAAGATCCTGTTGGGCACTAAAGCAAAATGAAGACATATATGTACTGTATGAGTCATTTCACTACTTCAATAGGAAAACATTCTTAATGACATAGATACAAAAACATGCTGACGTTAGGACATAAAAACTTATTTTTCAGATCTCTAGCTGTGAGGCAGCAGCACTAGCCCCTAAATCCCACTGTGTGGAACGCTGCGTTGGAATTTTTTTTTTAATAAACAATATGTATAATGATGCCAGCACAATGTTTCACAATGAAGATACCTACATTTGTTGAGACATTGCTCTCGCAGTTCTGCTCAAAGAGTTAAATGTTGTGTCATCAAACCACTTATTTTTTTGTTACCCAGCTTTCAGAGTCATTTAAATGCCTCTGAAAGCTGGGAATTAAAAGCCACAGTCTGTGTTTGCCAGCCTCAGACTGCAGCTTGTGTCCTGTCACTCAACCATACAGGATCTGATTCTTAGAGTTGTATCCAACTTTTTCACTCTTAACATTAAAATCAGCTGCTCTTAGTTAAGATAAATTTTGTATTTACAACACTGCTTACACTCACTGCTCCCTGAGTGCAAGAAGGCCACAAATATGAAATAGCATAAATATAATAAAGAGCTCAAATGCAGGCAAAGTTAGAATATGTGACTGAATTAAACCCATTCTAAAACAAAATAATCAATTCTTGTTTTTACAATGTCTAGAAAAAAACAGGCGATGATAAAGTCTCTTTCGTGGAGTGTGACTAAGGTGAATAACCAGGAACTAACGTGTCAGAAGAGAGAACAAAAATAACTGGGAACAAAGAAGTGGGTATGTGACTGTGTGGAAATGAGGCAGAGAAAGACACTCTTGGAATGTGTGTGTGCATGCACATGTGTATGCAACTCTGCAAGTGAGAAAGCCTGAAAATGGCTAACAACCACCAGAGAGGTGTTATCTTCTCCTGCAAAATCAGGTTAACACATTTTGCAGCAGGGACACATAGATCAACCTCCAAGCATAGCAGGATTCAAACAACTACTACTCGTTAACAAAGTCAACACAACACAATGTTCGCTGTGAGCACAGACACATTGAAGGTGGAGAGTAACGCTGGGGGGGGCTCGAATGTAGCTAAGAGGAGGAGAATGCAAAAAAGGGGGAAGAAAGTGTGCACGTGTAAATAAGGGAAAGAGGGGAGGGGTTGAGTGAAAAACACAGAGCATGTATATGGAGGAAGGAGAGGAGGTGAACACATATGATAACCAAACCACCTGTGAAATAATAAGATATGCAGGCTTATCATTTTTCCTCTTCTTTTTTCCTTCTCTTCGTCTATTGTTCCCTTCTTCCTACCGAGTGTTGCCGGAAGGCAGAGAAGCGGCGCTTTAATTTGGCTCCTATCAGTTAGTGCTATGATGTCTTTGTCCTTTTTACCTTCTATTCTATCTGCCTGTCCCACTTTGTCACAACGAATATTAACTTCTAAAAAAGTTCCTCCAACTTATTAAAAAAGTAAAAGGATAAAAAGGACTACAAACTAAAATTTTGTGAAAAAAATAGTAATTTTTGCCAGTAATTCTACATAAAAAGATATTTTTTAACCATGACAAAAGTGGTTATTTTAATTTTTGCTTAGGAAGAGATCGAGGAGTGAAAAACTTTTAATGGCCCTTGTACTGTGACTGATAAATTGTTTCTTTTTTCAAAATACCAAATCTTAAAATCTAATTTAAAGGAAATTAACAAGTGCAAATTCTAGTAACTATGTTTCCTTTTTCCTGATAAAAATGTGCATATAAGAAACATCAGAGGAAACACTGGGGATGTGAAAGGAGGATAGCAAGAAAACCTTTTGCCCTTGGCTCAGGCTAAAAAAAGAAGCAGTAGAATCCGACTTGGCATATAGATCATTCCATGTTTAAATTATGTGACTGAAGATCTAAGATGAAAGGTGATTGTAACCTTCCTCAAACTGATAAATAAAAACACGTGCGGTATATTTTATTGTTAGAATTTTATGATTTAAACTTTTGCAACCATTTAAGTGCTGTGCAAACTAACCATTATGTGAGGCTAATATGTTGCTGCAATCCAACAGTCAAAGTAACTAATACTAACTTTCAAACCAAAAGTAGAAAAAGTAAAATATATGCATAAAATGTATGCAAGTACTCAATCCATCACTGCCTCGCATTTCATTTTCTGGGCAATGTAACTGCTTTAGCTTCTATAAATCCACGTCTTAATTCTTTTTTGCAGTTACCTGTGATCAGACATCTGTTTATTATTTGTAGATTTGAATTTATTTTTATATGCAATCGCTATTTATGTTTTACTTCTATTAAAAAGTCTTTAAAGGGCAGGGAACTCTGTACAACTAATCAGACAGTTAGTGGAGACTTGAGTTATTTTCAGTTCATTACAACTAAAATGATGTGCCATATGAAAGAGTAAGTAAAGGTCTTTGTGGATAAGATATTATTGATTGTGTGTTGTTTCTTCACTATTTAAATAGTTTTGTATTCCGTGACTGTAAGAAAGCAATGGCTTGTAAGGTTAGTCTTTATTAAGATCAGCTTTCACATGCAAGAACTACATAGCATCAAGAGGACCATAAGAATTAGACTGACTTCTTTCAGTGAAAATATATTTAATGCGTGTATAAGTCTGACATTATATGGTGCCTAATCTTTTATATCTGAGAAGTTGTTTATGACTCACTATTCTAATGTTATTGACAAAGTTGCTAGAAGACAGTGCTGCACAAACATGCTTAGCACAGGCAGCCTATACGTTTGCTCCATTCCCTAGATTATGTGTTAGGAAAATAGAAATGATCTTCGGGCTTTTGAAAGGCCCAAGTAAGAGTGTAAGTCAAACTACTACAATTTCCTCTTTGTGATATTTCAATAAATCTATGTATCTGCATTACTGGATAGACGGATGATTATTACATGATTATTCCATGCTATTCCATTGCTACAATTACTTGCTCTGTGTACAACTTGGAGATTGGTAAAACATGGTTTCCCAACCGAAGCACAAGTTACTGGTTTAAAACTATTATAACAGGTTCTTATTATAGAGTGAATAACTTCCCTGATGTAGTTCTGTAGCTCTTATTCTCCTTTCACTTGACAGCACTGCCATCGTTTCTCTGAAAACACTATATTTTAATACTAATCCCTGTATACCATCAAAGAGAGGAGGTGGTGTGATTGTTACAGTAATCCCCCAGGATCCTTAATGGGGAAAGTGAATGAGAGCAGAGGATTAGGGGGCTGTGACGGCCAATATATTCCATAATTAGCCAGTTAACAGCCTCAGCGATGGCAGGATTAGCCAGGTCTTAACTGAAAACTTGACAGAGGCTACCCATGACTGACAGATTGCACAGTGCTGCTGGAGAGGGAACCAATAGAATGCAAAGGGGAAAAGAATAAAGGAAAGGGAGAAAAGAGAAAGTCAATGGAGTGGGAAATTGGAGAAAGAATGAACATTTTTTCCCTGTAGTTAAATGTGTAATTTAGCCAGGACATTTGAGATTTCAGCAACTGACTAAGAGGCTCAAGAGGCTCCAGTGGTACCTATGCAATATTGTCTGCAATTACAGTTACAGTCCAAAAGTTCAACAAACAGTAGCTGTTTTATCCCTTGTAGTGTATCACATTGGAAAACCAAACTAAGTCACGTACAGTCTTACCAAAAAGACTATTTGTATTTGTATGTATTTCTTTGTTGCTAACATGTAACAATTTAATTAATGGTCACACAAAGAAAAAGACCATTATCATAACAAAGTTATGATGAATAGTTAAAGTTTAACTGGCTTCATATGTACATTCATTATCAGTTTAGCTTCATTTAGCAGACACTTTTATCCAAAGCGACTTACAGAGTAATTGTGTGCATACACACACACACACAGGATGGTGTTTGCTGCCATGCAGGGTACAGTTCACCTGCAGGTCATGAAAGGCTTTAAGCCATGTCAAGAATTTACTGTATCTCCTAAGAGACTGCAGTCACCCCTGTGTGTGTGTGTGTGTGTGTGTGTGTGTGTGTGTGTGTGTGTGTGTGTGTGTGTGTGTGTGTGTGTGTGTGTGTGTGTGTGTGTGTGTGTGTGTGTGTGTGTGTGTGTGTGTGTGTGTGTGTGTGTGTTACCCCAGTCTTTTGTTATTCTACAGATGGAGCATATTCACAACTGATAAACAGCAACCCATCTGTTGTGCGTGTGATGAGGTACATTTTTTTAAGCACATCCCCAGTTTTTCTGACACAGAAACGTGTTGCAGCTGCTTCATGTTTAGCTATTTCCTCCAAGTTATACTCCATCCGAGTAGAATCAGAAATTACAACAAACGATGGGATCAAAGCCTTGATCCTCTTCTCTCCCTGTAAATTTTTGCAAAAAAATGTACATGTAGTAATAATAAACCTGTATAGATTAAAATCTCAAGTTAGTTGTCTCTAAAATAAATGAACTGAAAATCTAGACAGGTTTTCTTCCTCATCCCCTTGAGGAGATACATCAACCTGAGATGCAATTTAGACCTGTGCAGTGTTCAATTATCAGCAGAACAATGCGTTTGAATGCTCTTTTGAATTGAGCATGTGTCTCAGAAACGCAGGGCTTACACAGGAGAGTTTATCGGGCTCGTATAACAAATAACTAGTAGCAGAGCTCAGTCAACGGGAACACTGTTTCATACCAAAAAAACAGGACATCTGTTTTGTTTGAAGAGACTGATGTTTATTTGAGCAGCATACATATTTTACAGGGGCCATGTTGTCACAGCACTACTGCTGGCTTGGCTTCACTTGACCATGCTGCCTTTTACAGATCTGCCAGCCGATACTTCAGACAAATACATGTTGGCAAAAAAAAAGTACACAGGATAATTTGCTTTTGAGTATATTCACATCACATGCGTAGGATATGTATAGTTTTTCGTCTTAGTTTGGTTATAGCTTACATCCACAAATCTAGATCATCTAAACACATTTTGTCTCTTGTGATTCATTCTTTTGTATCTTTTTTGAGATCTGTTTGAAGGGAAATGAGTTCCACATTACTGCTTGAATTTACAAATCTTTAGAACCATATGATTTGTTGTAAAATCTATGTCGTAATTACCTGAATAATACTGTACTATTGTCAATCAGCCAGTGTTAAATGTGCACAGTTTAAGCTTATTCAGCTCTGTGTGTAATATATGAGCATGTGTCAAGATATATTTATAAAATACATAATTTGGTATGTCTGTTCCAAAGAGATGTTGACCCTCAACAGCACAGTTCCTCTGCACTTAGTGCCATTAATACTTTTCATGGACATGGCTTTTAAACTGTTTAAAAGCCACTTTTGACATTTTTTTCAGCATGGTCAGTGGTACTTAATGTATCAGGTTTTTCTTGGAAAATAGGAACCCAACTGGTATTTGGCACAATGGCACTTACATGCCTATACACAGTTATGAGGCAACATAATCTAGGCAGAAGTGCAGAAAAAGTGAGGCTCAGCAGAAATCTGGATGTGGATTCTAAACATGAAAAGTGTTTGGATTATAAGTGACATGAGCAGTGCAGTACAATGTATGCGTAAAAAAAGCTAATCTTCTGGGGTTTATTAAAGTCAAACAGTGGGATAATCATTAGGTGGAAAGGGTGCTTAGCAATGTCGCCTCACAGCTAGAAAGTCCCTGGTTCAAATCTGCTGGCCGCTGCAGCCTTTCTGTGTTTTGCGGGAGCTTGCATGTCCTCCCTGTTCTTGGATGAGTTTCCTCTGAGTTTTCCCCTTGCTTCCATTCTCTTTGTCTGTGTTTTTGTTTTTTTGTGTTTCTGTTAATTTTCTAATTTTAGTTGTAACACTTTTAGTTACAGCCTGCATGTGATCTCCCTCTTTTTTCCAGCCTTGGGCCAGGGCTGCAACATTATGACCTCACAACACTTGGATAAGGTTAAAGAAAAATTGTAGATATGGCCTAATAGAGGCTCTTCACACACAACATGTGCCTAAATCTGACCACACACTTGACCTTTGAGCCAATATCAGGTCTCTAACTTGTTTTGTTCTTTATATGACCCCGACCATTCCAAACCACCTCTTTGTTACTTATTGCCTGTTATTAAATGTAGAGTTTGAAGTTTTATTCTTTAGACAGGGTTAAAATGAGTTCATGGCAAATAAAGGAAGATTATTTTGTAAATGGTATAGGCTGGACATTTTCCCATTACTGCTTGCACTCACTATGATGAGGGAAAATATGACAAAATTAAACAACATAATTTGGCATATTTTTCACGGCCCCTATGGAACCGTCTCAGGGTCCACTGGGAGGCATTGGTCCTCTGTTTGAAAGCTAGTAACCGGCCAGCACCTGCTGTTTTCTAATCAGTGCTCCTCCAAAGACTGTTTCCTTGAACAGACCATTATCCTCTGTGGGCCAATTAGAAGACTTCCCTGTCTGATGTTTTCTGGTTCCTCTAAAGTTCTGACCAATGACAGATGGCCAAATGTAGAAACAACAGCAGACAATAAGAGTACACTGTATAAAAAATTAAAAGAAACAGGAAAACAACATTGGCATGCAATGCTTTACAGAAAGCAGGGTGAATAAAAAGTACAGAGCGGAGGTAAAGGGAAAAAATAATGACTCTGAAGACATGAACACAGTCAACTAGGGAAGACAAGGTTTTTAAACAGGTACTGAGAGAAAGAATGAGATTAAAGAAAAAGGGAGATGTTCTCCTTGCTGTACAATATGTTTTCAATAATTCTCTTTCTGAATGGTTTATCTGTTGTAATGCATGGTGTCTGTGTGGTAGACGCATTTCAGCAGTTTTGTGTGTATGTTTATGAGTAAAAGTACATTCACTATACACCACTTTAGACTGACAACTAAAAATCAGAATAGAACAATCTAGAAAAAGAAATAACTTTTTTTTGACCAAAAAAATACATTTTCAGAAGTAAAACCAAAACAGCTTTATGTTCATACAATAGCTGAACATTACACACAGTCAGTAGGAGACCCACAACTTTTCCAGTTTATTATAAGACCACAAAAAAACTAAAATGAAAGAGAGCCTTGTATCTCCATATGATCAGCAGCAGATACACAAAGTCTGAAATATAGGGAATCATTTTAGATGCTTATCTTGTACTTATTTCTATTTAAATTTATGGTCATGTCAGGTTATCTCTTATTTGTTCAATTCTCTGACTCAAGGGGGTTGTTTTAAAAATTGAGCCAGGTGAGATCCAGTAAAAAACAAACGGAAAACAGTGAAGGGATTATTTCCAATTAGCTTCACTCGGGTAGGCAGTATCAGTTGAGTACAGATCGTATCTCAGAGGTATTTGAAGGTGTATCAGATTGTATGTTTGACCCAGTTCAACTATATTGCCCTGCAGAGTGAACATAACACAACGTGTAATATAAAAGCTGTTATCTGCTGGATCAGTTTGCTTGGATATTTCTCTAGCTTAATGCACATTGTTTATCTTATGTCATTTTATTCAGTCATGTCATGTATCTGTGAAGAAAGAATTAGAAACATTATTTTGTATGTTTTCTCTTAGCATAAATATTGATTATATATACTTTGTGTGTGTGTATATATGATAAATTCATCAAACAAGTCACCCGAATAAAACAACATAAACCATTTTTTGTCTATGCAAAACTACATGGTGGGCTCCTTAACTGTACTTCTAAGGTCACTTTCTATAACTTCTAAGATGTCAGGGCTCTTAACCATAAGCTTGACAATCTTTGCAGAACTGTTTGTCCGGCCAAACTGAGCAATCAGGGACGAAGTAAGAGAGGCTGCAGCTCTCCACCAATCTGAGGTGTTTTCTGTTGCTAAACAGAAGGGTCTCCTTAGTGTCAAACACATCAAAGCCTGCTTGGGGTGTGCAAAAATGCACATGGAGCACTCCGTGGCAAACAAGATACTGTGCAACTTTTTGGCCTCAACTTTAAACGTTATAGAGGAAACCAGGCACCGCTCGTCACCTGCCCAATACCATTCCTACAGTGAAGCATGGTGGTGGCACGTTCATGCTGTAGGGGAGTTTTTCAGCAGCAGAGACTGGGAGACCGGTCAGGGTTGAGGAAAAGCTAAATGGAATACAGTACAGAGATATCCTCAATGAAAACCTGTTCCAAGGTTCACCATGACAACAATCCTAAGCCAACAGCCAAGACAGCATAGGAGTTGAATAGTATTGGACACTTCTGGAGACGCCTGAAAGATGGATGTCCACCAACGATTCCCATCCAACCTGACTGACTAACTGTCTGCAAAGAAGAATGGCAGAAAATCCCCCAATCCAGGGGTGCAAAGCTTGTTGCATCATAAGTGAAAAGATTCAACACCTTTATTGCTGTCAAATTTTTGGTTTTCACTTTAATATGGTGTGTAGATCAATAAGGAAAAAGAGACTGTAGTATCCGGCTGCAACATATCAAAATTTAAAAAAGTGAAGGGGCTCTGAAAACTTTCTGAATGTGTTGTATGATGGATTTCCAAAGCAGGTGCCAAAGCTCTGTTTAGTGCCACTATGCCAACTGCCAACTGGTTTGATTTGAAGCTCTCTGCCCACACATTTTCACTTCATATTATAGCGGCTTAAGATGCTCTAACTTTAAATTCACTGTGTTACAGCAGGTTCTAAAGCATGCTAGAGCTTTCATGTAACTAAATGCTATATTTTGTTCCAGTACAGTTGACAAAAAGGAGATGCAACCTGGACATTTGTTCCAATGAGAATATCACAGATTGTCACTTTAATGTTTACTCCACTGTTTAGTCTCAGTATGTCGTCTCTGCTCCAGAGGTGAGGTTGTATCATGTTTCTGCCTCTTAAAACAGAATCTACCGCTGTGCCTGAGAGGAGCTGCAATCATGTAATCTGTTGCTTGACAAATAGTTCAGCTGAGTGTATTCCACTCGCGGGCAGGTGTGCTGCTGCCTCTTTTCTCTCTGTATGCAACAGAGGGGCGGCTCTCCAGAAGTCACCTTGGATAAGAGACGCCAGACGAGCAGAATTGGGATTGAGATGGAAAGAATAAGAGATGGTAGATGGAAAGGAAGAGGTGGGAGGCAAAAGAAGGCAATCAGAGAAAGTAATGATTAAACTAATTAAAAGGGAAAAAAATGCATAAAGAGATAAGAAATTAAGAGACAGATGAACAGGACAGGAAACATGCTGCAAAAAAAGATGCAGACTGAAAAGGCAGTGAGCGGGAATGAGTGAAAATGTGTACATGTGACAGAGAAATGGCAGAAAAAGGTGGCAAAAGTCTAGAAATGAAGGATTTCTACAAGATTATACATTTTAAAAAAGAATTAGGAAATAAAAATGGAAAGCAGTCCTTTTGTAAGCTAATGAAAGTTTCTGGTCACTGTCCTCGTAGTCCTTATCAGTCAATGAGAGATCTGATAAAAATGATAAAACATAAAACCTCAAATTTTGTCCAGATGTTGAGTTCCTCTAAGAAACGCTAAGACATTCTTTTCTAAATACTTTTATAAATCTGAAAACTATGTTACAGAGAAACAAACACTTCTTATGCAGCACAATAGAGCAGCGCAATTCAATCATTTTCAGGAGGGAGAGTGGAAAAAAGCACAAGGAAGGGAAATGAAAGAAGCGATGGTAGGCGAACTAAATTGCGCTATCATGAAAGAAAACATCTTTTCACAGTGTAAAGTGGTTTGAGGTTTTGTGTAGCAATTGCATAAAGGGCTAAGAAAATGGTGGAAAGGAAGGAAAGGGCAGAAACAAACACACTGAAAGGAGAGGAAGGGATTGCAGGAAGTGGGGGGGCAACTACAACCTGCTGGGTGCCGAAAATTTGATAGACAAGCTTTTCTGAAAGCATGTTTACTCCATGCTCACAACAACTGGTGGCTGGAGTTATTACTGCAATATTACCTGTGCAGAAAAGAACAGTGGTTACGTCTGGGAATTGTTATGTGCTCACTTTGCGAGCAACGGTCCCTCCAGATCCACTTGCTCCCAACAAGCCTCTTGGCGAATGGAAGTCGACTCAAACTGAGTAACACCTCTTTTCAAGCAGGCCAGAGCTGGGCACAACAGAGCAACATACCACCCCTTTACTCAAGTGTGTGCACAATATTCATTGGCGTCACACCGAAATCTTCGCATCGCTCTCTCTGTCTTCCTACCGTATTTTCGTATCTGCGTTTGACCGTCAGATGTTTCATTCTCTTTTTCTTAACCCTTCCTCACGGTCCCCCACCTGTCCCTCTCTTTCATAAATAGCCACTGAAATGGCAGCTCTCCCAGCTTTCTGCTCTTCTCATCACCACTGTCAGTCAGATACACTGAAGGACGGCACTCAGAGCACGCAGACAGGCGCACAAATAAACAAATATGTGCTGCACCAGATGGCAGAAACACACACATTCTGTAGCTTATGTGTGTGTTTATAAGGAACACACACACACACACACACACACACACAGACCCGTGTACTCACAGATATGCCTATGCACATATACGGCACACATGCACATACTTTGACAGACTCTCTTGCACACATATACTCCCTGCAATTGACGTCAGTAGATAAGAGCAGACACTCATTACTTCAGCACTTCAGTTTAAAATAGAGCCTGAATTGTGACTGTCGTGAATACTCCCCAATCACATTGTGCATTTGTATAAATTATATGTCATGTTCCTTACAAAAAACCTATTTCAGTGTCATTTCTGATGATCTAGAGGAGCACTTGGAAATATATTGGTAGGTGAGACAGAGCAGAGTTGACACGGAGGATATTTTTCAACCTATTAAATAATATCCTATTACTGCGGTAGCTGTCAGGGCTGGCTCCATTCACGAATTGATCCTTCACTTACTGAAAATAATTTCAGAAATGTTACTCAGTAGATGCAAATTGGAGCAATGCGAGGCCAGGTGTAATCAGCCAAGTAGTTACCTGTTCTTTGAAACTTCTGACAGCTGAAAACAGACCAAATCTGGATTCAGGCAGCAGGTCTACTGAGGGAGTAAAGTAAGTGTATTATTATACAAAGAATCAGTATATTGCATAAGATAAATGTATTAATTCACTGAAGCATTAAATTTAATCACCCTTATTCCTTGATTTTATCTTGTATGCTTTGTCCTTACTGTCTCTGAGAGGCAAATCTCAACAGTGTCTCAGTGGTAATTGATATGTTAAAAATATATAGTCGCACCATGTTTGTATTCAAACTGAAACTTTAAATTGTGCTACTCAGCATAGCTTTCCAACTTTACCACTGAAACCCACCGGACTTTGCTTTTCAGCCCATCAGAGGTGTGTTCATCGTGCATTATAAATCTGTGAATCACTACATGTCTATAGTCTGTAGTGTTTGGGCTAGTTGGTGATATGGTTTAGTTATTTGACCTGAGCAGCTTTAACCAATAATAGATGAATGTGTTTTTACTGTAAATACTAATATATTAACGGTTGTTTAAAATGAGGTTTGTGAAAAGGGAATAATCCCAACTCAGTCCTGGTGTTTTTCTTGTGTAGTTTTTCAGTTGAACTCGGGTTTGTTCTTGCTCCTGGTGCAGTTTGTTTAGGCACCTCTGAACACAGCAACTGAATTGGCGTGTGGACCAAAAACAGCTGCACTGAGACCTTGTGCTGAATGTGCTCTTGGTCTGGTCCAGCCCCAGTCAAGCTCTTGAGCAGTTGATTTGTGATGATTGTGTGAGTTGACTTCAGTCCAGCCCAGAATTTCTGGCAGATTTCTGGTGAGCAGCTAGTTGACACAAAGTCTTCTTTATGTAGTGTGAAGCAGTGTTGTATTTTCAAGAAGATGCACGCACATATTTACTTGATATATTGCCCAAATAATTAATAGGTTTAGAGTATATGCTAGTTGTGCAGTGGTGCAATGTTTCAATTCTTCACTCATAGCAATATTCACCAATACCGAATGGGAACTTCTTTCTGTGTTTTTTGTCTAGATCCATTTACCAATATGCAGGCAAAACAGTTCTTGTGTGACTTGCATTGGTGATTCATTTGGATTTTTGCATTAGAGAAAACAGACCAAATTTACAATGTGGTCCACTGATTAGCCCAGAGCAAATGGATTATACATTTAAAAGCACATTTTTTGTTGACATTTGTTTAGTATCATTAGGTGGTCCATGCATTGTCACCTGTAGCATATTGTCTGTGGTCTGACTTTGCAGAAATGCAGCAGCTGATAGTAGCTTTTATTGCCATAATTCATAGTAGAATTTACTCATAAAATAGCTAATTTAATTATTAAAGTGGTTTGTGGAATTGTAAAAGACAAAAAGTAAGTGAAGATAGATGCGGGACATGCATATGAACTTGACATCAACCCCCAGCAAAATACACAGCTGCTCTTTCTTGTGCTAATTTCTCATTGCAGTTATTTCGAGAGAACATAAGGAGGACATTAAAGCTGCACAAGACCAGAGCAGGTTATAAAGATATGTATGATTTTGCACAGCTTTATGCATAAAGCTAAATGGCACATTATTACAGGGCCAGCATTGAGCTAAGCAGTCTCTTAGGAAAACACAGCTGCAGCTGCCTCTTCAGTGTGTCTGTGTGCATGTGCATGTGTGTGTATATGCACGTGTGTGTGTCATACAGTCCATTAGCTGTCTTGCTACAACTGCCTCAGCAGATTCCCATTCCATTAAACACACCATCCTGTCAAACACAATGATCAATAATCCTGTGTAAAACAGGCTGTGTGTGTGTGTGTGTGTGTGTGTGTGTGTGTGTGTGTGTGTGTGTGTGTGTGTGTGTGTGTGTGTGTGTGTGTGTGTGTGTGTGTGTGCAGTCAATTATTTGGGCTTGTGTGTATGTTTATGCCTGCTTGTGTGTATGTTTATGCCTGTGGGGATGCATAACTGTGTCTTAATGAGGTGGATATTTGTGTTTAGGGTGTGCATGTGTGTGCATCTCATCTGAGCAGGTCGTGGTATGTGTTGCATGGGATAATGAATACTTTTCAAAAGATATGAGAACACTCAACCCTTCATTTCATTATGTCAGCATTTTAAACAGAGTATCCCTTAGCTAAGTACTATGAATGCCTTAATATAGTCCTAAAAATGTTAATCATACTATTGTTGTTATGAGCCAAAGTGTGTTTGACAGCAAACATGTATAGATTTGTTACAAATGAATTGTGACCAGCTTGCATATTAAGATTTTATATAATTTCAACTTCATCTTGGCACCATTATTTTTATTAACCAGGAGACAACCTGTACAACTTCTGGTTATCGAATATATTTATCTCAGGAGCTCAGGAGCCTTAAGTTTATACAAATAATATGGCTTTATGGTGTGTTGAGAAAATGGCTTTAGTGTTTTGTGTTTTTACATTGAAAAGAGAACAGGAAAAGTAATTTGTACTATCCACCAAAATTATTGTGCGTCTGTTCCCTTTCTGTATTTCAAAGTCTGTTCTGCAATCAGTCACAACTTTAAAACCACCTAAATGCATAGCCATGACATATATGACATGACATATATACTACTCCACTAATGTTGAAAGATCACACTCCTTTATAAGAGACTTTGACAGCAGCTACGTGAGTGTGAAACTGCCCACATCGCAAGAGATTTGACCAAAAGTTTGGAAAGGCAAGGAGTTCAAATCCATCACCTGGAAGCAGGGTCGTTGATCACTCAGGTGGTTAATTGGGCCCTGGATCCCTGCTCACACTACACATCAGACGACAACCAGTGTGGCCAAAATTTGGCTCATTTCTAAAATCAGAATGGCACAACCGAATGTACGGAAACATATCTTTAAGGAAACAAGATTTATCTAACACTGCATTAGAAATTAACGCTTCTAATGCAGTGTTGATGAAAATAAAACATTATAGCATCACAATAACATAACTAATTGTATTTATCTCAGATTACATTGTGTTAGGTTGTAGTGAATACCATAGGCTGAGTGTGTATAGATTTGTGTAATCTAAATGTAAGATTTAGCTTTTTGTCTGCAACACTATTTAAACCTGAATTTCTGTTTCAAATGCAGACAGTCTTTTACATTTTGAAAAGAAGCTGACGGTGGCAATTAAAATGGCAATTAAAGTTATCGGAATCATTCTCTGTTCAATGTGAAACTTCACTGCCAGATGAGTGGATTTCTTCAAGCAACAAAAGTATTTACCAGACAATTTTCTTCTGACCCCTGAATGGAGAAAAGAAAGCAAACTGCTCATGTGTGAAATTTAAATTCATGATGTGGAAATTATAATCCCATTTACAAAAACTGATTATTTTCACTTTTGCGAGTGATGTGGCTTTGTCAGTTAAGAGTGAGGAAAACATACAACAGGATGACTATCAGCTGTGGTCATAGATAATCAAAGAAGCCTATTACTTGGAAGCAGAAGTATAGTGTATAGCAGTCAGGTGAAAGCTAAGGCCGTGAGCAGTTCCTTACAACAAACATAAATTATATTAGTGTGGTGTCATTACTGCCCTCAGCAACTGTAGCTAATTTTGCTTAACGTGCAAATTGTGACATGAAATCTATCCCACAATGTGGATAAATCAACACCCGAAAAAAGAAAAAAGAAAGACTTAAACTCACTGTCCTAGTTCTTATGCTATCTGTACAGCCTTTGTGAAAATGAATAGCAGTTTTTTTCTCCAAAGCCTTTGGATTCTGGTCTGTAATGATGACATAGCTCTTCCTTAATGGAGCTTCAGCCTTGACTTACTGTATGGTGCCTGAATTACTAATCAATTCATTGATCAGTGGGTTGATTGATGCCTACACGGCCCTCCAGCTTTCTATTCTGAGTTCCCTGAAAGCTGTATAATGCTCACTCATGCTCCGTTCATCTTTCCCCCAGTTTCTTTCTCGCTTTCCTTCTCCAACACTTTTCATTCTTCCTTGGCCAAAACTCTGATGTCAGGCTTTTCCTTTTTTTGTTAAAGGGAATGGGGCAACCTATCTTGTTGTATCCCTGACACAATAAAATATTACGTTACAGGGATCGAAAGCTCTCGCTCCTGCAAGCACCAACACCTAAATCTCTCTGCCTTGCTGCTGGCAGCTGCCTAAACATATACGGCCATCATTCTGTGTGTAAAAATGCCATTGCTCCCCATTTTTTTTCTAAGGGAGGATGTGCACTCACTAAACAGGCTCCGAGTTGAATTGTTGAACCTTGAACCCTTCAAAGGTTGAATGGAGGGGAGATTGCCCAAGAGAGACTTGTAAATCTAGGTGGTGATGGCTCATCTCAAAAACCCCAGCCCGCATCCCACCTTTCACTTCTCTCGCCTTGCCATGAATAGGGGTGTAAATCGCTGTATCTTTGTGAAACAGGAATAGAGTCAGAATGTACTTTAGCAGATATGGCTGTAAAAATAAATATATAAATAAATAAATATACATAGATGGATGAGAGAGCTACAGGAAACACCTGAAATACTTCAGGAGAGTAAGTTTGGAGGAAATACCAGAGACAAAAACATGATATAGAGGTGTAAAGTGGAGCAAAAGCAAGTTAGAATGACATAAAAGAAGTGAAGGCATTTGTAGTTAAGAGTATAAAAAGTAAGACGGTGAAAGTGGGATCAAGGAGGTTAAAAAGAGCCAGAAGACGATAAATTAGTCAGGAAGAAAACTGTACATTCACGTGTCAATTATGAATCCTAAAATGATCCCTGAGGGTTTGTCAATATGCAAACTCCAGCTGACAGACAGCTTAATGATTGGCACTTTAGAGGGGAGGAAAAGAGGAGAGCGTGTGGGGGGCAGAGATGGATGGTTGATGGAGAGGAGGAGGAGTAAATGAGACAGGGAACAGAATGGAGATGCTCAAGGATTGAGACGCTTCAGGACAGGTGATGAATGAGTACATGGCTGCGCACACGGATCTGTGGATGAATTGAGCATAGGAGTCAATAGAGAAAAATAGGCAACGTTTCTACGTAAAGTGTTTTTGAATAACCAAGTAACTAACATATTTTATATGTAACACGTCAAACAATGTCTGTTGTGTTTAAAAATTAAAATAATAAAAATGTTTGCCAGAAGGTTTGAACAACATTTAAAGCCAAAAAGTCTGAGGTTGATGGGTAGGTAAAAAACTAAGCATGCCTACTGTTATACGAATGCGAAAATCCCCATCGATGAAAAAGTCAGATTGGTGTGGAATTTCTGCTGAGGTCTAGAAGGGTTGGTGTTCCCCAGACATCTTAACCTACAGACCCATCAGCAGGTACAATTTCCCTAAACAACCAAGGTAGTCCGGGCCTCCCACTGGCATTCCCAAAGAAGGAATAACAGAATTTCTAATGCCATGTAACATTTAAAGTGTTTTTGTTTAGTGTTCTGTGATAAATGTTATTGTTTGGTGAAAGATGTTATTATGCTACTATATGAATGACAAATCTATAGAAGAGAAGCCAGGGGACCTTGGTATCCCTTGATAAGTGTTCGGGTCTCTGCGGACAGAAGCAACTTCAGTTAAAAAAACAAACAGAATGAAGCAAAAGGTCTCAGTCTCTCTTATTTAATGCCTGTTCAGCTAGTACAAATGTTATTTCATAATTGCAAGTAATAAAAATGTTCTTTTTTTCTGATTAAAAAATATACTAGCCTAATTTGGATTTTTTAATCCAAATTAGGCTAGTAAATTTTTTAATATGTTAATGAAAAACATATTTTTTTTAAAATGAGGGGAATTCAGACTTTTACACTCAGCTGTAAACTGTTCTGTAGCCATGGCACCAGAGGGATAAAACTTGAGACTGAAACGTTGTCTGAGACAATCAGAGAATTGGCTCCTTTTTATTTTTCTTTGAATGACAAGACTTAAATTTCCTGTGACAACCAAGTGTGAGAAAGTGAAAGAAATTGCTCACAGGGTAGGCCATTTTTTAAGAGCACAAAGAACAACAGAAAGAGAGAGAGAAAGGACAGAGAAGGAAATAATATGAAAAAGACATGTTGAACACAATAATATTAGTGATGAGTGATGCCATTTTCATTTAGATATCGATCCAAGCTTGAAAGATACCCAAATTCAGCAAGACCTCAGTAGCACTCAAGGGTTCAGCAAAGTCGAAAAGGGCTGATGATTAATAAACATGCATGACAGATCATGGCAGGGAGTCTTGATGGAGGATACACATGACAAAAGATAGCAAAGTGTTTAAATAGTAGTGCTTGACTGGTCAGCTTCTGCGACCTTTAGAAGTGCATTTTGTGAAGTTTGCCTTGGTAATATTAAGTGCATTGTGCTTGCACAACATCAGTGATCAATGAACCAAGAAGAATTAAACATTATTATTTCCATTATGTCCTTCTTACTTCAGCTTATGGTTTCTGCAGGTGCAGCACAGTTGCTATTTGCAGCTTACTAGTAAAAGTTTGGGAAAGCTTTATAATTGTTTTATTCATAACTATACCCTAAGATAGGATCTGATTTTCATGTAAAGGTTGATAGTCAGGTGTGAGTCTAGGTGGACTATTGAAACAAGAACAGGACATTCATGGCAAAAACTGAGAATCGGGAATTATTGGATTGCTACTACACGAATAACCCCAGCAAGAGAGCTTACTTACAGAGGATGTGAAACCTGTGGATACTTTAAAACCCAGCAACTAGTAGCTCATCACCATCCCCACAATCAAAGATTGCTGACTGAGATGGAAAATCATAACCTCGAGGGACACCTGGAACTTTAATGGCAGAGTACCTAGTTTAAGTATCTTCTGAAAGTCTACTAGAACCTCTGAATGCAGCACTACAGCCAATCTTTCCTACGCTATTACTGAGACCAATAAGCAAATATATACCAACCACCCACCCGTATTTGATGAACTGGTGGCCAACCAGTCCAGATCTTAAAGAAACCCCAGAAGGCAGCAATCTTATCTAAGTGCCACCCAATACCTGCTTCTGCATAACAGGGAGGCTCCTGTGGCTCCTGTGTGAGCAAATGCATGGCTCCATACATTACCAGGCTTGGAATAGAACTGTTAGTAAAACCAGAGGAGCAATGCATCGGGTACTGGTAGATGAAGCACTCACTCAAGATTGCAAGACCAAACAAATGTTTCCACGTGGATCCAGGAATCTTTGGAATTGTACAAAATCAATAGAAGTCTATTAGCTTTCATCAAGAACTCAATGGCTTTTAAAGAACAACCCCAGAGGCTAACTTTAAACCGATTACACAGGTCATCATCTAGCGTGGTATTAACCAATTTAACTGTATGTCCCTTCTGATGTTCTTCATTGATGACATCAAGCTCTATGCCAGGAAAAGGCCTCAGTGATCCACAAAACTAGGAGCTAGAGCTTGTACATCGGTATGTCATCTGGACTGAAATGTTATGGTAGTATGGTGACAAGGAGAGAAAATGTAGTCAGAACTGAGGAGAGAGTTCTATCAGAAGGCAACATAGCAGAGGCTGAACACAATGCTTTGCAATCTCTTGAGTAAAGGGGAACAATGAAGAGACTGCAAGAATTCAGCTGGATAAGAAGAACAAAGTCCAGGCTATTAACACCTATACCCCACTGGCATAACAAACTGATCAACAGAAACAGAGACAGTTTTTAGATCAAACAACAAAGCTCCATGAAGACATCAGGAAGATGGCCACAAGTGTTGATGTGCTTAGGCAGCAGTAACCAGAGGAACAAGAGAGGGAATAGCAGGAAGCTTGAGAGAAGATGTGGAATGTGATGGCACAGGTGATTGAAAGACTGAGGCTGACCCCAAACTGGAGTTCTAGTGGATTCCAGGAACAACAACTGAATTTTGTTATATATTTATTTTGTATAAAAATTAAGCTAATGCAATAAATACATTTTGAACTGGATTTAGATTCTATACGATGGTATAACATCATACATAAGACATCATCCCTAGTCCACAGGAGTAGAAAAAATCTGCCCTTTTTTTTTCGAAAAAAAATGTAGATGCATGTAAAAATCATCAAAGTAGACTAGAAATTTAACACTTAATTGTTAGCTTGTATTTTTACCTACTTTCATGGAAACTAAATGTGAATGTGTCCCATAATCATGCTTTTTGGAATACCAAATCGGAATTTGAAACACTGGAAAACAATAGTGGCGTGTGGACGTTTTACTTCTTAGCCGGGTGTGAAAGTGGTATGAAACTCATTCCCTCTGAGCCATATTGAATTTACATTTAATCTTTAAACACACAATAAAGACTGAAACAATACAAACACCATGAAAATCATCAGTTGTGTGTATGGGATTGAGTTTAGTTCTCTTAAAAGGGGGTTTGGGTCATTTTAACCCTTTAACCTTTCTTTCTCTGCCGTACAAACACATGGCACTTGTGCATGCACCATGAGACACCCTAGTCTTGGTCCTGGTTCAACACAGATGCATTAGTGCACGGACACACAACCCAACACAAAAACTTTTTACCTCTTTGTCTTGGAAATACAGACAAGCATCCATGCAACCAACCACACACATAGACATACAGATGCACACACACACACACACAGGTTGGATGGAATAAGGAAGCTTGATATCAGAGGGAGACCACCAGGGAAAACTCAACTAAATCAATTCATATAATAAATGGCCAAACAGACCACTGCCTCTTCTCTCTCTATTTGTGTGTGTGTGGCCTGAGACCAACACACTTTCATAAATATTGAACAGTTATCTTAATGCTTTCATTATGGCTCTGACTCACAATGGCCGAGCTTTGTCCTTTTGACTCTTTGTTAGAGGAGGCTGGCCCTCTCTCAATCTCATCTGCTTATATTATAGCTTGCTAGCCAGCTATGCCCACTGCCCTGAATTAATGATAGTGACAGAGAGGACCTAAGGTGTGTGTGTGTGTGTGTGTGTGTGTGTGTGTTGAAGGCAGGGTGAGAGAGTAGGGATTGGGAAAAGGAATGAACGAGGAGATCAAGGAAGAGAGAGAGAGGCAGGGAGGGGTGTTGTGGTTGACTGGATGAGACATGCACACCAGACTCTAACTATGAATATATGTAAATATGATGGATGTGTTTGGGTCTAATTTCTCCAGCTGCCTCAGCTAACCCCATGTGAGGCATATCCTGATGAAAACTGTGAAAACCTCTCTGTGATATCCGTCTTCCATCACAGGGCCTGCTCCTGCTGCTGTTGTAGAAACTTTAAAGATGAAGTTAGAAGTTCCACTTTTTTACTGCACACTGGCTGAACTGTTCTGAACTGTTACATCAACCCTAAAATTAATAACTGAATTAAAATTAACTTTTTATTTCAAGTTAGTGAGTGTTAACAGATCACAGTGGATTATCTGTTTACACCAAATTTAATTTAAGTATAAATTTTGATTTACAGAGTTGAAGGCCATATTAAGGCTTACCTTACATATTATTTTTATTATTTGGAAGGTCTCAAATCTTTAAGAAAAACCGGACCCATTAGACTAACCATAAACTCAGCAGATGCTCTTTTATGTAAAAAATATGATATTCAGCCATGACCCCATTGTTTGTGTTGATGTGCAGTTCTGGGTTTATCATTTTTATTCCATTATTCCAAGTACAAGTGGGTGGCATTTATAGGATATACAGCAAGTGAACATTTTGTTCCTGAAGCTGATGTGTTGGAAGCAGGAA
The DNA here is from genome assembly GCA_033026295.1 of Channa striata. Lineage (NCBI taxonomy): Eukaryota > Metazoa > Chordata > Actinopteri > Anabantiformes > Channidae > Channa > Channa striata. The sequence continues at coordinate 20,462,416 of CM065178.1, forward strand.
ACTCAGGCAACCATTATGCCGTTTTTTTTTTTTTTTTTTTTTTTTTTTTTTTACCGGATAAGGGCAATTCCGAAACTGCCGGTGAATATGCCAGAATGTTTTGGTCTGCAGTGGTCAGGACCCACCAAAACTGGCCCAAAGAAGGAAAAGCTTGTGAGCCTGCAACAGGGCCGTATCTTACCAAGAAGGGTGGCCTGTGTCGACTGATCCAGTAAAAGAACTCTTGTAGCTTAAATTGCTAAAAAAGTCAATGCTTTGCATTTTTGTGCATATAGAGCTGGAGGATAATGGACACTCCAAAAATATGGCCCGGCATCTGCTGACTTAGGCTTCTTCTTTCCAACCCTCCCTATAAACCTTGAACAGGATGAGCTTTAAAGATAATGGATAAGTGAATAGTCTGACAATCAAGTTATTCCTAAAACTACGAGGGTTTCTGAAGTTCAGGTGGATGGAGACCTGTCAAAAGCCGCCCTAGTTAAACTCTCGTCATATTGATTTAACCAATCATTTTACTTAAAAGTAAACATAAACATAAACTAGTTTAATGAAGAAACAACACCAAGGTTAACTTTATAACGTAGGCATATTAATATCCATGTCGTGGTGCTGACTTAATTATAATAAAATATACATAAATAAAATAAAAAAAATGTTTGCAACAACTGCTGTGAATTAATGCATTTTTTAAAAGCAGTGTATGGCCTAAATCACTGTGTATCGCTGGCTTGTGTTTCATTCATGCTCCTCATAAAATATTTTCATTTAATATCAATGTGTCATACACTGCTGCCTAATTATGTCCCGTTTCTTTGTATCGTAACTGCACGTTATCATGACTGTTCTGCAACTATACTTATTATTATCACATCCAACTTTTGACCATCATAATCATTAAAATTGTCTCTATCATTATCATTCATTGCACTGCACACACTGCTGTACACTTTTATTCCACTTATTTTATTCTTATTGATGGATTTTTTTTGTCTGTGTGTTGTGGTTCTTCTTGTATTTCCTTTCTTTTTAATTTGTTTTATTTAAATGCAGGTACAGAGAACAAGACAAAAAATGAACAAGTGACATTTCAATAAGAGTACAAACTTAAACAGCTTTGTATGATAGACAGAAAATTAAGTGTGCTGCAGTGTGTGTTCATGGACATTTCAAGCATAAAGGCTGTTGGTTCAAAAAGCGGAGGGATGATAATTTCATCATGTTGACAAGCTTCCTCTTCAATTTACACTTGTGCATCACTGGACGTCTTGTTTACAAATGCTGGCATTTTTTTATTTTTTTAGCTACATTTTCTGGAGTCCAATGTTGGTCGTGACACTGTTGTTGCTTAAGGCAAGCTCACGCAAACATGTCCTGCCAAATATTTGGTGTGAATCTGAATCAATTTCAGAAGATGTGAGTCAAGCATGATAACATATTTGCTACTGTCTGCATACTGTGTCACTCTAAGCCTGTTCGTCCTTGAGGCAACTGTCTATATTACTTTTTTGCAAATCAAAATGTCATGGGGGTTATATATATATTTTTAAATTAGTTTAGAATTTTATAACTAAAAGATGTCAACTAGACTAGTAGTAAAAAAAAACACAACCGAAAGTTTGGCTTATAAAGCGCAAAGGTTCTTTAAAATCTGGTGAGGAGCAGCACAGGTCTTCAATGAAACAATAATTAACTGATTGGGTTAAAATATAGACATTTTCATTTTAACTTAAACAACAACAATAAAGATAAAATAAAACTAAACAGAATAAAATACATTTTAATTGGTTGTTAGATATTGATTGATCCTTTAGTACTGCAAGCATTTGTCTGTGGTTCAGTAGATGATTTTGTTTGTTTTATCTCTGCATTTTATTCTTTTTAAATCTCTTATTTTTACGGTTTAATCTATCTGTTGGCTGCTGGAAAGTCCTAGATAAATTAACTTTCATTTGATTTGAATTAAAAAAACTTTCCATATAAAACTATGAAACCACAGACAAAATGTTAAGTAATCATGGGCAACATATTGTCGGGGGTGCGGATGAGACAGCAGCTCTTAATCGGATTTCTGATCCTATAGCCACTGTCAAACACATCTGCAATTATTCCTTTCCAACAGGGTGTGGGTTAAGCCCCATCATCCAAACATGTACCACAAAGCACCGAAGTTGATCGTACTTTCATTCTGAGGGTATAGAGTTTTCCTCTCCTGCCTGTTGATCACTAACTGGCCCTCGCACTCTGCTCCATTACTACCGTCTGGACGCACTTGTGGAGCTCATCACTTGCCTGCTGCCACTTCATAGTCGGCCGTGGATTCTCGGTCTCTGGTCTCCTGCTGTCATGGTCGCCTCTCCTCTTGCCTTATGGCAGGTTGGGCTGCCTGTAGTCCCCAGTGCCATTCAGCACACTTTCAGGGCACATTCCCCAGGTGCACCTGCGCTTCCCGTCTTCCATCTTCTCCCCAGGCCGGAGTGTCTTTCTAATTATCTCTGTCTCACGTCTCACATGTCAAACCCTCTCTGAGGTGCGGACGTTAAAAGATGCTGCACATCAGCTAACAAAATAAAAGCATGATACATGCAATTAAGAAAAACACACAAAATACATTCAGGTGAAACCTAAAATCGAACATAAAATTAAAACATAAAAAATCCAACATTGCTTTTTTGTATGTCAGACTGGATAATATTGTCAGCTAAGTGACCACATCTGTGTTGTGTTGCCCAGAGTGTGCGTACTAAAGAAATGGAACACCTTAGTTGTGCTTTAGGAGTCAGACATCAGAGGGCGCTTTTTCTGCCTCGCTCACAGATTCGCACACAAACTTGTACCTTCACACACTCGCTCATACACATTGCAATCAGTCAAACTGTGACAACTCTAACATTGCTCTCCACTTTGTGAGTTCAGCTGCGTTTGTATAATATTCCGCCAATAAAGTGAACATGCTACTGAAGCAGATGACAGAGAAAGAAGTGTAGCGAAATAGCTGCAAGGACAAGAGCAGGAAAAAAAACAGACAGATTCTGTGTTTTCTGCAGTTCTGTAAAAGTAGCAATCAGCCCGCATTGATTTCCCAACATCCCCTTGTGGTTTAGCGTGAGCCAAATTAATGGCAGATCACAACCTTTTAGTTGTTTCTCCAACCTTCCTTTCGCTTTTTCCAATGCCTCACACTCGAACTTCGCTTTTTTTAGCTTTGTCTTTTTTGTTTCTGGCCTCTCAACCACTTTCTTTCTGTGTCTCTGCTGTAAATTAGCTACTTGTCCGCTTTAAAAAAAAAAAACATGAACCTTGGTACTAACCTTGTTCCTGTTATAACCAGGAGAAAACAATCATAAAAAAACAAGTTTCTGTAATTAACAATGAACCTTCCAGTATAGTTTAAATGTAATTTAAACCAAATTTTAATCTCTTTCTTCGTCATCCCTTTTTCTCAAAACATCCTGAGGCTTGTGGAGTGTACATTACAGTGGCTATCCTCGTTCCCTCATGAACATCTTTTTGAGCACGTAAACATTTTGTGGTAGAGCAGAGAGTGATTTTTCAGTGAAGCCTTTCTACAAAGTTCTTGTGTGGGATTGGGTTATGAATCCACATGACAGGGCTGAGACAGAGCAAGGCCACTGCAAGCACACACACACACACACACACACACACAGGTTGCTTTTTTTTCTCCCTCTGACTATGTCAGATACACACAGCATGTAGAAGCCAGTAGCATTTTCCGCTGACAGTGCAATCTCCACTAAGAAAAACAACAATAACACTTCTATGGCTATGGCTTTTCTGCAGCTGTAGTGGAGCACTGAGCCTAGTACGTGTGTGTGTGTGTGTGTGTGTGTGTGTGTGGGTGTGGGTGTGGAGTGTGTTGGGGGCAGAAGAAAAATGGGCAAACAGAAACAATAGCAGGAATTAAATTTACATTGTGCTGTACTGCATGAGTCTCTAGAGGGGTTCACCTGCAAGGAGTGAGACAGTGTCCTGTGTGTGGAGGGCAGGATAGCAGTGAAATGACTATGATTGTGCTGCCTTACGTGTGTATACGTGATGCACAGAAAACAGCTAGTGTGCCTGTTATATGGGAATGACTTCACAACTTTTGCCCATTGCATTAAACTTCTCTACAGTGTGTTATTGGCTGACGCCTTGTTTCATACTGGGAAAAAAAAGTTATACTATCTGCTTTTTTTGTTTTTATTTACTTTTAGCACATTTGCAGCTATGGCAGAAATGCCCCTCCAGGAACAGTCGTACCTGCATCACGCAGATGTCACCTCTGTTTTTACGTCCAAACTCCTTCGCTGCTGCTAATGGACTCCCTCTATAATCCCCATAGGAATTATTCTAAAAGCATTTTTTCACCAGTTTGAGAAGCAAGAAATACTTACCGATGTTCATTGTTCAATAAATAATTGCTTATCATACTAACACAGGATCTGGGATCAATACAGGACTCTAGATATACTACAGGGAATGGATTGCTTTGATGGTTACAACTGCCTCGTTTGAGCGTTCTGTAAGCTTCTATGTGACATCCATCAAAACCATCATCATCTCACAACTCAGTGACATTTTGAGACAGCGATACAGAAGATCCTGCTGCTGTTTTACCACTGCTTTACCTCAGTGCAGCTTTTAACCCCATAGATCTCCATATCCAGTGATGGCGCTGGCTAATAGTCGTAATTGTCTTGCTTTTTACCAACATGCAGGTGGTATTTATCTGACCGGATCAGACAGTGTTGTTGTTTCACAGACTGTAAAGCCTGAAGTTGATTCCACAGTTGGCATTGTAGTCTGAGAAGTGTTCACAGCTGTATGGGCAGCTATAAACAATTCTTCTGCATGTACATTAGTCATTTTGAATGTGTGGCATTTCATATGGATGAAGGTAGTTGCGGTCAAGCTCAGGTTCTTTTTTTACAAAGATCTCAGCTATTGTCTAGGCAATTATCAGATGCTGCAAAGAATGTTTACTACCACCACAGGTCATGCCGTGACTACATGTATACAGATAGTGTGAACTTCTGACTTAAATTGTGTTTCATATCAATATTGTAATTGGATTAAACCAGCATTAAAGTCATAAAACCTTATTAAACAGGTTATGCATTTATAGAACAATACTGTATATTGTAGGCGGCCCTTTCATTGATTGGCATGTCACTGATGTGGTCTGTCATTGCTGTGGTTGGTGATATGCAGAGATAAAAGTGCTGATTGGCCACATGTCAGTGCTGCAATCTCTAGCATTTCAACTCTAACCATTTCAAACTGATGGACCGGACTGTCTCCTCCATATTAATACTGACTAACTGAGTACCTGCACATTCAATCACTCTAGATTCCTGCTATGGGGATAAAATGTAAAATGTCTCCAGAACAATTTTGAATTGCAAGTCAGACTCATTGTGAATGAACAGTCAGATGCATTTGTCATTTTGGGGAACTGTCATCACATCGCCTCTGACAGGCCTTCAAGTGGTGCTCTGAGTACAAAGCGTGTACGTGTGTGTGTGTGTGTGTGAGAGAGAGCAAGAGAGTGAGAGAGAAGGTGTGTTGCTCAGTAAAACAGCAAAAATTTTAAGAGCCAGACTTTTTGCATCATACACACAAAAAATGTAAACTACAAACATGCAGCATCATCAAAATATATACACAGCACTTATACGAGACTCCATCTGTGCTATTTGTGTGTATTTGTGTGTTAGTAAGAGCCTAATGAAGAGGGAGAATGCTCAGAAGGATTTAGAAATCCACATGGGAGCCTTAAAGATGGCTTGTTAGCTAAGTAACAATGCTTCAAGACACACGCAAACATGGACATGCTGTATGAGCAAGCTTTTGGTGAAAAGAGGGAATTTGTCTCCCTTTCACACATATACACAAGCTACATTTAAAAAATGCATCTTGCATCAGATTTGCTCCTGTTTCCGCAAATTAAGTTCATTATCTTTCTCACACTCTTTAACACATACAGATCTCATCCATTGACTAATTTAAAGTGTCCGATTAGTTAGAAGATTAAGTCTTACTCAAGTTAATTTAGAATAGACTTGTCTTGTTAAAAGAAATATTTAAAAAAAAACACAATCTTTATACGCCGACTGTAAACAGGCAATGAACACGCCACACTTTGGAGAGCTGGTTGCTTTTTTAAGTAACTGCAAACATTGCAAAAGTTGAGCTGGTTTCAACTATTTCGTCACACAGTCCTGTAGTGGCACTACTGCTGCGTCAACACAGTGGTTTTATGGTAATGAGAGGAGCCCATGACTTTTTTGCCCCACTCTGAATGTCAGTGTGACCAGAGAGGGCCGAATCAGTGACAAATTTGATAGCAGTGTCCAAGTGAAGAGGAGAAAGCAAAGATGAAATTGCAGAATCAAATGAGGGGAAAACATTAATTTTTTTCCTAATCATTATTGTCAATAAATAAATATTTCTGTTTGTCGCTAGGTTGAATGAGTTGTAATCAAAAAGGCTGAGACACAGAAACAAAAACAATAGCAAGGACAGACTATAAAAGTCCTTTTCAAACACAGAAACTCAAAACAGTCTCAAAACAGATTGCAACTAATATACGGAATCAGTGTAAAAAACTCCTGTAATGTTGATAGTGCTTTGATAAATCAATGTATGTGTACATTTACAAATATATGTATGCCATTTGGCATAGACCCTTTTATCCACATTAACTTACAAGGTACAAAGCAAGCAAAAAATCTAAGGACAGGACTTTAAAATCATCACAGTGCTAAAAGAAGTAATGTGTGGTTATTGGATACACCAGACACAGTTCGATGTCAGAGCTCAGAGCATTGAAGGCATTGGACATCCAAAATGGTCAAAAGCTTAAGGTTTGTCTTGGTGCATGTGTCTCCTAGGATGCTGAGAGGTGTGATGTCTTAAGGAAAGAAAGGAAAGGAGCATGTCAAGCTCATCACAGAGGTTACAGCTAGGCCTATTATCAGTAGAACATAATCATGAGGGTTGTAACCAATGCAGTAATCCCTATGGCATGATATTTAAATGATCTAAGACTAGTTGCGGGGTGGTGTAGATTCTCGGATTCTACAATCGTCTCCGGTCTCTTTAGGTGGGCAGTCCTTCCATTATTGGGTGGGAAGGATTGTAGACCTAGATGAGGTATGAAAGTGCTGGTGAGATGACCACTCTGTAGGCGAGTCAAAGCTTTGAACTGGATGCAGGCGGGTACCGGAAGTCAGTACAGAGATCTGAGGAGAATAATGTGATGTGTGTCCTTTTGGGCAGATCAAAATTTAAATATGCTGATGTATTTTGGATCATCTTGAGGGATTTGGCTGTGCATCCTGGTAGCCCCATCAGCAGGAGATTCCAGGAGCTGAGATGACATGCAACCAATGCCTGCACAATAAGTTCCATATTCAGAAATATGAGGCCTGTTTTTTCTGATGTTGTATAAGGCAAATCTGCATGGCTTTGTTCAAAGACTGCCCATTCAAGGGCCTTGGCCGAAATTAAAAAAGAGACACAAGACTTAATCTTCACAGGATAGGGGTCAAGATATAACGGTTCCTAGGCTATGGGCTAATCTGGGCCTGCTTGAATGTGGTGGGAAAGGTGCCTGTTGTGAGAGATGTAATAATGTCTTGTGTAATTACTAGGATTTAGGTGCAGTTGCTTGAAGGAATGTTGAGGAGATGGGATCCACAGAACAGGTGGAGGGATGGTTTGGAGGGGGGCGTGGATGTGTCTTCAGTCAGAGTGGAAAACGAGGGCAGTGGTGCACCATTGGTTGAAGTTAGCAGGGCGTCTCTATCCAGTGGAGAGAACATCAGACTCAAGAAAAATGAAAGACAGTCAGCTACTTCTGCAATAAGCAAATCTCAAACACCATTTACTAGTTCTGTGTGTACAATGTGTTAACAAAAATAAGAAGAGAACAGGAGATTTAAGTTATTGACATTGTGTTATGAAAAATATAAAAAAACAATGCAAAAAAAATGATGACAATTTATCTTGCTGGAAATGCACAAATTATATAAGTTGTTTCTATGAAATTCAGCAGTGTAAATGGCCAAATCCTCACTTTGACATGTCTAAAAAGGTTTTATGCAAATGCATTTTTAAAAGTTGACATAGTGTTTTTGGCTTTTACTTCCAGTCAAAAGTAGTTCCTGAAACCATTTGGTCAAAGTGTCCCATCTGAAAATTACCCCTCATGTAAATGAGGGGAACAAATTACAGGCGAGACATTAAAAGCAGAAAAGCAGCATAGTAACACAGCAAAGAGAAGGATCAGATGGACAAGCAGGCTGAGGTTGAGATACTAGGTGCTAAGCTGGGAAATGAGTAACATCACAGAGCAGCATCGTAATAAATGGGTATATGATAGAATAGTTAATTGGTAAATGAGTAAGTCATAGGGTGAGTGTGATCAAAGTAGGATCTGTAAATTGTTTTGTTGTATGAAATATATTAATATGTTCCAATACAATAAAAAAGTGGTAGAATTACCCCTAATGACATTTTAGGATTACATTATGTTTGATTACGGATTATGCTGCCATAACTACTGTTAATTAGATACGGGGAGTGAAATCACAGTCTATCATAACATTCAGAAATTGTCAGTCATAAGTCACTGGTTACCGCAGCAGCAGTTCATAGTTCTTTTGTTTAGTGACCCTTTGACCTTTGTGTAAAGAGGTTAAGGGAAAGCTAGCTCAAATAATAAACAGTAAACTAAGATTGGAGAAAAAAATCACAAATCTCTCTCTCTCATTTGATAATCATCCCACAGCTGCTCTCATTTACAATGTGACCCCTGGACAAGAGGCTAAATAAGGTCAGACTTCGAGATGGCACTGGTACATTTTCATTAGAACTTTGTTTAGCAAAAAAATTTATTTTTGATGAAATCAGCCTATGTACCCTGCTTGTCACTCTAACATCCACTGTCTGGGCTGTAACACAGAAACAGCTGATGTTACCATATTTCCCATCTCCCTATGAAAAAGAAAATAACAGTAATCCTACTGGGTGTTGCGACTGCTCACTAAAAAGACAGATGAATTGTAAACGCACAAGCGCAACAAACATTGCCTACTCTCAACTCAATTTGCCTCCTGCAAAACCCCTCATCATAATAAATACAAGCATTACTTTCTTTTTATCTCTAGCTATCATTAATATCACCCCCAAAAAGAAACTAGCTCTCTAAATCTTGCAAATATCTCACTTCACATTTCTTTTTTCTCCTCCTTTTTCTCATTTTAGTCTTCCATTTCTCATGCATCTATATCCTGCATTCTTTTAAACAGTTCTTTTTATGTTTACCTGAACTTTTTCAGCCCTCTGAGCATTTTTTTGCAGAAAGCTACAATAAAAGAAACAGAAGAATCACCTAGGCTGTAAGGTTTTTTCCTTTTTCTTTCCTTCATAGTCGTTTGTCTTCCCAAACAATATTACAGAAGCAATTCCACACTAGTCAATAACCTCTAGGATTGGCTCCCATCCACCTTGTCCCATAGGGGCTGCCATATCATCAATACAGATTTATACTGTTGCTTGGTAGCTAATATACACAAATGCCGATAAACCTGCTCCCTCTAGCTGGTAAAAGAACATAGAACAATCTGGACCAATTTTATAAACAGTACTAAAAGATTGGCAGTGGAACGAAAAACAACTAAGAGAGATAGAAGTGGTGGAGAAAAAAAGAATGGGACATATTAAAAACAGCTACGTTGCAGGCAGGAAGAGAAGACAAACACAATCACGTGTCATGCAGGAGCTGTAGGGTTCAAGCAATGGCACAGTAATATTTTGCATGGCCCCAGTAAGACCAACCTTTTTTTAAACATTTTAGGACTGAGGCCCGATCCAAATTCATATTTTTATATTCCCCAAATTTAGTTTTTAGAGCTTCCTCATTTTTAGCTCCACCATTAACACACACTTACAAGGGTATTCTCTATACGTCCTGCGCACAGTATTTTTAAAGGAGCGTCACTGTATGTTTAAAGGATAAATTGTGTTATAGAAATGTCATGAATTTTCATGCACAGCTCATCTTTATAACAAACTTATGACCATGTTGTCGTGTGTACATGCCCATTAACAGACTAAATACCTAGATTTAGCTTTACTCGTCACTTTTGAATCTGCCTCTGAAAATATTTAGTCCAAATGGCTGCAGTAATTAACTTGCCCTACCTGTCATTCCTAAGATGAATCTGGACACTCCCACTACTACAGCTGAACACACAAAACCCGGGATTAGGGCTGTCCAAGTTATAATAAATTTGGGCACAAGAGGATTAACAGCTGTGACAGCTACTTCTTTCATTGGCTGTCATTAAACCGTTCCAGAACAACAGGGTTTAATGAGACAAGCAAAGTAGGAGTTAGACATCAAACAATGGGAAATTATTGAGAAAACATGACTAAAATGTAGCATTTATATTTGTTTCATGCATTCATTTGAAGAATGTTGCTGTTGCTCTAGGATTTAAATCCAGTGTTTTTTCTGTTCCCATTCTTTTTAAGATTAAATTAATGTGCAAATGAATGAGTTTAAAACAGCTGTTTCTAACAAATGGAGCTGATGACGTGCATTGAAAATGAATCACACAAATACGTTTGCTGACTCTAAAACACAAACAATGGGAAAGATGCTGATAGGCTTTGCACACCTGAGGGGAACTGCAAAAGGACTTAATTCAAATAATAAAAGCAAGCCTTTCCAAATTATACAAAACTGTATATAAAAATATCGGCGAGTGAAGCTCTAAATATCGTTTCACCGTCTGTGATACTGTCCCAGTTTTGGTTTCATAATTTTAGCACATGAGAACTACCGCAGAAACTTTGTCAGCTATGAACAGCACCCACATTACAGTCTATCATTTTGTTGTCACTCATTTACCAAGGTGATCTCATTTTTTTAGACATTGTGTGACACATCAGCAGCAAGCTTCTTATCCTAGTCTACAGGTAAATTCAGAATGATCTGAAACTGATCTGCCCCTAACCACGATATTCACTGTTTTTGTGCGGAAACATCTAAATCATGTATTTTATGTAAAACAACATTGCTGTACATCGCATTGCATAAAATGCTATTTAACACAAGCATGATGCCCAGACTTCATTCCCTTTCATTTCAGTTTTTTGCCTTTATCGTTGTTGAACCAGTTAAATATACGTCTGTTATGTATTTCTGTTTACCTTCCTGTCTTCAAAATTCCATGTTCATCTCGGGCAACAAAGGAAGTACAGTAAATATATGTTCGTGTGTGTGTGTGTGTATATTTCTTTGTTTGTTGTTTTGATGATTACATCAGCAAACAGACCATTTTCTTGCAATGTCCATTACCTGGAAAGAAAAATAGACAACTGAGAATCTCTCCAGCTGTGATGATAGCCTTGAATTTTGTTTACCTTTTGTTAAGATGGACAAACACACACATGTGACAGGAAATTATCGACTTTGTAGACTGTGACCAGATGCTCGTAACATGTGCTAGTGTGTGTGTGTGTGTAGCTGGGTGGGTGTGTGAGTGAGTATGTTGTGGGGGGCAGCTTAATGAGGATTTGTAAACCTGGGGTGCCAGGAAAGGAAGGAAGGGATAAGGCATGGAACTGTGTGAGATGTGTGTAAAAGGTGGGGTGTCCCTTTGCAACATCACCTAGTCCAAATAGATCAAATTCAAAGTGCTCTCTCTCTCTCTCTCTCTCTCACACACACACACAGAGGGAAAGCGAGAGACAGAGCCTTGCTTCTTAGATGCACACCTTACAACAGCAGGATCACAGTAGGAAAACATAACTGGGATCTGAAGCAGGAAGGGAAAACAGATGGAGGGAAATGTGACACACCAACACACACACACACACACACACACACACACACGCTATAACACACGTTGGCACTAACACAGACACATTACAACACACTGCACGTGCACTCTCACACAAATCCACTCATTCATTCCCAAGCCATATTCTGCCTCGCACACACACGATGACCCCCTTCTGACTCCCTCACAGCAAAAAGTTGCTGTCTTGTCACAAGCTTTAGCTGAAAGCATTTACCTTCGTGTGGAGTGTGTGGGTGTGTGCTTGTGTGTTTGTACTACCTGCATACAGCTGTTATCAGGCAGGTTACAAAGGCACCTTCTACAACACGAGACACATCTGAGTATCGCCATATGTGAGCTCATATCCCGCTCCGTGTCTCATCGTGTGTCTAATGGGTCATGTGAACACCATGAACAGATGTAACTAACATACCCTCATGCTGTGTTCTCGCTGGACTGACGCTATGTATTTGTAGAAGCCAGGTTTGGTGCACTTGTTTAAAGCAGAATTAATTGAAGTTCCAGCCAAATGGGGCAGTTCGACCAGCTTTTCAAATTTTGTTAGAATTATTGTTCCCCTTGGAAATTTGTTGTTGTACAGCAGTACATACATGATGGTGCTACGGTGGGGGATTCAGTGTCTTGCCCAAGGACACTTTGACATGTGGCCAGGGGAACCAGGAATTGAGCCACCGACCTGGGGATATATGGACGACTGCTCTGACAACACAGTCACCCCCTAAATTTTGGTTTCAGGGCTTCTTCTTACAATGTCTCCTTGTGGATGTCAACCATTGTAATGACATTCAAAAATCTGCTAACAGCGTTTTGAGCAATATGCAAGTCTGCAGGATACACAGGAGGACCAAATTAAAAAGCAAGAAAGCTGATATTAAGCAAGTGTGACAATTTCTATGTTACACATCTTAGTAAAGGGTTTTTAGCATGCATGGCACGTTAGACCCTTTAAGACAACATCAGTGGAGAAATATTAAAGGATCCAAACAGTTTTCTTTGAATGTGGAAAACTGAGCCCTTTTGTTTGTCTTACTTTTTGTCTCACATCTTCATTTCATGCTCTCCATCATATGTTCTGCATTTCTCAGCAGGGTGTATCTGAGCCTCCACAGAAACCCAGGCCAATTGCGTGCACATAATTCAGTGTTTCCGATGAGTCCGTGTCAGTGGATGAGAACCAGAAAGAGAGGCAAAGTGTTTTACAAAGCGTGCATGTTGGATTGTGTGCCAGAGCTTCGGCACAACGTGTTCCAGTGCATGCATCGTGTGTCACACTCACACCGGTCAGACTTTAAGGCTTAAATGGCAAACGTACCAAACCTGCTTCACACACTCTCTCTTACAGTTATTCCCCACTCTCTGTCTCTCCAAATACACTGCCATCTTTATCATCACCTAAAACAAATAGCCTTAAACTTGCCAGACAAACACACACCGCAGTTGTTTCTAGTGAGGACCATCCGGTAACTCATCCCCTTTAATCCTGAAATACATATGTTACATTAACCCAACTTAACCACAACCCTGTTTCCAGGTCATTACATATTAGCCATGTGTGCTAAAGTGAAGACCAATGAAATCTCACTTTTGTAAAGTTCCGTGCCTTCAAAATCTGTCCTCGCAAGAATACAAGTATTTCAGTACATGTGCACACAGAGCGGTGGGAATGATTTCTGTGTGTAATTTTTCCCATTCGCTGCTGGTGAAGCAGGCTGTTTGATTGGTTGCTGCAGTGATAGATGTCTGGCCAGTTTTCTGATTACTACAATCTTCGATCTCCAGGGCCCAACATAATCAGAATAAATGTCCCCTACTGTAGAGGGAATAAAGGTGTGTGTGTGTGTGTACGTGTCTGTGTGAAAAGGCGAGAGAGGGAATCGAAGAGAAAATACGTATGAGTGTGTATTGTGCCACAGTGGTGCGACTGTTTCAACAAGACTGAGTGACAGATGGTGTGTAATGTGTAGCATTGATGTAGCAGGACAAATTGAGTTTGTTTTTTGGTACCTTTCCCCCCCTCAGTAAAAAGGCAGATGTTTTATTTGTCTTTTGCAATTTCTTGTTGCTTTTGAATTTTTGTTTTGCCACTTTCACAGCAGGTGACTGTGTCCATGCTTGTGCCTAAGGTGGGTAAAATGTGAATTGTAAAATTGAATGATGAAGTGTCACAAGATTGCGTTTTGATGACTTCAATAAAACTAAGGTGATCTCGTCAAAGCAGTGATGCTCAGTCATTCGTAACCACTACGTACTGTACAAAACAATCATTTTAGTGTTCATTTTACAAATGTGTCACTTACTACAGTGAAAGAAGAACAGCTTTGTCATAGAAAAAATTACCAGTGTGATGTATATATTTAAGTCAGCTGAGAAATCAGCTCGTGGCTAATTTTCCCACAAGTCATTACTTGTAATACAAGCTCACTATTTATTATTGTGCAGCTTCAAACTCATTTATCATGAGCTCTGAGCCAATTTTGGTATCTATTCAAAAACGCTGACATGATGTTCAGGAAATTGCTTGACAGTCAGCTTTTTGTCTACAGGCATTGAAGGAGGCTGGTTACAATGGCAGACAACATCCATCATCATATCACAAATTAGCACATTCATATCACAACGCATTAGGTGTCAATGTGTTACGTTGATGGAATTGTTCAACAGTTATTGTTAACTGACAGTAGACACTCTCTGTGGCTGTGTTACATACAGTATATTACATGTTAACATGTATAAATATACATAATGTTAAACCCCCACTAACATGATGGGTTAATCAAAATGATATCAGATAGCTCCTATTTACAGGAGCAGGATGTTCTCTTTGAGTACAAGCAGCACACATCCCTTTTACAAGTAGCAATCCCTTTGTCAGCGATGGTAGAAGTAGACAAATTCAGTAATCAAGTTAAAGTGCTAGTGCTTGTCTAAAAGATGCTCCACTATAAATTCCTCTGTTAACTCAAGTTGAAGCACAAAAGTACAATCACTCTACAAAGAAAATATCATATTTTAAATAGAGCTTAATTTGGTGCTGTTTAAAAGGCTGTACAGGTCTAGATTTATTCAACCATCTCTCACATTTAAAAATCGTGACATGTAATAGTAATTTAAAATAAATCAATAAGAGTCAACGTTACATAGGCATGGAAAAAAACAAAGGCACAGCTAGTAAAGTTTAAGTGGTTTAACAAATGTATGTACTGACAGGTGGTTTATCATTAATAATGAATCAAAGTGAGTTAGTTAGTTAGATTTTGTATCAATAATCTTCATCTGCAAAAATAAATAAATAAACGATAATAATAAATTAATAAAGCAAATTTAGTAAAGTTAAAGTGCAAATTTACCTTTGAATTGTCGTGGAGAAAAGTATGTAAAATGGAAATAGTAGTAAATTAAAAGTAAATTACTGAACAAGTACTGCAAAATTCTTGCTGGATATTCTCCAAGACAAAAGCATAAAATCATATTTTTTCAAACAAACAAAACTATAACTAGTAATAGTGGCTATTTACCATTTACATAGTTTAAGAGACTAGTCATTCATTTCTTCTCCTAAATTATACTTTACCTTGGTTGATCCCTAATTGTTTTTAAAAGTGAGGTATTAATATTAAACATGTCACATATACAAAGTCACACAAACACTTATGGTCCACTTTAAAAAAAATTCCAGTCAAGGTCCATATATTGTGTATATCAGTATTCATAAAATCAATATTTATTGGCCCTTGATTGAAGGTGGTGTCACCTTAACATTATGGACTGTCTCAGATACACACTTCAGTATGTACTGGTTGGTTTATGTATGATTATGAAGTGGCCCCCTAGTACAGCGTCTGTATTTTGTATGTGATCTTATGCATGCAGCACGCTGCTCTGTCCCGATATGTCGGGACGATTGAAAGCAAACGAATAGGCAAACCTTTTTTTATTACTGTACGGCCCTGGTGTACTTGTAAAGACTGTTTTTCTATCATGTTGTGCCTCCTTCGTATGCTGATCCCACACTGAAGTCGAGCAGTCAAGCTTCTCACTGGGCGGTCTTCCTCTTCGTGTTACACCTGTAAGTGCAGACCGTGTCCAATGCTGATTTCGTGGAGTTCATATGTCAAACAGGCTGGACTGTCCCTCATTGTGGACCCGGTGGCTGCACCATCTTTTGCCCACTAATAAGCACTAACCAGTGAATTGCTGAGAGACGTTTGTCACGCTGGGTGGGTGAGGTGTCTGACCACACCTGGATCCAGCACGGATCCTGTCAACCTGTTGGTAGTCACAGATATAAACGGGTGACAAGGGCTTTTTTTAAAGCAATTCGAAACATTTTGACCCAGCGAAGGTCGGCGCAGGATTGAAACATTGTCCTGTTTCAATACATTTGTAGCTTGGAGTTTATCTGCAGGTGAAAATATTGTGTAAGAGAAAAGCTTTTGTGTACATGGCTGAAGAAAAAGGGTCTTATTCAGGGAAACTATGTCACTGCATTTAGTGCATTTAATTCCACTGGTCTATTGAATGTGTGAAAAAAACATGACTCATATCACCTGTTAGAAAAACAGTCTCATTTTTGCTATTTGCTGTTAAGACAAACAGGTAATAGGAAAGGAAGGACAGGGTGTAGTGATGTATGTGAAGTGTGTGTGTGTGTGTGTGTGTGTGTGTGTGTGAGAGAGAGAGACAGTGACTCTAATTGCTCTTCACCTCTACTTCAAAAGCTTTTAGCTTGGTCAGCACTCAGCCAATCAGAGTACCCGCACCAAAGAGCCAGTCTGTGAGCAAAAGAGAGTCAAAGCTGGACTGTCTCTCAGCTGGAGCTGGATTATCTTCACACTCTCTCTGTCATACTGTTTTGAACAATGCTCTGCAAAAGTTAAATTAAGTGACCACAAATTGTCGTTTTTGTTTTTTTTTTTATTTCTGTCTCCCTGTATCTCTCCTTGCAGTCCTGTTTTGTTTCACTTATGAATTTTTCCCTTCTGTTTTTTGGTATTCCTCTCACTGCTCCTTCTCACCCTCCCCCCTCCTCTCCCGGCCCTCATTTCATTTGCATTGATAAGTATGTTTCTCAATTTGGGGAATAAAGAATAAGTGTCTGAAACTGCCTCCTGCTATCTAGACACAGCTGTGAAGAAGCCTGCTACAAAGCTGGAATAAATGTGTTTGCAATTACTGAGGAGAAAGGCGAGAAAAGGAAGACAGAAAGCTTCAGCTGTCAGCGAGGTGTATGTGCACCTGATCTCATTCCCGCTCGCTCACACAAATTCAAAGATGCTTCACTCTGGATCACTGTCAGAAAATAAACAAAATTGCCAAAGCCGTTTACATTATAATACTCCGATAAAGAATGCATTCAAATCAAAATAATGAGATTTTTCCTAGACATCAACATTCGGCATGGTCAATGTTTGGTGGGAAACCTGCTTACCAGTGAGCCTGGGGTGCCTGGAGTTGAAATATGTAAAATCATGTTTATGCTGGATGAGATTAGAAATGTGTTAAAGTATCACACAGGCTGATTGCCATCTACTGTTATTAGCTTAATGTTTTCACTGTTGTCAAATGTGCACTGGTGCAGCTGTGAGATAAACCTACGGATTTATTTGTCAGAGAGCAATATTTTACCTCCGACACGCAGCAAGATGCTGGTCTAGGTCCATTGGCTCCTTGAAATTACTCCTCTGCCTTTTTGGATGCAGTGTCAGCAGCACCAACAACTTCGGAAGCTGTCGGTACCGGGTCACCATCACTTTTTGTGGAATCCACGTAATGTTGGTACAAGCTACATTGAAATTAAGGGGAATACGCACATAGATTCTAGTCAAACAACAATTTAACACCAGAATGTTTTTCTGTATTACTTTCAATATTCATTTTTTTAAATCCAGGCTCCCTAGTGACACATGTTCTTTAAATCACTGTAGACAGTATCCAGTAGTACTGTAGAACGACCCTAAATGTAGAAGTAATTTCACAAAAATATACAAATACATTATTTACCCAAACTTTTTATAAATTGTTAGTCATTTTGCAACTCCAACTTTAAATAAAATTGAATTTCTTTGAGTTAACGCTGCACACACACACAGACACACTTTACAATTAAAGGTTTTTTGGTAAGAAGCCTTTGTAAAAGCTCATTTCCCCCTCAGTGTAACCGATTCCTCCACAGGATTAGATTACCCATCTAACACCTCCACTCCTCCATCCACCTCTTATTTTTTTCTCTCTGGATCTGCACCTCAGCTTCTTTTCTCTCTGTGTTTCTTGTCTCTCTTCCCTCTACCTTTCTCAGCCTCTTTTCCTTTCTCCGTCTCTCCTTTCGCCACCTCCAACTCTCTGCTGATTAAGAGAGAGGAAAAAAAGAGAAGTGTGCAAAGGAGAAAACAGTCGGTAGATCGGTGGGAAAGTTCAATTAAACTGCAGGCCTCTGGGCTTTTGCGTTGGTGTGTATATGTGTGTAAGTGTGTGCACTCCTGTGTGTTTATGGCTGTGCGTGCCACTGTGAGACCTCACGTGTGTCTATGTGCATGTATTGAAATGTGTGTGGGTATGTGTGCACGCTTTGTATCTTTTTCGGGTGTGTTTTTCAGTCCCAGCTCTCCAGGATTAGTTTTTCCTCCTTAATCAAGTGAGAGAGGAGCCCACAGGTAATTACAGCATGTATCCAAAAACAACAACTGGGCTTCAGCTTTCCTTTTTGGCTCCATTCTCTACCACTCAAATAAATCCACATTTAGCTACAGTTCTAAAGGACAAACAAAGTCGCAAAGTTCACTGCACCATCACGGATGAAGCAAAAAGAGGTGCAAGTGTGTTAATTGGACTGAATTTAGACTCTCACGTGCACAAATCTGTGGTTTCTTTTGAGTTCCTAAGCAAATGTGCACTTGTCTGTTTTTATATAGACATCTTTGAGTCCTTTGTGCAGTTTTCTTTGAGGTCTACTACTCAATATTTAAAAGCCCTGAAACTTTTTTTCACCGTGAACGTGAAAGTGCTGTTGGAGGTTTTGTTAATCCAACAGAGACATTTCTGTCTGTGTTTTTCTGTGCTCCTCTTGCCGGTTTGAATGAGATGGGAATCGGTTGGAAAAAATGTGCCGGCATGCTCCTGTGCTCCAGTCAGGAATCCCTGCAACCACCAGGAAGCCTGATGTTGCCAGGCTGCTGATAATCAAGTGTAGCCAAATGTGCTCCTAATGAAGCATTGATAGAGTCTTATGGAAGTAATATCGTAGGAAGTTTAGGATACTTTTTCTCTGCATAACATTGAGTTTGAGATGAGTTTCAGGACTACTGTAAATAGCAAAAAAAGAGGTTTTCAGGGACATTAAAAGTGTCCTTTTTATTGTTTTACCAGTTTTAAATGAAAAAAGTTTCTTTCAAGTGTAAAACGTATTCAAAGCTTTTATGAATTAGATATCACACTAAGCTAAATTCCTGAGTGCAGGGCAGAATTTAGAACACACCGAAACTCATTTGGCTTTTACATCAATTTAAAACTCAAACATGGTGGTGAGAATGCATTAGATTTTAAAAGTGGGATCTTAACTCACTTTTCGTAGTACTCAGAGGGAAGGCACTGGAGACAGTTGTTCGGATTCAGACTTTCGACTTTTTCTGCTGTGTTTTTTTGCTTAATATTTTATACAGTGTCATTAAACCTGGTTGGTTTTACGCCATTACCTGAAAGTCCTAAGTTGGCAATTCTCAAACAAATGACGTTCTTATAACTTTACATTTCCTTATCATTTTAATAAAAGGTCTGGTTTAATATGAACCAATCCAAAGGTCTGGTGTGAGAGAGAGAGACAGACCTTAAACACATAGAATATCCTTTAATTTAGCATTTTAAAGCCTGTGTTTACATTTTTCGTTGGCTTTTTAGTGTGAACCTGAAAAACTTTGATAAAACCTTTATCTTTGCATCATCAAGTAGCCTTTTGTTTATCTCTCTTGCAAAGACCTTAATAAGCCTATGTGTTGTCAGTAATTAGTAGCTAATATAAGATGAAAGTGGAGCTGCTCTAACTTCATTTTCCAAATGCACTGGCTTTAAAATGCAACACCAACAAAGCAATCAATGATGCTGTAGAAAGGGAGGGGTTAGAGATGCACATGCTGGTGTTACTCAGCTTGCACTGGGTAATTAATAGAGACACACAATTAGTCTTTAATTTAGTATACCCAATGCAGCATTTTTGATTTGGTTATTTCTTTTAAATCCTCTCTGTTATCCTGAACACATCGAGGCTGAGCATCGTTTTTCCTCAGCAATCACAGAAAAGGCAGACACATTTACTGTTGTTGCTTTTACACCTGAATGTTGTGCTGTGTACTCTACGCTGTTGCACCGTTTCCAGTTAGGCTGCGAAAAGAAAAGAAAACGCTTCGCTCATGTGCATCTTAAGTATTTCCACACAATATATGATATAATATTTTAATGGCATATTTGATTCTGGTATCCTACTGACCTTCAGAACTCTAGTGAATGTCTTTGTCCTTTTGGTTTTCTCCCCACAGTGAGGCCAAAGTTCAACACTGGCTACAGAGCAGCATAACCAGAACTGCAGAAGATTCACTGTCTTTGTCAAGGATGCGTCAAATAGGACCCATGCCTGTTGTCAGAGTAGCTTGAACCCAGGTCTTCCTGTCGAAGGTCAGTGCACTTAATCATTGCTTCCGCTGTAAATCCCTATCAGCACAGGGTTAAGCTTGGAGAATATCATGAGATATGTACCTAGACCAGTTACTGGTGAGAAATGGCCCAGCAGAGACGTATGAATGGCCAAGGTTAACTGTCCCTCGTGATGTTATGGTAAAGAATTTACCGTAACCTCCACAGGCAAAAACATGCCCTGTTAGGAGTAGAGGTTATTAAGTCACAGTAAATATGCAGATCACACCCATAAGATAAGAATCAAGACAAGATATTCACTTTCAGAGCTCCCACACTTACAGTAAGCACCTAATCTAAATGGTTCAAATCACTGATTTAAAATTAATAATAAAAGTTTGGATACATTTATTGTTTTCAGGTTTTCTACAGTAGCACTCTAGATTGCCTTTTCAAAATCAAATCAAATTTCCTTTATTTAGCCCACTTCCAAAATCATTAATTTGCCTCTGTGGACCTGCATTCCTGTAACTGTGGTAACTGTTACACAGTTGTGTGACAAATAATTATTGGCTGATAGTCTATAATCTCTAAAGCAATTAAGAAGGTTTCCATGTTAGAGAGGAAAGATTTCATGCAGTAGTCTGGGGGTCTGCCTTTAGAGGGGCTTCAATCTGCAAAACAACAAATTGCTATGTGAGGGACATTTGTTTTAATAAGAAAATATATTGATATAAGTTGTTGAAATAAGTTTATCACTAGGTGAGCTATATGCACACCTGTGTTCAGCATTTTATTTTATTATATTTTATTTTAGACAGTGTCGTTCACATGTAGTACTGTCATAAATTTAAATGAAAATTTAAAGCGTAGCGACAAACAGGAATGAAATCTTAGGGAATCTTTTGAAATGCAAATTTCTACATGAAATGATTTTGGCTCGCACTGATAATAACTCAGGCTGGTCTTGTATTTTTCCCCTGGTTGGATATTTTTTTAGTGGGAAGGTGTTCGACTGGTGTATGTGGATATTTTTTTTCCTTAGGCAAAAATGCACTTGAATTCACCTTTAGCTTCACACACAAAACATTTTTGTGATCCATCTGCTTGGTGATGTTGGACTGCTGTTATTTTGAACATAATTGTAAAGGCACATGTTTAGTGGTAGGTTCACTTTATAGCAAGTAGAGAAGAAATATCCATCCCAGCTAGCATCCACAGTTTAGCTAGATCAGCTCGCACATTATCATTGGCAGAATAATGAAAAGTATTTCATTTACAGGAAATGTTTGATGATTGACTTATCAGTGGTTGTGATTTTGATTAAGTGACACATCTTATGGAAGCTAAAAAATAAAAAGTAAATGTAAATATAATTTAAAATAAAAATTTTTGAGCAAGCTGTGCCTCTTAAAATTAGATATAGTGTTATTCTAACACTGTCATTTCCTATACAATTGAACAAATAATCAGTTAAAACGACAAATCACACTTTTATTTCTCAAATCTTTCTGAAAAATAAACAAATTATTGAACAAATTTACATTTATACCTGTGTCAGAAAGTTCAAAATCAGTTCAGTACATCCTGTGCAGTCCACAAAAGGCACATCGGTAATACATATCAGTGGTGAATCGCTTTCCACTTGAGGAATCCTATGTAACGTCTCATAAGTGTCTTTGCGCCTGTTTGTAATGCAGATCTTGTCCCAAACCGTCCACTTCATGCCAAGTTTTTCATTTAAGAGACTTGACCAAAAATTGCTTTGATGATGGTTTGAAGGCTATCACTATTTTTTCTTTCACAATGTTAATTTCTCGAAAGAACATATAAACAGACTCATTTAAATCCATTTCAAGGTCTAACCCTCCATAATTATCCACCTGTTCTATTTGTTATTATGATCAGATTTTAAAACCATGTTTAAACTTATCACGGATTGATTAAAAATATAACTAAATAAATAAGCTATCATTTCAAAGCTCTGTGGGTTCAGAGTTTGTCTGGTGTTGAATTCTGGATGCAGCTTATTCTGTGCTGGTAATAAATGTACTGCTGCAGTCTGGTACATGGTCTGCTTGTAGAGAAGCAACTATGCTAATGCTGCTAGCCAATAAAAACTTGAGGAGGTAATGTTATCGACTAAGAAGCTGGAGTGAAGGTACTAGTTAAGAGTATCATAACCGAGAACTGAAATATGTTTTTTTGGTTGTACGCAAAAGATCAGATGTGAGAACCATTTAGGCAATAATCACAAACTTTCCATAGTTTGTCATGACAGCGGAACAGGGTTTACATTCGCTGTTAGCCTGGTAGTTCCATGGTGAGCAGCTGAATGCTAAATGAACGGTGCAGGATCAAATCCCAGCCTAGTCCCAGCACAAGTGTGACCTGGTTTTTCTGACTCATTTTGGAAGCCTGGCACACAGTTTTTAACTGTATAACTATGGAAGATGCTGAGCTGCGTGTGGCTTACTGTCTCCAGCCTGTTGTTATGCACATGTGCAGTTGGAGGAAACCTGTACTTTTGTATACATGGCAGGGATATTCTGCATTCTCCGACAGAACTCTACCTCAGTAAACCAAGTTTCCCTAACCCCCACCCTGATTTCAGAAACCAGGTTTCCCATATACATGACATGAGGAACCGAACTGTAACACGGTTACTAAAGTGCAGGTTCAACACACTCGTTGTGTGACACCATCAGTGAGCTCAGGTCCCTGAGCTGATCTGACACCTCCACCATCACGTGCCAGTCACACAAATATCCAAACATAGATCATTGATTGGCAGGTCAATCCTGTTGCCAGGTTAAATTTCTATTTCTGTTTATGATCCAGATTACCCCACCCCTACACACACACACGCATGAATGCACACACACGCACGCACACACACACACACACACACACACACACACACACACACACACACACACGCATGCACACACACACACACACACACAAACACACACAACCCCTCTCCAGCTCGTACAATGTGTGGCATTGTCAGCTAGGTATCTCGAAAGACTATTAGCTGCTACAAAGATGTGGTTAATGTATTGGCAATAATTGAATAATCAAGATCATGGTGATGTTGTTCCTTAATATAAACTTTTTTCTCATTATTACGTTTCAGCTTATGACCACTTACAT
Organism: Channa striata; assembly: GCA_033026295.1. Taxonomy (NCBI): domain Eukaryota; kingdom Metazoa; phylum Chordata; class Actinopteri; order Anabantiformes; family Channidae; genus Channa; species Channa striata. Next base: position 20,486,067 of record CM065178.1, read on the forward strand.
CTTTTCAACCTCATTTTAGCAAAAACCAATACTCACTGCTTTGTCCAGAAATCTAAAAGCTTTTGTATCTTTTTGTTAGATAAAATTGGCCTGGTTCTTGCCTCCCCCTCTTTGTCCTTGTGTGACCATGTGTGACTGATTTTTGTTGCAGCTCATTGAAAAGCTCTGCTTCTTTGTCCTGGCACATGTGAGAATACTGCACACCTGCAGCTGATTTTCCTAGATATGAAACAAGCTTGATGCCTTAGTGACCATGATCCTTGTGTGAAATTTGTATTGACTAAATATTATGTGTTAAATGGTCTGCGAGATGTGTTTTCATGTAAAAGTGTGAAGACAAACAGAAATAATTATATAGGGTTTGCAACTTTCTGTAGCAGAAAGTCATCGATTTCAGACTCATTTGTCTGCACGTCTTAGCCCACTGAGCCCTGATGTTGATCTATTCATTTATTGTATCAAGGGCAGACCATTACTAGACATTTAATGTGCCATTTTTGCATTTCTCTGTCTCACCTGTACAAATTGGATTTCTTTGTGGATTTCTCAGTTTCTCACTTGTATGTGCCCATAGGTTCAAACATTTCAACAGTCACCATAATCATTTTTCTAAACATGGTCCTGGAATTGACTTTTTGCATCGTCAGTTTCACTCTTTTCATTTACCCTGCTCTCACTAAGGAGACTTCAGTAACACTGAAATTATATCTTGAAAACTACAAACTTTGATGGTTTGTCATTCTTGTAAGACATGACAAGAATGAAAAAACATGATTAGATGGCTGGATGAGGCAGACCCCGTGTGCGCGTGTGTGTGCGTGCATGTGTTATATGTGTGTGTGCAACTTGCTTGGCCCCATTGTCAATAAACAGAAAATAATTTTCCTCAAGTTGGTTACACTTTTGATTGATATCCACTAATGAGGTGACATAGAAAGTGAGGGTTAGTGAAAAGTTGGAAGTTGGGTTTACAAAAATGTGCTAATTATTTCTCTTCCCAGTCTTTGAGCAAACAGAGCCTTACACAACCAAGGGAAGCAATCTCACAGTAGAATATACATTTCATACACAGAACAGCCCATTGACAAAGTTGATATTTTTATTTCCATGCACACTAATAACCACATTAGCATTCCAAGTCAAGGGCAATGCTTTTCTCCAGCAGAAATCTATATATATATCAAAACCAGATTTCTTTAGAAAGTTCCAGGTCAACTAGAAGAAAATTCACCACAAGAATAAGTGATGAACATGATTTACTAATAACGGGCTGAAGCACACCCAGGCACAGAGCTCTGCAGGATGTCCTCTGAGCTTGTCCCACTGAGATGTCTTGAGTCCTCTGGTGATCCTGTAGCAGGACTTTAGATGCTTGTGGGTGCCTGTGAGAAAATAAAGCAGGAAAATGAGGAAAAGGTCATCACACTTAACAGACATAAGCTACAGTTATAATTTGTATGAAAATAAATGAACATAAACATAAATTACATTAACTTAGTCTGGCTCCTCGTGGTGCTGAAGCTCATACTCAGCATTAGCGTGCATCCACATATAATATAATCACAAATTCCTTAAATCCCCTCCTTAGTGAAGACCTGAACTCTACTGAGTGCATCTTCGAATTTTCTTTCAGGATTTTTCAAAAATTAGAGTTTTTGCTTTGTGAAGTTCCTTGTTGTGTCATCTGTTATTTGTTACTTTGGTTTAGGTTTCTGCAGTGGGTTCAGTGTTGGTTTTGAGATACTTAGTACTTGGTATCGAACACTAACATACTCTCACTACTAACTATAGGAAGCTCAGTAAATTAAAAACGCTTCTTAAAATCAACATTTTTCTTAACATATTGCTCTGGCAAACTTCAGCAGCATGAATCAACAAATGTTTTATGCTAAACAGCGAATATAATTCCTTGTAGGAGCTTCTTGTGGGTCTGTCTGTGGTTGTGTGTGTGCATGCACACACTAAGCTTTTCATGACCTTGTTAGCTCTTACTGTATGGTGAAATCACTGGACCACTTTGATTTATGAGTAGTTTGGTGTAAAATAATGGCATGGATCTGAAGCGGTCACGGTTAGGAAGTGCTGCATGCTATTTATCTTTCTGTATTATTGCTTTAAGAGGAAGCAGACCACAGCCCTTGAGGATTTACGACTTAACATGTTTTTTCAGTAGCTCAAGGTTTTTCTGTAGAGCGCTGCACAATGTTCATTTTGAATCTTTCTGTTGTAAATGTAAGTGAGTATTTTCTTTGACTCCCAACTAGCTCATGTCTACTGCAATCAGCCAGCTTGAAGTCGAGGTTGAAGGAAGCCGGGGTGACCACAGCCTGTGACCTAGTAAAAGCAAGACTGGATGCAGAAATCAGCACAAGGTCGTGTGTTTTGGCTTGGCCGGCTGTGGCTGGTATTCGCACTGTGCGTCTTGGCTCAGCCAATGCCTGAACTGCTACAGTAGAGCAGTTTAGATGCTGAACAGAGCAGAGTTAGGAGGCAGAGCGGTGAAGACAGTGCCACATGCAGTGTCAGTGAAGGTTAAACACCAGGCTGCTCTGAGGGGGATCAAGGCATCTGGGTGTTCAGGGAGCTTGGGGCCTTGCGTCTCCCTTAGGATGCTGTACACTATAAAGCTTCCAAATGAAAGCATGTTGCTGATGTATATTTGAGGGCAAGACATGAGGTCATTACACTGAACAGAGATTGGACGCCACAATCCCACCACAAGGGAAGGGTTGTCTGCTCTGCAGGGAGGAACAGTGAGACATGGCACAGGATTTGTCCTTAGCCGGTGCACTTACAGCAGGAATTTGGGATCATTTTTCCCCGTGTTTTACAAAGTTAAGATACAGAGCAAGGGTTGTAATGTCCCTCACATGAATACCGAGGGCACATTTTTCTGTAACTTTAACAATTTATACTAGTTATATGTGTGATTTTAAACCAAAAACACATTTCTCATTAGTTAAGACATTCAGAAAAAAATGACTGGACTGGTTTTGTGTCTATATAATATAATGTTTTAAACGTGTATCATAGTAACATGTTGAAAAACAAATACATATAAATGTAGTATTAGGTAGAGAAAAAACACAATGTTGAATGTGGAAAAATGTTGACAAAAGTGCTCACAAACTGCGTAAATACTATTCAGACAAACCACTCTGCTTAAATTACGATTCCCTTTTTCTTCTCTCTGCTGCATAAACGACAGGTTGTGTGACTTGGTGAATGCTTCTCTGCACTTTTAGTAACTCTGCATGTGTACTATGCTCTGTATGTATAGTGTGTATCTGTGGGAGGGACACACTGTCACACTGAAGTCAAGACAACTGCATTCAGTGTATGTATTTGTGAAATGTATGTATTGGATTTCTGGATAGCCCTACATCATACGGTGCATTGTAGAAATATTTTTACAAATTCAAATAGGCTGTTCAAATGCATCTGCTGTGGTGTGTTCTTGTGTGTTGGCACCAGTAGAACCAAAAACTCTAATAATGTAATCAGGACTAATTTTAGTCCTAATTATTTAAAACAGCACAGGCAGATTAGGTTTTTTCAAAAATACAGCAGCTTCGTTGTGTAGTGATATGATCTGAACCAGATTTATGCATGTGCCTATTTCCTTCCACTTTCTAATAATGGATTTAACTGTACTTCGAGGGATGTTCTGTGATTTTCATTCCGTCTATCCCCTGACTTATGCTTATCAGTAACCGTTTCACAGAGTTGTTTGCAGTGTTCTTTTGGCTTCCTTATGTAGTTTTTGGCTGGGATACTGATTAGACCATGCAGATACAGGTGCATTCATAGTAGATTCCTTTAAACTGCGGTGACACGTAACCAATCAAGTGAGTCACTTTTTTGAGGGCCACAAATTATTTAATGTGGCTTTGGTCAAAAAAAGCCAAATTAAATCAGCAACGATTTAATGTTGTAAAAAGAAAAGAGAACTTGCACTGGGTGTTGAATACAGACGCATCTTCTGTCCCTTGTGTATTTATACTACAAGACTTACTCCTTATTGTATCATACTGGAAATGTATAATTTAATCGTCATCATTCTTTTAGCCTTGTCACCATAAGACATAAAAAAAAAACATTCCTCAACAAAAATTTCCTCTGATGACACAAGGTTCAGCAGCAGTTCAGTAGAAAAAAAAGTGGAACATGTGCAAAGGCTCCATGCTGCTTGTAAGCTTGATAACGTCTGAATCGAAGCTGAAATCTCTTTTTAATAGTGCCACTTTTTTTTAGAGACTTCATCTTCGATTTAGCTGTCTCACTTGGATTGACACGCTCACATTTATATTATCAAAATTTGATAGCAATGTGTAATAAAGCTCCACCGCGGTGATGTGACCTCGGCAGACAGTAGAACAGTTAAAATCAGTCCTCACAAAACGATATTTCAAACGATTTCACTTTGCTTCAAATGTAGTCCCATGTTACGCCAAGCAAAGCACTATCTGCTATCTGCTAATAGGATCATTAATATTCATATGTTCAGTGATGAAATGAGAAACACACTGGTGAACACACATATTCACACATACTAAAGAAAGTACACCCACACCACAAAGAAAAATCAGTTGGCTGCTCAAATATAATTACTTGACTGCTGGCTGCCATTTGGACGATGGCTAGATTATTTTTGTCTACCCTCCACTTCTGTGCTTCTGCCTCTTTCATTCATTCCTTTCTGTCTTTTCCCTGTATTGAACTTGATTTTGGGTTTTCCTTTTGTCTTTTCTGGCTCACTAATATTGCCTGACGGATCCAACAATGTTGATTTAACTTTACAAGCATGGTTACTGACTTCAGTGATTGTGTTTTTCATTAGATGCCACAAAGGCAAAAACTGTTCAACTAGTTAAAATGTAAAGTAAATTCCACAAAACCGCTTCACCTCAGGGTCCATTAACTTGTTCTTCTGGAGCTTTAGATCATATCCTGCAAAAAGGTACAGTTACCAGGCAATGAAGTCAGACCTCGCAGAACAACTTTTGCAGAGAGCTGTTAAATGCTTTCTCATAATATCATGAATCATTACATAATATTTTGGTCTTTCAAAAGCCTATAAAACATATTGATCTGTTATTTAAACTGGCCTTTCTGGCTTGCAGCAATGGTACCTGGAAAAATCAAGGCTATTTTTGTTGTAAATACCTGGCAACAGACTGCATTTGTCCCAGAGGTGACACAAATTATTCAACAGAATACTTACAATTGCTACATTATACTGCCCATTATAAGAAAATGAAAATACATATAAAAATATTGACATGAAGACATTTATTACAAGTAGTGAATTATGTTATTCTACATTTCATGGTCTTAACTTGCAAAACAAAAGAAAAGTTAGAACTTTTCTGTATGTAATGTAATAAAAAAATTAATAAAATCTTTGATTTAGGAGTTTGACAAATGTGTAAAAAATAACACAGTATAATGTATTCTGTATCCTAACCTGTCTGTCTCAACCTGACCTGAACCTTTGCATACTAATGGGCGCCATCAGGGATCCACCCTCCGCATCTACCAAAGTCTTTGCAAGCAAAGTTTTGATACCGTTAAATTTATTAATTGATAATTAAATACCGTTGGGATCATAAAAATCAATGAGGAAAAATATGAACAAATCAATTTGTGCCAGACCTTTGTGAATGAACTGCAATCACTCCAAGCCCAAAGTGGATATGGGTGATTTGCATATGTACCATTGTATGCACCATTAACTAAAAGTATATATTGAAGCCTTGTATTGTCTTTCCTTTAGGACAGTGTCAGGCTTCATTCTGGACATGCTACAACAGTGTGGCTCTGTAGACACAGAGTGCTTGTGCTTGGTTGGCCTGCCTGCAGCCCAGATCTGTCTCCTAAATTGAAAATGTATGGTGCACCGTGAAAAGGAGAATTAGACAAAGGCGACAAGCTGCAAGCTTCACTCCAGCAAGAATGGGCAAATATTCCATTTACAGAATTTTAACAATAAGTATCTTCAGTTCTTTAACAATTAAACATTGTCATTAACATCATCTACCTAAATTTGCATATAGTTACAAAAAAGCAGTTGTTAGTCAGTGAAAATACTGAAAATCTTTTTTTCTTGCATTTCAGAGAAGGTTTCTTTAGACAGGGCTTGTAATTTAAAGAAGTGTTTTGTCAGACCTTATGTCAGATAATTATTCCTTTCATCTTTTCTGCCTGTCCCCTTGTTCTTCATCAATTAAAGTTCAAAGAGCCATTTTAAGTTTTGCCATAAATAGTGCTACTACTGTTAAAAATGTACAAAAAAACAAAAAGAGATCAATTAAATAATCCCAGCCACTAATTTAATTACGTGTCTGCCTTTATACAGTGAAATGCAATTCCCTGGATGAGCAGTCTCAGGAGCCTTTAGAATGAATACATGATACAGTACATTAGTATAAGCTTGCATTAAACTGCATATTTAATAGCCTTGAGTATTTATATATGCAGTATATTGAAGTGAAGTGGCTAAATTAAATTTAACACTTCGGGGATAACAGGTGGCCCTATTTGTTTGGCAGACAGGAGTCTACATGGCATGTTGTTGCCAAGGCACAACACCCTCTGCACTAAATTATGAGATTATGAAGGCCCACCTCATTTTGAAAGCCTACCCAGGAGGATTGTTTGTCCCAAACCCTATCACATGCATGAGAGCAGCAGAACTGTTGTCAAGCCATGCGTGCTAATGCTGCCACGCTTTTATGTCCGCTCGCAGTGGTCACCGTGGTGAAACTGAAGGGTCTGGGCTGCCCCTTAATGGGAGGACATGTTGTCATCTCATATGCAAGGAAATCACTCCTGATATAGACAATGGTTGTTTCATTCACAGATTGTTTCCATGGAAGAAATTTGTCTGTGTGTGAGGATGTTGTACTGTTCATGTCTGCGTTTGTGTACTGTACTTTACTGTGGGTCCAAAGGTATCACTCGCTTATTTCATCTTGTCTGAGCATGGTGACTATTAACCTGAGAGGATTGGAAATTTTGGTCAACCCAGGTCATCATCACTAGCGTGTGTGTGTGTGTGTGTGTGTGTGTGTGTGTGTGTGTGTGTGCGCGTGTGTATGCGTGTGAGAGAGAGGTTGTAACGTAGATAGACTGAGCATACAAAAGAGAGGGGTATTCTCAATATGTTTTATGCAAAAGTAGCTGTCAAAGTGAATGTTTGCCCGAAAAGATCTGGAAATCAGCCAGCTGACAGCTGGACGGTGTTTTTGAAATTATGGCTGAATCAAATGGACTGCTTTTGTGTTGGTCTAAAACACCTTTTTTCCCCAAATGGATTTTCAGTGTTTGGAATTAAATGCTTCAAGTATTCCATTAAGGCCTGACCCAATCCCCCAACGCAATAAGGGATTTCTTGTTTAGACTAATATTTCATGTTGTGGATCATAGTTTCGATGATTGTTTAAATACCTGGGGGCTGAATCAAAAACTCACAGACTGGCTCAACTATTTGACATTTTCAGATTGATATCTGCCCAAAGCAGGATCAGACAGAAACAATTTCTCCAATTCACTCAGTCCAATGAATGTTTTAGATCTTTTGCAGTGCAATATTAACTCCATCAGTCATTTGAGATTTCTGTATAATGAATAAGCAATAATGCGTCTCTGTGATATTTTTCAGCTGAAAAATAAAGTGTCCTCTCAGTGCCTTTGTGTGCAAACCCTTTGGAATTGTTAACAATACATACAAGTTATTATACTGACTTCCTCAAATGTGGTCATTAACTTTGTTAAGGACAAATAAGAACTCTGCAAAAGCCAAATGATGCCATTCGTAAAGAAAACAAATAAAACAAACGACTAAAATTATTTGGCTAGAAGCTACATAAATTACTTTTACATATTACCAAGTATATACTGTCTACTGTCCTCGAGCTTTGTCAATAGTTCTCCTTGAAAACCTAAGTTCTTGTTTAATTTGCCTGATAGACCAGTTTGAAAAGTATATAAACACAGAGCTTAGATTTTCTCCTTTTAGCAATGGCACAGTGTAGGTTTAGTTTTTAGAAGTATATGAGCATTAAGAAAATGTTTCAGATTATGTATAAAATGTGTGGTTGGACTGATTAATGCACCCACGTTTCTGACCCTCCTCCTGTAAAATATCACATTTAGATTCAGACTTTTTCTCACAAGAAGGAAGGGTTGAGCATTTATTTTACTGGCTTTACTCCAGGGATCAACGATGTCTGTATGTCAAGATGTCCAAATTGGCTTTTAGGACCATGAATGTAGGAGAGATCTGAAGAGAGAGAGCACTGAAGTGTTTCCTGTGTGTGATGAGTGTAAGAAGTGTGTGTAGACAGAAATGGAGAGGAAAGTTTTAAAAGGTTTTAAAGAGACACAATTTGATACAATGAAAGAAAGTAAGAGAGAAGTAGAAGTATTACCTCATGGGTGAGAGCTGTCTTTTAGACAGGTGGGTGAAGATTGCGATTCTATCTCTGTGGAGGTTTATCATTTCCCCGTGGATGTGCATTTTCAACCAGCTGCAAATTATCAAGGTAGCTGAGAGGAGGTGTGTCTACAGGGCAGATAGAGAAACACAGGAAGCAAAATGGACCATTTGGATGAAAACACTTTTGAAGATTGTGTATAAGTAATTGTTAGTTAAAGACATCTGCAGTATTAATGGATAGTTTTCATAGGATTAGAGTTTTTTGTAATTATGGACATTACAGAGATGGGAGTATGGACTAGAAATGTATGAGGCAACATGCATAACATGAATTTATTAAATATGAATTATATGCTAAAACTATAATAACAGCATAAATTTAAAAGAGAAGGATTTTCACACCATTAGACATTTTAGGGGGCCTGTATGATCGATGCTGTCTATGATGAGGATTAATAACCACCAAAGACTGGCTAGAAAAGTTAGCAAGCTAACATTTCTACATGCTGTTAGCAGCTACTCGGTTTATCTTGGTCACGAAATCCATCTTACTTCAGGTAAAGTTAACATTTGTTAGTTATCGTTAAATACAGCAGATGTGGATGGGAATTATTTCCATCTTTACAAACATAAAAACACTATGCTGAACCAAAGAAGAGCTGTGCAACACATTTTTATTTTGGTGGGTTTTTGTTATTAATAAAAAAGGTGCTGAGAAGTGATAACTGATTGAAAGAGAAGCAATCAACCAAAACTGTTACAATTGATCCTGAGGGGGGCATGGATCTCAGAACCAAATTTCACAGCAATCCACCCAGTATTTGTTGAGACATTTCACTCAGAATTGTCAACCACATGTTGATGCTCCGGGGGATCGCTGAATTCATTAGGACCATCTGAGAACCGTGAAAGTCTTCTGGCAGTCCATCTAGTAAAAGTGGAGAGACTTTAATGGATAATTGAAAACTTTGACCTGCTGGTGTTGCTGGAGGAAATGTGTATACAGCTGTTGTCTGGTCCAAAGTTTGTGAAGTGACTGATAGAACCATTACTAAATACTGTGCGTTTCAGTCTAGGACGACATCCATTACATTTGCATTTAGACACAAACAGTCTGATGTAAAAGTTAATACATAAGACCCATTTGCTTGGATTTTCAGGCACTAATATTTGGTGTAAATACAATTTATTTAATGCTGGTCATGATTAAATGTTTTAATTTAGTTTTTGTCTCAACAAGATAGTACAAGAAGGTAGAAAGAAAAGGAACAGAAAAAAAAGAATGATGAGCAGGAATGATTGAAAGAGATCAGTTGTCACCCTACGGTCAATAAATATCATCAGGCAGTGGAAGCCTTCTGAATCAGTTCTGTATAGTGTGGAGATGACATGCTCAGGTATCTCAGGAATGAAGATCAAGTAAAGCAGGTCCTGACATCAGTAACATTTCAGGAGACAGGAGGATCCCGCCAGTGCATTTACAGTTGGCAGAGCCCTCAGATCTGTGGTTGTGATGCAATACCATTCCACAATCTGGTTGGATTATTAGGAACTCTTGTAGTTTCTCAACAGCCCATGGCAGAGCGAGATGGACGTGAGCGAGGGCTACCTGACGAAAAAGGCAAGAAACACTAAATGTGTGCCTCCTTTTGGGCAGAGCATAATGTTCCCTGGAAATGGTCTGAATTATGGTGCTTGCTGCTTCATCTCGCAGCTGTTCTGAGGCAGATTTAAACCCTTGGAGGTTTGCGATTTCTTTTCATAAAGAGGATGTTAGGAGTTTTATTTCTAAAGGAGAGATCCACTGTGCAAGAAATTGACACCTACACTGACAAATTGGTTCTGGCTGAATGGAGAAGACATTACAGCATAGTGTTAAAGTTATGAGTAATCCATAGACCTTTACTCACTACTTCTGTCTCGCAGACAGAATTGGCTTGAAGGAAACTGATATAAACGTTTATGATTAAAGTGAGTCACAAATTATAGTTAGCGTTGATGTGGGTATGGTTAGCTATGGTGTGGGACTCCATGGCTGTGAAAAAAACTATAAATCTATAAACACGTGCAGTGTTTTTGTCAGTTGTTCTCCTCATCTCTGTGATTTCTTTTTGTTCTGCAGCCATTTCCATCATTTTCTCTGCGTCTCTCAACGCCCGTCTCTCCATCTGTTGCTTTCTCCGTGACTCGTCTCTCCTTCCACTCCTTCCATCTCTCTCAGAGGAGGTTTCACTAACAGGGTACTTGACAGAAGAGAAGAGTGCAGAGAGAGTGGCCTTTTTCTAGCCAGTCATCTAGTCATCCAAGGCTAATTAAATATCGCTTCTGAGTGCTCAAGTATCTCTCTCTCCTGTCTCTTGCTGTCTCTCCCATTCTCTCTCACTCTCTTTCTTAAAGTGGGTGCTTTTCCTGAACTGAATTAGCACTCTTCCCTCCTCTCTCTTACTTGCTCTATCTCTATCCCCTTGTTCCCAGTCATCGCCTTGGGCTCCTTACACTCAAATTAACCTTTCACTATAAAACCCTCACAGGGGAGCACTAGCCAGGCAGGTGTGTGTCTGTGTGTGTGAAATTTCTAAAGATAGGAGAGTGTGTGTGTGTGCGTTTGTGTGTGTGAAAGAGCCGGAGAGAGTCTACAGGGTCAATCTAAGCCCCTGTCCATGTAATTGTGAATTAGAGTCTTAAATGAGCTGCAGTTCCCCAAGCTGATCAAGGGATGGGGAGGGGGAGAGGTGGAAAAGGTAAATGAAAATGAAAAGAAGTAGAATTTGTTGGAAAAAATAGCCAAGATTGTGACGTCTACTAAAAGACACCAAAGGCAGGCAACGCAAATGAGGATAGTATGGGGCTGTGAGGATGAGAAAAAGGAAATGCATATTTATGAGTTTAATATGATTAAAGAAAAATTGCAACATGTGGTGCGACCTACCGTCACAGCCATCTCCTCCCCTCTCTCTCCGTGCCCTGTACATATGGGGATAGCTGTGGACAGTTTCGCACTGAAACACGACCAGATAAGCAGTTCTGTGTAGAATGGAAAAAAGCGGTGGGAGAGAATCTAAGAGAACACTTGTTCGGACTGTTGTCTGTCTGCTCTCCACTCCCCACGTGTGCTTGTTTCTGCATCAGTAACCAAAGCTAGTTTGTCACATACCTGCACAAAGGAAAAGCTGGATCATGATGGGAATAATGTTAATGGCACTTGACTTCAAAACCTGCCAACCCACTAAATGGGGGTTAAACTCCACAGTGGCTGGTAACACAGTGACGCTCATTAGCCACTTTGGTGGGTATTAATTTATTAGTTGTCTCCAAAACTCTCTGAAATTATTGCAACGTGATATTGACACTCCCGTGTTCACTTTACGCACACAGTGGATGCTTTTGTAGACGGGATTTTCTAGCTCAGTGGGAGCAAAGTTTTTTTACTTCTAAGCCAAAGGCTGAATTTGCAGAGTCAAAGATTATAACACATACTTTATACAAACCTAGAACGTGGGTTCATCTTATGGGGACAATGGGAGTCATTTTCACAAGAAGACAGGGGTGAGCAGTTTTAGATGTTCAGGAACACGTTATGATTTAGACTTTTCTTAGAATCTTTCAAATGTAGGAAAATAATTAATATAGGAAAAATATTATTAAATAGCGACAATGATTATTTGGTTCTAGGATTTCTCCTGAATCCCTTTGGAAATACAGAGGTGCTTATAGGCAACCCAGAGCACATTTGTTACTCTGGCCCCATTACAATAAATTTAGAGCAGAACAATTACGTAGGTTCTGCCAGTAACCTGTAAAGTCAAAGCTCACTTTTCATAACGGTCCTCCCAGAATCTCTTCCACTTTCCTCTCTCACCTCTGATCCCTTAAATGAAGCAAAACCACAGCTCACCCAGCAGTCCCAGATAATTAATAAAATTCTGTATGTCCTTCTGCCTGTTAAAATTTTCAACATGAGGTGACTCTGTGGAATAGTCGGTAGGTAGAGCCCAGCAAACTCTCCTCCAGGGCCAGAAATTAAGTGTTCCCACTTATAAATGTTACATACTACTGACCGGCTGTGTCCAACAGGCTGAACACCATACTGTCAGCCTGTTGGTCACAGCAGTAAAGAGTGGGCGGCTAGAAATTAAACCATCCACTTTCCAAGTGGTGTAGAGAGAAGAAGGGAGGCAAGGGGTGCAAGAAGAAGGGTACAAGAGGACAGAAGGGGCAGGAGCTGTAAGTAGAGTTATAGGATTGAAGGGAATTTTAAAAATATGGACTTTTTGTCTTTTGGTTTCTTGTCTCCCTCTTTCTTTTAATAGAAATACTGTCTGTCTGGAAAAAATAACACATTTTTAAACTTTCAAGTACCGTATTTTCCGGACCATAAGCCGCTACTTTTTTCCGACGTTTTGAACCATGCGGCTTTTACAGAGATGCGGCTTTTCTATGAATTTTTCTGCAGCCCTCAGATGGGCGCTGTAGATGGAAGTCAGTGCAAACAAAAAAGCGCCAGTTTTTATTCTTAGCGCATGCAACCCAAGACGCACAACAGCAAAATACGGTAATATTTTTACACCCTCACCCCCTCATAATGGAAAACACGCGAAGAAATTCCTGTGATGCAGCTTTTAATTTGAAGCCATCGATCTGGCTATCCGTGAAGGAAATCGAGTGTGACAGTGGTTTCAATGCTCAGGAGGAAGGTGAATAGCGATTTGTGCTTTCAGTGCACGGTAGAATGAAGCGACTTTAATAGTTCTTGTATGAATAAAGACTTATGGTACAAAATCTTTTGTTGAGCGAGTAACTGTAAGGTGAAGAATAACAGAGACGTCTTCTCCTTTGGCTATGGAACAAGCCGTTTATTTATAACCAGGACGTTTCTGTCGGCTCTGTACATTCGACATGTGTTATACCAGCCACACATACACGTAAACGCACTCTTTGTAATGCCGGTAAAACAGCGCACAGAACATCCTCATGCCTACTGTGAACAATGAGTAGGAGCGCATACAACAGATATTATTTCTCAGCCTGGATATTGGCGGCTTATAGTCCGATGCGGTTTATATGTGACAAAATATATATTTCTTTTAAATTTTAGCGGGTGCGGCCTAAATTTAGGTGCGCTCTATAGTCCAGAATTTACGGTAATCCAGTTAGTGGGTCCTTGATCAGTGCAAAGTGATTAGCCTTTTGGGTGCATGGACTGTGAGTCCAAGCTCATAAGCTGTTTGCTTCATTTACAGTAGATGCAGCAGCTCCAAGCACAAAAGGGCTGCATGAAGGAGAAAGTACAACTGAGGAGCTATTGAATAATAAGTATTAGTTTCATCCAACTGGTCTCTAAAACAGCTGTGCCATTCACACGATGACAACAGATGTGTGCTTCCTCAGTAAATTAATGTTGATGTCTGGATAGGTCAGAGCGCTACAGCGTCAACACACAGATTCACTAATAGTCAGCAGAGGCAGCATTTAATTCTACTGTAAGTAACTTTGTTAATGGTCATTTCATTTTGTGTTTCAAGGCCAAAACTTAACCAAATGAAAGTTTTGAAACTAGTTGATAATTGCTGCACATAGGGATCACAACAGGCTGTACAAATTTATTTGAACAGTGGTGTTTGGGTACTAATGTAGGCTTACAAAGCCAGGGCCAACTTCTTTAAATTAGTAAGTTAATGTACTTGTTGTTATGCTAATCGGTAATTTTGCTTTGGTAGCTGTAATGGAATGATGTGACGCTACGATTTTTCTCTAGCCTGTAAAACAAAAAACTGCAAAGTGAATTTAAACTGACTCTAGTGCCAGTTCAGCACTAGCACCAAGTTTGTGTTGGTGAAGAGTTTGGAGAATATGCCTCACGAGATGGCAACATGCTGTGACATAACATACAGAAATTGCAGAAATCTGGCTTTTTTTTGCTTACACAGATGGAGTAGTGAAGTATTGGTGTGTGGTTATTAATTCTAAATAGAGTTAGTGGACTTCTCTATGTGAAGTTCTGTGACCCAACTCAAATCTGCGGTTTCCGATTTATCAACATACTTTATGTATTTAGTTAAAAACTACACGAGGATCATTTTGTATAGAATAAAACCGCTGTGGACAATGGCTACCATAGGAATCTCTCATTAGTTTTTCAATGCAAACTCATTTCCAAATATTTGCTTTATTTACGTTAACTGTTCATTTTGATGCCAATTTAAACACATGCTGATTGTTTAATTAAGTAACAACATGCTTAGTTCTTCCTCATTTGTGTAAACCTCCCACCTGTGCACCATGAGCTCTACACTTAAGACCAAATGCCACACAGATGGTCAAACCAGTTTCAAGACAAAATGCGGTTTCCTTTAGCTCGAAGCCAATTTCCCTGTATAAATGTCCTTATATTGCTCCAGCAAGTCACCACTATTTCTGAGAAAATATTTGCACTCAATTATGAAAAATAAGTCCTACTCCATGCAGTCTGCCCCTGAAATGAATTGAGCAGAATTTAATTAATATAAACCCATTAATTAATCAACCATCACAAACACAATCGCAAAAGCTTCACACTTTTTCCCTCTAGTGAGCACAAGCTACAACAATTTTCAGCATAAGTCAAATGAGCAGTTGACTAATACATAAATCAAAATTAATGCTGAATTTTGCATTGGTGTGCGAACAACACAGTGAAAATTTTGTTTTTATATCATTAAAATCTTTAGTAATCTACACAATAAAGACAAACCCTAATAACTGGGAACTATTACTTTACATTTTAAAATCTTCACAGTGTTCTTAAATTACCATTTAAGATACAGTGTGTAAAGTCACAGTTTTCTCCTTTGTGATAGGTGGAGAAGTGACTAACACACATAAAAGAGACAGACTTAGGGAATAGTAGATAAACCAACCAACATTAAGTCAGTTTTTAAATCGAAAGTTTGCTGTTTATTCAAAATTTTCTGATCTTTTTAGCACAAGTTCTGTACAGAAATGTAAGTGTATGTATTTTTTGTCTTCCTGTAATTGGCTGTATGAATCTATACTTAAATCTTTCTCTAAGTCATTTTCCCTTCATGTCTTAGAAGTAAGAATTCTCATGTACAAAAGATATGAGTGTAGAATTAGTGCTTGTCTGAGTGAGAACAAGAGTCATGTTGGGCACACAGATGGGAGAGCAGAGGATGATTAGAGTGGTATTACATAGTCACTGGCTTGGCCCACACAGCTTTAATTACCAAGTGCAGCAAACACACAAAGAGATTTCTGGGTCCACACACATTTTACCTAAACAGACACAGAAACACAAATTTATCTTAACACGTTACACACACATACACACACGCACAAATACCTTGGAAATGTGGATCAGCATGTAGAGTACAGAAATGGACACATACTGTAAATTAAACCTCAGACCAACTGTTTTTTTTTCTCTTAGTCAGTCTAACACGGACTATCAGAAGTCTTTGGAAATTCGATGCCTTTCCTTTTTTCTCTCCTAATTATACTTGAATGGAGACAGTGATTCCCATCTTAAACAAGTCATGTTGCTAATGTCCAAGGTGGCAACCAGTCAGCTTTCTGCTTTGTTTTCTTGTTTCTCTTTTGCATTGCTTCACTCTATATAAATGTAAATGACTTTGTGCATTTCAAAAACACATCTCTCATATTTTGTAGTGTTTATTTATTCATTCATATGTTCATATATTCAATCAGTCAGACTGTCTTAGCCATTGGAAAACTCATCAAGCAACACTGAGTCAGTACCATTTCCTTGCTATCTTTACAGCACAACTTTGTTTTAGGAGAATGATTTAGTAAATCACAGTAGCATGAACTATGGTCATCATAATGTTGTATAATAAAGCAATCACAAATACAGTTATGCATTCAAATCATAAGCTAATATTTTGCTGAAATACATCATTGGCTCCCAGTCTAAACAGATTAATTGAAACTAATGTCTGCTGTTTGTATTCTGTCTGCATGTCTTTAGTTTATTTAGCCAAAACATTTTGTTGATGATGAGAAAAAATATTTTCTCTGCATACATTTACATCTGACACGTAGCATGACTGAGGAGAAAATACAAAAACAAGAAGCATTTTACATTTCATTGAGGGAATGAACGAAGAAGATAAGCCATATAATGATAAAGACTGATGTTGGCATATTGAACAAATCGTGTTGGACTTCTGAAACTATTATGAAACTATTTTGTTACTGATTGGGAATGGGTCTGCATCAACAAAAGGCAAGTAGTAAATGATGGCAACGATTGTCAGATGTCAGATTTTACTATAGTGGTCAGGCCATTGAATGAGTTATCAACTGTTGTTAGGTTCCATGAGTTTCCTAGTCAGTTTGGTTTGTGTATTTTAACCCAAACTACAATCTTTCTTTATCCCAAAACATCCAATTTTTGTGCTTTAACCAAATCACATAGTCATGCATGATATCAAATGATGACCTAATGGAGCTTCACGCCACAGACACAGAAACTAATCTAGGTTGCAGACTGATGGGCAACATGTATGAGTAAAATGAGGTGTTCAATGCTGGTTTTAGTGTCTGAATGGATATTGTTTAAAGTACAGTTAATCTAAAAAAGAAATTACCAAAGTTACCCTAAGCCCCCGGTTAGTACAATGTTTTCATTGTTAAAAGCATACTGCTTTAGAAAACAGAGAAACGCTGAACATAATAGAATATAAATTTAAGAGATGAGAAAACAAGAGAGAAAACTGACTTCTCTTTTCCTTTGTACAAATCCATGTGCAGACTCTGAGGACAAATGAAGAAGGAAAGATGTTGAGAAATGAAAAAAGAGAGGATGAGAGTGGGTGGAGGTCAAGAGCTCATTCGAGCCCTTAGATGAAAAGCAAACGGCAATCGGTGCGGCACAAACATGCGTGTCATCCCTGGGAATTGGCTTGTGGTTGGTGGCTCATCAGGGTCCTTCTTTCTCTTTTTCTGTGCAAATGGGAAAGAGATGGAGGTAGAGTATGAGCAAGAGGGAGACGGACATTTATATTTCATTGGACTTGATGCCGTGATGCTAGTTAAACTGATGTTGCAGCTCTCCAGAGGAGGGAGTTAGTAGTGCAAGAGCAAAAAAGGAGGGGTGGGAGAGAGGAAAAGAAAAAATAAAAAGGGTGAGAGATGAGTGAAAAAGAAAAGGGGAGGGAGGGAGTGTGAGAGGTTAATCTAGAACAAATATCCATACTGACAGAACAAGAGGGCCGGATGCGGCGAGTTGTTACTGGGAGTGGATAAGAGGGGATTTACACAGCGAGTGAAGGAGGGAGTGAAATTGGAAAACAGAGAAGGTCCGGCACAGCAAGACACAGCAAAGATGGAGGGAGACACAAGGAGAGAGAGATATCCCAGAGAAGAGTGGAGACAGTCAAGAGACAGCTACAGTACAGTGTGACAGATGGAGAGAGAAGGATGCTCGAAGAAGTACATGGGAGTGATCAGAAAGACAGGGACAAATGCACTGAGACACCAGTGGAAACAGTGGAAGGAAGCAGAGAGACATGAGAGGGGGACGGCCTATATGGAGTTTGTCACAACCTAATAAGCAAAGCCAAGCGCCGAGCAGATGAAGACAGACTGAGATGGTGACGTTTTTTGATCCTCTGGTGCCACTCAAAGGTATTAAAGGCTGAGCTGAAAGTCGATAAGAAAGCTGCGGTCAAAGAAGTCTGGCTTTTACAGAAGACCACAAGCCACTGCGACCCGCATCCCATTTATCATCAGGACTGTGGCTTTTCCACCTTATTACCAGGGCCAAGATCCCCAGAGAATTAGAAAGAGAGATACTACAGAGAGGAAAGATAAAGCGTATAAATAGTAAATATTAAAGATGAGGTCATCATCATTTCATTTATTCTGTGCCTTTACATTCACACTTTCCTTTGGTCTTTTGCAGTGACCTACTACACACACACTCATCAGTGAATTGTTTTAGTCTACACCAGCCCCTTGGATTAATTGACTGATCTTAAGCAGCTAAATACTTTTCGCTGCAAACAGTGGCCTGCTACTGCAGTTTAGTGTGTGGAAAAGAGTAAATCAAAGGGCATAAACACCAAACGATGAGCTGAAACCACTGCTAAAGTGGAAATAAACTGCAGACTTTACCTCTCACATTTTAGTGACTTTATTCATTTGCAATATAAAAACATAGATTAGTGCAACTATAGAAATATATTTTTGTCACCTGTATTGCAAATGCCTGCGACACGGTGAATAGTATATTTGTATAATATACAGCAATATAGCAGGGTGGCAAGAAAGATGTCAGATTCAAAATAACTGAGGTCAAAATAAAGTGACACTAAAGGTCTGTAAATCTCGCTTTTCCGTATCATTTACCCTTTTCCACCAAGCTGTATATTTTCTGTTTGGAGTTTGCATGTTCGCCCTGTGCTTGCTACAGAAGGTTTCCTCCCAGAATCCTAAGACCTGAAGGTAAGTTTGTTCCTGCCCGCATTGCGGGACAGGTGTGAGTGCTTTAGTATGAACAAGTGTGTGTCTCTATGTGTCAGCCCAAATGTTGCACCTCGTCACTCACCCCATGACACCTGGGGTTGGCCCCCAAACCCACTGTTTCTGTAGGCTCATTTTGCCGCTCTCACCCCACCTCGCTAATAGTCACCCTCTGTAAGTATCTTGCCCTTTGCTGGTCAGTGTTGTCCCGTGTGCCTCTTTTTATCAATCAACCTCCCAGTTTCCGAGTAGAGAACCTTGGAATCCTGAAATGAGCCAAATGTCTTTCCTGTGCTTCAAGTTTTCAAGCTGTTACTCCCTTCAGATGTGCACACGTGGACAAGGAGTCTGTCAAGGTCAGACGAAAACAGCTCAACCGCTTGTAGTTGTTCATATTTTCCTGTGCCCAGTGTTATTATTATCTACCTCTTCCTCTTGGATAGGGCTTGATATTACTTTGAAGGCTAAGTTACCCTGAAAGCAGATGTTGCTGAGCTGCCTTGAATTTTTTATTTCATTTTATTTGTAAGTGTGTTTATCTCATTACTGAATTTAGTTTTTGAATAAAAACAAAATGATATGATTATGATTATTGGAAAGCAGATTCTACTAGTAATTTACTAAAACCTCAAAAGCAA
The DNA here is from genome assembly GCA_033026295.1 of Channa striata. Lineage (NCBI taxonomy): Eukaryota > Metazoa > Chordata > Actinopteri > Anabantiformes > Channidae > Channa > Channa striata. Next base: position 20,505,627 of record CM065178.1, read on the forward strand.
GTTACTACTTTTTATCTTTAGAGTACAAGAGAAATGGTTTCCATTGTTATAATTGTTATACAGGAGTTATAGCATCATGAAAAACTCAGAGATCACCAGCTTCTCCTGCTTAACATAGCAGGATGCAGTGCAGTGCTGTTTATGACTATATTGTAACCATAGTCTTGTATGTAATTGCTACTTTCTTAAATTCATTTACAATGCACCTGATGCAAAATACATAGCACCTGTTCTCTGAGTACTGTTGAAAATATTTAACGGTGCAAAAGTATCTGCAGGTGGATATTTCCATCCTCTTTGCCCACCCAACACTCTTTGTAAAACCTGAACATCCTTTATTGAGGGTTTTCTCATTAATTTCAAATTGGTATTAGTTGTGACAGAACAGAGGGGCACCCAGGCACACAGATGACCAGATGCACGTATAGCTGGGCAGAGAAGATAGGGAGACAGATGCAGACAGACAGAGATGATGAGAGGGGGAGGAGACAGATGGAAAGATGTAGATGGATCGAGACAGCAAGTCAGAGAGGATATTGGAGCATTTGGCCTTGAGCCTGAATCAACACAGCAAGCTGACAGCTATATCTGTAGGCATTATTAACATGGAGAGGCACAATCCACACACACACACACACACACACACACACACACACACACACATTAGAGACTCATTAAACATCTGGGAATAGGTGCACTGTAACTTTGATAAAACTTTAAAAAACATGCTTCATCATTTCCCAAGTAGCTTTTAAGTGTTTTTTGAATTATGCATGTTTCAAGTTCGATTAACTCACTTACATCAATCAACCACAACATTAAAACCACTGCCAGGTGACGTGAATAACATTTATTATCTTCGTACAACAGCACATGTCAGGAGTTGAGTAGAGCTGATATATTAGGCAGCAAGTTAAGAATTCCTGAAATGGATGTATTGCAAACAGGAAAAATGGCATCTGAATGACAAAAGCCACCCTGTGATGCATAAATAACCGGGTCAGAACATCTCCTAAACTGCAAATATTGATGTATGTTGTCAGTATACAGTGGCCAGTAGCTCCCAAAAGTGTGTAAGTGTACCAGTGTGTAAGACATCTTTCTCTTTTGAACGCAGTTGCACCGATGGACAAAAAGCTAGATTAGTTGTTTCAGCTGTGTTTGCTCGCTGTGTTTCTGTTTTCTGTAGAAAACCATGGGTTTGGTGGCTTTTTGGGGTGTGTTGTATATGTGTAGACCCTGGAAAATAGACTTGGCTTGCAAAAAAATGTCTGTAGTGTAAGTGACACATGTTGACAGCTGGATTGCTCAAAATAGGAACCTATTTGTTGTGTGACAAATGCTTCTCAAAACTGTGACACTTTTCCAACTTAGACATGGCATGAGGCTCATTGATTTGCATAGAGAGCCAAGGGTAGCCCGTCTGGGCTGATCTTACAAAAGAATTACTGCAGCACGCACATGTAGTGACATTGATGCTGGCCATGATCCACAAGAGATAAGAACACACACACGTACACACACACAGTGCATCATACAGTATGTGCATCTATTGACACAGCAGAGGTCAGAGGATGCAGAGGTTTGCATTGCACGTGAAATGAACTAACCCTGTGATGAGCTCAGATTCATAGCCGGCATTGTGTGTGTGTGTGAATGTGAGAGAGACATTTGGGGCTAATGACACTAAAGAAGGCATGTGAATGAGACAGAGAGCGAGAACCGTGGCAGCTGGTTACTCAGTGGGCACTAGGATGGGTATTCTGTCAGTTAGCAGAGGGAAGCAATATCAACTGTCACTATGTTTAATTAACACCTTGTTTTGTGTGTGTGTGTGTGTGTGTGTGTGTGTCAACCCTGAGTATGATTATTTACATGTCTGCATGTTTTTTTGCACAATTATGGGGACAACTAGTTGTATTTGGTTTCATACATTTTTAGAGTTTGACTGCATTATTTTGTACAAATACAGTAAGTGTGTGTGTGTACAGTAGGTATGTGTGTGTATGTCAATGACAGCTGAGGTCACTCCTGGGGGTTTTAATCTGCACTCACATCAGGAAGTAGGATGACTTCAGCTGGTCTTATTGGAGTTTCCATCGGCAACCCAGAGGTTCACCAGCTGTACTGATGATAGGCTTCCTATAACTGTGGATTCCTCTCCTTCTCACCTACATTCATAAACGCACACACACACACACATTCTCTCTCTCAAAGGCATTTACATAGGCGCACACACTAACTAACACTCACACTTTCTCTCTCATTATCCAGCAGTGAACCGAACCTTAAGCCGGCCTCTCTCACACCCTGCGCTGATGATTAGATTCTCCGGCATGTCTTTGCTCACCTTCTCATACATCTAAATACAGCTAAAACATACAGCCCTAAAACTTTACTCAGGTTAAGGTCAGCAATTGTGGTGATATTTATATATACAGTATATATATTTGTAGGCACACACAGAGTGCTTTTCAGGGTCAGAGTTGTTTTTTCTTTACACTGTACATGTACATCTAAGTAGTTGCTTTGGCTGTACAGTTTTTAGCGTTGCATTTTCAAGGGAGCTTGGAGATTCAAATGGAGGTTGTGTGTGTGTGTTTAGGACTGCATGTCTTTGAAGTATTCCTGTAGTTTCACAAAGTCTAATGGAGTGAGACATAATTGTAGAACAGGTGAATGTGGGTGGTCTTTTACATATGCAAATCTGCAATTTCTGTGTTTTCTGTTTTTTTTTTTGTTTTTTTTTATTCATCTGTCTACATTTGTTTCCTCCATTTTGACTACGTTATCATCCGGGCTCCAGTGACAGAAATGACAATAATACTCGCCCTTGTCACACATACAAGCTGACTTTAACTAAACACAGACATGTAAATTAAAGCCCACACAAAATATACTTCATAGCCACGGATGTATTTGCACAAAAATACAAGAAATACATTTATGTGAACACTTATGTATGCATATGTCTAAACACAAGCCTTCAAACATGAGCATGCTTCACATATGAACACGCACACACACATGCATAATTAAGCACACGACCGTTGACAGATTTGGAAAGAGATTCAGTCCCTCTTATGGAATGGTTCATGTTCATTTTATAGCCACACAGTGTTGCTGCTCGAGTGAAAGATATAAAATGAAAAACAACTTTGACTTTTACAACATTCCACAAATTTTACTGCTGCAGTGAAAGGTAAGACAATCAATGGATAGTGCAAAGAGCTTCAGACAGTCCCATACATTATCATACAACACATTGAGTTTCACAGATTCATAGAGCCATATCTGTGAATGTGGCAACTACCATATGGCTACAGGCTAAAACCAAAATGGATGTTGCTTCATTTGCTGTATCACAGAGATGTGACTTTAAACATAGCTAATTGGGTACTGTCAAAGCCTCTATAACATATAGTAGCTGGATTTTTAATTTTTGTTACACAATTGAGATGTTTGGCATATTGGCCATTGATGGCATTTTAGCCTCTGTGTTGATCACAGGATGTACTCTGTCCTTAAAAAATATTTTTCACCTAGAGATTCATTTGAAAGGAAGTGGTTGTGAATGGTTAATTATATATTTCTAAACAATTCCATCCAATTGACAAGTTTTTTTGTCAGAAATTGGATTTTGTCAGAATGTCAATTGTTTGGAAAGTCTAGAAAAGCCAGAGGATAATTCTTTTTTAACTCCACATATGTGCGTAGAGTGTCTAGTGCTCTTGATCTATGGACTAAAAATTGCAAAAGTGTAGAGATAATTGAATCCTGGAATCCAGAAGAATGATGCTTTTGTATTTGTTTTGTAGAAGTGAATAGGCACAATGATTAGACCTGGTCTTCAGTTCTCATAACATGCCCATGATGGCAATAATACAACAGTATATAGTTGCGCTCAAAATCATTTACCACTGTGAATTAAGTGTTAAAAATTACAAACTTTCAGTTTCAGTTGGAAGCATTGTTCACCTGCAGCATGTGCAAGTATCAGGACATTCTAAGGGAAAACATCAGACGCTGAAGCTTGGGATGCCATTGGACCTTACAACAAGACAAAGATACAGAGGAAGTCCTGGAACATTCTAGAGTGGCCGTCAAGTTTGGATATTGAAGAAGGCAGTGGCAGCATTCAAACCCAGCAGTAAAAGTAATCTGGAGGCTATTGCTTATGAAGAATGGGCCAAGATTGCTCAGCAAAGCTGCTAGACAAGTGTGTCTGTGTTTGACTTTAAAAGTTGGATTTTGTGTTGATTTGGGGAAAGCCACGTGTACATTTAGTTGTGCTGAGTTATGTTCAGTAGTTGTTGTTTGATTTGGTTAATGCAACCAGATGAAAGTATTTTTAAATACCAGCCAATACTTTTAATTTGCAATGGCTGTTGAATAGTTTTGTACATGTTTGCAGACAAAAAATGCTGTAAGAAAAGAAGGCAGCCTGAAGTAGAAGGAAGTGCTGCTCTAAATCAGAGGGATTTTTGGTCTTCTAAGCCTTTGGTTTTAATTGCAAAAATCCATCATAGGGAGTAGGTAGGAGCAGGTGTGCTGCTCATTACTCATCAACAGCAATTACACTGAAGTCGGAGGCCTACACTGTTCACAGTATAAAACATTAACAGATATCAGCACTCACTGATCACAGTGTCACATAAACAACTTAATTGTTTCAGAAGCTTTCTGTGCTTTTGGATCGTGTATCGAATCCACGCCTTATTTTGAAGCTTTAAATCCACTCCGGGTGAAATGCCATCACGAAGCAACTTTGCACATACACTGTAACTTTACCTTTGAATGTGAAATCTTTGAGTGATTTTGCCACTCTTTTTGTCTGACAAAGTTAACTATGTCAGCTGTTGTGTGTTCATGTTTTCGCATGTTTAGAATCCGGATCGTCTTATAATTGGGCCAATAAAGTAGTTTCTCCAATACAGCAGTGCTTTTTATTTGGCAATTCTTTCATCCAGCTAGTCCTGCCATGCTCAGGCTAAATGGTGACAAATCACTCTGGCCTCAGGTCTTCAGTTTGTCGTAAGTCCAACACCTTTACAGACATACTGCACACAGACAAACACATCCAAAATTGATTTTTGGACTGAGCTGATTTCTTTTTCTCTTTTTTTTTTTTTTTTTGAGAAAGCCGGTTTGTGGGATTTTGGACTTTTAGAGGAAACCAGAATAGGGAGAAATTCACAAAGAGAAGGCCAGGGCCTAAATCAGTGGACAGGTTTTTAGACTTCAGAGCACTAAGCAGCCTCAGCAGGGCAGCTATCATTGTGCCTTTGAGCACTGACTTAATTAGCAGCTGAGCTCCCAGAGTCATTATCAAGGTGGGAAAAGAGCTTTTTCACTTTCCCTACAGATTTCACTCAGTCAGTCCATGATTTGTGTAGTCTGCCTTATGCTCACAACCGTGCTAGTCCAACTTTGCCTGCTCTGAATAACATATTTTACTTTCACGTTGAAGAATACAGCTGCATCTCAGCCCAGTTCTCAAGGGGGCGTAACTTATTAAAAACTCAGTCAGTCAGTAATTGAATGGAAACATTGTAATGATAGTACATGTAAATATAGATTTTAGATTGGCGTGAGTGCTCTGTTTCATATCACTCCCAGCGAAGGGTCATTTTAAAGAAAGAAAAAAGCAAGAGCGAGGAGAGATCAATGCAACGCCCAGAGGGGAACCGAGAAGATCAGACCATTTTAAATAGACTGCTCAGCTAGTGATAGTAATATGGAAACTCAGCTGACATATCAGCTAATCCAGGGCACTCTAGTTGTTTGAGTTAAGTAGCTTGAATTCCTGGTATTTGTGCGCACTGTTCCGCTGTCAGAGGTGACCACATATTGGTACATCACACCACAAGAAGCTTCTGTAGAGGCAGCAATTTCTGTAGAAGCCTTTTACATGACAGTCCTTGGACTTTGTGTAGACTTTTAGTCTAGCACAAGTTCATACATCTGTTTCCAACACAGTTTTAAAGGGGTCTTTTGTAGCAGATTTAGCATTAATCAGATGAAAATTAGGAGACTGGGGGGTTGAAAAGTCCATTCAAACATGGCTTTCAAAAGCTCTGTACAAACTGTAATTAAGAATGAAATGTTGCCACTAATCACATCACAGTCACAAAGACCAATTAACCCAGTTTAAAATATGTGTTGATACTCTAGATACATTAATAGTCATTTTTCACCAGGGCTGCGTGTGTTGGTTGGTGGGTGGGTGGGTGGGTGTTTGTGCAGACCTGAAATTGAAAAATGCATTTGTAGCCACAAGTCAACTTGATTTTCAATCAGGAGAACACAGCGTAACAGTTGCTTCTGTGCGTGCAGCTGCTGTGTGTCTGCAGCACTGTGTGTCGGTTGTATGTCTTGGAATGTGTGAGTGTACACTAAAGTAATTTTTAGCCTGCTAGAAAAATATAGTTTGTATGTCAGATGGCAGATTTGTGTAAAGTTAATTTTACCAACAAGTAAGGTTTTACTGTTGAATGCAGCTAGAAAAAATTTGAGGCTGAATATAACCAATGAAAAATTATAGAGGTCAGTAACTGCACATTTATCCAGTGTGTGTCACTCAGTGTGGTCATGGGGATAGAAATTCAATTATTCATGTGTCAGTAAGGTAGTAACACAAACAAACAAAAACATACTTCCCTGTTAACTAATCTTTAGCTGCTTTCAGAAGTGTCCACAGATCCTAGTTCCAATTGAAAGAGTTTCCAAAGCCTGGAAGCCACAACACAAAAGCATAAAGCCGAACACCTTTGATTTAAAGTCTGCACTGAGGTACAACTAACAAGCCCTTGGCTGTAGTAACTGTAATGTAAAAAGGAGCTTGACCATGCAAAGCTTTCAAAATGATAACAAGAATTTTGAATTGAATTCTGAAGTGAGTGATAAAGGAGGGAAGGGGAATTAGACAGATAAAAAGAGAACCAAGGAGACAGCGAGAAACAAAGAGACACAATGAAGGAGAAGGAGGGAGACAGATGTGGCAGTGCGCAGACAAATGGCTCTCAGAGCTGCTAGCTAGTTCAATAAAAGACAGGTCTTAAACTATGACCAAGGTCAACTCCCCTGCTTTGTGGCTCAGCCACACTGACATATTTACACCGCTATCACCACGATCTCTGTGTCTTTTCTCTTTTTTGTCTGGCTTTCCTGCCCCATACCTGTCCCTCCCTCTCTAAATCACTCATTCTCTGCAACACAACGCTGCAGCTGCACTGGGAAGAAATAAATGTTGTGGAACAAATGTGTTTTCCAACAACTATACTGAAATTATTAAAAGTTTCTAATAAATATGCAATAACCAACGTGCATTTTGTATGTAGCCACTGTATTTCCAAAAGCTAAGACGATTTAAAAGTTTTCTTTTAAATCGTCTTAATCTAAAGTGCATCAGTTGACCGTTGTGGAATATATAGAAAAATATGTATGAATACATTTTACAATTTCAATTTTTGGGGAATTTAACACGTAATAAGTAAGCTCAATAAGTCAACACTGTACTTTGTATCTTTTAATCCAATTAAGCTGTACATTCATACACATCAAAATATATTTTAATGTTTCCTTGTGTGCACAAAGATCTGACCTGAAACACCTGTGAGTTTTTTATACATTTAAATAGAAAAGTACGTAATCTTCAGTGCAGCTGGTGGCTTAAACATATGGCCTAAATACACACACACCAACACAGACTTAACACCATCTCCAAGGAGCAAAAGCAAAGAACAGAGCTACTTTACCATCATAGCTCTTCATTATGTCCATACACTTACAGATGTTAAATGCTGTACTAATTAAAAACATCAGCTTTCACCCTGATATATGCTGCCCTTTTCTTTATTAGCTTTCTATTAATAGCTTGTTTAGCAATCGGCTTAATTGATTTCCTGGTGCGCAAATTGATTGTAAGGCTAGAGGGAGATTTGTTTTGGAAGGTAAATTAAACTGATTGTCTAACAACTCAGAACGAGGGAGAAAATGACATCTTAGTCACACAGGCAAATACTGTAGGACTCAGAGTGTGACCTCTGCTAACGATGATTAACTACAAGTTCTGTTTGGAATAATAGCTGAGTGGCATGGTAGAGTGTTTAATGTGCTATATTTAGAACAATGTGCTGTGTATGTTTGTTATCCATCAAACATTATTTAAACACTGAAGAAAAGTCACACAAACTGGAATCTGAACGTGAGATAACAATAATCAGAAACTTAATTATCTTGTTGCACATTAACGAGGAGGGGGCTTATTTCAGTCCACATTTAGAAAAATGTAACCATCTCATAAACCAGCTTAAAAGCACGTGAAACATTAACAAGATGCCCAATTTTACAAATGAAGGGCTGGTTGATCACATGGACTGCTGCCTAACTTCCCATCCCACAGTGGAAACACCTACTTAATTCCAAATACTGCCTGTGGGGATATTGTTTGTTTGTTTAGTCTCCATCATGTTGAGTCCTATCACCATTAGCCCAAGAGACTTTTATTGCAAATGATATGTAAATACAAAACATGAAACACAGTTGATTTGTTAATGCAAGCTGTCAGAGTAAAGACAACAGATCGCATTATTGTTCACTAGCCCACACAGTGACAAAATAACCACCACCTCATTGTGACTGTTTAATGAATCCAAACTAGCTTGTTATCGTGTCAATGATGCAAATGCTGTCCTTGAATTATTTCTTCTATATGAATACCAAAGATTATTAAGGTCAACATGCAAATGTTATTTGAGGGTGACCCGCTGTAAGATGCCAGTGGTTCGTACCTATCCTACAATGCTATTTCTAGGGGTTGTAACAGTAACTATAAACTGATTCTTACTGCTCTGTGCAACACTCAGCAAAAGAACCTGAACATTCCAATAACTTTCATTTAGCAATGGAAATAGTTTTCTCTATTTTTGTTGATGTCAACAATTTCTACAATATTACAAACAATATTAAGATCCTGCTATTGCTTATAAGGCTTTGACATACGTAGCCTTCCAATGTTTTCGAAAGGAGTAATGCTGGAATTGGAAACAAAATGTGTCATGAATGTGAACATGTGAATACAAAATATATTGTGTGTTTTTGTGCAGGCACATTTTATCACATATTATCATCAGCAGAATATGCTTCTCAAACAATGCTCAGAGAGGAAGTAAAGGCGAACTTTCCTCTCAGGACTGTACACTGCAGGTACAGTATTTGCAGTGTGACTGAGACTGTCTTTATTAATTCGTAGGCTGTATTTTTTTTTTTTTGTTTGTTTATTTTTTTGGTTGGCTCAAAATTTGCCAGTGTTGCCAAAGTGTCGATTTAGGCAATTGCCTGCGTGGATGGGCCCGCACTATATTGTATGCACTCATTGTATTTCTGAACAGGGTCATTTTGCATCACATAAGGGCCCCACTATTAACTTAATAAATATCAAGGTTTATTTTTCTTGTATCCACAATACCAGCCCTTTAAATTTGGCAACAATTTTAAAAGGCTCAAATGTAATAAATTAGTGAACATTATGATTTTCTGACTAGCTTCATCTCAGTAGCAACAAGGGCCAAGAGTCAGAATTGAAGTTAATATGCCAAATAAAGTTGAAATAATTAAAGCTACTGGCCGCATCATGAGCCCAAATCATTGTAAGTTGTACACAAAAGCCTACTGTGTATGCTTCTTGTGAGGGTATTATTTACAAAGAAAAATTGAAAAGGGAATTCCACAGCAAAAAAATTCTTGCTGAGCAAGCTTTACAACACTATAAGACTTGATCTGCTGTTTTGTGCCCTTCCTCTCTGAATATCTATCTCTCCTTCCTAAGTGGATTCCTCCAAGGTCTCCTCAACATTGCCTTTTTTCAGTCTTGGACACTTTACCATGAACCAATTTACTTAACACAACTGTCAAACATCTCATCTTGGGAAGAGGAAAGAGTAGCTGAGAAAGGGTGAGGGCGATGCAAAGAAAGTGAGAGGGAGTCTGGAGAGAACAATGAGAAAGAACTAAAGATAGGGCGAGCATATCAAGAAATGAAAGGAGAAATAAATGAGCAGTTTGCAGGTTCTGTGTGAGCACATAGCAGTGTGTGTGTGTGTGTGTGTGTGTGTGTGTGTGTGTGTGTGATTGCACACATCATTTAGTGTTTGTGCGTCGTTTGCTAGGACCGTATTTCCCACAAGGCCATGCTTGAGCGGGCAAGCGGCTAGTCTGCAGGGACGATGACAATGGCAGTTCCATTGTTGTTGTGGTGATATATTGCCAAGGAACCCTTTGGGGGCAGGAACCACTTATTTAGACATCAAATTAAGGCTGAAGACACACCACATATCAGATGCACACATACACCCAAACCCATGCTGATTTACAAGCATGCATGCACACACACTTCCTAAACGAACACACCATATTTTCACTTGCACATAAGCGACACATTCATATATTGCACGTGCACAGCATATCTGCAGAATAGGGACACATAAACATTACAAAAGACCTCTGAAAATGATGCTAACTTTTAACGCTCTATGTGCAGGCATACGTTGTATATTGAATTGGGCATTCAGTGATACAGTGTTCTGCTGGCTCAGGTCCTGCCAATGAGGTATGTTGGCATGGGCAGTACTTCTTAGGACATTACCTGTCCTAAGTTGTGCCACAAGCTTCACTATCCTCTACAACAGGCTGGATCAGACTCTACCTTTCTGAATAAGCTACCAAACTCCTCTCGCAGGCAGTCACATTGTTAGTGCTACTTGTATGCACATCCAACGTGTTGGATCAGTGATTTAATGTTGCTTTCTAAGGTGTCAGATTCCTTTTTTACATTCTTCGGCATATCATAGGTACCCTTTTGTATTACTACTGCCCCTATGTGACACCGCAGGAAAGACTTTACTGTAGATATTATATAGCACACTTCTTGTTGTACCACTACCCAGTCAATCACCATGAGAACATTTTTCCTTTTACATAGTAAGTCAGTTTTTTAGGCATCAAATATTTCAGGGTCAGGATTTCCACTGTACTACACTGAAACCTCTGAGTGTCAATTGCCGACACAAACAGGGACCTTAAGCGTCAGCTTTAACGCACAAGGGACTGGACAAAGCAGCACTTTTTGACACTTCAGGAATGGAACGGGTGTTCCAGCCGTTTTTGATGCAAATTGCAACAGTATGTCCCATTTTTGATCAACGAAAAGCACTTGTCATTGTCACTGTTCCTATTCTTGCACCAGCTCTTAGTTGCTGCCTGCATCAGTTTCTGAGCTGAGTCTACGGAGTGGTCAGCTCAACAGCACCTCTCTGCCGGAACGCCTTCCCCCATGTCTACAATCCTTCTTACCCACTGCGCTGGGCCAGCAAACAGTGCCTGGTTGTCCCTACACCACGCAAAGATCCAGAGAAAATCTCCTCATTTAAGAGGTTTCACAATGGTGGTGCTCTCAGTAACTCTGCATGCTGAGCAGCTTCATTCCCAACATTCAAAAATCTTTCTCATCTTCCTTTGCACTAAATAGCACATACATCTCAGCAAGCTGAGACATTTCTTTTTTAATAGCACTTTGATTCTACTGTCTTGTTCCCCGACTTTAGCTGACTTTTAGGAAGTTTTTTGTTGCTTTGTACCTCTCTTGTAAGTTGCTTTGGACATACAGTAGGTTTCTGCCGAATTGCTAATTATAAATGTAAAAATAAGCTACAGCAATCGACTGTGTCAGCATTTTTCGATAGTAACACATATCCTGAGCTTGTCTTTCTTAAACCCCTTCTGACATTTACATTTGCTCCAGTCATAATTACTATGGCTTCTAAAAGTCACCAAACATACACAGTAACTATGGGTCAAAATAAAACACGTACAAAATGAACCCATAGTGTTGTGTCCCAGTGCATTTAATACTTTGTTCACTGCAGGGATTGCTCTTAACTAGGCCCAGTAACAATGGTTGCAAAGCATATATGACATGATTTCGAATGGGGCCCCTTTGTCACTAGGTCTTTTAGCCAGTACCCCCCATAGTTTAAGAGGGGTCAGATCGTTCTTCCTGTCTTGTGTAGTTTCTCATCTAATGAAGATATATTACCATTTAGTACATACACCATCAATCTTTTTATATGTTTAATTCAACTCTTGAACATAATACATCTTTGTGTAATTTGTGGATTGCACCCACATGTGGCTTTGGACTTGTCATTACACATTTTTGTGAACATGTATCACAACCAAACCTTCTGTTCTGCACCATGACAGCCTGACAGCACTTTAGTGAAAAATTGTTACATACTGTAGCTGAAACTTTTTAAGAGTAGTTTGACATGTTATTATAACAGACAAGAGACAGACACGGCCAGGCCTGGACACAAATGACAAATGACTGGACACAATGGTCTGTCAATATTGCAACAAATTCCCCATTAGAGGTGACTGCAGAATAAAGGTTTTTCCCTGACTGGTCACTTCATGTCCCAACTTTGTCTTAATAAAAAACACATTTACTTCCCAATTAAAAAAAAAATGCTTCCAATTACAGTTCCTACTCAAATACAGTATGATCTAATTGAGTATGTTTTGCTGTTAAACCCTGAACTAATTGGGCCGGAGTTTCATTAAAGTATTTTATATCTAATTGAAACAAAAGGTGAGGCATGACCTTTTGCAGTCCCATATCAGCACACTCCCATCTCAACATAATACAATACCTAGTCCTGGCCAGGTCCACAACATCCACGCTAAATCACATCAAGTCCGGACAAATTTTTTTCCCATTTGGTCAAGGAATGCATCCCTAACATCATTTTCATTTTCAAATACACTGGAAAAGTTTAAAGGAAGTTTTACGCCATGGATGATGACGTCATCTAACATTAGATGACATCATCACATGGTTTATCCAGCTATTGAAACACTGTTTTCCACAAATAATTCTTACAAGTCAGGAGCATGTTTCTCTCTGTTTTGGGGTATTACATGAATAGTGCGATATAATTTTTAGATGACTGCGCCTGCTGTCATTGGTTCTTATAACCCCTTAAACACTGCAGCAGCTGTGTCTCAGCACATGTTCAATCGCCTGCTGAAGCCCTTGTACCCTGTGCCATCTTTGTGAAGGATCATAGTTATTACAGAGAATTCACACATATGCATAAAAAGTAGCTGGCAGTAGCTAGACTCCAGCAAATCTGAATTTCTGGGATTGTGCTGAGCATATAATTTACATGCTTTGTTCCGGCTACATGATTGTTGTGTCACTTATCCACCACAGACAGACAGACCAACAATGTCAATAGTTTTGCCACAGTTTTTTCTAAAATTTATGTCAGTTAGTAGGTGAACTTAGTGCTTTGGCTTACAAGTGAACCTTAATTAGCCCAGCTCTCAGCTGTCTGCAGCTGAAGTAGGTCAGAGGATATTTGCACAAAGTTTAACCTTTCTAAACTTTCCTCTAATATGTTCTACACAATGGCAAAGCCAGCTGTTATTTACAATGAATGAGCAACTGTTGTTGGCACAGGCTTTTATATTCACATGTGTGAATGTCCTGTTGGGCACAACTTACAAGACTTAAATGAAATCATTAATTAAACCAATGGCGTTCAATGGTTATTTTATAAACTTGTTCATTTATTTAGCCTTAATTGAAAATCCCGGATGTCAGGTCTACCCTGAACTGTTTGCTGTTAATTATACATAAAATTAAATGCTCTCCACTTCAACTCAAAACAAACACAAAATTACAAGATGCTACAATTATCAATCATGTTTACTCCACAGGACTTTCGGTGTGGACTTATTCCATGGCACTTGTAAGAAATTATTAGATAATTGCCTTTTTTAATGATTTTAATGCTAACATTAATTCTAACCTTTACACTTGTTTTTAATTATACCAACTTTTTACTTGTAAACAACGTATCACCCCCAATTACCTCATAAAATGATCATTTAGAGACCCAAGCATGACCCAAGCAATTAATGATGAAAGAGCCAGCATTCATGAATGTCAAACTCTGTCCTTGATTAAGTAAAACACAGTGGTTATTGTGAATAGTTTGTCAATTTTGCTACAACACAAATTGACTCCTCTTTCTTGAAAATAGTTCCGCGTGCAGTAGCTTTTTTTTTTTTCGAGCTTTAGTTTGAATGATGAAAATAGTTTTTGTTCCGTCTCTCTTTATTTGAATTTGCCATCCTCTTTTCTTCCACTAATCCTCCACTTCTGTCTATCCATATTTTTCTGTAGGTATTTTCCTCAAATTTTTATTCATGTATTCACCTAACAGTTTTTTCTCCTTCCCAAATTTTTTGTCTTATCCACAAATAGTCCACATTAGGTTAATTAGTAATTCATGTCTGCCCCACTTGTTATTCATTATATTTTCGTGAATGTCTCCCTCTTTCCAGAAATTCCCCAATCAATCCAATCTTCATCATTACTTTCAAATCATGTTCAATCAAACAAGATTTCCCCTCAGCATCAGACGCAGCCATGACTTTGCAGATGATAAAGTGGACTGAGTGGTAATCAAATATAAGGTGGTTGTACTCAGGATTTATTGAGCAGTAACAGTGATTTCGATGAGCATTTGAGCCTAGCACTTCACAACCATAATCTTAAGACAATAGTAACTGAGGCCTAAAATTTTACCAGATGTGTGCTGCTCCAAAGCCACAGTGACTACCAGTAATTTTCAGCAACGCATGAATTAATGGCAGTTACATCAAAGGACGGCAGGCAGCAATAACCAGCCAGAGGTCTAGGTTAAAGACTCTGAATATAAGCCAAGCTGGATATTCTAAGGGAAAAAGCATCATGAAAAGGCAAATATTTGGGTGGCGATGGGTGGTGACAAGAGAAAATCAAATTCTCTCTCAATTTGCTTTTTGTTTTTCACTGTTTGATGGTGTTCTTTAATAAAATATATTCATCAGCCGTGACTTGTGTAGTTCTCAGTGGATGTCTTCCCTAAATATGAAAATGAAAATTATGCCCCTCGGCCACTGCAGTCCCAGTGCCTTGATGTTACAATTTAATAACAGGTTTCTACAGTTTATTAATCAGATGTGAGTTTGCTGCAGACAAGGTGGGCATTTATGTTAACCTATTATTAAAACCACTCTGGCAAGATACTACTCCCGCTGTACTCTCCTGCAGACTATCTGTACACTTTTTACATTGTTGCATAAAGTTGGGAGATAAAGATGGATCCACTTGGGTGAGAGAGGTGGGATGGCATCACATAAACAATATATAACCGCTGGATTTCTACCCTCTACCTACGTCTGAGTGAAGCATGTGGGAAGGGAAGGTGGAATGGGAACTGCAGTGTGCTTTAGGCCAGCGTTGTACTCGATACTACTGAGGAGAATGAAGAGGCTGCACTGATGTGACTTGGGAGGAGAGTGGGAAGGCAATAGGATATGAAAGGCATGTGTGCTAAATTGACTGTGAAGGTGAGTAAGTGCGGTGAGTATACCCAACAGTGAGCTGACTGATTGGATAATTGGATGGCTGGACCTCACCAACTTTGCTCCTTCAGAGAGAATAAAGGAAATGGAGAGCTGTGTGTGAGATCAGAAGAATTGAGATCAGAAGAATTGTTCTGTATGAGATCGTTTCCCCCACAAATTTCATCTTGAACTGATGTGTTTGTTTGTAGTAATGTCATTCTACTAGATAAAACTTAATACTTGCCTGCAGTACATCTCTGGGGTCCTCTGCAACTGTCAGTGCACATCTCAGTTATACAACTACAGTAGTTGCATTGTGGCACAACTTTATTTCTATGTTTTATTGGTAAGGATGAGGAAATACAGTTAAAAACATAAAAGGTATTACATATTTTGTGCTCAAGTTAAATATTCCACGTTATCTAGCCTTTCTTTCAGAAATTTGAAGTACCATGAGATATATTTTGTGTCCTGTGTACGGACATTAGACTAGTAACCAAAAGTAGCTACAGTTGAAAAAAGCATTCAAACAGATTGCCTTGAAAAAAAACTGAAATAGAAAATTGAAATAGGAATTGTATTTCTTCTTCTACTTTCTACTTTTGTATTTCAAATTTCTACTTACAATTTTGTTTACACAACTCTACCGCAATATCATGGTATTATATACTACCATATACTACCATACTACTAGCGTAGATAGACCCCAGCCGTTCCATTTAGCAGTAAATATCTAGTGTTTAGATCAGTCCCACATAATGTTAAATCTTCTTCACACTGTACTGCATCAACATGAAGTATATTTTATTTGTAGCTGTGCAGTACAGAGACAGTAAGTATAGTTAGACTTTATTGATCCAAGGGTTAAATTCAAAAGCTACCCAGCAGTATGTAAAGTTATTGAAAATATAACTGTGGTAATTTTGATACTTTAAGTAGTTTTTCAGATAATAGTTTTGAGCTCATATTTAAAATAAAGACTTGTAACGGAGTACTTCTAAACGTGGATCTTAGTAATTCTTCCACCACTGCACAAACTGAGCATTGTTAACTACTGTTTCACCATGCAGGGCTTGTATACTTTTACTGAACGTTATTTTATTTCCACGTACCAACTGGAATACACACATGTACATACAGTATAAATGCATACAGGATAAATCATGCAGTACCAATAGGGAAGAAACATGTTAACCTTCTCTTAGACTCCTTTTAGACAGGCTTTCTCAAACTGGCCAAGCCAAGAACAGATTCAAGATTTCATAGAAAACTTTTAAAATGGAACACTCCAATGCCACTTACTTATGACACAGCAAGAGTTTACTCAACTTTAAAGTCTCTTCTGTCATTTCCCAGTGCTCCCAGAGCTAGAGGTCTTTGGCTTGCAAAGCAGTACTATGGTGAGCATTTTAAGTAACCACAGGTCTTCAGAGGTACCTCTTTCCCATGACAATATAAATATTTTCTGAGAACCCTTGACCTGTCATTGCTTTAACCACACTATAAATAATTACTTTAAGAAAGCTGCAGGAAATTTAAATTGCTAATTTAGGATGCTAAATTCTAATCTTGACTCTTATTAGCAGAGTGGGACTAGATTTGGGACCAGATCATTTCTAATTATGAAATGAGCTTGTGTACATGTGTGTATTCAAGCTTGTACATTTACTTGAACTTGCAAGATGCATTTTCTGAGAGTGACTTGTAGTTGCTTTCAGATTTTCTGCATAACTTTGTGTTGATGTGTTTCCTTACGTATGTGTGTAACTGTATGAGTACTGTGATTGCCCCATTGAAGTACTTGCCAGGGCCAAGCAGGTCTATCAGGGCTTTGCTGATTCAGCATTCTATAGCACAGAAAGAGAATTAAAAACTGGACACTTTCTCTCTCTCTCTCACACACACACACACACACGCACACACACACACACATACAGTAGCCTTCTACCTTCAATTCACCCTAAAGCATGCACGCTCATATGGACACTATCTCAGTCACACACCTATACACACACTCTTCACGTACATGTCAACAGACACTACACTGCTCTACCACACACACCCTTCTGGAGCATATACTTAATGGAAATGGGATTAGATGTAGCACCAGTTATTACAGGAAAGTGGCTTGCAGCTTTTAGCTTGCACAGGTCACACTGTCCTCATTGATATGTTGTGTGTGGGTATGTGTGTTTGTGCGAGAGATGGGGGCAAAGAGAGAGAGAAGTGTGTGTGTGCAAATCAGATCGGTGTGTCGAGAGAACAGCAGCTGTAAATGCTGCTGAATACAACGTCTAGTTCATGTGTGGATACATTTGATGTTGTCTATACCAGAAATCTTAGTCTTGCTGGATCAAGAGAGTCTATGAGTTGTTAGTAGTGTTCCTTACTCATTTTTCCTCAACTTACCTTTTAATTGCTATTTCGCTTACAAACAATGAATTTAAACAATGAATTCAATGTTGAAATTGAATTGTATATTAATACACAGTAACTAAGGTCAAATTTAGATTAGATTAATTTTTATCTTATAAAAGTATGTATGATTGGTACCTAGAACCAAGTTTTTTCCTGAGGTTTCCACAGAAGGTAGGTGATGTATGCTACAAATAAGGAAGGAGGAAAGATGACCTGCACTCTAGGCTGTCTCTCAGTCTCTCACAGATACAAATTGACCACACCAATCCAGATGCCGAGTCCTCACCTACCACACCTCCTCCACTAAAGGGCACAGCTGCTGACCCGAGGCAGAGAGGAAAGGATAAACTGCCTACAGTAACACTTGAGACTGTCAACCAAGCCTTGGTGGAAATGTACATCAGTCAGCATGACAACAATCCCAGCTACCCCCATTACTCAGACCAGTGAGCTGCTATATGCTACAGCTGCTGTAATCCTGAAGACGCTTGGATAAATGATCGAGAAAAAAACACAGTACCTACCCCCTGCTAGCCAAGATCAAAACCACCTGGAGTGAAGTTAGTCAGTTGGTAAAAATACAGAAAAGTGGGGAAGATAAAGAATAAGACAAGGGCCACTAGAAAAATACAAGGGAATGGCACCATCCGAGGCCCTGGATATTGCTAAACAGAGGCTCACAGCACTGGCAAGTAGGCTGAGGAGATATAAAAACAAGCAAAGGCAAAAAGGTTTAAAGCCCTGTTCTCCAGAAAAAGAAAAAAACAGCCCGGTATGTTGTGTCCCAGAGTCACATAGAAATCAGGATGAGGCGACCGTCCAAAACAAGACACAGAGGTGAGGTCAATGCTAAAACCAGGATACCCACTATCAAGCACAGTCACTTCCACTTCAACTCCAACACCCACAGACTGTACACCAACTGGAATGCATCAAACACACACCACTTACATACACACACACACACACACAAACACACACACTGGTGGCATAATATAGGACAAAATGTTTAACAACAATATGCAGACAGTATATTTTCATCATACACACATATGCATGTTCACCGTGTGTACACTGATGCTTAGAAAAATATCTATTTCTCCCATGTGAACCCAAATGTGCAGCAATATTATAAAACCTTGCACACACATGCACACAGAGGCCTAATTCCAGAGTTGATCAAACTCTGGTTTGTGACAGCACTGTAAACATGTCTGCCTCATTAGGAGAGGCAGTGTCAGCATGTGTGCATGTGGGTGTGTGCCGGAAAAGCCTAAAGCATTTGTGTGTGTGACAGTCTAGTTTCCTATGCATATATTTGTGTTCGTGTTAAAGTGTGTGTGTGCACGCAGATTTGTGTGTATGGTTACGTAAAAAAAAGTGTTTGCGTATGAAAAACTGCATATAGCATTTCAGGTGTGTGTGTGTGGGTAGGTGTGTGGGTGGAGATGGTAAATATGACTGTGTGTGTGCCCGTGTGTCCCATGGGGATAATGTGACGAAGCCTGTGGTGTGATGTGTGATGTAAACAGGAATCATTAGCATTGCGACAGCCACTAGCACTCACACTAAGTCTACACCACCTGGATGCTGATAAACACACACACGCAAACACATGGAAAATCATGTAGATACGCACCTGGAGGGTAGTACACAGTCACTGCATGTACGATATAACCAAGCAAAAACTGCCACATGCACACATTTTACACCACCCATACATACATTCAATCCCAACCCATCTTTCCTCTTTCTGGAGCATCCCCCTTGTATTTTATGGAAATTGACTGCAGACAGGGATTGGCTTTTTATGTCTGATTTATGTTGCTTCTGTGTGTGTGTGCGCGTGTGCGTAAACTGAGCTCAGACAAAGATTGCGTTTTTATGCCTGTTTTATTGGGCAGCCTTTATTGCTGTCAGGAACGGGTAAAGAGAAAAGAAGAGGCGTGAGAGAATGATGGAAGAGAGGAGAGTCAAAAAGTGGTAAGAGGAAGAAAAGAGGAGCAGTGAGGAAGTATGAAAGAGGTAGTAAAAGGAGGGCAAGAGCTGATTCAAAGAAGAGACATTAAATTGGACAAGTGCAAAGAAAGACGGGGAAGGATACAGGCAGAGAGAGGAGTAGGTAAATGAGGCAGAGAGAGAAGTTGGCAAAAGGCAAGGAGATTAGCGAAGGCAAGTGAAGGGAATCAATAAAAAAATACACTAAAAGGAGGATGGAAGCTGAAATTTATACTGGAGAGATAAGAAAACTAAAGGAAAAATGAGAAGATGATGCAGACAATGGGAGGAAAAGAACGACAGTGAAGAGAGGAATGAAGACCAAAAGACGCAGAGAGGAGATGAAAGAGGCATTCGAGTTATCAATCCTCGCCTGCTCTCAGGAGTGTCCCATTTTTCAGCCCCTTGTTTAGCAACCTGTGGCGCTACACAAAGGAACGCAACACACTCCCTCCTCCACTAACCACCCCATTGCCTTAGGAAAGCTGCGTGTGTGCGTGTGTGTGTGTGTGTGTGTGTGTGCGTGCGTGCGTGCGCACGTGTGTGTGTGTGTGTGTGTGTGTGTGTGTGTGGAGGAGGAAGAGATGACAGGCACGGGAGCACTCTGCTCCTTGCTGTTTATTGATATTCTGCTTCCCTAAATACAGGCCAATTCGTCTGTGCTGTCACACACATACACACAATTACAGGCACACAAACACACACACACACACACCTTATGGGTGGGAGGATTGGAAGAAAGGATAGAGAGAGGACATAACAGGGAGTTAAAGAATAGAAAGTGAGAGATTAGAGAGGCACGATAAAAAGGGCAGAAAGTGAAAAGAGGAAAATATCTGAGCAGAAGGTGAAGAGGATGTGACTAGAAATGGAATCCAGAGTGATTGACAGGCAATTTGCACGTATGTGACAGCAACGCCGTCCAGACCAGAGAGGAAACAAGGGATTTTCCGTCCTCCTCTCTTCCCCGTTTCTCCCATTTTTCTAATTTCCACTCTCTCATCGGTTTTGTCTTTCCTGTTATATTCCCTCTCTCCACAGTAAAAAGGCATTAATTTGCTTCAGTTGATTGCTTTGGAGCATTTCATACAGCAAACATACCCATCATAACTCCGCTCCTCCACCTCCCTCCTCCTCTCCTATGACTCTTCTTTCCATCTCCTCCCCCTTTCTTCTCCCTTCAGTCCCTGTTCCTCTTTTTGCATAATTTCCAATTTCTCTACCCCTGACTTGAAAAAGCTGCAACACTGACTGTTTATCTACTTATATTTATGTCTTTGTGCACTTCACTTTTTCTTTTTTTTTAAATAAAGTTTGAATTATTTAGTAACACAAAGTAAACAATTTTCCGAACTAAAACAGCAGAGAGCATTTGAATATAGCTGCTGAATTAATAAAATTCAGTAGAGCTTCAGTACAGTCATCTATGGCTGTTATATTTGCACCCTGTACAGAACTAAACTCCAAATGCAAATATGATTTAGAAAAAATAATTCTCACCTAATTACTGTTAACACGCGCATTGCAAGTAGAACATGACCCCAAGTGTAATAGCCAAAACTACGTGCATCTACTTTTGATCTAGTGAACTTGTGGCTGGACTTGAAAAGGACGGTTCACTCAAGATCCCTATAGAACCTTACAGAGCTTCAGAACTTTTGCAAAGAAGAAGGGGGGAAAATTAGTCTTCAGAACTAGTGTAGATGAACCCACAGATGCTAAATACTGTAACTGTTGCCCAAGGTGCGTCTCTCAAATACCAGCGTGATAGGAGTAAGTACTTCACCCCTGTCAATCACTTATATTTTTTTATAATTTTATTATTAAGATTAACATTATCTTGCAGAGATCTGGTATTGTTCTGTCACCTCGACATATAAATCTTTTTCAGTTTGTCAACGTAAATAAAGTCAAATTAAACAAAACATGATTTCACTCTTATTTAAAAAAAACGAGCGGCTGGAGCTCAGCTAGTGAAAAATAAAGAAAGAAAGAAAAGTTAGAAAACAGCGTTTTCCATCACTACACAGTTAAAGCCTGAGCCAGGCTTCTAAAATAAGTCTGGGGTGCAGGAGAAATCATATTAAACATCTGCTGTATGTATATGTGGATTTCCAGTAACTGGTTTTGCATGTGAACATTGTTCTCTGATTACCGAGAAAGCTGCTTTCTCTGCGTAACCCGGTTACTTAAGTTAATAACAATAACGTAGAAAACTTTAAAAACTGTATGATCTTGTGCTACTAAGGGATTTAAAGATCTTTCAGCAAAGCAGTTCAGTAAATTTGCGTTGAGAAAACCTTCATGGAGAAAAGCGCACCATTCAATATGCACTTTCAGCTCCCATCAGCCCATAATTATGGTTCCCTATGGGCGTCCCTCCACCTCCTAGTTGGTTCAGTAGGTCAATATCTAGTCATAGAAAGGGAAATCAACTGAGATGGTCAAAAGGCTCTTCTGAGGTGCAACATGACATGAAAAACTGTAAGTCATTTAGTACAAACCAGCTGTCAGCTGCTAAATAAACTTAGTTACATTAAAAGAGGAGCAGAAAGTCCAAGTTCAAGTGGGATTACTGTGTTTCTCCCAAACACACTGATCTTATGGTGAATAGCTGAAAGTTTTCATTTTGATGTATGCACAATGTACCAATAAAGTCTTTACTGATTCCAACTTAAATATAAGTACATGCAAGAAACAAAGAAACAACTGCTTATTGAATGTCAAATTCTGTTAGAAAACACATACGTCATTCTTACTGTGAACAGGTGAATTAAAATAAGTATTAGCCCACTGTTTGATCCGTATATTGTATATACATACTGTTACATTACTTTTATAATGTTACACATTTTCCTCTGTTGTTTACAGTTTATTTACTGTATTTACCAATACGAAATATATTATCAATAAAATTAAAATGAAAACGTAACAATAGAAAAGCTCAAAATGTCAACACTTAACATAAAGTAAATAATTACAGTACTAATTAGTATTCTGCTTGAGGGTGAATAACAATACAATAATGTTTTATTTAAAAATGTGCTAATATTAAGTATTTTTATGTAGTTTGTTAATAGTTATGTCCTCTCACGTGTCTTCACTGTGTTGTGAATATCACCTGATAGAGATTTATTCTGACCCTCACAAAGAAAGCTTTTTTTTTGATACATTGAATAAAAGTTTGATTTGCATAATGGTCACTGTTATGCAGTAGCTTCCTGTTATTGAAGTAGTCTTTTGACAAACAGGAACAAAGGAAGCTGGAGGGAGAGCAGGAATGGGGGAGGAGATGAGGGAGAGATGAGGACAGACAGGGTAACAGTAGATTGAAATGTATGGATAGATGAGGATGAGGACGACGGGAGGGAGTGAAAGACGTGGGGTGAGAGTAGAAACAAGCGAGGAAACAATGGTTAAAAAGAATAAAAGGGTGAGAAAAGAAGAAATTTATCTAAGGCACAGTCCAGAGATGCAATTTTTCATTTTTGGGACTCATCTGTCATTATGACAATCATACAGTTACTCGCGTAGAATTTCCAAGGGGTTCATTTTAGGAAAAAGACAACAGGAGAAAAAAGTTTCAAAAGCCAGCTGAAAAGGACATTTTTCCCAGAAGAATGTGTGACTTTTCTGGTCAAAACCTGCTGCTAATAGAAGCATTTCACAAAAAACATTGTTGATGTCATATTGTGGTCTGAAGCTTCACTGGAGAACAGAATGTCCATGATTATTTGTCATCTAAGGTTACACCCAAGACGGTATTAAGCCCTATGTGTTTTACTTTGGTTGTACATTGTAAAACTTCTATATTATACCTTAATTTTTCTATAAAAAAGAAAAGAAATGGCCCCACTAGTTAAACACACATTAGTTAAAAGAAACAAAAAAACGTCACACAAATAAAGAGAAATTTATGTAAGTTAAAGAAAAATTAAGCTAAAGCAAGAATAAAATAAGTAAATGTGCTTTGTCTGAAAGGAGCTTTTCTTTTTAAAATGGTTGTGGAGAAATTTATTTGTGAATATGAGCTCCTTCATAGTTTTAAATCCTTGTGCAAATATAAATGAAGAAATAGAAAAGTGAATGGCTGGTCATCGAATCTTCCTATACTTATGAGGACACAGTTTAACACAATGCAAACCTGAACCCTCAAACTGTCCTCTGAAGTTAGGAGGACCGGTCAGAATGTCCTCAAAATGGAAACAAACACACACGGTAATGGAAAAACATTCACACACATACACAAAAGTTGTCTGTATGTCTGTGAGGTATTTCAGCAGTGATTTTCACGATAAAGACGCATCTGAGGATCAACAATAGTAAACGAGGCTCCTTTAAGTCAGTACCAGCTTTAATCGTTGCACCTTTCTGGTTAAATAGAAAAAAAATTTAGTATTTGTTCCTCAGTTAGTCACGAACATTTGTTGACCAGTCAACAGCTGATTGTGATGATGTCATATCATGAAGCAATAAATTTAAGGAAAGCCACAACATTGTGACTGGACAAAACCAACTTTATTTAGTGCCTAAAGCTAAGCTATTTGTCTTTGTGCCTAAATCTGACCAAAAACTGGTCTTTGCACAGTTGTGATCCAGTGTTAAAAAAAAAAGGTATTACACCAGCCAACATTTTGATCCTAAAAGGGGTGAAATTCAACAGGTTTTAGTGTCTGTTTGCATCTTAATCCTAAGGCACTGAGGGAACCGCAATATATCAGCGAGATATACTGTATATTCATATCAGTTAGGTTAAAGGATACTTAATTTTTTGTATTTCAGACAAACAATGGTTTTGGCATTTTCTTCATCTCTTTATCTTAACTTAAAACAGCGTTTGAAATGTTAACCAACAAGAAGCATTGCATTCTTGTATTAAAGCCTGACCATTTCATAGTTTTTGATCCAATAATAATCCATGGTTCCAATAATCCACGGTTATAGGTGCTGTGCTGCACCTGTAACAAGCACCTGACCTTGTAATATCAAAGTGAACTGGAACACAACATTTGCATCACTCCAGAAACTGGAGTGTTAGCTACTGTAAAGTGATCTTTAGAAGGAACTTTGCCACTGAGATTTCAGTTTTGTTCTGTTTGAACAACTTGCAAGTGCACAGGCCTGAAATTTCAACCTGGGCCTGACAGCAGACTACAGTTTCTATTTTAATGTCAAATTTTGTTTTTGCACCATTTCCATTTTCCCTTTTCTCTGTCTATCTAAGAACAAAGCCCTTGCTCTCCTTTCTTTAAGTCTCTGCCCACTGTGCTGAAAACCGCTCAAAACGTCTTTTTTTCTGACAGATTGTTGTACCCTCTCCAACACACACGCGGAGACAAGAGCCATTCGGAGAGAGCTCATACGAGGGAAGATAATTATTGTATTCATAGTAATTATTGAAATCATATTGTAGTCACACAAAGTCAAAGACACAGACGCACACACATCTTGACATTGATGTGTCTAAAGCAGGACGCAACTCACTTAGCTGTAATAGTAATCAGCCGTTAGCTTTTCTCCCTGGAGTTTCCATCCATGGGTTGAAGGGGCCAAACCTCATTGAGTGTGTGTGCGTATACTGTACGTAGACGTGTGTGTGTGTGTGTGTATTTAGGTATGTGTGCCTGCTAACCTTGAAATTCATTTTGACATGATCTTTTTAAGGAACATGTTTTCTCTTTCAGCGCCACTCCTCCATTTGTCTCTTACCGGTCTCCTCCCTACATTCCTCTCCTAGCTCCCCTCTCCCTTTAAAGAAGTCATTCTCTTATTGAAGAGTCCTCTTGTCCATCTCTCCTGCTCTCGTCAGCCGCTGTTGACACTTATATCTGCCTATCTACATCTCCTCTCCATGTATTACCGTTTATCTGTCGGCTTCTCTTCGCTTTATTTCGCTCTCAGTATCTCAATGTCACGCTGTGACATTGTCCTGAATTAGCAGTTTCTTTTTTCTCTCGCTGCTAATTCAATTAACAAGATGCCATCTTCCCAATTAGGCTTTCCAATTACAGCTCCGCACTCGGACCGAGCGAGAGTTGTCCGTCGTTTGGTGAAGGTTTTTCTTTGTGCTGGATGTTGAATTAAAATGGACTTGCAGAGTGTGTGATAAGACCTGCTCATCATCATCAAAAAAGAGAAACTATTTAAAAATGTTCAGCTCAGTCTCTCTGATTACTCTTGCTCATTACTGCGTTTGGACTTCGGGCTGCAATGGTTGGTTTGGTTCCATTTTACTGTGGCCTTATTCAGATGTACCATCCTATGCATTAACCTGCGAGAAACACAAAAAAGTTGTCAAAGCAATTATTTAATTCTGTTTTTTTTTTTTTTTTTGGTTTAAGTAAAAGGGTAATCAATGTCAGGAAGTGTGACGGTGGTTCTCTACAGTATGTGATAAGGCTTCTATTATAACGTGATAGAAAAAGGCTATTGTTACTGTAATGGTGACAATATAATATTATCACTGTAATTGGCAGCGTCTTATATTGTGAATTTCCCATTTAGGATGAATTTGAACAGGTATTTCTATTTTGTATTCACTTTTTTCTTTTTTTTCCACAATCGTCAGGCCAAAATATCAGTTTGTCCGATATTTATATCGTTAGATTGTTTTGTAGTCATTTCAACATGCAAGCAACACATGCACTTGTGCAATCGTTCAAAACTTACAAGCGGAAATTCTCTGTCATCCAGGTCTTGATTATGCCAAAGGTGCTGCCTTTGGGTAGAATGCAACACACAAACTAAGATGGTGAACGTGAAAAACACTGATAAATATCTTCATGCTTGCATTTGTTTTGTGAGCTTGTCAGCACGATGAGGATGATGATTAGCAGGATGTAGCCTGTTAAGTCCCATTTAGACAACATGGAAATCTCTTAAGGGAGGTGACTATAATATTTGCTCACTGCTCATCTTGTTTAAATGAAATGCTTAAATTAAATACCTCTCTGCCTTTCTGCCTTTACTTTATTGAGTGGAATATGAATTCTATGAAACAAACCTTCAAAATGTGCTGATCTGATGGATGCAAACATTATAACACCAACATAAAAGCCCTGCTGAATGTCAACATCTGTTACAAGCATGTCTTATTATTTTGCCAACTATACACACACACACACACCCACCCCCATCTGAAACCATGAGTGAAATTAGCAGAGACCACAGGGAATAGTTTATCTCCCACCTCCCCCTGAAATATTAATCCGTCCGAATGAGGCTTTAGTCTTGTTAATTCATACACAGCAACATGTGCCTGTGTGCTATCATTCAAAATTCCACTGCCTTAAATTGGCTTTTTAAAGGCTTAGGATGAATAAAAGTCATGCACGAATGAGCTCAACTAAAAGTAAAGAGAGTGGATCAATAGAGAGCCACAGAACTGTTATCACTCATTCAAATAAACTGATAATTAATTAGGACGACATGTCATCACCACAGATGCACCGAAGGACTGGGCACTGCTGTTGTTATTTTGGCCGCGGCGAGGCAACGTCTACCTTTCAACCTTGATTATTTTTGGTGTTTGTCAGAGTAAAATTGTAGAAACCAGCAGCAGGTGCAGAGAGCTGATTAGAATCTGGCACGTCACATGATGATGACTCATCGAAACACATGCGAGACGAGGAGGAAGTGGAAGTGGAGGGCAGGACCAAATCCTCTCTTCTCTCTCTATCTCGCCTGATCTCTCTCATGACTTTGTCAAAAGGCATACAGATTAAGAAAAACAGCACTAATTAAAACGTTTGTATAAAACTGAATCTAATTGAGCGGGCTGATTAAGTATCTTTTCAGAAGTACGCAAGGCCACGAGTGTGCCAGAGCTACAAGCAAGGGTAAAAACTGCATCGGCTTCGATGGGATGTGCGGTTGTCAAAACACAGCCCAATTAAAAAAGTTAATTCATTAAAACTTGCCGGACTTGTAGACAGACCTGCAAGATGACTGATTTATCTGATGTTTATTTCAGCACGACTCCCATTCTTGTTTTTTCTGAACGGCTCTGTGTCCTTGCTCTGTCAGAAAAGGGATAAGAAATGCTCTACTCCTCAGTAATTTAATGCATGCTCTAATTAAAATGTTAAGAACATGCTGGGCTCACAGACTTGTAAGATTACTTAACTAATGCTTGGCTGTACAGCTACAGCCAATCGAGTCCACCTTGAGACATTTATCACATGATTGCTGCAGAGAGGTTTTACTATGATTTTATGCGGCAGTGCTGGACTGGAAAACTGCAAGAAAGATTATAGCAACAAAATGCTACTTTAGGCAATGCTAATAATTCTTCTTCATGATTTATTTTGCGGATGAAAGCAAAGTGTAGGAGTGTTTCAACAAGCGTGCCGTGAGAAGTTAAAAGGGATTACAGAGCTGGAACCATTTTCACCAGTGTCATTTCAAGCTTACCCTAGTTAAAATGCAAGTGTTTAGTAATTGGAAAGTTAAACTTGGCCAAATAAAGCTAGTTATTATATTTTCTGTTTCTAAATATTTACAACCGTTTGCAGGTGTAACTGTTGTATACCTTAACCATTTAGACTGAAGAATAATAACATGGATAACATGGAATGTTTGATATTCTAGTATAGGAAGATTTTTCATACATTTTCTGTAATCGCTTATCCTGCGTGGGGTCTTGGAAGGGTAGGAAGATTTTAAAAAATATATAAATAAAAAAATAAAAAACTACACATACAATAACAGTAAATAACTATTATAACTATTATAATAATAATTTAAAAAATGGCCTATTAACACTGGTTAATTTAAAATTATTATAGTGATACAGAATTACTCTTGTATTTTTTTACCAAATTAAACCATGGTCATTTTAATTTGGCTTTTTTTTTAATTTTTTTTATATTCAAAGTGAAACCAGACTGATACAAAGTAAAGTAAATGAAAACGTCTGTATGAGAATAAGGTTCAGCCTCTTTAAAGTAACTCACATACAACATCACTGGTGCAGCCAAGTTGTTGTTAGGGAATGGGATCGTGACTGCAGCCAAAATGAGAAATTCAAGGTATTGTGAGAGTTTATAACCGAACCTGTGGAAGAGATTGGAGAGTAACAGTAGTGAAAGTAGATGTTCCCATGGTGTTTTTATTATTCAAATTAAAGACACAGTAGAGTAGTGAATACTTCAATAATAATGACTTGCGTATAAATTCTCACAGCATGAAAATGTATCATCACATGAAATGGAGGATGTGGATAGTAGATGCAAGATGAACAAGCACCACCCTCAGCCATATTTCCCATGTACTTTCTGCATTTTCACACACATACAGTAAGTTACTGTAGAATCAAAACGCTACACCTAACTCTCAGCGCTGTGTGGCTAACTTTATTGCTGGCTGCACATTCATGATGTCTTGCTACACAGCTGACTTTGCTCAAATAGTCGACTGCATAACTAATCTAAATGATTGTCAGGCAAACCAGCCTCTGTGATGATGCAATGTCACTTGACACCTGACACTTGACAGAATCATATCGTATCTAGCAGGAAGTTTTCCTAAAAGAAAATTGCGATGTGTGTTGCGAGTTTATGTTTTATATTATAAGGTTGTGCAAAATTCACGGTGAAGTGGTTCAGTTGGATTAAGTTGGAGGGACTGCCATAGAAACTGCTGAATGTCTGCACAGTGCAGTAGGTCGCGTATCTTTTCTGACCAAAATGTTTTTTTTACCTGTGTAACTTAACAGTGTTCAGTGCAAGGCTAAAGAAAATCTGTAAAGTTTTCCCCTGTATAAATACATCTACAGATATGAAATGACAGAGTAACCACTGACTCACATTTATGAAGCCACTTTAAACACCACTCAGTCTAAACTGTGTAAATATTGATTTAGATATAGTTTGTAATTCTAGTAGTAACATCTATTTGAATGAATTAATAATTTAAATATATTTAATATTTACAAACTACTTGTAATGGGCTTTGTCACATAAACTCTCCAATATAACTGGTGTATTCATCTATATGTATTTAGTCATTTATTTAAACACATTCCAGACATTATTTATACACTGAGAATGCATATACGCATCTTTGTTCATGCTTGAATACTATAAAAAATATTTTTATGTCAAGGTAAAATAACCATCGGAGGTCTTTTTAATGAGATTCCTAAATACCATGTGGAGGTTTGAAGTCCCAGAACAATGAAGCATCTATAATTACTGGAATAGAATTAGTGAGAAATGTAGAAGTGAAGCAGAGACCTGGGCATTAGTTTCCCACTGTCTGAAACAAAAATGAAGCTATATGCATATTCCTCTCTTTAGACTAATGGAAAGACTTGGTAGTGACAGCAATAATCAGTACACTTCAGTGAGTAAAGTAATGAGCAAACAATGTCAGGATTAGAGCCTTTAACTCCTGCTGGGCCCACCCATGCTAAAACCGAACGCTTTTGTGCAACAGTACCATGCATCACTCTGGATTGGAGCATCCACCAGATGGCATCGATATGTTCATAAATGACAGACTACAGCAGATGGAGAGAGAAGCAGGCAGGGCGACATACTGTAAGAGACAGCGAAAGCAGAGAAGAACAGATGGAGAGAATTACTCAGAGGAGAGCAAAAGGGTACCAGAAGATAGTAAAGAAAATCAAGTGGATGTTCGGAATTACAGAGAAAGAACGTGAGCGTTGAACTGACAAACCGGTGCTGTTACTGTGCTATATGATCCCAAAGGAAGCAAAGAAAGATCCAACCATTTTCTCCATAAGCATCATATTCTACAAAATTCATTCAGGTCTATGAAATGTTATGCTGCTTCATAAGTGTGTGGCTTTCTATAACATGTGTCTTTTTCTAAAGACAGTAATATGTAAAAGGAAATACAATTTGTGGGAGCAGATGCTGTGTTTTGGCTGGAATCTCATTTCAGGAAAAAACTGTGGCCAACACACAAACAAGAAGTTTGTTCAAAAGTGAAATAACTGGAAGACAAACTCACGTGTATGTCATGTAATAACATTTTCTAAAATAACAGAGACATATATATTTTTTCCTCAAAATATGCCGCTGTGCTTCTTTTTACCTAAAATAGTACGCTCAGGGAAAGTGCGCAGTGCTTAACCCCTATGTAGGGTAATTAGGATTTTATGAAATGTTTAATAAAAACTTGCATTGGCGAGTGAGGGTTATCGCATGTAATAATCATACTTATGCACACAGATATAAATCAAGATATTATTCAAGAATAAGAATAAGAATATTTCCATTTGCTGGGCCCTGCATACACAACAGATGTGGCTAAATTTAGCTGTGATTGTTGTGATTTTCATGCACCATCTTTATGCTCTACTCAGCAGAGACTATTTTAGTGACAAATATAATTTCATATTCGTTTGTTGGAGACTTGATGGTGACAGATCACATTACATTTGTTAAACAAATCACTTGGATCAGTTCAATCACATTTTAATCACATTTTAATCTTCTAAAACAAATCTCCATTACTATTTAGGTTGTTGTGGTGGCAGGTGCACTTTTTCTGTTTTAGGAAGAGATGTCAATAAGCCAACTAGTGACACAATGTTCACCCGAAAACACGAATATGAAAGGCTTGTTTTTTTGCCCTGTTGGCGAGCTTCCTAGCTCGTAGCTCTGAAGATTAAAGCTGGACGTTCAGGTGTGTGTGTGTGTGTAGCTGCTGTAGAGCTTGTTTGGCAGTAGGGGAGCTGGCCGTGGTGCTGAACATCCTGAGTGCTGCTGTGTCTCTGTCCATGGTGCTAAAGCCCATCACTGAAATGGACATTTTTTATTTCCTAAATTAATCGTGTCAAAAAAAAACCTACAGTTCCAGTTGTTGCCATGTCATAACCAAAGCCAGCCGCATCATCTGGGATCACGTAGTGAATTTCCATATCATCTTACTCCCACTTGACACACTAGGGAAGTTAAACGTATGTATGAAATGCTGAGCCTGTCTTCTGGTAGCATAAATTACTAGAAAATGAGAGTTTCTCATTTTACAACACTACAAATAAACTCTGCTTGACTTATCTGTTCTCAGACAAGATAAAGAACAACTGCCTTTTTTATTCCAAACGGAAATGTTCATTGTGTGTGGAATCTGGCATCTGCTGTGGCCAAATGATTGCTGGCATCAAAGTAAAGCGGAGATGGATTATTATTAAAGTGAGGAGACATCCCAAGAAAAAAATATACTTACTTTTGACTTTAGACCATCTGTGTTTAGAAAAATTAAAACAGCAATTTGGGGGAGAAACACTCCATTGAGCAAGTCACATTTACTGACTTATTCTGTACATTTCACCGAATCTCACAGAGTCAGGTTCATTTTCTTTTTGAGATTACCAAAGAGGAAGCACTGATGTCCTGCTGTGCACAAGACATTTTAAATTTTTCTTGTTTGTCTGATCCCTAACTTCACAGATTTAGTTTTTTCCTTTTCCAAACAAAGCTTAGGAATTAGAGTTCTGAATTTATCTCCTTTTCTCAGTGCAATTCAGCTAGTTTCTATATATCCTTTAAAGTTTTTTTTTTTTGACGGGTTTACCCTTGGGGTCTGAGGACAGAGGGTGCTGTTTGCTGCACAGATTGTACCTCCCTTTGAGGCAAATGTGCGATATGTGATTCTGGACTGTATAAATAAAATTTTACTTGACTTGATTATGTGTTCCTGTGTAAGTGCCAGAGTAACTGTGCATCTCCTCCCAGCTCCCTCATCATTTTAAGTGCCATGAAGAGGCCAGGTCATGAGTACCGTGGATATGAGGCTGCCTGTAGGTAAGAGGACTTAAGAGGCTGCCTGCTCTCAGAGGCATGTCGAGTTGTATACGAGATGGTCTGGACTGCTCATAACATTAGCGGCGGGTGTCCTAGACTGCTAATACTGTCGCCATGAGAGAGAAAGTCAAGCAGGGATAGAGAGAAGGCAGAGATGTGTCTGTGTGTGTGTGTGCTGCAACTAAATTACAATGAGGTATACACCTGATTGTTTTGTGGTGACATGCAGGGAAGCAGAGAGAGAAGTGTTGTAATTGTGTTTGGAAGTGTGTGTACGTGTGTAAACACACATACAGGTATGATGTTAGTTCAGGGATTTGTGGCCAATATTCTTAATTCGTTGGTAATAAAAATAACCACAGCAGGTGCTACATTTAATGTGTGTGTGTGTGTGTGTGTGTGTGTGTGTGAGAGACAGATCCTCAGTATAATCGCACTGTGGTAGTCACACACACAGAGAATGCATGCAGAGATATACACAGAGGGGTCTGTGGGATGAATTGGGTGGCAGTGTGTGTAATTTACACGTTCTGCAGGTCAATATTTTCCTATTTTCTTTTTATGTGCCACTGAGAAATGTATTTTTTCATGAAACTACATTTTGTTTGTGTGAGGCTTTTCTTCATCTCCATTTCTGATGTCGAGGAGTTATAACATTTTCTCCTGTGTTTGCCTTCGCACTGTATTAAAATCTCTCATGTTTACCATTACAAGTTGGTCATTGCTCGCATCATATTTGTTCATTTAACATTTTAAAGGACAGAAGTTGGATTTTAACACTGTTGTCAGTCAGTTGTCAGTTTAAGACAGTTTTACTGGTCTATAAAAGGAAGGAAGTTATGTTTTTGACCTATTCATTGCTACAGCGGAGCATAAGTATGCTAAAAACCCAAAGCAAAATGTGTCACTCCGTGGTGAGAGATTTTAGTGAAGGTTTCCAGCTGCTGGTGCTGCTACACGGAATAAATCTGAAAAGACAGTAGCCTTCCTCGTCTGAGACAGCCAAACATCTGTGCCATATTTAATAACTATCTACATGATGCTCAATCTGAACCAGCGTTCTGCACCTACAGGCCAATTGACCACCCCATCACCTGCATCGCTTGTCACTCCCTACTGCACCTTCTAGTTAGCTCAGTTCGCGACTAAATAACCAGTAGTGCAATATGAAATGCCAAGCATACCAGGTTTCCAAAAGAGAACGTCAGAAGTCAAAGTAAATAAACTACCAGTGACAACATCATCAACTACACTGTTTTGTCATCCCACCATGTAACCGCCTCCCTCCAGCTCCCCCTTTGGTATTTATTTTATACAATGTCATCCAGTGTCACCTTTTTTGTCCTGTTATAGCTATTATAACCAACTGAGACCCCCAATGTTTTTCAGGGATGTTTTTTCACACTATCGGTGATGCATCCTGATTGGTGCGACTCTGGGGCAGTAGGTAGTGCGGTAGTGAGGATCAATCCTACAGCTGTTGGTTTGGTCCTCGGCTCCTGCGGTCACATGTCAAAGTGTCCTTGAGCAAGACACTGAATCTCCACTTAGTTGCACTTAGGTTAGTGTTGGAGAGATGCATAGCAGCTCCCCCATCGGTGTGTGAGAGTGTGTCATTGTCAGTTCGAATGGGTAAAAAAGAAGCAGTGTAAAGCGCTTTGAAGAACAACTCAACCAAGGTAGAAATGCGCTATAGAAGTGCAGACCGTTTACCATCCTCTGGCCTATTGCTTCGTAGCTGTGTTGGTATTTTTATCTGTGGATTCAGTGTGGATTTTATGCTGTAGTCCCTTCAGTGGATGTCGTAGCTCTCAGATGTCCTTCAAAGTAACTCATGTCTACTGACTCGCTGCTCAAGGCTGATTTTGCTCTCTAAATGGTCACAGTGTTGCACAGATTCCGACCAAACTCCAGCCCTGAGTTAGTGGGCATCAACAAAGCATCCCCTGTCAAGACATCGCTTAAAAGGGCCAAAGGTTCACCCAGTAGGGCTCTTAAAGTGCACCATCGCTGCTCCCTATACTCATTATGTTGGGTTTTATTGTAGAACATTAGCATTTACATACATATGGTGCAAATTACTGTCAAGAGTCCACAGCTTTTCAATAGGCGGTGGAGCAGGATTGCTTGCTTGATTGGTTGCCATGGTGACATGAGACAAATAGGTCAGCGTTTGGAACCAATAGGAAGAGAGAACGGGAGGGAGTGGAATGGTTAACAGCTGCTCCAAAATCAGCTGTTCTTTGTTCATATACAGTATATTGCAGTCTGTAGCTGCACTGGCTGATGGGAATGGAATTGAAGTCAGACATGTTGTCTTTGCTTTCAGAGCATTTAAAAACAGAATACGAAACCACTGAGTACAGAAGAAAGCACTTACTTACATGTTGCAAAGGTTTATACAATCATCAGGTGATAGTTCACCTTGGTGCAATATAAATTCACTTATCAGTGTAACATACACAGTACAAACACAGGGACAAGATGCCACTTCATTTCACGTGCAAATTAGGCAATCTAAATGCAATGAGGACAGAATGAGATGCAGCTTCTGTTGTACTTTTGGTAGCAGATTTTATACAAAAGGCCTCATTACTTTTATCCAGCCACTCCTTCCCCAACCCGCATCAGCTACTCACAGTTTTCCTCTTTGCTTTTGATAAATGTCTGCATAAAACACACACAAGCACCTGCCTGTTATTGCACACACACACGCACATAAGCCATTCATTTAAAAGACTAATATATTAAAAGAGGAGTCAGACTTTGAGTAGTCGCCAACGCGTTTTCACGATCCCGTTTGAAAATGTTATGAAAAGTAAAGTGTCACATGAAGGGTTTAATTCCAAAATACCACGGATCCATTTTACAAAATTGGATGCCACCTCTTTGTAACATACGAAAGGGTAAAAAAATAATAGTTTGAACCACAATATGCTTAATTTCTAATCCCTTTTTTTTAAATGTTGAAATCTATTTCTAGATGTGCCTTGTATTGCATTGAAGAAAAACATGTACCATTTTAAATATAACAATCACACATTTTCATCAAACTAGAATGTAAACATTTCCAATTAACATATCTGCCAAGCTACAAATGTCGCAACTGAACATTTTAGCAAAATATCAACTGACTTTATATAAAGTTTAGCAACCAAACCTCAATTGAGAATAGCCGTGCACAGCCTTTGGTTACAGTTGTCAGGAAATAATGAGATGTGTTTCCTTAAGCGTTTAACTGTAACAACCATCTTTTCTTTACATCACAGCTAAATTGACATTGTCAATAAGAGTTAAGGACGTCCTCTGTTATTTGGAAATGCTTGTGCAAAACATCAGATTTGAAACAGACATGAAGTTGTTTGCAAGTTGCAAGTCAGATACCTGAACCAACAGGGAGAAGAATATTGAGTCTGTTCGACCGCCTAAAACACAGGCCACATCAGGGAACAGTAAGGAGGACGAAGATGCACATGTAAGGTCAGCATCAGCAAGAACTACTTTTTTGAATGGCCCCCAAAATAGAAATGTACAATGATGTTTTGATGTTTTAATGATCAGTAAAACTGTTACAGCCTCAAACGTGGCCTAAATAAATTCCTTTTGGGTATTTCTATGTCCAAGCATATTGAGCGCTACTATATTTCCCCCGTATTTCCAATTTAAAATAAGCGCCACCCAGCCTTTTTTTTATAAATAAAATTTAAAAATGCTTTTAATCTAAGGAGCAGCAACAGGAAAATGACCAAAATGAAACAGCAGTTTTTGTTCTTTTTTTTTAACACGCAATAACTTTTTTGATTAATATCTCTGGAATGAGGAGAGATTATCTGCAGCTACTCACACTACATTTCGACCAGTGAGTTGTAAAACTAGCCTAGACTGCAATCTAACAAGACTCCAAGTGAAAGAGTAAAGTGGGCACCGTGGAGGATGGAATGAACCATCTTACCTGTAAGACAATTCTACTTCTGTCCACACCAACACATCTAATCCATTGAGTTGTATAACACTGGACATTTAATTTTCTCTGCTTCTAAGTTCCTTTGGTGTAAATGTTTTCACATTTCACATGTGCGACTATAGCAATGAAATAAATTCATATAAACTAAATGAGGCAGTTGTCGCTCAGTGGCTGTGCTGTTGCCAAGTCAGAGTGTAATTACCAGGCACAGCAGGGAGCATCATTTCACTGTGAAACACAGTTTAGACAAATCTGCATTCGACTAAAGTGGAGATACCTCAAGTGTTTGAGGAAATTGTCATTAAGCGCGCATCTAAATAGACCCAAGGGTTTCAACGTGTGCCTGCAGGGGGAAATGGAATCTGAAAAGCCCAAGAAGTGTCTGTTAGAGGTCTTTTAAAAGTGGCCATTACAAAGGAGGAGAGTGAGTGCAGCAAGTCTGACAGAAAGTGAGCTGAGGAGAAATAAAAGGGAGGAACAGAAGAAGTTTGCAATGTGGTAGAAAAATGTGTTAAGGTCTTCATGTCGCCTCCTCTCTCCACCCTCAGCCCCTGAAGTGACCGTGGCCTTGAGATGCAACAGCGTCGGACGTTAAGCAGTTTTCTTAATTAGCTTGAGGTTAACATATACATCAAGACTCAAATTATAAATGCACACTCTCCGCTCACTCGGCTGAAATTTACACCATGGCAGAGAACACATACCCAGATTAGTCGGTTTACACATGCACAGCCACAATTTTGCAGCATCATGCACATGATGCTATTAACCCTTAAAAGTCTACTTTGATTTTACCTTTACCGTATATTTCACCTTTACATTTTACCATGCCAGTATTTGGTGTCATTCCTTTTAGCACAACCTGTGTGATGGTTATTTTTTCATTTTCACATACTGTAATAGCCCATTAGATCTATAACCACACAAGCAACGTTTATCCCTCTGGATTTGACATCAGCAGCTTCTCCACAGGGGGAACTTTTTGTTCCAGCAAAATGTTTAAAAAAGTTGAAAAGGTTCCAGAAGATGCATCATAAATCTGTTTTTACTTGGCCTGTTGATGCCATTCAAAAACTTCACAGCGTTTGACATCTGCCCATTCAACAAAAAAATCAAGCGTCTGCAGTGCTTTTTTTTCCAGCTTCTTTGTCTTATAAAGAGCATGTAACACAGCAGCGTCATCACGAACGTCTAAGAATTAACATGCAAAGGACCATTAAGTTAAGCTCAGAGAATTCAGTGCATGTTGCTGCTGTAGTGGTCTTCTGACAGCTAAATCACCGCTTCATCTTAACCTTTGTGGAATAAGCTTAGAAACTGTATTTTATAAAGTGGTGAATCAGAGGAGAAACACTTATGTGTCAGACTTTTACATCCAGTTTGTCTGTGTTACCTGCTTTTTTAACCTCTAGCATTAATATTTTCTTGAAACAACATAAAATTAACTGGCACTTTCAAGTCATTATTTTTACAGAGGGTTTAGAGGATGTTCTTTCTGCAACAACTCTGGGCCCCTCTAGTGCAGCCTGAAGCTGTGGCTTTTAAACCCAGTAGCAGCATGAAGCAATGTGTTAGTATGATTCACTAGTGTTTTTATAAGTTTAGTTTTCATTTGTTTTCATTTCATGGACATAGTTTTCTTTTGGTTGAAATGCCAACACTAAACTACAGCAGCAGTTTTGAATGTCATTTCATCCATCGCAGCCTTCTATCTTTTTTGGAAGAACAAAAGTAATAGTTTTTTTAAAATTTAATATTTATGGGACTTTTCTCTTGGGTTTCTATGCCACATGTGCTGTTACCTGGAATGATATTCATTTTTATAGAAACTGACTAATAATGACATCCTTTATCGCCAACAAGAAAAGTTTTGTTTTGTGAGTTTTGTCAATTACTAAGAGCGACACGCCAAGCGACACTTCATAGAACTAGCAGTTTCGTCCCTTCGCGTGGACTTTGTCTAAGCTAAAATTGACTAACTAGCATTTACATTCTGCATCTGTGTCATGGGAAGGAAAAGCAGAGTTGAACATTGTGACAATATCATTTTTAATAGTATCATAAAGATAATTAGCAAAAACATTAATACCATTTGTTGATTTTAAGGTTACGGTTCACATGGGTCATATATACAGTGGCATCGCTCTGACTGGTTTGCAGCTACGCAGCCCCAAGCTGTTAACATTCATTTTTTCAACGCTGACACTTTCTTTTCTAACAGTTTTGTTTTTGGTAAAACACTAAACCTTTTTTATTTTTTTTTTATCATTGGCCCAAATAATTTTTTTTCGAATCAAACACTCTTTTGGCAAAACTTTAAATGCTGTTCATGTACTTCGAACCAATTTGCAAAACTCATCAGCTCTTGTTTTGTTAAACTTTAAACACAGTCTCAGTCACTAAACCCATTTCACACTTCAGCAAAATGTGAACACAGCTCCGACACACGGGTCTAATGACCAATGAGGCACGATAAAAGTCAGTTGAGTCAGGCGACACGTGAATCTACAATGGAGAGAAATGTACAGAGGAGGAAGAGTTGGTTTGAGAGCTGATGGACAAGGGGGGGAAACCACCATTCAGGAAACCAGATCACATCCTTGTTCTGTGATGTGAATGAAGTCTTCTGGCCAAACTCCGCACAAAGACATGATTTTGCACAATGGATCTCAATTACAATAAAATTTTTGTTGTTGTTGTTGTCAAGAAAGTACTAAAGGTGCTAAATCACTTTGACATGATATTTTTTCCTAATTGCATTTGCAATAAACATTTTCTGTTACTGTAACTAAATGCCCTGAGTGCTCTGTCATAGATTATTTTTTCTAGTTTCTAACAAATTTTCTGTGGTGAATATAATTTTACTTGCTGTGTGTAAGATCTGAACACATTGTTTGATTTTGAACACAGGATATCTGGTTTTGAAGTTATAGTTTTGTTTTTATAAAAAAGTCTGGGGTTTCGTAAATGTGATTTATATTTTTGGATTTGTGTTTAAGGTTTTGAGAACATGGGTGGAGGTTTCGAGAAATTATGTTTTAAGCACTTGAAAAAACTGTAATGTTGTGGCCGACTGGCATATAATGTCTTGTCAAATCCTTACAATTGCTAAAATAAGCTTTCACAGATCAGAATGAACTTTACTGGCCCCTCTAAACAGACAGCTGGCTGCAGTCTGGCCCCCGTGGTTTAAATGCACCACTCTGCCTTCCCTTGGTCTTTACTGATCTGCAGTTTCTGATCATAAGTTTAGGTCTTTCTAAACCTCTCAAGGCCCAGATGAAGCTTGATAAAGCGTATGATCTGCCTCTACCAAATATCAATGGGCTTGACTTTTACAGTTTACTGAGTTGACTAAATGGGAAGTGCACAACACACAGACTCAGCAGGGTAGAAATTAATGGGTTCTTGAGGCAAAACTGCCCTTGAAAGTTTCTAAAATGCCTGCAATTAAAATGAGGAGCCCCTATTATCTGTACTACCCCTTTTTGGGTTTCACCCTGTGTTTTCTGCAGCCACTGAACAGTTTAACAACATGCTGAGATGAAAATACATTCTGTCTTCTGAACAATTCTAAATAACTTGCTTGTCAACAACAAAGTTAATTATAGGACTAATTGAGGATCAATCTGATGTTTTTGTTCATAGACAAAAAAGACAAAGACAAATAGATACTGTGGATGAATGTGGGAGAGAATTATAAGCAGGATAAACATAAAAGAGGACGGAGGAAACCGGGAGACTGACTTAAGAAAAATCTTTTTTAAATTTTCCCCTCTGTTTATCCCTTTCTTCTTTCTACGAGAGTAGACATAAATCGTGTTTTTTGTGTGAGGATACTTATGCGTGCATGAGGACCAGCTTGAGTTTTATCCCATGAAGTCAGGATGTTTTGGCCAGTCTGAACTTGCTGGGTACGTGGTAGGATAGATGGATAGCTGAGTAGCTGACATGGATAAGAATCAACGTTCTGTAGAGTACATCCAGCACACCTCTGTTACCTTGGCGGCACCTCCTGCCTGACATTGCTGGTACTGTCCATAAAGCATTTCAGAAACCACACCTCCGCCCCAGCATCCATCTGCTGGCCCACCGCCCCCCAATCCATGCTGGGATCAAAGCCAAACCTGAACTGCACATACAGTATATTTTCAAAACCTGTTCCCCATGAACTGGCTGAATGAAATAATCTCATTTTGTATGTGAGTGAAAGTGTCTCCACTGAGAGAAAGTGGAAATGAGTCTGATTTTTAACAATAAACACAGAATACTTTATAAAGAATGAGTGATCAGTGCCTTTACACTTTATTCCTGCAGGCCCTACAGAATATTTTTTACACTTTTTTGAGGGCAAAATCTCTCATAATCTACAGTTTTTAAAGAAGTCTAATGCTAGTGCACATATTACGTTTTGTTTATCTTAACCAGCAAGGACACGGTAATGTCTCAACCTGGCAGACGTCACATGGTGCACAGCAAAGTGGACATTTTTCTCCATCTTCCCCACAAGATTTGTTCTGCAAGCTAATGCATTTTAATTATAGTAATATTAACATTTATAGTGTCAACTGGATGCTCAGATAATCAAATAGGTACCTTGCACACAAATACCACACAATCATTTTCTCGCTTTTTATGAACAAGCTTTCCTAATCTACAAATAATGAACAATGAATTGAATAGAGTTTAGCACCAGAGTTTCACAGTTTAATAAATTAAAATTAACCTAATTAACAATTGTTAAATAGCTTGGTCAGTGTGCAGTTCCCCAAATATTCAGAAACTGAACATAAACCTCATTACACTTTCACAGTTTGCTTCAACCATTATTTATCTGACAAAATGCAAAGAAAGACTTATGAGCAAATTACAGAAAAGAACAGTATCAGGTGTACACTATAAACACGCACTTGTTTGTTCAGACCCTACAGCTGTTATTCCATCCACCTCGTTACAGTCCTGCTCCGACTTACTTGTTCTTGTCTCATTCCAAAACGAATAAAAAGTCAAGGTATCCAACAATTAAGTTGCGTATCGGCAAAAGTTGTGCAATTTCAGAGAGGGCTGAGAGGGTGGGGATAA
This sequence comes from Channa striata, assembly GCA_033026295.1. Classification (NCBI taxonomy): domain Eukaryota; kingdom Metazoa; phylum Chordata; class Actinopteri; order Anabantiformes; family Channidae; genus Channa; species Channa striata. The sequence continues at coordinate 20,547,324 of CM065178.1, forward strand.
ACACCCTTAAGTTTGGAGGACTGTTTTCTTCCCAGCCCAAATACTTTGGATTATTATAACATATTGGCGTTAGTCATTTGTGAGATCCACCGTACGAGGTGTATCTGTCTCTGTTTTCTTACTCGTGTTCGGCATCACAGGGGGTTCTGGTTGTATGTTGGCAGTTCACACAGTGTTTATATTCCAATTCTAGAATATAAATTCCTGCATTTCTGACCCCTCACTAACCTTTTCCCTGAAGAAAATGTTATTGATTTTGCGTTTTTTAACCTGAAGAAAACAGGTTACAAAATACGACATTAATGGAATAATAAGAACACATTTTCTTTCTTAAAGATTGCAAAAGCATTTTACTTTGCAATTTTTTGGTACCTTTGAGGGACACCTCACCTCTGTAGAAAGCATCGAAAATATGGGCAGCAGTAAGTGGTCAGCCTTGTTTTTTTGTGCAGGCCAAACATCATGAACTGAAGGACTTTGCAGAGCTCAGGTGCCCTTTTATTTATTTGCGAGAATTAGCATTACAAGGCAGGTTTAAATGTGGGTCGCAAAGTGAAACCTCCTTTCATTATATCATTTTGGATTTCTATTCATTCTAAATAGCAATGAAATGAACAGTGAAAAGAAAACGTGGTAGTTTTCTGCAATACGGTTTGTTTGCCAATGGTCACACAAGTCATAGTTAACCTTAGATGTGGAGCTAAGCAAACGAGTCATATTAGTCAGCACAGCCTTTGTTATCAAATGCGGATTTATATTCTAAAATAAAATGATGAGTCGTGCTCTTTCAGGTGCAGTTATGCGGTTTGTCACCTCATCTGTTCTGCTCTTCAGAGTTTAAGCCTCTTTTTATTTGGTAAAATAATCAAACCTTACGAAAACCTTAAGGCAGGCTGTGATCCTCAGTTGGAGTTAGGCCCGTCTGTGTGTCCCTGCTGACCTCTGTCCACCAAAACCAGGTGGTGTTAATGTAGCTGATCAGTGAATTATTTTTTTGGTTGATTGTTTCTTTGGTGCTAAATGGATAAAAGTCCATGTTGCAAACCTGTCAATGTAAATTAACAATTAATAAATTGTAATTGTAATGCGTGTTTGACAGTTAATATGATACTTATCATATTAGAGAAATAAAAGAAATTAGTATTATATTCAAGATTTGAGTGGATTTAGTTGTGTATGTCAAGCTTCAACTAGACTGAGAGTCTTCACCAACGTTAAAAGAACAAGTTTGCCAAGGTTTCCACTTCAGTGTAACAAAAGCTGCAGTGCCATCATTTTTGAAATGAAACCTCCTATAAAGAAAACTATTTCTTGCTTTATTATTTAAAAGTTTTTTTTTTCACTTTCGGAGCTATTGGATAGGTTTGATGGCAAGTTTGATTTTTGTACAAATAGGAATAACCATATATGTAATGTTAAGTAAAAATTGATTCCTTCTACATGTACTTTTTAAAAATATTATGTTATGATTATGGTACCATAGAGATTCCAGATCAAATCTCTAACCCACTGAAACATAAATTCACCTGCTCAGTTTCAGAGTCAGTAGCTCATCGTCACCAGCAAAGTTGAACACTGTCATGCAGGTGGATTTTAAGACTGCATGGCGTATGATAATGGTCAGAAGGACTTTCTGACATACAATTTTAGCCCAGAATGGAGGTTTGTCTCTAACGTCAGAAACTGAAAGCCTTTCTGGCAACCTACTGGTAAAATTAAAACCGTCTGTATCCTTTTTTTTGCACATACTCCTCTAAAATATTTATAAAAACAACATTTTGCATAATATTGCCTATAGCAAGCAGCGTGGGGGGTGGAATGGCTAGCCCTGCCACCTCACAGCAAGAAGGTCCCTGGTTCGAGTCCCCAGCGGTCTTCACCCTTCCTGTGGTGAATTTGCGTGTTCTTCCTCTGCTTGCATGGATTTCCTCCAGATACTCTAGTTTCCTCCCACAGTCCGGAAACATGCATCTTAGGTTAATTGGAGACTCTGTTGCCTGTAGGTGTGAATGTGCGTTTGAATGGTCGTCTGTCTGTATATGGCCAATGACAGCTGGGATAGGCTCCAGCCCCCGCGACCCTGAACAGAATAAGCAGTTCCAAATAATGAATGGATGGATATTGCCTTTAGTACTGCTTTGACAAACACCGTGAATTGATAAAAGTGTACATATTTTCTTCAGTTAAAGGACAGACCTCAGGCCTTGGGGAAAACTGTTCCCTTATCCCTTACCTGCTCACATTTCCTCATGTTTCAGAAAATGACAGTATCATCAGCATACTGACTGCTTAAAATGTTCTTGTCAGTATTATAAATTCCATATATCTGAAGCCCTTTGGAAATCAATAGCCATTAATTCAGCTGCCAAGTTGAGGATGGGTGTGGGACATCATCCTGGTCTGCTGCAGGTGCTGCTCACTCACTTTGGTTCCAAAAACAGGCCTAGCACTGGCTGCCACCAGACATTATACCCGGTTTACATCCCCAGCGCATCGTGTGTTTGCAAAAGGCCATTACAGCAAGGTATGGAAAGCACACCAGTAAAATAAATATAAATCACCAGACCTACAGAGAAATCCCTCAGACACTTTGCAGCATCCGCACACACTCACATATGCACAAAAGGGAGACAGAAGAGAGGCAGCAGAAGTTAAATCAGTGTCGGGACTCCAGCATTGATTTGGACATGCACGTGTTGTTATGTGTCGACATAATGACAAACACAGAATGGGGAGAAAGCCTTCCAGCCCAGATAGAAACAAAAATATAACATGCATTTTCTCACTCGCAAATAGCCATGCATACACAAACTAACATCTCCCTAGCTGAACTGTGTGATGGCAGTAATAGCTGGGTGACTGTCAGATTGCAAGACAGTATCAGTCTGGAAGCCTCATGCATTTTGATAGCGTCTTAGCTCCTCTTTCTCCTCATCTTTTTCCCTCTTTCTCCCACCGAACCAGCATTCAAATTACAGCAGAGCCACAGGGGGCTTAGCTTCCCTAAAAGCAGCCATTTCAAATGTTATCACCCCATTAAATGGCCGTTATCATTTATTATCACACTCAGAATTATGCTCCAGAATGGTAAAACATAGCAGTATAGCAGAACATGCCCAGATCATCGTTACGTGCTAGGCGTCCTCTAGTGGTTGAAGTAATTACCGCCTAACGATTTTTAGGGAGGGCATCTAGGGGGATGGAGAATCATTTTCTCAGAACAAGTTGTTTTTGCGTAATGCTGCTTTCGCACACACGGATAGAACGCATTTGGCTGTCTCTGGACTCTAGCGAAGCTCTCGTTTCGGAGATGTGCTGGGCTGAGCATGTTATTTACATCTGCGGCGCCACCTGGGCGATTGTTATCCAACAGATCGATCAGTATCACACCAACAATTTCTGCAGTTTCTTGTTAAAATCACTCTTATTTAGCATTACAGTGTGTAACATGTTATAACTAATCAGGACACCACTGCCATCAGCCCTGTCATCACATTGGGTGGGAAACTATTATTAAGAATAATATCGGCTCTTTGCTCACATGTATAACTTGGAGGGTTTACACAGCAAAGGAATATAACCAAAAAAGAGAACAAAGCAAAACTATTTAGGATGACTAGAACAATAACATCGTGGACAAGGAGCTAAAATAAAAGTATAGCAGTATGGATGTTCCATAAAAGAATTTGACGTACACAACAGACTGCCAACATCTGGTTTTGAGTTTTCATAAGCTTCGTGGTCCACCAGAAGAATTTAAACTATGCTAAAGTTGCTCCACTGCGACAGGTAAAAGAAGGATTAGGGTGGATGTTATGAAAAAGCAAGTCAAATACAAAATGTTCCCATAAAACAGTGAAGTGAAGTGAGCAGTATCCTCCAAACATATCAAATGTGTGTTGTCAAAATTAAGCATTAAAATTTATTAAGTTAAATTGAGCTTGCTAATGAGAAAAACATAGCAGTGCTAAAAGCAGGAATGACGTGTGTTTTCATTCAGGTATGACCTCTATCTTATTTCCCCTTTATCCGTTTGGATTTGTCCTTTTGCTACCTGTTTGAAACTAAATATGGATGAATAGACTAAGACACAAATAGCTAGAAAGAACCCACATTTCAGCTACAGGTGACAATGCAGCTGAAATTTATTTGGCCAGAGCAACAAAATCTGCATCATACTTCCTTCCGTGTAAATGAATGTGAGCATCAACCTTTTCCACGTTGGCCTCCGACCAACTCTGTAAGACTTAATATTAGTCTCAAAAGAGTTTGGCTCAGACTTTGTATTGAGGTTTTCTCAGAACTCTACACAGCGAACGCTTGACACAACCCAAAAATAAATCAAATGATTTAATTTCTTACCTCATTACCAAGATGTCGGGTTGTTCACCAGCATGTGAAAAATGGACACCATGGTAAATTATTATGTTTGGCACGAAATCATGATTGGACTTTTGGCAAGAATTCTTCAACATATAGTGAACCAAAAAACAAACTTGCACAACAACTTATGTTAATGTGAAAAGAGCACACATTTGGGATGCAAAGTGTAATTGAATTTGGGATGAGAAATTAAAGCAGTGGTAGTTTAACGATAAACTGTTTATCAACTATATGGTCTCTCATACCATCTGAAGCTCGGATTCCACTTGTCGTGTGTGTTTGTGTGTTTGTGAGAGTGTCTAAATGGGGGCATCGCTTTCCTACCTGTCACCATAATGTTGCAGCTCAGTGACTGACTGATTGTGTCCTCTGATTGGCTCCCAGTTGCCCAGGATGTGGGACATTAGCTCTGTGATTGGTGAACTCATCACAATTAAATATCACTACAAGGAAAACATAGAAGTAGTACTAGTAGACTTTTTTAAATTTAAAAAAAGTTTGCTTTTTTTAGGAATTGTAAAAATGGAAATGTATGTGATCATTTCATCCAGTGATTTAACATACGTTTGGATCAGAGCTTCAGCTTCTAAGACCATCAAATGAGAGGCGAACAAATTGCTGCTTCTTCAGCCGTCGCAATCATCAAAAGCAACTTAATGTCCAAAGATCTGGTATATAGTCAGAGATAACATTACGTCACTTACAATAATCCTAATGACCCCATTTGCCAAAAAAAAGATTAGCTGCAAATGAACTAATCACTCGTGGGTTGCATATTGCTGCAGGGAGTGGGAAAAAATCGGGTGAATTAGTAAGCAGTTATGATGATGGAGAGCAACTGACAGTTAGTTATGCAGCGAAAGAGATTCAAAGTTGTGTTTACCCGACTGTTTTATGTCTTCTCCGCATGTCTTTCTGCTTCGACGAGAAAACTTTCTCAAGGCTTAATGAGTTTGGAGCCTTGGGCGTTTCAGATTGATGTGATCTAGGTTGAGGAGGTAACTTTAAAAATGTATTCGGCTGCAGTGTAATCATCAATGTAATCCATCTAGTTACTCTATAGGATCAGAGTCATACGTGTTACATTCAGCTGCACACGGAATTGGAAACAGATTGAGAAAAACAGAAAAATAATCTGTGAAAAAAATTTAGCTGGAGACTAGCAGCTGCTTTTTTTTTTTCCAATTAACAGACGCTATTATATGTGATATCTAATGCGTAAGTAAAAAAAAAATGTTTCGCAACAGTCTCGTGTGTCCAGTCATTTTTTTCTCTGTCCTCTATAGTTATTATGAACTTTGGGTAACTAAAATGCATTCGAAAGTACTTTTTATTTGTGTGTATGTGTGTATAATTAAATATAGGTCTCCAAAATATATGGAGCCAGTCAAGAGTAAAATTACAAGAGTTTTGGCAACCGGCATTATTACATAAAAATGTATTTTAAAACACTAAAACTGTGAATCTGTTTTCTCCTGTAAGTTTGTTGAACTTTTAATCATATCATATGGTTATTATCAACAAGTTAATCTTCCTTTTTTTTCCCCAACTGAAGAGCTCAGAAAAGGTTTCCAACGTCTATTTATATCTAGTTATATCTCCATGACAACTGGTAAGCTCATCAATCGTGCTGATAAAGATCACAAAGTGTGATCAAAAGCTCCATAACAGACATTGTTGTTTTTTTAGGATAAGGAATGAATTTTTGAACCTTGATTAAAGTTTACTGCTGTAATTATAGACTAATATCTTAAAATCAGACTCAAACTGTGCATTAAAAAAGTAGTAAGGTCATTTTAATTGTTGAGAAGGGGCTTTGTGGATTTTTAACATTACACGTTTGGGGATGAACGAAGTATTCCAGTTCAAGGACTCCTCTCATCTGAGTCTGTTTTTACTGAGAGATATCTGGAGGCTGGGTGACAGCTTGGGTAACACGCAAAGACACACCCAACCCTCTTCATTCTCTCTCACAAACACACACACACACACACACACACACACACACACACACAGAGCAGAGTGGTTAGCAGTGTAGCTAGCACTATCAGACCATGTGGTGTGGTGTTAGTCACACCTTTGTCCATTAACACTTCAGCACAAGGCGCCCTTGCATGCATACACACACGTACACACGTGTGTGCAATGCCTGGAAGAAGAAATACAGATGGTAATGTTTGTAAAAGGAATTGAAATCAGACTTTAATTTTAATAATACATGCTAAATATATGTAGTGTGTAAATAATATCATATTTACACCTTCTTAAATCATCTCACAAGCAATTAAGGAGTTAATCCAATGCTTGCTATAAGGAGCCTCTAATTTGAACATTTGAGCGTTAACAGCCTGTCTGCACAGCAGCTGGGACGTCAGACGAGTGTTGAAAGTGTCAACCCTGTCAGCAAATCTGACATTATGGTGGAAGTCAAAGCTGCATACCAACGCTTAACGCAAGGTTTGAGTGAATCCCTCATTTGCAAAGACAAATTCTTAAGTAGCCCATATTTAATACTGTAATATTTACATCAATTATACTAGCAACAAGTGTAGTTCTTCTTTCCTCCTTTGAAGACACAGTGTCACTTGTCTTGGTGCATAGTACAGCAGTTTGAACCCTCCTCAGGGATCCTATAATGACTTTTCTGGAGTTAAGATTTAAACAATTTAAAAACGTCGCCTTGGTACATTGTGATTGTAATGGGGTTTTCACAGTTTTGTGACACCTAATAGGCCAAGTTATTATTGGACTAATTGAAAACTTCAAGATCCCTTTAAGATAGTGAAAATGTTTTATTCTGATAGTGATTTGAATGACCACATTCCTCTGTGTTTGCTTGTTATAAATGTATGAGTTCTACCTAATACAATTCACCCATGGATGAGCTTTGAAAAAACTAAGCTCAGCAGGATTACATCCTGTACGTGTCCATTACTGTAGCTTCATTACAGTTTCTCATTTCTGCTGTGTAGCAGGTCCCTGCTGGCCAGTTGGAATTTACATTGATTCTGTATGCAGCTCTGTCGTGTTTGTTTTACTGTCCAAGCAAGGCAATTATGAAAACAGGAACACCAGAGATGTGTTTTCTGATTGGATGCTAAAAGATTACAGCCGTGATGAATAATAAAATCAGATGCGCTAATGTAGAGCTTTTCTGGAATTGCAAATCATGGGCTGTCCTGGGACTGGAAGGAAGTAAAGTATGGCAATTGGCGGATTGAAAGAAGAGGAAAAGTCACACTAAAAAACACGGAGAATGTTTCCATATATGACTCCATGCTTCCTGAACTACTTTACCACTACTGGCAAAACTTTGAAAGATCTATATCTTCAGCTTCTGTTTCTTCCCTCAAAAAGCCGAAATCTGTGTTACCAATATCACTTTAACTTCCAATATTTGAACTAGTGCAGGGGCACTTGATTTACCTCAGCGGACTGGAACAGCCGCCAACACAGACACATTACTGGTGAGATTAAAGTAAATCAAGCACTCTGGTTTCTGCTGTGTTTGCTGTAAGATCAAGCAGAGGGGAAGGATTGGAGCTTTCGGTCTTGATCAAGAGTTTGCTGTGTGTGTGTGTGTGTGTGTGTGTGTGTGTGTGTGTGTGTGTGTGTGTGTGTGTGTGTGTGTGTGTTTGTGCGCACACACACGAATGAGTGTGTGTGAGGGCTTGTCCACATCGCTGTGTTCATAAAGTGTACTTTAACTGTCAAAGGTCGAGACCAGCACTCACCCAGTCTCTCAAGTAGCCTAGCATTCTCGTTCCTGTCACCCTCTGCTGTACTCTAGTGAAAAGCAAACCCCAGTACCGTGAAATAATCTTTAAGAAATTGACCTGTTTTGCTTATGGAAGGCCTCTGTAAGTCAGCCTCTCCGCACTTAGAGTTGAAAAAGAGGCTGCTGGAAATAATAATAATAATAATAAAAAAACACATCCCTTCACTTCACATCATGTTTGACTCAGAGACTAAATTTCACACCCAAACAATGCCAGGGCCTTTCATATACATATACTGTACAGTAGCCTGAGTGTATAACTGGCTTGTCATTGGTCACACAGCGAGTGAGTACCCCGGCTGCAGGACGTGACTGTGTAATGTGGTCATCTCCCAGTATCACTCCAAGTATGGGTGAATTCATGTATGTGAGTGTGTGTGGGTGTGTGTGTGTTTGTGTAATGTGTGGATCAATATATGGGTTGGCCGAAGCCCTCTACTACCCTCAAGTGGCCAATATGGTGAAGTGACAGGACTTACCTGAGACGTACAGGAAGCTGTTCACTGTATGGCATTGCATAGCTGTGTGTGTGTGTGTGTGTGTCTCTGTGTGTGTCTGTGTGCTTTCTTGCATGTCTATACTTATTTGTATTTGGGTCTTACTCTCTTCTGCGCCACTGTGTGTGTTTGTACGTCACGCTTGCTTGCATGTCTCTGTGTGTGTCTGAGTGTGTAATGTAGTCTGTGTGTGTGTGTGTGTGTGTGTGTGTGTGTGTGTGTGTGTGTGTTCTGCATGCCCATCCCTCTTATTTAAACTAGAGATTAGCGGATAGAGAGGAAGCAGCAGAGCAAAACGAACAAATATACAAACACTGTGGTGGAGAGGTGGAAATGGTAGTAGAGGTGTGGAACAGGAGGAATGAAGGGATGAGGTATAAGTGAAAGAGCAGCACAGCTTGTAAAAGTTCAGACTAAAAACAGCCCAGGATTAATAAAACAAGTGGATCTATTTATTGCAAGTCCCATTTGAGTAATAGATAATGAGTTCGAGGTTATGCTGATGAGGTTTATCAGACACCAAATCACTGCACGTTACTTTGATAAGTTCTCATGACAGCAAATAATTTGACTCATTAAAGTAATCACGCACAAATGTGCATTTGTGTATTTGACTGGAAAAACGGCAACTTTAGCAGCAAGGTACAACTGCAGTGTCACTCCACCCCATCCCTGAGGGAAACGGACTTGATCAGTATCAGTGCTTTTAACACATGTGTGGTCTGACAGAAACTAGTGCTACACACCCACAAAATACATCTGGGGACTTGAAGCAGCCCACCCTGATCAACAACAATAAAATCTGGATTCACCACATGTCATCACATATATGTATTGTGCCAAATCCATGAATGGATTAATAGAAGTCAATACCAGTGTGATGAAAACCAATCACAAAGTTTGTCCATTGTATAAGCTTAAATTCTCACATCTGATTTGTGTCCATCCTCTGAGATCCACACAGCTTATCAGCGGGGCAGCAGCTCAGTCTATGGAGGTACCTTTCTATTGCAGTACCACAGTGGGCCACCTGGAAAAAAAAGCAGGGCTTATTAAGGTATCTTTATTGATCCCACGACGGGGAAATGTAATAATGTTATGAGTTCCCTTTGAATTCAGAGGTCAGAATTTCAGGTGAAGAAGAATAAAGCAGACAAAGCTGAACATATTGGTCCTACATCAAAACCACATTAAACAACTTATTATGTTATTTGGGGTTTTTATGAATTTATAGGTTGTCCTATCATCAGTGCATTTTGGAAGAAGGTGAGAAAGGAAGTCATTGGGTGAGCATTTCCTCTGGTGAATAAGCCAGTGCTACAGTAACGTAATCATGGAGGTTAGGGTTAGGTGAGCTGCTTGTGCACCACTTTTCACAGGAAGCATGATGTATTAAGCTTCCCTTACTCATCTTGTCCAGTTCTTTTAATACATCTGTTGCAAATTGAAAGATTTCGTAGCAACAGACAGGGAGAATTTAGCTTTTATTGCTCTTCTACTAAATACAGTAAATATATAAAAAAGGTTAAAAGAGTGTGTAGATGTGTATAAATCCTACATGTAGGTAAATAGCAAATATATTAGGTCTTTGAAAAGAAACATACAGATGAAGACAGTAAAGGGATGATGGAACAAGGTTAGCCTGGAGAGGAAGAATGGGGAGAGAATAAATAAAGACACACACAAAGACATGTCGTGAGAGGAAGAAAAACAGATGAGAAGGAGGAGTAAGAAGATGAAAACACAGAAAGGTTAAGTGGGAAATAGAAGATCGAGAAGGACATGGGCCAAGAAAAAAAACTGAGACAGAGAGGATGAGTTAGAGAGCAACAGCAAAGCCAAGTGAGAGATGGAAAGAGTTGTGGAGCATGAGAATAGAGGAAAGGAGAGAAAAATGAAAGGATGGAGTGAGGACGGAGAGACAGAGGCAGCAGAGGTGGTGAACCATTCATGCGGAACTCATCTCTCTCCATTGTTGACACTCTCTGACCTGTATCATACACACTCAAACACACAAGCGCTCAGACACACAGAGATAGGGCTTGGTGAACAGGTTGGAACCTACAGGCAAATATGTGGCCAAAAAAATCGAGGAGACAGAAAATAACTGCAACAACATTTAGTCCAACTGACAAAACAAAAGCAACAACAGATATTTGATTTCTGCCATATGTCTGTTGAACTGATATTTGACTTAAATAATTTGGTTTTAAAACGCATTAAAAGTTGCTTGACATATCTGTCATTGCTTTCACATATATGGATTCACCACAATTATTATTACCAAAGTAATTCTGATTAGGCTAAACACCAAGGGTGGAGCATTGATCTGTCGATGCTATTGATCATTTTACGCTTAAAAGATGAATCAGTCTTAAAATAGAGCAGTTTTTAGCAGGATTCAAATGTGTCTTTTCACATGTACAGCTCATTGTGACTTTAAAAAATTCTCCTTGCAACATAACAAGTTACATTAGAGAGAACATGAGACACAAGAGTCATTATTTGCTCTGAGAACTTAATCCACTGAGAAGCTTTGGAGTAAACACCATTAACATGCTTATGTTAATAACAATAATGAAAAAATATCCAGAGCTGATGGGAATTTATGCCCTTTGTGCAATTGCCAATTTTTCTTGTACCACAAGCCTTTGGGGAAAAAAAGCTACACTTACCACGGTTATGTGTTTAAAGTTAAACACGTTTCTCTCTTTGTCGGACCTCAAAAATGTGAACACAAAAGCTCCCTGTGCAGCATTTCAAAACTAACAATAACAGCCATGCTGCAGCAAAGCCACAGTCAAGCAGAGTTGCAGATTAAAAAGAAAAAAGTGTGTGACATTCAGAACTGCAACCACAATCATTTTAGCGTGTCAGAAAAGCTCTGGGCCCCTGGAAGCTCCAGGACGCACCGAGCAGAGGCATCACCTCGAGGCTACCGTTGCAGTTGGGCCACTGTAGCTAGTAACTCACAAAAAAAAACTCTTATTGAGAGCTGTGTTTGTTTTCTAAGAAATCAAGCTTGTTCCTGGCCAAAGTAAGAGTTCAACTAAAATGCATTTTTCACATTATATAATTTGTAATGCTTGGTTTCCCTCTTACCCGTGCTACTCACCCATGCTCAGTTATAGCACCATCTGTCCACCCTGTTAGCTGAAGGCTCGGCTGTCTTCAGGCAGACTGCACAGACATTTCTCTTTATCCTGCTGTTGTAATGTGGTGAAAAGAAGTGCAGAAGCATCTACAGACATTTACTCTTTGTCGAAATATAAGCAGATGCTATTAATGCAGCTGATTACAGTGGAGTTAAACCCTGTTGATTGTGTCTGGTTTCACCTGTTAACAAACCACTGGATGTAACTCAGTGATGAGGGCAAATTTAAATTTCACTAGCTGCAATCTGAGAAAAGATCTATGTGCAAATGTTCCCACCAACACTCTGCAAATAAATCCATTTCTTTAGGTTCCTATATGACTTTCATGTTTCATATTACATGTAGGCAAACCAGATGTCGGCTCTACACAAGTGTTTGTTTAGTTGTTTTCATTTAAAGGCATAAAAATTGAGTTGCCGGTTTCCATTTTCAAGAAGTGCAGTTTGTGATGTGTCTTGTCTCTGATTTAGTTGCTGATGTAAAGCCTGTTTAAAATGGCATCTCAGTAGTGTGGAAGACAGACTCACTCATTCAGACACACACACACACACTTAGGTAAATCTTGCACAGACAAGGCTTTAAAAGGTTTAGGAGTGTAGCAGCACTTATACAGATTACCTCTATCTCTTCACTATAAAGGCTCACACACACACATACACACACACACACACAGTCATTCAATTACACTAAACTTGCTCTATCGATTTTCATTCACAGTGGCATGCACACTCGATTCAGCCGTGTGTGTGTGTGTGTGTGTGTGTGTGTCTGTGTTGTACAAATGGCTCGAGGTATGAATGGGCAGGCAGGTGGTGTGTGTCTATCTCGCCTTTCTATATTTTTGGGGACCAGTCGAGGAAGTGAGGACATTTTTGGAAAGTGTGTACATTTGGTCACTCAAATCACCATTTGATTAGTTACATAAACCATATACCTTACCTAAACTATATCACCTTTAGTCCTCAAGAACTAAAGGTCCTGGTTTATTCTAGGGCTGCTGTGATCTACTGACCACTGAAATTTAACAAGGAAATTGTTCATAATTTTTCCAACTTTTATTTCTTGGCGATGTTAATACTCACATCTACCTTTAGCTTTTTGAACTTGAATCTTTAAATTTTGTGCAGTAGGTCAAAGGCTCAGCATATGAACATGGACACAGTCTGGACTTGGTTTTAACATATGGTTAGTTTTTGATACTACAATTTGCAGTGCTTTGTTCCTAAATGTAGATTTGTGTTGTTTTGTGTTAAGATGCCTGTCAAATTATGAGTTTGCATACGTTTCCACTGCTGGAAACCTGTGGAAACCTTAAGCTCAAACATAACATCTCCTGCTCATGACCTCCCTCCGCCCATGCTCTGCTGTCTTGAATTAATTTGAGCTGTTGTCTCTCACATTCCTAGAAGACATCATTTATACCTGAAGCATACGTTATACCCTCAAGACATTGTCCCAGTCCGTCTTATTAAGGAGGCTGTGGCCGTGTTGGGACTAGTGTGTTGGTCAGAGTTAATCGTTGCCTTGAGACAGGGACCTTTCCAGACAATTTTAAACATGCTATAAAACCTAGATCCCACAGTTCCTAATATCATCATTATCTTCCCTCTCCAAGGTTCTGAAGAAAGTTGTTCTCCTTCAGTTACAAACCTTCGCAATGACACACATCACAGCACAGAATCTGCAATTTTAAAAGTTTTTAATAAACAGCTGATTCTGGGGCTCAACTGTTGTCGTCTTTTTAAACCTTGATGCTTTGTTTGTTACCATTTACCGCAAAATCTAAATGGTTCAAATACTATTAGATAAACAGCCATTTTGCTTCAAACCTTGGTGGTTTCTCATTGTGTTTACCGTCTCTTTCCTGTGGGGTAACCCAAGGATCCATCGTCCGCCCTATCCTCTTTTCCCTGTACTTGCATCTCTTATAATCATTTTTTAAAACACAGCACCACTTTTTGGTTTTGCTGGTGACACACAATATTTAAGCCACAAAATCTTTAAGCTAAAAAAGTATAAAGAACTTCAGACCGGATCTATCATCCAGACAGACCTGGTCTGCCTGCATGACATTTAATCCTGAATGTGATTGTTCTGTTTGGAACTGTCAACCCACTTGGTTGTCCATTCACGAAACCTGTGACTGATATTTGCTCAAATTTGACGTACAAACTCAGTGGTCAAATCGAGTTTTTTTTTTTCAGCCACAAGCCCTGGCCAATAATTTCTCTCTCATAAAGTAATTATTTCCTTCTGTTCTTTTCGGCTTGATCATTGTATTTCCCTGTAAATATCAGCTAATCTTCACATTCTCGTATGCAGCTGATCCGAAACGCTGCTGCTAGGCTCCTGACAAGGGCTCCTAAAAGTGACCACATCTCCCACATTGTAGCGTCTCTTTACTGGCTTACAGTCTGCTACAAAATTGATTTTATTTGTTTTAAACCACTTTAAAAGGTTAGCTCCATCTCACCTCTCTGAGCTTCTATGCTTTCACACACCTTCCAGGCCATTTGATCGTCCCAAGGTCTGGATTTTAACTAAAAGGAGACTGTAAACTTGCAGTAACTGCTCTAAAGCTCTGAAACACTCTACTCCAAGGTTTATGTTGTCTGCCTTTGTTGCATGTTATCCCTTTAGCTGTCACCTCTTATCCCACTATTTCCTGTCTCTCTACTGTTTACTGACAATTAAAAGCAAATGTCAAAATAATAACTTTAACAGGAAAATAGAAATGTAAGAAATGCACAACTGCTTCACATTGTGCACAAGCTGAGATAATGACACTATCAGCTTTAGTTGAGGGTGTTCATGCACAATAATGCTTTTAAACTTCCCTCTGACTGGACTATAATAAAAATGTGATTTCAGCAGAAAAACTCCTCCAGATGACATCACTTGGAGGAGTTTTTCATCACTAGGTTGGCCATGATTACAACCTCCATAGTACGAGCAACAAGATAACTTAATTTAAGCTGAAAGGTCCTCCAAATGATGTCATAATCAGGAAAGTGTAACAATCAACCTCCCCAAACACTTTCTAGTTGGTGGTGTCATCAGGTTATAAACATTTATTTCCTCATTGTACACTCCCTTGTCAAATGATTTGCACATAAAGGAAATTAAAAGCAAAGAAGAACAATAAACCTACACACGCACACTGAGTGCAAGAAATGTATCCCACACGCCAAACAGACACAGACAAAGCATCAAGTAACACCAAGTAATCAGGGTGTAACTCAACCTCCCCCCACACACACCTACGTTCATCAGGTTATATATTGTGCAAATGATTTGAGCCTACACACACACACACACACACACACACACACACAGAGCTATTGTATCCATCAGCCACTGTTATGGAAAGGTGTTGTGGTACAATAGCAGCTCATCGTAATGGAAGCTGGTAAGTGTCCAATGTGTCTTGGAAGGCTATTACATTCAGTGTGTGTGTGTGTGTGTGTGTGTGTGTGTGTCTTTGGGTCACTGCTCTCAGATCAGGTCCTGCTCAGCACCGTTTTGATTTCCCAACTGAAATCACCAGCTGTACCTGCTCAGCATGAACACTCACACACACATACAGACATACACACTGAGCACAGACGATCTCTCTCTCACACACACATTCTCACACATTGTGTTTAATTTTAATGGGGCTTTTTGTGAGTCACATAACACAAGCTGTCTATTTCTCCATCACAGCTGAAACGAAGGGGAAAATACCTGTTGTCAGTGTGTGAGGAAATGGTAACCATAATAGATTTTTCTCCCCTGCCTCCATTTTCCCAGTCCTATTCATCTCTTTCTCCCCACACTCAACTTTTTTTCATTCCTCTTCCTTTTGTATATTGTGTTTTTAGAAAAAAAAATGAATGATGCTAAATACAGTGTTCGTCGGTTGCTATGGAATCATTGTGTTACAGTCAAAGTAAGAAAGTTTTTGTAAATGTCAGTGTTATTTTTGACAAAAAGAACAGTTTTACTAATCATTGCTGCAGGCACGGAGAACTTTTGTGTGAAAATTTGTGTGCAGCGCATTTTTGTTCTGTCGGCTTTTTCCACCCATTTAGTGTTTTGTTTCAGCATGTGTTAAGTATGTTATAATATAAGATATATATACATATACAGAAAATATTTTGGTATACAAAAATGTATTGTTGCCCTCCGAAGGTGAACCTTCAGTATCAATATGTAACACCAAAGCACTGGACAAAGCCGCCGTGTTTAATGCCTTGGGAATGAGATTGGGTAGGATTTAGCACCAAAGCGACCGTCAGCAGCAGCATCGTATCGCACTCTCTGCCCGTTGGTGCATTGAGCTGCTTTCAGAAACCCTGAGTGATGTTTGCTCCGGTGTCTATGAATGCCGGCTGGTGATATAAAACCAGATTTAAAAAGGTATTGATTGCCAAATTGCAGGAACTATCAGGAAAATGATGAGCTGTTCACCTTTCGATAAAGCGTTAACATTTTCCCATGCCAACGCTGTCCACACTGCAGATCACTTTTTACTTCTTTAGCGACCTTCTGATGAAATAACTAATAACAAATTTTTCTTCGAACACTTAACCTTTCATTATGTTGTAAACCAGCTGAGACCTGAGCAACATTTTAATTAAATACCATTTAATTCAAACAGTATTACAGGTTTTTTTACACAAACACAATTACAACACATCTTCAGTATTTCTAAATAAATGTTCATCATGTCAGGAGACATGATGCATACATAATCAGAGTTTCACATTTTCATTACTGGTTTTGACTGACAAGTGTCCATTTTGTAAGGAATTTTGTATCAAGAATTTTGCCAATCGTACCTTAAATAAGTTCTGGTTGTTCATCGTACCTTCATACTGTGGTCGGTGCAGAGGTTGTTTTCCTTTGTAGGGGCACTGCGGAGGTGGTGAGAATGTTCCAGTCAGTATTTCCAGCTCTAATGTTACCAACATGTGTTTTTTTTACAATATTTAAAATAAAAAGACACAAAACTGTGTGTTGCAAACAATCCATTTATGTTGCACCACAAACATTCGCTCACAATGTGTCATTTGGTTAGAAACACTGAATGTATAGAACTGCACAGCTTTTGTTTACTAGGAACCTCTGTGAAGTGCTGCATCTCTAATAAGAACTATTTTCTGTTACCATCTCAATACTGCTACTTCTGCCTGTGCTGCACATGGCGCTAGCCTGTCCTTTTGGAAGATTCCTCCTGTTTCAATTTTATTCGGTTGAGTTTTTATTAATTTGAAATCAAGCGAGCAACATAATGACATCATGTGAACTTTAATTTTTTTTTTTTTGAGAGAGATATTTTACGGAAGGTAATGTCATTCATGTGCCTGTATTTACCTAATTAAGACTACAGAAAGACAGTTAAAATTGATTAAATTGTCCTTTAATAGAAAGTCCTGCTCAGACATGGGATATGGAACATTGCTGTTAAAGCACCAGCGTTGTCTCATTCAGGCATTGTTCACTTTTGCATTAATGTTCCTCATGACGCCCTTAACACGCACACGACTCTGACGGAAAGAGACATGTTACAGGTGTGATATATACATGCAAAATTATTTTAGTCATTTTAGATAAGGATAAAATTTAACCAAAGATCTGTGTGGTGTGAAAAATAATATGCTGAGCATGATGAGTCAATATTCCAAGACTAAACTTCATTAACACGAACAATAGGCTTAGTTTGTTTCAGCCTGGCACAGCACAACTTTTTGTATTGAAATAAAAACATTAATAACACACTGACAATCTGAGCTGAGGTTTTAGGATAAGAAGTTAATTAATGTGCGCAACAAGCAGAGTTTTAAATTTCAGAGTGCAGCAATAAAGTCTTTGAACGTTTGACTGCAATCCGGTTGGCATATAGACTCAACTGATTAGAGCGTTTTACCTGTTTTCTATTGATCAATGATCGGAGTTTGTCATACAGTCCTCTGATCTTTTCAGTGCTGCGGGATACAGACATTTTCCTCCCTGCTCTTTATCGGCCTTTATCCATTTTCATCGCCAACATGAATTCTCTCTGATGGTGACTTTGAAAATTAACCACATAAGTAGTCGATCTTTCTCTGCTGCTAACTGGTTGGAAACAAACACGGTGCGTGGTCCGACCTACATCGGCTTTAGTTTTACATTTCCTTCTGGCCAATCTTGTTTAGCTTATAAAATGTTGAAAAACCAGTAGTTTTCATGTATTTCTTTTATATGATAAAAACCCTGGTGCCCATCTGGTAATGTGAATGCAAGCCATTCATACTTGTGCCATGTTTCATGGAAATTGGACTAAGTCCAACCTAGTAAGATGGTCGTTGTAACATTTATGGAAAAGTGACCAGGGTGGTCATTAGGACATGAAGCAGACACATTCATTTGCCACTGGATTGACAGAAAGCGGTGCATGCCTGAAAGGGGCTTAGAGTTGCCAGTTCAAATCCTGTCTCCCCTTGTTCATGTGTTGAAATGCCCTTTGGCAAAACAGAATAAAGCTAAAAGTGCTTTAAGAGCAAAACTTGTTGGAGCATTGCATCCAGAAACCTCAGGGCGCAGTGCCTCTAACAGCAGTAATTTACTATGTAACTCCCACTGCTAAAATGGGTCAAAATTCCAATTGTTTTGCAAGTGAAGTCGAAGTAAAATCGATTATTAAGCCGTGGGGAAAATAAGGCCACCGTGTCTGGATATCCTCCTGTATTACCGGACAAGGGAGGAGCTGTGACCTGATTAAAAACAATGCATTGAACGGCTGACAGTGAACGTGCACTGACTTCCAGAATAACTCAAGGTTGCAAACAACTTCATGTGGCCTTCTTTGAAAAACTTCCATGCATGTCATCAAGGAGAAGTGGGGCAGAAATCACTAAACAACAGGCACAAAGCGAGAAAGAAAATCACCTCCGGCCGCAGTGCCGCGTTTAGTCACGTTTTAATACCTTTCAGTGGCCCTCAAATATGTTGATTAGAGAAAACAAACCAGGGACAGAAGAGCCTGAGTTTGTTTCCTTGTTTGTTTCTGTCATGATAGGTGTAGAAGAAAACCTGAAACAAAAGTAGTCAGGCTTTACACCTGGATCTAGTTTAAACCCTACGGGGTGTTTCTGCCTGATTCCTCATGTTGGTTTTCAGCTCTGCCATTATTACTTTCCATCCCAACAGATGGATCCAAACTGCAACAGGAGAGCCATGGGAGAGAGAGGGGGATGGAGAGGGGAGAAGGGGGAAGGAGGAGAGGCAACGTGAGGTGAGCTGATGAGGAATAACAAAATATGAAAAGAGAGACGAGAATACTTGGGATTAAGCTGAGGAGAGAGAAAAGGTGAGGACAGGAGATCAGCCTGGAGGAAACACAGGCAGAAAGGCGAGAAAGGAGCTCAGCTTTGTTTATAAAACCCTCCAACTGTTGTTAGGGGGGGGTTCAGCTGCCGCAGGTATGATTTAGCATGCACTGGCGAGTCACAGCGCTACCTGAGGGACTGCAGGTCGAAAAGAAAGTTAGAGGACCTTAGAAACACTGCGGAAAACATACTGGGGAAAACACAGTGCGTATGAGCATGAGTTCACAGACAGTAACAAGTCTAATATAAAGATGATTTAAAAACTCCACTTGAACCGCTGCATTACTTGAATTTTATTTAGTTAAAACTAGTTAAATAACATTTGTTGCCAGCATCATGAAATATGAACAAACTGAAAACGCAAACAACAAACAATTTCTAATGTTCCTTTTCAGAGTTAAAAGGTGCGGGTCAAATGCGGGTTTATGACACACACGTAAATGTGACACACATACGGTACCTGATTGTCCACGATGTGAAAGCCCTGCTGTTTTAGAGGAGGTGTGACCCAGTTTTCTACCCATCACAATTGGAGCCGTTCTCATTTATTCCACTACAATGTTCTGCGACTCTTTTCTTGTTGTCTAATGTATCCCAGACCATGACCTATGCCACTGGAACAACACTATTCACTTGTTTTTTTTATGTTTCACTATTTAAGAGAAGGACAGTTGGGAAACAAAGGATATTCTTATCTTTGAAATTATAACCAACTGATACTTCTGTAGAACCTAATACAACCATTGGAGCAAAACTCATTCTTTGGAATAAAATGAAATAGAATAGTTAAAGTTTAACATATTCTTACCTTAAGCTTTTCAATAACGTATTAATCTTTTGTTTCTTTTTTGGTATTGTTTTGAAACAGCTTACGATCAGGCAAATGTTACATGTCTAGAATGAGCTAGAAAGTTATTTTTGTGGACATAATATTTTAATTACATCCGCTGAAATGATATGTGACTTCCAGGGTTTTTAAGCAGCTCCTGCACACAGGCCTACATGCGATCTGACAATGCTGAGAAACAAAAACATTGCTTTACTTATAGTTTTGGTTTAAGCAGTAAAGGAGGTTATTGTATTGTTGTGCAGCTGATGTCACAGTCGATGGGAACAAGCTATAGCAGACAATTATCATAAAAGGTATCATAAAAGACGTGAGATCAAAAAACTGAATATGCTTTTTGTTTTCATAAGGCTTTGACTTTTGCTGATAAATCTGTACTTAACTGAAAATCAAATTCATCTGTGTTACTGGTTAAAATCCTGTTAGTTATTAAAGTGGATTTTATTTGCATTGCAACATGCTTAAAATCTAAAGGTCTGATGATGAATCTGATGTCTCGAATCTTCTGCAAACTATGAAATATGTACCATCACGAAGAGCCTTCATTGACAATCAGAGCAAGGAAAGCGAGCTTGTGTGTGTGTGTGTGTCTTTGAATGTGAGCGTGACACTGACAGACACCTCGCACCACTGACTCTACCTCCCTCTGTATCATGGGACTCAAAGCGAGAATTGTACAAAATAAGAAAATAAAAACAATCCACTCAAAAAAGGCTGAAGAAGAGTTACGGTAAAAACTTTGTGTATCCAGAAGTTGCACATTCAAAGTGTGTCATATTGAAAAGTATTAAAACATGACTAATAACTGCAGGAGGATCTGAGTGCATTTGATTTCACACTGAAGATCTGTGCTTACATCTGTAGACAATGTACTTCAGATGATTTTTATGATTAGAATGAATGTACATTTTTCTATGGCACAACCAGGTATTCTCTTTTTTCTTGCCTGCTGGACTAGGGGTGCTAAGACCACTGCCAAAGGGAGGTAGAACTCTTAGTGAGGCAAACTATGAAGAGCTCTCAGGCCCAAATAAAAAAGCTAGAACACAAAATCCCAGTTTGAAATCAATAGGCAGAGCGGCCGTGCTTTATGCCACAAGTGTGATCTGCAGGTCTCGCAGTTCATGTCGCTCCATGATGTTGCTTTTCAGAAGCGGTTTGAGTAATTATAAGGTTGTATCAGATCTGCTCCGCTCCACTGCAGACGCACAGCTCACACTGAAACTAATGAACATCAACAGTGATGTTCGAATCAGCTTTTTTCTCTCTCTCTCTCTTTCTTCTGACAGAGAATTTCCTATTTCGGTTTTTCACCCTGTATATCCTGTTTCTTTCATTTCATACTGTAGGTTGTTCAGAAGCAGCGTAAACAACGCTTTGATCACCCTAAAAAATCTGGAGACACAAGGTTGTGCATCCTGTGACACCAGCTTTTAAAAAGTGGATTTGGCCACCTGTCTACCTGCCTGCTTCTGTGCCTCTCTACTGTCTTTTATGACTTGCCTGCCAGTCTGCCTGGTTAATTTGCCAGTTTTCTTGTATTGTTGTCAGTTTTCCTGCCGATTGCCGGCCTGCCTTCTTTACCTGTCGGTCTCTTCATTCCTCGTGCAGCTGCAGACATCACAGGAGCCGGCGCTGACAGCAGTGAAATCAATGGGTCACCTCCCATGACAATTAAAGATGCTGCATTGTCACCACTGGCTTCTGAACTGTCACACAACAAAGAGAGTGAGGCAACAGGCAGGATCTGCAGAGAGCTAACGGCACAGAAGCAGACAATAAATGCAGAGACAGACGATGGTAACAGAGATCTACATATGTCTACCTTCCCTTTTTGTTTTTTTCATTAATCTGCAACTTTGAAGCAAATAGTCCAAAAACTCAATGCTCTTTGTTTTCAGACGATGCCTGCGCTTTGTGCTGTGGATTGGATGCAGATAGCAAGGTTTATCATTTTAATATGACTGTAATCATACATACAATAATAATAGTAATAATCTGTCTGACTGCCTGTCTGTTGATGGGAAATCATAAATATATGTTTTTAAGGAAGCAAAGATACACATCAAAGTTCACATTTCACAGACTGAAACATTAATTTGATGTTGAGCCTGTAACTTCATTCTTGTCCTTTGAAATTATAGTTTGACAAAATGCTGTCATTAATGCACCCGCAGCTCAGCAATTCATAATGTTGAATTCAGTTTATGCAAATTACATTTTACCCTAAAAACAATGGCAGTCCCAAATTGAGATTTCAGATACAGCGAAAAAACTTTGTGTTTTTGGGTTAACAAACATGAACCCAAACTTTTGAATAGTTTAATACAGAACTTGTTTAACCTACTAAATGATCTTCCAGCTACTTTTAGACTTAATTTATCTGTATTAATGCCTTTGAATAAAATTGTAATGCAGTAACCATGATGATAAAAAAACTGTAAATTCTGTGACTTTTAAAAGCACCATAACACAACATTTGAACATTAATTAATCACAGTCTGTAACAAGGGGGGACAACAGCACAAACAGTAATCATCATTAGTGAGCTTACATAAAATTAAATGAGACAAACTAGTTAATGTTGTGGTTTTTCGTGCAGTTATTCTCATTTTCCGGTCACCATCACCTCCTCACATAAAGCACTGGCTTCTGTCTGTCTGCCCACCTCTTACGCCCTGTTTTTTCTCTCTGTCACCCCTCACTTTGTTGATTTAGCTGCATGCTAAATGCCAGGGATCACAACAGAAGCCACAATAATTCACTGCAGTGAGAGGATAGCAACTTGAATGCTAAAATGCAGATGTGCATGCATGCATGCGCAGAACAATGTGCACGGCACATGAGAGAACACAGATAACACGTTCTGTAACACTGAATGTGCACACACTCGCACACACCCTGACGTGAGGGATGTGTGGTTGTTGCATTTCCGTTGGTTGTCTGACTGACAGTCAGTTTGGTGCCATGAGGATTGATGTCTAATCAGCAGCAAGACACTGGCTAATCAAACACATATTTACACACACACTCCCGCACATGCACAAACTCATACACAGGATATCACACGTAGTGGAGACTGTAATTGTCAGTGATTGCATTTGGATACCTGCCTATGCTTCTACTGATTAACATTTTGGCACAAATAGCTGTTGGATCCCTTGTTTCTCAAACCACCAAACAATCAAATCAATGTAGTATCTAGCTTTTTTCTTTTCTAGCCTTTTCTCCAGCATCTATCATGGTGTAACCACTGTGTTTGGCTTGTCAGCAAAAAGT
This sequence comes from Channa striata, assembly GCA_033026295.1. Taxonomy (NCBI): domain Eukaryota; kingdom Metazoa; phylum Chordata; class Actinopteri; order Anabantiformes; family Channidae; genus Channa; species Channa striata. The sequence continues at coordinate 20,570,615 of CM065178.1, forward strand.
CCAAAACAGTGTTAACTCCTTTTTTTTTTTTTCAAAGAAATCAAATCTGTTGTTTGTACTTTGCAGCTTGTCTTCTCACAGTTTCCAGAAAGTCCAAGTACTTTTAGATGTTTTCTACTTTAAGTGACTGGTGTCATAGTTTCTCTGTAGCACATTCACAGTATTATATAACTCCAAGATCGCCACAACCTAATACTTACAGTATAAGTAAATATATGCCATAGCTGTATTTATTTATTTATTGACTTGTTGAAAACTGACCTTTTAAAGACGACTGGTTTTGCGACACATAAGTTACTGGGTAGTACATTTGTGGCTTGGGTATTATACTGATATGCTGGTTGCAGATTACAGTTACAAAAAAGAAACAGAGAGCAAGAGAGACATGAACCGGACGGGGATTGCTCCACTATCAAGAGTCAAACGACTCGCTTTCCTTTGGGGAGTGAAGACCAGTGGGAGAGGCGAAGAGAGGTGGAGATGGGGATGAATAAATGGAAAGAGGAGAAAGTCAAATGAGAAGACAAGAGAAGCCTGTTTGCATTGATCAAAGTGTGAATATTCACAACACTCTCCTCTCCAAGATTAAATACTAATTACTCTCAACAGCTGCTCAATGAGCTCGCTAAGACTCATTATCACAAAGTACTACATGTGTACCACTTTAGACCCTCAGAGCTTCAGTGTTAGACAAGATGTCCACCAAGAGGGAATTGAAGCAGCACCTTGTCGAGTTCAGTGACTCTTGCAGAAGAGTTAAAACATTACGGGTCAATAGGTCCTTGATGGGACATTTTGCATGCTGTTTGAATAACTAAATATTTGTCACATATGTCACATCTCCAGTGACTGCGCTTTCATGCACTTAAGTATTCACAGTTCTCGGATAAATCAGCCTTTACATGCACTTAAGAAACCTGGTTAATGGAAATCTGCGTCTTCTTGCCGCAGGACTCCACCGCAGACTTTTTTTGGAATCCTGGTGCACACATGTGACCTTATAGTGACAGAAAATGCTGCTTTCTGATTTTTCTATTTGTGTGTGTATTTTAATTTTGCAGTAGAGTGAGAGAAAGACAAAGAAAAGGTGGACACTTGTCTCTGCCAGACTTTAAGTGAACTTTGCTTTAAAAACGAGGCGGCATCGCCCTATTAATTATCTCTTTTCATTCATTCTTTCACTCAACTGTGTGGTCACTGTCTGCAGCCTTTCGTTACACGCAGTTGGAGAAACCTGGTTGCACGAACACATGTCAGGGAAACTGGCGTTCTCTGACAGAAATCTACTCTGAGAAATCAAGTTTTCTTAAACTACTACCCCAATTTCTGAAACCAGCTTTCTCGTTTACATTACACTTACGGTAAGAAATAAGCTTTCCTGAAAAATCTGATACTCCTCCCATCTCACTGTCATTCGGGATCTTGTTGTTTCTTTAGCAGTGTGACAAAATTCAATTTTTTCATATTAAAATTGTATAAGCTACAAAATAATATTATTTTGTTAATATAAAAAGTGTGTTCTTGTTTTATTTCCCATCAGAGGTGGATGAGAATTCAAGTTGTCTCAGCCGTCTCAGAAACTGCTCTCAATCACTGATGCAAATTAGAGTCAGTGTTTGAAACTGAGAACCAAGTTCTCATAGTGTGGCGTGTACGTGTACAAACCGACCAATCAGAATACATGAAATGACACGGGCAGGTACAGCATTGTCAACAACAGTGTCATTTATTCGGTGGGGTTGAGAGGAAAAACCAGACACACTGGCCCCACATGACATGCCTCAAATTAATATTGTGCAGTCTGACACAGATTGAGACAAAGATTTTATTAGACCCATCTCACACAGCGTGACAAGCAATAAGCTTACACAATTGCTGTCAAACAGTTCAAAGGTGCCTTTATATGTTATGATCGATAACTTCCATTTGTCATTACTGTGCGGTTGCCACACAGCCAGTGGGGAAAGAAATTGTCCTGCACATAAAATAACCAGAGCTAAGCAGCTTCTAGCTCTAGCTTCGCTTTTGCACAAACAATAAAGTGGGGTCATGTAACTCGTAGCAATAGTGCAAATGAGCATGTTTGAAGCAACTGCTTTGAAGACAGCGTTGCATCATTTTGTAATAAATTCATGCACAACCCTAACTAAGAAGTCATACAAATACTGTATACTCACTGACCACACTGTTTATTACTGTGTTTTAAATGTTTTAAACATCTCTCAGCTAAATGAACTGGACATACAACCACAATTGCCCATCTAAATCCGACAGCATGTGAATAAATTTACTAATTACAGGGAACTTCAGTTATTTTAAGACCTTGCAGACCTTGCCGGTGCGTCCTTATAGGCGTACAAGGCAAATGACTAGTGACAAAGCATGGGTCCAAATATTCCAAACCTTTTTTCTTTTTCTATTTTAAACTGGGCAGTACAGTGGTGGAGTGGTTAGTGCTACAGCTAAAGCTAGAAGGTCTCTGGTTCAAATCTACCTGCTGATGGCAGCCTGTCTATGTGGACTTTGCATGTTCCCACTGTGCTTGTGTGAGTGTCCTCTGGCTTCCTGTCCCAGACCAAAGACATGAATGTTAATGTTAGTTTAATTGGTGTATCTAAATTGCCTGTGGGTGTTAATTTGTGTCTTCTTGTTCATGTCTCTGACTCTGTGTCTGGGGTGTACCCTGCCTCTCACCCAATGGCAGCTTGGATAGACTCCGTCCCCCTGCGATGTTGAACAAGATAAGCAGTTACAGATGATGGATGGATGGATTGACCATTTTAAATTGGTAAAATCTTATTTTACTGCCTCTCTCACTCTGTTTTCGCTCTCTCTCTCTCTGTCTACACACACCACCTTGTCTGTGATGCTGTCGGTTTCAGAAATACAACTCTTTCAATGACTTATTAGTAAGCTTGTAAGAACCCTATGTTAAGCGGGAAGAATGGCTAAGCTAGTCTTGTGCATTTCAGGCAGCATTTCTTGACCAACCATTTTAAAATGAAGAAATATGTTGATCAATGCATCGGGCTTTTGGGGGGAAATTATGTGTGAGTAGAGTAATTATATGTGGTGAGATTGGGGAGTTCAAAAATACTATGTCTTATAATTTATGAAATGACAAAGGTTAACCACTTGATTTCCACTTACTATTCTCATTTGTCAGTTTTTTCTCCTCCAGTTGTTGGTACCAAATAGTTTTGTTTGTCCAGTGTCTTTTTATTCAGGTGTGTTGTTTGCGATATGTATTTTTCTGACAAATTGTTACTCTCACTTGGTGTAATTATGTGAAAAGCCACAGCTGTACCCTTAGCAGACGCAAACCAGGTATTTCATTGGCGACATTCCTATAAATGTCGAGTAACGGGACCCCACAGTTTTCAATATGGTCACTTAGATTGGCACATTTTGTAATGACGGCTATTAACTACTATAAACTCTGTTAAACACTAATATTTTACAGCCTTTTACCTATAAATCTCCATATAAACACCCAAAACCTACGACCTCAGTGCTGAAATATATAATTAAATCAACAATTTTATGACCATTTCAAGCCACTGAAGACCACATGATTTGCATTAGATTGTAATGCTTTCCCTAATAAAGTGGCTGCTCTCGACGGACATGTCACATACCCACAAGAAATAAAAACAAATAACAGATAACTTGATCTACTCTTGCTCAATAGAGACAAAATGAAAAGGTGATATGACACAACTGTGGGAGAGAACGGATTAATAAGACAACAAAACAGTGTCATTCTAACCCCTGGAGGTCAGAGTGTGTTGTGACATTAGTCAGTCACTGGTAACATTACACAGCTGAGCAGTGAGTGTGTGTGTGTGTTTGTGTGTGTGAGGGTTGTGGGAAGGGGGGTGATCTTGAAATGGCAGTGGGCGGGGAGTTTTTGTTTCCATGCACAGGCTGAGAGATGAGTTATGAAATCCAAAACTCTCAGAAAGTACTTGGTGTTGACTCATGGTGCTGTGCAACAACAAACTCCCACAGATACACAGTATTTCAGTGCAGTCAATCTGTGCTGGGTGGCAGCATAAATCTTACTTATTGCCATTTTGAGAACACAAACCAAATCCAGCAACTCCTCTGTCTTTCAGGCTCCGTAACACTGCACAGTAACCTGATGCACCAGAATCACTGTAATAACATAGAAATAACTATAAAAGAGTGTGGCAGGTGGTGGGTGAGCATGTCTCACAACTGGGTCAGCGTGGTGGAGAATGGACCAGATTGTTCAGGGTCTACACATGGTGCAGCATGACCGTAGCTGCACTTTAACAGGAACAGCTGTAAGGGTCTATTATAAAACACAAGAAAGGCAAACCAAACTGAAAAAAGCTCTGACAGTTAGTCAGACACTTGGAAATATCGTCCGTACTTCAGTGATAAATATTATCCTAGTCTTTTGGGTATTTTATTCAATTGAATAAGCATCAGTTTATCCTGCTGTTGTGACCATGGCTCTGACTAGTATCCTGAGTGCATAATGGGTGGCTAACAAACGTGTGTGTGTGTTAGAAAATCAGTGTTGCTTTCCATTTGTTGTCTGTGTGACTGGCAGTTGGGCAGCAGGAGAGTTGACGGCTAATCAGTGCGTCACATCCTAATGGGCTGAGATGTACATATCTACACACAGTTGCAGACGTACACAAATACACAGGCACAGCAAGAAGTATAATTGTTTGTGATTGCATTTGGATACTCATCCACACTCATGCTGATTAGCAATGTGGCGATAACGGAGAAAGAGCCGCAGAGCATTGAAGAGCGGGAGAAACAGTGAGAGTTAGTGAGGGAGACTTATTAGCTTGCACAGTTGTCAGCATATTGCTATTAATGAGAAATTTTAACCAGTTAAAGTGAGACTGAATTTACCAAACAACAACAGCACAGTATATATTTACACGTGGTATATTACCACTATATGTTATTTATTATATGTTATTTTTCATTTTGTACTGCCTAAAACTAATGATACCTAAAACTTTAAAAAAAAAAATCTACAGGTGCTTTAGAGTCACCGGTTAACCCAACATGAATGGAGGAAACTCACAGCCCGACAGGGATTTGAGCTGGACAACTTCTAGCTGTGAGGCAGCAGCACAAACCACTCCACCACCATGCTACCTGCACCCGTGTCCCCCAGCAGTTTACATGGTGTGGCATCAACTTCAAATTCTCGCTTGCTGCCCTCATTTCTTAACATGGGTTTTTTTTTTTTTTTTTTTCAAAGGAGCAATCACATTGCATAATGCTGAGGATGAGCTGGATTGTTGCAAAGCACGAAGGCCCTGCACTCAGTGGAAACATGTTGTCAGCAGTTGTGAATCACAATTTACTGTCTGGCAGACTGATGACAGGGATTGACAGATGCCTGTTTGCAAAGTTCTGTTGGGTAAAAGAGATAGAGTGGAGTCCGTTGCAGTGAGGGGAAGTCAGGTGCCCATATGAACACTGACACTGGTTTTCAAAAGTAATGGTTCCTCTGTTCCTCTGGCGTCATTCTCAAGAACTAATTTTGGTTCCAGTTAGTTGTTTAATGAGTGTGAGTGTCAAATGTTTATCTAAAGACAATAAAAGTTGTCAACCTCGCAAATTACTCACATTAAGTGAATATCTTCCAACCATGGAGCTTATTTAGTACGAATTTCTTTCCTTCACATTACAAATCTGAAAAATACTGTCCAAGGAAACAAAGAGAGGGGATTGCACACTAAAGTCAATAAATATTGGACATTTGCTTAAGTTTTAGATATGCATTTTAACACATTTTTACACTGAACCAGGACTGTGGAATTTGTTTCCCATCATTTCTATTGACAATATGATCATTTGGACACCTGGCCATATTTTTAAGACAAGTATAAACCAAATGTCAACCTGTAGTGCTCAGTGTGCTCTCTGACTTTGGAAAAACTGTCTGGGGAAGACCCATTCTTGTTTCAACATGACAAAGTCCTAGTGTGCAAAGCAAGGTCCCAACAAAATTGTTTTCCAATTTTATGTGACAGACCTCGACTGGTCTAGACAGAGCCCTGAGCTCAACTCCATCCAACGCGTTTGGGGTGAACTAGTCCGAACTTATCGTCTATGATCAACGTCCACACATGGGTGCAATGTTTCAGTGTCTGAATGCTTTTTCAGTGGTAATAAATAGTTGATTATTCACTTTATACCCCTCTGTATCTTGGTAATATTTACCTATATGCAGATTTATTTCCATATGCCAATGTTGGCAGGACTGATTTGTTTTGAAGACCAGATTTCACTATTTTAATCCCTAAAACACTATTGGCAGTTACATCATAAATTGATAGCAGACTATCGTGTATACAGCCTTCCATAGTCACCAAAATTAAAGCTGATCCTTAGGACTTATACTTGAGTTTGAGAGGCATATTTGTAATTATAATACATTGCTGTAGCTGAATTACAGTAAATCATTTGCAATAAGCAGATCCTAGGCTTAGCATATCTGTAAAAAAGATAAACAGTTTTCACTGCAGCCCTGCTCAGTTGATCACATGAAAAGCTTGAAGATGTCTCGCTCTTTCTGTGTACGCAGATGTGAACAGAGGAAAAGATTGAATGGGTTAGAGAAAGGGAGGGCAGAGAGGAAGTAAGAAAATGGAAGGGGAGACAGACAGATGAGAGTAGGGAGGAGATGAGGAAGGCAAACAGCGAGGACGAGGACATGAAGGAGGGAGATCAGAAAAAGGAATAGGAAGAGGAGAGCAGGGAGGGGAATGACAGCCTTAATGTGTCTGCATGAGTGACAAGCATGTATGAATATTGTATGTATGATTAGGGAGCAGAGAAGATGGGGCTTAAATGGCTGCGTAACTGGGATCCAAAATACTGGTAGTATGATGGGAAGGAACGAGCAAAGGAAGTGGAAAAGGGGAGGGAGAAATACTGACAGAAAGCAACGTAGAAGGTCTGAGCATGGAAAAAGAGATAAATGAAAGTAATGGGAAAGAAAAATTACTTGACCTTATATTACCTGATACAGCAAGACATGAAAAGAGCAGCAGAGAGACAAAAGAATGGGGATAATCAGCAAAAGCAGCAGAGAGAGCGAGAGAGACATGGAAACATGGTTCAGGTCGGATCCAAACTATATTACAGGCCTCGTTGCTCAAAATACGGCCATGGCATCCACAGAAACATCCTCCTGAAAAATGACTAAAAATGAGTTTAGGACATTGTCCCAGCCACATAATCAAAATTAAAAAAAAAAATTGTGCTAAATTTACTCAGTGGCAGAAGGAGACGTTCACTGTACCTAGGTACAGTATTTAAATGCTATTTAATGAGATTAAGCTGGTCCTAGTCCTGTTATTCATGTTCATATTGCTAAGTAGTTTCTGTATTTAAAGATAAAACACCTTTTGGCTGCCAGTGCTGGTATTCTTTTGGGTTCTGTTCAGTTGTTGCACATATTGGACCAGGTAGAATAGTTTTTTTTTTTTTTTATGGTTTATTTTATTGATTAACCTATTTTATCAGGAAGGTGATATCTGAAATTGAGATTCCAAAGTCAAAATCTGACGTTTTAATGCACAAAAGCACTAAATTGTTATGATCCCTCCCCTGACATTCATGTTTTCTTCTTGTCATCTGGATTTGACTAACTGAAAAAATACAGTATCTTAGTTATTTCTTAGATGTTGAATTCATCACCAAATTTTGAATAAGGCTCAAAGCTGTAGGGTTACCACATTCATAACGAGTACACGCCGGACTCAAAGCCAGTAATGGTCGGCATAAATATAGAGTCATATACAATAAATTGTTAAAACAAGCAAACCACCAGAGCTTTTAATGTTCCGTAGAGATTTGCTCATAATAAGACTTGAAAATTCTACTTTAGCCAAAACACTGTGTCATTAATTCTCACTAATTCATACTAATTGTTGGCCGACAGTGAACAAAAACCCTCTTGGAGTATTGCATGACTGGCATGAGCAGCACTGATCCCAATTATAATTTTCTTATTATTGTTTTTATTGTTTGCAGCATTTTGGACAAGTTATTGGCAGTTCCAGGCTTCTGTTTGCAGCACCTTAAACTTGTTTCTGGCAATCTGGAGTTTCGCTCAGCAATCTCAACCAGTTTCTGGCAGTGCTATAGCTGTGATTGGGCAGTGTTGGACCATGCTAATCGAAAGTGGCTGTGTGCCCGTTTTGGCACAGTGTCACATATCGACAGAGCAGCGGACACTTTCTCAACTCCAAATTCTTGCTGCAGGACATTTTCTGGCAAAGGGAATTCAAGTTCAAGCCAGACTTTCCACGCACGTGTACGCACAGACCCACAAAAGCACATACACACACAGTTGCACAGACTCCCATAAGTGTGCACACAGAGGACAAATGAGACACAGACTTAGTGGGGGTGGGTGGCTGAGGTGTGAACATGTAAATGACAGGCGTATGGACGAGAATAACCAGCCAGCATGTCCCTCTGCTTTCCTTTCCCCATTCCTATGAATACAAGATGAACATAAAGACTGACTCTCACTTCTCTCACACACACGCTGAGTGATTTGGTCAGATTACATCCGATCTAATTTAGACCTTTTAGTTGCTGGAATTATAGTGATAAACTTTAAACATCTTTCTTTCGCTCTCCCACCTCTGGCTTCTGCTTAGTCTTTTCTCTGTGGTTGTTAATTCGTTTAATGGCTTGAGTGCTTATGGATGTGACACTGCAGACACTTTCACTGTTACACTTAGAGCTGTGTTTCTGGTAACCACTGCTCTTTAATTTCTGTTGTACAGTAAATGTCAAAGCAGTTTTCAGCCGAACTCAATCTCTAGTGGCCACAAGGGCAATTAAAGGGATGTTTTAACTGTAAGTGCCCTTGCTCTGCAGATGGAGCTCACCTTTGCATTTGTTAAGTGTAGTAAGTGAAATTCTCTACAACAGTGGCCCACAGCTAGTTATCTGTGCCCAACATGTATAACATCTTTTCCAACAGTGGGGGAGGTGGTCGGGGGTCGCGTGGTCTGTTGATGATCTCTGCCCTACAAGAGAAAATGTCACAGGCGCTGTCAACATGATGTGATGTGGGCAATCTATTACATGTGTGCAGTCAATAGTTTTCAGCTTTCAGTAGTGGGTTGTTGCTGATGTTTCTCAAATCAAATCAACTAAATCAATAAAACCAGATTTACCATTACATTCTTCTTACAAAGATTTAAATGAAACAGGGCAAGACCAGCCAAATTACATTAAAAAATAAATAACTACATACACTTTTCTGTAACTGGGATGCTAAGTAGAGTATTCCTTGTCTTTTATAAAGCAATATTTGATCATTTGTATCAGAAATTGTTGACTCTATTAATCCGTCCCTCTTTTCAGTGGGATGTGTGAACATGCAGCCTGGAACACACATCAAGATTTAAACAGATGTGCAAGCTTGGAACCACATGAACAAACAAACACACGTCAAAAACTTGTAGTTACCCAACCAGACAAACATGAGAATTAGTACATAACAGCACAAGTGCGTATAAGAAACTTTATTCACAGCCTTTTCTGTGTATATTCTTGAAAAGTTATTCACACAAAAGATCACATGTTGTACTGTTGGCATACAGTTTTTGTCATTTACAGTGAGTGGACATTGCACTGACTTCCTAGATTTACCCTAATCTTAACCATAAGCACAATCCTCAACATAAAGCAAGTCATCAGCCTGCTTTTTGTCCCCATATGGATGTGAATCCTCATAATCAGTCAACATGAAAATTTTAGCCCAACATAGACACGTGTGTGAACCGTAATTTTCTTAAATAAATAGTTAACATTGTGGAGACCAAATTTGTGCCCAGCCATGCAAACTGAGTCATAAACTGTGAAGCAGACTTTTGTCCCCACAACGTGATGAACTCAAAACACACACAGTTCATTCTCCTGCCAGAAATCACATCTTTCGCTCAGACTACTGCGTTGTGTGCTGGCTCTCTCAGGCCATTTTTGCATTTTGCTTCATTGAAAGCTAATGAAGTGGTGTAAACAATCTTTCATGCTGAGGTGCATCTACTTAGATGCACAGGCCTAACAAAATGTGAAGATCATTCCAGATGACAAATACCTTTTAACCATGTCCGTCAGGTTATCAGGGAGCACACACATCATTTCTTTTGTGAGACTTGTTGTTGTGTGCTGAACAAGGTAAATATAGTGAATGGAGAAGTTGTTTGGGTTGGGGTTTTTTTTAATTTAGCGATTATATAGGATATTGTACAAGCCAACAGCAGGGTTTCAAATATCAGCATGTGATAATGGCAACTTTGGTTAATCAAGAATCACATACAGACATTATGTTTTCATGTGATTCTTGACCAAAATACTCCGCAGAGGACAGAGGTTACCACTCTGGTGAACACGTTCCACTTTGGACAGATCTTCATTGTTTTGAGAGTTTTATTTCATTTTGTGTGTAATTAACCATCTGGTCAAATATGATTGCATTGTTGAAAGCTAAATTATGGGCTTTGAACAGGGGACTTAAGCAGTGTGAAATGCTTCTGACCAACTGTGGGAAAACAAAGTGAATAAAATTATGATTCACACATGAAGCTTTATATGTTTGTAGTGTTCAACAGTTTTCCATCTGCCAAAAGTTTACTCGAATTTAATACAGAATATAATTGGATTTAAGAGAGGTGTAAGGGTGTTGCCCACTGTGAAATTAAATATACTATAATTTTTAAATATACCTTTCTCTCTTTAATACATGAGATAAATAAGGTTGTGAATTCAAAACATTTTTATTTTTACTGTTTTAGCTTTTTAACCATTTGCTTTTGAATTCCCGGGTACTTTTCCCCTCTCAGAAAATTTTGACCAGTCAACAAAAGGATGTTCGTCAGACTTTCTAGTACATATATTTTCCATGTTTTCTCTGTGCTACATTTTATGTAAATAAAGTTTACCATCACAAATATCCAAAGAGTCACTCAGAGCCTTCTCTACACTGCCAAAACTAAATTGTGGTTCCTGTGGCAACTTCATAATAAAAGTCAGGCCAATTGCATGCTTAATGTGAAGGAGCAGTAGCAGGAAATGTTATGTTTCAAGTTAAGTTCACCTAATGTTACAAAATCTAACTTTCAGTGATCGAGCTAGATGTAGCCCCCGGATGTGGCATCAGTATTTGAAATGCGCCTCGTGCAGGACTGTGATGGGTACGATCAACTCTGACATGACATTTCTAAGTAAAATTCAAGATGCACTAAAAGTTTTGTGGGAGCCCTTTTCCAGGAGGGAGACAGAAAGAGGGAGATGAAAAGAAAGATGAGGAAAGTGAGAGAGAGATTCAGGTAAAGCGCAGAAAAAAAGATATGAAGTAGGGAAATGAAAAAGACAAACAGTGCGAGGGAAAAAGGAGAAAGTTATATAAAAGTCCTTTAAGGAGCTTATCGCTCGTATGATAATCATCATTCAATTTGATTGGTTGGCAGATAGAAGGTCAAGAAGGCAGCTACTCATAATTGTGCCTCCCAGCTCGGCCCGACTGAGTCGTTTCAGGTATTGGGTATCGTGTGCATCTATGTGTGTGTTTGTGTGTTCTGGCGCTTCAGTATTTGTGAGGACTGCATTAAATCGTAGGCCTTGAAAATGGGGCGTTGTCAGTAAGTGAGAATGTTTTTTGTGTTTGTGTGTTAGAGGGTTATGCATTGGTTTAGGGTTTAAGGTGAGAATTTGGTTTAGATTAAGGGATAGGTAATGATTGGGTGAGGTGTTCTCAAGTGTGGAAGAGCAAATATGTATATGTGTGTGAGAAATACCGAGAGAGACAGGTGAAGATGGAGATTAGATTATATCCAAGTCCATACTAAGCTGTAGTTGACATTATCATAGATCAATTGAAGCATGTCTGTGCATGAGACACATTTTTAGGACATCTACCCTCATAGTAACTACATCTCCGTGTGATCTTCAAAGTAATCATTTGAAATGGATGTTCCTGTCCTTCAAAGACTTGCTGGGCAAATTGTCAAATTGTCATTCCATCTGCATTCGATCTTGGTCAGTCATGTCTGGGTTCAACTGATGAGGATAATTAAATGCAAAGGGTCACGTTGTCACAGCTGTCATTTAAATTGTTGTTTTTTCTTTGTTCTTGGTTTTGATTGAATAAGTTGAATCACTAATACGAAGCTACAGTCAAAGAATAACATCATGGGTACAGAAGATTTAGGGAGATTGTTGTTTTGTGTGGTAACAGTTGCTGTCATGTTTTTTTTTTATTCACTTCTATGTGCCACTATCACATAATAAACAAATGATACAGTCAAAATAGTAATGGAAATGGGCCACATTTCCAAAAACATTCAGTCAAATGTTTATAAAATAGTATTGCTTAAAACAGCTGTTCAATTTTAATAGATTCAACTGATTCAGATTTCTCACTATAGTCAGTGCAAAAATATTATTATTCACAGTCTCCAATCCAAGCAGGTTTTTCACGTGACTGCATATTACAAAGCAATTTTAGAAATTGCTTTGTACTCCTTCCTTCGAAATTTGATCTCAGAGTTCTACAGAAAGTCACATGTACTTAATTGTTTTTGTCCTGACTTTAGTGTTTTGCCTCTTATACACAGGTGTGTCCTTTTTAAATGGGTCAGTTTCCCCAGGTGGCCTCCAATCAAGTTATGGACACATCTTAAGGATAATTAAATCAAACAGGATCTCATAGCAAAGAGGTGGTCTGAATGCTTTTATGAATGAGAGACTTTTTTATTATCAACTGAAACTTCTGCCACAACCTACTGTCAAGGTCGATGGACAAAGAAAATGAATCAGTCTAAATGATTCTTGCTAAAATGTATTTTTACTCTGTCATGATGGATTATTGAAGGCTTTGTGTTTTAGGTAGATTGATGGACAGAAAGTCCCATTAATCTACAAAACAATAAAGTGTACATAGTACAAAGTAATTTCTAAAGCTTCTTGCTGTGGATCAGCTTTTTGGTGTTTGTAAATTATATAGGCTCCGTGGAAAATTTTAAATGAAGGAGATTGTTACTCTTTCTTTCTTTTAATTTCCTTTTATAGTATTTGTAAAATACACTGCCAAGAAAAAGTTTGGAAACACCCTACACATTTCCATTTCTGTTGCCTTTTGTTTAATTCGGGTCATAAAACACAAAAAAATGAGTTCATTTGTGAGCATATTTGAGCACAGAATAAAGATCAAATCAAATGTATGTGTTAAACTCTGCTGTCATTTAAAAAAGCGACCTTTGCAGCAATAAATACCCAAATAAATCTGTAGCTTTTTACTACTAATTTTTTGCAGATGTTCAGATGTGATTTCCTCCCAGACCTTCTGCAGAACTTCCCAAAGGTCTGCGGTGCTGGTTGGGCAGTCCTCCTGAACTCTTCTGTCCAGCTTCTCCCACACAATCTCAGTGAGGTTCAGATTGAGCTCACCGAGAGTTTTCCAGCAGCTACTCTCCTCTCCAGGTAATAATCACCCTCAGTCAGTCATTGCCCGTGGGAATGGTCTGCTTCTTCAGCATGAAGTGGTGTCCTCGATGATTGAGGATGCTTTGCACATGATGCAGATTACCCACTCTTCCATCACCAAAGCATCTCCAGATCATCATGTTTCCATCTCCATGCTTCACTGATGGGGTTAGGCAGAAATCTATCATCTTTACGTGAGCTCTGCATCTGACACGGGTTCTTCGATTGGATCCAAAAACATCTAACTTTACTTTTACAAATATTTAATTGAATAAAACCTAAAAATTCTTTTCAAACGGTTTCTTCCTAACTAAATCGCATTTATTTCATTTCTGTCCGCGTTCACCCCACCTCTGTCTACTTATTTGTGATGTACATTTAGGTTTTTTTAAAAGTTTAAAAAGCTATATTTAAAAAAGAAATTTGGTATTAACATATGTGGGATTTAGGTTTTTAGTGGGGGCAGCACAGTGTTATGTTGTCCCTGTGCCTGTGTGGGTTTCCTCCCACAGTCCAAAGACATGCATGTTAGGTTAATTGGTGACTCTAAATTGCCCATAGGTGTGAATGGTTGTGTGTCTGTGTTGGCCTTATGATAGACTGGCGATCTGTCCAGGGTGTACCCCGCCTCTTGCCAACTGACAGCTGGGATGGGCTCCAGCCCCCCGTGCCCCTAAACACAATGAGCAATTACAGATAATAGATGGAAAGGTTGCTGTTGGGCACAACTTGGAGTCTTTCTAAAGTGTCACTGAGAAAAATATGGCAAAGCAGCAGTTCCTTTAAATTGGTTATTTGTCAGAACTGATTGTAATTTCCTAAAGAGGACAACACTATGATTAATGATAAATTGTTTCATATTGTTGCCAGAAACATGTCCGGAATTAATTCAGCCATTGCAGCTTCATGTGTTTCTCCACTCTATAAAGGAAGATCTAGAAACAACACTGTCACTTTCTCTTTAGAGTGCGATTGCTGCTGTCATTCAGGAACATTACAAGCATCAGTTTTGGTGCCTTATCCTCACTCTGACAAACGTATTTTTTGTGTGGTGACAAAAGTAAAAACCGGGGGGGGGGGGGGAACACAAATAGCAGGAAAAAGGGACAAATTTAATTCAACGTTTGTGTAATTCAACAAACACTTACTAATGTTCCGCTGATGTTTTGACTGTTACAAAAGCTTGATGCTGTTCTCAAATCTCCAACAACTCCAGCGTTATTTAAAAGAAAAAAAGAAAATGGCACAAACAGCAACGTGTGTGTCTGTCTGTGTGTGTTCGGCTGGGAGGGAGACTAGAGATGCGCAGGTGATGAGTTTCAGGGGAGGAAAGCCTTTGGAGACTGTGTTGAAGCCCCCAGGGACCAACAGAAGAACATTTTCACCTCTGCGCCACGTAACCCATGGCCACTCTCTTCACACTATCGCTCATGTTCTATTTTATCTGCTCTGGTTTCCTCGGCAGGATGCAACTTGTGTGCATGTTCCTCCATCTAGTGGTAAATTCTACAAATAGCAATCAACTCCGCATTAGGTCTGGAAAGAATCAGAAAGTGAATCAGAAACAAATTAGATTTTTTTTTAAGTTCAGGATTACCAAATACACTATTAAACAGCACATTTGCATTAATTTTGATTCTAAACTATGCTTAGTATGTTGCTGAGTGTTTGGTCTGTGGCCACTCTCTAACCACCTACCATGAATTCCTCTGACTTCTTTCCTTTTCCCTGGTCCCCCTACACTACTTGACCTGCCCTGCTCTTTTAAAGACCTTTTACCATTTCCTTCAATAGCTTTCTCTGTGTTTTCATGCTTTTTTCCACACATTTACATTCTTTTCAACATGCCTATCCACTGCTACAATGTTCAATTGTACATTTGACAGTGGTACAGTATGATATTCTTGTCCAACCCCTTGCAAGGCTGCGTGACCTACCTTCTGTCTGACCGGCTCTCTCAGAAGTTCAAGTCACAGTAGGCCAACATGTAGAACCGCTAATTCTTACAGAAAACAAAAAGTTCCAAACTGTAAATGTATTTTCAACGATGTAAGTTTAATCAGGGAAACTAGTAACTTGAGTACATCGATTAATTAAAGTGATCTCTACAGATAATGCACCATTGGAGTACTCCTCTATTTTTGTCTTCCAGCCCTCACACAGACTTGTGTTGTCCTACTAAAACTTGGAACATTAAAAAAAAATTAAATTTGTTTTAATTTGTCTGCAGGTAAGAATGCAACACAATGCCTAAGCGAAATTCTTTCATCCATTAGCTAAAGCCTCTGTCAAGTCCATGAGCAAGAAATTGGGATCATTAAATCGCTAAGATCGACCTAACCTGAACAATATTCTCTATGACAGTTGTACAACTTCCCCTGTTGCTCCCCCCTGTCCTCCCTTACTGACTTCCCTGTGTCTCCCACCACCCCACCCTTGTTTTTTCTTCTGTTCTTTCTCTCAGTTCCTCCACTAGTCTTTCTTCCTCTATCTCCCGTACATACTTTCATTTCCTCCCTCCCATGCCTCCTGCTCATTTATTGTGTCATTTTTCTCCTCCCATCTTCTCTCTGGGCAGGCATGAGTGCTGTCACCCAAACACCTGATGACATCCTTAAGATATTTTTCTTACTTTGTGTGTTTCTGTGTGTGTGTGTATGTGTGTGTCTCTCATCTGAATGCCTCAGGACTCCACCAATGCCTTTATTCATCCAAGTGTATGTGTGTGGTGTATCAGGTGCTTGCCCAAGGGTTTCACCGAGGGATACAAATCTTTGCCTTGCAGCAGCTGATCAGTCTACATACCTAGCAAAAATCTTGTGCTACAAACAGAGAAATGTCTCTGTGTTTGTCTCCCCTTTTCAGTTGTAACATGTTTCTACAGGTTGTAACTGGTTAAACAAAATAATTAATTTCCTTAGTACTTTTGTCAGTTAATCCAGAATTAATTATCTAAATTATTTCTCTTTGTACAGCCATTTGTTAGATGAGCGTGAAACACTGTTTTTAGGGATCTCAGTATTTTATCGGGCACCAACGGGTCCAGGTTTTCCCCTGCCGTGTGGTATATCTAAGCATTGACTTAATGTTGTGGACTGTACAGTCATTCTTGGCATGCTATTGACTTTCATGATCCTCTTTTCTAAACTTCCACCATTTGTTTGAGGTTGTGGTTTTTAGTCAAATGTCTCAACAGGGATTCTCATGACATTTTTTCGATACATTCAATATCTTTGGCAATTCTTTGACTTTTAATCTTGCACCATCATTGAATCACATTTTTTCGTTTGTCTGATACTTATAACCACATGTCTGCAAAAGTATTTACATTCCCATCAGTCCCAGTTGCACTGAATTTGCATTGTTGCACTGCATTTTAATGTTAGCTAATTGCTAACATCACACTTATTTTGCAGACTTATTTTGTACAGAACCTAGAAAACATACTTTTCATGGGTGAAAAGAAAACATTAGAGGAAAAAACATCTTCCAATCCCCTGAGATCTCTGTGGGCTATTCTAGAACCCCAGACTGGAAGCCACCTTTTCCAGACAATAGTGTGCTTCAAACCTTTGCCAACTCTGGGCCATTTCCTCTCCCAGCACAGCAATGTCTTGGTACTGAATCCTTAACCCACTAACCTCATCCATGTTCTTGTAGCTGAACACACCAAATCTCTGCAGTTAAAATCTTTGTGTATGCCCATATAAGTAAAGTTTTATGTTAATGAAGGTTCATGGATATTCTGCAGTATTCACAGACATACACTGGGCAAATAAAAAAAAATTCCTCTTGGTCTGTTATGTGACACTAAAACACATAAAAAGACATCTAGTGCAACAATGTCCATGACTAGGCTAAAGACAAATATTAATTAGGGTCTTTGGTTACTTCTACTCCAATGCCTATGGTATTAAAAAAGATATCTGACAACTATCTGACAGGGGTGTACATACTGTACTTTTGCTCACGCAGTTTCTCTGTCTGTCTAATAGATCCTCGCTTACTCCAGTAGTCAAAGTAAAGAGTCAGTTTATGTCCAATTAAGTGCTCTAGGAAACACAGCAATGACTTTCGACAGTAGCTACATTTATATTTAACTTGTTATAATTAGAGGCAGCCAGAAGCCTCCGTGCTTGCAGACTACACTGAGTAGAGTGAGAGTAATGCAAAACCCTGTGTAGACCTCAAGGCAAGCTGCAGTGGGTCCAGATGAGGCCTGCTGTGCCTAGCGATTCTGCTTCTGATTATTCCCCTGAGGTGTTTCATGGCGAGATGAGTGAGAGCAGCAAGCGGGTGGGCTCTGATGGACAGACCTTTTTTTGGGCCACTAGTTAACAGCAATGCCTAAAGGAGCACCATGAATATACCACATAATTAACCTTGATAAGTATTGGGGGCATTTGATTGACAGCTGCATCCAGACTCGTTTTACCATGAGTTTGTAACGTGGTTGTAGTAATAATTACAAATTTACAAATAAAAACGTATTTATATCAGTAAATATGTAGTTAACATACTGCAATGTAAACACTAAGCACTGCAGCCAAAAAACGTCATGCATGGGTCTGCACTAAAGAGACATTTGCTCTTGAGCTATTCCACTGTACTGCATTTCCTTTTCGTGTTGCTTTCTGTTTGCACCCGTGTGGGTGTCATCGCCACCACAAGTGGTTAATTGTAGTTTCGGTGGGTGGTGGCTGGATCGTTGGTTTGTTGACTGGCGAGCAAAGGGACGGATTCAGTGCCTTCACGGGCATCACGTAACATTACAGCTTTCAGTTGGTGGAAATGCAGCATGGGTAAAATGAACCAAGATGTGGACGCATGTTTATAAGTGAGAGCCAGAAATCCCTTCTGAATGGGAATGAGCGATCTATGATTTTTATGGGGTTACAATTTTCAACTCGCTTCCTTAGTTTTGAGGGGTACTTGTAAATAAAACTCCAACCTGCCTTCTCTGATTCCGAGTATAAAGGCTAAACTAAAAATATATTTTCGCGTAATCAAGCATATTGAAACATGCGGGAAAAAATGCAACTTTCCATTTGTAGCAGCAGCTGTTGGCAGGTATTCAGATGTTGTGTATGTATAATAATAACAGTGTGGAAAGAATATGTAAGTACTTTGAGGGTTATAGGGGTATTATTAAAGAAGAAGCAGAAGTGAATAGGCTATCAGTGATAGCAATATTAGCCACAAAAATGACCGTGGCCAAGTGCTGTTTTGCTGTTTGCATATGGATGCAGCTCAAATGGTTCTTCCACCATTAATTATGGCATTTCCGACCGCGCCTGAAGGCAGCATAAGTATGGTGGGAGAGGCTGGTTTGTTGACTCACTTGGGGCTTCGGCTGCACAGTTGCTACCCCTGGCGAACTAGCATGCAACCCTGTCAGAGTCGAAGCTCTTAAGGTGACAAGATATCCGCGATGTAACTCTCGTTGTAGCTGTCGCCGCATGTCTTGGCACACGAAGCGGGCTGCCCGTGGACGGATCTCCTGTTATCGGGCCAATTTGTAATCGAGTACGACATGGTTTTAGCTAGCATTAGCTTAAGTTACAACACTGACAAGACAGACGGCTAAAGTTCCTCCGGAGAGATGGGTAACGTTACGCTGACCAGGGGTTGCTCGTGTAGCAGGTTAGCCAGCTACACAGTTCCAGATGGGTTTAGACCATAAATGAATTGTTATTTATTCAGCCAGATGTTTGAGTAACGTTACTCGTTTTAAAGGACTGAAGCAAGAGTTTCTGGTCGTAACTGTCAAACACGTCGCACGTCCTGGCTGCAGCGCTGGCCTAGGAAGCTAGCAGCAAGCTAGCAGCTAGCCGCACGTCTGGCTCCTCTACCAAAGTAAGTGTTTTCAACTTACGCTCACTAATAATTCGTTGACAGCTTTACCCGCTTTATTTTTTCACAGAGCAGGAAAGCGGCCGTTCAAAGTTTGTCTGTTCAGTTGCTAGAATCGATGTGCATATTCTGTTTATGTGGTTAGTCAACGTTAACTTCTATAGGTGGGTGTGTGAGGCTGCTAGCGTTAGGTTAATCTATTGAAGCTATAACTGTAGCATGCCAGACCACGGCCTTGAGTTTTATTCCGCTGCCAAATTTCTCATATCTGGATATCGTCTAACTGTTTAAAATGTGCTTCTTGAAACTTGTCTTCAGTTAGCGCTTAATTTGCTATGACTGTAACTTAATAACAGACTACCTACAGTAAAAATATAAATCATTCTTTACTCAGATAGATTGAGATTGTCTAGTTACATTTGCAATTCAAATATAAAACTGATAACAAAGGTTATGTAAATATGTGGAACAGTTATGTACCAATTTTATGTAACTGATAATCGGAAACGTTGAAGAGACTTGGGACGGAAACTTTTACTGGAATTTATTGCCTGAAGAAAAAAATGAGGTGTCGTTCACGTTAGATTCTCTGGCATCTTTTGCTCCCATTTTTCTTTTCAGAAGTTATGAAATGTTACCAAATCCAATTATGGTTATATTTTTCCATACCCCCCCCTTGGACATGTCTGTGTCAAACTGCACGCTGAATGTTTCTGTGACTGTCTGCTCAATATACAAAGACGACCAGACCAGTTTAACAAGCAGTTGATGATTTTTAGGGAGTATACTTTTACCAGAAAATTGGAGAATTGGCAGCTATTCAGACAACTAAATAACAATTTGTAGTAATCCCAATTACAAAAATTTTTTTATAACTTAAGTCTAGGGCTTAACAAAATTGCTATTTTCTGTATAATCAAAGGCCATCAAGCTGTAAACGATTATAACTACTTGGCCTAGACAAACTTAGTAATTCAACCATTCTGTTTATAATTCAGTCACCCTATACAATTTTTTTCCTATCAAATCTCTACATTTTTATAACCCCCCGGTTTCACCCCTGCTCTTGCTGTTCACCATGCAGTGAACTGTTGTTTAAAAAACCTACAGACGGTAGGCCGATGTTCTCCAGGGCACATAGTAAACTTTGAGAATATACTATACATTAAATTCACTCTTTTGAGCCAAGGTCATTTAAAAACATACTTCTCCAGTTTGGTTACAGATGACTTTCAGATGATACCTGGCTAAAGTGACTAAAGTAGCATTTATAGGCTGCATTAGCAGACGTGTTTTTAATTATTAACTTGTCAAACACAACTGGGTGTTTGGCAAGTTAAATGGTGGAGGACATTTGTGGTGTTGCCTCGTGTGATCACGTAAGCACCGTTTCTACTGTGCATCCTCTCATTTAAAACCAAGATGTATCCAAACAACATTGGCGCTGGCTTTTGCCAAGACCCTTTTCACTATGGTTAGCGGCACTGCCGTTAAACTTGTTTGTTTCTTAAACTTTTTCCATCCATTCTCACTCACTTCCTCTACAAGTCGAGAGGGCATATATTTGCATGTGAAGCCCAGTGGAACACTTCTTATCATTGTAGCATCTAATATATACATTTTATTTTCAGCTTCTGCGATTTGAAAAATTGCTTTGTTGTGTTGAATTGAAGTATTAATTTGAAAACAATTAACTGTTCATCCCTACTTACTTGTGAGGATTTCATGCTTCTCTTTGTCGTGCGAGATGGAAAGCGTGAATATTTTTGAGTAAATTTAAGTAGCAGACAATGAGAGTCATTTAAGATTTCATCTTTGACTGTAAGACATTATACATGTAGCAAGCAATTTACATTATTCGCTGGGATTTTCTATTTAAACAAAATGTTTAATAGATTCAAACGGTTGATCTTGATAAACAGAAAATTAACCAATAAGTTAGTAATTAGTCACGTACCAAAAAAAAGATGAGCTTTCAGTTTTTTGGTTCCTCAAATCCAAGGAGTATTTTTCCAGACTTCAATTTTGCTGTGCATTGATCATCTGATTTTGGATTTTTGCAGTTTCCTTGAGGTCTCTGGGAGTCGAGAAGTTTTGATGCGCATTTGTCATGCTTGTATTGCTTTAACAAATAATTATGAAAATAATCATTCTTTTACTCTGTATTCAAACTGGCCTAAATATTCAATATGATTAGTTTGAAATTGAAACACAGCATTTTTCAAAGGGATACCTGACAGTGATTATTTCGTGCTCCCTTGTCCTCCTGGATGCTGCAAAGCTGGTATCTTTTTGCCATTCCACAGTAAAGTTGCAATCTCTGAAGTACATTATATTGTTTAGTTTTTTAGTTAGAAGTTGTTCTAGTTATAGAAGCTTTTCATATTTTTGTGAACGTTTAAATTTTTTGGTTGGTGAACTTGGTTCAAAATTTTGAACTATGAACATGAACTAGTTCATTTTAATCTGTGTGAACTGAACTTTGAGCTAGCTCTAGTGAAGTGTGAACTTGCACAATACTGCATAGCTTTAGAGTTCGTGAAAGGATAGTTCTCATTCAAAAAAAAGGTCTTTACGGTAAAAAGTCATTTTTCGGCTTATCTATCTCTATTAATCAAATTGATCTGTCTATAGTACAAATAGAGCTATTGAAGTCAGAAAATTCAATTTTTTTACATGCAGTACAACACATATTGTTTTATATGTTTTTTCCATTAACATGCAGCCCTTTTTCAAACTTTTAAGAGCAGTTTGCTCAGGACAGAACCCCAGCAATAATGCAGTCTGAATATACTAGGTCAATATTCTGGAAATAGTATAGCCGCTGTTATTCATCTTTCAAACATTGTCATTACATTCTGTTATCAAGTTGGGCTAAATAGCAGCTGTTTAAAAGAGAGCATTTATCTTTCTGGGATCCTTCATAGTACAATATGCATATGTAGTTCAGTTTTATACAGTTGAATTATGAGAATTGTTAATATAACAGTCAATACCATGCGAATCTTCAAATTAATTTCATTACACTTTGCCAAAGAAAAAAGGAAGCTGAAATTTTCTTCTGATTCACTGATTGTAGGGTGAATGTTGTCGATGGCCTTCCTCCCAGCCATGGACACTGTGACTGACACATGCCCTGCAGTGCACCAAAATGGGGCTGTCCATCGAGACTCTCCAGATGCAACACCAACGGCTGCAGTTTTGAGGCTTCATTTCTACCACAGTGCCCAGGGAGCAGCTGACGACAGCTTCCTCAGTTACCCACCTGGGGACTACATTGCTGAAGAACTTTGTATAGATGCTGCCAACGCATGCAGTGAGTACTCGATCTGTGCTAGCCTGCATAAAGCAGCGCCATTCATGTGTTTTTGCAGTAGCACGGGGCATAAGTTCCAAGATAAGGTTATCAAAAGGCCACAGTGAAACGTATCAGCGGAAAAATCGTTTGCCTTTTCAATCTTCTCCGTTCTTTGTTTACACTCTAACTTTCTGTTTTCTGTTAAGGATAAATTTAAATAGTTTCCTTTTGCAGGAGTACAATTTTAACAGTGAATAGGTGAATGCAATTTTGACTGCTAATACCAAAAGCAGCTTAATGCAGGGAGCGGACTAGAACCACCTGCATGTTGTTGGAATTGTATGTTATGGGTCTGATGATAAAGCAAACACAACTGACATTTTAGAAAGTCTCTACTGACCTTTTCTTCACCTGTGTTGGTAATAAAAACACAGTTTTCTGAAGTGCGTCCAAAAGCCTTGTCTATTTTAGTATGCGATCCCTCAGAGCTTGCCTAACGTTAACACACAAGTGTACTGTTGTTTAGTCACTTAACATATTAAAATATAAATAAGGTGTTTTAATCAGGGTAGTAAAATGCACGTGTACAGAGCACAATGTGGTTTATCCTTTATGTGGTTTCTATTTTAGGTATATCCCCTCTGTACTGCAACCTTTTTGGGCTCTTCCGGGAGCGAGACGGCTTGTGGTTTTCACCAAACCAAATCTTCCAGCTTGATGAATCATCTTCAGAAGACTTGTTTTTCAGAATTAGGTATTGTACATTAGTTTGGCATGTACATTGCTTCTCAAGTTTGCCTTTCTGTTTAAAATGTTTCTCATGTTGTCACTGTTTCATTACAGGTACTACTTCCCTGGTTGGTACAGCGGTGGGGCATCAAGGGCATATCGATATGGACTTGCCAAAGGATCAGAAAGCCCTGTCCTTGATGATTTTGTAATGTCATACCTCTTCTTTCAGGTAAGCACCTCAACATTCAGTCTCACTAGTTACTACACATACTGATTAGAATGAGCTGCTTCATACATTAAAACCCAGTATTTTAGATTAGGCTTCAAAAAACAAGCACCTCGTGTCATTGACAACAGCAGCGTTAACAGTTCAATAAAATCTGAGGTGGGTCAGAGGTTAGAGCATTGCCTAGGTACATTGATAATGATATTAGCAAATTATCAAGCCAGCTTGTTGTTTCTCTTTTTCAACCGTTTGTCCAAGTGGGACCTTACGGGGAGTTGACAAACTGTTGTCTGAGAGCTGGCAATTTCGGTGAATGAAGTTAAGTCCTTCCAATGGCAAGGAATACAGTCTTTGTGCAATTGTGCAAGTTGCTTGCAAAAAATGCAAACCCTAGAGTGCACAAAAAGAAAACTACAATTTCCACTCATAGTTTCTGTGTGCACTCCAATTACAGCTTTATACTTTATGGGGGGGCTATCTTAAGAACTCATGGTCGCACCTTGGACATATATGGACTTCATACTGCAAATAGGGATGAAGTACAAAACGGGAGGATCTATAGCGAGTAGCACCAATGAGAAGAAGTGCTCCTCTGTTTGTTGTGGATACTGTGCTGTACCAGTGCTCTGGGATCCTATTGGCTGCTTGCACATGTCCATAAAAAATCCAAATCAACTTGATTGCATGGGTTATGAAGGTTTTATAATGCATATTGCACTGAACATGTGGATGCAGAAACTATCAATTGACCATAAGGGTATTTACACTAGTCCCACAGAAAAGCCATTGTTGCTGTTTTTGAAACAAAAAAGTCTGCCATACAAAGTGGCTAAAGTGGCAGTCAGGATGCCAGTAAAGCATTGTTGTGACAGATCTCAATGGACATATTTGATGTGGCAATGCAGAAAGCTGCTCCTGACCCACAAAAGTTTGTCTACATATCTACATTTATGGTGCACATAATTTTTATTTTTATTTTTTTTTGGATAAGAATGCAGACAGTATTATTGCATATCCACTGAAATAAGATATCTTAAAAAAAGCCTCCTTATTATTATCTAGTCTTAAAAAGGATAGTAGAAAAAGGTTTTTTTATAGGACTGCCATCTTGTTAGTGAAGACCTTTTTGTGTAAAAAAAATTCTAGTTTAGCTTGAGAAGACCAAAACTGAGTGTGTTTATAAGTTTAATCCAACATTTTCAGCATCTTGAGAAAGAGGTGATCTCAGCAGCCTGTAATGGCGTGCAGTGCAGGGTGGAACTTAATGAATGGAGGCAAGAGTGTTCTCAGGTTCATCGCTGCAGACATCTATCTGACTACCTGCCAATGTAGGGACCTTTGCACTGATGATGATGAAAAACCAGGCAGTATTTATGGAACTATAATGCTGTCTTGGACATTTACAGAATATACTTCTTGTACATTACTTCTGTTCCTATTCCAGTGGTGGAGACTTTTTCTCGATAGCACAACCCTATCGTTTAACAGAAGATTGCAGCGAGTCAGTTGCACCATTATAAATCTTTATGATTCTATGGTTGTGGGTGAGCCTTACTACATCCATATTTTAGTCCCAGTACTGCTGCTTTTTTAATGCTTTTAAACTTTATATATTAAGTTCAAATATTTTACATTTTGAGTCCCCATTTAGATTTAGGTGTTGCTGGTTTATACAAATTTATAAATTTGATCCACATCTTAAGATATAGCTTTGACAGGTGAGATCATGGTGACCTTCCCGATAGGAGTCCCTTGAAGTATTTGATTCAAAAGCACTGATTACTACCAATGCCCTGAAGAGCAGAGTCTTACAAGGGGAAGCATTCTCAATAAACTTTAGGAGAATATACTAAATTTAGATTACAATCATCTTCTTTTGGTTTTGTATTTTAAAATTTTCATTTTCATCCACTCTTTTTTTTTTTTTTTTTTTTTTTTTTTGTCTGCTTAATTTTTTTGCGCTTTTCGTTTTGGTCAAAGAAAAAACAGGCTTATAATAAGAATAATAATAATAATAATAATTTTTTACATAAAAAACAAACAGAGATAAATGTAGACTTCTCTGGTGTAGTATCAGCCCTACATGTCATCAACCAGTGGTCATTAGCACTACATAGTGTAATGTAAGTGTATAGTACAGGTGAATCCAGGTAACTCAAGCTAGTAATATGCTGGAGCTGAACTCTGCGTGAACTGAAGGATTATGTGGAATTATGCATGTGGAAATCTGCCCCATGGGAAAGGCCTAAAAGGGAGAAGGGAAGCACCGCTGCAGGGATCATTTGGGGGCAAAACCCATTGCCTGTTTGTAGCCATTAAGCCATTACAAATGCTCACCTTGATTAGACAGATGTGGTGTTTTTGCTTTGTGAAGGCTATGTTGAATTCCTCACAGTCTAGCCAAGAGCAGAGCTTCGGTGTTTGGAAGCTCTGCTTTGGAAGAAAGTTGGAGGTTAACTAATGAAGCAGAAAAATGAATTGAAAACCTTAAATGATACAGGTTAGACTTTATGGTAATTTGATTAAGTTTTCTCTTTTTGGTACGAGAAAGGCTTAAGGAAATCAGATACTAATGAACATCAACAAAAATACAAACCTACAGTTGAGTAGAAAAGTTTAAATCCTTTTATGCTGAAATGGCACAAAGAGTAAACAGTTTTTTTTTTATTGTTTTCTTTTTTTAATGAGCATAAATTGTAATGCCTATTCGGCTGCCGCACATGTTCTTTAATCATCAGAAGTAACAAAAATGGTCTAAGACAGTATAAAAAACATGTAAAAATAATTACAGTTATATTGTAAGCAAACGTTGGCATCCTCTTGATTAAACCCTCTAGGTAATTAACTTTAGGGGCCGGTGACATTACCCAAGGAAGCACTGTAAATGCAAGAATATTTTAAGCGTTAAAATATGCCTAAACCCAGGAGTCCCTATGAACTTTGAAGACTGTCATTTAATCAGTGACCAGTGAGTGTAAACCTCTACATAAAATCAAAAACAACAGGTCTGCCATGAATTCCACATTTACAAGGTTATTATGTCAAAGTTTTTAAGTTGAAACTCTCCAGAAATGCATAGTAAACTCTACTAAGGGTTTATTTATTGCTTTGTTGCTATTTGCTTTGTATATCTGGGAGCTGTGTAATGTGTAAATTTGCCAGTCTGTGGGATCAATAAATATTACCTTACCTTAATTATTTCATAGAGGATAGTGGAGTTGTACTGGAATGCGTTATTTTAAGAGGGGGTTCTAATGGTTGCTAATATTTACCATAAATGGGGTTGTCTACCTCCTTATTACCTGAGATTTTTTAGATTTTAGGTGTAAATTAATTTTTATCTGTTGCTAACAAACATTATTGTGTTTAGTTTTATACTTAATTGTGATTGGATAAAAATCACATCCCTACCTTATTTACAAAACAAATGTGTGAGCTTGATGGTGTTTTCAAAGGATGCATACATGCAACATATCATTATGGTCCTTTTTGAGGTCCCATGTAGATGTAGTTTCAAAAGATGCTTTAGTGTTGTTTAAAAGTCCACTGGATCCCTAAATATTTTCACATACAGCCTCGGCAGTACAACATATTTGAATGTCTTCCCATCCAAAGATGAAAACAGTGTTAATGGACGTATGTCAATGTCTATAGTGACAGACATCAACTTCACCTACATGCTAATGGTACTGTAAATCCACAAGCAAATGTTGCAGCATGGTTTGCTTGTCATAGCTACGCTCTGGCTCATGACATCAAGGCTCAGTCTAGGCTAACGTTCAGCAGCTTTCCGTTCTATGCATACGTTTTTCCTGAATACTAGGCCTCAAATTGCATTTGAAATGGTTGAAATGGTTCTAAAAAGGTCTTTTGAAAGATCTTAAATTTGACTTGTTGAAACTCAAATGGGGAAACGTGTTGTTGAATGTATCATAATTCAGAGGGGAGACAAACGTGTTCTCATAGTCAGACATGGTGGAGGCTTGCTGATGTTTCACTGGTGCATGTTTGCAGCATGCAGTGGAAACCTTTGGATGAATTTGAAGAACGCTTTACATGGCTGACAACCGAGACTTAAAAGAAATTACTCTGTGCCATCATAAATGACAAATTCAAAATTAGACTTGAATGAGGCTCAGAGAGGTTAAAAGATTTAACAAAGGCAGAGGGAAAACATCCAATTTATTAGAACATTTAATAAGAGGAATGCAAACCTCTCAAATATGTTTCTTCTCATTTTAAAGCAACTTTCTTTTTATGAGCTCCTTGACCACTTTTATTAAATGTGAAGATGAAGAGACATTTGTACTGGCTTAGCATGTAGTAAATAAAAAATAAACTACCAGAACATAAAGTTTTTAATCTGTTTTTACTCCACCATTTAAAATAAATAAAATAATGAAAATAATGTAAAATTCTGCTGTCAACTGTGTATCTCTTTGTCAGTTAAAGGTTATATAATGTAATGACAAAAAAAATTTAGGGAAGTTAATATTTGAGGCTAGGTCTCATTTTGTTGTTTCCTTTAATTAGATCAAAGACAAACAAAAAAGATGTTTTTATCTGGCACTGAAGATCTGTTGTGTGTTCACACTGACTTATCAGAATCAAAACAGTTGCAAATGTGGCATCAATTTAACTGACGTGACTCATTTATAGGTCAGTTCTGGTGAGCTGCCATTATCAGTGCTACATGTACGTGCAGGGGAAAGTGAAAACGGTTTGTTCTACTGACCTGCAGTAAATCACGTTCCACCTGTATTTACAGACGTGGCTAAAAGTGTTGGTACTTAACAAAGAAAAAACACAATTTTCTCTGAAAATGTCATGCACAATTTCCATCAGCTGTTCCATATTCAGCATTTAATATAGCAAATACAGTTCTTTGTAAAAATAAAACGAGTGAATACAGTATAATATTTTTTAACCTACCATTTTTAATGCAGTCACATTAAGCACTTTCTAGCTTTTAATGGCCCTTTTTTCTTGAGCAAGCTCCTCCACTTATACTGGTTATATAGGTGTTTTATCTCCGCTTGTCCCATCGATGTTGAGTTCAGGATGGACTACTAGCAAGCCACTGCAGAACACTCCAGTGCTTCTATACTTTTTTTATTTATCCTATTGGAGAAACCTTGAATGTTGACTGAGGCTGAACTCTCTGACACTGGGCATTATGTCATATGTGCCATAACGCAGCAAAGCAATCCCATACTGTAATATGACCTGAACATCTTCCATGTTTCACAGAGGGGACGGTGATGTTCTTTGAAAGCCTTATTTTTCATCTTCTGTGAATTTAAGGTTTTATGTAACGTTTCGAAAAAGCCCTCATTTTGCTTCCTCTGCCCAAAGGATCCTCTCCTAGATGCGCTCAGTTTCAGTTAAGTGTGGGTTAAATGTGTCTTTGATGGAGTCCAGTTCAAATCATATACCGACACAGTTTTATTAAAAACAGAGGTTAGTTTGTTTCTTTGTTCTTATGATAAGCTCAAGGATTTGATTGAACCAGAGGTAGGACAGGGACGGGACGGGTCCCTGAATGAATTTGCATGCAATTTGAATGCAAAGGAGTGTTTCGTACACACAACAAACTGCACATCTGTAGTGGGACTGCTTTCTCTGAACACAATGTACAACCTGCACCAACTGAAATACACAACCTCTTTTTTTTTTTTTTTTTTTAATGCTGCCTATGTGAGGTTGTTTGGCCCACACCATAGATCATACAGCCTTAGGGAACAACTGTTGAAATGACACACATTATACAGGCTTTGGTACGTTTCCCATATTATTATGGCGAATGTAGTATATACTCTACACATCTGTATGTCACCATTCTACTCATTTTTTCATTTAGTGGAGGAATGATTTTGTGAATGGCTTGGTGAAGATCCCTAACACCCATGAGACTCAAGAAGAGTGCCTCGGCATGGCTGTACTGGACATGACGAGGACCGCTAAAGAGAGACAGATGTCTCCGCTGGACATATACCACACTATAAGGTACTGTTGAAAAAACAAAAGTGTCTTTTGATCCAATTATTTAGAAGTTATCAATATTTTTTCTTTCCTTTCTTTGCAAAACTGTCATACAAGACTTTTTGACTTTTTTATTATTCAAATCTGCAAATAACTAATCCAAAAACTTTGAATACAATTGTACATACTTTTCATTCCCAACGCTTTTTCCTACTGAATTTCTTCCAGCTACAAGTCATTCTTGCCAAAGGAGATGAGAGCTCAGATCCAAGACTGCAGCTTTCTGACACGTAAGCGAATCCGCTTTCGCTTCAAACGCTTCATCCAGCAGTTCAGTCAGTGTCGGACCACTGCACGTGATCTCAAGCTTAAGTACCTCATCAGCATGGAGTCCCTGGAGAAAGCTTTCTATACTGAGACATTTAAGGTCAGAGAATCGTCCAGTGGGCAGCTCATCATCCTGGTGGCAGCAGACACTGGCATCCAGTGGTGTCGAGAGAAATTGAAAGATTCTGATCAGGTTGGTACTATTTTTGCTCTTAGTTTTGTTACAAATTTGCTGTAAATGTTATTGACAAATTGGACTTGTAAAATCTATTCAGAACATTAGAAAGTGAATAACACTGGCTTACTTCCTAGACCATTAACGACCTAACATACCAGCATTCAGACATATCCAGTGTTTTCTAAATGCCTAAACGTAACCTGCTCCAAAAGGAAATTAAAAAAATCTGAATCAAGTCTTAGAACAGTGTTTTAGAAACTGCATTGGCCACATTAGTTGAAATGAGTCATTGTGTTACCCATTTCGAAAGTATGCCTTTCGGTGTTTTTGGACAACAGTGAAGTCTCTTGGAGACACATGCTTTGTCAACCTACATCTGTGCCTACATAGAAAATGCTTTGTTTTAAGATAAAACATTGGATTTTGCAGTAACACTGTTATCCTTTTGTATTTCTGTTTGTCCAGGAACTGCAAACCTTGTGTGACTTTCCTGATGTCACTGACATTAGCGTCAAACAGGCCAGCAAGGAGGGTGCTGCAGAGAGTCGGGTGGTCACCATCAACAAGCAAGATGGCAAGAATCTGGTATAAACAAATAAACGTTTAGCATGTTCATCATTTGTTGTTACCTCAACAAACACTGCTAAGCTTGAAGTGTTCTTTTGTATTTATATTTTTATTTCATTTTTTCATACTTTTCAGGAGCTAGAGTTTCCCACCTTACCTGAAGCACTCTCATTTGTGTCCCTCATTGATGGCTACTATCGTCTGACTACAGATGCACATCATTACCTTTGTAAGGAAGTGGCTCCTCCTAGGCTCGTGGAGGCCATCTCCTCTCATTGCCATGGTCCCATTTCGTAAGTAAAGAATCACTTAAGCTTAACTTATATTTTATCAATACCATTACTAAGGCCTGCCACAAAAGATTGTAGTGTTTCTGAACACACATCACTTACTAGAGCAAACCTGCAGCTTTTGACTAACACAGAAACTGTCCTGTGTTATTTTTAATGAGACTAATGAAAGTTCCATCTAAAATCCAAAAAGGTCCAACCATCACAACAATGGTTGGACAAGGGGGTGTGTGTGTGTGTGTGTGTGTTTGTTTATTTATTTATTTAAATTTACAGCCAAACATTATTAGGCTTAGATACAGAAAAATAATCAGCTGTTGATGTTCTGTTATGTTTTTTTACTTTCAACAGAATGGAGTTTGCCATCCATCGGCTTCAGAAGTGTGGAAACAAACGGGGCTTGTACATTCTCCGGTGTAGCCCTAAAGACTTCAACAAGTATTTTCTGACTTTCCCTGTTGAGGTGAGTGTCTCAACATGGGGGGGCTCTTATTGCATTACTGTCAATTCTAAGTCTGACACTTTTTAACCTCTCATGTCCCTACTGTCCATCAGGCTTATGATGCTGTAGAATACAAGCACTGCCAGATAACCAGGTCTGCCAGTGGGGAGTTTAACCTCAGTGGAACCAAAAGAAATTTCAGCAGCCTGCAGGAACTACTCAGCTGCTACCAAAAGGAAACCGTGCGCTCTGACAACGTCATTTTCCAGTTCAGCAAGTGCTGTCCACCTAAATCCAAAGGTAACACTAACCTGTTTTTCTGAGAAATTATCGTTGACCTTCTACATGTATGGGTGAGCAACTACTAAATGCACACACAGATATAATGGAAAACTGCACGATAATGACCTTTTGAGAAGTTTTATTTAAGATTATTTGAGTGAATTTCTTGTTCAGTACTGACTAATAACTAATATTGAGGGAGTGCATTTTTCCGTGTTGAGATGCATTTAATATAAAATAACACAGAGGATGTCTCAAGTGTCTCAAAACAGAACTGGTCTGAGCTGGTTATTTTGTTCTAGTTCCATGTCCACAGAAATTAATAATAATGAAGAAATACAGTGCATCACATACTCCCTTTCTGACTCACATTTTCAGTTCTCAAGCCAGCTGGACAATAGGTTTGGTCATTTTCTACAGGAAGCAAAATTTTGTAACCAGCCTAATGTAAAAAAAATTTTTCTTTTCAGAAAAGTCCTGCCTGCTCGTGTGCAGGAGCAACAAGGGCTCAGAAGTGCCTCTGTCTCCATCACTACATCGACACAACATCAGTCAAATGGTGTTTCACAAGATCAGAAAAGAAGATCTGGAATTTGTATGCTAAGTTTGCATCCTCATTCACCTATGCTTTTCATGTATTTCTCGTAGAGTCTGCTATATTATGTTAGGATATTTCACTACTATGCTGGTCAGCCACAACTGCATTGATGGTCGTAATAATGTCATGGAGAAAATGGTCAGTTTGAGCAGTCTGGTTACTCTGCCCCATACGCAGCAAAACATGATGCACTGGGTTTAGAGGTGGTAGAAGTACACCAACTAACTACTCAAGTTGAAGTGCAAATATGAGCCTAAAATATTATCAATACCTGCACCAGTTCAAACCTTTTACTTTATTAAAATTACAAAGTATTATCTACTGTACATTTACAAGTGCAAAAGTAAAAATACTCCACTAAGAAAACTGTGTATAACTGATTAGTCGTTATGACAAAATATTTTCAGCAATCACTAATACTATACATCCTAAGTAATGCTAAGTTCTCATGATAGTACTTAGATTTTTTTTTTTTTTTAATATAACTCCATGGTTGACAGTGTATAACACTGTAGTATACTGAGTTAACTGTTAGCTTTGAACTTATTAAAGCAATCACCAGTTAAGTGTTGGATTTTATAACTTAAACTAAAATAACGGTCTTCTGTTCAGATGGAGAGTCTTGGTCAAGGGACATTTACCAAGATCTTCAAAGGAGTCCGTAAAGAGCTCGGGGACTATGGTCTGGTGCACCAAACAGAAGTTGTCATGAAGGTGTTGGACCAGGCCCACAGGAATTTCTCTGAGGTTTGTGTATTTAATTTTGGACAAATGTTTTAGTATGAAAAGATTAACAATTTATTTCTGCTTCCTACTTTCCTTACGAGTTTGTAGTTGTCACTTCAGGTAACTCCCCAGTTTTTTATAAGGTCCTTCTTAAATTTATATGAACATTGAAAGCCAAATTGCAAACACATTTTCAACTTCCAAATATGATTTATTTTTATTGGAAACTGCAGTCACTTCTACATCATTCTAGGCCTATATGTGCATAAAAATGTTCTCCTATTACAAGATCCCCTACAGCAGTGGATCTCAATCCTGTTTCACAAGGACCCCTGCTCTGCTTGTTTTTAAACTACTTCCTGCTGATTTCTTGCATCAGGCATCTTCAGTCAATTGGTCATTGGTATAATTCAGTCATTGGTATCTTCCAGCTCCTGATTGACTAAATACACCTGGTCCAGGCAGTGGCGGTAGTAGGTAGTGCAGGGTTTGTTGGGGAAAACAAGCAGAGCAGGGGTCCTTGAGGCCCAGGATTGCAGCAGAACCCTAGACTGACAGTATGAGATGCTTTATCTAAAAACACACTATTATGATCACTGCAAGCCCAGGCAGGGCAGAAACTGAAAGTCTGCCCATCTGGATAGTTTGGTTTTTGTTTTTTTGCATGCCTGATATTTTCATGAGAGTGTTGGCTTCTGTTAGTTAACGTTAGCTCCTCAATGGGGACAGGCCAAATAAAGTAGGGTCTATATGCTGTTATATCCTTCCGTGCAGACTTTTTTTTCCTGACTATCCCTATTGTAGAATAAATTTCTAGAAATGGTTGAAAATAGCCACTGCTAGGGAACTGTCCTGATATTACAGTGTGCAAGCTAACCCAGAGCAACATAAATTGTAATTATTTATGAAACACAGGAGCTAATAAAGCAGCTCTCATCTGTGCTTGGAGTAAATGTTTTGCTCATAATCCAGCTCAAATCTAACCACACAAAAAAGGGAACTGCTTGCATCACACATTTAGCACGAAGGTATATTTACTAAACAATGCACAAATACTAATTGCAAAGACAGACACAGCAACTTTATGAATTTGTATTAGCTGCTGTTTATGTGTCATAAGCAGTATTTTGGCCATTGGGAACCTAGAAAAATTGTGAAATAACTCCACTAATTCAAAGGAGCAGAAATTGTATAATGTTCAGAATGAAAGTAAACAAAATAAAATGATGAAACATCCAGTGTTTATATAACCTCAGTTTTTAAAGCAGCCCCCATAAACACATATGAAAGATGATGGGTGTTTGTCAGTGAAGTGACAAAAGCATCAGATAGTTGTGTTCATGTCACACCTTAACGTTGAAAACCACATTTATACTAAGTCAGTCAGTCAGTTAATTAAAACTTTTAATTGCGCTTTTATGGCAAGCTGTCTGAAGTTAATTTTGATGAATTGCAAATTAAGCACATTTATAGGTTTTATATACTCAGAATTTGCTATAAACAGACATATTTCAACGTTTTTATAATTTAGCATAGGAGTGGACACATGGTACTGACTTCGTGCTTTGTACAGGTTTGTATGCACTGTGTGACTCCACCAGAACACTGTTATTAAGTTATGTGACAAATCAGACTGAAATGTTTGCGTAACAATGCAGACCCTCTTGGTTTAGCACATTCATAGCTATTGGCGATTAGAAAAGCTCACTATGGTTAACACATACATCGCGATGAGGCAATGGATTATGACCACCTATGCAATTTAATGAAATCCAATACAGTGGTTCTGCCATGAATTCTACTTTTACAGGGTTATAATCGTTTAATTTCACTATGCGCACTCTTCAAGTTCAAATAAAATGCGGAGTCTGTCAGCATTACTACTCAGTCACTCTGTCAAGCAGGTAATGCAACAGATCATAATAGAACCCGCATTAATGGCCTTAATGTGTTATTATTGCACCCTTATTTATACTTGTTTTTCAAATTTAGTCTCAGGCCACTCACAGAGCGTAAAATGTTCTCTGATATGAGTACTTAAATAACTCTGTTTTCTATCTTTGTCTTGTCCTGCAGTCTTTCTTTGAAGCTGCCAGCATGATGAGCCAGTTGTCCCATAAGCACCTGATCCTTAACTATGGCGTGTGTGTCTGTGGAGAAGAAAGTAAGTTTAGAGACAAAGAACCTCTCTCAGCTTGTTTTCGCTTTAAGCATATTGCATGTCCTCATTGATCCACACAGCTCCCATTCAGTTTACAAACATTATAAACTTATGTCATCATAGTCTAATGTTGTCAAGAGTCTCCCATGCTCCAATCTTGACCAGCATCTCTTAGCCTGAGGCATGGGGGCTGCTTTAAGAGGATTACAAAACTAATGAATAAACTCTTTGACCTTCCCCTCACAAGACTTCTGCTGCTGAAGCTCCAAAGGCATCTGTCCAAGCAATCATGCTCGTCTACATTGTGAATAAATGTGTTTATATCAGTGGGAGATCATTTGCTAGTGATCTGTATCCCTTGTTTGTCTTCCACTTGCAGGTAGCTTTGGTTAAGTTAAACTTTTACACTTAATTATCAAACTATAAACAAATTGTATTTATTTTAGACATCATGGTGCAGGAGTATGTAAAGTTTGGCTCTCTGGACATTTACTTGAAGAAGAACAAGAACTCTATAAACATTCTGTGGAAGCTTGAAGTGGCGAAGCAGCTGGCCTGGGCCATGAACTTCCTGGTAAGAATCTACGTATTGTCAGAATTTATGCCCTTACCAGCCATTCCAAAAATGAATATCAGTATGTGTGGTGCCTACAGCTGTAGTTTTACTGGAAGCTCCAGATACTGACCAGTCTGTAACTTTTTTTACACTCCTCCTCCCATTTCTGTACCTGCAGGAAGAAAAGCATCTTGTCCATGGGAATGTTTGTGCTAAAAATGTTCTTCTGATCAGAGAGGAGGACAGGAGGGCTGGAAACCCCCCGTTCATTAAACTGAGTGATCCTGGCATCAGCATCACTGTCCTTCCGAAAGAAAGTGAGTTAAAGCGATCATTTACAAGATGGTCAACTTCTGCAACGAGTGAATTGTCAACAGTTATGTGATTAGGAAAACCTGAGTTCAACTTTTTACATGAGTGTGTGCGTGACAATAATTCTTAGTTTGCATTTTGAAAAGAATCAGTTGTCTGTGGTCCTTCTTTCACTATTACCTGCTTCAACTTACACGTCCAAAAAGAACAACAGTCAAGAATCAGCTCTTGTGTCACTGTGCAGTTTGTAGGCTGTGCTTCCTAAATGTGTTTGAGGTAGAGCCCGAATCAGATGACTCGTGCTGCATCTATACAATAATTTGCAGTCACCAGGTCACATAAGTAAACTCGTTCCCCAATTACCTGAGTAACAGCCAGTCTGTTCATAGCTTCACTGTAGTGCACATCTTTAATCGGCAGGGGGCAGTAGTGAGTCATTTAGGATAATATATACTAAAATTATGACTTAACCTATCATTAAATGACTGGTAACACAAACTATTAACATGCAGAAAATGAGTTTTAAAGCTAGTTATAAAATGCAGAGCTTATAAAAGCACTGTAATATTTCCAGAAATTAACAATAATCATTAATCATATTGAACTGTAAAAATGATTAATAGTGCTGTGTTACATGCTGTTATTTGTGATCAGTCCTGATTGAGAGGATTCCTTGGGTGTCCCCTGAGTGTATTGAGGATTCTGCCAACCTGAGCCTGGCTGCAGACAAGTGGAGCTTTGGCACCACACTGTGGGAGATCTGCAGTGGTGGGGAGAAACCTTTAGCAACACTGGACAACTCCAAGGTAAAAGATTAAGACTAAAGACAAAATCCGGCATTTATGTGCAGGTGTAAGTGTGAAATAAGTCCTTGATTAAAGACTTTCTAATTATTTAAGTAAATAATTAAGTTAATTTATTTCTAATTATAATTATATGTGATAATATAACTACTACCTATTTATTGGATGCTGTATATTAACTTTAACTTTGGTCTCACAGAAAACCCTGTTCTATGAGGACCACCACCAGCTGCCTGCACCAAAGTGGACAGAACTAGCTAATTTGATCACCAGCTGCATGGACTATGAGCCCACATTCAGGCCCACATTTCGCGCTGTCATCCGTGACCTCCACAGTCTCTTCACACCAGGTTGGTGTACACCCCTCAGCAGTCAATATGCCCCTAATGGTGTCACAACAGAGAATCTAGGTCACACCAGTGCTGAATCTCAAATATCTTCACGTACAAAACAGATTAAATGGACTTAAATCTCTTCAATATCCACAATTTCTTTTTTGTCTCCAGACTATGAGTTGATCATGGACAGTGACATCTTGCCGAACAGGGCAGTGGGCTCAACCTGGTCGAGTGGGGGCTTTGAGAATCAGGAGCCAGCTCAGTTTGAGGAAAGGCACCTTATATTCTTACAGCAGCTTGGCAAGGTATGAGGATCTTTGCTTTACTCGATCTGTGTTAATAAGTTTAAACTTGCTGTCATCTCCCCAGACTGATGATGATCATATACTACACAAACTGAGATGCTAACATTTTCTGTCTACCTGTTAGCTAATATCTAGCTAGCAATTTGTTAGCCATTCACTAAGTTGCACTTATGGATTAGCAGCTTGCTCCATCATAATAAAATTGCACTCACCAGACACTTGTGGCTTCTGTCCAAGAGTTGTGCAATAAGATTTAATTTTGATGAACTGAAGCTCACACGGACGTGTAACTAAATAAATTACTGCTACTTACAGCGATTTTCCATTTCATTTTACTTTTTTCTCTACTACAATTTAGAGGTAAATATTTTAAGGGTTTACTTAACTATATTTATTGGACATCTTTAAGTATGAGGTATTTTTCAGTTACAGATTCTTTATAAAAAGATTTGGTTTGTATTATTAGGGATTCACCATCTGCCAGTACATCAGACATGTGAAATGAGTTCACAATAAATAAATAAAAGTATTACAGTGTAGTTTGGTGGTACTGCTTGTGTTTGAATACTTTTTTTAGGAAGCGTATTCAATTGAGTGTTGAGTTTGTGTACTTCCCCATCACCTCCACATCTGGTAAAATCTGAATTATAGGTGTGTCTTCTGTTTCAGGGAAACTTTGGCAGTGTGGAGATGTGTCGATATGACCCTCTTCAGGACAACACTGGAGAGGTCGTGGCTGTGAAGAAACTTCAGCACAGCACTGCAGAGCACATACGAGACTTTGAGCGAGAGATTGAGATCCTGAAATCTCTCCAGCATGAAAACATTGTCAAGTACAAAGGTGTTTGCTACAGTGCAGGTACAACAAATTTTTGTAATTAATACATTTATTTTCCTAATGTTTGTGAACTGAAAATCTTCTGCACTTTCACCCAAGTTCAAGATATTCGTGGATCAGACTTGGACATCACATTACTAACGATGCTAAGGTTTCTTATGTTTGTTTGTTTTTTTTTTTTTTTTTTTTCAGGGCGACGAAATCTCCGTCTGGTCATGGAATATCTGCCCTTTGGAAGTCTCCGAGATTACCTCATGAAAAACAAAGAGAGGATTGACCACAAGAAGCTTGTGCACTACGCTTCTCAGATCTCTAAGGTACTGCGCTCTGTCTGTTTTTGTCATACACTTTCGCAGTTGTTCACCACTGGAGCTACTGATGTCAAATAAAAAGCTGTTTTTGTTTCCACCCCCTAGGGTATGGAGTACTTGTCCAGTAAGCGCTATATCCACAGAGACCTGGCAACACGAAATATCCTTGTAGAGAGTGAGCTGAGGGTGAAAATTGGAGATTTTGGCCTCACTAAAGTCCTGCCCCAGGACAAGGAGTACTACATGGTCAAAGAGCCAGGAGAGAGCCCCATATTCTGGTCAGACAAAGCTTTGCTGTCTTTATGGTCTGATAGAATGCACTGAAAAGATATTCGTTTTCAATGATTGTGCACTTTTTTTGATTTGTTTTGTTTTTAATCCTGCATTTTGCAAATTTTTGTTTACTTTCTGATATTGTTTTGAATGTGACTGGCTTAAAGTTCACGTCATTGTTGTCAACTAACAACCCCCTTCCAAGAGACGGAATGGGAACTGTAACCCCGTCTCCACTTGGTTTTTAAAATGTGTGACGGGATCACTAATGGAGAGTGCTAAATGCAAGCGTAAACAGCCACCAAGGTCACAACCGACCGCTCAGCTTTTGTAATTAATTTACATGTCTTTATGCTACGTCTATACGTGTCCCTGTTGCCGAAGAATACATCATTATTATCAGAGATATGATTGATGTGATGCTCTTTGATGGGAGCCTGCCACACTGTGCCAGTCCCCCACCAGTACAATGGCCTTCCCACCTCCCACCCCACTAATTCTGACAACAGGCTACGTGAATCTGGCTAATTGCAGCTTCAGGCATGTTGACAGCCTGACTGTATGTTTTATGATAACATAAGTGACAGGCCATGAAAGTCTGATCCCCTTGAAGATGCATGTATGTGGACGGGTGTGAACACTGACATTTCCTGGCTTTGTGTTTGCAATCTGATCAGTCAAAACACAAACTAAAACACTCACAGTGTGTGTTATTTTGCAGGTATGCTCCTGAGTCACTGACTGAGAGCAAGTTTTCAGTGGCGTCGGATGTCTGGAGCTTTGGAGTGGTGCTTTATGAGCTCTTCACCCACAGCGACAAGAACTGCAGCCCGCCTGCAGTAAGTGATAACAAGGACTGCATGATTGGTCAGGAGCTCATATTGCGATTATTGTGGAAAATATTGTGATTTAAAATTGCAATTTAAAAAAACAGATGGCATCATGAATCTGCTTGCTTGAGTATTAAAGAAAATGCTGATAATTTTCAAGTCATTATTCCTCGATTAACAATTTGTTAATTATTTGTAATTAATTAATTAATTCATCTCTTCGTTACGTTCGTTTGTGTATAACGTATAATACGTTATACACAAACAGAGAATATGTTGCCACGGCCACACACACACACAATTATTCGATTAAATTGTGGGCTTTTGCAGTTCCACGACTTTGTTTTTGAAGATAAATTATAATCTTGCACAGCTACTGATAACACACACACTCACCTATACATACATGCAGGTCATTGGCTGTCAAACCTAATTTAAGCTCACTGCTACCTTAGACCAAGTCTAGAATACAAAGACACTAAAAACTAAGTATTTTCAAGGACGCTGTGTGTGATTAAGACGTGTAAAAACATGTTGAATGTAAAAAATTCCCTCCTAGGACAAACCTGTCAAGGCAGTTTATGTGTTTGTATTTGACATCATATTACAGGGGTTAGCAGTGAACAAACAAACTGCTGACAGTCAGTTTTATTATATCCAAATATAATCTACTACTACTACTACTACTCTTTCGGCTTTTCCCATCAAATCCAGCTACACTTTACCCTTAACAGTGTTTTCTATGGTGTCACTCTGCGCTCGGTGGGATATTTGTTGTGTGCAGCTAAAGCATTATTATTTTTCCAAGTATATATTTTTTAAAATACATTTTTTGTCTTGCCTTACAATATTCTCCTCCTCAGGTGTTTATGTCTATGATGGGAAACGACAAACAGGGACAGTTGATCGTCTATCATCTGATTGAGCTCCTCAAATCTGGCAGCAGGCTGCCTCAACCTCTGGGCTGCCCCACAGAGGTAGGAACATGTGCTACGACAGATGCCTTGCTTTGCAGGAAACTTTTTAACTGTGTAGCTTAAACAGTCAAGTAATTGATCACAGATTTGCTAAGTTGTTTCACAAATCTTCATCAAGATTGGCTCAGAAGTTCAACTCATTAACTCACCCTTCACTTTTAGAAATGTAGCTCTAAATAAACCAAAAGTTGTAAAATATTGCCAGCTGCAGAATTGTTTGACCGCTTCCCACTTACAGGTCCTTGAAGAAAGTGTCCCTCTTTGTGCTCTTTCTCTTAGATACATGAGATCATGGAGGAGTGCTGGGACAATGACCCAAGCTTGCGTCCTCCTTTCAAGGAGCTCGCTCTACGCATTGACCTCTTCAGGGACAGTAAGGAGTTTTAAAATCACCCCAAGTGCCCCGATCTTCTACAGCTGAGACGCTTTTAATATTGTTGCCCTTTTGGGGCAAAAGGCCAAACTGAGGTCCTTCTCCTGCTCAGCACCAGTGTGAGGTGCTGCAGTTTGTTACTGGAAGTGGGGTGGTTTGAAAGCAAACCAGCTCAAAAACTACTGCCGAGGTGCCTTTGAACAAGGCACTCAGCCCCCCATTTTCTCTAGTGGAGCAGCTTTAATGGCCAGCAGAAGAAAGTGGAGGCTTGGATTTGTAAAAAGAGCAAATACATTGGGTCAAACATAAACTTTCAAAAGAAGAACGACTACAGACGGAGTAAAGTACCAGGCCTAAAGCTAGACGTGTGTGTGTGTGTGTGTGTGGGCGGGCTTCTCTTTATAGCCTTCTGTGGACAAATTCAGTTTCAGTACCATTGTTGTGAGGACATTTTGGTGTTGTGAAGACATTTTAGCTGGTCCACACACTTCAAAGGGCTTTTTGAGAGTCTAGACTGGGTTTTATGGTCTGGGTTAGAACTGCATTGCATAATGTCAACGAGTGTCCTCACAGGTATAGAAAGACAAACGTGTGCGTGTGCATTCTTATATGCATGCACAGTTGCTTCTGTGTGTATGTGCAAGTGTGTGTTGTGTCCCTATAAACAGCTAGCAGGGCTAGCTCTCGCTGTCCTCACCTTCCTACCTTCATTTATAACGCTGAGTGTTTTCTGCGTATGTGTATATACCTACAGTACATTTGTGTACATATCTCCAGAAGAATTTTATAATTTTATAAAATGAAAATATAGTAAATACTATATTTGAACTGCCACCAAGATGTCAGTGTAAATGAAGTACATACAAAAGTGATTTAAAAATCCATCCTTGTTTTATGTTTTCATTGTAACATATGGTGTGAAAATTAAAACATTTTACCTCAGTTGTGTTTCTGTTGAGTGAATTTCTGTGGACTAATCTCTTCAGAACTCACCATTTACTCAGTTTTAATTAGGTTGTGTATCAATATGCACCATATTTACATTATTAATGCTGAGCTTTGTCAAAATGTTGGATGAATTTGATTACTTTAGATACAGGGCCACCTAATAAATTGTTACATTACATTTACATTTAATGTGTGTCACCTTTTTCACCACGAAAATCATATCAAGGCACTTGTAAGGTCAATAATAATCAGATTTGAGGAACAAATGTCTAATTACCCCCCTGAGCAGGCCTTAGGCAACGATGGAGATGGAAAAACTTCCTTCATTGAAAGAAGTGTCTAACAGAACCAGACTGGGCGGCCGCCTACATTGACTGGGGCCAGTGGAAAGCAGAGAAGAGCGAACACAAAACAGACAAGTATTTACCTCCCCGTCATGAAAGGCTTTAAAGCTTCAACTTATAAAAGAAGTTCATCATAAAGTAGCTGGTTTAAAGTGAACCTGGCAGCCCCAGATATTGCACCTAGCATTCAACCAGTGATTTCCTTCGTACTTTAAGGTGAAGTATTTGTGCAGGTTAAACTGTGATACATGCAGCACGATGTGCGTGGAAGCCATTTTAACCCTTCTAGGTGCTGACACTGTGTTCTTCTAAAATGTTATGTAACTGCATAATAGAGGCCACTGACTATAAATAA
The DNA here is from genome assembly GCA_033026295.1 of Channa striata. Taxonomy (NCBI): domain Eukaryota; kingdom Metazoa; phylum Chordata; class Actinopteri; order Anabantiformes; family Channidae; genus Channa; species Channa striata. The sequence goes on from CM065178.1 coordinate 20,613,352, forward strand.
AAAGCAAATAGAATTTTTTTAAATTTTAAAAACAATTTATATTTTGACATTTGTCTTATAAAGGAATGTTTTTGACTTATTAAAGTTAACATTTTGAGTTACTAAAGGAGCTTTTTTTCCCCAGTGTTTATTTATGGAGATATTCCATTGCTTAGCAGAATCACAGCCCACAAACAACAATTCTGTGCTAAATAGTCTGAGTAAAGGTCAGCCTGCAAATGATTTGTTTGTTCATTCTTTCTTGTGAGAAGTATTTGTGAGTAATGTAAGCATTTACAGACTTTAATCTATAGCTAGAATACACATGGTGATAAAGTTATGTATAAACATAAAGAACCGCAATTGTGGCATGTGCAAAAGTTGGGGCATCCCACTTAGCAGCTAATGGTCTTTCTATTCTTGACCCAGGAATTTTGACCCACTCTGTCTGCAGATCACTATCAGACATTCTCAGATATTTTTAGGCTTTGTTGCAAACACAGCATGTTGAAGATCTTGGCAGCACTAAATGGTAAAGTAAGAGGACTATGAGGTCTGTTCTGTAACAGCATGACACACTATTTGCATATTCAGAATTTCTTTTTCTTCATGCATTGCTTTGGAGACTCAGCAGTGTGACTTTCTGGCTCTTCCATTAGTTAAACCTTCCTGCTCGTCCTTTGCAGCCACTCTTGCTTTGCCTTTCTGCAAAGCAGGTTTTCTCTTCCCGTTTTTATATTTTAATTAAATTTTAATTTATAAAAACATAAACCGTAAAATTAACAGCATTAACAGCTGTCAACATCGTTTGCTGCAGTGATCATTTCAAACAGGTTTTTCTAACATTAATTGCAGACGCCGCGCAAAATTCAGTTCCGACATTTTATTTTGAAATCCGGATGTTACGTGTGCATTGGATATTAGTGGCATCCGAGCCGAGGGGGTTTGATCGCTCAATATGATTCTCTAAAACGGGGATGGGAGCTCACACGGTCGTCAACTAGTCGCACTGAGGCTTGTGCGGATGTTCGGTGAATGAGAAGAAAAGAAAGGGAAGATCTCGCAAACGTCCATGCTAACGTTAGCTTGGCGTTTACCGTAAAGCCGCGAATAAGTGCGCACTGCGACTTTTAACACCGGCCGCACCGAGATACAAAAGGAAGAAAGTCTGCGGCGCGCGCACATGACGCGGACAGCAGGAGCAGAACTAGCGGTGAGCGGTGAGTCTGCAATTGAATCAGCTGTTCTTTATTTTTTTATTACCAGCCTAGTTCATATACGTTAATGATCAATGATAATTTAAGAAAACAGCCGCGTGACTAAAAAGTAAATCAGTCTTTTTTCTTATACACACCGTCTATTTTCATTAGACAAGGTCACACACTGGATTCGTTTTTTTTTTCCTGGAATCCAGAACCTTTTTCTTTATTTCTTTCTTTATTTTAGTCTTCTTATTTAGCGGTTTAGGCTCCAGCACTTTCCCACCGCGTCTCTGTCATCAGGCCCGTAACTGAAAACACCTGAGCTTCAATTAAGCGCCTCACGTTTGAGTAAAACGATCCTGGTTCGTGTCTCACATTATTAATGCGTCTGCAAAATGACTACATGGAAAATGTATCGCAGTGCACAATTTTAAATGCAAGTTTGTTTTTTATTTTTCTGAAGCTCTTTAAGTGGGTTAATGTGGAGGATTTGTGTTACGTTGGGTGTTAATGTTCCTCAGAAAGCTGCTGTGTCAGAATATTAGTGTGTTAGATTTGACTGCAGTAGTTTAATTTTTCTCCTTCACATAAGTAGAAGCTCTGCTCAGTCTTTGTCTGGGTTACGGTTAGATGTGTACGAGTATCAAGCAGCAGAAAATACATGTACAATACTGAAAAACGTGTTTATTCACTTTCTGACTAATCTTACAGTTGCTGCTCGGTGCATCTGTGTTTTTTTTTTTTTTTTGCATGCTCCTGTCCACTTCCTGTCCTCGAGGTTTATCGGTTTGTTGCTTAACAACCTTGTGGCACAGACCGGGCCACAGAGGATGGCGTCCAGAAGGCCAGCACCTCCTGACGGGGGGTACGGCTGGGTGGTGGTGACGTCGGCCTTTTTCATCATGGGCCTTACTGCTGCCGTCCTCAAAAACTTTGGCCTCTTCTTCCTGGACATCCAGAGTCACTTCGGAGTCCTGACCAGCACCACCTCCTGGGTCACCTCCACCACCATCGCCACGTTTCACCTTGGAGGTAAATAGCTGTTTTTCAGCGTGAAGTTGCAGGTTGTTATTAGTTCGACAGGTTTTTATAATGTTTTTATTTTCCTCTCAGCTCCAGCAGCCAGTGCGCTCACCCTACTCTTCTCTCAGAGAGCGGTCATCATAGTCGGAGGCCTGCTCAGCGCCTCTGGGATGTTGCTGGCATCTCTGGACCTCAGTCTGCCCTGCCTCTACCTCACCATGGGCATCCTGCAAGGTAGCACACGGAGGACACGATAGGATGCATTTTTTTACACTTGGTCAGTTTTGATCATGACTTTATGAAAGGTCATGAGCTCTTTTTTTTTTATGAGAACTTTTTTCACATTTTAGTGACGTAGAACTGTCTGAGAGGATTAGAATCCTGAAAAGGAGGCACTCTTTAACTTGAGGGAGTTTTAATCCTTTCACTTAGAATTATTGACATTTTTAGGTCTACTTGTGTGTAACTTCTAGTGGTTGATGTTTGCTTTCCAAGAACAGAGCCACAAATTAAAATAAAATATTGCAAAACTGTCATTTATTTTATAGATTTTTTCATTTTCACCTAATTATTGTACAATAAATAAGATCCCATTCTTTGAAATAATTTGCTGGTTAAAGGTGTTTTTTTTTTTTTTTTTTTTCAGGAATAGGCATTTCCTTCTCGTGGATTCCTGCCAACAGCATGGTGAGCCACTACTTTGCACAGTGGCGTCCCATTGCTTACGCTATCGCCAGCTCAGGGGAATGTGTCTTTGCCATCGTGTTTAGCCCCTTCTTCCAGTGGCTGATAGAGATGTACGGCTGGCAGGGAGCGTTGCTCATCATCGGAGGCCTTCAGCTCAACCTGTGTGTCTGCGGCGTTCTGATGAGGCCTCTGGAAACAACCCAGAGTCCAACTGAAAAAACCGAAGAGGACGTAGAAGCGGACGCTGCTGTGGCTCCGCCAAGGAGGAAAACCGTGATCTTCCAGTGTTCCCTGCTGAGAAAACCTGAACTTTTACTCTACATCCTGTTTGCTGTCTTTGCTGCTGCCGGGTTTTTCATCCCGCCTGTCTTTTTAGTGCCCTTTGCCAACAGTCTGGGGATGGATAATTACTGGCCTGCCTCGATCCTTTCCGTCCTGGCGTTGGCCGACCTGGCCGGAAGGCTGATTTGTGGGTGGATAGCAAACATGAGGCTGCTGAGGAACCTGCAGCTGCTCACCATGGTGGTCACCCTGCTCGGGGTGGTTCTCCTGCTGCTGCCCATCAGCCACAACTACTGGGCCATCCTGGTCTTCTCCTCGCTCTACGGCTTCCTGTTCGGCTGCGTGGTGGCCATACATGTCACCTCCATCGTAGACATCGTCACTCTGGAAGGATTTGACAGCGGACTGGGGCTCTTTATGATGTTCAGGAGCATCGGTGGCTTCACGGGTCTACCTGCTGCAGGTGAGCATTCTGACAGTTGCTATACAGCCAGAAGAACAATTGCAGGGCGTCACTTGGAAAATGATTTGGATTGGTATCTTAATTTTGGTACTGATAGGAAATTTTTATTTAATTGATATTTCTTATGCCTGGAGAATGAAGTGTTACTGAAAACATGAATCTGACTTTGTGTTTAATGACAGACATCTGTACTTTTGAGTAGTGAAAAAGACACATTTGAGCTTGTACTCGACAGTAGCTGGGGTTGTAGCCTGACGCACAGAGCAAAGATTCACACAGGCAGGTCCTGCTGACCTGAAGAAGCCGAACTAATTTGTCCCTAAACCCAAACATTCTTGACAGCACATACCTGTCGAGTGCAGCCCCCTGCTCTTTTAGCTCCAGGTGCAGTTAGAGAAGTAGACATTAATTTTCATTGACTGCGACTGAACATTGTCAAAATATGTTAAGAATGTCAACCAACGCTCATGTTTGCGTGTCGTTAACAATTCCCATCAAAAGAATAAGAAGTTTAGTTTCTCACTGAATGTTTTTGTCAGTTGTGGAAATATTCAAGTCTGACCAAAAGTGTGGGAGCCTTGACCGAACCACACTAACGACTGGACAATAGAACTCTGGTCCTCAGAAGATGAACTGCTGTCACCTTGGATACTTTGACTGTTTAATCTTAAAGTTACATATTTAATTTGTCCAATACTTTGATTAATGGTCAAACTCCCAGCATTGTCATTAGCCTCAGCTGTACTTTGTAGTTAGCTGTATTTGGCAAATATTCACATGCTAATATAGTAAACTATGGAGCGAATGGAACAAAATATGCTGTATCTGCTAAATATGGATGGATTATTAAAGGCCACAGGCCTAAGGAGCCCTGGGCTGGAGCCTCTGTATGAAATGAGGGTTGCTGTTTCTGAGTTTGACATTCATAGTGCTCGGGTAAAAATGTGCAAAATTGACCAGAAATATGGACACACAGTGATTTTCAAAGAGCTAAAGAAAAGCACAAACATTTTTATATCTTAAAGAAACAAAACACAACCAAAATAGGCACAATATGATCCCAGTGAGACACAATGACAAAACATGGTCACTCATTGATCTGCTCATGTTACACTCGGCTCAAAGCTCAGTTGTCACGTTCTCAGTTACTAACATTGACTTTGCTGCTGTTGTTGTTCATATTTTGGATATTTAAGTCTGTAAATCCTTTTTCATAACTGGCAAAATGATCAGAATCTGCTAATCTTCTTGCACCTCATGAAACAGAAACACTTCTTCTGATAGCACTTTGCTTTGACGTTTTCACCTTGGCTTAGATGTTGCTTGCCTTGTACCTCACTTGTAAGTCGCTTTGGATAAAAGCGTCTGTTAAATTTAAATGTACATTATCGATCAGCCTTGACAGACGCGTGTGCTCTGGGTCTTTGTTTCAGGCTGGCTGGTGGACGAGACAAAGGACTACAGCTCTGCCTTCTACCTCTCAGGCTTGTGCCTCATTTTCTCAGCAGTTTTTATCGTCCTGGTCGACTGGCTCATTCAGAGGAAGAAAGCCAACGAGGCTGATGTTTATCAGGTGATCGGCCAACAAGAGGACTGGGAAACTGGATAAGTCAAGTGAGAGACACTGTCAAATAACGCATCACACCTGAATGAGCATGACTTGTCAGAAAGACTCGGGTTTGACTGTGCAGCTTAATGACCTGTGTCACACTGTTGTGTGCGTGTGTTAAAATCACCTTTGAGGTGTTTCTAAACTTGTTTTAATTGGCAGTTAGATGAGTTGCTTTACCAAATAAAATTAGGTTTTTAGTCAGTCATGTAAAATGTAGCTCCATGTAAACCCCAGTTTTTTCCCGTCAGTATTTTCTTAAATGACTCTTGCTTATATGTTAAGCTCTGCAAACAGAACCTAAATCCAATCCCACCCAGACTGTGGATCCATCAGGGCCCACATAATCCTTGAGGAATAGATGCATTAAAAAACACGCACAGGGAAGTACATCCTGCCCAGATTTTAGAGCCTGCAATTAGAATATTTTTCAGTAATGTTCTTGGTTACATTGAATTTAATTTCTTGTTGTAAGCTACTCACTACCTACAGAAACTTAACTGCCTTTAATCCAGAGAACCACAGCTTCCCTGTGTAAAGCACAAACTGAGCTGACAGTGTTTAAAGAATAAGTCAGACAATAGTATGTACTGTATGTCAACTATCCCATGGGAAGACTAAAAGCTAAATGTTACAAGGGACTTATCATCTGCCCACTTAGAATTTCTTATTCAGTAAGAAACTAAGTGGTCAAAGATGGAAGCACTTTGAAGAGGCTCATTAAAATAGGTGCACTGTAGTTTTTCATTCAAGACTAATGGTTTATTAGGGACCAATTTCAGCAATGATTATGGAGCCATGTCACAGTAGATCTGTCTAGTGATACCTGTCAAGATTGTTTTTGGTCTGTTCATGGGATTTATTGAAACTAGAAACATCTAGAACATAATAGTTTTGCTACAGGTAAACACTGAGAGAATCATTTGGGTGTTTTTGTCCTCTGAATAGTTGTCATTTTCTTGTTGCCAGCTGTACATGTGGTTTTTTAGCTTCTCCTGATGCAAAAACAGGACATTTCTGAATAAGTCTTAGTGTAAAGACAAAGTAGAACTATTGTTTCATTATTTTCAGCTGTGTGTGACTCAGGATCAGTCAAATCTGTCTTTTATATGCAAATAACACCAAAGTTTTACCCAACAACACTTTTTCTTCATGAGTGAACAATAACTTTAGGTCCATGTAACTTTTTTTACTGAAGTACTGTAATATCAATTCTCACATGCACAACTGCCCATCGCACCTTTTTCATACTTGAAAAAAAACATTTAAAGCCAATTCAAGGAAAGTTACTTCTGCACCTTTAACTTATGTAATGTTGTCTTGTAAATTTTATATCTGGAGAAAGTATTTTATTATTTGAAGCGTTTAAAAATGCAACACTTTAAATAAATCACTGCACTGACAAATTTTAAGCATGACTTGGGTCTGAATTTTCCAGTTCATAGTTTTTAGCTTTTGAACATTTTAAAGTTAATGTAGATCCCAAACAATTTGAGAATCTTTGTCTCTAGTATGTGCTGTTGAGATTGCTCAGGAGTTTTTCACATGGCTAAATACTTGGAGTTAAGATGATTAGTTTATCAGAATAAATGAATTGGCATGACTTGTATGCGAAAATGGGAATTTGTTTAACATCCTTGAGTTATGGACTTTTAGTCAATTTAAATGTAATCTAAATACATTTACTTAGTACACTTGAGTATGTCAGTTTTACTTTTTCCAAGTTCATAACTCATAACTAAACCTGAATGATTAACTTTGCTTAACCACCAGACAATGTAAAATGATTAAAATCTGATTATTCCACAAAGATATTTGCTCTATATTTTGCCAGATTTTAAATCTTTAAAAGTGGAATAAATCTGGAAAAATGCCATTTTTTTAAATATATTTTGTAAACTGCTTCATTTTCTTAGTACAGTACTTGTTCTTTATGTAAATTAAGGGACTCCAGCTTGAGGCAATTATTTGCACTTTTACTTGAATATAAAATTTGTGTAGATAAACTTACGTTCTTCAGCTCAAGCCGTTAGAAACTTTTTCAAAACATTTAGTCTGTATAACGTTTTACAGTTGTGCCTCCTGCTTTCACACACAGGACATAAAGTGTATATATATATACACAGTTAAAGCCAAAATGTTTAATACAGATTCTTCTACAGACAAAACAGTTTCCATTAGAAAAAAATACAATTAATACTGAATTATTTCTCAATGGTCACAACATACATTAAAACACAACAGTTGCATAACAGAAGCTAACTCCTATGTTATCAGGTATATTTGGAAAAGGAAAGTCAAGGCAGCTATTTTACACAAGAACAGAGGCACCAAGTGCATTTTTAGATACTGGTAGTTGAAATTAACTGTACTCAGTTCAAAGTACAGCAATTCAGGTGTTATGGAGCAGCCTCTGAAAGGGTGCATTCACTTTGCAGACTCGGAAAAGCAAAAGTTGCACCTATAGTCCATTAGAGTTCAAGTAGAGGAAAAACCCCCAGAACCCAAAGAAGAGTGTGCGATCAGACAAATCCCAGTCCCACTGTCCACCTCACAGGAAAACCCCTGGTAACAAGTCGGCAAGGGCTCAGGGCTGTTCCATGTGAAATCAGCAAGTGTTTTTGACAGTGCTGACATGATCAAGCCTGAAAAAGCCATTACTGAGAGAGAAGAGAATTGCTTCTGCCCCACTTAATGTGATTTCACAAGTAGCATTTTTGAGCCCTTTCACCCTCATGCTTTAATAGTGAGCAAACAGGTGTCAAAAGTCTGAGGCTTCAGAGCTGGGGCTGGACATTAGGACTGGACCCAGAGAGCACCTACGAAGAGGCTCTCTTCTCCTCGTATCGAGACTCATAGACCTCCATGGGTGGACAGGTGCACATGAGGTGCTGGTCACCGTAGATGTCGTCAATCCTGGAGATGCTTGGCCAGAATTTGGTCTCAGGTCTTATAAAGGGCTGGGACAAAATACTAGTCTTAATGCAGGATTAGTCAAACTCCTCACTAAATGGCTCTAACATTTAAACAGGCTATAGGTCTTGTTTTGATTTGGGCCCAAACTGTAAAATATTTTAAATCGATATACTGCCATGCAACAGTCAGGGAGATGTAGAATGTCCCTCTTTGCTTATTAGAATATTTTGTTATATCAGCCCACTAAAACAAAGCCTTCTTCCTGCATTTAACTAGTGTAAGAAAACTTAGTTTATTTACTTTCCCATCGGACTAACATTGCTGCCTTGGACAAAGTTTATTTACCTTAAGTATTTATATTTGGTATGAAGATTGGTAAAAATAAGTTTCATTTAGAATTTAACTCTGTCTAGGGCAACATTTGTTTCCTCAGTGGTTTGGAATGTAGAAACGCCACCCAGTGGAGCAGTCTGGCTGCTGTTTTTGGAGAACTGTTGGCACGTGGCACAGACAACTGCAAGGCCACAAAATGGCTTTTGTTTAGCCTGTCTTTGCAGAATGTGGTGGTGAGTTCTATATAAATGGATCATTTTTTATATAAATTTCCATAAAAAACTGAAAATGTCAGATAGGTAAAAGTTCAATTTTAATTAAATAGATAATCTAGTCTGTTAGAGTAACTTTAGGACACTCAGGGGGCATTAAGAAGATTGTATTTCTTAACTAAAGGCACCTTTTGCACTAGACAAGTTCAGCTGTGTGTATTGAAATCAGATGAGAACTCACCAGTGGGAAAGCAGCCAATTCTCTGGAGTACGGTCTGTCCCAGTTGGAGGAGGTGATGCAGGCTAAAGAGTGAGGGGCCATCTGCAAACAGAAGTGAACTTGTGAGGACCTCAGAGGGTAAATGTCACAGCTTTATGTCAAAGTATAACATCTGTTTTATCCTAAAGGATACACATTAGGTCAGTGGATACCTTGAGAGGGTTGATGCGGGAGTCCATCCTTCCCTCTTCAATGTCTGCGATCTCCTGTCTAATGCCAAGCAAGGAGTCGCAGAATCGGTCCATCTCAGCCTTGTCCTCGGACTCTGTTGGTTCGATCATGAGGGTGCCAGACACAGGCCAAGACATGGTGGGTGCATGGAAACCTGGGCATTAACAGAAAAGATATTCACAAGTCAAAAGACTTCAGTGTGTTAGAAATATTTAGAAGTCAAATTTTATTGCTCAGTTTGACCCTGTGTAGTCAATGTTGAGAACAAGACAACCTTTTGTGTTAAGGGGCAAAAATCAGTTCTGTTCCTATTTAAATTCACTTGGGCAAACACACTGTTACAAACATTTGTATGGAGCCTGTACATGTACCTAATCTGCTCACTGGGTGTACTCACCATAGTCCTGCAGCCTCTTGGCCACATCAACAGCCTCGATATTGGCGGTTTTCTTGAATGGCCTCACATCCAGAATGAACTCATGAGCTACAAAACCTGTTTACACCAACACAAGAACAGGTAAGAATTTTACTGTTGACTAGAGTTAACTTGTTGTGTAGATGGTAAAAGGATCCGTACAGAGAAACCACAGCTTTACCTTTCCTGCCTCTGTACAGGATCTTGTAGTGACCTTCCAGCCTCTTGGCCATGTAGTTGGCGTTGAGAATGGCAACCTCTGTGGCGTGCAGCAGTCCCTTGGATCCCATCATCTGAAGACAAAACACAGGTGTTGTCACTACTCAAATGAAAAACTAAATTATCAAAACTGCCACTTGATGTTAACATAAATTTATCATTCCCTCCAGGAATTCATGATGTTGCCATCATAATTCATTCAACTAATTCCCTGTGAGTTCTGTGCAACCTTGAAGTTTAAACACCATAAATGTTGCATGCTGAAATCAGGAATTTTAGACTTTAAAAGATGCATGAGTTAATACATTTGCTAAAATAACTTATTTTAAATTTAGAAAAACATGCAAATGTACTAAAGCATAAGTAACATTTTAATACCAGCAACTGGATTTTACAGTTTTCCTGTTTATCTGTTGTTTAAACTGCACATGTCCTGACATCTTTCCCCAGGAAGTTTACGTAAGTAACATGAATTTCACACAATGGGCAGGTGACAACTTGTGAAGATGATTTGTGTGAATCATAAGATTGATAAGCTGTTAATTTTCTAAGCAGATGTAACTTCTGTGTTTTCACACACCCAAGATAAATCATTTCAAGTCCTTTTCTAGCCATCGCCTTCTTTTTCTTTAGAACTTTACTGAAGTATAACAAGTATGTGTTCCTAAAAACAAACTTCCCTTTTGATCTGTGCTCACCTTGATATAAGCCCAGGAGATGGGCAGGATGGCACTGGAGCCCCAGGGGGCAGCGCTGATGGTGCCCAGTGAGCTGCTGCTGTTGACTGACTGCATGGGAACAACCGGGTGACTTGGGAGGAAGGGGGCAAGGTGGGCCTTCCTGATGAAGAGTAGGAGTATTATCAGAAGGTCTAAAGAGTCAAAAATAGCTCTGTGCTGTGGATCAGATTTGTTCCATTATCCTACACCAACACAGCATGTTTTTAAATGTTTTGGTTGTTTTGCTTGGACTCAAATTACAGCCACATTTTTGCTGATTTTTCACCTGCACATGAACAATGTAATGTATTTTTGAATAGTTAACATTGTGTCTCACACTCCAATAGGGCCCATGCCAGGTCCTCCTCCACCATGAGGGATGCAGAATGTCTTGTGCAGGTTGAGATGGGACACGTCAGAGCCATAGTCTCCAGGGCGACACAGACCCACCTGGAAACAAAAAAGGAAAATCAACTCTCTGCTGCCAAAACAAAATTTACTTACCAATGTTTTTTTTTTTTACTTCATTACTGATCTTTGAATAAATAATGCTGATATCATTACCAAAATATGTCAGTATGGGTGGTGATTTCACTCTACTTTAAATTTGCAAATGTAAAGATCTCCAAACCCTTTATGTTGTTCACTGTTACTAATTCAAGAACTTGATACAAAACATAATTATAACCATTACATGAACTCTAAATTAGGACAGTATATCTGAAAAAACGTGACTCAAGATTAGTTGTAACTTCACATTAATATGCAAGTGTCAGTGTTTAAAATTTGAGGTTTGGTCTTTCCTTGTTGCCACTGACCCCTGCTTTACCAACTTGGCTACAGATGCCAAATCCCAATTAAACTTTTGTACACCAAAGCAATTCACACACAGATGCAAAAACTGAGACTAATCTTCCTGAAAATAATTTCTAAATATCAATTTCTCAGGTTTTTCCATGATGTGCCCAGTAGTTCAGAAGTCATGTGACTGGCTTCACTGACTGTGAGAAGGGGCAGGGTCTATTGGTCTGGCAGCAATTGGTGCAGCTACTACTGGCCTAGAAAATATTAGAGGCCAAAGGTTGTATATTTATAACATCTATAAACCTTTATGCTGTTAGCTTCCCGTTTTTACAAGTAATAATTTGCTTCACAGAATTACAATTGTGGATCACATCACTCGTGTTGCACAGCTTTTCCTTCTCTTACCTGTGCGTTCATGTTGGCCCCATCCAAGTAAACCTGGCCACCATTCACATGAATAAGATCACAAACGTCTCTGATATGTTCCTCAAACACCCCAAAGGTGGAGGGGTAGGTGATCATCATGGCTGCCAGACTCGCCTTGTGTTTATCCACCTGTGAGAGAAGTCAGGAAAAATAATCAGTGAAAACTAGATATAAAAATGCAACTTGGCAACTGCTGGGTTAAAGGTGGTGGGCATAAAACACATCCAGCTGGTTCAAACAGGCCTAAGACATGTCACTCTTCCGTCCTCCTTGATACCTGGTAGGAAATTGGACCTGGACGTTTGTTCATATGTATTTTTAAAATCAGTTCAGTGCCTTTTCAATCTGAGGTTGTGAATTGTATTGGATTTTATGTCATACTAATTTTCATCACATGACTATCAAACCTATTTGGAACTGAACAATAGTTGCACACTAAGAATTTGTTCAATTCGCAATGTTCCAATAACATGAAGAAAAGAGAACAGAGCCTGCTAATGTTTACGGTGAAATCCAGGGAGATTCTGAACACTCCTGCTAAAGACTTCACAACCAAATCTGTGGACTTTGTAGGACATTTGTTTCAAATTCTACAGTCCTATTTTTAAATAGATATAATGTATCATTACACATTTAAATTTAAATGTGCAGCAAGTTACTTTGTTTTAATGACATATCCATTCCAAAACCTTAAAGACTGTGCAGAGTGCTATAGAAAAACTGGTTTTGGAGCAAGGCTCGCCCCTCTAACCAATCAGAACTTCAGCAATAAGTTTTGCAGCTTTCTATTTATAATACACTAATAATGTCTCATTTTGAGTGGATTAATTTCAAAGTCTCATTTTAATTGCAGTTACATAACGAAACTATATTGTAGAATCTGGAACATCCAGACAAGCTATAAAAACCACAGAGCCTGTAAACAGCTTTTCAAACGACACTTTGTAAATTTACAACAGACTTAAAACGCGATTTTCAGTGTTAAGCCCAACCTGAGATAACCCTGATGATGACGACATCACCGCTATCACTGTGCTACTGATAACATCACAGTTTAGCTCTTACCAGAGCTTTAAGGTGTGCCAGGTCGATGTTGCCATCTTTGTCCACCTCCACCACCTGAACCTTCATGCCAGCCATCTGAGCACTCGCGGGGTTGGTGCCATGGGCTGATTTAGGGATCAGACAAACCTGGAACAAAATCCAAAATATGCAACAACATCGAGTGAAACCAAACACCTGGAGAAAAATACATGATGCCCAGTGTGAATGTGTAGTATGATCACAAAGATTATTCTTTCATTCAGTGTATGTGAAAAGTGCAGTTTAACATTTCAATATCCAAAACCAGCAGAACAAAACTGCCTCCTATAATAAAACAGGATGCTGACATTAAAAATATTATTACCAACACTTTAGTTTTTATACTAATAAAAATGTGTTTATACAAAAAGTGCAGGGCTGTCAAAGTGTGTTGTCCGTGTGGGTAAATCCTGTAACACTGAATTTGATCTGGCCGACTCCACTGGTACTAATAAGTAACCTGCCTGCCTGACACTAATTGATTTTATCCCTTATTAGGAGGACACAAGGGCACTTGGATCCGACAGTTGGGTAACACTGACAAAACACTGCCGAGCATGACACACCAGTGACTTGCAGCTCTCAAAGTCTTAAAACCTCCAAATATGGAATCTTAAAAAAAGCAGGTGGCCTATCGTGGCATCAGAGCATTTTCAGCCCCTTTGTTTGTACAAACACCCGTCAGTTTGGACCTTGACTGTTTCAAGAGATCAGGCCACTATCTAAGATGTACTTGTGAGAGGGGAAAAAAAAAAAAATTACAGTACATGGAAAAAAAAAAAAAAAAAAAAAAAAAAACTTGAGTCAGCTGGTCTTTAATCTGTAGAGGTGTCTTATCTCAGATTAGAAATCTATGGCACAGCTTAACCTGCTGCCAAGGTGCAGGGAGAAGGGAAACAATCAAAAGAGGTCAAAACTTCTGCAACACTTGAATATTTTGGCTTGTTTTATCTTGGGGTCTATCATGTGCATGTTGCTGATTCTTAAGACAGATTGGTGACCTGTCCAGGGTGAATCCCACCTTTGCACTATGACAGCTGGGATAGGCTGCAGCCCCCCCCTGAACCTACACAGGATAAGTGGTCACAGATAATGTAAGGGTAGATGTTACACCGTACTTTGTTTTACCCCAACCCGATGAACATTAAAGTTAGTTATTCTTAATAATGCCAGTTGACCCCTTCAGGGCATTGTCTATTTTTCCCCTTGTCCTATTGCCAATTAGCATGTCTGGATATTTAAAAAACTTCAACCAGGAAGTCTGAGACATGTCAATTTATTATGATGTCAAAGTGCTCTGTTTGACATCAGACAGGGAACAATGAACCTGCCTTAGGGGTTAAATGGTCATATATTACTTACGTACAAATGCCCTTTATTAACCTCCAGAAACCTGAAGAAATGACTTGTGATAAATCATTATCATCTTACACAACAGCCTAGTGTTCTCATTATTACTGTGCTCATAATAATAGAGCACAAGTCTAAGGAAAGCAATAACATGACTGCATATTAATCCTATGAAGAACCAGTAAAGCTCTTAAATTTTTATACTGAATTAGGATGCACCTGAGGAATCATATTTGAATTTCTCTTGAGTGTCAGAAGCTTAAATGCTTTGGCTTATTTAATCCTTTCAATGGAAAAGGAAAAATACCACATTTTGGACGGTAGTTTCTTCACTTTAAAAAGGGCATTGAACACTTGTCTCACATACTGCTGATAATCTGGGGCTTTATTCAATCATAAAACTTGTGTTGCAAAATCAGATAAAGTTTTATTAAATCCTATTAATTTTTTTTCTTTCTACAGCAGCACACTTACACTTCTCGAGCTCTCCCCCTTTGAGTTCAGGTAGGCTTTTATAGCAGCCAGGCCAGCATATTCTCCCTGAGCACCACTGAAAAAAATAAGACACACACCATGGTCATATACACACACACACACACAGACAGAGGGAGAGTACATCCTAACCTCAGCACAGGTCAAAGACCAGTCTACAGACGTTACCAAAAGGGGAGAAACAGATGGGATGAATTCCCAGCTGCATGATACCTGTAGTCCAGTGTGGCCTGGTGAGCAGTTCATAAACCTGCAGCTGCTGATAAGTGGCAATAGTCGGCAGAGGTGACTGAACACATAATCAGCTGAATCCAGACACATGAAGCTTCATTCCCAAAATTTAACTACTGAATACTGACTGAAGGCTGAAATCAATAAGGCCTGAACCTGACCGTCTGGCCTAGTGATGTCAGCATATGACTAACTAAGAATGACATTGGCAGCAAACAGTGATTTTTGAAGTTGATCTTAATACAATACTTAGGAATGTTGTGTTCATTATCAGCCTGTTCCATGTATGAAATGGTGGAGGAAACCATGCAAAATTTACTCCCAAGTTCAGCAAAAATTTTAACAGTCCCGCTAATCTAAATCAAGCTGATGTCTTTAAAAGTTACAGTTTATCAAAAACAAGTTTCCCTCTTTTTTTTCCCTTTCCTTCGTTCTTTGCAAGCTGAAGGATAGAATTATGTTCTATCAGTTCTGTCTAGGTCTTTACTTAACAAGTTGTAGACTTGGAAGTGAATTTGTACTCTGTAAATCGTGCTTCAGCTGCCAATCAGCAGTTTAGGGTTCAGTAAAACTCACTGCAGCTCTGCTTTTGGGTTGTATTTGTGTGTGTGTGTGTGTGTGTGACTTCACTTGAAAGTCACTTAAGAGTCCAAATGTCCTACAGCATAGTTGTGTTCCAGATCAAAATTGATACAACACTTGTTCAGAACAAGTGTTGTAAGAACTGGACAAGTGGCATGAAAACAGATTCATAAATTTGTAGCAACACATTATGACAAGGGGCAGCATTAAAGTATATTATACAGTGTGCTGCAGCATAGTAGGGTCTCACCTATTTGGCTGGAAGGAGATCTTGTCGTAGCCTGTCACCTCGCAGAGATCCTTCTCCAGCTGCCTGAAAAGTTTCTGATAGCCCTCAGCTTGATCCAGAGGCACGAAGGGGTGGATGTTGGCAAACTCCCTCCAGGTGATGGGCTATAGGAGGAAGACGCCAGTGTAATGGACAGATGACAACTTCTAAAACTACTTGAGTTAGTTAAGGGGATCTCTAGTTTGACTACTAATTTACTCACCATGAGTTCAGAGGAACTGTTCAGCTTCATGGTGCAGGACCCCTGAGGAAAACAACATTTAACGGTCTTGAATATGCATGACCTTAATTCCAGCTCTTCCAGCACATGTGAATATCGGGTAGAACTAACCAGCGGTATCATGCTGTGCACCAGGGAGATATCCTTGTTCTCCAGACGCTTCATATATCGAACAATGTTGGTTTCGGAGTGATAACTGGAGACAGATGAATCAGAAAGGGAGAAGTAGGCTCAGCTGAGGACATAATCTGACATGCCAGTAAACTCAAGCTAAATTTACACAACAAAGAGCCTTAGCAAAAGTCTGACTAAGCATTTTATCACCAAAGGACAATACTGGGCAAACATTTTAAGCACTTTAGATGTTCAATGTGCAAGTGTTGCTGTGAGAAATGGGGCCATTTTAAAAACAAAAGGTTGTCTCAACAACAATCAAGTCAGTATACGATTATTTATTGCATTTTCTATGACATTTATAGCAATGCTTGCATGTTTTACAGATTAAAACAGCATGCTTATTTTTCTAAAGGGCACATAACTATAGAAACCCAAATGTTTTTGGACAATTACGGTTATATACCGATCTCCTTACAGAACGATTGTAGATAACACACCAGAGTATTTAAAAATTTTGGCATACCTATACAAAATCAATTTACTGTAACATCAGTAGCAGTTAGAGCAGGGCTGATATAAAACATTTAGTAAAGCTCTGAAACACATTTAATGCATTAATGTAATGCAGGTTTTAAGGAAGTAATAAATCGCTTGATATCTCTAGCGTGTCTAACAAATGCAGCTGTGGCCAACACTAGACTATCAATAAAACCTTAATCCTGATATTTCTAGTTGAATGTCTCATAAAGACATAAAAATGTCATTATGTTTGTCTGTTTGTTATCATAGCAATGATAGCATGTTGTACATGTGCTACACTGTTCTGAAGACAAACCTGTTAAAGACCTGGTGTGTGAGGTATTTGCTTGTCCTCTTGTAAGGACTTCCCATGATCCCCTTCACCCGTTCGCCCATCTTCTCAGCAATCAGCTCCTGAAACATTAAAGGGAAATTGGAAGGGGAATTTGGCTTTAAAGTAATTTCTGTAAATAGTCAATCTGATGCCCCAGAGCAAAGATAAAACTAATGATTAAATGTAGATGGTTATAACTGAACATACTGCTGAAGATTCACAGCCAAAGACCCAGAGCAAGTCGTCCAAGTCCCTTTCAGTCACTGTTTCATCCAGAGAGACACCCAACTGTTGACAGAGAAATTAAATAAGACTTTAAATATTTTCTATGCGCATGTGTAAATCTGTTACATCTTTTCTCCAACACAACACAGTTACCAAATGTGATTAACTAGATAAACCACATTATTTATCTAGTCACTATGTTTTAGTTGAGCTGTTGGCAGAGATTTGGTGAAAAGCTTCCTCTTTTTTTTCATTCAGTCTGCTCCATGTTCTCCTGCAGCCTAAAACATTTCGCAAATATTTAATGACAGGGTTGTTGATTAGATTCAGTAAATGGCAAAACATGTTCAGAATGTTTCACAGACAGTTGGGAAATAAATCAGTTTATCTGCTTAACGTCAATTAAATTTATCTGGACAGAGTTTCCATCAGTAAAAGCAAGATTGAAATCTAATTTGTAGATGTTCTTTAACATTTATCTTAATAATCCATCTATAATTTATATTACAACTATTTACTAAAGTATAAATTGTTTTAGGATTCCATAGAAAACCAACATGTAAAATTTGATTATGAAAATTGTTTATGAAGATGTTCTGTGGTATCAAATGCATCATCATGTTGTACTTTGTATTTGATGTTGTTGAATTCACCTGCTACAACACCAACAAAACACCACTTGTTAGTGGCACCTAACATTTTCCAGCCTAATAATTTTTAAAATGTATCACGTCAAAATACAATTTTGTATTCTTTCTTCTTGGAAGTACTGAGGCAGTAAGTTAATTCTCACCACTCCCTCAGAGTAGACTCGCAGGTTTATCTGTCTCTGCACGGCTCTCTCCAAGATGTCTTTAGCTGCAACGCTACAGGTGATTTTTAGGGTGTCGAAGAACATCTCACTGTGCAGCCGGTGTCCCGCTCTTTTCAGGCCTAAAGCAAAGTATAAAGGTGAGTAGTTACATGCTTTGAAATTATTAAGTAAATAAGTGAAACAATTAATGTGTTTATTCATACAACTGGAACTATGAGAATAGGAAAAATTTGTTTGCATATAGTTTCCAGCATTTAATTATTGCACACAAAAGATGACATAAGTCTCTGTCCAATTCTTGATTTGAATAATTGTCCACAGTATGACATTGAAAGGATACGCTTCATTACAAATTACTGGCACGGTCAAAATAACAGGTTACGATAAAGTACAGACTTACATCCAGAAAATTATCCTGCTACTTCCTCCGTAAAAGCTTAATGGAATTTGAAAAAATTTAAATGTAACAAATTTACCTTCTGCAAGAATCACAGCAGCATTGTGTGTCCTCTCAGCAATGTGTTTGAGTCCCTGAGGACCATGATATAATGCATACATGGCGGCCATGTTGGCCAGCAGAGCCTAGAGTCAGAGGACAGGACAGAGATATGACAGTGTTTTAGTTGGTCCAAAAAAAAAAAAAAAAACTCCTGCAAATTGTTTACAAATGACTTCACCATTTAAATGTGGACATAAACAGTTATTAAATCGGTTCATACCTGTGCAGTGCAAATGTTGCTTGTTGCTTTGTCTCGGCGAATGTGCTGCTCTCTGGTCTGCAAAGCAAGCCGGTACACCTCCTTACCAGCTGCATCCCTGAAATGCAGAACTTTGTTTTTACTTTTTCCCCAACAAGGCATTTTATATTATCAGTGGGTTTTCTGTCTGTGCGAGTGTTGTTGTTTGGTGGCGTCTCACCTGGTGACTCCAACCATTCGACCAGGCATCATCCGAACCAGGTTGTCTTTAACAGCAAAGAAGGCAGCGTGGGGACCGCCGTAGCAGAGAGGAACCCCAAACCTTTGGGAGCTGCCTAGTGCGATATCAACACCAAACTCTCCAGGAGGACGCAGCACACAGAGCGCCAGCAGATCAGTGGCACAGCAAACCAGGGCCTGCCCAGGGAAACAAATCATTTTCACAAATCTGTTGAGTCTTACACAAATGTCATTGGTATGCATGGGTATGAACCGGTTGGATCTAGAGCCCCTGCCCCTCAATAAAACATGTTTTAGGCAAAGTTCCTTTAGTCGGTACGTAGTCAGGTGTATCTTGTCTTATCTTTACTCGTTTTACTCTCTTGGGTACATGCTCTCACCCCTCCTTGGTGTGCACGATCCACAAGAGCAGTGAAGTCTTCCACTCTACCGTCAGTGTCTGGATATTGGAAAAGCACACCACTAACATCCTTCCCACTGAAATCCATCTCATGAGGCAGCTTCAGCACCGTTTTGACACCAATGTAGCTGGAACGCAAAAGTCAAGGCGTTAGATGTTTTAAAAACAAAACAATACTGATCTCAGCATAAGAAATAAACTCACAATGTTACATAGTAGGTGTATTTTGTGGTCTGACATAAACTTCTTGCTTTGATAGGGGAACATAAATAAATTGATGACACATGTAAAGTACATACTTGGCTCTGGTTTGCACCACAGCAATGGTCTGAGGATGGCAACGTGGGTCAATGTAGAAAGTCCTTCTTTTGTTCTGTCTGGAGAGGTCAACACAAATACTGTAACTGGTCAGAATAAGTAACATGGCCAAAAGGCTTTAAGCAAGGCATTTGTACATCTTCAATTAAACCCCGTTTATTCTCATGTGGATTTTATTTTTAATTAATGTCATTTGAATGCATTTCACAATGTGAACAGGAAACTTTTCCACATCACAGCTTATTATGTAATGATTAGTTGAACTTGTAAATACCTGTGGCAGAGCTGCATGGCCTCAGCAGCGGCTGTTCCTTCATCAAGGAGCGAGGCGTTGGCCACAGGCATGCCTGTGATGTCACAGATCATGGTTTGGTAGTTGAGGAGCGACTCCAGGCGACCTTGAGAGACCTCAGGCTGGTAAGGCGTGTACTGAGTCACCCTGAGTACAAACCACATACAGTGATTCAACCCAGCGTGTTTAGACAATAGCACAAAGTTTGTGGTATTCAATAGATGGGGGACAACAGAATGCATTGTACTGTAGCATTCTTCCAAACCCTGGATTTGGGACAAAATGTGGGCAAGAGTGGTTGACTTGGATTTGTGTCAAAGAAAGTGTGTTGGAAGAGGACAGGACACATCATCAGATCTCACAGGAATAAAAGGTTTTAGATGCCCCCAGTCACAATTAAGGCCACATAAGTCTGCACACAAACTCACTTTTCAATGAGTAAATAAACTTACCTGTGATGTATCAGAAAATACAACAAGCTCACAGCACTTTAAAATCTCCATTAGGTTTCTCCTGATGGATGATATTCAGATGGTACTCACCAGCCTGCATTCTCCAAGAGATTACGCTGGATGGGTGGTGGTACTGAGCAGTTGTAGTAGCCCATGCCAATGTAGGACCTCCAAACTTTGTTCTTTGATGCAATCTTCTGTAGAGAATCCAGAACCTCATTCTCACCTGTAAAATAAGGTTGCTCACATTAGCTTCCATTAGCCACCACAGGTTACTGGTTATACCAAAAAGATGCAGCAGAAAAGCCTAAGGGCCAAATTGAGCAGCACTTCTTTATTGCTTTTGTACATACATCTGCTTTTATGTGCCCATTGACAACTTCTGTTTCTATATAACATAAGTATCTTGAAAGTAATTAATCCACTGCAATAACCCAAAACAGACCTTTGAACTTGTTTCCCTAATTGCATTTGCTGTACATTATAATAGAAGAGATTCAATGATACATTCCATCTGTATTTAACAAATTTAAAATAGTGGGAAACACATAATTATTGTATGTTGCAAGTTTACATTTTTGCCCAATACTGAACAATTTCAAGGAAAAAAAACTGTCAAAGATCTGACAGTGATGAAAACTGGTGTAGCATGCAGGTAATTACAGGTGATATATGCAAAGTGGACTGTACTAAAACTGTACTACATACTCAACTAATCTATTTAATTTATCTAATTTAATGACTGGTTCATTATTTCAGGAGCTTTTCAAACCACTTACACATTATCAATTGTGACAAGTTACAGGTTTACTTGGTTTGAAACTACAGTGAATTGACTACTGTGGGGTTTGGACTGTTACATGAAAAAAATAGAACAATAGAAAGCAAAACACTGTGACGGTTGACACTTTCTGATATTGTATAAAAATTAACCATGCCTATATAATTGTAACAAGTGTAACAGAACAAAGGATATACTGTAAGTGGAAAAAAAAGAGCTAAA
Organism: Channa striata; assembly: GCA_033026295.1. Taxonomy (NCBI): domain Eukaryota; kingdom Metazoa; phylum Chordata; class Actinopteri; order Anabantiformes; family Channidae; genus Channa; species Channa striata. The sequence continues at coordinate 20,634,751 of CM065178.1, forward strand.
CCCATATGATTCTTTGCCAAACAGCAAGTTATTTAGCCTCATTTCCCACTGCTGTATAGGAGCTCTGCCAGTGCGCAACCAGCCTTCATGGCTGCCTAGCAACTCCAAGGAATGGACAATGCTCCCCGTCTGAACCGAAACCACTCCTGTTTTTAGAAAAGAAAGACACCTCTGGTCCTCAGTGGTGAGAGGGACCATAGCTAGTATACAGGCAGATATTTACACCATCTTCCAAAGGTCAAGAGAGTGCACATTCAAATATGCTTTGGAAGTAGCAAAATCTGTGCAAAATATAAGAATTTTGTGCTTAAGGATTATCAGCTGGGTCTGGGTAAGCGATTAGTGTGCGTTTCTGTGTGTGCGTGTAAGAATTTGTGTCAGTTTGAAGGACTGCTTTCCAACGGTCCCTGAGTTCTACAGAGCAGCAAAAAAAGTCTGATTCAGAACCATCCAGGAGGTTTATTGTTAAAGAGAGAATCCCTCGCTGGCTTTGCAAACTGAAGCCCTCCAAAGCTGAACAAGCAGAAAACCAGCACAGCCTCCAGTTTGTTCCTTCAGCATGGCTTGTTGCATTATGAAACCTGACAGTCAGAGGAGGGGCCGACACAAGGGCGAACCACACTGACGAGGTGATATGGGGCAAAATACAGTACCTGGGGGTCAGCCTTTATCTCGACAGAAATGCCCCCTATGGAGTTAAGCTGAGCAAATCAGGTCAATCTCTTTTAATGTCACACGACCTGAGTTTATGGTTACCCAGCTATTAAAACTTGAAATTAATCATGCACTTATAAAGAGTGTGCAGTCGACAGAGTAAATCAGATTACACAGTAGCTGGTCTGATTACTGGTTAATTCATTAAGAAATTTTGTGTCGGGGGATCTAAGTGCATAAAAACAAATGTGATTGTATGCAAAAGTAAACAATTATTTCAGACAAAAGCATGCATTATTTGGTGTTCAGAAACATAGCCAACAATGAAAATAATTATAGTCTCAGTGCCTATTTCAGTGTTATCTCAGCTTGAGATAACACTGAAACAGCCACCAACATAAATAAATTGTCACTGAAGGTTTGTTTCAGTTACTCCACAGCACACTAGTGCAAATATTGACAGCGATATCACATAAAAATAATCATGACATCCAGTGAGGAAGGCAATATTATTTTACATGATTATTTCTACCACCTTTTTCTATTCCTAATGTATTTATATTTGTCACATCTGCGCACTCGAAATAGCATAACACAACAAATCCCCTCTTTAATACAATTTGCACAAGCCTCACTGTGAGGAAGAATATGGATCATTTATGTAGTCACTGAGAACTATTTCAAAGAAGGAAGCCATTTATCTGTTCATTGCATTAAGCCTTTCCATTGTGCGCTGAAAATCCACTGATAAAAAAATGATTCTGTTTCTGGCATTTAATATACACTTGAATAGCCCGACTGTATCCGGTGCTCGAACGCACATGCAGAAAGAAAGGACACCATCCAAGCAGATCTCATAGGAAAAGGAACCGGAGTCACCTTATTAGGAAGCCCCTCGGCCGTGACGTAATGTGAACGCTGTAACCAGATTGAACTGGACTTGGGACCGGAGCTCAAGGCTAAACTTTACACTCCAGTTGCCATCCTATGAGCATCGGCTTCCCAACAGGAGATTGGTGCCGCTCGCCGAGTTTCGCAAAAACAACTCCAAATATGTTCAAAGGAAGACTTGACAAGGGAGCGCGATCCCGGGCTCACAATAGAGGTGCAACCTACATTTCAGCCACTCACTCGGCTTCACTGAACGCCCGTTTCATGTGGGAAGATCTCACAGTGCAAAATCAAAAACCAGTGGAAGAATTACTGTCTTTGTACGCTACTGGGTGATATTTGCGCTTTGAAATCCGGTCTGGTGCTGTTGCATCGAGATTAACCGCGCAACCTCCAAGCAGAAAGACAGAGATGAAACAAGCACCTTCTTATATAAAAGAGAAATGCAGTAAAATGAATGGAAACTTACAGACTGGATCATCCATCTTCATACTTCTCTGCATGCGGATGGAGGCTGGAACAGTGTTTTCAATCAATTGGTCGATCGACTGCGGACAACGACATAATAGTCTAAATAAAGCCCCCAAACATCCCAAATAACACCAATACACTGCTGGAATTGAAACGGAAACTCTTTTAATGCTGAAACTTGGTATAAAGAAAAGTAAAAGCGCGATACAGAGCGTACTGATTTTTATAATGAGTAGTAAGTAAATCTTACCTCGACTCCCAAAGCATCCAGCATTTCCCTCTTCTCCCTCTCACCTGGACCGATGTGCCTCTCTGCAAAATCATCATGTCTGGGTAATATTCTCTCTATCTGTCTGGAGGAGGCGGCTGCAGATGTCCTCAGAGCCCGGGCTGCTGTGGTTAGGGATGCCCCGGTGCCTCGGATCCTGCACTGAAGTTTCCAAACCACGCGGCTTTTGTCGCTCAGACGCCTGCATGGTGCGCTGGGATTCACCGACTTGGCCACAAAGAGTCCCCACGACTTGGCGCAGCTTTGCATCTCTAGATCACTTCGCAAGACTAATCCGCAGAAACTGATGAAGCCCTTTCCGCCCGTCGGTCGGTCGGTCGGTCGGTCAGCAGAGTTTCCCTCCACTGCGTTGAGATGCGCTCCCTGCAGCAGAGTCTGCCAACTCCTTCAAACTGCAGAGTTTATACGACTGCACAGTTGCACAAGAGCGGGCCAATCAGAGCGCAGGAGCTGCGTGACGTAGTGACGAGCCCCGATCAAACAGCTGCTAAACTTCCCCACGTGTCCGCCGAGCGAGAGGAGGGAAACAGGTTTCAGTGCGCAAGTGTTCGAACGTCCGCTCCGACTGCGATCAACGCCCAGGTGTGCTCAGTGACGGGGACATGCTGCGGGACGAGCGGCAGGACTGAGACACTCGGACCTTCCTGTGATCAATAAAGGCAGAAAGATAGTTTCAGTTAATGGATGCGACCAGCGTTTTTCCACACTAAGCCAATTATGTTTTATGGAAGAAAATTCTGCATCATCATGTTTAAGTTGCATGATAATTTAGTTGTAGAATATAATGAATTAAAAAAAATCACATTCAACAATAAAATGTAATAAATGAAATACTTTTATTAATAAAAACTGAGTAAGTATTTTTTATACTAATACGTTTTAACATTCTTTACTTTTTGCTGCTCACTTGCTGAATTTAGTGGCAATTTTTTTCGAATGTAATTTTGTACTTTGGCGTTTCACGTTCCCACTTGTACCCACCGTCTAACAGCAGTTTTGAGCTTCCTAACATGTACGAATAGTCTCTTCCGGAATTAAAGTTTTCGGTGTCAACGTTTCACTGTTTAGCACAAGCCAAAACACATTGACTTACAATTCCGCCGCTTTTCTTTCTCTTTTCACGTGTCCTGTGATATTTTCATCTCCCCGTCGCTACCGCTGTTTTCACTAGCAACGAAGGTTTTCCGCGCCCCTATTCAGTGAAGTCCCGCCCATTTCTATGCCTCTGATTGGCTGACATTCTCATATTGACCAATCTCAATCCTCATGGCTAAACCGATAGCAACGAGTACTGACCAATCAGGATCGCTACTCTACACTATGAAGTATCATAGGGCAGTTTAGTGCAATTAAATAGGCTTTTCTAGTTATTTTACGTAAACGTCGTTTGAAGTTATCTCAGTTTACTTTAGATTTATTAAAATGGTCAGTTGGATTAAAGCGAGCGCGTGGGACTGACAATGGCGTTTTGAACTTTTTTTTGTTTCACACTTAAGTTTTTTATCATGTTGTGCCTCCGCTGTGCACACTGATCACACACTGACATCAAGCAGAGTTTCACACCTGAGGACATGTGTGTGTTACATGTGTGACTCCAGACAATGTCCCAGGAGGAATTTTCCCAACACTGTCCAGAGTCTATATGTGAAACAAACTTTAGTAACTAAATTGTTGAGTGAACTTAATATTATGAGTTAAGCAAACTGTTTCAAGCTAAGTTTACTGTATTAGCTTTACTCGAAATCGTTATACACAAAACGCAATAACCGATGTTTAAACTTTTATTTCCAAGGTGAACAAACTAGGTAACGTTTTCCAGTGTATATGTCATTTTTGTGAACAAACTGTAACCTGATTTTACCTGAAACTGTTAAAACATCACTGAGTCACATCCTTTCTTCCTCACAAAATACATAGTAACAACTAACATTAAAAAAAGAAAAACTCTAGCCTTAGATTGACCATCCCTTTTCAAGTCTCTGAAACTGATTTCTGCAAGAAGGAGTCGATTAAAAAGCTGATGGTCAGACTAAAATTAGTTTTGGGATTCACAGATGATGATGGGAGTTTTGAGATTTGTTGACAATAACAAGTTTGGAAACCCTAGATAGAGGATTGTTATTGGTAATTATTTTCATATTAGGTGAAGATTAACTCTTCTCTGAGTTTGTCCTACTTCTGTCAGTACAAGCCTAGTTACTTTGTGACATAACCACTTAAACTTTGACTGCTAATTAAGAATGATATGGGTGATAAAAAGTCTCTGTACAAGACAGGTGGGAGAGGAACAGTTCTTTGTGGTAAAGGCTGCACCGTGTTCCCCATCTATATGTCTTAATAAAAAGTAAAGTACAGCATTCGAGTAAGTATGTCAGCATCTTGGTGCTCTTTGCTTGTTTGAATGCTGCAGGCCATCAATCGCTTTATGCAACAATCCTCCTTCTGCAGAAGTATTATAAACTCACAGAGACAAATCTTTCAGCCTGTTCATTTAGTACAATTTCCATGACAAGAGCTAGAATGTATTGTTACTATATTATTGTCATATCAGATAAAAACACTGGCAGATAATCAGGCCATGGTCCTCAAGACATGGGCCCTGCCTTTCCTACAAATCAGCAAGACACAGAGACTGAAAGAGACACAAAATAATAGCCGAGAACACAAATGCAGGGTTGTGTCTCTTTCTTTATGGCCTTTGTAGTTGATGTGGATCATTCAAACAAGAAAAACACTTTGAATACAAGCATGCAAGGAGCATCATTCAAAACATGTCCACATTCAAATCATAGGGAGCCAAAAGTGCATGTGGATAAAGAAACACTTGGCATAAGAGAGAATTTTTAAGTGGCTGTGGATTTTACTGATGCTTTCAGACTTGTTATTGCGAAATGCTGAAAAGGTGGTAAAACTTTCACATACAGAATGTTTGAGATCAATAATACAATACAATATTGTTGTGTTGATCGGGCTCCATTGGTTAGCCATTCTGGGCAAAACATCCTACACCGGTTAATCAAAAACTCACCCAGGTCTTATAAAAGGACACTAAAAATCCCCACGTATTTACTTGTACAAGTAGAAAGTAAAAAGTTTTAAAAGATTAAAACTGGAAAGACATAATCTACTATAATCATGGAAGGTTTTTTACTTTGTTATATTTTATCACTATGACTCAAGTGTGGACAAGGACCCTGAATTTAACAAAAGGATTATACTAATCTAGTGCTCTAAATGAAGCTGTTTGTCTTATTCATTATAAGATTTTCATAAAAACTAGTTATGCCTTAAAGTATAAAGATTATTCATTTTAGCATCTTACAAATAATCAGAAATATGAGTCAGAATAAATGTCCACTGGAAGGACAATATGTAAAGCTCAGTAGAGCAGGAGCAACATGTCCAGACATTTGAAAAATCTTAATAAATACTCAGTCAGAAGACTTTTTGGGAAGGCTGCCAGAAAGAGCTCATGCCTTCAAGCAAAACTGATGAGCTGAATCAAAGACCAGTAACTGCTTGAATGAGGACATTTACAGCACAAAGACCTCCAGATTGCATCATCTCCTGTTGTGCCAAAGTTATCTTAAAATCTACACAGGATTGAATCATAAAATGGTAATTATAGGGAAGAAGTCAGTTTTCATTTGTAGCTCTTTTCTAACACAAACATTAAAGGGTTTCAGAAATAGATTTGTTACTCATGAGGAATATGCAGTTTACAAGAGTTGCAAAATGTTTTTAATTTTTTTATATATATATTTTGTGATTTGGAGTAAAGCTCTTTTTATTTTCACCATGTTTCTTTGTATTTGTTGTCTTTATAGATTTACGTCAATTAACTGTTGATGTAGAGCCTGAAAATGGCAGCTACACTGTTGACTGTCTGTCCTGAGTATCCCCACAAGGATCAACAAAGTAATTTAACACATTTGAGAAGAACAAATTCTGCTGTCCATTGCTAGAGTATGAAAAGTCACAGATCGAAATATTGAGGCTCTTTTTCAAACTTTTTGTCTCTGCTAAAAATTAGATTTCATAAGAATATTCATATCAAACTTAGTTAAAGTTGCAAAGTTAAAAAGGTATAAAATGTACTTATGATGAGGCAAATCTTTATGACTGAAACTAAACATCATTTTCATAACCAATTAATCAGCAAATCAGTTTGTCAATAAAGAAATCAATTTTATTCTCTAATATATTAGAAAACTGTTAGAAAAATAAACTCAAGTATTCCAGTGTTTTATAATGTTAGGACGATAAAATTGTAAACTCTCACATTTAAGAACTGGGAAACATCCAGTGTTTGATACTTGTCTCATAGCTATACTTATGTTGCTAACTTTAACTTTTTTGTTTAATCTATATTTATCATATTTTTCTGTACTTAAGTACTATAATTGGGTAAATGCACTTACAGAACTTACTTTCTAATACTGGAGGCAATGCTTATTATTATTTTCCACACCTTGAAGTTTAACTAAAAGTCTAACATGTGAAAAGCATAAACAACAACATAAAAAAAAAACACCATTCCAAGACAGTATTATAGAAAATGTTGTTAGTGTGAAAGTATCAATTTAGCTCCTTCATTCTATTATATCTCCAGCTACAAGGAGAGAGTGAAAATGTATCTTCACAGTTGATATTGTAGGTTTGAGCATAAAATAGATTTTTAGACATGTGGGTTGCTACAGTTGCTAAAAAACGGATCAACATGAAGCTTTAGTGTACACAAAGTGCTAATGATGGTAGACAAAGGGGAATAGCCACTATCAGCACTGTGTGATAATAGTAAACAAAAGAAATTACTCTGATGCAGGTCACAGGTGGAATGGCAAACACAATCGTGCAGGTAAAGCGAGTATGTCACCCGTTCAATTAGACAATCAGAACCAAATGACTCCAATCACTCTCTGTTCTTTTGTCTACGAAAGTCATTCAGAGATTCAGACATGGCTTTGTTCAGCTGGCTGTGGGAGCATCATCAGCTTCTAATGCACCAGGGTTTTACACTTCCATTTGCATTTTTGTTTTATTTTCTTTCTAAACAGGGATATCTGAACTCAACGTGCAGGTATGTCATTACTAATCCCCCGACTGGTTTTATTTTGTACTAAACTACATTTTTTGTTTCCCTACGAGCCTGAATATTCAAATATGGGTCATGTGTTTCAGTGATTTGGATTTGAATAATAGTACAGTTGGTTTGATTTGTAAGTGTGTCCGTTAATAATAATGTGTCCGTATATTAATCAGTCTATCAGCAATGTGAGGCAAGACCAGAACCATACTTTTTTTTTGTGGCGTTAAACAGTATTTTTCTTCTTTTCCGTTTGGCTGTTCCCTTTCAGGGGTTGCCACAGTGACTTATTTGCCTCCATCTAACCCTATCCTCTGTATCGTCAGTAGAACTGCATTTGATTCTTATTAAACCCTATTGATTTTATTAACTTTCATACTAGCACTTCAACTAATTACAGCTTTGTCTGTAAACCTTCAGGTACCTGTTTCTTTCTGCTGGAGGATGTGTCCTGGCAGTCGTCACAATGGGTGTCTACAGCATGCTGCTGGTCGTCTCCACCTTGGTGTTTGTTATGCTCTTGTGCTCCGTGGATCCCAGCTGCGTCCACACCTGGGCGTTTAGTATCCAGATGTTGTGGCAAACCTTCTGGCACCTGCTTATACAGTACAGGGAACACTACCTGAATGAGCCTGTCAGCATCAGGTATGTCTCTTGATATTCTGTATATTAACAGAATATCAAGAATATCATTTGTCATCAACAAATGACACAAAAAAGATCAAAACCACCAAATTGTTTAATTATTTGGTGTTTTTTTTAATATCAAGAGTTGTATCTCGAGAGCTTAAAAAGGCAGACAAGCTTGCAAAGTTGGAAAATGTTGTGGTTTTTTTTTATGGGATTTGGACAGTAATAAAAAGCAAGACACTGGCTTTTCCATAAATGATGCACAGTAAGAAAAATAGTAACATGCACCCAAATTAGAATGAAACAAGTTATTTTCTACCAAAAACTGCACAAAACAATATTACCTCAAGCTCAAAAATAGCTGTCCCAGAGCTTTCAACCACAATCGCACGGTTCTCATCAGCATACTGAACTTGCTCCTAACTGCAAATAAATTAGAAGGGATCCCATGTTTCTGAGGATGTCTGGGACATCTCATCCATTTTTTTCCCCCACTCACTTTGAAACTTAAATGTTTTTTTATGTTTTTTGTTCTGGGTGAAAACATAAAAGAAATACATCTATTCAAACATTTATGCCGCAGTCTGACTAAGGGACTCCTAAATAAACCATGGCACATCTTGTACTTGCAGATTGATTTTGGCCGTGTCTTCTTTGATGCTGCTCACTCAGAGAATCACCTCAGTGTCCATGGACCTCCAGGAGAAAAAAGTTATCATGTTATCATTTAATGCTTCTTCCAAAAGAAAGACGTGTGTGATGCTTCTCTCTGTCATTAGCTACATCTTCAATTTTGCCACGCTGCTTGGTGGCCCCTTGTTCTCCTATAGTCAATTCATGTCCCAAATGGAGGGAATTAACCTCAACCCTCCACCCAGTCCCCTGGGCGTGGTACCCATAAAGCTGATACAGGTGATATTGCTGGAGCTGGGAAAGCATTGCCTCATCTATGTTATAAAACAAAATACGTATGATTCCGCTTCATCTGCTGTTCTCTGTGGCGTCCTGTGGGTCTGGACTCTTGCAGTGGTTTTAAGGATCCAATATTACTCTCACTGGAAGATCAGTGAATGCCTCAGTAATGCAGCTGGGTTTGGCTTTTGGAGAAACTCATCAAGAGACTCAAACAACTGGAGCGGACTATCAGATGGAGATTTCTGGACCACTGAGTCATCGAGTCGTATGTCAGAGTTTGCCCGTCGATGGAACACCACCACCACTTTCTGGCTGCGTAGACTGGTTTTCATAAAGTGCAAAAGGTTCCCATTGTTTATGACGTTTGGTTTTTCACTGTGGTGGCACGGTTTACACTTAGGTCACTTTGTAGGGTTTTGGACCTGGGCAGCAACTGTGAAAGCAGACTACTATATACACAGGTACTTCCACCCAAAACTTTCTTCACCATGGAGGAAGCAGCTGTACATTTGTTTAGGCTGGATAAATACACAAATGATTGTAACTTGTCTTGTTATATCTGTAGAATTAAGAAATATGTCCAGCTTGAGACTTTTGTTTGTGACATATATCGGCGTGTTTCCACTTTGTAATATCATTCTACTTATTATCTTAGCAAAGCTTAACGCAGTTTACTAAGGTAATACTAAGGTGAACACTTTCCTAAATATTGAAGAGAGACTGTGGATCATTCTTCTTATTAAACTGCTTTAGCTCAGCCATATTCATAGGTTGTACTAGGACAGTGCTGCCCAGTTTGGACCCTGTGGGATTCATACCACACACACTTTGATTTGGCCAGGCATAGCTAATGACAAGCTAATGTTTATTACTCTTATTTAAAAGTGCTGTAAAATCATCACCATGACTATATGAATTGTCAATATCATGCAACTATAAAGAACTAACTTACTAACATAAGTATGTTAGTAAGTACATAATTTATTTTATTTATGTACAATGCTGTTAAGCTTCTCTCCTAAGTCAGGTATGTATTATCTGCTAACAAATATGGTATTCTCTCCCCTCCATTTTTAATATTTAGTATGTTATTTCAATAAAACAACAAAGGGAGAGATAATTGTAAAATACTGGTCACCTGGAGTACAGAGGATAATGTTTTTATTATATTTTAGATTTGTGCATTTAAATTTGTTTTATTAACGTAATATCAACTTTTATTTTTGTCCCACAGTGCTTCATCTGGACTATTTTTCGCTCTTCATAGGAAAAAATTTGGGCACCCCTGTCTTAGGATGTAGACGCGGTCGGTGTAAATATTTTTTTTTTATGTAAATGTTGCCAGCTTTAGGCAAATCACAAGAGTAAGTAGTGCTACTTGCCTTTGAATTATAACTGATGGATGCTTCTTTTCTAATCAAACTGTACATGTTTGAATGACATATTCAGTATTTCAATTAACATGATTTATGACCATATTTAGCCAATTTGAAAGGGTGCTCATTAAAACATATATGTATTTAATCTTACTCTCATATTTGGCCATTACAATTAAATTCCAAAAAAATGTTTTAGCCATGTTTATCAAATTGTTTCAGTTCTATGGCAAGCACTCACTGGAGAATGTAGAGTTTAGTCTCAATGGTACCACAAGTCCGTCATATGCAGTAAACCCAGAGGCAGTTTCAAGTAAACAAGTTAACACAAGGTGAGTGTACACTGTGTGCACTCTAATCCAGTGACCCATGAAGATAGTGAAGAAGTGACCCATGAAGATAGAGCTAATAACACAAACATTTTTCTTAGTAGTTAATAGAAGAATACCTTGCTAAAGCTGCCAGGACTTACAGTACATTAACCAAGTGGAAATGAATCAGAATGCCACCAGTGCTTAAAAGCTTCCTGTAGGTAATTTCAAAAACACTCTGATGTAGTACATGATTTGCTATAATGGTAATTAAATACACTGTTCACTGATTATCTGACTTATCTGAATTCTTCCTCGTTTTGCAGCAAAGTCTCTCTTCTTTCTTTCCACAAATTGCCAGCAACAATGCCTAAAAATAACAACAGTCCAAGGTTTCTGTTTGAGACGAATTTCTTCCAGCAGTCATCTGGTTTGTTAATGTCCAGTGTATAAATCTAAAACAGAGAAGAGTAAAAAAACATGAACATTTATAAAACATTTATGTCTCCACTTGCCTTGCAAATGATTTATTGTGTGTGTGTGTAACTACGCTGCACAAATCTCCTGTATGTTCCTTACTTGATGCGTTAGATGAATGGCTACTGTGGACAGTACAGCATAATAGGGAAGAGTCTGTTCAGCATTGACACCAGCTATAACCAACCCTGACATCATGGCCACCATGAAGCCACTTAGCCAGGGCTTGGTTTGCTCCTGGAACCTCAGTGCAGTAGATTTCACTCCTATTTTGACGTCATCTTCCTTGTCCTTATCATTAAAGAAAGATCAAAGAAAGGTCCTCATTTAGTCCCAAATCCTGATGGTCTTTGGCCTTTTCAGTGGAAATCACATTAATGTTTTTTATTTAAGGCATAATTATATAAATTCTGTTGAGGCAGACACTCAGCTTCACCTGATGTGCATATATTGTGTCGTATATCAATGTCCACATCACCCCAGAGAAATATAGGGGGAGGCACACAGACCAATCACAGGAGCCTTTCACAGCAGCCCAGCCAAGCAGCGCTCCCCAGTTAAAGGTGAGGCCTAAACAGAAGAACCAGATGAGATATGATACTACAGCCACTTTTGTGTTGTTTTAAAGAAACATCAAATGCACAGTGGGATATATTTATACCACTAGTAATGTATGTACTGTACCCAACACAAACTGTGGCCAATAAGTGATCCTCTTCATCAGTGGGTAGGTGACCACAAGAGATAACGAAGCTGCACCCAAAGCAATGCTGTGACAAGGAAGAAACTGTAAGTCACACACATAAAAAACAGTGCATTACGTACTTTTGTCTGCAGATTTAAAAATCTCTTGCTCTTGTACATTATCACAACACTGTTGTATTCGATAATTTATGCTTCAATCTTCCAATTTTTTTAAAGTTTGACCTAGAGTTTCTATAAAGTCTGGCTGTATTTATTCCTCGGATGGCTGAAACCTTGTACCAGTTTCTATTAACTCTGGCATACATTTTGCAAGGCAGGAAAATGTGAATTTTATCCGTTATCACTATCATGAAAATCCATTGGAAAGGGGTTCCCTAATGCCCAGAATGAGAAGGATGAAGGACAATCTCATGTCTTCACGTGGAAAATGACAAATGTTATAATGCAAAAATGAAAATGTGTGAATCTGCTTTAAATTACCAAAATACTGCACCTATTTTGTCTCATGAGTTGCCTCATTGAGCGTTAAAAATCTAATCAAGGCAACATTGCCTAATCTGTGACTACTGGACAGCAGAAATAAAATTAAATGAAATCCAAAGACAGGATTTTTTATCTGGACTATCCACTTGCACCTGTACAGATCTACTGCAAACATGATGATCACTGCGTACCTGTAATAGTTGAGACACAAGAGGATTCCAAGTGCAAGAGAAAGCTGCCCTCCCAGGAAGACAAGCGCCTGCTTTTGAGAAATCTCCCCAGAGGCAATGGGTCGAGTAGCTGTCCTGGACACCTGCACAAAAACTTCATCATTGTCAACCATAAATTATATTAGGACCATGGAGTCCTTTCTGTGATATAGTAGGAGAGGGTTTGCATCTGTGTGACTGAAGGTGTTGAATATAAGTTACACAATTCTATACACTATTATCATCTTGTGTATTACGGCCTGTAAAGTCTGTGTTTCAATGATTTCTACAGAAGGCAGCTGATAAATTTGAACTAATAGGAGAAAACATAAAATAAGAAATAAGCTATACACTTAGCTACAGTCCTCCAATAAATCTTTGGCTTGATTTGGATGTCTTTCAAAGTACAGGTACATAAACTATTAATTTCATATACCTTTTTGTCAAAGTCCTTGTCCCACATGTCATTAATTGTGCAGCCCGCTCCCCTCATCAGCAGAGCTCCTGTGCCAAACAAAGTGAGCATGCCCAGATGTGGGAGGCATCCAGGATCGGCAGCAAGAGCAATGCTCCATGTACAAGGCAGGTACAGCAGCCATGTCCCTACAATAATACACAGACACTGTATAATTAAACAAGAGATAAAGCAAGCAGCTTCTATCAAACTACTAAACATTAGGTAGCAAACTTTGTTTTTATGCTTCGAGAAACACAATTAGTATTACTGTACTCCAGTCAGATATTTGTGAATAAAATCAATGTTTACATTTTAGGTCATATTTAAAGCTTGACGTTCTTCAAACATAAAAGTCATATTTAACAACAGTTAATGTTAATCTCATAATATCACATGTGAATTTTGACAAAATTATTATCTTGACAATTGTTTATAATGAGCCAGCTGTTGCCTTTCTGTGTGAAGTTTTACTAGTACCAAAAGGTAAAAAAAGGCCACACAATGTTTAATCTTTGCAAATATGCAGTGGAAAATGTTGTTGGGCCATTTATACAGCGTATTTTGAAATAAATAAAACATATGTTTATCCTGTTATTCATTTCACAATTGAGAAAATTCAAAAAAGGCTGATTCCACATTATTCCAAAACTTTGTAATAACTAAAAGTACCAAACCAGTATTTTCAACGCATACAAATGTACAGACCAATAGGTTTGTCAAGCCTCATCAATCTGAGGTATGGCTGGACAGGCGCTGGCACCGAATTCACAATCGTAGCAGCACTGAATGACCTTCTTCCATAGTGCTGTACTTCACGTAGTCGGAATGATGGGTGGATTGTACAAAAACCTCTTCCATGCAACATGGTCTGTGACTGAACATCACATATAGTCCTTCTTCTTTCCTTCCGAAGGAAGCAGTTTGACAGGGAGTCAAAGCAGGGATAACAAGTTCCATACTGCGGCCTCCTCAGGACGTGCAGAGTTAACTTGCTGGTCATCTTGGCTAAGAGCATGTTGTCTGAGATCAGGCTGACATTATGTTTAACCCCTGAACACACAAACAGAAACACACAGAGTCGGTCGACAATGGCTTTTTCACACAACACGACTGTTTTGCTTCAACAAGCATTTCTTTTGTGCTGCACTGAATCAGACTTGTGTCTTTTTGACCGCTTCCGTGGCCAGTGCGTGTAACAGCCTGTCTACATCGGCTGCTGCTGGTAGAGACAGGTCAGCCGACATTAGGGTTAAGTCACGCTGTCCAACTTCAGCTAACGAACGTCCCCGTTAGCAACCCACGGTCTGTGGCGCTAACTTTACCTTAGCGTTATCTGTCTCAACTTACTTTTACCGACGTTAGCTAGTCCTAAACAGGATATGGCGTATTGCAACACGGAAACAAATTTAAACTGTCTGTCACAGTAGAGAAATTAATATCACCAGAAGAAACTAAACAAGTAGAGACCGGGTCGCCGTGTTTTCCTGTTATGGTGCATTCAATTTTGTTCCGGGGGAAAACAACATTAGCACTCGGAACCAATGTTAAATTACGTTGACAACCCCGAAAAAACATTAGAACTTCCACTATTAGTGGATTGATTATGAAAACGATTTTCAGCACTTATCACAAATCACTGACACAATTTTCAAGCAAACGTGGCACATATTAGATTGTTCTGAATATGTTGAGGTTCATAGAGTTTATCTAAATGGTAAATGGAGATATTAATCACACAACATAATAAAATAATAATAATAAAAAAAGAAAAAGCAACCAGTTATTTGCAGGCCTATTTTACATTAATCCCAAAATTCGGTACCTCAGTAAGATCTTTGACCAAGTCAAATCTAGCGACATCTAGTGGCTATAGCAGTTTAATTAATGATATAGCCAAATTGTAGATAAAACATTTCAATATCAAAGACTGGATGTATTTCCAAAAGTTTTCCTAATGAAATGGTTCCACGTGTGACTGCAGCCACGGTAAACAAGAACACACTGTCAGTAGGAAGAAACCCTGGACTGTGGAAAATATTGTACAGTTATCCAATGGTGTTAACAAAATTAATGTGCATTTAGCATTGGTTATTATTTTCTTTTGTAAAACTGAATTATCTCTTTAGGAGGAGACGCTCAGTCTGGTCCGTCCTCCAGCATGATAGGGGGCGATATTGAGCTTTACCGTTGGCTGCTACCAGCCCCTGAACAAAGGACAAGAAGAAGATGACGACAACGACGTCGAGCCGGAGACTCGCGGGAAAAATGGCGGAAATGTGTTTCTTCTTTAGCTTGTCTCTAACAGCGATTCAAAACATTGCATCTTAAACGTCATCCAGCGTTTGCTTGTCTATGTGAGTATACACATTGTGTGCTGTGACAACTTTATTAAGTTGCGTTTGTTGGCTTTTTCTTGTGATTGTGTTGTTTTAAGAGTTTAGTCGCTTTATAGCTCTTTCCTGTTGGAGTTGCCTGACCCAAAGTTAAACACCGAACTATTTATGGCTTCCAGTTTTGCACCTCTCTCAAATACTTGAGATAAACGGCATATTTCTGGTTTCTGTTTCCCGTATTTATGCATTTAGGGTCACGAAAGTGAAATCAGAAGTAGTAACCAGTAAACATGGCAACGGATTTGTCGCCATGATACAAGCAATACTGTGTGTTTTTCGTGTAGGAGTGCCACAGTTTTGTCTTTGATGTGAGGCTCTGGGCTTAGGAGGAATGTAATATGCAGCAAAAGTTTTATTTATGTTTTTCAATGAATGTCCCGACAGTGTAAGTGCTTTAGTGTAGTGCATCAAACTATTATTTAATGTTAAATTTTCTGTGCCCCTTCAGATTCAGTGCCCTTTTCCACCTCTGGCCACATGATGCACAGTCAAGCTCAGGAATCCCAAATCAAGGCTCTGCATTGTGGTCAATGCACGCTCATCTTCAAATCCAGGGCCTACCTTTTCGAACACCTCAACAAGGTTCATGGTTTTGATGTAGATTCTGCTCTCAGAGAGGCTGGTTTAAAACGCCGTGGGATTGAAGCTAACTCAAACAACAGTAGTACCAGTTCAGAAAAAAAAAATTTTTGCCAGCACTGTAATTTTCAGTCTTCTCACCAGGACATTCTAAATGAACACAAGGAGCAGTGTCAGAAAATGTATGAAAATCTGAATGGCACAGTAAGTATTTCTGGAAACCTAGATAGGAAAATGATTGCAACTTTGACGAACCAGCACAAGGAAGGTGCAGAAGAGGTTTCCTCATCAGTTTCAGTAATGTCTACCTCAAAAACAAAATGCACACCCAACTCATCAAAAGATATGAAAACATACAACCGACAATTGCAGACCATCACCAAGTACTTTACGTCATCATCTGGATCAAAGGGGAAATCACCAGAAAATTTAGTTGATGGCCCAATGCCTCTAAATGGCACCAAAGAAACCCTGGTTTTGCAAGAGTCTCCTTCAAGTTCAAGTGGTGTGTATAAAGTCACTGCAAAGTCCATGATTGACATCCCGAGAAATGGCTGTGACCAGCTTTTGCTAAGTGACCATGTTTTAATAACTGACATGAGACCTCTGAAGCCTAATGAAGAGTTCAAGGATTCTGTTACTAACAATGTTGGCGAGAGAACCAGAATTGAAAGTTCAGAAGGTCCTCCTACTAAAAAAGCAAAGTCATGCAAAGAAGAGACAAAACCCACAGGGTACACAAACACAAGTAAACAAGAATCATCAAGAAGTGCAGATTTTTCATTTGAAGTTAGCGAAGATGATGAAGAAAGAATTGTTGTTTTAAGTGGGGACACAGAAAGCTCAAAAGTTTATTTTTGTAAGCACTGCAACTACAAGAGTGTGAACATCAGAGACGTGTCTGTGCATTATAAGAACGACCATCCTTGTGTAATCTTCAACGCTGCCTACATTCACGATCCAGAGGATCAAAGTGCAACCTTTCGTTGCCTGGAGTGTCCAGTTGAGTTTGTAAGTGTACCTGATCTCAAGAGACACTATATGGAAAGTCATCCAGAGGCTCCAGATGTATTCACGATGCAGTCCTGTGAGCTCAGTTTGATTTTCAAATGTTTTGTGTGCTGCTTTACTACTACCTTATTAAAGGCCCTGAAAGAACATTACACGGACATGCACCAAACATTTAAAGTGGATAATCCCTTGTTTTACTACAGATACTCGGCAACTAGATGGCAAAAGGCATCATCTCAGTTGAATACATGGGAAAAGGAACCGAGTGCAGAAGGATCAGAAGGGAGTACTCCAGAGGGTGCCCAGTCACCATGTAAGGAAGTCAAAAGTGCACCCTCACCCCAACATTCCACCTCAAGAGGAGCAGATGTGGCAACATATCTTTGCAACAGCTGCAATTTTAGTCATCAGTCAGCTGTCGTTATGCAGGTTCACTATCAGAAAAACCACCCAGATGAGCCTGTCACGATAGACAGAATTAAACTGGCAGATATAAAATCAAAGATGACACCTGAAAAGTCTCCAAACACAGTAAAAGAAACCTGCACACCTCAAAAGGATATCACAGAGTCTTTTACAAAAGCAAATGGCAAAACTAAACTCTTACTCCCAAAGATTTCATTGTCCGTGGTGGACTCAAAGCACAAATCTGACATTTATGATTCAGAAACTCCCAATCCTGAGAAAATGAGATCTGCAGATGATGGAAGTGAAACCAAGACTTCGTTAACCAATCATAAAAGCGAAGAAACATCTACTGCAATGGACGACTCATCCAAAGTGTTTTACTGTCGGTTTTGCAGTTATTCAAATACCAGGATTCGAAGCGTTCTTGGTCATTGCAATGCAAAACATACTGTGCATGGAACAACATCATTTGAAGACCTTGTGCATCATACTGCTCAGGTGCAAAAAAAGAAACTTCAGAGTGAAGCTAAGGCCTCAGCAAAAACCCCATCTTCTGATGCTCAAACTACTGGACAAGATGATGCACATAGCGAAAAACAACCTTGCGAGGATAATGTAGTGAAGGCTTATACATTTGGATTTAACTCTTATAAATATCCAGAAAAGTTGTTTTACTGCCAAAAATGCAACTTTGGAAATCCATCTGTTAAAGGAGTCTTGAACCATCAAAGTAAAATCCACAGACGTATTAGTTCCAACAAAGATGGTATTCTTGAACATACAGCTATGATTCGTAAGGAAATCAAAAACTCTATATGTCACCCAAAGGAGTCACCCTTTGCTTCCAATCTACCTCTGCCAATTATGAATGAAGGTGATGAAAATGTGTTTTTTTGCCACTTTTGCAACTATAGGCACAGTACTTTGAATGAAGTTTTGAAGCATTACTTCAAAAGACATCCCCAAGTAAAAGGTAAGACGGAACAAATTCATAGATATACTTCACTGGTTCTTGAAAAGACACAGAAATTGGACCTAAAAAAAGCTGAAAACGCCACCTCCAGTCATGCAACCCTAGGACATAAAAAAAATATTAAGAAAACGACAAAGAAGCCTGGCAAATGCGTTTCAGTTTCGGTGTCGCCCTCAGTGAGACCCTCCCAAACACAGAGGATCCTTCAGTGCTATAGATGCTCATTCACTACTCAGTTTGTGTATCTTCTGAGGAAGCATATGTGGAAAACCCACCGGTCAAATCGCTCATGCAATGAGGTTTTAAGATCATGTTTCAACCTAGGAAATTTACAATCAGGATATCACTGTCACTTGTGTGTCTTCTCCGACAGTGATGCAGCAACACTCTATAGGCACTACCAGGACCAACACCCAGGGCACAAACTAAGCTTTGAGTATATCAGAACTCACTTTTATGTCGGTCCCAAAACATCCCCACCTAAAAAGGAGAAATTTCAAAAAAACCACACAGATGATCTGAGTGGCGGCACTGATTGTATCTTACCATCCCAAAGATTTGGAGAAGATGAAACAAAGATGTATTCGTGCAAAGCGTGTTCATTTAAAGGCAGTTCAATATCAAGTATTACACAACACTATCGAGCCGTTCATCCTTGGTCTGTGAAAGAAGATGGTTCAGTCCTGGGCGTCGTCACCAGCAAGAAACGAATTGCAAACAGCCAGTTGAAAGACCACGATGAAATAGCTGAGTCATTTGAGACCTACCAAATACCTCTTGAATTTGACCAGCTAGCGGATTCATCTCATGAACAAGCAGAATCACCCAGGTTGTTTGAATGCTCTCACTGCCCTGCAAGCTTTCATACCTGGCACAGCCTCAGCACCCACTGTGGAATGAAACACAAAGGCGCTGTAATTGAAAAGCCAGATGAATGGCAAAAGGCGCGTGTCCATGTCTTTAAATGTCCACATTGTCCATACATCAACAGCAGTTACCAAGGAGTGCTCACTCACTGCCAGATGAAGCATCCTGACCTTGCATCCAGAGCCAATAGCCTTCACGTGGAAAAAAGACATTTGCAGAGTTTGCATGAGTCTTTGAAAACAAACAGCTCTGGTGACAGTTTGAAATATAGGGGTTACATGTGTATAACCTGCCAGCAAATCTACGCAACGCCAGAGAAGCTAAACAAGCACTGCAAGACAAGCCATGGGAAAACTGCACTGTTGTCAAACATGCCTAAACCATCAGCTGTGAGTAAAATAAAACAAAGTCTACAGTCTAATTTCCACAACACTCGGGGATCAGTTTCAAAGGCTTCCTTTTTATGTAAGAAAATAAATGCACTGTTAAAGTGTCAGCTCTGCAGTTATAGTTCCCGCACCAAACATGCGCTCAGTCGACACATGCTTGATCACCACAGGAATCCATCTGCTGTAATGGTTAAGGACTGTGTGTATAAGTGTCTCCTGTGTACCAGATCCTATTCTAGGGAAAAACGCCTAGGAAGTCATTATGCTAAGAAACATGGAAGGGAGGCCTTTTTAAAGTATTATGCACCATTGCACAAGCAGTTGCCACAGAAGTCTCCCAGTCAACCTTTAACACAGCAACTGGAAAGCGCTTCTGAGTCCGGCACAACAGCAAGCAGAACCAGCATATTAGTTTACAAGTGTCCAACTTGCCCCTATGTTAATGCTAGCTACCATGGAATTCTCACTCACTGCCAAATGATCCATCCAGACATCCTAGCCAGGGCAGATGAACTTCAGACTAGTGAAATAATTGTAACTAACATGATCAACTGTACACTGGGGAAAGGTTCCAATGAAAGAGGGTATATGTGTAACAAATGTCCACAGATCCATTCATCAATAGTAAAATTAAAAAGCCACTGCAAGAGGGACCATGGTCAGGCTGAACCGGCAGGTTCTGAGAACTCAGATAAATCTGAAACTGAAGAACAACCTAATGATGGCTCTGTAGGCTCGGATTTAGAGGCTGCCAGTTTAAAAACCAAAACCTCGGACTCCAGAAAAAAAGACCTGAATAAACAGTTGGGCTCTCCTCAGACATGCCAGTCAAATGCAAGACCAGTGCCAATCAAGGAACAACTGTACAAGTGCCATATGTGCACCTATATGGGATCGTGTCGTAAATACTTGTATTGTCACTACAAACATACTCACAAATTGGATGGACTTAGCATGTACAAGCTGCTGGAAAAGTATAACAAACGGAAACGCAAGGCTCCGAGCCTGACTCGAGCTGCATCTGAGGACAATGCACCCTTCAAATGTAAGAAGTGTCTGAACCTAACGTTTGCCTCATCTCAGCTACTTATTGCTCACTATAGTGCTTTTCATCGACCCGATTGCAAATTGGACTTCACTGTGTTGTCACAAAGAACAAATCGAAGCACGGGAATATTTAGGTGTGCCCACTGCAAGAAACAAATAAATGGGATTAAAAATCTGAGTTGTCACTTGGATCGACACAGAGCATATAGGATAAAGAAGGCAAAGGCTGCAGAGACACAGGCATCGGTCAGTACGGCAGCACCAGAGGCCAGATCCAGTGAAGTAAGTTGACTCTGCCCATTAACATTCAGTTGGTAGTTTATAAGGAACTCCTAGCTAAGACTAATGAGCTTTAATGCATCAGTCCTGCAATAAACACTCCTTTTATTAAGGTTATAACATGTAGTTCATCTTGATTAATTGAAATCTGTGGTTTGTGTTGCTGTTGAACTGTATTGTATTGTTCACGTGTTGCTGTTACGTGGTCTGGCTTAAATGAAATAAATGCAGAAAAAATAACACGATATAGATCGACAGCACCAACAAAAAAACTGACAATCATCACCTTCATGGAGAAGCGTTTATTGTAGGACTTCTTCTGCATTAGTAAAATGATTAATACACCTGATCTTTTGTTACATTTTTTTCAGCTATTCTCACTGCTGTGTTGTATTTTCAGCTCTGTAGGCAAGATGAGCTGCCCTTGTTAGAAACAGTGGAAGAGCTGGCCCAGTGGAATGTGACACCAGTACAGACCTTCACTTTGCCAGCAAGCCCGGTGCCATCACCTTCAAAACCTACTGATCTAGAGCAGCCTGAGCTGGAATCAAGAGAAGATAAGCACAGGTGCAAACAGTGCAGGAGGACGTTCATGTCACTGAAGGGTTTGCGTTCGCATGAGCGCAGCCATGCAGCCCTGGCAGCCATCAAGAACCTGGACAACCTGCCTCCCTCTGCATTAAAGCACAAGTAAGAATAAACTCTGGTAATGTAAAGTTTAGATTTATGACAGTTATCACTTTGTATAATATTGTCAATAATTGTAATATCACTAGAACATGAGCCCAACAGTGACTGAATTAATAATGTCTTTATCTCTCCAGCATAAACAAATATGTCATCTACAAATCTGGAACTATAAGACCTTTCCTATGTAGTATCTGCTCCTTTCGAACGACTGTCCTCGGCCTGTGGAAGAGTCATTTTATGAAAAAACATCAAGGTGCGTAACTTGGATCATATTACCTAACCTTTGTTATAAAGTAATTGTATTATGGTGCTATTATGCGTTCATTTTAAGTGTTTTTGATATTTCGTTTGCTATGTTTGTTGTAATGAGGATGTATTTAATGTTAATTAATGACATCTCCAGTTTTTACCCTTAAAAGTGAGAACATCCACAAAAATAACGTTAAATCAGCAATCGCTGTGTTATTAATTTTCTAAATTTACAGGAATTTAGTAGAACTGTTTTGTAACATTTTTTTCTCATTTTCTGAATCCCCAGATTACATTATGGAAACGGGTGGGACTGCTAACAAAGATGAGGATAGTTCGAAGGCCGATAAGGAGTCTTTAAATTCAACAGATGAAGTGAACAGTTCCCCTGAAACTGATGAAGAACCTGAGATGACTGAAAGCAAGTCATTCCTCTTGTGTTTCATTATTATAATCTGTAGAATAGTCTATTTAAATTGAGGTTTTTACACACGTTAGTAGCCATTCTGACAATAGTTTCTTAACCTTTCACAGAATCATTGTACTTGGAGCCTCCAGATGTGCAGCGACAGTTAAGCCAGTACAGCATGATGGCACATATAGGCGTCTCAGCTAAAGAGAACCTGCAGGAACCCGTGTTACCCGAGAACAGTCTGCTTCACTGCGAGTTCTGCAACTTCAGCACCGGACACCAGTCCAGTATGCGGCGGCACTACCTAAACCGCCATGGAAGGAAGATCCTCAGATGTAAAGACTGTGATTTTTTCACTGGTATAAGGTATGCTATACATTTCATATCTATTGTAATCTACTATAATTTCTCTTTTTTCATTTTTATTAAGCAAAATATTAAATTACATTCAGAAATATAAAGTGCACAGAAGATGTTAACATGGACATTTTAATATAACGTTGCATTCATATGGAGATCCTCAGTTATACAGAACTTACAGACATCGGAAATCGGTCACATTAAAAAGTAAACAGCTCACTGACTTTTTGACACATTTGTCATTTTCCTTGAACTTTTTTATTTGAGACATAGTTGACAGCAAAAGTTTAACATTTTATTACTGGCATGCTTTTTTATTACTTGTTTTTCCTGCCTTAATTAGGAAAATTTTGGAAATGCACATGAAGACTGGTCACTCTACGTTCCAGTCAGAAGCAACTCATCAGAAGGACCTCCGCTGCCCTTTCTGCCTCTACCAGACCAAGAACAAGAACAACATGATTGATCACATTGTCTTACATCGTGGTAGGTTAGATGGCCAGGAGGATTTGGCTTTTTCATCCAATAATCTTCTCTTTTATGTTATAATTAATAGGGGGGGTTCTGTTGTTTCAGAGGAACGTGTTGTGCCTATTGAGGTCCGACGCCCGAAGCTGTCACGTTACCTTCAAGGCATTGTTTTCCGTTGTCACAAATGCACTTTCACAAGCAGCAGTGCTGAAAATCTGCATTTGCACATGATGAGGCACAACGATGTCAGACCCTACAAGTGTCGCCTGTGTTACTTTGACTGCACACACCTGAGCGACTTGGAGGCACACCTGAGTGATAAGCATCAGGTGAGGATTTGTAGCTGAAGCCCTCCAAGATTCACTGGAATGTCATTGAAAAAGTCGAGAGGACCATAGGCAGCATTTTAGTAATTTAGAAAAAAGTAATTTAGAAATGATTTATAGAAGAAGTAATATTTACATGCATATGTTCTTTTCAAGTTTTAGTTAGACGATGTTTACTATGTTTAATGTCTAATTTATGTTTACTAGACTATGTTTGCTATGTTTTTCTTTTGTTCAGGTTGTGAGGAATCATGAGCTTGTTGGTCAGGTCAGCCTTGATCAGCTGGAAGCAACAGTTGATATGATGCCAGTGGAAAGAGACGAACGATTGTCTGGTTTGGAGCAGCACAACAGTGACCATGGGGATGGAGAAACGGAGGAGTTTGCTACAGACTGCAGTGACTTTCTACATGACATACTAACTGACATGGAGGAGCCAAAAGAAAAAGCTGGAGTTGGCTTCATGTCAGACACTGCAAATGTGGAGGGGGTAAATAATGCTGGGAAAGGCAGGAATGCCGTTATACAATCAGATTATTTCAGTGGTCCAGAGAAGCTGTTGGCATGTGGTGAAAAAGCTGGAGCGAGACAGGCTGACAAGCCAAATGACATCGAGGCTCAAGAGATACTTAAAGATGAAAAGCCAATCTCTGTGCCCAGCTGTGCACAGCTTAGGATTAGCCAAAAGGGCAATTCAGAGGTCTCATTTGCACGCTGCAATGTGGGAGTGCATAGTCAGAAAGATTGTGAGAAACTAACACACTCTTACAAAGAAAAGCCAGTACTTGAGAATGCATCTGTCAAGGAGGAAATGCACCTTCTTGACAGTTTCAAGGAGGAAGCAGATAATTTTGAGCAGGAACAGGGCAGAGACGATGAGATGGTCATCGAAGAAAACCAGATACACTGCAGGCCTCGTGAACAGGAGGAGGGAGCGCAGATAAGAGAAGCCAGTCCACAAGGTGAGAAACTAAATTTATCACAGTGAACCTAAATTAAGGATTTTTTTTTAATGGAAGTAAGAGCAATAGAGTTTAAATACCCAGTGCCCCACAAACCAGTAAATATGATGTGCAATAAAGACTTGTGTTTTCGACGCAAAGGTGCTTCAAATTGTGCACTAGCAACGACCTTGTATTTTTACACTGTGTAAAATGCCTTGTGTAAAATGTAAATTGTCGGACTGTGTGTAAATTGTGGGGTTATAACACAAGACTGCAGATGAGTAAACAGCTTGAGTTAACGTGCTGCTGTCGTGTTTTGAAAATGCAGCTTCGTAGCTTCTTGCCAGTCACTCAGATTAGTCTAACCCCAAATTCAAGATTAAGAAATCATCTTTATTGGGAATGCCTACTGTAATGAGAGATATATGGAATATGTTGATTGTTATTAATGCATTACTCTCTTCTGATGGTTACGGAAGTACTGATTGTCTCATGGAAAAAAAATATTGCTCTTGTTTTTCAGGTGGAGCTGCTCTGGACCAGCACCCTTCAGTTACAGAAGAGAAACTGTACACCTGTGAGCTTTGTGGACGAAACCTCTCGAACAACCATGAACTGACACGTCACGTTATGCGACATGGAATGTAGAATTTTTCTTTATGTTGCATTTGAAACAAATAGCTTGTGCTGTTGGAGCTCCCTTTTTTAAGGGGGGAAAGTATTTTCATGTATTTTGATGAACCATCCTTCACTCTCTCACGGTATTATTGTGTATCTGTAAACAAACTTTTTTTGCGTTTATGTATTTTATGCCTTTTTTTAATCAGCCTTTTTTATGAGTACAGCTATTATGGAAAGGATTTAATTTAGTGATGCAATAAATAAAACTTCAGAGTGTGCAACTCAAACTTCTTTTAGGTTTGACACTAATGGACATGCACAAACAATTATCAAGTAAAAGTCCTTTTGTTTTGTTCCTGCAGTTTATATAAAATGGGTCAGCGGTTGCTTTTGTGTAAAACTGAACTACTGTTACATGAAAACGTTTAGTCTTCCTCATTCAACTATGGATTGAGGAAATTCTTCTGCTACCTTCAAATGCTGCTGGATATTTGATGTTCGCAAGGAAATACTTTCTTCACGTACAGTCATAAGTGTTAAGTTTGATATTATGTTTACATCGTAAAATTCTTTATTCTCTGAACTTTTTATCCTAGGATGTCACTTTTTTAAAATAAACTTAATGATTTATCACTGTGTGTATGTATTCACCTCTCTTTTTGCTGGTGAGAACCTAATTATTTGATACCAGAAGCAAGTTGTATTTGACTACTGTTGTCACAGGGCAATACGCTGCTGCCCCAGTTGCTAATGACCTCCACTGAACACAGCGGTTTAAGTTTTTCCACTGATATACAAAAATCAATCAGCTCTCTGTGCATAAGTCATTAGATGATGTATTGTAAACTTGCTGGCATGTATTGTAATAATAATCTTTCTGGTATAACCTTGTGACTAAATATTTTTTCACAAAGTAAAACATGTTTGAAATAAATTGGCATCAGGAAGTATTAAAGGCATGTTTCCATAATCAGTTATTGAAATAATTTCAAATGCATCAATAATGAAGTTAAACAAGTGTATTCTATATTAGTTGTTTTCTATACATATATATGTGTATGTGTGTGTGTATATGTCTTTACGTATATATATATATATATATTTTTTTATGCGTATAATTTTTTTCGTGTTGTTTGAGTTCATGGGGGCTTGTATAGAAAATCTAAATAAGTTTTATAAAATGCCATAAATATACTAAGCAATTTTATAGCATACACCTGGGAGCGGGAGGGTAATCTAAAATGTTTTATTAACCATTAATAACTTTATGAATACATTTGGCCTACCTCCAGTATTTCTTTAAAACTTGGTTTTAGTTGTACATACTGTTTTAATAAAAATGCGACAAAACTGTATAAAACGACTTTCAACAAATGGAGAACAGGGAAATACGAGCCGCGGCGGGACACGTGAAGGCAGCCTCGCGGTCGTGTGCGTTGGTTCGACGCCTGGTGTCCTGATGTAAGAGGACACCGCTTCCTGGTGCGAGTGGACAGACACCAACGAGGATGGACCGATGAAGGAGGAACGTCAGAGCTGCTCCAGTCTGCGGGAAAACTGTGAGTAAAACCCGGTGACAGTTGTTTTAGTCGCTCCGTAAAAAATATAAAAGATAACGTCGCATGTCGGTCAGTGACTGGATCGACTTTGTGCCGAGCTGCTGGTCGACAAAGTTTTGAATCAGCCCAGAATAAGAATGGGAGCTTTAGAAACACAGTCCGAGTTAGGATGTGTTTGTCTGCTAGTGCGTTTACACAGGTAACGTTTGGTCTGCTTCCTCCTTCCCTGTGCAACTGATTTCCTGGGGATTTACCGTAGGACGGGCTGTAAACTGTCTTGTGGAAGAACCACCTTGACAAACATCCAAGAACAAGTAAAGGAAGTGTTCCCATAATAATGTGTGTGTGTATAATATAACAATAAAAGAAGCATAAAGCCTGCATGTAAGACTGGAAGCACATCGTGTAACTGCTGCTAATAATGCTGCATGCTTCAGTGGCAAAAACGACACCAAATCAAGTGTGACTGTGAGGAAGTGAGTCTAGTACCTTCCTTCACTGTCAACAGTGGTGGAAGATACTTTTACTCAGATGTAACCAGAGTGAATGTAAACGTACTCAAGTGTTCCCACTAAATGTTAACTTTATTCCTACTTCACTTCCTTGAAATGGAAAACTGAACCTGAGATTCCACTACAATTAGTGTCACATGCTGTCACTAGAGTTATTAATTACATTTGTGACAATAAACACAACATTCAGGTAAAAGTTAAACTTATGTTTTCAATGATTTCATCCATTTATTTTCACCCTGTTTAAATCTCCGCCGCACACAGTGAGTAAAACTATCGCTTTTCTGATAGTTTCAAATTAAAAACTGTAAAAATACAATTAAGGCTGAAGACGCTGTATTGGACTGCATTAGATTGTACAGGTGTACCTAATAAAGTGGAAAGTGAGTGTCGATGTGAATTTATAGCAGTTGAAGAGAAAATGGAGTGCACTGAATTGATAATGTGTAACATAGTTCACAGTTGGTCAGCTGACAACATGGAAAATGCAGTTACCAAGGAAAGATTAATAGTGAATCGAGCCTTTTAAAAGAAAATTTCAAGCATGTGTAGCAAACTATAACAATTCTAACAAAGCTCTTATAAAGGCTTTTGTCCATATAAATTATTTTATAAATAATATATTTCTTTGCAGAGATCCCTAAAGGAAACAACCAACGTTTTGGTATAAATGTTCAGTTGTTCCTGTTCCAGGCACTTTTTTACCTCTGTGTGCTCTGTTTACTCTCGTGGCAGTGCTGCTTTTATGACGTATTGTATATATTTTCCTTTTGAGCAGAAACAGAAGAAACATATTCAGTCAGAAGAATGTCAGCGGTAAACAAATCTGCAAAATCTGTGGAGGATGGCGACTCATTCTCGTCTAAGGTCATCAACATCGTGTTTATCATCCTGTTGCTGGACCTGCTGGGATTCACCTTGATTCTACCTCTGCTACCCTCGATTTTGGACCATTATGCACAAACAGGGGTTAGTTGTTGTTTTTACATATAATAAACTGAACCTATAGTTGCTCCTAGGTCCAGATGAGCAGCCTGTGTGGCAGCCATCGCCATTGTGTGTGTGTCTGTGTGTGTGTGTGTGAAACTAAGGGGCACTGTTCTGAAAATAAGAAAATAAAATAATGTTAGACTTTCATGAGCTACGTCATTGGGAATAAGATTTGGACATTCATGACATCAACAGCATCGTGTTGAGTAGTGTTTAAAATACTTGTTATTTTAAGCATGTACGCACTACTTCAATTTGACTAAAGAATTTGTAGTGGAGTGCTGTATTTTTCCAGCAACTAATTGCACTAATTTGTGTCTCAGCAGAATGAATAGAATGAAAATGATTTTGTTTGGGTTCAGTGGATAGACAGGTGCCGACTGCACCGGTTTGTTGAACAAAGGAGGCGCTGTGGGAAAATTTTGTTCCACAAAAACAATCAGTGAACTGACTCGCGAGTGCTTAGATTTGCAGCCGTGAAGTGTTGATGGGGGATTCTGTGTGCTGACTCACGGTGAGTCGACCTTTTGGCTCGTGTAACGTTATGTTTGTGTTTGTGTTTTCTTGCTCACCAGGATGTCGTGTATCAGTCTCTGCAGAGTGTGGTGGACTGGTTTAGGGAGGCAGTTGGGATTCCTATGGAGAAAAAGTACAACAGTGTACTCTTTGGAGGTATACTTGGTTAATTTCACCTTAAATACAGCTTCTGTGGAGCACCTGCTTTGCGTCACATTTTGATCAATTAAAGAAATGCCGTAATGTAGGAAAACTGGAATCAATCTCCTTCATTTACCTTTCAGGTTTGATCGGGTCACTGTTTTCTCTGCTGCAGTTCCTGTCCTCGCCTCTAACCGGGGCTCTGTCAGATTGTCATGGCAGACGTCCCCTGCTGATCGTTACCACAGTGAGTAGTTCACATCCATACAGCTCTGCCATTAACACTGACTCAATCTGGCCTAATTGGGAGCTTTGTGTCTCAGTTAGGGCTGATGTCCTCCTATGCAGTCTGGGCAGTTTCCCAGAGCTTCAGCATGTTTCTTTTGTTTCGGGTAATTGGAGGAATTTGCAAGGGCAATGTCAGCCTCTGCACTGCCATCGTAGCCGACTTGCCATCCCTGAAAGCACGAAACCGAGGAATGGTAAGCACAAACTTTTGAAGAGCAACAGCAATTTTAACTCGCATCTGGTATCAGGACACTCATAGTCTGATGCTTTGGTGTTGTAAACCAGGCAATGATTGGCATCGCCTTCTCCTTGGGCTTCACTGTGGGGCCTCTGATGGGCGCATACTTTGCCATCAACTCCAGAACAGCAGAAAATGCCTTCCACCAAACCCCAGCTCTGATCGCATTGGCCTTCAGTTCTGCTGATCTGCTCTTTATTTGTCTCATGCTGCCTGAGACATTAACAAAGGACGCCAAGGTTAGTTAATTTAAAAAAAGTCAATTTTTGTATTGATATTTGACTCGTGAAACATCTAACATCAAACATCAAAGACTCAAAACAGATTCAAAGTTTCTCTGTTCTTACCTTAAATCTTAGTTTAGGAGAGGAGTCTTTCAGCTTTAGTGACACAGAAACAGTCATCTAATATGCGCCTTAGACTTTGATACAAGACTCCAGTGATCATTCGCTGACCAGCTACATTAATATCACCAATTTGTTTGGACTAAAGTAAAAGCCATTTATTGTTAAATTGTTTTGAAATCAACCATACTTGCATACATTATACATATCATTTTAGAATGTTTAACAAGGCCATTTAACTTTTTGTGGAATGAGCTTTGCAGATATACATAATTATTACTGGTGGGGATTGTTACATACATAGATGACATTGAATAAATATAAAACATGCAGTCTTAATACAGCTATTACACATCTAAGTTTTTTTATACATTGGGATGTCATCTTAAATGTAATTTTTCCTTTTAGGCTTCGTCCTCTGGCTTTGGAGACTCCAGGGACCTGCTCAGTCCATTATCTTTGTTCTATTTCTCAGCTGTTACCAGGACTAAAGATCCACCTTCGAGACACAGTGAGTATTGTACACACTGGATTCCTGCGTGAGGCAGATCTTTACACTAATTCAACTGATTAACAAAGCACAAATGAACTGATAGAAAGTAAGGGGATGTGTTTTTATAGGAATGAAGAAGCTGCAGGTGCTGGGCCTGGTTTATTTTTGCTACCTCTTCTTGTTCTCTGGTCTGGAGTTTACGCTGAGTTTTCTGACTCACCAACGCTTCCATTTTACGAGGTATGAGCTACAGGGTGAAGCTTTGTATATTATCTGTTCTAGTAAACACACTTCAACAGTAACTTCAGAAGTTTCCTCTTAACAGTATGCAGCAGGGAAAGATGTTCTTTTTCATCGGCATCATCATGGCTTTGATCCAGGGAGGATACGCTCGCAGGATCAAACCTGGGAACCATATCAAGGCTGTTCGTATGGTAAAAGGGATTTGTTCGACCCTATAACTCCACAGTCTAACCTACTGGAACTAATATTGTATAAATTCTGTAGTTCTTTTTTTACATACTGTACATTTGTAAATTGATTTTGATTTTATTAAATACATTTTTTGCACATTACATTGTGACAAATTAACAAGTAAATTTATCCGATGTGAGATCAAGACAGATTTACCTTACCTTAACATGACAAGATGAACTGCTCCACAAGTGTCAACTCTGCTACTCGCTTTTTCTCGTTTTTAGGCAATCATAACCTTGATCCCAGCATTTATTCTCATTGGGTTATCATGGAATATAACAATGCTTTACATCGGCCTGGCGCTGTACTCCTTCGGTGAGTCCTGTTTACATTCACTGTGTCTGAAGAGTAAACTCTGTTTAACACATATCTAACGATACAAAGCAAAAAGGTAAAAGCAAAAATTCCCAAACAATCAAATATAATTATTACATAAATTTGTTAACACAAATCAAATTACAGTATAGCGGTACAAACAGTATCATAAATGCGACATCTCCTTCATTTTTGAAGTTGTAAAACAAATCTTAGCGCTGCATTATGCAATTACAGTATATGCTGTATGTACCAGAATCTTTCCTGGGGAATTAGAAAAGCAAAAAAAACGACATAGGTTTTGAACTGCGGATTGTTTCAGAAATAGGGTTTATAATTTTATGTGAATATTGATAATGACCTTTTTCAAACATAAATTAAAACAAATGAGCCTTGTGTAATTTGTAAAATACAAAATAAAATATTTTTATAAAAAATGTAAGAATCATTAAGAAGTAAAAGAAAGTATTAAGGAATAAAAGAAAACAATCAAATCTCTTTTGTTGTTGCGCTGGGATACAATACTGTATTTGAGTTTTATAAATAGGTTACATGACTTTTGTATTTTGGCAGTTATAATGTATTTCCCATACTTCCCATACACATGCATAGTACGATAGATGCAATGATGTGAAACTACATGCTCTTTACATTTTTTGTTTCTCCCGTTGTCACAGCGGCTGCAGTAGTAGTTCCGTGCCTATCAACACTTGTTTCTGACCACGGTGAGCATCTTGTTATTTCTCACAAGCTTTTGATTATGCTTTATTGTCACACTGCTACTGATCACCCACTGTGGATATCCTTCCAGGTTCAACCTATCAGAAAGGCACAGTGATGGGAATCCTGCGTAGTCTGGGTGCTCTTGCCAGAGCACTGGGACCCGTTGTATCATCTTCTGGTGAGGAAGACACAACCATGAGACAAAGGGATATTATAATTACTAAGTTATAGTCCAGCTTTGTAGATAATATTGTTTATTTTCTTAATGGTCTTTCTGAATTGCCCAAAATTCTGATAAATGTGTCACTTGAAAATCATTTTCATCATTTTAAGGCATAACCATTTAAATATTTTGCCATATCTCTCAATTTGAACTGTTTTGTTTGCTTCACAGTTTACTGGATAGCTGGAGCTCAGACCTGTTTTCTCCTCACTTCAGCCTCTTTCATTATACCCCTAAGTCTCCTGACCATAGCCAGGAGGCTGAAGGAGGAGTGAGCAGCACCAAGATCTGAAAGAATCCCTGATTGCTAAGATTGTCTCATGTCTAGTCACCTAAATGAATGCTGTGATGTTTACATCTGCTGGGAGTTATTACTTTATCATATATAACATAACTGAGACGGTGTGCACCACTTTCTGTGTTGTTGGCCACTTATCACTACAAGAAACAAAACATTACAATAAGATGATGTCTATGCCAAAACAGAGAAACTGGAAGTTTACTGTATAACTGAGAAATAAATGTACAGTATATGTTGCTGATGTGCACCTATGCATATTATGTGATTGGTGGGATAGGATTATAGTTTTGCTTTTGGAACAAAGATATAATTTTATAATGCAGTATTTTATCAGACATTACATTTTTTGTATTTTGCAAGTAACAATTTTAGCTCACTTTAAAGTCTTTATATTGTAATTTGAAAAGAATAAACCAGTAAAAATGTTCCTATGGGAATGACTTATTATATTATATATATTATTATCTGGGGTAACGTTTTTGCTGTGGGGGTCATTCTTATCCCTGAAAACACAAACCCGCACATTTAGGAACATTTGAGAAAAAAAAAGGTAAGTAATAATATGTAGTTTAGATGTACTCAAATTGCCAAAACTTACATCATATTACTAGATTTTACTAGATTATATGGGTACAAGCACCACTGCTTTATTAAACAGGCATTTACTGTATGAGTGTGACCTTTTTATTGCTGTCACTGTGGAACATTTTTCAGCTCAGTAGCTTAACTGGGAAAGTGCAGCCATCTTTAAATACTTGGATGCAAGAAGATGTCACTACAGGGGCTCTTCATACGACACAGTGCAAACATCAGACAACACACGGAGCTTTTATCGCTCCATAAAACGGGCTGAGCGTAAAGCTGCAGTGTTATGAGCGAAGCCGCACTTGACCCTGTGGGGCTTCCGTAGACATGCTATCGAACAGGTTGCTCGCTGTGGAAGCTGTAGCTCTGTACATGCACCGCTCCTGTATTAGGTAGATTAGCAACATATGTAGGATCAACCGCACAGGTGGAAATGTGAATACATATAGGAAAAGAATCAACATGGACAAGGTATTTAATACGAAAACCTTCGCTTTTGCTGGCTAGCTAGCTTGCTAAACGCTAATAATTCTGGGAACGTCAACAAACTTTTAACTTCGCGAAGTTTATCTTGCGTGTCACCAGCAACTCAGCTGCTTTGTCTACCACAATCTAAATTGTTAGGACGGTTTTTAAATTTGATGGTTGATGGGTTAACTGTTTTAAAGTTAGGATTAACTGATTATGTAACATAATGTTAAGATAGCTAGCTAACCAACACTAGATTAAATGTTCATTTGAAACAAACAAATTAGCAAAGTAGCTAATAGTTAATTGTACTCGAATCAGTAGCTGAGTTTAACACATAACGTGTTTTCTGTGAGTCTACAACTCGGGTGAAGTGCCATTTAAGCAATTCAAAAATCTACATGGATTTGAACTGGAGCCAGTAACGTGATTATCAAAGGTCGTATTCTAGCAGACTGTGGATGACAAACAACCTTTGCTTTACCTAGGAGAGTAAACTGTCATCTGCTGTCCACCCCTTTGACCCTGAACACCAGAGGAGACCGAGGAAAAAGGCTGCAGAGCCCCACTCAGCCTCATCACCCTCTCTGGTGTTACCAAGCCCATACGGGTCTGACCAGAGTGTAAGAGGGTAGGATGAGGATGACGATTTTTGTCATTGTCTAATGAATCTAAATCATTTAACCAACTTACTGGCCCACGTCACCTGTGTAATTTATTCACATGCTTCTTTTTTTTGGTGAATGTTTTACTTAACCAAGGAACCGGTTAGGTCTGAGCTCAAAGTCAACTGGAAAAGCAGGAGATGGGTCAAGGAGCCATGGCTACAGCAGCAGCCGTCGCGTTAGAGAAGCCAGTAATGATTTCCATCAAAAAGATGGGTCTGAACGGAATCAACAGGCAAAGGTCAGTTCACTTTTTTGTATCAAAAGGTTTGATTGCAAAAAAATCATCTTAATAAAATTCATTAGTTATCTTCATACAACTCCACAGGCATCGAAAGTTAGTGATGACTTTCCTGCTCCACGCAGAATTATTGGCAAGAATTCACTTGATGTGCAGAAAAGAGGAGGTAGTAATTCAGTTGGGATTCTTTGCAGGAGTTAAATTCCTTTTGTAGCAAACAATGGTTATAACCTTCTGTAATTGATCCTCAGGCTATAGGGGCACCAGATCTGCCCCAAACTCTGCAGAAAAATCTAAATCAGAACAGATTGATTCAGTCCCATTTGAAGTGAAGATGGCTGATTTTCCAGAGTTGGCTGGCGTTTCTTCAAGCAAAGCACAACCTCCCCTAGCTCAGAAAGAGTGTTGGGGTCCAACTCCTACAACCCCTCAAAAGCCAAACTCTACATGGAAGGTGAGCTCACTGAAACATTGGAAGTGACATTGTGTTGTTTGCAGTGAATGCCACATTTACACAAATTTACAGTCCCTCTATACATGGAAAGCTTAATTTTCTCTTTGATAGTTGGGCAGTAGGGGATCCCCTTCAAAACCCGATTCTATAGAAACTGGCAATATTGCTAAGCCAGATTCCTATACTGTTTCACAAGGTAAGTCATGCCTGTACTTAATAACTGAGTGATGCAATGTCAGTAATATTTTTTTTATAACGATCATCTGATATTTATTTCTTTATTGTGAACAGGTCAGCCACTGATGACGTCTTGGGCTAATGTTGCCTCTCAGCCTCCAAAGAAACCTGTCCGTGAAGAAAAGGAACTCTGCAGCAACCACATGCAGGTATAATGATATGTTTGATTTAGACTCTCAGCGCGACAGGTTAATTTCAGGCTGCTGGGAGAGGTAACACATCTATAAATAAAAAATAAGGCTCTTACAATGCTGGACTGTTGCTACTACTATCTACAATATCTGGTAAGCAAATCAACCCATAATGAGCAAATGCTGATTTTATTTTATTTTTTATGTATTAAATGTATTAGAATTTATTATTTCTTTGTTTTAAAAGGGTATTATATCTAGTTTCTGCTACTTGTATAGATGCAGGATGCAGGCTAATTAATAATTCTTGAAACTGTAAGTTCATTTACTTTATACCTATTTTAGAGCCTTATTGTTCCTCCCTCAGTTGACTGTTGCCAGTTGAGAAAGTATTATATTGTACTGTATGTAGATTTCAGATCACTAACAATATCGTCTATGTGGTTATCCACATTAGGAGCATCACCTCTCTAACAGTGAGAAGGTATTAACATTAACACTTTGTTTAAATATTTTTCCCTGTTGCCCCCTCCCTCCCTTTCATTTTTTTGTCCTATCAGACAGAGGAAATGACTGCACAGCAACAAGTGGAAGCCCCAGGCAAGAAAAAAAGGAAGAAGAAGAAGAAAAAAGCTAAAGGTGCTGGTGAAGATCCAGAAGCTGAGTCAGAAGGACTGAACATGTATCAGGAGCCTCCAAAATTTGAGGCAAGTACAAATTACAATTCATTGAAAAAGCAAAATTTATAAGCAAGCTTAAATTTTGTTTCGTTTTTTAGGATGAAGAGGAGTTTCCAGGCTTGGCTTCAGCTGTGACTGGTGCTGATAGATTGACAAGCAGCCGCAATGCAGCAAAGCTATGCAAAGAGGTATGTCAATCTTTCACATATTAATAAAAACTCTTTTTAGAATTTGTGGACACGTTTCAACACTTGAGGTCAATAGATTGTCAGATAAATTGGACAGTATGTAATTTGCAAAACAAATTATGTTTTTTGTTTTGTTTTATTTTTGTTTTTAGGAAAACCAAAGAGACATTGGTCTGCATCAGTCTGCAGAGCAAAACAAGGAGAAATCAACTGCAACAAAAGCACAGGTTTGTGTTTTTGTTGTACATGTAAACACATTCCCATTATTTTTTTTCTCACTGAAGAGAAAACATATTGAAATGTGTTTGTTCAAATCATGTTTTTTTCATTTGTAGAAAGCTGGAATAGTCTCTGGCAAAAAGAGCAAAGTTCCTGTTCAGCTGGATATCGGAAACATGTTAGCAGTTCTGGAAAAGAAACAGCAGTCTCAAAAACCCAAGCAGGACACAAAACCAGTCATTCTTTCAGGTAGGTTGTGGTTAACTTTATACTCACTTAAAAAGACTTTCTGGGGACTGTGATGACTTAACGTGATCTGGTGGTGCAAGGTAGGTTTAAAAAATGTGCCCAGTGTCAGTCTCTTTTTAAATGATGTCTTTGTAGTTGGTGGAGGACTTCCAGTTGTCCCGAAACAACCTTCAGTTCAGAGGAAACCTCCCTGGCAGCAAGATAAAATTGCACACAATCCCCTGGACTCCACCAGTCCTTTAGTGAAGAAAGGAAAACAGAGAGAGGTGCCCAAAGCCAAGAAACCCACTCCTCTTAAGAAGGCAAGTGCATCTTTGTACATAGCTGTCACATTTGGAAGGAATGTGTTTCAGTGTTGCAGCCTTGTTAGTTTATATCCGTCTGGTCCTCAGGTTATTTTGAAAGAAAGGGAGGAGAGGAAACAAAGACATTTAATGCAGGAAATGGGTCTGCTGCCTGAAAATGAGTTAAAACCTGAAAATGATGCTGCAGAAGAAAATCAATGCGAAACAAATGCCTCAGGTCAGAGCATTCATATTAAATGATACAATAAAATGGAGACCCACAGCAAGTCACCGTGTCTGTAATGTGCTAATATTTGGATTTTGTGCTTCCAAAACTTCAGAAGAGTTTGGGAGTCCAACAGAGGAACCTGACGATCAGTCGGAGTTTAATGACACAAGCCAGATATTGAAGGAGGGGGATGAGGGGACTAATGAAGACCAAGAGATTGTGGAGGAACAGACCACCTCACCTTTGCCCTGTGCAGTTAATCGACCTAAAATCCACAGCAGAAAGTTTAGAGAGTAAGACTTATAACATCAATCATCCCATCAATTCCCAGTTTTTCTCCCGTATTCTGCTCATTTAAAATATATATTGTTGTATGTGTCAGCTATTGCAGCCAGATGCTGAGCAGAGACGTTGATGAGTGTGTGACGACACTGTTAAAGGAGCTGGTTCGTTTTCAAGACCGCCAGTACCAGAAGGACCCCATGAAAGCCCGTATGAAAAGACGGATTGTGATGGGGCTCAGGGAGGTCCTGAAGCACCTCAAACTCAAGAAAGTCAAGTGTGTCATCATCTCACCCAACTGTGAACGAATCCAGTCCAAAGGTAGTTTTGTTGTGCGCGAAACATCTCTTTAACAAAGTTGTTGCATTTCCCAATTGTAGTTGTATTTGGGTTTAATTTAGTTTGTAGATTTTCATTTTCTTTAAATTCAAGTGAGAGTGTTTCGGGGCTAGCAATTTTAAATTTAGACATCAAATAATCGTATTGTCATGTAGAGATTAATCTATTCTAGAAGGATATGAATTTGGTTTCTAGTTTCTCAGAGAGAATTTTGAGTTTTACTTTGACTTTAACTTTATTTTTGCTTTGTTTTTTAAATTTTATTTATTTGGACAGTCTCGCTGTCTTAATACAGCAGAATTTTATTAAAATTGTAATCTTTTTTTATCTTCAGTTTTTTTCTCAATATTTTATTTATGATTTATAAGATTAATTAAAAATGTAAAAGAAGAAAACAATAAAAATTCTGAAAATGCCCATTAAACTTTGATTTGATTATGTCGATACAGAAAGCAAGTTTTCAACTGTTGTCCTTCAAGTAGATATTAAATTATCCATCAAAAACCATAAAATGTTGTTATTGCAAAAATCCACATGGAGGCACCAAAGTTAAATCTCTCTCTCCCTTTTGGCAAAAGCTATATTGAATAAGCACAGTGTGAGTCACAACTGACAGTGGCATTTTCAGATTTATTATTGTAGGAGAACATTTTTGAACAGGTCTGTTTGTCAGTTTTGTGTGGACCCTGAGAGTTGTCCACCTAAATGTGTACGTAGACTCAAGGTTTTTGTAACATCCGGCATCCAACTGATCCTCCAATAAATTAAAACCTAAGAGCACCTAGGTACAGATGTGTACCAGCAAAAAATGCATTTATAAACATTATAAACATTTATAATGTGATGCTGATGTAGAAAACCCATCCCTTCTCAGGTGGCCTGGATGAAGCTATCCACACCATCATTGACACGTGTCGGAAACAGGAGGTACCATTTGTGTTCGCCCTCTCCAGGAAAGCTTTGGGCCGCTGTGTCAACAAGGCAGTGCCTGTCAGTCTAGTGGGGATCTTCAACTATGATGGTGCACAGGTCAGACTAATCACTAACAGTTCACATGTTCTTGAAAATGACTTTTTTATATAACTAAAGTGAGAGTTGATTAAAGTATTTTGAACAAGTTAAAGTACTCTCTTACTCACAGGACTTCTATCACAAGATGATTGAGTTGTCGTCTGAGGCCAGGAGAGCCTATGAAGTGATGGTGACAAGCCTGGAGCAGGCAGAGCAGGCAGAATCAGACCAGGCCGTGGATAATGAGGAAGAGCTGCAGATCAGCAGCCAGGGGAAGAAGGCGGATTCCATTCCAGACACGGCACAGGTGGAGGAATCCGCATACAGTAAGTTACTGTCTCAACCCAATACTGGCAACATCTGCTGTTTACAGGAACTGAAAAGATGGTGAAAAGCTGTAGGTCTGTAACTGGACCAGTTAATTCCACTAGGGAAAACTTTGACTGAATAAGAGGTAGTGGACACAGCAACACATTCCACACATGATAGTTAAATAAAAATCAAATGATTGTTTTTTTATTATTTCTTCTTCCAGTAAAAGTTTGGAAAAAAATTTTGGAGAACAACCCCACATTTTTTAACTTTGAGGAGCAGCTAAGCTCAGTACATTTGGACAGTGAATATACGGAAAACACTGAAGAAGAGAAGAGCTGACAGTGGTGAAGCCGCCTGTGCCTTAAAAAACAAATGAACCTGCTCTTGCTGATCTCCAGCGTAAAAGAAACTAGGATGGACTTAATCCCACATGCAAAACGAGAGTGAGACGAGGCGCTCTGCTGCAGTGGTTCTAAACCTGGGGGAGTTTGTCAGGAAATTAATCATGTTGCTAACATTTTCAGTGATTTATGAATTACTTCATGTTCTTTTCAAAAAATGTTTTTAAGTTTAACGTAATTGGGCAGAAATGTCTAATTTGAGAGTTTAGAAACTGGTAAGCTTAACCACTAAAAACACTGGGACCTACCTAATGACTTGAAGAGATCCCGCAATATGAATTTTTAGCCATGGACACCATGTGAACATGCTTAGTGGACATGTAGAGCTGTAGGCTCTGAATGTATTTAGAATATGAACCAGATATTCAGGAATAAATATTAAGACCCTGTGGAAATTATTAAGGGTTATAGATTTAGGCTTGGGAACCGTCAAAGTCTTTCTCTCATTCGTTTTATTTAGTTAAGCATTTCAGGTATTTCTTCTGGTTTCTGTCGACTTTGACAGAATCAGCAGCGCTAGTACTGATAAATGGCAGGATAGGAAGAGCAGAGTGAGCCTGTGAAATGTTTATCGTCCTTTGTAAAACTGAAAGGAAACAACATGAGATATTGTGTAACGTAGAAAAGATATGATGAACTTGGCGCTCACAGTACGCTTAGGACCTTTCTTTTGGCTTTAATAGCAAGACAAACAGTTGTATATTAAATTTAAAGTGATTGTTCCCAATTCATACAAGTTGCACTCTATATATGCATTTGCTTTATAGTATGCTGTTGTCATGCTGTTTACATACAAGAAAACAATTGCTATTAAAAGGAAATTAGTCTTATGCTATCAGATTTTTCTATATGCACAGCCAGTGGAAAAAAATATTTTTTTTTAAGTTTTCTAGGATGAAATCATATATGCAAAACCAGTCTAGAATTAGTTTGTGGTAGGGAGAAGTCAGGACTCAGATGTTCACAAAAACATTTTTCCATAGTTTGTGTGTTTTCGTTTCACATACAAATGTTGAACAAATGTCATTTACGTGTTTCTTATTTTTTCTAAATTTGTAAATAGCAACCTCAGAATTAATTGAACATCACAGTCTTATCCACTGAGGCCACCATGACTCTCCTTAAGTCCAATTTTGAGTTAAAATTTAAACTCCATAAGAAAATTAATTAAATGCATTATTTGCAAGTATTCTTTATTTACGAATGGTCAGAACAGTGTATACTTTCTGCAGTTACAATAAAAAGTAAAGCTTGTATTATTTTTTTTCTCTTCATTATGTTGTACTACCTGTGATTAGGTGCAAATTGCAGAATTTTATGTAGACAATTAAGATCAAAGTGAATCTGAGAAACATTACATCCTGTACATAATGTTTTGTGATTTCTTTGTCCACATATTAAGGAAAAAGAAACAATAAAAATATCATTACAATAGCATAATATACAGTAGTAATGTGAAATGCAGGTTGACAATCATGTTAAAATAGGCAAATTTAAAGAGTCTGATTTCAGAGGACTAGGATGAACACTGTAACAGAACTTGATTGTTGCGTATAAATCATATGCCTTATCATATGAAGCAATTTGCTAATAAATAGATTTGAGTTATGGATGTTTCAAATTTCAATACAGGGAAATTATAATTTGGGGCCTGATCTGAGGAAGATGTTAGTATTGTCCTACAGGCAAGTTTCATGTATAATATTTTGACATGTTGCAACAGAAAAAACAAAAGTGTGACTATCAGCATTTATGATGGCCGGAATTTGGATATTAATACAGTTTTAATCGGTACAATTACTTTTAACACCTGCCCTGTGCTTTTCATGCTATGAAAACCAAAAATGTCAGCTGTGAAAAAGTGTGTATTCAGCCTTAACATTTCTGATGAATCTTAAACATTTTTTTTTTAAGGTTTTTACTTTTATAAATAAAACCACACTTAGTTTTTTTTTTTTTTTTCAATCATCGGTTTTGGTGCAGGTTAAACAAAGATACAAGGTGATAATGAGCTTTAGAGGTGCTGGTAGAAAGATCTTGTTTCCTAGGGACAGAGCCAGGCTATCATATGAACCGTGCAGACACAATGCGAGTGGTATCAGGTTGCTCCTCTAACTCTCTGCCAAAAACTAAACATATGTCTAAAAACTAGTCTTTTGAACACTCTCATATAAATCAGTTATTTAGGTTGATTCTATTAAATTATACATTTTACACTGTTGAGCTGTCAGAAGAAACAAAATATGGAGGATTAGGCCTAATTTGTCTAGAATATATTGATGAGATGTATTGTTTGATTCAACTGTTATGTACATTCTTAGGGGAAAAGAAGATTGAGTGTAGGAACATATTCAGTGGGATTTGCAAATATAAAAAGGAGGCAAATGCTGTACTTACTTAAAATCGCTGGGGTATTAATGAATAGTGGGCCGAGTGTTTTTCCCTGAGGCTCCATACAATCTAACAGAAGTTACATGAGTAATCATAAACCCTAGGATGTGTTTAGTTAAAACATAAAATCAAAATTTTAATTTTAAACAGGAACTAGATGAATATTGGAAAATATTTGGCATTTCAGAAACAGGCATTATGCTTCAAACATTTTTATTTGGGTTTAGAAGTCTTCAGTGATAGCCTTTTAAAACTCTGGTTCACAAATAGTCCAGAGACAAAAATAAAAAATAAGAAAAAATAAAGTGACATTTTCTTTAACTCGAGCAAAACAACATCTGGATTTAAACTGCACTTCAGTTCGCAAAGTGTCACTGAAGGCTAGACCGAGTGCTTAAAATGTACAAGGAATGGACAGGTTAAATAATATATCTGCTACAGTCTCTTTGTTTCTATTAAACATTAATACAAAATCATTCGATGTCACCTGTTTCAACAGACGTGAATAATTTTACTAGCTCCCTACTTAAATGGAACTAATAATTTTCTTTTACATTCATGTGTTCATCTTAATGTGGTGTAAAATAGCCTGTGTTGGCTCTACGTGTGAAATGTATCAATGATTTCTCAAAGTAAAAGTGGTTTATAATTTAATATCAATTTGAATAATTGTGATTTTTTTTAAAGTAAAATAAATAATATTATAAAGAGGATATAGCTGTGGAAAGAATTGTTGATACCCTTTTCAGGCAGAAAACCCTACAATTTTTTCTGAAATAACTTGAAACAACTTAGCTTGAAATAACTAAAAAATGAAACGTTATGAAATTTATTTTCATTTCTGACAAATACATCTTTCATTTTTCATTGTATTATTTGCATTATTTTATTCAGTTGGATCAAGAGCAAAGTGATTTCTTTTTAATTTGACTTATTTCTTGGATTTTCTTTATTCCTTTTGTCACTTTCAAGTCATTTCAGAGAACATTGGGATTTTCGTGTAAGGTTACCAAAATCCGTTGCATTTTAAAGTATATTTCATATACAGTATACTAATGGTGTACAGTTTCTTGGAAAATAAATATTATTACTACTACACAGACTACTTACATTCATGTGCGGCCTTATTTTTTCTAGATTAATTATTATTAATAAATATTGGCTGTTGCTTGTGTTAGAATAACCTGTATACCACCTTATTCAAATATGCAGTGGAGTTCTTGTGGACACATTCCAGACAAACCAGTATGACCAGAATTTACCTGCCTGAGGCAAAAATAATGGACTGCAAAACCATTATGTAATAGTTTCATCACCAGCTACTCTTTAAAGTCTTGTGAGTCATCTCTCAGGTTCTCTTCAACAGATAACGTGAAAAGACTAAAACAAACAATTCGGCAAGTAATCTGTGTAGCCAGAGGCTCAGTGTCTTTTAGAAATAAAGTCAGTGTTCACAATCTTAAGTTTAGCTTGTTTGAATACTGGCAAACTTATGAAACATAAATCAG
Source organism: Channa striata (assembly GCA_033026295.1). Lineage (NCBI taxonomy): Eukaryota > Metazoa > Chordata > Actinopteri > Anabantiformes > Channidae > Channa > Channa striata. The sequence goes on from CM065178.1 coordinate 20,677,721, forward strand.
AAATGGTCATAAATCAAACTTTTGGACAAATAAAATGTTCACCTGATAATAGTCCTCTTACGCTTATTCTTTAGTGTCTTAAAACATGTAGCAAATTTTAGAACAACTATTCAGGAGTTGTAAAGATAAAATTCACTCAAAAAACAAACAAAAAAAGACTGAGGCTCACAAAACTGAGCAGATTCGTCCTGTAAGAAATATGAATGTTTGAGCCAAACGCCAAGGCAATGAGACACTTGGGAGCCGTGAAAGTACAATTTTGTGCCCATCCATCCGGCAGATGTCACAAACATTGGGAAAACTTTGACCTACAGGATGCACTAGAAGAAAAGCCAGAGGATCAATAATATCATTAGATTTTATCCTCAAGTGAGACTAAATTTCACTGCATCCATTTAATAGTTGTGATCAGCATCATCATGGTGCAAAATGTGAAACCAAAGTAGGTTTGAATCATCCTCTGATGAACATGATTGTCCTGTATGTACCAAATGTCATGGTCATCTATCCAGTAATAATAAAATACACAAAGTCTCAACCTCTTTTTTGTTTAGTTTTTAAACTAACTTTAAACAATAAATCCCGAGGGACATCAGTCATTTACAGACGTGGACGCTGCTAATGAAACAACCTTACATTAAAGTGAGACACTATCTACATACCCGCTACTGAGGTCTGTGCACACTCCCACTTTACCGGCTGCAGTAACTTGAGGATTTCTTAGCTTCTGATCAGTGCAGTCTGTGTAGCGGACTCCCTTCTCCCTAAAGGAAGAGTCAGCTGAGACACTGTGTTGCTGCAGGACAACCACATTGTGACTTTCCACCTTCTTCACCCTGCTGTAGTCCTCAGGTATGTTCTCCTGCGGCCTCTGAATGTCCATGTAGCCTGGGAGGTTTTCACTCTCCACAATGAGAATATTGTCTCCTTTCACCTCTTTCACCCTGCTGTAGTCCACCAGGTTCCCATCCACCAGGTTCCCATCCACGTCCTGCAGGTTCTCGTGTCTCTGAATGTCCACGTAGCTGCTGTTTGCGAGAGGCTGGATGAGGGGTTCAGCTGCCGTGTTGTGCCGTGTTTCTGTGATTATGATGTTTATCCCTGGACACAGCTGCTTCTGTGTTGGCAGCTGGTGTGTCTCTGTGTCTTAGATAAACTCTCCCGTGACAGAGACCTTTTCACAAAATTATCCACAGCATCGTTGCTTTCTTCAGCCTCCTCCCAGTCATTCAGGTCTGAGCTTGACTCTTTACATTGGATTCCCAAGTCTATATGAAATCCAGGGGGAATCATAAAACTTTTCTTTCTTTTTTGAGGATGTGAGAGGTCTGTCAGCAGTCTTTCATCGTTTTCAGACACAATTATGTACTCCTCGACCTGTTCCTGAAAAGCCACCGTAGGAGGGAAGTTCTGGTGAATAATCAGGGCATTAGCGAGGTCTTCAGATCGCCCACTCTGGAAGAGTTAGTTTGGGTTCATTCAGTATTGTTATCAGCAGGTTTTTGGATATGCTGGAAATTGAGTGCAGATGCAGTGTTACCTTAAGGAGCTGAATGTCAACTCCTTTTATCTTTGGACCAGGAACCGGGGGTAGAAGACGCCGCGTCACACTGAAGAAAAAAAGAAGATGAGTTAGATTGTCGTCTTCTGTCTGATTATGTATAAAGAGGTGCATTTTTTTTTTTTTTTCTCTCAGGAGATACCTACTATTTCCTCTTTGTGACCAAGATGCAAGTGGCAGTTATAAAGGAAACTGCAGTGAGGATTGAAATCAATATCCAAAATGGTTTCTCTTTCTGAAAATCTATATTTAAAAAACACATGAATAATTGATTATTAATTCTGGTAACAGTTACTGCCTTGTCACCCAGACATGATGTAAACAACTTACAGTCGGGTATTTTCACATAGGTGGAGTTGCTCCACTCGCTCCAGGAGCCGTGGTCTAGTCTGCAGCGCACCTGAACCATGTACATCACCCCAGTTCGGATGTTGTACAGGATAAAATGGGTTTGTCTCCCTGACGTGTACTCCTAGAGGAAGAGAAATAAAAACAGTGTTTGCAAGTACATCTAAACCAGATTTTACCCAAATTAAAAGACACCAATATACTAATTTATTATCCACCAGCTATCAATTACTTTTTTCCATGAACAGGCCTGTAACTGTAATTGTACCAGTACATTGTCACTGCTAAATTCCAATAATTCTCGCATGTTTATATCCTGCTCATGTTATTTCTCATGCAGTAACAGACCATTTCATTCGCCCATGTTTGTAGTTATCGTCTGTTTTCTGCTGTATATCTGTGGTGTAAACGTTAAGGTTCTTAATAATATAAGTGCAAATCCCCAGATGCTGCCATGCCACCCTGTGTACAGTCTTGTAGATCCACCACGGCTTGTGAACTGGCTGGTTCCTGGTGCTTGGGGAAATAATTAAACTGACAAGTACCACTGGGCCCGACAACATATTTTCGCCCTGGGGCCCCTGTTAGTCATATACACTGTTTAGTATGGAAGTGAGTTAGCCGACAGGCTGTCCTGGGGCTCACCATTCACTGCCGCTCAACAACCGGGCCGTTTACCTGACCTGAAGATAAGTTTTAGGCGGTTTTCATTTTGTCTTGGCACCTCTCAGACCAACGCCAGGTTTGTCTCCCAGCTGCAGCTCCTCTAAAATGCAGCTATGAGCCGCTTCTTATGGTGAGATCACATGCTGACGGTTCTTACTCACAGATTTTACAATGTATGTTAAAATCTTACTGATTAAATTAGGTCTGAGCTTGAACTCGTTAACCTTTAACTCATTATGGAAATTTGTGGGCGCCTCAGATCTTCTAGCAGGGACCTCCGGGCTGATCCAAGGTCATCAAAAGCAGTTGCTTGGTAAATGGCAATCTCGTATAATATTGTACTAAACTGCATTTCTAACCTCTAGTTTGTTTCAGACATTCTGTTTTTTTCATCTGTTTTCTTATATGCAATATAAAATTACTGTGTTTGTGATTTTAAGAAGGAAATAACTACAAACTGCAAAATTTGCTTTCCCCGCTACATGTTTTTTTTTCTAACTTCTAAAACAAAGGCACAATGGGATTTTTTTCAGCATTTATGGGAGTGTGTGTTTACAGAGCAACACACTGTTCAGGCAATTTATGACAGTCTGTTCTTGTAGGTGCGGCCTGATTCACTCTAACTATCCAAATGATGGCTGTTAAAAAGACAGAGGAGAACAAGACACCTTGTTTTGTCTGACCAACAGTCAAACATTGTCAGTAAATGTGTAGAGTAGTCAGACAGCGTGCGCGTTTGTGACAGTGAATACACTCAATTTAAGATTTTCTTTCCCCTGGAAATTGATGCTGCATATAGATTTTATTTTTAAAATAGGCTCTTTATGTGCAGAGATGTTTTCTGTGATTCAGGTTCACTGAACAGAACTGGGAGCAGTGCAGAGACATTCGCTTCTCTTTTTTTAAAAGCAAAACTCACACTTGCAGATAATCAGGCTTTTTCTGTGTTTCTGCCTGATTAGTCAGTTTTGGAGAATACGAAATGATTAATTGATGAATAATGATGAATAATTTCATAAATATGAGTGTATAGGTTCAGAGTTTATAAGATCTGGCCTGAGTTGCGTATTGACACTAAAATGGTTTAAGATTTTTGTTAAGTAGTCACCTTAGATAAAAAATGAACCTATAACAGTATAATTTGTTTGGGTAACCAAAACAAGTAAAACAATGCTGTAAATGAGTCCAATTAATACTCTGGGGACTATATGACTCGATATTTAGTTTTTACCATTTATCACACACCTTCCATAGGTCGCTGCTTTCTTCTTTGACTCTTAACTCATATTTAATGGTGACCCAGCCGGACTTGGTGTCCGTGTTTTGGGGCGGCTCCCATCTGACATCGAGGCACGGACTGTTCTCCCTCTCCTCCACCAGCAGCGTGACATTTTCAGGAGGGTTGGGCTTCACTGTCAAACGCAGACAAGACATGAATGACATGGATGTTTTAAATCATAGTAACTTATCCATTATTTTTCATATGACATGTTTATTGTGACATGTTTACATGTTCATTGACATTTATTGACAAGTGCCAGAATTTTGGTGGTTCAAGCGCAAAAATAAAGGGTCACCAGTAACATTGGGGTTTCTTTGAGGGGTCCATCAGTATATCCAATATTTCAGTCTGGACCTAATTGGTGCACTGACCGACACTGCCATGTGCAGAACCTCTATCAAAGCAAGAAAACCATAATTTTATTTTTTTTGATGATTCACGGTGACTGGTGCTTTGTGCAGAAATGGCATGGTGATCAGTCCTTACTTTTACACACCCAGACTTGTGAACTTAAAATATGATCTTGAGAAAGTTTAGATGTCTGGGACAAAGTCTAAAGGCAGGAGGAATACTAGCTTTGTACATGGGACAGCTCCATACGTATTGCAGAGTGCACAGAGTGCACCTACACTGCCTTTACAACCAAATAAAAGGTGTGAAATTTGATCCGAGACTGCACAAGTTAAACAGCAGGCAGAAACCAGTTCCGCCTCATTCTGCTTTCGTTTGAGCCTTGTGTCTGTCATTCAGTAATTTTCCATTCCTTACCGAGCTCAAGAAGAGTGCCGCCAATAAAACTGTGCCAATTAACCGAATCAATACAGATTCTTTACTGCTGCGCTAACGTCTACTGTAATGAATACACAGATCTAGTATGGTAGTTATCAGTAGTTCAAGGTTTATCACTGGCACAAAAACACAATTAAGTTAAGAAAATTAAGATATTCTTGATAAGCATGAATACGTTTTTTATTTAGAGTTAATAAGTGATCGGAGTCACAGTTAATCAGTGCCAGAAAATGCTAATTATACTCACTGTGGGTCTGTGCTGTCAAAAACAATGAAGGATAAAGTCCAAAGAAGGTCATTACTTTTTGTACCTAATGTACCACATGCAGAGCAGAGAAGAGCAGCTCACAGACATGATTTATGGCTAGAAAAAACTAATTATAATATATACGCAGACCCGCGGATCACATTTTTTTTTTTTGCTCGTCTTGATTAAAATAATATGGAATTGAGTTTTTATATTTTACAGCTTTTTGTTATTGCAGGTATTAGAAGTAGGTGGTTACCTCAGTGTGGATGACCAGGAGTCAAACCCTCGCTCCTCAAGTTCGAGTCATTAATCTTATTTACAGCAAAGCTTAAAACGTACCGATTTCCATCACGTCCACTTTGAAGGGGTCTGAAGTGGCGTTTCCAAGGGCATTGGAGGCCACCACCATGAGGTAATACTCGACCCAGATGGAGGTGTGGCCCTTGTCAAAGAAACAGGAGTTTCTCCCCGCCGAGCGGTAGTCAGGACACTCGTGTATTCCTTCCAAACTGTGCGTAGACAAAACAAGACCTTTACTGACCAGGATGGGGGTGAGGCTGAGTGTCTTGCTTTGTACATACGTCGACATCAAAGTCAGCATAATAAAACTGCTGCGGGCTGTAAATACACGGTGCCATCCAGACCAGCTCGATTAATGGTGGCTTGATACTTAAAATTAGATATGAGTTCAATGCGATGTGATCCTGAAAATCATTGTCTAAAAAATACGAAAAAAATATGTTTTTTTGACAGATTTAATAGACAAAAAAATGTGAGGTATATTTAAACTTTAACATAAGCTTCGGATTCTTCAAGTTGAATTTTCAATAATATAAACGCCACAAAACACATTTTAAAATATCTGAATAATCTTAAGAGTCTATGGACATTTAGGCAAAAAGTAGTTTTGAGGTACTTTACTGGAGTATTTCCACTTTTTTAATCTTGCTCAATTACACCTCAGAGGAAAATATTGTACTTAGCATTATAGTAAACAACTTTATTTACTTATACTTAAATACTCATAATAACAATATAATTAAAGCAATAAGTTATGATGCATGTGGATTGAAAGTTTGTCACACATCTGGATTAGACTTGTGCATTTCTTTCATCAACCTTATCACAGTTAATGTGTAAAATACATCATTACTGTAGCGGAGGTCTTTCAGGACATTTAAATACTCTACGTCTACTTGAATGCCGTATAGTGCAACACTTTGTGAGTCTGTGTACTTATCATGCAAGTGATATAATGCTGGCCACATTTACCATCTTGAAGTTTGGAATATTAGCATGCAAACGGTATTTTTCTTTCACCCTGGACCAAAGCTGTGTGACCGATGTTGCTCTTTGAAAACTCTAACTACCTTTAACTTGCATTTTTCCTTCAGGCCAGGGCAATTGAGGGTCACACAAGTAAAGCAATTGAAGGCTGCAGGTTTACTTCCACAGCAACAAAGATTTGTGCTCAGGTGACTGAGCACAAGTGTGTGAACGCGGGAGGTGGTAGTTTTCCACTCTCTCGTCTACAGCACACCACGGCTACCTCGACAACAACAGCTTTACTTCAGATTACTTTAAGTGTGGCTGATAAACTCATCTGAAACTTATCGAGGGTCTGGTGGCCTGGTAGTTAAGACGCAGACAATGGTTGGGACCTTTTCTACATGTCCTTCCACTCTCTGTCTCACTCACCTTCACTGCATCTATACTGTGACCTGTTGCATAAAGGACAATTTCCCCAAAAAACAACGAAACAAACTGAGCAATTGGACTGACTTGTCTTTCTCATAGAAGAGGCGGTGCGTGGTCGGCAGTCCACCGTCAGAGCCCGGCTCCCACCAGCAGGTGAATGTCTCTTTCTCAGGAGACCTGCAGCTGAGCAGGACTGGTTTCCCTGGTGGAGACATGCCTGGCAACACATGAAACAAACAAGCATCACCTTCCAATTCCCAATGTGGCAGCAGCACAGCCAAAAAGAGAAACTCTGGAACAGTGAGACACGGTAAAGGACTGGTTCTAAAAGGGTTCTTAAACGCAGCTTAATAAATCCTAGGACCACTTTAGGTCAAAGATTAAATGAATCTGTGTTTTCCATATTTCCACACAATCCACATGTTATAAACTGTTTTTGGTTCAGTTATTGTTGGTTTTCTGTAATGTAGGACATAACTGGGAAACAGACAGTTAATGTTCCAACTAACGTTTGGTGTCTGTTAACTAGAAAAAGACTCGAAAGACGATTCGAACCAGTGAGATTCTTTAATGGCAGCTAAATGTTTGATCAGCCCATTAGCCTTGCTGAATCCTAAGTTATTATGTTGACATATTTCTTTCTGTTTTACCTCTTGCTTTGGGGCATACTACGCAAATAACAGACTGAACCTTAGCTACCAAGTGAATCTTAAACCACTTAAACCAGATGGTTTTTATTGTAATATTACTGGCTTAAATCCAAGATTGACATATTAGTACCTATTACCAGGTGTTAAAATTAAAGCATTGCTTATTTTGGCAATTATTTTTATTTATAAATGCAAATGAGTGCAGCCGAGCTTAGTAGCCTTTAGGACTGAAATGTACTTTTCACAAATCCATGAAATGCAAAACAAATGCATGAATGGCAAAGAAGTGCTGACTACAGTACCTTTAGTTTGATGAACTCTAACTTTGGTGTGATCACGTGTGTTTTTCCATCTTTCAGCTTTAGATTTTATGCATTATTTATTTTTGTTGCTGTTTAGTGGTGTATATTTATAGACAATCTGCTTTTTAGTCTTAATGTTGTGTAAATCAAGATCACAGTCATTGTGCTGGTCTATGGTTCCATACGGTATACATTTATTTCCATAAGGTACATTTTTAAAGACACTCTTTAAAATCTCTTTTCACCTCTATAATACTATGAACGACAGTGGTGTAAACTGTCACTATTTGTTTGCCTGATTTGCATTACTTATGAAAAATGTATTGTTTGGATTTGCTGATTGCGACAGAAAATTTTATGTTCATTCAAACAAATTTAAAAGCAACAGTCTATATCGTTTATATTGAACTACACATTTCATTAGCTAAATGCAATGTCAAAATAGCTTTAAACTAAAAAAAACATGCAATTTGTCATATTTGTCCCCTTCTTTAATTATGATGGTATTTGCATACATAAGATGTTTTTACTTACAGTATAATTTCTTTTTAATGCTGTGAGCACTGAACAAAAAACAAAAGCTATGTTTATCATTGGAGATGATTATTTTTGTTTGCTTGCATTTTGACCAAACCAGCCCTTTACACATGACATAGCTGTTAGTCGACGATAACACCATTCCGGCCTTTTCAACTTACTGTCACACATCACAGCTACAGACAGCAGCAAAAGCAGCACCGACTCAAGATCCCTCCTCATCCTGGCACAAACCGTGTCGTTGTGTGCCCTAAAAAACAAAGTGACATCACCAGCATGGTGTCAATGGGGTGATTTCAACCCGCGGCTTGACTGTGCGTCTTGTTTTACCTAAAACAAAGGCAGATGCAGGGAAAACAGCCAGCGCAAGCACAAAATAGGTGGTACGCTTTAGTCGACACACACAGGCCATCTAGAGTCATCGCATGCAGATGAAACAAGGTCCCGAACATTGTGGGAGGGTCAAAGGTTAACAAAGGTAGACCAAAGGTCAGGAATTACACTGCAGTTTCAATTTACCAGAAACAGCCAGACACTACGAGGTGTGGATTATGCCATGTCCTCAGGTTCTGTATTGAATCTGTAAAACAGCCCTTAATCAATTTTCAATCAGTCAATCAATAAATGGCTTTTCTCATTCAGATCCACACTGGTGTACCTGCTGGATTTCTGCACATTTGTTGGCTTTGGAAATTTCCTGTTGGAGTGCTCTGCAGATTTATGGTCCCAGGTTCAGACTCTGAAGCTGCTGATTTGTCTGCCACAGTACATAACAACACTGAAATGCTTTATTCAATTTTTCACATGAAGCGGCGTAGGAACGCTTCATTCACTGGCTACTGGTTTGTAAGTGAAGGGATGGCAACCAGGAGTTACAGTTGTTTTTTTTTTTTTACTGATTTCGTCCTTGTTATGTACAGTTACCACAGCAACAAGTAGCTCAGTTTCATGCTGCGGCACCTGCTTCGACAAGTTTTAACAGGGTCACTTGTGCAAGGCGGCGCCTGGATGAGGCTCACTTCTCAGTTCTGACTAAGGAAAAGCAGGACTTGACGTCAAAAATAAAAGCTAAAGCTAAATATTTAGCTTTGCACAGTGCTTTTAATGTTGTGACCTATTAGTGCCTAAATGATAAAAATATTGTTGTATAAGAATGCCATATGGTAGAAAATTTGCCCTGCAGCACAAACTTTATATATAATTTTTTTAGATTTTCAATTCAATAATGCAGCCTCTCTAATAAACTGTTTGACTATTTCTTTTTTAGAAGCATCTGGACCATCTGCATATCTTTTATATATGTTACATATGTGCTAGTTCTTAAGCAAAGTATACATTATATACATTGTAATTATATGCATATAATGTATGTACATATCTAAATGAACAAGGTTAAGTAAACATTAAATTGAATGCTGTAAATTATTAGTGATTAATTGCAATTATTGTTAATTTGTCCCCACATCAAACAAAAGTAGCTCCTTCATTGTAAATGTTGTAGATTGAATTCCTGCAGTGCAATTTCGTGGCAAAAATTATCATTATCAAAAAAACTAAGCAAAATTACTGTCAACATTCATGCTCAAATGCTTTTATATTGGTATGTTGTACCGTTTAATGTGCAACAAAATTGCTTGGGCGGGTACACAACATAGCACTGGAATTATGAAATCTTATGACAACATCTCAGTCAAGTTGTCTACATAAGCAGCCATTCTCAGTGCAGATCAATCAGTTTTGGCTTGACTAATCAATTCGCAGAAAAGCACCAATGTCCACAAACAGCTCTAGTAATAATTTAAGTCATCTGACAAATAAATGAGTTGGGCTACAGACTCCAGCTTCCCTTAAAAATTTTTGTCCATTTTGTGAATTAAAAACACTCGAACCCCAATTTTCATATGAGAGCAGAGAACAAGTTACACACTCGCTCTCACAGAATCTGAACATTATGCTTTAACTTACTTAAAGGTGTAAGCCTGATTAATTATTACACGGTGTTGCGTTTCATTGCACAACAAGGTGTTCGTGCTGTGGCTGATCCCTGCAGACCTGCCTGACACACACACACACACACACACACACTTCAATCAAACACAGCTCTGTCCACTTTAAATATGACTGACTTTTAGAGGCAGCAGCTGCAGGGACAGTGGAATAAAAGCTGCGCCTGTGTGTCCCCACCTCTGCGGGTCGCTCACCTGCTCAGGACCGGTGTCGACCTCCTCCGTCAGTGAACTACATTTAACCGACGAGAGCGCAGAGCAGCAGCAGCCGTCTTCAGTCATGACCCCCTCACACCTGGCAGCTGCTGCGTCTGACACCTCAGGTACGACGCGCGATGAGGAACTACCTCTGCGTCACGGGGGGGGAGGGGCTAGTCGGCGTCAAGACTTGCCCACCTGAGGGCAGCCAAAGAGCGCACGGAGGCAAGACGTCTCACTCCCACCGGGTTTTCGGAAACCACCGGGTTTCTCTGCCGCCAAGGGTGAAGTGAAATGTCAGGGGTGGTCTTAATGTTTTGCCCCCACTCATTTTATATGGAGTAGCCAAAACATTAGAACACGACGTACACCAATTTACTTTAAATGTATTTGTAGCTTTTTAATTCATTAGGGAACATCTCCAATAAACAGGTGAACACCTATTTACTAGAAGGACACATCTGCACTAAAGTAAAAACTGTCTATTAACATTTACAGCTGCAGACTAGAACTGACGCACAATGTCATAACAACTATGACTAACGTTTGTTAAAGGATCATCAGGAAACACCAATTCAAGATTTCATTGTTCATTATATTATTAAAGTGTGAAATGCAGATTGTTTATTGTTTATTGCCATTTACCTATCTGTAAATAAACAGACAGACCTATAAGACATTTATATAATGGGAGAAGACTTTACTCAAACAGCAGAATTATAAAATGATCAAATCCTGCAAACAAGCAATGGATATTTCACAAGCTGACAACCATAATCAACTTGTTGTAAGAGAGGTGATGCTTATGTTAACTATACCTCTGTATAGCTGCAGCTCAGTTGTTAAGGCCACGGACCACAGGGTCGGTGGTTTGATCCCCAGTCCATCCTTGCTGCGTGTCACAGTGCCTGAACCACTGAACCCCTAGTTGCTCCTGCTGGGCCTAATGAGAACCTTGCATGGCCATCGTGTGGCCAATTTGTACCAAATTAGTCTGTAAGTTGCTTTGGATGAAAGCGTAAATATACTTCTTTAGTTGATGTTTAGCTTCATCACCCACTAACAGTTGACAACAAGAAGTCATTAGCTTCTATTCATGCTTGGTACCTACCATTTAGTTTTATAACCTGTAAAATTATATAAGTCATAACAACAGGAGCCTTTTCTACCTCTGCATATTGTGAACATTATTTTTCACTAATATTTAGCAAATTGCTAAAAGTAAAATGTTGGACTTGTGGAGGTGAAAGATATCCTTAACATACATCTGGGGGCCCAGTTGTATTTGTATTTCAACCACGTTGATATTCATCTCTGTTATGTACTTATTTGTTGTTCTCATGTTAATTATTCCCAAAGATGTAATGCTTTTACGTAAAAAATCTAACTAAAAAACCATGTTCTTGTACATTAATTATTCTTGCCTTTTTTTCAATGTCGGTTTCAGTGCAGACATTTTACACATTATATAATTAGTATAAAGACTATAGTTGCTTAATGTTTTTATTGCTTAAGTTTTGGAGCAACAAGACTACTTTGTTAATGTCTGAATCCTGAACACTGCGCGTATTTTATTTCCCCTGGAAATTGTCATACAAACAGATATTGCATTACAAGAAAAGTCTAAACATTCCCCCAGTGGCTCATTTGCATGCAGAAACAATCTTTGTCAAAGTCTAACGTCTAGACAGCAGTAAAGGTGTCTCAGGGATGGAGTGTCTGTATCAGTTTCTTCCAGGAAGTTGACTTTTTTGTCTTGTGAAAACTGTTAGGTGTCAGGTGTAGGAAAAAAGAAAGATAGTCTGTAATAATAAATGGTTTACAGATAAACAGTTCAGACAATGTACAGGCTCATGTTGTTATATTAAGAAAACAAGTGTCTCTGTCACACAACAGAATAATTTTTTTGCTTTTGTTATCTCTAATGTTAGTGTAATACTCAATTTTTCAGATAGAGTTTTAAGAACAGTGTTACAGCAGCAAATTTAAATAAGTGATATAGTAGAGGATTTAATGCAATAGCAACAAAAGAAATGTCATAATAACTCCTGTGATTGCATGGGTCTAACCCCAACTAATATAAGGCTCAGGGTCCTGAATTAGACCAGTAGTGGACTCTAAGTAATCTGTTGGTAACACTGAAGTGGAAACACTCGTGTGTTATTGTATTTGTGTATTTGTATTTGTGGAATGTGGGCATATTGTTCCTAATGATTTCTAAATGATATTTCCACCACTGGAGGAGGCAGCTATAAAGGTAATCAGCAATCATCTTTAAAGATAATCTTTTTCGTTTGCATTTGAAAATTTGGAACTTTTATATATTGTCATGCACACAAAGAAGAAGAAGAAATAAACTTGTCAATATAATACATTTACCAGGGAACAAATGAGGCTCAATCCTGTTGCAATTGTTATCTAAATATTACATTTTGATCATTTTTAATATGACATTGTGATTAGTTTACCCGAATTTATCACTTTGACTAAGATCTTGCATTGTAGATCTTGGCACAATAAATGCTCTGCCAGGTGAGACCAGATTGAATGTATTCGCATTGAATTCAATTTGATCCAAATTTATTTATAAGGGGCCAATTCACAATGTCATCTCAAGGCACTTTACATAATAAAGTCAAGATTGAATGTGATCTTACCTGCAGCCAAGCTACTGACAAACAAGTGATCTGTGTCTAAACTGTGTGTTAGTTTGGTATGGGCTCATGTACACAGGGTTTTAATATTTTGATAAATTTTGGAAGAGAAAATGTGGTGTCAGAGTTGAAATATGACAAGTGTTACTGCCATTTGCCTAAAGGGAAAGCTGACAAAACAGGTTTTTTAGATGCAGACTCGTAACAAATCAATATAAATATACAAAAATGCGCACTGATCGTAGGCCAGCCTGCATCACTTGCAGGACTATAGTCAGTAGTACCGACATAAATATTCGTCAGGGTGTATTCCCTAGAACTAAGTCCCCGGATGTCTTTGGTCTGAAAGTATTTGTAATCTTTGCATACAAATATATGCTGCATCTTCAGAACCTACCGTGAGGAAAATGTCCACACAGGCAGAAATTATCTCCACCATGATCGAGCATGAATGTAGTTCAAACAAACTGATACTGAAACCAAACTTCAGGGACACACAACTCAACCTACTTAGTTACAGCTGAGACTTTGAACTCCTGATATAATCAACAATGTGTCCCATTCACAGTACAGTATGAGTCACATGCTGAATACAACATCTAGCCACTTGTTAAAACATGCTATGGACTCAATTTATTTGTTAATAGAAGCTATATATATTAGTTAAACATTTCCTCTCCATTTTGTTTTAACTTGGAGTCAGTGAGTCTAGATTATTGATCCAGCCTCTGACACTCTTCAACTACACATATCAAAGCTTGTAGGGCTGTTTAATGGTGTTTTAAAATGGGGACGGTTGTGTCCTAAAGGTTCGAGAAGTAAGCTTGTGACTCATCCACAAACCGACAGGATTAAGAGTCAAAGACATCAACACAAAGAATGTGATGCTCTTAGAAAGGCCTTTAATGGACCCTTTCTTCTATTCATAAACTACTGTAAATAAACAAGGGTTATATAAAATGTATATCAAAACTGTATGTGTACTAAACTAAACAGTTTAACATAATGTCTTACCTGCAGGTAACAAACGAACTGCTAGAAAAAAAAAAGATATATATGTAAATATTGAATATTGAATATTTTACCTATATTTGAAACTATTTTAGAGATGTATCAACCCTGCTAGACCAACATTACAGGTGCCCTATAACCCTGAATAACAATCCTAATAAAACTTTGTAGGAAACCTCGAGGATGAACATTCATTATGTGTCATAAAAATAGTTCACAGAAATAAAAAAATAATAAAATCAACAATAAATAACAGACAGATAAAATAATGCCAACAACTCAAACTGTATCTGATGCCAGTTAAAACAAATTGGTTTTAAGAAGCAATTTAACACCACCGCTAAACCTCTAAATTGTTTAAACAATTAAAACAAATAAAAGAAGTTTAAAATGGATCCTAAAATCCATTTTAAACTGGGTTTAGATTTAGTAGACCTCCAGGAGTGAGGATTAAATAGATGTAATGTGCTCATGTTTTTGAGTGCCAGTTAAAAGACGAGCAGCAGCATTTTGGATGAGCTGCAGTCGAGAGATCAACGGCTGACTGATGCCAAAATAAAGTGCATAACAGTAATCCAGCCGGGTGGTAACAAAGGCTTGGATTACTGTCTCAAAGGGCTGCTTAATAAGAACTGGCTTAACTTTGGCCACTTGCCTCAGGTGGAAAAAAAATAGAAATAACAACAGCCCAAATACTTGACAAGAGTTATAGATCTTCATATTTCCTGAAGGTCTACTAAATCTGTTTGTTAATTTTCCAGCTGGAAAACTAATCAGATGATGCCTGGCTTCCGCACATCTTTTTCACAGCCTCTCTGAAATCTGAACCCATGTCACAGATACCTAGATGTCAGATTCACCTATGGCCACAAGTAGCGTTGGTGTTTTGAGAAAACACCAAAAACAGCAGCCCCAGAATAGCGCACATATGCATAATCTTTCAACCTTTAAATATGAATTTAAACCTCATTTGTTTCATCTCAAGGCACCTACAGAATGTTACATTTTTTACTAAATTAACTAACTAACTTGGCCAGAACTTACATTGTTGTAGTAAACTAGCTGTTCTACTGTAATGCAATAAACTTGGGTGTGACATCAGTGTTTCACTGTGTCGAAACACCTTGCTTAAATTACCCAATATTAGAAAAGATACATAGTACAAATCACAAAAATAATAATAGTAAAGAGCTGCTGAAACTAATAGGGACGAAGCTGCCTGTTGAGCCAAATCAGAAAATCATGCTTTATAATGACATAAGACATCAGCGTGACCAGGGAGCGTGCACTGCTTACACCAACATGTGTAGTTTCAGGTACTGCAAAACCAGCAAAAAACAAAAACAAGAAACAGAACATCTGACTTTGAGCATAACTAATGTTGTGACATTGCATAACAATATTTTTTTGCATAGCATATACATTTAATTTCTGCACAAAACATATACTGAACAGAACTGAACTATCAGTATTGGCCTTTTGCAGTCAGGTCCGTGTGAATGAGAATCACACAGCAGAAATATTTGAAGACTGCAGGATTACTTGCATGGCAACAAAAATTTGTGCCCAGCTGACTGAGCACTAGTGTCTGAACAAGGCTGCTGGTAGTTTTCCAGTTGCCTGTTCACGGGGCTGGATTTCGCATGTAGAAGATGTTTGGAAAGCAAAATTGTTGCAGTATTATACTGGTGGTTAAGGTGTGAGCACATTTCCCCTTCTTAACTGTGTGTGTGACAGTCTAGGAGAAAAAAAATCTTTCTAAATCTGTTTTTGCGTATTTCCTTGCAAATATTAACAGCTAAGAACTAAATACTACACTATAAGTAGAACTCTTTATTAAAAACAGTTCATCGGGTGGTTATCTGGAGGGTACGTGCGAGCGCCTGTATGCCTCGTGCTCAGAAGAACAGCAGGCCCCAATAGTGGGTGCCTTCAAGAGCTGTACACTGTTTGAGAAGTAAAAGAGGATGGGGTAATACCTGACAAGTTTCAGTTTCTATGACTGAAATGGATGACCTCATTATAGTTCTCACTTTGTTTCATCACATCTCCTTGTTTTCTGGGCAGCGTTGGTCCAGTCTCCTTTCCCTAACGGTTGTCCCCTAAACTAGGAGGCTTTCAATAATTCCAGCTCTTGTCTTTTTGGCTGAGGCTCAACTGCTCTCACATGCAATTTAGCACTGATGCCTTGATTTAGTCAAACCCTCATCTTACAAACTGTAATCCCCATTTTCAACGTCCATCATAAGGTACACACTAATACACGATTAACTAGCACGCACATAAGCAACTGTTTAAACTGTGCATCATGACTCTGGCCTCCACTGCAGGTAAACTCCTTTCATGGGACCTGAAGCCAAACAAAACTGGTTTGGCTGGTGAAACCACACCTGGCAACTCGTGTGGCAAACATGCATTAGCTCCCAAATTCACAACTTAACAATAATCCAATAAATAGCAGCAAGACCTGGATCATAACAAAAGCAGTAGCCTTAGCTCAGTTTCATGTTAACCTGTATCTCCACACCTGCAGCCAATCGTGTAATTACCCTGCCTCAGGCACCACACCTGCTTCCAATCACCTCGATGACCTCAATCTAAATTCAGCCCCAGTTCCTCCATGCGGGCACAGGTTTGTTTGGATGCTCAGTTTGGACTATTGGACTAACTGCGGCTGATCAGTTTTGGACTTTTTCTGCCCAGGTTCTGGCATTGCAGTGTAATTAGTTACTTAAAAAAGTAACATTCCCCAACACTGTTTTTGACCCTAAGAATTATATATTATTATAAGAATATTATTTTATTTGCCTAGAATCTAAGTTATTAGATACTGTTCCTCTGCCCCAGCTCTACACAACATGACTTGTTTTTTTAGTGCTCACACTTTTACTAATGTCTGTAATACCTGGATAATCAGCAGAACATGTAGTGATCACGTTCCATAGGTGATATGACTTAATTGGACAATAGATACAACAAAGCTGTTCACTGTGAGTTCTGATAATACGAGAATAATACAAACACTGATTACAAGAAGAGACGTTGCCAATATAAACGGTGATCGAACCTTTTAGCAATGTGACCACCATGAAGGAAACATTAGTCATCTCAATTATAGGTGTGACCTGGAGGTGCAGTGTCTTGTCTTAAAACCTAGACAACCAAAACTAAAGTTCAAAAACATGAACGCTGTTGCATTTTGAGTAAACTAACCTTTCATTGTGGTGTTTGAGCTAAATGACTCCGCTGTTGCATGCAGCTGCAAAAACTGCACCTACCCAAGATCTCTGCTCATCCTAGCACACTGTGTGCATATAAAAAGGAAGTGACATAACTTAGTATGTGGTTACAAAGGTGAAATAAATTCATGTCTTCAGCAGACGCAAACAGGATATGTAAGGTCATTAGGGAATATCATACTGTTAGCTCTGCAACTTAAAAATTATATTATTAATTTTCTTTAATAATTACTTATTCTGTAAGATACTCATATAGATATTAATTTACCTCAGACGACAGCACAAACTAAACCTCGCAATAATACATTTACTATCATATAAAACAAAAGAAAAGATAAAACCTTCATTTTGGAGAAGGTGAAGCAAGGAAAGGTTTTAGCCTTTAGCAGGAAAATCCTCTGACTGATATTCCTCTGATATTTTATCAGTAACTGTTTATCCTGTTCCCAGCTGTGATCAGAGAAGAAGCAACTTAACTTTCTGTCAACTGACCAATCAGTAATGTGCTGCTGCCGTGGATATTAACAATATGGAAATTAAAGTATGACTCACACAATTCAAACTGCAAATTTCAAATTGTGCAGTGTCGTTAGGGATAAATAACGCTGTTACTTCTCCTCCAGCTAATTTAGTGGTTTGAACACACTTTGAAGATTGATTTGTTATGGATGAAAATAGTAATTGTAGAACATCAAGCTCTTGAGGAGCTATCCAGCATTAGCATTAGCAGCTAACATTTTGGTCAAAGTTACATAGCAGCAAGTAACAGAAATATCAGCTGCCAGCTTCCTAACCTAGTTTTAAATACAGTTTGACCTAGTCAACATTTAATAACTGACTTTGAGAGAAAATTATAATTAGCGTTGTAGTTGACTAAAGAAGTGTGACATTCCAAATCTTGGTTTGTCATGCTAAAAAAATCTATTTTGTATTTAATAAAAGCACAAATACTATCTATGATCCCATAATAAAAAAAGTTATCCTATTCAAAGAGTGTTTCATGTATAAAATGTTGAATTGGAAAATGAAAATATTAAAACAGTCCATCGTTATTCTTTAAAGCCCGAGTTAACATACTTTTCGTCTGACCACTGCGGGGAAACGCTAAAGAAGCTAACATTAGCCCTTGGAAGCAAACGTCAGCCAGCAGTGCCGGCTCTCCTCTTGACGCACACACGCTCTTTGGCAGAGCAGTAGGTGTGTCTGTGTCACTTCACCGTTTCTTCCAGGAAGCAAACTTTTTTTTTTTTTTTTTTTTTTTTTTTTTTTTTTTTAAACTAGAAGTGAGTTGTTGACAGTCGAGTTCAGCAGAAACGATTTTGTCCCTGCTCTCGCTGGCTGCCATGTCGGACACTTTGGAGCGGACCACCAAGATCCACTTGTTGAAGGAGCCGGTCGTGAGGAGGCTGTGTGACGTGTTGGACAAATCCAGCAGCAAAGGATGGCGAAAGCTCGGCGAGATAGTCGGCAACGACCGACGCTTCAAAGTCAGGTGGGCGCAGAAAGGTTTCAGATGGAGCCGAAGCTGTTAGCGTGGATCGGCTGTGTGTGTGTGTGGAGTCATTTACTTTATGGCCTGTCGCTAATATAAATCTGATATACGTGTTACTCTATAGTAGTAGATCATCTTATAGATTTTATGGCTAAATGCTAAACTGTGCTCGGGCATGACCTCACTCAGTTGCCAGGCAGCAGCCTCTTCATACATGAAGTATTTCAACTTGATTTGGTTTCCAGGACCAGAAATTAAAGATCCAATATTTGATCCCCATGGTGTATTCTTCCTTCTAAATAGAGCTTTTTTGTAATAACCATATATTTCATGTCCTTGTTAAGCACTTTTATTATATTAGTATCTTTATGTTAAATGAGCACTCTGTTTAAATACAATGGGAGCTGTCTGGTCCCTTTTTGTGTCACAATTTTAACTGTAATATCTGAAATATGATGTGCTGTCGTCATTCACCAGCTCAGACGACATGGAGATGTGCTCCTTAAAGGTGCTGGAGCTGGAAGGCAGTCCGAGCCGCATGCTGCTGAGGCTGATGGGAGAGCGAGGCTGCAGTGTGGGTCACCTGATGGACTACCTCCAGACTCTGGGCAATTCAGAGGCCCTGCAATGCATGAAACCCTCAGGTACAGTAGGACATTATTGGTCTGTAGTCATGCAACCAAAGCAGCATGTGTTATTTTTTTAGCTTATAATGCACTCCAGTATGACTCCACTACCCACTAATTATGAATTCACTACTTTCTGACAGTTTTAACCCAAAAACGGAGACATTATTACCATGCAAATTTAGAATTCACAGCAGAGCCACTGTATTGGATTGCAGTAAATTGCACAGGTGGTCACAAGGTCATACCTGATGGTGAATATTGACCATGTAAAATAACTGTAACAGTGTAAGACGACGTGTGCAGTCACTGTGAACTTCTGTCCATGTACAGCCTTGCAGATCCTCATTCAACCCCAGTCGGTGGCTCTCATTTCTGGCCACAATCTGCGCCTCAGCTGTCATGCTGTGGGCAAATCTCCAGTACAGTACCAGTGGTTCAAGGGTAGGGAAGAGGTGAGCTATGGCCAAAAACACACACACACACATTTTGTATTATCTCCTACTCTTTCATTCTTTTGTCCTTTTCTTAAAAGTTTGTCACAATGCTTATGACTTTACATCAGAATTCCTCAAATGCTCAGATGCATAAACAAAGAGATTCCTAATAACAAGTCCTTGCTGCAACTGTAATCCTGCATTTTTTTAAATCTACCAACAATATTTCTGTTTTCTGACGTCTGTTTTACTTTATTTGAGTCTTGAAACTAAATTAGGTAAAGAGCCAACACATAATTGACTGCTATGCAACAAACACATCACCTTTTGAGCCACTGCCCTGCAGATTGATATTCACAAATACAGAGTCTTCCAGCTTTCCAAAATGTTAACCTGCATTCAGTGTTTGTGTAAAATGCTTCTAATACGTAAAAACTCTTGCCTAGAGATTTAGCAAATGCGTTTACGCCTACTGTCAAAACAGGCTACAATACTTTCATTATAACTCTCGAAGTTGGGGGTTCACTGAAAGTGTAGTGTACACTACTGGTTGCTTCCCTTTTTCAATAACATAAAC
This sequence comes from Channa striata, assembly GCA_033026295.1. Taxonomy (NCBI): domain Eukaryota; kingdom Metazoa; phylum Chordata; class Actinopteri; order Anabantiformes; family Channidae; genus Channa; species Channa striata. The sequence goes on from CM065178.1 coordinate 20,698,044, forward strand.
TTGTACTGCTTTTTAAATTTAGTAATATAGTTGTTTTTAGCATGGCAAGATTTTGTATTTTTAATTTAGAATCTATTCATGCACAACCACAATATTTATGCAGTACATGTCCCTGACTAATGCTTTATGCAGCATGGAAAAGGGAGAGAGTTTCAGTTTGTATATTTACCTAACGGTACGTGTGATTCACATTTTCACAACCTCAGGTGCCTAACAGCTTCTCTCCCGACCTGGTGATAAGTCCAGTCCATCAGAAGGATACTGGCTTCTATATCTGCCGGGTCAACTGTGGGATTCTTTTGAATTCAGTCAGTGGGCTCAGGTGGACGTCCTAAATGTCGCTATGTCTTATGGTAAGCTATTGGAGGTGTTTGAGTCTCACTTGTGATTGCTATTTCCTGCTCTGTGTAATGTGTTTCTAAATGCAGCCTTGCTTTATATAGTTTTGAGGTGACGGTCACAGAACTGGATATACGCTGAAGAGCCATAACATTAGTACTGGTGGTCTTAATAATGTCATGAAAGATAAGGATGTCAGCATGTCAACTCTGAGCAGTCTGGAGCTACACAGCCACATAAACAGCAAAATGTGATGCACTATGTGCAGAGATGATGAAGTTCATAATATCAATATAAATGGTGAACAGTGGAGTTTTCCCCACTGTGGGACAAATAAAGGTTTATCTTATCTTATGTTATCTTATAAAACATTCCCCACAACAAGTACAATTATTCATATACAAAGCAGATTATCGACATTTTACATATAGTATTAAAGTAAAAGTATTCCACTAAGGAAACAAATTAAAACTATACTTTAAACTATCTTTTAAACAATACCAATTTTGGTAATCATGGCAAAACATGTGAAGTTGTCAATATTAAACAGGGTCAGAGGTCAGTGTTGGTACAATTGGGGCTGACTTTAGCTGCTTCATGAGCTGACAAGTGGTGACCTTAAATGATACATCAGCTTTCTCCTCTCCTGGCACTCAGGGCAGAGTTATCACTCATTAGACGGTCGGCTGAAGTTGGTGATCCAGCCTCAGGTCAAACGGTTATACATAGGGGAAACCCTGCAGCTGGAGTGTGGAGCTGTTGGACGGCCGATCCCTCGATACCAGTGGCACAGGAATGGGGTCCCAATCCCTAACGCCACAAAGAGGAAACTAATGGTGAGGATAGTCTTTTAGAGAACTTATGCTGTGCATTTCACTTCTTGTTTTTGTTAAATTTTGATGAACATAAGAAAGCATACAAGTTAATTGTTTACCTTTTTAGTTCACTAAATAGTTGGTTGCTCCTGTTATTCAGTAATGCTACTTCTGACTTTTTGGGAGTTTTAATAGTTTAATTGCATGTCTGTCATTGCCTGTGCGTGTCAGATTCCACATGTGATGCAGGATCATCACGGCAGGTATCGCTGTGAGATCAGTAGCAGCACTGAGAGAATGTGGACCAATGAAGTTGATATTTCAATCGGTATGTCACATCTCATTATGTTTTTTTTTTTAATATACTGCAGTTACAGTTTGGTAAAATCGACATTATTGTTGTCATGCCTGAGTGATTATTTGCTCTATTCTTGAGTGGAAGCACCGAGGATATCTGTCCAGGTTTCAGAGGCAGTGGAGTGCTCTGAAGGTAGAAGTACAAAAACTGGTGCATGGCGTACTGCATGCAAAAAATAACAATTAGTGTGCAGTACTCCATTCAAATCTTTACCATCAGTTATTCTGGCATGTGGGTCATTATCTGGATGATTAATATATAAACACTAACTGGCACAAGGTTGATGGGTTTGATCTCGAGGTGCATGCATTTTCAGTTAACTGAATAAAAGTAATGACACTACTTTACTTTTATTCAGTTGAGCAATAAAACATGTAAATGACCTATATTTGTCTAATTGTCAACAAATCTCATAAAAAGAATAAATTGATCCTACTTACCTAACTCTGTGCTTCAGAGCTCAGATATCACCTTCACTTTTTAGGAGCTACATCATGGGATTAATTAATCATGGGATTTATTGGCAATAAGTGAAACAATAAATTAACACTTTAATTTTAATGAGTAGATTTGGCAACACTTCCACTGTTACTACAAGACTCACCTCCCCTTTGAGGAGTTTTCTCTGTCACCACCGTAAAGACTCTGATGTGATAGTAATGCATTTGTGTTTCTGATTTCTAGATGATGTTTACGCTTTTGGAGGAGGTATGTTTAATCATACTTACTGTCTCAGTATTTATACAGACATTTTGAAACACACATTTTGCTTGCACAGCATGTACTACTGTATATCTTTAGTTTTGTTTTTACTGTGACGTTGCAATTGTAGGTTCAACTGAATGGTTCCCGAACAGTATTCCAGAACAACTTCATGGTAAGATTTATTTATGCAGGTGTTCTATTAAAATATGATCACCATGTTTCTAAGTTATGTTTTTTTTATTTTAATAATAAGAATATAATCATTGTAGTTTTTAAATTTGGCACATGCACAGTTGGAAAAATTTCTCCAACACCTGAAAAACACCTGAAAAGGATCATTAACTTTGGAAAATTTGCAATATTGCTGCTAAAAGTTATGGTATTACATGACATCAAGCAGTTAATTTTATCATTGTTTAGTGTAATAGGATCCACTTCCTTCCTCGTGGTTTTTCTTTGTAATTGTGATTTATATCGTCACTTCTCTGATAGTTAGCCACAAACAGTTTCATTTTTAACACGTCCGAATTCTTTGCTGCTTTTTTTTTTATTTTTGTTCTTGCTATAACATACAGTACAAATTACAAGCCCCAGGATTTTTAAAGTAAAGTCTTACTTTGAGCACTCCTATAGCAAAATTCCTGTAGGATTCTAGTTATTTTGTCCACCTCCTTGAAGATCTAGCAGGTTTTATGAAGAAGGATGTAACAAAACTAACAGCAAGCAAATCTGTAGCAACTTTTGCTGTCTTTTTTAAACAGTTCTTGTACTGTGCTTTTCATTGATATAAAATACTGCACAAAGAGTTTTGAATTTAAAAGGAAAGTACATGTGATTTCAAATGTTATGCAAGAAACAGCTTTTATAATATATTTCTTATGGTAAAAACATCTTTTGTGAGTTTCCTTTACTGACAGTGCCTTGATCTCTCATTGCTAATAAACAGTACATTAGAGCTGATTGTATTAAAGAAAATGATCTTATACAATTTGCAGGTTGGTGGACTTGACCACTATTGCAGTAAATGCTCCCACTTATAATTATGTTACATTCCTAGTTTATACATAACTTTTAAATGTATTTAATCGAGTAATATTGTGTGTGAGTTGTTTTCCTCCCCACGTAGATTAATGTAAAATTTTCCCTCTCCCATGTCCCATTCCAGCAACTGACAAAGTGGCCCTGCTAATCGGAAACCTGTCATACCAGAACCACCCACAGCTCAAAGCTCCTATGGTGGATGTGTACGACCTCACCAACCTCTTGCGGCAGCTAAACTTCAAGGTGGTTTCACTGCTGGATCTCACAGAGTCGGAGATGAGAAATGCTGTTGATGAGTTTCTGTTGCTGCTTCACAAAGGCGTTTATGGTATGTTGGGACTTCAGGCTATGTTCACAGTACTTCTTGCCCTTCAAGACCATCAGCTTTCTATTCATGTTTAACGTCCAGCTGCTCTACCCATTAAGCTACCAGGCCGATACCTCAATGACCTGGTTGTATATGTCTATACAAAAGGCTAAAGACATTTTGAGTGCGAGCTTTCTGTCAGTAGATTTGGTGCCCTGTGTTTGAGGTATTCATGGATACTGCAAATTGCAGATGATCCCGGAAAGACCAATAGCATTTAGTATAAATTAAAAAGTTTAGATAATTTAAAAACAAAAATGTGGATTTGGAGAACAGTTACACACTAAATATGCACCCAGTTGTGCAGTGTTGCATGTTATGCTGTAAATTTTACTTGGATTACAGAGACAGTTGAAATGGATATCACAGCAAAATGCAACAATGTTAAGCTTTTAAAAGAAGTGTGTATGCAATGAAAATATACAACAAAAAGTGCTACTGTAAATCTGAATGCCATTGCCTATGAAACAACTTTTTTAAAAACTAAAATAACCATATATTGATACCATACCAAGGAATACCATATAAAAAAGGGGTAATATTACCAAAACCAAATCAACCCTAATGGAAAGATACCCGCACACGGCTACCAGATTTAAATACATCCTTTTTTCCTTAGGTCTGCTCTACTATGCTGGTCATGGTTATGAGAACTATGGCAACAGTTTTATGGTGCCAATAGACGCACCAAACCCATACCGGTCAGCCAACTGTTTATGTGTGCAGAGCGTCCTTAAACTGATGCAGGAGAAGGAGACAGGTCTCAATGTTTTTCTGCTTGACATGTGCAGGAAAAGGTGAGTCACTGAGTCAGTGGGTGATTTATTTACATTTGTTATTGAATCCGTTTATTATGGTGAAAGACTAAGACATCCAGCAGATATTGGCATCTTAGAAGCAGGACATGTTTTTATATTGTAGTTTTAATAAAGAACACGTTATGATGCCTATATTTCCTCTAAATAAATTAAATTGTTATAAACATGCAGACATTTATTGATGTGTGTATAATCCGACCCTTTGTCGAGGTGTCTTTGAGAAATGAAATGACATGTCTTAAGAAATTATTTTCTCTCTAGCATAAGGATGTTATACTGCAGAAGGACTTTTTGCATTTGTTTGCGTCTTACATTTATCGATTTATTTGTTTTCCAGGAATATTCATGATGACAGCACACCAAACGTTGTTCTCAGGGTTACGGCCAACATCGTTTTTGGATATGCTACGTGAGTTCATGACTAAATTCATAACTGAATTTATAGAGAGAAAAGTATGTATTTTCAAAAATATAAAATGTTGTGTGGACTCTTCAGGTGCCAAGATGCCGAGGCCTTTGAACTGAGCTCCAGCGGCTTCACTAATGGTGTGTTTGTCAAGTTTTTAAAGAAGCGACTTCTAGATGACGAGAAGATCACTGTGGTCCTGGACCGAGTCGCTGAAGGTGAGAAAAACTAGAAACACAAATGAAGCCCTGCAAGATTTACAATGTAAATATTCAAATGATATCTATCCAAAGTCAGGTCACTGTGGCAGCAGGTTAACAAACAGGCTATCCAAACATCCTTATCTGCAAAAATCTTTTCTAGTTCCACCGTTGGGATCCGGAGGCCTGATGAAAACCTTTGAATTGCATTAATCTCACACTTTAAGTGCAGATTCTCATCTCAGTTGTTTCATAGTCAGTCGCATGTTGCTCCCATGTAAGCTGAAGGTCGTGGTCTGCTGAAGGCAAAATAAGCTGTGGAAAAGCAGATTGTCCCTTGAGATCCTGTCCATGCAATTGACAAACAGGATCTGCGAAAGGGGACAACCTTGTGTTTATGTGTGTTTATTACATCTAGTTTAGATGGGATTATTTTGATGAATTATGATAATGTAATCACAGTTTCACTGTCTTTGCAATGTGATTGTTTTACAGCATCTAGGTCAGTTTATTTTCAGAGCAAAGGTAGTAAAGTTATTACATGTAGGTTGTTTTTTTATTATGCTTGTCCAAATTATGTCAGCTTGAAAGTCAGCACCTGTTTAACACAAGGTAGATAAAGAAACATGGTTGAAAGTTGCTGTAAGATGAGTTACACTGGTATTTTTGTGTCTAGACATGGGTCAGTTTGATGCCACTAAGGGGAAACAGGCACTGGAGATCCGCAGTAGCCTATCAGAGAGAAGAGCTCTAACCGATCCCATTACGCCTGGCGACAGCGCGGATCACGGTCACAGCCGCCAGTGGGCAGAAGCTCACGGTGAGTTTAACAAGCTCTCTTCTACATAGTTTAAATATTTGCTTATTATTTGTTATCAGAGCAGCGGGAATCCCCCATTTGTTTACTGTGGCTATGTACTGCACGCTCATTCAAATGCTGACTGGTTGATGTTGACTAAGCACACAATTCTCTGGCATCATACACACACATACACACGCTGGCTTTTTAAGACAACCACAGTTGTCTGAAAGAGTGAGAATTATTCAGAGACAATATTATCGTTTCTTCCTCTTTTGTCAGCTAGTAAATATTTCCTTTTGGAATACTTTCTAACTTCTGCTTTTTTTATTATTTATTTTTTTGCGAAGAATCGCAGATTACATAAAACCGTGAGAAGTGAAACCTGACAGTCTAATATCTAGAGTACACGTCTTGTACTGTAAAAGTCGTTCTCAACGCCTGAAAAAGAATTGCCTCAGCTGTACTGATTATTGCATTAGTTTTGTCATAAATAATAAACAGTTGCAGCCAGTAAATGATTTTTCCTTCTGAATTTGATTTTTTTTTCAGGACTTTTAGTAACTTTGGTGGAAATACATATTTTGGCAGCCGACTTTCATAATTCACACACTTTTTCATTTTTCCTATGACTTTGTGTGTCTCATATAACAAGAAACTTGGTTAGGAGCCTCAAACTTACAGTTCACCATCCTGTTTGCACAAGGCTTAGTATTTTTAAAATGGTTATACTCTATGTACAGTGCCAATGTAAGTAGATACTGTAACTGTAGAAGTCTTCTTGTGGGCACAGGATAAACCGTGCTGTAATATTACACAATCTCTATGACAATGATGTTTATGACTGTACTATACATTTATCAACATCTGAGATTTAATTTGTGTGTATTATAAACTTATAAATGTATTAATGTTTGTAAACTTGCTATATAGGTGCATCTTGTATTATCGCTAACATGTAAAGTAAATGAGCTTATAAAAAAAAAAAAGATTTTCACTGCGTGATAAGATGTGAATGGAGCATAGAATATAGTGGGATGAAGTATGAAAACCAGATGCAAATCAGTCAGATTTACACTCCGTGAAATGTTTGTTTTTAATCCAGAGCTTCCTGAGACAATGTGCCTCAACTTTGACTGTGGTGCTCAGATCAAGCTGGGCTTCGCTGCGGAGTTCTCCAACGTCCTCGTTATTTACACCCACATCGTAAAGAAACCTGAGGACATGTCGTTCTGCCAGGCTCACGTCACTGACTTCTCACAGGTCAGTGTGTTTTCATGAACACTGGTTATTAAGAAAGAAAGCAAAGAATTTCCCATCTTATCAACGTAATAGGAACCTTTCATTAGTTCACTTTAACTGCTTCCATGTACTCATGTACTGTGTTTAAATATAGAGTAAATATGACGTGCTTGGACTTAACTTGAGTATTTAAATTAAAATTTTCCTTCTGCTCCCCAAATTTGATGCTCTACAGTTATTTACCAATAAAAAGTACTTTGAAAACATGACTCTTTGTTGCTGATATAACAGTAAATACTAGTAGAGCAGTTATTGTAATTATCGTCAACATTTTCACCATAAAAATCTTTGTTTTCCTTTTAATCACTTTAACTTTAAATATGATTTTGATTCATTTAGAGTTTGGAAGTGTTTTTGAACAAAAAACAATCCTTTTCACTTTGGAATCTGGGTAATTGTGACTAAAAAAGTAATTAATGCTTGCGTTGATATTTTTTTGATATTTCTAGGGTGTTCATTGTGTATTTTTGAGTCTGACACTTTATTAAAGTGAAATTTATAATGCAGGTCTTTTTCTTAGACTTTATTTAGAATTTACTTTAACCTTGAGGCACCAAAAGACAGATTGTATACAGTTCTCTGAATTCAAATACAGTAAAACTCTTGAGAATAACTGCATGTATTTGTTCTGCTGCATTCTGCACCTGCTTTTTCTGTAGGACCTTGATGTCGATCCCAAAGAGATGAACAGAGAGACTCCAGAGGAGACAGGGATCTATCTACTGTCAAGTAGCCTCCCACAACACTGCCTCTACACCAGACTCAGCTCCCTGCAGAAGCTTAGGGTGAAAACACAAACTTTTGCATATTGTCATAAAATATTGTATGAAACTCAGAATCAAATTCAAATTTTTCCTTGATAAAAACTTTTACCTGATCAAGGATGAAAGTGTTAATGTAGTTGATCTTGAGGAGGGCATGAATGTCTGCAAAAATTACTAAATGTGTTTTTGTATTAACTAAATAAAAAGTGAAAAGCCAGTCCATCAATCAGTTGTTGAGGCATTTAACTTAAAACCACAAAAATCAACCTCGTGCTAGAGCTTGAAGAAATGTCAGGGTTTCCAAGGTTGTCATGGAGAAGGAGCAGAACTTCAGGAGAACCTGTCCAGTAATTGTTAGGAGCATAGCTCAATTAATAATACGAAAACAAAGATATTTAGATGGCAGTAATGTAATAATCTAATCCTGTTGTTTGCGTTTACTCAACCATATCTATTTTTCTCTTATCCTGTGTAAATACTTCCTACACCTTAAATTCAGCCGAATATAACCAATTCTCGGCCATAAAAAGGAGCTCATTGTGTTTTTTTCTCATGCCACACGTAACAGGAGGAGCTGGTCTTCACTGTGTGCCTTCAGGGCACCTTCACGGCCATGGATGACGATCCTGTCCATTGGACCAAAAGCATCAACATCGGGAAGCCACTGATTGCTCGACTGGACCTGCACCGGGCAGTGCGGAGGAATAGCTGCCTGCAGACCTGCTTGATGCCCCACAGCCCCTCCCACAGCCCCTGTCACAGCCCAGGGCCTGAACACCGCCATCATCTCCATTACGGGTCCCACCAGGTCCAGGACTACAGCCGCCTGTCCCCACAGCACCCCTGTCTGGACATCAGTGAGAGTCTTCTGGGTGCTGCAGGAGGCTCTTTTTATGAAAATCTAAGCCAGTGTCGTTATGAACCAATGTACGACTCTGCCGATGGGCCTTTAAGCAGGCTCAGCATCCCCATCGAGGCCAGTGATGACATCACTGAGCTGCAGACTGTGTTCATCAACAGTCTGCAGCTTCAGCAGCAGTGAAACAGCTGCTAGATATCTTCTTATTTCTCAGAAGAAAAGCTTTAAATGTCGAAATGTTGCATCTTGAATGCTGCTGCTCGTTTAGTTTCTTTTCGAATTTTTATAGTCTTAAGTTGATAAGCATTATTTGTCTTGTATACTGACATTTTACAATCACATTTTTAGAGAAATGAACATTGATAAGACAATATTATCTTAGTGGTTTTCAAATCAGAAAAGCTATCCGGCTATTTGGTGCCATAGCACTGTAATTGCACAAAGTCACAATGATTTAACTATGGAACCAAGTGTGCACCAATTAAAGAGCATTAGGATGAAGAAGATGATAGAGGCAATCTACATACAAGTTTTTTCTGGCCTTTGTTTCAAGAAGACCACTAGAAACAAGTCTGCAAGGAATTATGCATTTAGTGAAGCTGAGCAAAGGCTCCCTCTGCTGTCCACTTAGAACAGTTATCATGGACCATCAGCTGATGTTACATAAAAAAAAATCAACCTGAGGAGAAAAAGACGTGGTTAAAACTTTGATCATGCAGACAGTGTTGGAAGAAGGATTCAGATGGCAAAAATATCAATCCTATAGTGATCAAACGGTCTATTACAAGTGATATGTATTTACCATATATATATATATATATATATATATATATATATATGCAGTACTGTATTGTTTTTGTTGGTTGAGAGTGAGTTTTAATTCCTCTACCTACATTTTTATAATCCCATAGTTCTCAAGGAGGAGATCAGGCTTCTCAAAGAATCACAATGAATGGTGCATCTTGAGATGATTAACAAACACAAATTTTATTCATCATTTGCATTATTCTTCGCCCTTTACTTTTGTAGAATAGTGAAATATTTTACCTCATCGTACCTCAAAAAATAATTTGAAATTAAAATCATCTGTGAAACCTGAAATCTGAAAGGGGCAAAAGGCCTTTGGAGGCATTTTTCTGTTTTGTCATTTATTCACATTTTCTAAAAGTATGTTTTGTTGTAACTAAAGTGTTGGCACAAGAAAGGAAAGGTGGATATAAAATACTGTATATACTATTTGCAATATATTACAAATATCACATATATATTTTCTTTAAGGCAAACAGACCACAGAGAAAAAACTGTTAAATGTGTCTTAAAATGAAGCAGCACAATCTGATTCTTATGACTGACAAAAAATGTCATGTCCACTGGACTTGATACGCTTGGTTGGAAATAACTCACTCCTCATCCTATGGGCTTCTTCAGTCTGAGGGAAAGTTGGCAGGGGCCCAGTTATATCCTCCAGGGTGGGCTTTTGTTCCTCACCTGGTTCGTTAGGTGGATAATAAGGGAGGCGAAAGGAGGGCGGAGTCACTGGGATGGAATCACAACTCCGAACACCCTTCATCCCCCAAGGAGAAGATCATTAGGTGTGGCATGCTTGGTGGATGTGGAAAGTGTTCTTAATCTTCCTGGGGATGGATGAAAGGGCAGCAGGATAATTGGGAGACAGATTGTGCCTGAGGCCCCCTCCTGCCCTGCTCTGACCTCCCCTATTATCCACCTAACGAATCTATTCAGGGAAAGAAAGTCTACTCTGTTCCCCCAGACTGAAGAAGCTGCTTGGATGAGTAGCCAACCTGGGTGACGGAGAACCTTCAACATAAACAGTATTAGTAGGATCTATAATCCAAGTGTTGGGATGTCATCTTATCATTTATTTAAATAAAACAGTCTGAAGAGTAACTAACTGTAGCTGTCACATAAATGAACTGGGGTAAAAATAATTGCTTGGAAGTCCTTATTAGAACTTCGTCCCATCCTCAGACCTGCCTGCCTTGAATTTCCTTGTCTAGCAGACTTTTATTTTTCATCTGCTCCTCAGTGAACCATGGATTTTTCAAAAAGAGTTCCACTCAGTAATTGTCCTGCTGGGATTTAAAGAGTTTTTTAAATTATCCCCATGTTGCCACTTTTTGCCTGGTCTGATGAAAAATCCCAGACTGAGGGCCGACACAGTCCACTGCATACTTGACATTAATCCTGCCATCTCTCGTCTATATCTGAATGCAAAGTTAGATAAAAACAAATCAGGCTTTCAACAATTCAGGTTTTTGTAACATGACTATTCTGTAATAATCTCATGTGTTGGTAAGAATAGACATAATTTGCCGTTCAACACTTTCGGCATAGTCATGTCAGTTTTAGTGTGTAACAATGGCTTTATTTCAGTATAGAATGTAAAGGTACAACAAGCAAAAAAACCTATGACAGGTGAGCTAAAAAGAAAAGGGACACAGGCAGCTGAGCAATGAAGTATTTCTGCCTGCCTCGTGACTCTGAAGAGTTACAGGTCCTGAGGCTTTAGGACACAATGTGGACACTCTGTACAGTACGTCCTTAATGCTGGTGGGGGGTCAGTGAGGAGGAGGGAGACAACTGTTGTTATCTGAGTTCGACAGATTCTGGGTGTATTGTTATGTCTGCAGAAGAATATATTGAGGTCTCCATGCGGTTCATGGGTGAATGTTTTACTTTATCTGGTAAAAAACTTGTTAAGACAGAAAGAATTTAGTGTTTAAAATGTACTAATGCAGAATTAAAAGGGGCTGTGACCAAAACAACACGAGAGCAAACAAGTGTGATGAAGACAAATAGCCTCAACCCATGGTGTTATTTTTGTGGTAGCAGGAAATTGTAGAGTGGTGCGAACTTTTGCTTGCATGTGTTGATATAAGTCTCTCTTTACACGGCTTAGAATGAACTGTGTCGTATCCTCACTCATGCTTCAAACAACTGCTCAGTAGTGTATATTTTTTAACAGAATTTTCAGTTTTAAAATATCTACAGTTGTGTAAAAAAATGTAATAAATTATTGAAGTGACATTAGAATGATTCATTCACTTTGCAGTTTCATTTGCATTTGAGGACACAGAGACAATGTGGCTGTCAGCTGCCAGCTCCTCTCATGTAATTTGAGTGGACACCTTGCAGAAAGCTCCACCGTTGCAGCTTAACAATGCTGTTCGTTAGAGCTGTAACTGCTTTTTTGTTTTACAAAGTACACAAAGAACATAAATTTTTGCTTCAAAGCACAGATATGCATCAAAACATTCTGAAATAATCATAACTCTGCAGGATAGGACACATTGCAGCTCAGTAAACCTTGTGTGAATAATGGATGGAGCCACCCACATCCTGCAGGGTGATCTCATGGCTGCGTCACTCGTGAAGCTGATGGAGGAGGGGTGGGGTGGTTAGAGACTGCAGCAGGCAGACTGGGGAAGGAGACCAAGTGAGGAACCACATTGTGCTGAGGACTGAGGGATAATAATCATGCCAGCCTCCTGGAATCAACTCTCTTTTCTCATCTTCCTGCTTCTCATCTCCTGCAGACACAGCAATACAAGTAAATGATATTTAGGTTTGATTGTAATTGTATGTGGATGTGTTAAAGCTCCGTCTCTTTTTTCCACCAAATGTCCTGTAACCTTGTGAGCAGTCCAAGAAAATGTCATAGGATTCCACACAAACATATACCATCTATTGTTTTCTAAATATTTAGTTTTTTATCTTTATGTTGGTCAGTGTTTATTGCCTTTATTTTTCCCCTTTGTATTATACTCCAAATATATTGAATTATAAGATGCTGAAAATCTCCATTATTCATGACAGTCATAATTACTTATTCAGGAATGAGCAGCTTTTCTTAACAACAGTGAACATTTATTTTAAAAAAACTTGCAAAATGAACTGTTAATATGCTCGTAATTTTGACAGTGACAACATACATTTAATGTATTCTCACCACATGCACAGCTTCCTGGAGTTGTACCATATGTTTAATCTGGCAAAAGTAGTTTTTGTCAAACAAGTGGCAACTTTTGTATGTTTTACTAGACTAATTTAATTACCTTGTTATCCACACATTGAAACATTATTATTATTTGGCAATATGGCAACATAGATTACTCTGTGTACTTCCGCATTCTTCATGTTTACAAGAGATACATAGGAAGTGAAAAGTCTGTCAGGTAGAAAAAAAATTGTCCTATGATAATTAGTTTTTCCTTTTCATGAGAGTGCAGAAATAGGACAGAGAATAGTACTTTTGTCTTTTTGCATAGGACATTGTGCAAGAGTTCTGGCTATAGCAGTTTTTTGAATGTTGAAAATGAGACTGTGGAGCACGGGGACGCTTAGGATCTTTTGCTGCGTGGCGAAGGAACCACCAGGGAAGGAATGGACTTTAGATCTGGATGAGGCACTTTAGGCACACAGGTGCTGCTGAGTTGCTGTAGGCAAGAGTCCGAGCTTGTCTGTAGCAATGTGAGCAGCCAGTGCAGAGATCTAAAGACTGATGTGATCTGTTTCCTTTTTGGCTGAAATGAGACATGCTGCTGTATTGTGGATCATCTGGAAGGGTTTAATTGTTTCAATGTTGGCAGCCCCAGCAGCAGGGCATTGTCATAGAACTACTGAAGAGGTTGGATTGAAGAGGTCTCTCCCTCCCATCCAAGCAGAGATGTCAGAGAGATGGGCTGTGGAGTCACTCGGTGAAAAAGACAGAAAGACCTGTGTGTCATCAGCATGGCAATGGTAAAAGAAGCCGTAGGAGTGAATGATAGAACCCAGGGATGTAGTACAGATGGAAAAAATAAGGACCAAGAACTGAACCCTGTGGCACACCAGTGGAGAGGCTGTGAGGAGTTGCAAAGATACTTAAGAGTTCATCTAGACAGAAAAGACTTGGTCAAACGATGCAGATATAGATAATAGGATTAGGACAGAAGACTGAGCTTTTGCAGCCTGCATACAATAACAAGTATCTGTTTAGCCCGAAAAAGCAAAGTGTTCTACCTACAACAATTACACTATAAAAACAGACCAAACCAGTTCACTCAGGAGAAATGAAAGAAAATCAGCTAACAATTTCAAACACCTTGTCCTTTACTTTTTCTTTTTCTATTATTACATTTTGCTGGTAATATACTGGACACAGGATTTTACAGTGTAGTGTTGCTACTTTTACTGCTATTATTACACCAGGATATTTTAAAGTTATCTTTTAAAAGCCTGTAACGTCATTAGAAACCATAACGAACAACAACGTGGGGAAAATGTGTTTGAAAATATGTTTAGCACCTTACCATGCACATGGCCACACAACATTTGCTTTTTGAAACAAAATAACCAATGGAATTAACGCGAACGAAACCAAAGCCGCTCTTCAGTGCCAGAAATTAAAACAACTTATTTTTTTATAAAAACCTTGCCCTCAGTAACCACTAGCAACTATAGTAAACTTGGCGACGCCCTGACAACCACTTTTTAACACATTAGCAACCCTATAGCAACAGTTTAGCATGACCAACAATATACTAACAACCACAAAGTAATTCCTTGGCAACACCACATATGCAGTCCAATTAAATTTCAGTTGAATTCAATTCAACTTTATTTATTTAGCGCCATTTCACAACAAAGTCATATCTAGGCACTTTATGTACTAACAACAAGACTATACAGACATTTAGAGAAATTCCCCCCTGAGCCAAGCCACAGGCAACACCTGTGGATTCTGATACATCATTTTGTTTTAATTTTACAAAACATAGAGCCTGTTTTACTATATATACTGTAATCCCTCTACTTTTACTTGCATCATGATTACATGGTGTGTCTTTGTGCTCATTTGCTTGTCGGAGACAGCTGGCCAAGTGTCCATAACACCAGCTCCCATCACTCCTTTACCAACCGAAGTAAGAAGTGTTGTGCTTAAAGGTAATTGGTTTCAAGCATTAATATATATTTTATTAAGAATCTTATAACAGCAGCATTTTGATTATTGCATTATTTTCGCTGTAGTGTTATGATGGAGATAGAAAGTGTTTTGTCCTCTTTTGATGATTGCCTGTTTATTTAAATAGGATCACATCAGATGTCTTTGCTTTTTTCCTTATTTCTGTGTTTGAAATCCTTCTACAACTGTCCACCCAGGCGAGAGTCACACTGAGAGAGTTGAACTGTTGAATCCTGTAAAAGTAGAACTACAGTGCACATGGAGCGGTAATCAGAACAAACCGCAAAATATAACGGGCCTTTGGAGAAAAGATGGAAAGGAAATTGAGGACAGTCGTGTCACGGTGCAACTGGAGAATGAGCAATATAATCTCATTCGAGTGTAAGTGTTTATGTGCTCTTTATTTCAGCGCTTTTGCTGCAAAAAATGCATTTTTTTCTTAATTTTGTCAATATGTATAGGTATATGCCGGTGCAGTATTATTATATTAAATTGAATATATATCGGTATCAAACCCTGTTGTCTACTTGCCCATCAGTTTTAGCATTGAGAGTGAAGAAAACCTTGGAAATTACTCATGTGTGTTTGGAGATGAAACAAGAGGAGATTTCATATTGTCAGGTACAGATAACATCATTTCATGAGTTGTGTATATATTATATTCAAAATTCCCTGTCAAAATGTTTGCTGCTATTAATAACTGAACATAAACATTTACACTGATGTATGAAGGATACAAAATCTAGGTGACTCAGGGCTATTTTCTCATTATTTCACTCGTTTCTTGTTGTCCACCAGCTCCGCAGACTGGTATCACTCGAGACAAGCCGATAATTGGCTATCTGGGTGACTATGCAGTGATTAAATGTAACATAGAAGATACCAAACCAATGCCCAACACCTGGAAATGGTACAGAGGAAATGGGACAGAAAAGGTGAGTGAGCCACTTGCTGACAAGCGCCAACCTTTGAGTGTTTTAATTGCTCATAATCCTGAGGCGATGAGCAGACAAAGGAAAAAGAAATGTTTAGTATGACCTAATCTACTAATGTGCTGAGTGGATGATAAACAAGAAGCTGACAAGAAAAGGATGCTTTTCTCTTTTAGATTCAAATTTTAACCGAGCCTCACCGTTATAAAATAAAGATTGACAAGTTTGAGACGAAACTGGTGGTGGAAAACCTGACTGAGGCTGACTCTGGCCATTATTACTGCGGTGCTGTGTATGGCATCAGCACCACAATGACCCCCATGGAGCTGAAGGTGAGTCGTGCAAAGTTCAAAGTTTTAATTTACACAAGTATGGTGCTCAGGTACAATTTAAGATATAATACAAAAATAATATATTTCAAAAACAACTAATTTAGTCGGTGATGTTACTTCTGCTTGTAAGTATGTTTGCATTGCTGTACTAGTATGACCAGAATCTGACCGTGTCTCGCACCACGTTTGAAGGTCATCTCCTACTGGGAGCCTCTGAAGCCCTTCATAGCCATCCTGGGGGAAGTTATCCTCCTGGTCGCTGCTATCGGACTTTACGAGCGGAGTCAGTCTAAGAATAAACACGCACAAGGTATTTAGACGCTTTTGTTTCTGTCAGGGTTTGTTGTAATGGACATGATGTTGTGTTTTAACTTTTACTTGTCTGCCTTAATCTCAGAAAATGGGACAAACGCTGAGCAAACAAACTCTCCGTGAGTACTATGGGATTTTTGGCTTTCTGACAGGGCTCGTTTTGTAAAGGGATTCAAAGTAGTGAAGGGATTTCTCACCTGTGAGCCATTAATAAGAACAACTTCTTGGCACCTGCATGCGTAAAATCCTCGTCCTGCATGATACTGTCGGGAGCCCTCCCTAAAAACTCTACCTCACCTATCTTTAAAAGAGGCTGTAGGACACGTGGAGCAAAATGTTAAGATATGTAACCAATTCATTACCTCAACAACTCATTTATAGATGGGCCTAGCTCTCTTCGGTGCCATTTTAATGTAAGGGGATCCAAACTTAACCCTAAATTGAACATAATAATAATAATATTTATACACATTCAGCTAGTACAAATGTTCTTTTCATCATCAGAAGTAATACAACTGGTAAAATAGTGTGTAAATACAGTTATAGTGTAGTATGAAAATTATATTGGGGTATTAGCTTGAATCTTGGCTTGACACTGATAACTGATGAAATAACAACTGTACTAGCTAAATGTGCATCAAATTTTACACTGATAGAAAGTTTCGAAATAAGGACATGCGCAACATCCTTTACCCAACTGTGTAGTTGAAAAATTGTGCTTTACCGGAAAGTAATGCTGATGTCTCTTAAGTTCAATGAATGGTGTAATTGGACCTTATTGATTCTATGATTTTTTTTCTGCTTTAATTAGGACCCAGGAAGAAAACACAGAACAAGACGGACATTCTTCAGTGAGACAGCGCAAGGTTTAAAGTGTGCAGTCGCTTAAATCCAGCAGCTTCATTCAGACTGTTGCTTATGTGAACAACAGATCTTAAAAAGCAATATGGTGTTGCAATTGGTCATTTGTTAAAACCAAAACTTTCTCATCAAACAATGCAATAACTGTCACTTTGAACCTTTTACCGTTGCCCACGTAGCCTTTTTTCCTGTTATGACAGATTTGGACATTCTGGGTTTTTATTTTAATTAACATTGGTTTCACAATAGCAGATAAAAAGAAGTGCTCACCTATCTTTTTTTCAAATCTTGAACCCCATTCTTTAACTTCCTGTGGAGAAACGGAAACTTTGTGGTTGACTACACAACTCATCCTGCCTTTGTTGAAACGAAAGTCGGTTTATTTTCTCACAGCTTAAACCTCAACACAACTTTACATGGGATATTTATGCTTTGTGATTAGTGAGCAGTGCCTTACACTCTCAAAAAGCAATTAACTAGGCATTCATTCATGCTGTCGGCATAGTGTTTGTTACCTTTTATTAAGATGTCCCTGTCATACAGTATATCCAGATGTTTGTGTATCTGTCATGTAAATGTATAAAAATGTGTCATTTCCTCTAATCGCGACGTCCCCTGTATGTTGAGTTGTCCATCTGCACTTAACCTTGATGATGTGCCACTGTAGACAAAGTGATTAAAAACTGATACACAAATCGCCTGCATTTTTCACATTTTGTGAAACAGATGTGGAGCTTTGTTATACTGGAGCCAGGTGTTTGTACAGGTGTTAAGGAGCACAGCTGCATCTGTGAAAAAGTGTCTCGTGTTAAGTGATGTCACTTGCGGCAGTATTCGTTTGGTCTGAAAGACTTCAGGGGTGACATAAAAAAAGTGGATGGGAGGAAGCAGAGATGTCACCAAGGTTGATGTACAAACACTCAAATGGCATTTTTACTCAGAACACACAACTGCAGATCCTGTGATGGAAAAAAAGTCAAAGTGTGATTAAATTGTAACACTTATGTTTTGCCTAGTTGTAATGATTAATGGTATTTACTGTACTCAAGAAGAATGTTGAAACATAGCCGCCTTTGTCTCATGAATGTTTTTGTCTTGAGGAGTGGCTGCTTAACTGCTCCAAGGTCATGTACTATCCAACAGTAAACTGTAGCGACCTGGAGAAAAACTACATTCACATCGGAGTGTTCAGAGCCCGATGGTGGAAATGTTCTCCCCAGAAGCAGAAGGGATACAAAACATTTGTGTTTCACACACACACGGCTGTGGCTGCCATGTAAGCGGCTCACCTGTCCCACTGGAAGCAACTTGGGGTTCAGTGTCTTGCCCGAGGACATTTCAGCACATAGCCAGGAGGGAACGGGAAACGAGCCACTATTCCTGTGGTCCGTTCACAGCTGCGTCTAATATAATCTGAATATTGCATTTAGATGTTATCTCAGAGATGCAGTATTCTGGAAGTCTTGGGCTTTATTGCGTCCAGCCACTTTAAAAAACCTTTTTAAATAGTTGAACAGATAAGTTGACTCTTCTAAGAAGAAATTTTGCTTTTCCACCAGAGACAGACTGTGGGAAAAACTAAAAACAGTTCCTGCAGGCAGGAAACAACCTAATATCGTCTGTAGAGTCTTGACTTTATTATGTAAAGTGCCTTTGATGTAAATTGGCGCTATATAAATAAAAATTGAATTGATAAATTGAAATGTAAAAGTTCCAATTTTACAATTTTAAACTTTAAACATGAGTTTCAATTTGTGAAGAATCATTTTATTTTGGCATAAATACAAACTGCACAATACCAATCCAGGACACGTACAGTATTTTTCCAGTACTTTTGTTGAATTTTGAACTCATAAACCACTTCAACTCTGCATAACAAGATTTTTCTGTTTAACTTTGCATCTTGTTCAATCTTCATGTCTGCCATATTGGGCTTGATAAAAGCTCTTTTTCTCGATTAATGAGTTTCTCGATGCCCTAAAGTACAGGATATTTTCAATGGCAGACAGAGTATAAACAAACCAAAGAGAACGACTACGGCTGGTTCATGAGAAACTGGACCAGAAGCTTGATGACGGCGTCGTTCAGGCCCACAACTTCTTTGTCCTCTACACTCTCGTACAGTCGCAGGCTCTCCGTGCCCCACAGAATGTTCTTCCTGGGGTTGTTGGCATCTGTCTCCACAGAGAGGGCCACTGTGTTCAGCTGGTAGCAAAAGAAGGAGAAGAAGTGGCCGTCTGTGATCACAGCCTGGGACACGAATGGCCTGGTTACATCCTCGTGGTTCCAGAAACCTACAGAAATAAGAGGAAGAGATAAGTCCACTTTAAAAGAGTTTCTAATAATAAATATATTAAGCCCTATATCAAATTATGCACCCACTCCATTCTCCACTAACTGGCCTTCAGGTCTCCCTAATGACATTAGAGCACAAACATCATTTAAAGAGAAATATGAGGAAAAGGAGGATTTGTTTTATAAGGAAATGACCTTTACTTAGTACCTGAACGTCAACCTTTTTGCTTTTCATTTTTTGGTGAGCGGCTGTCAGATACAACAGCAGGAGACTGACTTCTAATTTGTCCTATACATGCTCCCTAATCTACTAATTCAGGGTGTTTTTTATAGTTTTCTACATTGTCATTAATACAATGACAGTAAAGGTCACATTTAAGAGTTTTGTAAAAATCAATCAATGTAAGAGGATAAAACAAATTTCATGTCTTCAGCAGAAACACACACAGACACAGCATCTCTAAAAACTCACCCTGGTACATGGCTTGAGCTCCTGTCCAGGCAAACAGGCTAGCAAGTCCATTGGCTCTAAGGAAGACCTCAACCTGGTCAGATTGCTGTTCTCGAGACATCCGATCTCGGTGGAACCGGTCAGGAACCAGGTGGAACTGAGTGTGACCGTAGCACGCTGGATCCGGCAGCTTAGCACCTGGCAAAGAGACGGCAGGTTTAATTTGTACAGAGCATAAAAACCAGTTTACATGTGGCTGTTTTTTCAAACAAACAGAAATGTTTGGTGACTTCCCTCAGGCCAAGGTGATTGTCTAATTCAAGAAACAGTGAAAACCAAATATACATATTTGTGTATATTCATATAAAGATAAACGGCTTTGGGCTTGTCCCTTCAGGGGCCGCCACAGGGGGCATGCAGGGGCCGCATGCGATTCTCCCATTAGATCCCAATCTGACGCTCTGACACTGAGCCACCAAGACCCCATTTGTGCATTTTTATCCAAACATTATGTTATTTGATAGTTTCACCTCCACAAATGTTAGAATTTGCTGCTTTTTTAATCTTAGGAAACTAAATTGAAGAATTCTGGTTTCAGACTGTCAGTCTGCAAAATACAAATCCGCCAATTTAGCAATAATGAAAATAATTTTTAAATGGTAAGATTTTAAGCTACTGCTGCATATGAAGGAAATAGAATTTGGACAATTAGACGCACACTTCACACTGTCCGCAATGATTGCAAGATGGCGACCCCTAGTGGTGACAACACATTAATGTCCAACAGCATCTTCAGTTCAGATAGTTTTATGAGACATTCTTAAACTTGGGAATCCTAGAAAGATTTTATAATAAGATGATTTGGGGAAAATGGCCCGAGGATTGTCCACACAAAGAAGCTGAATTTACCGTCATATTTTTATTGAAACTTATGCACAGAACATTTTCTATTTCTGTTTTCTCCAAAGTCTCTTGCGGCTGTGTTACCTGTGAAAATGTTGTTTTCGTACTGTCTTCTGAACAGAGGCATAAGGTTGGGAGCAAGTGTGATTTCTGGAACTTCAGCAGAATATGATGCCTCCAATGGCGCAAACTAAGTCATCAGAACAAAGTCACATGTTTTACATTAAAGGGAAGACAATAAAATTTCTTGTACTGTTTCTTTAAAAACAAACTTCTTGGTGTGAAAAATGTTTTTACCTGCGGCAGTTGTTCAGTTATTCTAATCTGACTATGAGGGTTGTCGTCAATCTGGAACCTGATTGGCTCTGGTCGGCCTCTCCGGTGCCCCTTTGGGATTATTCTCTTTCCTCTCCTCCAGTAAAAGTTCACCTGGGGGCTAATATCTGACAGAGAAAAGAACATAAGACACAAAACCTAATACATATCCTTATGAAATGGGCCATTCAGCATAATGATTATTTGCTATTGTAGCACTCCAACTAACAATTACCAAACAGTTATTCTATTAATCTGCTGGTTATTTCATTTTGTAATTGTTCACTCTATAAAATATTAACAGTGATAAATGTCATTGCCAAGTTCTCATACTCCAAGGTCATATCTTGCTGTTTTTACTAACAGTCCAAAATCAAAACAGATTCACTATCATTTGAGAAGCTGGAAATGTCAAATGGCATTTTTACTTTTGAAAAATATAACAAAAGAGCTGACAATTTTCTTATGATTAATTAACTGATTACAGCAGCTCTAGAGAAGACTTAAGTTGTTCTTCAATGAACCAATTATGAGCCACCGAAAAAACAACCTGCAATGCACAAATAATTTCTAATACCGTACACATTATTCCGAATCTGGAGATTCTGCATAAGAAGCATCTGTTGGTGCTTTAAGTATATTTTCAGGACTTTAACTGATGATTATTTTCCTCACTATATAAACTGATTTAGCATATAAATGTCAGTAAATGCATGGCGACATCTCGTTTTTCTTTTGAAAACAATTACAATACTGTTATTAAACACAAAAAGCATAAAGACAAAGCTGGTTACTGACTTTTAGTTGGGTTTTAGTTTTAATGCATAATTTGTGGCAGGGAACTGTTTGGTATTTTGCAACATGACGGTTCTTCTTGCACACAGCATCATTCCTACCTAGACTGGAACGCTGGAGCACTGGGTTGTATTTGGCCAGACTGTGGGTGAGTGCAATCACCAGGTTCTTCAGAAAAGGTCCGACCAGCTGCTCCTGGTGTCGGTACAGGAACGGTTTGCGCTTTCTCGTCTGCAAGTGCTCATGTAAAATCACACGGGTCACTAGGGAGCGAATGTCCGCGAAGGCATCATCCCCCACCGTCTTTGCGTCCTGGGCGGATTTCTCCGGCAGCCCTGGGACGTAAGCGGTTTTGGTGAGGTGCTGGTACCATTTGTCTGCGTTCCGGGCGAAGGTCTGCGGGTAAACCACGAACTTCAGCCGCTGGATGCGAGTGATGAGGGACAGCTTCTCCTCTACCGGTGACGCGCTGATCTTTTTCACCTGCTCCTCGATCTGTCGCCGCCGGGCAGAATTACTTTTGGCCGTGAGTGAGGGGACGATGGGAGGATACGCGGGCTCCTTGGCCACAGCCTCGGTGTGAACGAGCTTTAAGTGTCCAAACCGAGGCAGGTTTTGGGGGAGCAGCAAGGACAGCCGTGTGCGGGCCGCCATGTTCCCACTGTGACGTCACTGTATTGCCCCTTTCCGCTGACAAGTGAACTAGCGCTGTCCCAAAGCAGCGCCCCCATGTCGCAAAAAACGTATTAAATAATGTTTTTGCTGTCCAAAATAATTTTCACAAAACGATAAACGTAAATGAGCTACTCGTGTTTAATTTAGTTTGAGGCAATATTACATGATATACTTACCCTGTGTTACTGTTGTTTTTAACACCTTGTTTGCACAGCTTTTTTCTTTTCTTTTTATCTGGTTTAAAGTTAAACTAAAGTGCACATTGTTCTGTGTAGGTTCTTTGTTTTATTGCTGCTGAATCACAGGAACTTCCCCACTGTGGGATCAAGAAAGTCGGATCTTATCTTATCTTAGGGTCGTGGTTAACGTCACAGAACTCTGGCGCTCTTGAAGCGAGCCTCACATGCTGCCTTTGGGCGCACACATAGATGTCGTAAATTTGGTCTACACACAAAAATATTACGAAAATAATGAAACTTGGAGAAATTAAATGTAAACTATCTAAATGTCACTTTGTAAACAGCTAACAATGATTTAATGTCTAATGTGTAGTGGGAAAGTTTTTTTTGTTTTGGCCAGTAAATTATTAGTTTAGCAATTGCAGTGCTGATTTTAACATTATTCATCATGTAAGCGTTACCCCCACAGGATAAAAGTTCCTATAAAATATAATGGAAAGTATTAAATGTTTTTTGTTAATATAAAATAACAACTATACATTATTCTGTATCTTTCTTTTGCAAAAATGTTCAGCTACGAACTAAATAGTGGGGTCTCTGAATGCACCATCGACGTGCGCTCAGTGTTTACTTTCGTGTGTTAGCATTAGCTTTTTGCACTGTGTGAAAACCCGAGATTAACGCTGAAACTGAATCTGTAATAACTAGCCGTTAGGTTGCTAGTTATGTATTTGCGTCAGATTATGCGGACACGGCTCGTCGGGGCGGCGACGGTTCGCCTTCACCGTCTGTACCAGGGTTGTGGAGCCGAGGTAACGTTAGCTGCTCTTAATATAAACCGTCATTTCGTCGTAATTAGCACGTTGCTTTTGGTGAGTGCGTCAGTTCGGTTTGACAACGCCGGTGGAAAACCGGCAGTGTCCCGCCACCAAGAGGTTTGGTGATTTTGTCCCCTGGTCCGTGGTTTGGGTGATTGTGTCCCCTGACCAGAGGTTTGGGTGATTGTGTCCCCTGACCTGAGGTTTGGGGGATTGTGTCCCCTGACCTAAGAGGTTTGGGTGATTGTGTCCCCTTATCCGTGGTTTGGGTGATTGTGTCCCCTGACCTGAGGTTTGGGTGTGTTGTGTTTGTGTGCTCGAAGCAGGATTTAGCTTGTACCTTCTGACCCACAGAGACCACTGTGCACCAAAAGAGACGAGGTGAGGCTGGCAGAGGAGGCCAGCAAGAAGTATGGCTCCCCAGCTCCGACCCTCTTCTCTAAAGTGATTGACAAAAGCCTCCCTGCTGATATCATTTATGAAGACGATAAGGTAAACATCAGAGCACATCTGGGTGCCGCCTCTCTCATGGCAACAAAATGTTGTTGTTGTTGGCTCAGTAACTTCACTCCCAATATTCCAAAAACTTCTAAAAACGTTTCATTCTTTGCCTGCATATCCAGAAACAAAAAATAATTAATATTAAATAAGTACTTGGTCTAAATTTCATAAGAAATCTCATTTGTTTATATGGTAAATCATTTTATCCAAAGCGCTTTACAATGTAGCTTCTCGTTCACCCATTCTCACACACATTCACAAACAAATGGCATGTAAGGTATGATGAAGGTTTACAACACTACAGTATAATGTTGGATCATAAAATTCTCAATACTTTACAGTTTGGCCGTTGTTGTTACCTCTCCAGTCGCGTGTGCATTAGCAAGTTATGTTTACAACCATATGCACACCGCTTCCTGTCTTGTTATCAGGAATGACTAATAATAAATTATGTTTTTGTGTGTTGTTTGTCAGTGTGTAGCATTCAGGGATATCAACCCCCAGGCCCCCATCCACTTCCTGGTCATTCCGAGGGTTCCCATTCCGAGAATAAGTGAGGCCAAAGATGATGATGCTGAGGTAAGTTGGTCCCTTAACTTTGTGTACCCACTGAACCTGTTCAGGTGTTGTGATAGGTTCTCAGCTTGTCACACACCACATCGGGACTTTAAAGCCAAATACACGTGTGAAAATACACGCGTCATGTATGTTTAACATCCTGCACACTTTTCTTTTTTTACAATTTCAGCTATTAGGACATTTGTTGATTGTTGCCAAAAATGTGGCAAAGCAAGAATCCTTAAGTGAAGGATACAGATTGGGTAAGTTATTAGTTGATCAGCGTAACAGGCCTAAAGGATGTTTACTACGTGAACATTAAATGCAGCGTGTGTTTTCACCCTCTGCAGTGATCAATGATGGAAAACACGGTGCTCAGTCCGTTTACCACCTCCACATCCACGTCCTAGGAGGAAGACAGATGAAATGGCCACCAGGATAACTGCTTCATGTGTATGTGAATATAAGTGAAATAATTAGTCAGTTAGTTGTCAAAAATAATTCAGCAACTATTTTCATTTCAATTCATGTTTCAATCATTTTTCAAGCAAACAAGGAATTTCAAGGAAACATTTTCTATGTTCCCACTTTGCCCATATGAGGATTGTTAAATAGTTTTGGGGGTTTTGTCATGATGATTAGACAAGACGAGGTCTGACAACATTACCTTAGGCGCTGGCAAACACTGATGGGGCCTTTTGGGGCATTTTATGCAGCAAACAACTAATCATTTAATAAATAAAATGTTATCGCAAACCTGTGCATTAATGTGCCTGTCTCTTTCCTTTCTGGTTCACCTACATATTATTTGTTTTCCAGTTTCTGTACAACATTTTAACACAAAATATAAAATGTAAATGTATATATCTGTAAAAGTGTAAAAAAGCAATTTAAACACGAAGAGTTAAGATATTTTTTTTGATGTGGCTGCAAATAAAGACACTATTTTTGATTTGAAAAGCTGAACCCATCTCTCTGCTTTAATCTGATGTCCAGCATCTGCATGATGTGATTTATGTTGCACAGCTAATGAATCCTAACCAAGTATTTATTATTAATCTTTTGTGTTGCATTACATTTCCAGCTGAGATGAACTTTAGAATAGTTTACCAAGAAGGTATTTCCAGTGAACTTAAACATTAAGAATGTGAAACAACAGTGACTAGTTAACTTGTGGCTTATAATATTAAAGACAATGTCAACTTGATAAAATTTAAATTTTAATTAGATTCAATTAATTAATTTGATTAATTCTATTTAATTAGAACACTGCTGTGTTCCTAAATATTTCTACACATTTTATTGTGTGATTTACTCAATATCTGAGTATTTTGTAAAACTTTCTGATTGGCCTGTAGAAATAAGTCATTTAAAAAAATTAGGAAAGAAGTGAACAAATAGCTGTGACGGTGAATAAAAGAATGAAAATGTAACAATTTCTTGTTTAAAACCCACTCTCATATTAATGACCTTCAACATATTTTACATATTCTTCTGTTTTCTTTAGCTGGCACAGACGAATCCCCTCGGGAATCTTTCACAACGTCCACAGAGAGCGCGTGTCCAGATATTAGCAGTGAGAGTCGGAATTGGGACAGATGTGGTGTGAGTAGGTGGTATGATTCGCTGACCTTGGCACCCGTGAACAAGGTAACTGTGTGTCGTTTAAGAAAGAGTTGAACTTTCCCCTATATTTACTCTCAAAACAGCGGTCACCTCCTTGGACACATATGAAACACGTGTCCCTGGGACATATATTTGTCGCTCAGGATAAAAGAGGAAGGCTTGTTGTAATGACACACAGAGACAATTCAGAGCCAGATTTTTGAAGATTTAAAACTGTTTTTATAAAGTAAACCAATAATTCTTCAAAATAAAAAAAACATTTTCCCTACTGCTTTCCCAATACCAAATTAAAGGTGGGAACATTAAAGGAAGTTTTAGGAAAAGATTAAGACTCTTTAAGGGTACCTTTTAAGAAAGATCAAAAAGCACGTCCCATATCCTGTGGATTTTAGCCCATATTGCCAGAATATTTTTTGATGTGTCAATCTGGCGGAAAACACTGACATTGCACAAGCTTTGCTCAAATGCTGAATAAGTTTTGTATGGCTCAAAGTCCCCTGTATCCTCATAAACCTGACAGCATGTATCTAGTTTTACCAGTATTTATATGAAAGGGCTTTGTGACACATACTTGATGAAGTTATTTGGGACCATAAAAGTCTTGTTGACAATCTAGTGCCAGCAGTTTTCAGCTACCGTGATTATTGTAAACAAAGCATGTTAGTACTCGCTGCATCTGTTTGTGTGTCAGGTTGCAGGTCTTCTTCACCTCGAATACTCATAACCTTGTTGTTGGTGGATATTTAACTGGTCAAAACGGCCTCACCAGCAGGTGCTTATGCGATTGTGCAACCCCCTATAGCTCTGTATGAGGCGCGAGTGCAGGGGAACTTGGCATGTCCTCACACAAGTCTGCTATCAGCTGATAATTTTCCCAGGGGGCAACATTGTGGTTGACGTACGCCTGTCCTGCACCTGACTGCCCGTGTCAAGTTAATGTCATTCAGTTCCATCACCAGAGAAGGTAGGATTTTGTTTACAATATATTTATAACTTTTTTTATTAAAAACATACGTAGAGTTATTCTTGTGGTTATAAATTGTGTGGGCTGCATGATGTGTATGAGAACATCTAGGCTATAATTAGATATGAATGCTAGGACAGAAAAAGTAATGTGATGTGAACAAGTTCCTCAACAGAGAAGGTTTCTAGGAACAAAAACAGACTAACAGAGCGAAAAGATCATTTAAGATGCACAAAGAAAATGTTAATGGACACGTTACAGCTTGTTTGTCCTTGAGCCGACTGATCTGAATGAATGAATGTCACTCTTTCATATAAAACCATTATGAAAGCACATCTCTCTGACATCTGAACAGATTTAAATGAATTAATCAGCCTCAGTGGATGTTCTTTTAGGTAAATATAATACCACAGGAGTAATAGATATTAACCCTTTGACATAAACACGCTGAGACAGTGTCTTTCTTCTCCAGTATTAATCTCATCTTTACAAAAGATTTGATTCTACATTGTGACCTAAATTATTATTTTTTATTTAATTTATTTTTTATTAGAAATAATCTTTCTGTGTAATGTAATAAATGACACAGAAATCTACTTTTTGCACTTTAAATTATTTTTGCATAATTCAGAGTAAAGACTTTGCTGTTGCCACTTCATGTCGCCATGGTGTCGTTTTGTAAGTTGCCTGAACTTTGGTCCAGAGAAATCTTGACCAAAGGTATCTTAGAACCCAGAGGTTAAACTGAGAGAATCTGCTGACAGTTTTGAATCTGATATGATTTTCTTACAT
Source organism: Channa striata (assembly GCA_033026295.1). NCBI lineage: Eukaryota > Metazoa > Chordata > Actinopteri > Anabantiformes > Channidae > Channa > Channa striata. The sequence goes on from CM065178.1 coordinate 20,726,091, forward strand.
GTCACTGAATGTGGCTCTGATGTGCTAAAAATAAATTTGACAATGCGGTCATTTCTGGTTTCTGTCTGTGTGTCGGATTGGTTTAATTTCCACTATGACAATACATACACACTGGATGGTGGAAAGAAGTTGATGAAGATGTTAAACCATGCACTTGCCCCATTGTCAGTGTTTAGATTTAATACCTCAAGCGTAAGCTTAAACATCACTTGGCTCATTTTAATCAACTCCTGAAAACTATGATGCAGAATGTTCTGCCTCTGGAAGAAATCTAAATATTTAGGTCAAAGGTGCTCGTCATGGAAGTCAGACAGTATAAATAGTGCACACAGATGTCCCAATGCTGTCTGGCATGGTAGTCACGGTTTCAAAATTTAGACCATAGCGCTACTGTTGGCTGTCATTCACTCTGACCTGTTGCAATGACATTGTCCAATGTCAGCCTGGTATAAATGAGCAACACGAGGCTGTGCCATAATTGATAAACTCCTGTGTGTGTGTGGACAACACTCAGTCAAGGACGTCTAAAGTGTTTTAACGCCAATTTAAAACTTTGTTTTCTCTGTTTCCAGCAAATACGAGATGAGTGTCAAGAAAGGTTTGGTTATGAGTAATGGTGTCGCAGCCATAGACAGTAACTCTGACAGGTACGTAAAACAAATCATAAACTAGTTCTGAGGACATCTGATTCACCTACCCTTGTGATTTTAAGCTGTGTATCTAAAAATAACCTTGTTTCACAGCATCGCATTACATAAGACGAAGACGTCAACAGACTCAACAAACCTAAAGATGCACTCCACTCTCATCCTCAACGGAGAAGCCAACACAGTCTCCAAGAACCAGGAGACTCCTTCCCGTAACACTGAGGCCAAACATCCAAGATCTCCTGAGCTGGAGGGAGCCACTGCAGGACTTTCAGTAGGCAAGAAGCAGTTTTTATTAATCTGATGGGAAAACTGTAGAGCACAGTTCCAACACGGGTTGCACAACAAAGCTGAATGCTGATGCTGGTCCACAGTTTTGCTTTTAACCTCTTCAGACCTTTACGTACTACTAAAATGATAAGACCTGAGGACATACATGCAGGCTTAAATAAAAAGGTGAGTGATATGAAGTCACTTTGAAAAGTCAGGGCAGATTTGAGTCTTTCAGTGTATTACAGGTGTGTCAGGTAATGAATCAAAAAGAACATTTAGAAAATTTTAAAGCATAGATTTTAAAATGAGTTTGAGCAAATTCAGATAAACTGAAGCGGTTCTTTACTCCAGTTTTTTCTAGTTTTTCCTTTGTATTAAGTTCTTAAGAATGTTAGTTTTTTTGTTGTGCATTGCAGAATTGTGACTTTTCAAATTAGTAGAAAATTAATAAGGAAACCAATCATGAGGAGTTTTATGCATGAGCATTGGTATGGATAAAGATAAAGATAATGTCATCATTTAATCCAGAACAATCACTTGCAGGTAAGTTCGTACTAACAATGTTTGGACTTTAAAAATTTTCCCGTCGCCAAAATACAACATTGCAAAACCTTTACAAGAAAGCCCCTTGTTTTTAGCTGTGGATATGGAACAAAAGCCAGAGGTGTTTCTTGTTGTTTTGTTTTTTGTTTTTTTTTGTCATTTCTAACATTTTTAAAGCATCCCAGACAGCATTTTCAGTCACAACACTTTAAAGGGAAAATATGTGTGACACAAGAGTGACATGCGAGTTTTACTAACTCATAAAGGAGGAGCAAAGTAAATGGCAAGGAGAATGTGCAATTGTAAATTTTAGATCCAAAAAGAAGAGAAATTGTTTGGCCAAACTGACAGACATTCGTTACCTAAGAAAACAGTAGCAGTTGTGCGAAGAATGAATCTTGTCAATTAAAATTGCTCCCACATGCCTCACTGACATGAAGAATCTGCACGTGAGACTAAAGAGCTGTAAAAATAGATCTGATGCTCGGAGATAACTTGTTGAGAACAGGTTTGATGAGTTTTGTAGAGGACTGAGATCAATAAATGTAGCCTTTCGATTCTGTGCAGAGGAGCAAGCAAAACTGTAGCAAAACGAAGGAACAAGATAATCAGTGTCAGAATCATCCAGGAAAGTAAATAACATGATGTGCAATAAATTAACATAAGGGAATATTAGAAAAGCCTTTGTGCATTATTGTGTCTGTTTAAAAAAAATTACTTTGTGTTCAATCACTTTGTTTCGTCCAACAAAACCTGACTGGTAGGTTTTGTCTCAGGTAACATCCCCTGTTCTGTGCACAACCAGCAAAGGATGTTTCACTGAGACAGACTCAGCCCCAAAATGCCTGCACTCCTCTCATTCACCTGACTCTTGAGAGACAAGCTTGTTGTGTCTCAGTCTGCTGCAGGTGCTCTCTCACTTGTAATTAATGGCAGGTAAATGCTTCTGTCCCTGTTGTCCCAATACAGAAGAGTCCAAAGGAGTTGCACTCTCGTCAACGCTTGCAGCAGCAGCTCTGTCCCCGGCCGACAAGCTGTGGACTTCCAGCAGAGACGAGGCAGTCATGCTGAGGATGCAGAGCTCCGGGATGGGCTCAGAGACTCCTTTAACTGTCCATCAGCTGTTCCTGGAGACATTGGAAAACTATGGGGATCGTCCAGCCTTGGTTTCCAAAAAAGAGGGCCAGTGGGTGACTCTGACATGGAGGCAGTACTACGAGGAGTGTCGGGCAGCTGCTAAAAGTTTTCTCAAGGTTTGTCTGCAAGTTACCTCGGCATGTATTATTCACAAACTAGATTACTGTGCATGAAGTGTTTTTAGCAGTGACAGTGACAAGGTTTTGTTATGTTGGTGGATTATGAATTACTGCCTTTAAAGAATCTATGAGGACAAGTTTCCACAATGAGACTTTTAGCAGTGTTCTTCTAGACCTTGTCTTTGTTTGTATGTTCAGGATCATTATTACCCGGCATTGTCCTGCAACTGGTGGATTAGAGATAAATTTACGAGTTGGTCCAAAATGCTCGTGGGTGACCTCAAATACCCTTAAAGCTCAACATCACTGTCATTTAAAACCAGTGAAAATGTCACCAATAATGGCTGGTATACATTATATACACATGTGACCGGAGGTCAGGATCGATTCGACAGACATTTAATTTTATTCTCTGCTACACCATGTGCCAACAAGTAAGATATGTGCAGAGCAGATCTCCATCTATAGACAAAAAATAAAGATCCACCGTGGCTGACAGGGCGCTGGTTCACAAGCTGCTAAACTGTTCTTCTGTGATGTCTCTACAGTTTAAAAGTCTGAGACCACATTTAAAATCTGTGATATTTTCACATAAATATAAATAATTAGAAAGTTATTTGCCTGTAAAAAAAAACAGACATATTTAGTATCCTGCACTATTTGTAGGTCAGAAATCACATTTTTCATAAGTAATAGTTTTCAAATTATGACCAGACTGACGTTTTCGAAGAAAGAGATTTTCTAACAGAGCAGATGAGACATTTGAACCCAGCTGTAGCATAAGCTACATAAGCAGCAGGGAACATAAGACATAATCCTATTGAAATCGCTTTCAGACTCATTAAACACCTGTTGGTAATGCACACGAGCTATAATTCAAACAATCACAGGCTACACGAAACCTTTAATTCCAGACACCTGCAGTTCACTGTGATCTTCATCGTGGTGTGAGAACGGGCCGCTGAAAACTAACACTTGGGCGTGTGAACTTAACAGCTTGTGTTATGTTTCCCTGTGGAGTGGCCATGGTCTCGTCCCATGAGCTGGAGTGTCTTTTATAAAGGGCATCAGAAATATTGGTGCTGCTGTATCATTAAAGTTATGAAGGTAGTTCCCCTCCATTAAAAACCAACGTGTCTTTTTCTTTAAAGTTGGGGCTGGAGCGTTACCATGGTGTGGGGATTCTGGGTTTCAACTCCCCTGAGTGGTTCATCTCCGACATTGGCTCCATCTTGGCCGGGTAAGATCATAATCTCTCTATCATAAAGTCCTGAGGTGGAAGTTCACATGTATTCTTTACAGTCCACTTTTATACTCGATATGTATCAGCACCGTCTCACCTAACGCGTTTGTTTCTTTCCCAATCTCAAATTCCATCTCTGCGGCCGATGCCTGTTAAGTTTAAACCCTCAGGAAACCTAATCTGAGTGTTTAGAGTCTCATTTCTTTACAGTTTTCTAGAAAAGTAAGTAAGTATGGTCAGTATTTGATATCCAGTCATTGTTCACAGATAACGAAGAGGCGTGAAAGTTGTGTAGTTTGTGCAGCTAAAACACTCAAATTGACACAAATAAAAAAAAATTACATTTGCACAACAGGTTTAGTTGGCAACTAATTTCAGTCTTAGATCAGGCACCGCAAGCAAATATGCAGTAATAATGTATAGTATGTGTGGAACCTATGAAATCCTTCAGTTTTATTGCAACATTGAATAAAAAAGTGAAAATGTGAGCTGAAAACTTGACAACCCGTGTGAATGTGTGGATTTGTGTCACAGGGGTCTGGCTGTCGGCATTTACACGACCAACTCAGCAGAGGCTTGTCAATATGTGGCTGCCAACAGTGAGACCAACGTCCTGGTTGTGGAGAACCAGAAACAGCTCGACAAAATCCTGCAGGTCGGGAGCATTACGGCAGCAGCTGTCTTTGTTGTGTCTCTAACAGCCATTTGCAAAGACTGAATTCTTAATTTGTCTTTCCCAACAGGTTAAAGACCAGTTACCTCATCTGAAAGCTATTGTCCAGTACAAAGGCGAGCTGCAGCAGAAAGCACCTTTCCTTTACACGGTAAGTTCACACACTGATGATCGACGAGCTCGACACCTGCGAGTACACACCTATGAGTAGACAAGCTGCAGTACAGTACAGGTGAACCTGTGTTCAGACACACTTTGTGTGTTTCTGCAGTGGGCAGAGTTCATGAAGCTGGGAGAGGAGGTGCCCGAGCAGCAGCTCAATGATGTGATCGACAGCCTTCGAGCCAACGAGTGCTGCACTCTCATCTACACATCTGGAACCACGGGCAACCCGAAAGGAGTCATGCTGAGCCATGACAATGTGAGTTACCGAGACAATATACTTTTTCTAGCTTCTGTTGCTTTGACACAGCTTCATTACTTTAGGCGTAGAAGGTGAAAGAGCAGGAGGAGCTGAAGTATAACGCGTATGTAAAAGATGTAAATCTGAAAACGTGCAACCTTTTGTGATCAGCCTTTTCACTTCCTGCCTGGGTTGTCTTGTGTGGGCAGTCCTTGACCCTTCTGTGAGTGCAGCAGCAGCTCTTATATTATATAAGGCTTGGATTATCTAAGGTTTGTCCTAAGTTGCCTTTTGCTTCTTTTGTTCTTCATTTCCCTTTATATTGCACACATTGATACACTCAATACAACAGCAATGTAACATATTTTAGACTGTTATGCAATTTGTGTGAAGTTAAATACATTTTCAAGTTTATGTGAGGTCCTCACCTATTTGTCCGAGCCTATGGCATCGAGTTGGATTCATTTTGAGCGGTCACTAACTGTAGAGAGAACTGGTCTGTTTTTGTTTTGTTGTGTTTTTCGTTTAATATATTTTGGTAAATTTGGTAAATATTAATACAGTGGTAGGTGTCTTTCCTTGTAGGCTTAGCAATGAATTATAATAGAAAGATGACTTCATATTCGGTTGTTTAGTGTGGTGCTGAAGGTGATAAGAACTTTGATGATTGGGATTGCGTTTGTGGGTTTCTAAGAGTGGTGACTTTGAATCCTACTGGTCTATAGTGAATAAAAACCTTTTAACAGTGGCTACACAAAGACTAGGGCTGAGGGTACATTGTCTGTCGGACATTGTTCAGACCAGGGTGGAGACTTTTGTTTCCTTCCTTCACTTGTGCTTTATTTCGGTTTGGAGGTGAAGGACTTATTTGATAGACTTATTAAATTGGTATTTTCTTAATGATTTTTGACATAATATGCAAAAGCAGAGCTTCGCGCGTCTGAAACTTTTTTGGAACAATGTTCTAAAGAATAGTTGTTGAAGATGCTGAACATTATAATAGTAAATAATCCTCAAAGGACGTCTCTTATATTCCAGCTTTTGACTGATGTAACACAGCTAATCCAGGTAATCAGCAGTGGTTAGCGCAGGGACAGTTGGAACAGTCAGGGCTTTGGCTTTTCAAGGGCTTCACCAGCCCTGTTCTGAAGGCTAATGCAGCTTCATCATCTGAAGAATGTAAAAGCAGCAGTTCTGAAGGCGAATCAATTGGAGGCGTATAGACATTAAGTAGACAAAATCTGACAGTTACTAATGCAGATTAATTATTGTTCAACTTCATGTGTTTATTCATATAAAATTTAAAAGACATCAACAATTATATAAACAACGGTTTAAAATACAAGGAAATACCAAAAGAAGTGCCAGCTGAGCAAAAACGACAAAAGCCGTATTGTGTGGCTCCCGTAGAAAAGCATTGTCATCACAACAGCATCTTGTTTCACGACCAAAATAGCTGAAAAACAGCATTTGTGCACTGACCTGGGCAAACCAGAATGTACAGTTCTGACATTTCAACAAAAAGGTGCAGAAAGCTGACGATACATTTTTAACATTTTGAAAAACATACAGGTGAGACATTAACAAAGCAACAGGAAGGGAAATTCCAGCTCCTGCGACCTATAGATTTTTAACCTCAGGTGTCACTTGACGTTAATGGTTTTATTGTTGTAAAATGTGCTGAATACACTGAGCTGATCATTAAAGTTTATTCGGAAGGTGGTGCGAGTGCAGATGTTGCTTTTACGGTCACTGGTAGTTTCCACAGTCAAAATAAAATATGACGAACCTTTATTTAAGGTGTGTCTTGACCGAAGAAACATGAGATAAATTATATAGCCGTAAAGAATGTAGCAATACTTGTGAGGCTAAAATACACACAACACACTTGTTTGTGTGATTAACCAGGAGATGTGCAATATTTCACCTGTTATATTTTTCCACTGTTAAACATGTACATATGCAGAATACGAGATTCTTTATTTTTTAATACATTGTTTGCGCAGTTAACACTGTTGTTTTTCTTTTATCGTGTTTTTAGTTTTTTGTTCTTATTCCTGCTGTACAGCAAGAATTTCCCCACTGTGGGATCAATAAAATCATATCTTATCTTATAACGTGAGACTAAAAAAAAATGTACGTAGTCTTTGCCAATAAATGCTTTTACTTTCTATTTTGATTATGTTTAGGTTGCACAAAATCTGCATGAAATGTTTTATATATGTTGTCTCATGTTACTTCGTCTTCTTAACAGGAAGGAAACACGCTTTCTTTACAATTCATTCTTATTAAATGGAAAACACCTGGAGCACAATCTAATACGTTTAGTGTAGATAGTGAAGATTAAAGACTGCTTCTTTAAATATCATTTCCCTGTGATATTATACATGCGTTGGCTGTTGGCTGTGTGGCTGTGTGACTGCCGATAACCATTCTTCCATTTTTAACGCGCAGCTCACATGGACAGCCTATTCATCAGCTACCATGGCGAATATTAAACTGGGTGAGGAGGTGGTGGTCAGTTACCTACCGCTCAGCCACGTGGCAGCCCAGATTATTGACGTATGGATCGGTATGCGTTTTGCCGGGACCACATACTTTGCAGAGCCAGACGCCTTGAAGGTAAGAAAAACAGTTGCTGTTCACACATAAGTGGAAAAACTAAGGTTTCTGTTTTCATTCTAATCTTTATTTATTTTCGCAGGGCTCCTTAGTAACCACATTGAAAGAAGCTCGTCCAACTTGCTTCATGGGGGTTCCTCGTGTGTGGGAGAAGATGCAGGAAAAGATGAAAGCTGCTGGCGCCAAGGGATCCATGCTGAGGAAGACAGTAGCCGACTGGGCCAAGTCCAGAGGCCTGCAGTACAACTACAGCGTCATGAACGGGTGAGGCAACATCAGGGATCCCGCCCAGCAGTATGTCAAGTATCTCAAATTATAGCTATTAGACTAATGATCATCAGAACAGTTTATATGTATGTTTCATTTTCATGTCTTAATTCCTGGCACGGGTCAAATATTTCGCCACCACTGGCCTTAATTAAACTTTCTCATTTTGGTTACAGGGAGAATCAGGTGCCGTGGGGTTTCATGCTGGCTAATAATCTGGTCTTCAAGAAGGTGCGCGCTGCTCTGGGCTTGGACCGGTCCATCACCTGCTTTACAGGTGCCGCCCCCATCACCAAAGATACTGTGGAGTACTTCATGAGCCTGAACATCCCTGTGTTGGAGCTGTATGGCATGAGTGAAAGCTCCGGTCCACACACCATCTCCACTAACAGTGAATACCGCGTCACAAGGTCAGCACTGATTCTGTATGGAACATATCAACGTCAGTAATGAACATATTGTACTGCAAACAGTTGGGAAAACCAGGGTTTGACAAGGAAGGAGTGCAACAACACAGTGCAACAACACAGTGCAACACATTGCCACAACGTTTGGGGCATTTATCTTTTTGTGCTCCAGTCATATCACAAGAAAACACAAAACCTTAAGCATCTTATTTTTTGCAGCAACAGAAACAAGCCGCAAACACAAAACGAATGTTAAAATCTAATTTTTTTAGACTAAGTACTTTTTATTTGAAAGTTGTGAAAAATTACAGTTTTTAGAGTCATAAAAAAATTCTTCCACTTTATTTTAAACTCTATGTTTTGAATCTGGCTTTTAATTTAGGACAGTTCAAGCTTTTTTAATATGAGGAGTTGCAAGCACACTTTAAGTTTCTTATCCAGTTGTCACAAGGTAAAATGTTGGGAACCAGTGGTTTAAATGTCATTCATTTCTAAACTACGCATATTTCATGTCACATCTAAATTCTTTTTACTTTGTCCTTCCAGCTGTGGGAGGGTGATGCAAGGCAGCAAGACAAAGCTGGACAATCCAGACAGTGAGGGGAACGGAGAGATCTGTATCTGGGGTCGGAACGTCTTCATGGGCTACTTGAACATGCCCGAAAAAACTGCAGATGCTCTCGACCAGGACGGCTGGCTGCACTCTGGAGACCTGGGAAGATTCGACCAGCACAGTTTCCTGTACATCACAGGAAGAATAAAGGGTAAGAGAAAAAATCACGTGTCACAGTGTAGAAAAAGGCAGTAGAGGACACATTCGGAGCGTGAATTTGCGCCATTTTAAGTCTTCATCAGCCTTTCATTGCTTGTTCTAAGCAAACACAAAACAGCCTGATTGTATTGATGAGTACGGATTAGCATTAGATTACAACTGAGAGGTAATTAAGTGCCACTATTCTGCATCGTTATATTATGTTGTTTTTAATGTCTGCATTTTGATACCCCTATGCATTTCAGAGGAAATTTCGTACTTTTTAGTGCATTACTTTTAGTTGACAGACAGAGATATTTGGTATGGTTAGAGATTATATTTTAAGTGAAAAAACAAATGACAAGCTAATGAAATGTAACCAACCAGGTGTTACTAATCTTTATATACTAGTTTTAAAATTTACATTTCGTCATTTAGCAGACACTTTTATCCAAAGTGACTTACAGAGTAATTTGATACATACACAGTGGTGATGGCTGCCACGCAACTAGGGGTTCAGTGTCTTGATCGAACCACTGACCCTGTGGTTCATGGACGACTTGCCTTACCAACTGAGCTACAGCCACCCCAAAATAATACAACAACAAATCAACAACAAAAATTCAACTTGTGTTTTTTTTCACAGAACTGATCATCACCGCCGGTGGAGAGAACATTCCTCCTGTGCCCATTGAGGATGCACTGAAGTCCGAGGTTCCCATCATCAGCAACAGCATGTTGATCGGAGACAAGCTCAAATTCCTCTCCATGCTGCTCACTCTCAAAGTAACCACACCTTCATTCCTGCAAACCGCCACAGCTACCGCATAAACACGTAAATGTAGTAAGGACCCTGCTCTCTGTTTACATAGTGTGTTATGGATGACAACGGCGAGCCCACCGACGAGCTGAGCCCTGAGGTTTTGGACTTCTGTCGGCAGCACGGCATCACAGCGACTAAGGTGTCAGAGATCATAGCCAACAAGGAACCAGTTATTTACAACGCCATTAAGGAAGGTGTGGAGCGCATCAACGCCAGGGCAACATCCAACGCCCAGAAGGTCCAGAAGTGGGTCATTCTGGAGCGAGATTTCTCCATCAGTGGAGGAGAGCTGGGTGAGTTTTAGAGTTTAGTTTCGGTTCTTTTAGCATGCGAGATTCATTCATCTATTGTGGGCAGGCAAACAGAAAAAATTAATTACTGCTCCTGGTCTTGATCCAATAAAAAACATATGCAGCCCAATAGCATTTGAAAATAATTGTTTTACGTATAAGATTCTCTACATAAACTAAATCTAAATTAGATTACACTGAAAATATAGGCAAAGAAACAAACCTGTCTTTCACAAGGATAAAGCCACTCAATTTCTATATTTTCTTGAGGAGACTAAACCCAACAAAGGTCTACTCATAAGTAATGTCCATCAATCTTTAATCTGGTTCAGATGTACCATAGATGTCAGTATGTTACCTTAAAAACGGGAGAAAGATCAAAAGTCTTTATCATTATCTAAAGTAAGAAACAGTTAACTGCATGTGAACTCCACTTTGTTTCCTTTATCAGCTTTTAAAAATAATTTCATAACCAAGGTTAATGACCTGAACAGGTAAGAAACCTGATTGGGACTCTCTACAACTGTGGAAGTGTGTACAATAGCATCTGTAGATGACTCAACATAACTAAAAACCAGTTATGAGAAAAAGCTGTGACATGGAGGTGGGAGTGTACTGATACAAGACTGCAGCAGGAACCAAGGATGTGATATTATAAACCTCAACCCTGAACAGAAGATGACTCGCTGCACACCTGACAGTCCAGTGACGTTTCTTAAATAGTGACTGAATTTCCTCAAACATTTTATAGCTGCAGTGGATCAGATTTGTTATTATGTGAGTGAATGTGAGTGTGTTGCACAGCAGAAACTGAACTTTTACAGACCAGGATTGACGTGCTTTTCTTCCACATCTGTGCAGGACCCACCCTGAAATTGAGGAGGCCCATTGTTGTGAAGATGTACCAGGAAAGAATTAATGAAATGTATGCGGTGGCCAAAGAGCAGTAGACCGAGCTGCAGGAGAGACATGAGATGAGATGTTGACATTTAATGAACCTCCTCTCAACAAAGAGCTTTGTAATTTAAAGGAGAACAGCCCTGATTCTGATATTGAATGAAATAGAGGTTTGTGCTGCTATGTTCAATATGTTGCCTTTTGCCTGAAGATGCAGAGAAGTTTAGCAGGTAAATGTACATATGTTTTCACAGTAATATTGCACTTTTTTGTAAATAAACTTCCAAATCAGAACTAAATCATTTTTATATAGGTGAATTGTCCACTGTTACTGAAGCAGGCTGCATTATAGAAATAAACACTGATCATTTATGGAAAGAAAATTATCAATTATAATGCAAATGACACTGACAAGTATTTTTGGAACCAAGAGTATCTATGTAATATCTTAAAGCATTAACTGCCAGTTTCCAGTCTCATGTTATATATGCAAGTTAATTCTCGTGGCAAAGCTGCATGTCGCCTCTATAGATCAGAGGTTGGCGTAAGACTTTTACAACAAGATCAATAATTTGTTTCTCTAGCTGCAAATGTGCAAATTATAAACGTTTTAGTTTTTGCTTCTCCATGTACAGTTTGACAAACATATAAAATGTTTATTTTCTGAAAGATGTTCTACAATTGTCAATAAAGAGTGAGTGATTGAGACTGTAACCATGTTTACCATGTTTTTATGAAATCACCACAGAGACTTAGAGAAAACTACCAGCAAGAGATGGAACTGACAGGATTCAAAACAAAGGCAAAGAAATACAAAAGGACAACTACAGGATGCAAAATGAAATGTGAGACAGAGTCAAAATGTACATTAAACAGGTTCAAAAATAAACTGCTCACACACATAATGGCCACTAAGAGGTGCAAATAATTCAAATCTTGTCTCTCATTTAGTATTTTTTGCTTCCTTGCCAGCCACGTTTTCTATGAATCCAGAACAGTAAGCATAAGGCTTAGAAAAACTAATCTGTAAATAATGTTGCAATTGTTAATGAAACTTAAAAAATACACTTTAAGATGTTCCTAATTTTGTTTATTCTGCTCATAAAAAAAAAGAATTAGCTTTATTGGCAAAATATGTTTGTACACATAAGAAATTTGACTATTTTCTTGCACACAGTTTACAATAATTTGTCAGAGGTTTTCAAATGTCTGTAAAAACAGACTTCTTGTTCTTACACAGGCACAAGGTTAGTTCAGCAAGTCTTAAAGGAGCAGTGCATTTATTATAAAAACAGGAACATGTTAAACAAGAGTAAAAAAGGGATTTATGAGATTCATTAAGGCACTTATGCCAGGGAATAGACATTAACTTCCTTAAGTCTAGGTAGTTCTGCAGATAGTTCTGTTTTACCTTTTTTAATGCATGTAAGCAGCAGGGTGGTGGAGAGATTAGCCCTGCCACCTCCTTACTAGAAGGCCTAGAGTTTGCATGTTCTCACCGTGCTTGTGTCGGTTTCCTCCCATAGTCCAAAGACATGCATGTTAGAATAACTGGTGACTCTAATGTGCCCGTCAGTGTGAATGTGTGTCCTTGTATGTCCCTCTGTGTTTGTTCTGTGATAGACTGGATACCTTTACAAGGTTTAACCTGCTTCTGACCCTCTGAAAGCCCGTCCCCCCCCGACCATGAACAGGATACGCAGTTCAAGATATTGGATGGATGAGGCAATGTAAGACTGTTCACTAGTATTTTCTTCCTGGGAAAACACCAGTGGACCTCGTCTGGAAAGCCAAAATTAGACCTGACTGTCGTGAAACTCCCATTTGGTTGACAGCAAAAAAGGTGGACATCCTAGTATTTAAGTATTAGTGGATTTTTCCACTATTAAAGACAACATCTGCACAACAAAACACAATGAGAGAGTAAATACAGTATATGTATTTGTCTTCTGTTTCATTTGGTAATAATGGCGACTCCCTTCTTAACCCAGGCGTTGTTGTTGAGCAGAGAGAGCATGAAGCGAGCCACATCTCCCCTCGCCACTGCGCTGCCCACGGGGTAACCATTGCTGTCAGGCACAAAGTATCCCTCATGGGTCAGAAATTCTTGAGCTGAAAAGGTCACAATGATAATGAACTTGGAGTCAGAAGTGTCACCAGAAACCCTGGTCTTACAAAAAGGACCGGGCAAGGTAATAACTTTAGGGCACTGCCTGTTTCTTTTACCTGAGGCTGGCAGGTTCTTCAAACCAGGTGGGCGGACCACAGTCCAGTTGATGTCCTCAGTCTTCTGCAGAAGCTGCTCCATGTCAAACATGTCGGTGAGGACGCTTCGGATCATCGGCAGCAGAAGGAACCGGATGAGATAAGACGACTGGGTTCCAGAGTTTGCTAACACGAGAAGAGATGTGTCTTTGAGTATAGTCTATTTGCGGATGATTGATTTACTTTATACCACCAAAGACAATCCCCCTACAGACTATTAAGCAACACTGAATTTGACATTTGAAAAGACCACAAAGCTACAGCTGGATATCAAGTGTTCTCACATCTGACCTGTGACGTATGTGGAAAATATTTGTGGCGCCTCTAAAACATTTACTGTGACCACAAAACAACTTCCAGAACAAGTTAAGTGTGTCTAAAATTTAAGGGTGGATTTTTACACTGACAACAACCAATTAAAGAACCTTACGCTCAGTGTACCAGGATGTCATGGTGATGATCCTGTTGACCTGAGTCTCTCGCATGGCACTCATTGTAGCGTTCATCGACAGGGTGTAGCCCGTCACACTTGAGAAGAAGGCGGTTGGGAAGCCGAGACAGGACATGATCACATCCTGGCCTTTAAAATGAGTCTTCAGACTGTCTGCAGAGAAAATGTCAGCTTCCACCACCTGTAAGCCATCAGATTGGAACACGCAAAAATATAGTAACAAATCAAAAAACACTAAATGTTATTGACCGATCAAAACACTAAGCATTGTGTGTTATTCTGAGCTAGAAACATGGTATTTGCATTTATTATATTAGAGGATGTATTTAAAATGTGTTCTTAACTGATAAATAGTTCATGCTATGAGCTTCCTTACTGTAATATTTAATGGCTGCTGGTTGAATATTAGCATCTTGCTAGCAAATCACATAAAAATCAATACCAACAGTGTTACTCTGACTTTTTTTGTAGTCCAGCTTTTCTGCTGTATTAATTTTTAATTTTGTGTTAGGTTTTGTTAATTTTTAATTTTCTGTTTTTGGTCTTAGGTTTTGTTAAAAGTGGCTTTTGTAGCCTGAAATTTATTGCCAAAATTCACTGTTATCTGACAATTGCAAGAATATGTGATATATATGAAATAATGCTTACTTTGGAACAAACCTGTTTATATCTAGTTTTTTTTAACTGTTTGCTGGAATATAGGACATAGTACTCAAATGGTAGTAAAAGGGGTTATTTGTTAGGACTAGTTTCAGCTGCGGAAGAATAACATCAGTGAGTATTAATAGTAGCATGATGTGTTTATGTGTGAGACTGACTTAAATGCGTCACTACAGTGCCATGGTTCACTGTGAGGGAAAAAGCATCAGGCTTATCTTTGCAGGGCCTTCGTGTGTGCACAGCAACACACGCAGATGTTTACCTAAAACACCTGTGCATGCTGTTCACAATCATGTAAACTACTTAATATTTTGTTTCATAGAAACCTTATTTGAACACATTATTTATCATGTGTTCAAATAAGGGAGCAGCAGCACTAAAAGGCATGTAGCGCAATATGACAAACATATATTCTTTGTTACTTTACCTTGAGGTTGTCATGATGCACAGTGAGTTTCGCTGGGTTTCTGACAATGGCAGTCACTGTGTGACCTTGCTGTAGCGCTTGGTGGACCAGATATTGTCCTGTCTGCCCAGTGGCTCCCAGCACTGCAATCTTCATCCTCAAGGCTGACACACCGAGCTCAGTCGGGGCTGATCAAGGGAAGATGTGTCGAACGCTTCCACCTCTCAAAGTGACTGCACTCAAGTTCCCTCCCTGTTTCGTAAAGTACAAGTGTAAAAACCGATTATTACAGTGAAAAAAAAGGCAGCCTTCTCTGAGGAATTTAGGGTTGCCATTTGATGGATTGTGTTTAAAATTTATATGAATGCTACACTTAACTCTTCTTTAGTGATTAGACTGACTGACTTGTTTGGTCTGTGAAATGTCAGAAAACAGAAAACTATGCAGCATCAATTACCAAAGCTCATAATGTTGTATTCAGATGACATTTCATCCGTTTATCCAACATTTATTTGTCCAATTAATATTCCTAAACATTGTCATTTGCAGCCATATAAGACACTGAAAACCGCTCATTTGACAGCATGGAATCAGAACGGTTGTTGCTTCTTTGTAAAACTGTTTTAACTGTACACACAACTGACCGAAACACAATTCAGTTCCAAATGATTGTTACTTTTACCAACAATCCTTTATTACTATGATCATCTTAAATTGACAAAATCTTGAGATGTTAATCAAAACATGACCCACAGGTAAAAATGTTTATTCTTATCAGATTCTTCAATCATTACTTACATCAGAACACTTCTGATGTGCAGTAAGAAAAACACTAATGCTCAACAGTCTCGCAGTCAGAGAAAAGCCTTAGTTGAACTGGGCAAACACAACAAACACAGAGTCTTTCTTGTACCCAAACCAGGCCGAATTAATTGTTTCTGCAGCGTCACAGATGACAAGCTTGTTGGTCAGATGTTCACTGGATACAGTGAATCTCACATGTTGGTTAGGTAACTGTTCCCAAAGTTCTGCTACAGTGGGTTTTCCTGCAAAAAAACGGGAAATTTTAAACTGTGTTCTGTAGGAAAACCTGAACTGCGAATCCTACAGCTGTTTGGTTCAATCCACAGTTCCTCCAAATGTCGTAATGTCCTTGAGCAAGACACTCTACCCCACTTAGGTGAGCACTGAAGGAAGAAGGCGTGTAAAGCACTTGAGTACCAACAATTAGAAAAGTGCTATATAAGTGCAGGCATTTAACTTTGTGATCAGATCTTTACTGTCACAAATGACAACAAACACAATATTTCTAAGCTGATAAGACAGTCATGATTTTTCATGTCTTTCCTGAACACAATCATTAAACATACAAGGCAACTCTGAAAAAAGTAATGGCAACACCTTCAACCTCCAACAACCTCAAGCAAGCACTTCCTGTAGCTGTGGGTTAGACATGCACAATGTTCAAGAAGAGCTTTGGGCCACCTTTCTGTACAGTACTGCTTCAGCTCAGCCATATTCTTACAATATGGCTGTTATGTTCAAAGGAAATGGCATTCCACGTGGAGTTTTATAAGTCAAGGTAGTTCTAAACCACATCTCCTTCCTGATTTCATTGACTGAACTGCAGGTATGCTAACACCTGACTCTAGTTGATGTTTAGTGACACCTGAAGCCCAGCTTTGTCATTACTTTTTCCATTGAAGTGCTACTTCAGTTTTAAGTAAAAAATTAACCAATTATTAATTTCCTAGAGACTGTGGGGAATAACAGTAGTCTAGTGTCTAATGAAGCTTAATTTTCATTTGTAACTTTATATAAGAGATCTGAGTTCTCCCACCACATTTTTAAAACTGTCAATCATTTCTTATATACCAATAATGACAAAACCTTACAGTTCAACATAAACACTCAAAAGAAACAGCTGACTACTGCCAGCATCATATCAACACATTGGTTAATATCCAAACATTTCTTCTACAACTGGGAAAAAATAAATAATATCAAGGGCAGCTTTGAGAGTTTGATCGGAAAACATTTTAATATCACAAGTACATTTTACATTTCATTACGTTGACACCCCTACGTCCTACGTCATCGCCTTGTCAAACAGGCGCTATTTGCAAACTGCTCTGCAACCAACAATTAAAAACATAAAGCACACTGTAAATGTCAGTAACATGAAATGAAAAAAACAAGGTGTTGATGTGTGACACCCAGACTGTACTGACGCTATACGTTCAATAAATATCAATTTACCCATTTTACTAGCAGCTAGCGCACGGCTACTAGACAACACACGTTAGCTACGGTGGGTACAATAAGGGAAACGTAGCTCATGGTATCAGACACATAACCACTCACATGTCAGTGAGGAGGAGGAGGAGGAGTGTGTCTGTGCATCATAACTTCCTCTCAAACTTCGAGTGACTCCTCGTCGTTTTTCACATAAATCCCTGCGTTTGACCATGTCACTCCTAACTGTACGGAAAGGTACTAGCCTTGTTGTTGGTGGTGGTGCTGCGGCTGCGAATGCTGCTGTTGTTCTTCTTCGTTTTCTTCTTTTTCTTTTTTTCTTCTTCTTCACCCCCGTTTTAGCATCATCGCCACCCACTGGTAGCTTACATTTTTTCATCAGTTTTTTTTTGTAGATGCGCTGTAATAAAATCTATCACAATAAAGCTTTACATTAATCTTTTGTTATCCATATATTTTATTCATTTTCAATCCAATTTCCTTGTCAAAGACTGTCTCTCATTACTTGGCATTCCCAAACTTCATGCTTTACTGCATTTGCTTATTTCCTATACCCTACTATATGTAACACTGAGTCTCTCTTCAAATTAAACTCGCGATAAAGTGACACCGTTTAATTGTAATTTTACAATTACATATAAATAATGATATGCTATACTTTTCATGCTAAAAAAATTAGAATTAAATTGTAGAAATTTTAGGCCATTAAATATCACTATTAAATCAACTTTCATTGTGAAAGGAAATAAATATTCACAGTTCTGTGAAATATTATATTACAATTCAATTCCAATGGTTATCAGAATGGAGCATGAGGAAAAAACATTATCCTTCAAAGTTAATCCTTTTTAGTTTCCCCTTTAGCTCAGGAAACACAGTCCTGGGAATCACAAAGGGGGAAATTTGGACAAAACTTTGGAAAAAAAACTAATTTACTTGATTTCATTAGGCCCCAAAATACATAAATACAAAGATTTGCAGTTTGCATAGTTTTAAGACGAACCTTCTTTTAAATTTCACCTTAACAATAGTGACCTCTACAGGTGTTTAAGGGGTTTTTACAGGACAAGCAGGAATGGGGGCCAAGCTGAAAGCCCAGACAGGTGTAGTTGGAACTAAGGCTCAGTGCGATGACAAACTATGAGCCTTTGATCGAAGCAGCAGAGGGTTCGGTCTTGGTGGGTTCGGATCAAGGTGTGAAAGCCTAAATCTCCGTGTGGTGTTAAACTAAAAGCTGTGTTTTGGGTTTTCTAGCAACTCGAACACGCCCTTCCTTTAAATGCATTTGTTACCACACAAGCGGAACAACACGGCTGCCTTTTGCCAAATATATCCAAAGTATTCAGATATATCCCAAACATTCAAATATATCCCAAACATTCAAATATATTCCAAACATTCAATAATCGTCTTGAAACGACATTTTGTTGTAAAAGCTGAAAGTTGCTGCACCTGACAAACAAACGTCGGCTCACTCACCTCAGTGACGGGCGTCGTTCAGCGGCGGCAGCGTTCAGGTGTGTTTGTGAAGCAGAGGTTTTTTTTTTTTATAACTATGCGTTGCATGAATTTAATATCCTGTAGAATGACGGTCTAATTCTGCACAAATGACCAATTCGACTCTGTGAAACTAACATTTCATAGCTGATATTTTAACCTCAAAACTAGCATCTAGCTAACAAGGGAACTGCCCCAGTTTCCATTTAGTTTTATTCACGTTAGCCTTGGCTAGATAACGTTATTCGGTGGCTGTTTGATTTACAATTATTCTTCTGTTAAAATAAGCCAAACTTGCCAGGTTATAACTTATTAAGCAACTGGCAATATGTATTTCGTTTCTTAAACAAATGTATGTAATGTATGTACTGTATAATTGGTTTAGCTGTTAGCTGACTGACACGTTTTCATTATCACTGACATTAGGCTTAGCACCACTTTGTGACTGAGGCACAGTTTATAAGTTGTTCAATAATTTAATAATGGCTGATAATAATTAATTATAATTAATATCAGTTTTTGAGTTGCTTTATTGTGAAAAGTCCTCCTGCAGCAGGAAACTGCTTAGATTATTTATGAATATGTATTAAATTGATTTAGGAGGCCCTGTCTTCCTGTAAGTCAAGTAGTGAAACTTGAAAATTAATTTAAAAGTCAAACAAAATGAAAATGATGATTTACAGTCAACTGAGTGGAGCCAGATTAGTATATCCATTCAATCAGTTTAACAAAAGTATTAATCATAATTTATAATTACGGGCCACAGCAAAAAATATTACTGCTCAAATAATCTTAGTCTATTTCTACCTAGGTCTACCAGTCATTTTATTTTAATAATTATTTTGCCCTTAAGGCGTGAATATGACCAGGAATTTACAAAACAAAAAAATCTATGGCTTAGTAATAACATTTTGATGCAGAAAAATGTGAATTTTATCATTGTTCTGCTGATATCCATGTCAAAATCTGCTATGACATTTTTGCGACTTTTTGTATGGGTTCTGACCTTGTGTAAGTCTGTGTTTCAGATATATAAACATCGTTTTTCGCGAAGCCACATATACATTATATAGTTAAACTAACTAACTAACTAACTTGTTTGGGGCGATGGTTTTTCGCTTGACTTCAGCAGAGCTTCACGTGAACAGCAGCATTTCATGCGAGTCAGTGTTAGACCTCATCAGAAAATCTTCTTGGCCGATGTTTTTTGGTCTTGTTCCTGAACTCGCTTGCCAACTCCAGCCTGGACTCTGGAAACAGTCACTGGCCTCCCACTGGCCTCTCACCTAAGTTTGCCTCTGCTTTCTGCTGTCTTCCTATATAAAGACCACTCTAGTCGCATCAAGTAATTAGCTCAAGTAATCTACTTGTGGCTTGGTGCAGTTATGTGATCACTTCGAGCGACTACAGACTAAACCAGCTACAGCACAGACTGAGGGAGATCATACATGAAGACTCTGGTGAGTCATTCATCCAACCACACAATGACCGATGTGATTGACACCCTGGAGTTTCTGACCTGATCCTGGCGGATGATAAAACAGAGCAAATGGCCATTTAAATGGTAACACACAGCCAAACAATTTGGGAGCTGGTGAATGAATAAAGGAGTTGCCTACGTAAGTAAACACCTCATTTACAGGTCTCCTGGTTGTATTACTTTTTAGAATTTTAAATTATTCCTGTAAAAAATCAGCAAAGCAGATGGAGGCATGATATTAAATGCCATAACTGTCAGATTTGCTCATTGATTTGGTCAGAAGAAAGTTTGAATCACCTGAGGACAAGACCTGGTCTAAATATTAATTTGAAGTGTATCTGCTTGTAGTTGGGTAACGTTTACCTCATCTTATTAATATTCTTTTGGATATTTCAGTTTTTCAGATCCTCAGAACAAGATTTTAATCAGTAAACCTTTTCTGTCTGGATGACTTTTCTCCACTGCTAAATATCTTTACATGTGATGACACCCACCCAAAATCTGTCATTTTAAGTTGGCCAAAACATGCACTGCATAGCTAGAATATCATTTGAAAACACAGTTTGATGAAATCAAATACTTAAAGCTCAGTTTTTTTATTGGGCTTTGTGCTTTGCTCTTAACCGACTCAAAGGAACGATGTTTAAAAAAATTTTTTTAAGTTGTAATTTTCCATAAAGATGTGTCCTGCCCTTCAGTTTTATAAATTGCAGAATTTAAGCCTTCGTAGAATTCAGACAAAAACAGTCCTCTGCTGCAGGATTAAGGCCAATCACAGAGGTTTGGAGTGAACTAGCAGATAACGAGATTAAAAGGGCATAAAGCTGCTGGCACGCGTGAATTTCCACTCTGTGAATTAACACATTTTGAAGTTGCTGTTAATGTAATAGGACATTTGTGTTGTGAATCTGTATTTCAGTAAATATGTAGCCACATGTTTTTAAAAATGCTAAAAAAAAAACAGGAACTTATCTTTAAAATCATGCTTCCGTAATTATAAACAGAAATGTGCCAAATCTTTTTGGTTGGCTTTTTGGCCACAGGTTGAAGTTAGTTTTATTTTTATTATTAAGTGTTTTTGTGCTTTGATCAGGAACAGTCATGGGATGTGGTGTCACCAAGTCCGACCAGTTCCATAAGCACTCTAGGAAAGGTAAAATCATGATCATTCAGAAAACTCTGCTTGAACCTCCTTCTTGCAGTAAAACTGCCATCTGTCCATTAAGTTTATTATATTAACATAACTGTTTTTGTTCTTGTCTTTCTGTACTACTGCATGCAGCTGTCACAAGTAAGCCACACCTGTCTCACCCTGTTTGTTGTGTTACTGCTGTTCTCCAGATGTTAAATGTAGAGCTCAAACCACACAAACAGGAGTCAGGGTTGATGGAATACATATCAAATGTCAAATATAGTCACAAATACAAACAAAAGTTATAACTCAGGCAAAACTAAAGTATAACAATGTATTTTATCAGCTTCAAAAATCCCCTGCTGTTTAGTTTGATCAGTAGATTAGTTGTATTGTTGAGTTAAACTAAAACAAAACTGAAATATTAAGTTTAGCTAGACAGATAACTTGATCAAATAGATAGATACCTTTTTAAAAACTTAAACTATATTTACAAATTACATTCACCAGTAGTAGCATTTATTTCTTCCTTTAATATTCCAGTTATGGTCGCTGGGAGTTTCTGAGAGTAGGCAATATGACAGAATATCACAATAGCTTTATTTTTCCTATGCTGGCAGCATCATACATCACCTCATCAAAATGATTTAATACAAATCCTTATTATATCTGTAACACTTTCGTTTTAGTTTAATTGCTTTGTTTATAGGCAGGTTACTGTTTCAACAGTTAATGGGTCATGTATTTGTAGTAGATATTTTCTAATCACCTGTTGTCTGTGTTTCAGCTATAAAAGCTGCTGTTCTGATTCAGCGATGGTATCGTCAGTATGTAGCCCGCACAGAGATGAGGAGGAGATACACCTGGCACATCTTTCAGTCCATCGAATACTCGGGAGAACAGGCTCAGATAAAGGTGAGAAACTACCAGAGATGATTCGCTATAGCTCAGTATGTTACTGAGTAAATTAGACTCTCAAAATCTTTTCCCTATGCAGCTTTATAATTTCCTCGGCTACCTCATGGACAATTTCACACCATCAAGCAACGAACGTAAGATTTCTACTCTGATTCCAAGTTTGGATGCACAGATGTTTTTTTGGCTCTTGCGAAGCAAAATCTCTGAACTGTTTTCTCCCAGGAAATTTGATATCACACATCTTTAGAGAAAATGAGATTTGTCGGGACACAGAGTGGGAGAGGTACTTCTGCTACAAGAACATCGATGTGCCGGAGATTTACTCAGGACCTCATCTCACCTTCCCTCTGACAGTGGAGCAGGCAGTCTGGCTCGTGGAGGCCTTCAGGAACAAGAAAGTAGGCGCACAACAAAACATTACTTTTAACCAGCCTGTGAAACTTTAACATTCATTTAGTTATTCTGTGCTTGGAGATGGGACATTATTTTACTCCTATCAGCATTGGACACTGTCTACTCCCTACTCTATGTCACTCTTATATAACATTGATAAATTATATAATAGAAAATCTATTTTGAATTTAGACAAAAACGGAAAATGTTATGCTTTTGAAATTAAGGGTGTAGGTATAATGCACTAGTGCGGGGTTCTAAATGCTGGTTCTCACGGCCCCCTGCTCTGCTTTTTTTGTTTAACCCTGTCTAGGATCTTCCAGCTACTGACTGATCATACACACCTGATCTAGGCAGTGGGTGGGTCATGAATAGCTGGAAAACAGGGTAGGGGGCTTGATGACCAGGGTTCATAGCCCCTGCACTAGTTCCCATTTTTTATACTGTTTCTTAGAGGTGATTATCATATGTTAATTTTACTTCACTACAATTCCGCAAATAAAAAAGCTAATTTCTTGTACTGGGTGCTGTGTGATATTTGCATTGTTGATGATGAAATAAAAATGCACAACTTGCATCACCGGCCCCAACATGTCCCCTGCAATTGGATGAAACTGTCAGTAACTCCAAGATTTTCTTTAAGTAGAAATCCCAGTCGTCTTCATGCTAAACAAGTTATACAAGTGTTGCTTAATGAAGTTCATATAAAAGGGTCCAAACAGAAATCAGATACAACATTACTATACAATGACCTTTTCCACCAAGTAGCAGACAGAAAGCTAAAACACTATAGTACAACTTCCTGTTCATGTGTTTGTCCCTGTGCCCAAAACTGTCTTGCTAACCGGTCTCTCTCCCAGTAGCAGCTGCACTCACGCTACGTCCTCCAGCTCCTGCTAGAGACGTGGAAACTGCTCCGTTTGTTGCCAAACATCAACCGAGTTTCCACCTGCCACAGCAAAGAAATCACAATTTGTGGTGAGCTGAATGAGGAATGATTGATTGCTGATTGATCTTGCCTCAGATGGAGAGAAATAGTAAGGAGGAGGTTTTCATTACATCCTTTCCATTACAATTTCAGGTGATTTACATGGGCAACTGGAAGACCTGCTGCTGATTTTCTACAAGGTCCAAACTTTAACAAATACCTCAAAGCCACAATATTTTTATTAAAATGTATTAACCTAGTGGGGTTGTAAGTACTGCTAACAAACTGTTTCATCATGAATTAATCTGTTTGTCATATTTTTTCCTAAAAATAATTGTTTTGATTTGAGACAGTGTCACTATGACATGTGACGTGTCATGAAACAAATGAACAAAATATTTTTGTTCTTTCCATTACAGAATGGCATGCCATCCTTGGAGAAACCCTACGTGTTTAATGGAGACTTTGTAGACAGAGGGAAAGACTCCATCGAGATCCTCCTCATCCTGTTTTCATTCCTGCTCGTTTATCCAAGCGATGTCTACCTCAACAGAGGGAATCACGAGGACCACATTGTCAACCTTAGGTAAAATGAAATCCGACGCTGGGGCAGTGAAGCCCATAACCACCTTTTCTAGTTGATCCTGTTATCCAGATTAACCAGGTGTAATCAAAAACCTCCATTTCTAACAGTTCTCTTGTGTTTCTCTGGCTTATGTAGGTACGGCTTCACAAAGGAGGTGTTGAGTAAATACAAGGTGGGTTCATGTAGAACTAAATCCCCTTGTTTTCCATGCAAGCTATCCAACACGGCCACAATATGCGTTTATCTCTACTATTTTTGGACCAGCAACTTAAAATGTTTTCACTCGCCTTGTATTAAGTTTCCTATAAAAGCCTGATATAGAAGTTCTTTATTCCCAGGACAAAACTGCTCACTCCTCTTCACAGCTTTGGTGTGATGTAATTAAACCAACTCTCTTGGCTTCTCATTATTCAGACCCAGAAACAGACTTCAGGCAACCAAACTGTTTTAAATTCGGTGCCCTTTCTTTCTGATTTGGTTCGGATTTAGAGTGGTGGGTAAAGGTTAGAGGGCTGTGACGGGAAGGTCACCAGAGTCAACAGCATGAAATCTGGGTGGGGAAAATGAAAAGGCAGCAATTGTTCTGCTTTCAACATCACTGTGATATTCTTGAGCAAGACATTTAACCCTTTAATCACAACTGTAGTGAAGCTGCTCCGTGAGCAGCAGGTCAGACTGTGGTTGTGCTGGGCAGTTTTCATTGTGTTTGTGTGAAACTGTGAATGTGATTGGTGCATTCTTGGAGAAGAGAACTTATCTGTCAGTGAAAATATGAAAATGTTTAAAAGAGTATGTAACTTATGTCAGATATTTTAGTAGAAATATGTTTCAAAACTTCTCTATTTTTTGGAGAAGTGCTGTCTATACCTCCAGTGAAGTCAGACTCATGGGAGCAGTGCACAGATTTCTACTTCTGAAGGTCACTGAGAGAGTGAGGCTTTCTATAAAATCAGAAAATTGCATTGATGATGCAAAATATATTGTAATTTAAAATTTAGAATTTTTTGGGGGGGGTATTGTGTTTAATTCAATATGAATACCCCAAATTAATTATTGTCAATTAATATGATTTGACATATGATTTATGTTGTGTGTTTTATTTTTTGATCATCAATTAAATAAAGAAATGAAATCTATTGAGGGTTAAGCTGAATACTAAAATATGGCCTAGGGGTTTTGCCTAGGATGGCAGAAACAGTTTATTTTATCAGGGTCTCATTTATCAGATTCTCACACGTGCCTTGTGATCCGAGACTAACAAACTGACAGAAAATGTTTGTTACAATAGCTTCTAAAATGATCTATGTCCATTTCTATGAGGCAAGTGGTCAAACCCTTTATGAAAGACATTTCCCTAACGAGTTAAAGAGAAAAGTAGAGAAGGATTTTCCACAGTCTGGGAACTTATTCCTACTGTATTAAATGATTTAAATAATACTTTTACACCTTTATCTTGCTTGAACCCTTGTGTCAGGAATCTTTTAGGCATTGGGCCCATTGAGAAAGTTGTACCCCTCAAAAAGAAAAAAAAGCACAAACTCAAATAAAGCCTATAACATACAACAACCAGCTGCTGCGAAACAGATTTTTTTTTTCTAGAAGAATGATGAAAGTGTTTGTTTCTCATCAGATGCATGGCAAACGGATCCTGAAGCTGCTGCAGAAGATTTTCAGCAGGTTGCCGTTAGCGACAGTGATCGATCAGAAGGTGCTGGTCCTTCACGGAGGGATCTCGGACACCACAGACCTAAGTGTCCTCGCCAGAGTGGACAGACATAATGTGAGTATATCCTGGATAAAGCAGAGATTTTCATTTTGTGCCATTTTGTGATCATTGTGATCTCCTGAAATCTGTGATTTACTTTCTTTCCCAGTATATTTCAGCGCTGAGGCCTCCAAAAAAGAGACACCCAAGCTCAACGGGGACGTCTGTTGACTCAGATATGGAAGAGGACATCTGGGCCCCTAACAGGGTCTTCCAACGTCGGGCCTCCCTTACTTATCCCAAACCTCTTGGAACACGCAACAGCTTCCAGAACCGCTCCCTGCAGGACTTCTCTGACCGGATCAGAGCGAACATGGACGACAGCCTGGAGAGCCGCAGGAGGAGACAGTCCATGTTCAACTCAACCCCTAACACGTCAGAAAACGAGATGGCTGCATCTATTTCCTTTGACTCTGTCAACACTGACAACACTAGGGACGAGTGGAAACAGGTGATAAAAGGAATTAAAAAACAGATCTTTACTCAGGTACTTGACAGTTCTGTCATTATTGATGCCAAAGGTTGTTGCACACTGTAAGTGTCAAACATATTTAAATATACACTACGTGCTTTAAAAGCCAATAAGTTATGGTTAAATAAAACAAACTTGAATCACAAAAAAATCCATATGACCCAAGAAGACTGCTCTGTTTGCTGCAAGCTTAGTTTTCAGTGTTCTAAGGCATGAAAACCTGTGTTTTCAGAACACCAAAACTGGACTTTGGTTCCAAACAAAACAGTTTGGTACTTTGTTGTGCAGGGAATAAGTGATCTTGGTCAGAGGTCACAGCCTATGTCACTTGGCACAGCTCCAATGGATTAAATCCCACCTGAGTCACGACCTGATAAATGCTTTTTTTAGAAATCATCACTCACCTTAGTGGACGGGTTCCTGCACGGGCCTTAACTTGCCTTAACTTGCTGTAATCCAACGTGTCGTTAATCCCTCTGCCATGATGTCAATCTGCTTTTAAGACTGTCACCACCTTAAGCACAGCCTGATGTCCACAGTCTGTTGCCTCATGTCAAGTCCAAAACCTGCTCTCTCACGTTTAAATAGTAATGCTATGAGGTGTCAACCAATGACATTGACAATGACAACCAACAGAAACAGAATTACCAGCAGGAGTAATGGTCCTTATGATCGTTGATTAGTGTGGTAGCCCTAAACATAAAGTACAAGTGAGGCTGATGAGGGAAAAATGTTTAGCAGGTATTTGATTGGCCACCTGAAAGTACTGGACACATTGAGGATTTGACATGATTATGGTTGTTTAAAACTCTTAACCGTATGACTCCTTTAAAGGTAAAGTCATATGATCACCAAAGTGTTGCTGCAAACATGGGAATATAGACTATGTTGACATCCCAGGCCTTTCCATTCAGATTTTTAGGTTTTTGTTTTTCACCTGATTTCTTCTTCGTGATCATGGTTTACACTCACGTTTGTGACATGTATTGTGAATCTTGTTAATATCCTATACTGCAGCAAATGTAGATTATCCTGAAATTTAAGCCTCATGTGTACTTGTACTTATGCAACACTCAAAATTGCAATATATTTCTTCCAGTTTGATTTAAACAGAAGCTTCTCCATAAAAATCCTACAAATTATTCTGGATCATATGGATCAGAGTCATTTTCCAAAGCAAAGAAAGTCAAAAGTAAAATCTGTGTGTCTCCAGATCCTGGACCTGCTGTGGAGCGACCCAATGACTCAGGACGGCTGCATACCCAACGAGGTGCGGGGCGGAGGCTGCTACTGGGGCCCAGACGTCACAGAGGAGTTCCTTAGCCGACACAACCTGCAGCTCATCATCCGCTCCCACGAGTGTAAACAGGACGGGTATGAGTTCTGCCACAACCGTAAGGTGAGTTCAGATTCTGATGGTCCACAGAGACTCTCACAGTTCACTAATCTCCACGATAAAAATATCAGTGTGAGGAAAAGTTGCAGATGTATCATGCCAAAATACATGCACTGAAACATTAATTCTTTATTTATTTTAGGTTCTGACTCTGTTCTCTGCTTCCAATTACTATGATGTGGGAAGCAACAGGGGGGCTTACGTCAAACTGGGTCCAGACCTTGTGCCTTATTTGATTCAGTACCAGGCCAGCAGCATGACCAGAGAGCTCACTGTGAGACAAAGGTAAAAAAAAACAACTGGCAGAAAATCTTTATCCACTATATGAATCATTCCAGCTGCTCTGCAACTACATTATCTGATCACTATTTACAACTTGTCAGTTAATTTTTAGATTTTGAAAAATGTTAAAAAATTAAAAAAAAAACTATTGGAATATACCATCAGAATAAATGAAGAAATTACCAACCTGCTTTGGTTGTTTAGCTCCTTGTTTAGCTCCTTGGGTCCCTGACCGTGACCTTGCAGTTTGTAGAAACTTGGAACCCAAATAAGCTTGGAGCAAATGTTAGTTAAAATGAATGACGCCAATTACATCTAAATATTATAGTTTAAGGTTGCAGCCAGCAGATACTTAGCTTAGCTTAACAAAATATAACATCCTGGAATGTTCAAAGTCAAGAATGTCAACCTGCCAGCACATTCATATCTCATTAATAAACCCATGAGTGATCAAAATCCTTGTCAACTGGTTCTGTGATATTTTCTGTTCATTCTAATAGAATAGATTTATCTTTCATTTCTGTTGATTAATAAAGTTTTGAAGCATTGCTTTAATTGATATAAAAACTAATTGGGATTTACTTTGTTTTTATATACTGTACATGCACCTGTTTACTGTTTCCTGGATGTTATGGATGTGAATTTAATTCAGTTCTTTGTCTGTTATCCTGTTTGCAGTGTTGGGCGAACTGAGCGCTCAGCACTCAAAGTTCTACGAGAGCAGTTGTTTGCGCACAAATCTGACCTCATCTGTGCCTTCAAAAAGTTGGACAGTGAGAACACAGGTGCGTGTGTGGTGTGAGTTTCATGAAGCACATCGGCCCTCCGCAGATCAAGTGTAATTGTATTACAGACGTCACATAAATCTCACTTTTTCTCATGGCTCCCAAAGGACAGTGTCTATGTCAAGTTAGGGAGAAATGTGAGTCAACATCTTTGTGTTTGGTGTGGAGCATCATAATCCCTATTCAGGACACAACAACAGGAGGACTAACCTAAAGTCCCACAATTATTGACAGTTTCAGTTTCACAGAAACGTGAAACTTTCGAAACTGAACTATTACATAAAATACTTTCTGGCTTCTAGAGGCAACCCTGTCCAAAAATATTGTACAAATTAACAAGTAGGTTCATTTGAGTATAGGACATAGTATAGCAGGGTAGTGTAGCAGTTTGACATCACCTCTAGGTTCAGTAATGAGATGCATCTGCCTAATATTAATCATCATCATCATCATATTAGGGGTCATGCCTTGAATTCACTACCCAAAACAACCACAGATAAAGGAGGTAGTGTTTAATATTTGAAAACTGTGTCTCAGAATAATTTGCATGAATTACTTTGCTTGTTTTTAGAGCTGCCATTTGGAATTTTCAGTGTAAATCTTAAGTCACCCCACGGTTTCTATGTTCCATAGTGCAGAGAAAATTATGTTTTTGTTATTGTCCTCTTATCAGGTCATGTGTCTCTGAACGACTGGGCTTTTGCTGTGGAAAGTGTGATGCACCTCGATCTCCCCTGGAGGATGATGCGCTCTCAGCTGGTCACCTGCAAAACCAGCGACGGCATGATCGACTACCACGACTGGTTCAACCAGCTCGCAATCAAAAGACCCAACACAGATGTAAGGAAGCAAGAATGGATGATGTTCACAGAAATACTAATGTCTGATTACTGATTACTTTGAATGAATACAGTTTATACAGATGTTTTCTAGAATGAGGCTGATCTCATTTGTTGTTTTATCGGTTCCCCTCCTGCAGCACATTGACCAGAGTCTGCTTGAGACTTTGTATCGGCACCGCTCCACCTTGGAGACCATCTTCAGAATTGTAGACACAGACAACTCAGGTAAAATGACTTACATATCAACTGGGAACTTTATGCACACCAGCATGTTCTATTTCTTTTAAAAGCAAAATTCAAGTTCTAAATGTTTGTCTACCTTAAGTTTCTGGGTCTATGTGAAATATGTTTGTATTTGTTTTATTGACAAAATATCAAGACATGAAATCAGAGACGATGTGTCACTATGTTAAAAGACGAGGTACAAGGTTTACTAAGCCACAATACAAGATCATAGCAATTATAAAAATGTATAGATGTCATTAAGATTAAAGGGACACTGCACTAATTTTACTTCTAAAACAGTGCCTGTTTAATCTTCATGACATTCCAAACCAAGTTTTATTTTACTAACTTAATTACAGACCCTTAACATAACCAGCTATTGTCATCACATGGATGCATGGATGGAGTTTCTTGTGACCAAAAAGCGAGCGTGGCGTTACTAATCTGCAGAGAACCAGTCGTTTGAAGGCCAGGCAGCTGTTTTTCCCAACAAGCTTCAAGAACACCGGAGTTACTCTTCATCAGCTGGAGAAGTAAACAGCCTTGTGATCAACAACTTGGTGAAATTACTGCGCTGACTCACAGACATAATCTCATAAGAGACAGTCTGGTTCAGTGCAAAGTGTGTCAGGGCTTTTTAAAGGGTTTGTTGTGTCTACATAAAGACGTTTGCTGAGTTCACTTTACTGCAGCATTGGAAATAGGCCACAGTAGGTCACGGTTTTAATCCGCCCAAATGAGGATTAACCCACTGATCTACTATTTCTATCCATCTGATAAGAGACACACACATTTTCCTCTGTCAGCATCCACCTGTTTCAGCATTTGAAAAAATCCTCTTCTACAATCTTTTCTTTTCTAATGTTTCTAACATTTTTAACCTTTAACCTCATCTCAGGCTTTATCACCATCGAGGATTTTCGGCAGACATGGAAGCTGCTCAGCGTCTACTTGAAGATGGAGATTACAGACGAGGCCATCTCTGACCTAGCCATCACTATCGACAGCAACAAGGACGGCAGCATTGACATTGATGAGTTCATGGAGGCTTTCCGCCTCACGGACAAGAAGAGCCGACTGGAACGAGGACGCAGCATGTTCATGGGCACCACCTCTGAGCTCACCAAGCTGGAGGGAGATCCCAGTGTTTTGGCAGAGAGTGGGAGGGAGGAATGAAAACACAGAGCGACCCCGGCTCGGAGCGGGGAGATGCAGCGCATGCAAGCAGCTTTAATGACGCACTTTAAGACGTAGGATGAAGCTGAGCGACAGCCGCTTGGATCACACGGGATTAGGAGAAAGGTTATAGTTCAGGGTTTTTGACAGCAACTGCTCGTTTTGTTTTAATAATCGAACAAGTGTGGGTGAGATACAGCTGCACGAGCAACAATTTAGAATAGTTAGAAACTACTCAGACACAAAAAACATCATATTTGCATGAGTATTAAAATAACATTACTGGATATTGTGATCACAGCTATTATGAGGATGTTTGCATTTATATCCACTTGTATCATTATTTTTACAGCTTATGCAAATAATTTAAACATGAAAAGAGTGAAAGCTGCACACTGACTCCAGGTGTTATTAAACTGGCGTTTCAATTCCCACTGGTGTTTCATCCAGTCAACGTGTTTATAATTTTTGACTTATCTTTTGATTATTTTTGCAATTACTTAATAAGTAACACCTGAAAATGTTGTTTTTTTCTGACCAACAATCATATCCTATAACTAGGAGTGTTTGGGGCTTTTACTTTACTTAAAATTACTCAAAATGTTAAACAACTACTGATGAACTTTACCAGTGATTGGCAAGCAACTTTATTAGGTGGAGCTGACTAGTACTGGGTTGAACTCCCCTTTTGCCTTCAGAACTGCCTTAATTCTTTGTAGCATAGATTTAACAAGGTGCTGGGAACATTCTTTAGATATTTTGGTCTATATTGACCTGGTAGCATCATGCAGTTGCTGCAGACTGTGGAGGCCTTTTGAGTACGCTGAACTCAATGTCCTGTTCAACAAACTGGCTTGAGATTATTTCTGCTTTGAAATAGCCTGTTATACTGCTGGAATTATCATCCATTCATACATTATGTAGGGATGGACATGATCAGAAACAATATTAAGGTAGGCTGTGACATTAAACTATGCTCAGTTGGTACTAACAGGCCCAAAGAAAATATCCTACACACCATTTCATCTTTAGCTTTCTGAACCATTGATACAAGCCAAGGGTGGATCCATGCTTTCTGACTGTATACACCAAATTCTGATGCAACCATCCAAATATTGCACCAGAAATCAAGACTCATCAGATGAGGCAATGTTTTTCTGACCTCCTGTTGTACAGTGTTGTTGAGCCCGTATGAACTGTAGCCTCAGTTTGCTGTTCTTAGCTGACATAATCTTCTGCTGCTATAGCTCATCTGCACATTGTGCGTTCAGAGATGCTTTACTGCATTGTACCGAGTGGTTATTGGAGCTACTGTTGCCTTTCTATCAGCTCAAATTAGTCTCCTCCAATCTCTGGCATCAACAAGGCATTTTGGCCCAGAGAACTGCTGCTCACGGGATATTTTCTCTTTCTCAGACCATTCTCTGTAAACCCAAAAAGATTGTTGGGCATAAAAACCCCAGTAGATCAGCATTTTCTAAAAATGCTCTTACTTAATGCATTGAGCTGCTGCAGTGAGTGTAGTCACTGATTAATTATATGCAGATCAACTAATGAACTACTTGAAAATTCTTGCAGCTCTAATATTTTAAAATATCGTATGTATTTGTCCAAAACCTAAAAATATTTAATTTACTACTATGTTAAGACAAATAAGGTAAATTTTACATTTAAGTGACTAACAAGACTTTAAACATGAATCAATTATTAGAATAGATAAAGGAATGTAAAAAAAAGTTGAACACCATTACATCTGTACTTACTATGTTGGGAAATGTAAAAGGAATGTTCAAAACATTTTCCCTCAAAAACCATCAAATTTTCACATTTGTCACATTTACCTCAGTAATTAGTAATTTCCTGTATTTGTGCCAGTTTTTCAAAACCTCTCTGTGAGTCTGTGTGCAGGTCGTTCTCTGTTCATCAGTTTATAGTATTATAGTATAGTATTCTCTTTTTGGTGTGTGTGTGAGTATGTGTGTGTGTAAGACTTTATAAAGACAAAAAAAACAAACAATCATGCAGCTCATTACTACCAAATATTTGCAGCTATAAGTTGCAGGTGCCTTAGCAGCTGAAACATCTTAACTCATGGAGATGACATTAAGTCTTGGAAACCCTGATGAAGTTTTGTGTCAGCTGCCACTAAAGTCCTGGGTTCCCTCCTTGTCTCAGGTGGGACTCCAGCCCTTGTCC
Organism: Channa striata; assembly: GCA_033026295.1. Lineage (NCBI taxonomy): Eukaryota > Metazoa > Chordata > Actinopteri > Anabantiformes > Channidae > Channa > Channa striata. The sequence goes on from CM065178.1 coordinate 20,759,297, forward strand.
AGAACCGAGAACTCACATTTTAATCGAATGCATCTGCAGGATGATATGTGTGCTTTCAGAGCGTTGCCATGAAGCCCAGAACGGTCGCTGTGCTTTACTGGAGTAATTTGACATTTGGAGAAATGCACTTGTGTTGTGTTTGTTTCTTGCACAGGTAAATCTGTACAGGTGCAGCGTGTTCATTATGAAGCCACAGGCAGCAGCTGGTTAGCTTAGCTTAGCTTTGTGAGAACAGCCAGGCACTTTTACATGCTAACACAGTCGTAGCTGCTTCTTCATTTCTAGTCTTTATGCTAAGCTAAGCTAAGCTAACTGCTAGCTAATAGCCAAAATGTCTTTATTCTTTTAAGACACTGAGATTACATAGAGGTACATTTTATCAATTTGAATTATTGACTAAAGATCCCACGTAGCTCGATGTTATTTACAAAACCAAACGAGACGCGAAAAACAAAAAAAAAATCTGTGTACTTATGTGCAGTTTTGTTGTGTGTCAAACGTGTATTTTATTGCATGTTGTTTAGCATACTGTATTTACTGTAAATAAATCAGAAGGAAGTCAAAATCCATTTGTGTACGTGTTTGAGGTAAATATCTTCAAGGGTTACATTTCAACAAGTGATAAGTGATTAATAATAAAGAACATGGAGTTATAGAATTCCAAAGTTTGGCCTTGCTGGGAACACACAGCACTGATCGTGTGTTTGCTCCTCAGGGCCACGGTAACTAAACCCCATTTATATTCACAGCTCAGTTCATTTTTGAGAGCACGGAATCCTCCCCTGTTTAATTAGCTGGAACAAGCTTGTTTTTATCGACTAACTGAGTTGTTGGTCGTCCAGAAAGTCCCCGATCATTCGCGCTGGCTTTCAGATTCACCAGCAGAGGGAAGAAAAGAGCATGAAAACACATCTGCCACACAGCAAGAAGCACAGGAGGAAACGTTCAGACCCCAGTGAGAAAACTCCAAGGGCTTTTACTGGTTAGTTAATTTTATTTGACGTAATGGAACTTATTTCTTCAAAAGGATTTTCTTAATCTTTCGTTTGACCTTTTGAACACGTGGAACATGTGATCTGACATCTCTTGCCTCTGCTGCATCTTTTCACACCCGGCCTCCACCCCCATCACCATCAATCACACACTGCTGAAAACTGGAACAAGACAGTTAGACCTAGTTTTCCAGTGGAGGGGGGGCACGTATTGTTCCCTGTCTGCAGGTGGTCTTAGCTGTGAAGCTTCTAATGAAGATGTATTCAGCCTCTCAGAAGCTTCACTGTGTCAGATTTAGCATCGACTGAAAGCCTGAGTGTATTTCAATCTGTACTTTTAATTAAGCTCTATCTGCCAGGAATGATTATTCATTTTGTGCTGGCCAGTTATCCTGCTGCCTAACAATCGTTTTTCTTAAATTTAGAGTTCTGAGGGCACATACGCTGTAATATAATAATATTTCAAAACAGTTTAACAGGAAATTAGTCAGGACACCAGTAGGAAATGGTGAAAAATTAGGTTCTTCTCTTTAGATGAAGGCTCGTTAGGAGAAATATGCCAAAGGATTTCATCTGCATTGCATTTACTGTATTCTATTTATAACTGAATGGTTGTAACTGTGAATGTGTAATTTGCTTAACAACTAAGTGCAGTTGCTCAAGTACTTTATTTGAGGAACTATTTTGAGGAATTTTGTCAAACAGCTCTGGGCTGAATTTGCACATTAATGTCATCAGTAGCATCAAGTTTAATAGTGTTTAAAAGGCTCAGTTTCTTATGGAGTAGATGGATGGAGTTAGTACCGGAATTTAAAGTGGTGTGGTTACTTGTAGTGGACAGTGGTGTAAGACGTTCTCAGGCTTAATTAGTAAAAATTAATACTACAGTTATATGTTCTGTTTTGGGTAGAGCCTTGCATTTAAAAGGATACTTAAATTAAGTTAAGTACAAATGTATTCCATCATTTAATATTTAAAATAACAAAATTCACATTAGATTATAATTATTCATGCATTTGTGTGTCTATGTTGCAGTTGGAGATGATTTTAAAAACTATAATCCCTGGTTTGTTGTAGAGCTGATTTACTTTAAATACTGCTGTTTAGCTTTAGAAGATCACATCAGCAATGATTATGTGGTATTTCTTATTATTGTCCTATAGTAGTAAATGAAGTATAATAAAAGTATATTTGCCTCTGAAATGAGATAGAAGTGAAGTGCCAAGTAGCAAAAGTTGGAAATAGTCAAGTAGAAGGAAATCATAAAGATTGTAACTAAATGTAACTTACTTGTGTTACTTTACACAACAGGAGCATTTTTAGTGCCTTCACGAACACTTAAATGGCCTCAGCTCATGCATTCTTAATATTTACAGAGCTTATTATTCTTTATGCATCCTCCATTCCCATAGATTCATGTCACTTTCCTTGTGTATTAGGTTTCCTGGCAGTCTTAAACACGCAACATGAGAACCGACGTTGGGTGTGTGCAGCTTAAACATTGCTTAACAAAGACAAACATCAATAAAAAAGCAAGGCAACAGTTGCGAATGTATTAGGCAATCAGCAGACGGCAGATGCAGTGTCAGCAGCCTAATACATCATATGGTAATTGAACGCTGAAAGGAGAACGTGCGCGTGTGTGCGTTGACTTCGGCAAACCATGACACGATCACCTCAAGGCCAGAAACATATGAGGAGTTCAGACACACAGAACGCAACTTTCCCAAGGCCAACAGGTGGAATAGTGAACAGAAAGCTGACACTGTGTACACATGCCCTTGTGGGGTTTGTGGGTTTATCTTTGAATGAACGATTGAATAGTGTGACCTCGTGTAGTCCCTGAAAACCTGTCCAAACCTGTTCAGATGTAGGTCTCACATGTGGGGGAGAAGCAGTGGAAGCAGCGAGAGCTGCAATACGGAGGGTTTTCCCTGAGTTTATTCAATGTTTGTGAGTCTAGCAAAAGCCCTTGCTCTTTAATCTTTGCCTGTTTATCCAGATGTTCACAGGGAAAAGAAATAAAACAGCTTCGACCCGGGAGTAAGGTCTGTTACTGAATCCTTTTTTTTTTTTCTAAAACACTGTCAAGAATGTGTTTAATTCATTGGTTGTATCTGTGAGTAAAAGTAGAAAACAGGAAGCATGCTCCATTACGAGTACATGTCCTGCATTAAAGACCCCATTTACTGAAGTACGGAAAGTACAGGTTCTTATCACATTACGAGCAGCATTTCTGCCATAGGGTTGAACTCTTTCACAGGGTCACGATACAAATGTACAGGGTCATCAGATGATTCATGTGACTGAAAGAACTAAGTTCTGCTACAAATACTTACTTTGTATTTTGGACAGTGAATTATTCCCATTCTTGGTCATTCATATCCTGACATTTAGCCTATTTGCAAATTTTAGTTCCATTTTAATATGCTTGCACATCATCTGCCCCCACAGAAACTCAACTGTTCTCTGACGCACCAAAGTGCATGTGTTTGTTCCCCATTTAATGTTTATCTCACGTTCTGTTGACACCTGGAAACAATAAATGATTTTATTGACGGGGACAACAAGGTGCTATTTTATTTTTAGTTCACAGGTTAACGTCTAAATACTACCAACTAGTCAACTAGGTCTTTCTCGAAAAACTGTATAAAAAAAAAGTCCTCTAGCTGTAGTGCGGAAAACTCAGTCCCTCCAGAAATTTGTGATGATAATTGACAATTAGTTTATTTAATTCCCTTTGATTTAAGATAGATCTGGCAATTTAAATAATCATAAAACATTGCAAAAAGAAACACAATTTGATTAGGAAAGCAGTCACAAAAAGGTCTGAAATCCTGGATGGACCAAAATGTACCCTGAATTTAAGAGTACAGTACAACCTAAATTTACTTTCCAACATTTCTGTAGTTACTCGCAGAAAAAAAAAGTCTTTGTCGCATCACTGTTCATCACAGTTTGAACACCTCTTATAATATGTAGCATCTGTGAGGTAGCTTAGCTTAGCATTAAAACTGGAAGGATGAGAAATCAGTTGATACCAGTGGCAACAAAATCCAGTTTTCAGCACCGCTGAAGTTCAGTAAACATGTTATAACTATTTCTTTGTACAAACAAACACCAACTGCATTTCTCTCTGATGATCAGCTGTACAAAAGACAGACAACCATGTGAACTTTGCACTTGAATGCAACTTTTATTTTTTTGCAAATACACTAGAAATGTTTACAAAAGCACTGTAGAAACATCTGTGCAGTGTAAATTATCAAAACTAAAAATGGATATTTGAAATCATTTTGCACCTAACATGACAAAGGGGATTGTCATTTTCAGCAGCAAAACAAATTAGTATATCTCAAGAAGAAATTTCTGTTAGTGACTTCTGAATATCAATATGGGCAAATGTGTTTTGTTTTTACACCAATGAGCAAATTCAGAAAAAGTAAAAATAATGGAAGGAGTATGGCACTAGTGCTCATCCCTGAAAGGAGGGCTTCATTCATCTAGACGGGCAAGACTGCATTGATGCTTCTCTTTTCTCAGTCAATAAGATAATCAGCCTTCCAGTAAGTCACTCCAGTTTGACAGAAACTGTGCATTTGACTCCACAGAAGTGAAGTTTTACTCACAATATTTCATACTCATCCAACACCCAAACCTTACATCACTCAAACACTCTAACAGACATATTATAAGACTGACTCGTCCCAGTCTGCCATACTGGTCCGTGCTTTATACTTTTGTCTCTTCAGTGTAATAAAATATTGAAATGATCAAAAATGAAATGTACTAGAGCTGAATAATACAAAAGAAATGACTAAATCACTCTACAGATAAAGCAAATATTCTTACACAAGTAAAACTAACGAAACTCATAAATTCAGGAAAACAAAAGGATACATAAATATTGAGTGGCCCCTCACAAAACATCCACAATTTATTTATAACTTTATACTCTGTATTGCTTTGTCTTACATAATACTGAGATATATTTCTGCTCAAAGAGCATTGATTACTTTTGTTTGCTCTTGCACCGGTTGAAAAACAGCAATACCCATCAAACAACCGTGATACCGTTTTTCCCATTTTAGCCTTGATGTAAAAAGGCACACATACACACAAACACGTTCACGCTAACAACACTGCTGCAAATCCTTCATAGGTGGTGGCACCATTAAGAATAATAAAAGTAAATGTAGGCGATGGTTTTGTGGCACAGCTGTAATCAAAGCAGAGTAAACACGGTGCTGGGGCAGATATGTGTGTTATCTTTGGTCAAGCAGGGACGAGCCAGTGGGCTTGAAAGCATTGGACTCAAAGGTTGGTGTATTAGAAGACACAAGGTGGAGGAGTGATGGCTCAGGTGTGTTCAGTGTGTGTGTGTGTGTAAACAGCAAGCAAGTGCAAGCAACAGACACACAACTTTCACTGGATTAAGGTCTTAGAGGTTTAAGTCAAATTTTTAGTTTGCACGAGGTGGTAGTTTCTTGTATGCAGGTGAAATAAAAGGCCTTTAGTGATTCAACTTTAAAGCAATAGTTTGACATTTTGGGAAATGGATAACGCAAGAATGATAACTCTTGAAAAGATATACATCAGACAGGTTAGCTTAGGATGGGTTTCAGACAGGAAACTGTGGAGAAATAACCTCTAAATACATCTTGCATATTTTAATCTGTGCAAAATTGTTCTTAATGCAGAGATCTTGAATTATCAGTCACTCATTACACGTTAATTTGTAATTTTCCATTATAGACAGATTGCAGCAGAGCTCAACTATATCCAGGCTGCATCTTCATGCACAGATAAAAGGCAAAGAGCAGCACCAATCTTCTCATTAACTCTCCACTTGAAAAGAATATTTCCTAAAAGGGTCAGACTTTTGCTTTAAAGGACTCTCCACCACAGTGTGATCAAACTCAGGATCAGACTCCTGACACCAATCTTAGGTAAAGCAGCTCGTCGCTTCCAGAGCCTAATACGTTTCTTCCACATTTGACAACCCGATAAAAAAGAAAAACCCCAACAATACATGTGATCACGTGTTAATAGAGGAACAAATTATCAAGTGTGATAATGTTTTAACTAAAATGGTACTAGTGTAACTGCTAATTTCGAGAAGTGACAGCAAGCTTTGGGCTTTGTATCTTGTGCTCTTGTGGTAAAGGTTTGGCAACACAGAAAATTTTGGAGATTTAAGCATCTGTGCATCAACCTGTAACCGAGCACACTATGGTAAATACTTCACATCCCAGGTTATAGCATGATTTAGCAGCAATAACAAATACAAAAGTATATCAAAAGAAGACACTCCATGTGCTGACAATCGAGTAACACAGAGGCAGGGATGATTTTGTCTATTGGCAACAATATCCCTGATAACCAATACTAGCCAGGATAAACCGTTGAAATGTACTGAATATATGGACCACCAGTATCGAAATGACCAGAACATAAACATTAACAGAACAAACAATGACGAAACATTGGGCACAAATTTCCAGGCAAAGTGCAGAAGATTCTTCCACACAGACAGTATTATGGCCTTAAATTCAGTTCCCATTGGCAACCACCAAAGGAGTTTTGACTTATGACAAGTGTTGCGGACAGAAAAAGGAAAACACAATATGAAATGTAAGACAAACACTGATTCAAGCGCTGTGTGCTGCGTTTGCCTGAATATCTAGCGCTCCTTGGCAAAGGGAATGACTGCACAGCAGCAGAGGGTGCACAGGGGCGTCCTCACCCAACACCCAACGATTCCATATTTTTACTAGTCACGGCACTTGATAGTGTCTTTCAAAGATCAGATGTGGCTATTTACATACAAAGATGACCAAAAAAAAAAAAAAAAAAAAAAACAACCTGACAGCTTAGTGTGAGGAATGATTTTAGCAATCCCAATTGTGCTTTCTCTAATAAGTAAAAGGAGCGGCCGACACCAGAGTTGGCGTGTTTCAGCACACCTAGGAGGACTGCTCGCTGGATTTGATCAGAGGTATCACAACATTTCCCCTTTACATTATGTACAATAAGAACAAAAGAGATTTCCAGCTTATCTGAACATTGTTTAAACATAAAGAACCACCGTAAGGCAAAAAACGCAGGTTCAAGTGTCCCTTGTAAGTTCTGTGGGTTTTTGATTTGCTTCCTTTTTGTTTTGAATTTTTGATGAATGCCTAAATGTGCGATTTTGTCAAGCTACTGTTGGCAGGCCTAACTATTTCACAGCCAGCTATTCATCCGCTAAACTACTGAGGACTTGGTGTAGCTGAGGTCTTTGAATATCTGTAACTAGTGTTCTGGCAAAAAAAAAAAAAAAAGTGACGCTGAGAAAAATGTGGAGCGGAGGGTGGCTAAATATCACAAGTATTTCAGGTGTCACTTCACCGTGTCTGTCACGAGAAGTAGTCTAGACCTATTGTCCATCACAACAGGACACAGAAGTGTAAGAAAAGAGTCACACACTTTCACCAATTGAAACCGGAAGTGTGCGTGTAGGTGCACCAATTCATCTTAGGAAAAAAGGCAGAAATGTTATAAATAGTTTGGCTCAGTCTGTTTTCTTTTTACTCTTTATACTTTTTTAAACAAAATGATATAAGTTTAGCTTTATTAGCAAAACCGTTTTATCTTCTGAGCCTGGGAGCTCAAGAGTTCTGTATTAAGGACTCAGCTTACAGGGGAGTACTTTAGTTTTTTTAATCGGTTGAAGTTTTGCCTCACGCTACACTGACAAAAAGGAAAGAGCAAGAACACGACTGTTGCTCAGCTCAACACTAAATACTCTTGGAGCCATGTTAGTCATCAGAGTCTGCTCAGAAGATTATGCACCTGTGTGCAGCAGCGACACCTCTGCTACCGCGTTCCCTCCGAGGAATTACGGAAAAAGGCGTGTCCAGGCCAGGCCCACCCAGAGAGTCCCTTCGTCTTTGGGGCCGACAAGGACGGAAAAGAGGAGTAAAGGTGTGGGAGTTTGTCGTGTTGCAGTACGGCAGGCGTAAAGGGCCATGCTCAGCAGGTAGAGTACAGACAGTCATTAGAAGGCTCAGTGAGAGGAGCCCCGTCTTCGCTGACTAAACATTTACTGGGGTTTGCGTGTACCACCCACTCCCCCTATCCTCCCCACCCCCGAAAAATAAGTGAAAAGGAGCCCACTGTGTGTGTAAACCCCCACCCGTGGTAATGTAACACCCCCACGCTGCTCCCTCAGCCTCCTTCCTGAGCTCGGGGAGGGGGGTCCTCAATCAACACTTTTGGGCCTCCACTGGAGACATGGCAATGTAGGAACCGTTCCTCGTTGGCTGGCTGGCCGGTGTTTCCGATGGCTCGTCGGGTTTGACGCTGACCTGAGTATAAGCTGTGTCCTCTTTTGCCGTCTGGTCAGGAAAAGCCAGGGGGACAGAAAATTTGATTAAAACCAATAAAATGGAAACATGCACAAATATTGCTATATAGTCACAGACACAAAAATGGGAATAATGTTATACCACTAAAGTCTATTTAGGACAAAAACCACCACAGAAAAACTTAAATTAAAAATAAACCAATTACACCTTGAAGTGAGCATTGCAACCAATATTATGTCCCATGAAGATAATTAAAACTAATAATAATAATAATAATAATAATAAAACTAATAATAATAATAATAATAACAACAACAATAATTAATAGCAAATAATAAATGAGATGATGTATAACAAATTAAAAGGAGAACAGCAAACAAGGCAAAAATGAAGACTTACAGAAAAAGAATGAAAAGCTTCATTAAAATCAATACGTTTTACTTCATTCTAAAACAGAAAAAGAAAAAAGGGGGGGTTACAGAAACTTTAAATTAGAACACGGTTAATACAACAGTTATCACATTGCAATTAAGCATTTCTTTAAAATTCAGGCAACGCAAAGCTAACAGCTAAAGCTCATCTGCATGTGCGCATGTTAACATGAAGCTGCTGTAGACACTGGTTGGCTTATTGCTTAGCTCAGCTCGTCCTAGAAAAAGTGTAAAAAAAACTTCCAATATACTTAAATTAACACAATTTACCATTTTTAGTCTTAACAACACTAAGCTAAGTGTCTCCTGGCTGTATCGTCACATAAAAAGTAGTATATAAATGTTTAAAATGTTAAAGAAAAAAGTAATCCTTTAATGAGGACAACGCAGGCCACTCTTTGGACTGCAAACAACATGACCTACAATAAACCGAAGGCAGTGGGACCAAGGTTCAAATGAACCATCCTGCAACACTAGAAATGGGCGGCAAACATTTGCTGTCTGTTTGTTTCAGGGCTATTCTAGTTCAGTGCACTTTGTCATCAAATGGTGCTAGGCTAGTTTAAAGCTGCACTGACCAAAAGGGAACTGAGATGCATCAGCTGTTAGAGAACATTCAGCAAGAAACGCGAAACCGTTGTGATAAAAGCAATTACAGGAACCTGCTCATGCTGAGCTTTGCAGGAATCATTCAGTTTTTGACATGCTCTGGGGTTAAACCTGCAGCAGCACAGTGAGATTTATACAAGGAGCCGGTAAACATGCAAAACCTCAAACAACTTGACCGTTTACTGGGATATATTACCGCTTTATAATTAGTCCAAGTCCCATTTACACTGAGAGCTAATGTCAGTGGGTCGGATATAAGTGTCTGTGTGCACTAATACTAAAGTTTAGTCCACAGCAGCAGGGGGGCGGCTCTTACCTTCTTCTGGCGGTTTCGGCAGAACAAGACGACGAGCACCAGCAACAGAATGATGCCCATGCCCACGATGAGCACAGGGAAGTTTGACACAAGGGTCACGATTAAGAGCAGCGTCCTCATCTGGGATGCTGAATCATCGTCAATAGTCGCCGTCTGGGGTCGAAGGAGACGACAGTGTTGACATAAATTTAACTTATCAGAGGACATTCGTTACAGACTGTGCTAGAGGAGGGGGGCGGACGCTCACCTCATTGACGAACATGATGGGGAAAATGGTCTCGTTGATGAACTTGGTTTGGCTGCGGTTCAGAAAGAAAGAGACAGAAAGGTCAGTGAAGACACTGGCTTGGCGTGGATGAAACGGGGACAGAGTGTGTGGCAACAGCAAAGTGGCACAGAGTTCAACAAAGCTCGACTTACGGGAAACCTTGGACTCTCTTCAGGATGATGTTGAGCTGGGCTCGCTTGCAGGCGCGAATGGGAACTCCTGTCGTCTGTGAAGAGAGAGTAGAAGAGTTTTGGTAAAACTTACTTACTCCTCAAGAGTCTTTTTATCCTCTCATTTTCCCCCCAAACAAAACTGTGCCAAGATTAAATTAAATTTGCTTCAAATTACAAACGTAACATTTTGCAAGTTTACAATATCATTCAAATATAAAAGAAGAAGTTTAAGTTTACATTACATTTACTCGTTGCCTTTTCCCTCCATTTTATTGCATTTACTGCCTTTTCCATGTTTATTTAAAGATCATCTATCAAGTGGATTCCATCTTGTGTCACACATCCTTGGGCTTTATAACTGTTACATTGAACAACCACTTTAAAGATAAAAGAGGCTGCTGAAATTTTACATTTTCTGTTTGTCATACTTTTATCCTTTATAGTTCTTGGTTTTTCTCTTATAATTTCTACTTTTCTTACAAAATAAACTATAAATATCATATGTCGGGTCCAAATCCCCATTTTGAGAAGCTAGAAACGGCAAATACTTATTTTTTGCAAAAATCTAAATTTTAAAAGAAGTAATTTAATTACTGACATCTGTCAACCAGTGAAGAAGTTGAGTTTAAGCTACGGTAAAAATACATATTAAACTTAATGGAAACCAAGACAAACAAAGCTATTACTGCAAATTAAAATGACAATTTCTATATGGATAAGACTATCCTGAACAAGCATATAAAAGGTTGAAAAGGCAGGCTGTAACCTGTTGGAACATTAAATATTAAATATTACTCGTACCGGTTGCAGGTCGAGGTACGTTTCGTGCTCCTCCTTGTTGGGATTGAGCCCGTCCACAGCATTGATGTACACAGGGTCGGCTTGATAAAAGTGAGGGAAAGATACCACGATAGGAGCGCCTGGAGAGGGAAGAGACGAACAAGAGTCAGAGTTCGTATCTAAAGATGACGCAGTCAAAACAACAAAGGGTCAAAACCAGGAGAAACGTGAGACCAGATAAAACCCTGGTATTTGTGTCAAGTAGATCTGCAGATATCAGTCATAGATGTGGTGTGGCAAAATGAAGTAATGTGGGTTCCATGTTCTTCTAGGCCGAGAGAATGATTATTTACACATTACTCTTTTTTTTTTTTTAAATGGACAGGGCTGTAGTTAAATTTTTTAAAATCTCAGAAGTCAAGTCACTGTCACCCAATAACACTACCCAAGTCTTCCCCATAACATCTCTGACAAGACTGACCAAAAGTTACTTTTCTGTATATTTTAGGTCTTTGTTATTTATGTAATGACTGAATTGTGCTTTAAGCTTTTATTTCTCACTTATGAAGGTCCAAATGTTATTTTCAAATCATTTTGTACACAATACATCAGATTATTTTAGACAAATATAAGAAGCACAGTTTAGGAAAATTTAAACCACACAGGAAGTTTCAGACGCCACCACTTGACACATGATGAAAGGACCTGGTGCTGATTGGTGGAATTTTTGTGATGACAGCCAAAAAAGGGGCGTTACCTCATTTAAATTGGTTGTGACAGCCAATCAGGTGTAAGCATTGCAAGAGTTCATCCAGCTCAAACTTTTTCTAAACTCATTCAAACTATGTAATATTTTGACAATTTTTAAACTTGTTTTCCTCCTTTATTTATACATTTTTTTTGTTGTTGTTTAAACATACAAAATCTTAAACTGCCTGTAAAACAACAGATTCCTGGGGTTACAGTAGCATATCTTTCAACAATACTACAATGACTTCCACGGATCAGTGCCAGTGGAGATTGCCTTATCAGAGCTATCAGACTCTACTCAATGACCGCCATCAAATACTTCAATAGCCACCACACACAGTCAGCCCGGTTAATCATTGAACTGTGTGTTGAGTAAAATCTGGCATGCTCACGCAGTGGGAATGAGACACCAGGGCAGGGGACATGACTGAAAGGGCATTTTTTGGAAGGGTGAAATTTCGGGGAGGGGGGGGCTGTGTCATGGGGAGTTATCAAAGGGAAGTGGTGGTGGGAAACTGGCTCAGGCTTTAAGGTAACTGAAGGGGGGAGGGACCGGGAAGTCTTCTTACCTTCTCGACAAACGCTGACTTTAAGCACCCCGGTGCCGAGACAGTCTCCAGCTGGCACACAGAAGCCCTCATTAGTGGGGTTGTCTTTTGGACTCATGAGGACATCACTAGGGGGGGCAAAGCGGTAAGCCTGAATGCCCTTCACCTCAACGTCTTTCACGTAGGCTAGATGGATCGACCTGGTGAAAAAAAAGAAAATAAAAAGACTAGTTAATTTGATACCAAGCTTAAACAAAAAAAAAAAGAACAATAAATACAAGGGATGCAATTTTTTGTTCATCTTTTCAGCAGTTTGATCTAGGAGGTAAATAAGTGTCAGGCACAAGACATCCTGTTCCTGTATGCTTTCTAGGTGTGTCCAGATAAAAATGGTCTTCCCACACGTGTTCATATTAAGCCTTTGAGAAGATGTAATACACCAGCTTCTTATCAGCGGATGTGTAAGTTTATTGTGTATGACTCAGCTGCCAATTCTCAAGTTAAAGTTACCTGGAAATGCTGGTCACTGCCCTCTCGGGCACACTTTGACTATAAACAAATTTATAACCACCAAGACACATGCATACCTGCAGAGATCAGCAGCAAAGATGTACAGCAACTCGTTCCTGTTGATCAGAGGGTGGAAGACAGCGCCGTCCGTTCCGTTGATCATGTTGCTCTGATTGGAAGACCACCACGACATCTTCCTATGAATAAAAAAACAAAAACATTTCTAGCAACACACATATGTGTATATGTACATATATGACAAAGAAAAGGTCCAAATGCTGATAAGTGAGATGCTAAATTAACTAATCATTGCAGCTCAATCCAAGATTAATTTTTAGTCTGACAGACGTAATATTAAACTGCTTCAGTCAAAAGAGCAAGACATTATTGCATTTGTGACGCAAAATGTTATCTTACAACTATCAGAATTTTCTGACCACTTGCAGGTGCATGACCCACTGCACTAACCACAGTCGATGGGAGATCACATCAACAGTAAATGCTGCTTGTGTACTGAAGGATTACTTCTAACAAACCAGTACAGTATGTAACAGCACTCACAAGCCTTATGTTTTTGCCGCAAATACTGCACTTCTGTATCTAAATGCAAGTAGGATTCTGAACGTGGGAATTTTATGTGCAATTGCGCATTTGTAAATTTGTTGTATTGGTCCATTTACGCAAGTTACGATCTGAACCTACATGTGCTGATTACATTCAAAGTGCAAAGTCGGATTTCCAAACATTCATTTTGCAATCCTGCACTACTTAAAGCCAAAGTACAAAGGCTTTCCCCTGTGGGCTCTCAGATACAGGTTGTGCAACTAGTAAATTATAACGGGAGACTGTGGAAGCCATGTTCCAACAGAAAAGTAGTTCCTGTCACTTAGAAAAGGAGTAGAACGGGAAACAAAAAACATTTTTCCCCCCTAGATAGTCAGCGTTGCCCGAGTCTTTACCTCAGGCCATTCCACGTGTCGATCTTGCCATAATCCAAGTAGTTCTCCTCCCCAGTGTGGAAAACAAACTCCCCTTCATGGGTGCCATTTTTCTGTGGAAAACAAGATGAGACACGAAGTCCTGATAAAAGTGCTGTGACGAACAAGTGTTTAGGATACACCAGAGAAGCACTGAGTCACAAACTGTGACTGTGTGTGCGCAACTGTGGGAATTATTTAAGAAAAACTGGTTTCTGGTCATTAGCTTGCCACTCTTACAAAATAAGGCATTAGTAATTGACAAAACTGAACATAAAACTGTTTTGACTACAGAGCAGCATCCCCATTTAGCCTTTAATTTAATTTTTACATTTTTGTACACAGTAAAACTTTTCCTCTTTAAAATGGTGAATATGGCCACTTGTCCTCAAAACACTTATTATATTTAACCAGATGTCAGAATTCCAAATTTGTTTTCTTCAGCTTCAGATAGGGTGGAGAAAAGCATCAAGTTCTTACATTTTAAAGGCTGGAAGCTGGGAGTTTTTGGCACTGCTGCTTGATATAATGAAACAATTAATCAGTTACCAATACAGCTGATCAATCATTTTCTGTGGATCAACTTTTATTTTTTCCTCTGCTTACGTTTCCCAAAACGCATCCTTCAGCATCACAAGACTTAAAAGGAAGTATAAGCTTCTTCCATCAGCATGTGGCTCAATCTCACTTCTCTAACATGAAGTGACTGTCAGCTTCTTCATGTCTGTTGTTTCAGACAGGAAACCACACAAAGACCTTTCTTTAAGTCTTTGCACTAAAATAACCTTAGCCTTGGCTCTGAAAGCACATTCTGGAACCTTACCTTCCACATCAGCCCAAAATACTCGTCTACATCAGGCTTCAGGCTGTGGAGCTTTGTGAGAAGAGGGTCTTTAAAGCCCCACAGAAGCTCGTGCACAGTGCGGGTCACGAACAGCTCAATGCCCTGGCTCTTCATGTACATGGAGACAAAAGTGCGCATGATGAAGGAGTAGGAGCTCAGCTCGTTTGTGACCGCCTAAGGAAGAAACACATTGAAATTTACTGAAAGATAATCTTGGTCTGATATTCCAAGAGTCTGCATTTTCAGAGGGGGACAAAAAAAACTTCAAGGGCAATCGCTTGTAGTATGTTTGGAAGAGAACAGTGCAAACTTGGAACACGTGTCAATCATATCTGCCATATATGACTTTCTTAACTGGCTGCTGAAGGTTAACATTGCACCGTCTGACACCATCTCTTACCACAAATGGGATGTTAACGGTTCTGATGAGATCAACAGTGGGGTCACCAGCAGACTTTTCACGCACGAAGACAAAAGTTTTGGGGTTCAGGGCGTAAACTTTGGTGCCGTTCTCCAGGAAAGTCACATTTTCCCTCGGCCTGTATTCCCTGGTGTGGAAAGGACATCGGACAGTTATTTCAGATGTCTTTTGTTTTGATTTCACAACACTGAAAAAAGGGCTAGGACAAATAATCAGATGAAAAAAACCTTAGACAGAACGTTTTGTCTCTGCAGTTCTGCTCTTGCACTTTGTTTGGGTGTCAATTATCACGTCAGGCTTACCTGTAAGTATAGGGTCCAATTTGTTGAACAGAGGCCTTTCCCCCTGCCAAGAACTCCTCTGGATTGGTCACATTGAAGAAGTAATACTCCATATAAACAGGTGGAGGTGGATTCTTCCATGACTCGAACATTTGGCTTTTCTCTGTCAAAGTAATTTCCTATCAGAAAAAAAACAACAAAAATATTCATTTTGAAAACCAGCAGGGGGGAAAAAAAGCGTAATACATATGGTCTCAAGATCTGAAATTAAAGACAACTTTGCTTGGTTTCATCAAATTCTCACCCTGTCCCACATCTGGGCACTTTCAAAGCCCTTCACTTTTTTGAAGGAGCACCATCTGACAGCACACACACACACACACACACTTAGCTTTTCTGCAAAGAGCTGGTGGCACGCCAAGACGCCACAACCCAGAGGGAAGTAGAGAGCAAAGCGTCAGGACAGGCAGAAAGCCTTAGCGAAAAAACGCACAGTCGCAATTCTCAGCAAGCTGAGGCAGAAATCTCTCTGTGGGCTCCTAGGCAGCCCACGCACTCATAACAACACACGGCATCTGGGCGGATTTACTGAGGAAACTACATTGAAAATACCTGCTCAGGTTTGTACTACACGAACCAAAGTGACACGCACAAAGCGGTGTCACTCACAGCGCGGCTGCCACATATCAGACACTCAATCTGGTAACTAGACCATCCGACTGTATAGGAAGGAACGTAAACAAGCCTTTCCCATTCTTGTCGGTACTTCTAAACCTGGGAAATGTGAATTGGCCCACTTCCTCCCGTGTCTTTTTCAAACCCTGGGTGCCCTCAGGGATAGAGGCCATACACTGTCGAAAATAAAGATGAAGGGGTGTCTGCACTTCCTGTTTGTGTTTCAATTTCCGACATTCAAACAAGTCTCTCTCTATACAATTGTTTGCCAGTTTTGGGTTTTTTTTGGCAACACCTGCGTCTTGCTACTTTACAAAAACACATTAAATGTCACAGGGACCAAACAACCAGGGGGCCTGATTAGGGCATGTGATTGTGAACTATACCCTTCACAGTTTTACCAACTGAACAACTTTTAAATACATATTTAGTAATTTAGCTGCACCTAATGATTATTCTCATGCTGAATTTATTCCTCTGCTAATTTGTTCTGTAAATTTTAGTTTAGAATTACCCAAAATACTCTACAAATACTCATTATATTTTCCCAGAGCCCAAAAATGTCTTTTTTGGTCCCATCAACTATTAAACCTCACCTGAGTGACGCTAAGGTTACACAGATTTGCTTAACACTCAAAAAAAGGGAACCTAAGATATTTACCAACTTCTCCTGAGATTCTGTTTCTAAATTAGAACTGGAGTAAAACCAGCTGTTGCAAAAGAAGCATGTGACCATCACGAAAAGTCAATGCCCTGAAGGACTGCTTTGAAACGTTACGCCAAACCAGCGGACACGGCCTTCTTGAAAACAAAATATGAAGTTTTCCGTTTTCAATCACAGTTCTGTCTTGCCCAGTCTTTTCCCTGCAGCAATAGAAAGACAAACGTGTGACTGAAGTCTGCATGGGTCCCCGTGTTTGGCCGCCGTGAACAGAGGTCTTTCAAAAGTTACATGAGGAAACTTTAACATGACACAAGTGAGAGAGAACGATGGGAAGGTTTGTCAGTGTAACCAGAACACAGTGTTTGTTGGGTAAAGGCTGAATGTGTTAAACTAAACAATGAAGCGAAGGTGACTTATGCTTTAGCCAAACAAATTTAGGAACAGCGTAGGTGTGGCATGACAAGATCCTGCTTTCATCCTTACGTGGAAAAAAAAAAGGTGTCATCATAAAACAAGATCTGTCTTTATCATAGATCACAAGTTAAAAATGTGTGTCAGTGGCACATTTTGAACCAAAAACATGCTGCGTTTTACCAGCATGACCTTATTCGTGAGCACTTGCAGCTCGGCAAGTCGCACCACCGTTAAAAGCTCCTCCTCAAACAGGACTGAGAGGAGTGGCGTGGTGTGGTTTTCTTTTCAGTCTCCTCATCTGGGCAGAACGACTGGGGTTAAGTCGAGGCTGGAACAACAACAAGGTAGTACCAGGTTGCTCGCCAGCAAAAAACATGCCCCTGAGGCTAAGAAGCCTGTGAAATTCCTCACATGACTTTTCCGCCTCGCTCCTCCACGCCCAGCTCACGGAACCTGTGTCCTGGAGGAAGCTTTTGCCGCACAACAAGGCTCAATCATTATAATACAGAGGCACATTTGGCATCAGATTAGATAGATTTTTTTTTGGGGCTGGAGCTGAGCATGTCTGGGCCTGCTTAATTCAATAGGAGGACTGTGGAGGAAGAGGATTATCCATGCTGTCATTTTGTGTAATCGCCAGCCTCATCAGAACGATGTCCCCTGCTGATGAAGTTTGACTAACTCTTAATGTGGGTCCCCTGGGATGCTGCCACGATTGAGAATGAGAGAAAATGTGACCCAGACCTAATTTTAACTACAGGAGGCGAGTGTGTGACAGTGAAGCAGCTGTTTGAGAGTCCCCAACGTGGACAAATAGTGTGTCCTGCTTGTCTGCTGAGCTGTTCTGGTTTTCATCTTAATAACGGGGGAAGTGACTTTGTCAAGGGGCAAAAGACGCAGGGAGATTTTTTTTAGGTATACTTGCAGCGTTTCACAGCACTTACAACAATGCGCTTCATGTCAGTAGGAGGAATGTGGAGCATTTTAAAGGGCAGAGTGCAGTGATGAGTCCGCAGGGTGGGCTGGGGTGTCGGCTGGCAACACCCCTCACCCACCGGGCTGCCAACGTACATAACCATACATGCCATAACATGGGACAGTGTATCCAGAAACATAAGTACACATCTGAACAAATTTGCCGTTTTCCCTTCTTTTGAAAGTCAAAGTCAAGAATAACTGAAAACTGAAGGACAGGAGCTTGGCAGGACTGAAATTAGTAGTTGTTTCAAACTGTAAATCCAATCCAAGTCAGAAATTAAAGTTTAGCCTTACTGTATTACACGTTAGGCTGGATTTTCATTACACAAAGTCAACAAATCCACCAAAATAAAAGGCTGTGTGTGCGGATTTACTTGTTTACAATTTGATCTCGTAACAAGAGAAATGGCCCATCAAGCTTTGAATGATCAGTAAGAGCGAAGACTCAAAATACAGCGGGCTACACTTTTTTTTCCCGCAGCCACTAAGCCCTTTAAATCTCCCTTAAATCGTTTATTTGGCTTTTAAATGACACGGTCACATACATGCAGATTTGTCTTACCTATGCTAATCAGAGGCTTCATTTGCAGAAAAATGACTGATGTAAAACCAACCGAGAAGAGCCACCGCTGGAAGCCAGGGACTCCCCATTCTCTTACACCCTCACACCAACTCCCTTCCCCCATCCCTCCTGCAAACCTCCCCCCTACTTACAGTGTGTCCCTGCCGGCTGAGATTTTACTATTACTACTAGTGACCCTCAAGCACATCGAGCCTGTATTAATGATAAATGTCAGCCATGCAAACCAGCAGAAAGGACATATGGTGCATTTCTCTTATTATCCACAATCCCCTCAGTTCCCTAAACCTGAATGAATCTTGAGATGAATATCTGCCTGGTGAAATGCTGCAGAAATGCTCCATAACGGAAACTTAAAAGGGACGCGGGAGGAGACGTCATAAAACGGGGTGAAATCACCTGTGTGACCCTGACAACCATCCTCCCCCTTGTTGGGAGTTTCAGGGGATTTCTACCTGAAGTGAAGCGTCCGCCGCGGCTGCGTGTGATGACCAAAAAAAAAAAAAAAAACCTACACGCTGATAAATCACCTGCGCTGCCAGATTTTGGACAAAAGCGTTTAGGACGCAGCGCAGCCTCGGATCCTGCGGACTGATGGGGGGGCTTCATCCCGCAGAGCTGGACGGTGCAGAATTGCAGCGGATGGGGAATTCCTGCTGAACAGCAGCGAAACGAACCGTTTAAACACACACTTGCACGGATGCTGTGAAGCCGCATGTGGGGATGCTGAATGTGCATGGAAGGCGTTAAAACCGCTGATGTGTGACCGTTGGAACAAGTGAGACAAGCCTAAGAAAAACACTAGGAAGTGACTAAAGTTTAAATAAAATAAAATCAAACAACTCACCTTTTTTAACCGGCTGTGGATCATTGTTTGGAAGACTTGAGCCACGACCAGGGCGATCCCCACAATCAGAAGGTGAGCGCACACGATGCCGGTGGCGTAAATGGCACAGGATCTCCGAGTCATGACGCCGGGCGGATGTGTTGTCCTCTCGGCCACAATAAACTTCACTGAAGTCGGTGCTAAGGTTCCTGGAGAACGGCTTCACTGGAGGTGGTGGGTGGGGGTGTGTAGGACTGGTCCGCCGTCTCCTGAGTAGCAGCTGGACGGGATTTCAACTTCTGTCTTCGCCGGACTGGCGTGGTCTACCCGGCGAGGCTGGAGGTGGAAGTAGTATCAAAAAAACCGTTGGCACTTTTTCTCAAAAAACCAGGAGAACACTGATGGAGGAACCGAGCTGCTCGGAGGCGGCGGCGGAATGAAGCGGCAGCGCTCGGCACATCGGCTCGTAGAAGAAGCCCTGACCACCTCCTCCCCTTCCTTTACGCATTAATGAAGTCGGTCAGGCGCAAGGCGTCGCTCGGGGAGGCCGCAGGGGCGGTGCGTGCGTGCCGGATAAAAGGCGGCGGCGGTGCCGCGTCCTGTCACTCCGCTTATGTCACCGGCGAGCGGAGAACAAAACGCTCAATTTACAGCGATTTCACCTTTAAGCCTTATACTTTGGTGCAGTGTGGAAACTTTTCAGCGGTATAATTTTCCCAAATTGATTAAACTGACTTTGTAACACAACGTGCGAGCCGACCGGGACTATGAATGAGTTGCACCGTGCACGGTGGTCTTACTAGCCCACCAGGCGGCTTCCACATGAGCTCACAGGGGGCGTTAATAAGCTCGTTCTTTTAAAACCTCTCTTTAACATTAAATCCGCCACACGTCATCACTCACACACACACGCTGAGAAAATGTGCAATCAGCGAAGCTCCGTTAGCTTTTATACCGATCCCGCTATCTCACCTCATCGTGTCTCCTTAAATAAGCTCAACATGAACATGAATAATGAACCAGTCCAACAGCCAACGATCGTTGACATCACAGATGTGTCCGACCAGCAGACGCTCTCATTGGCTGCCGGCCTCCCGGACCACCGGCTCAGGACCACCCTCCTCTGCGCTGATTGGTCCGACGCTGGTGTGCGCGATGTTGAATTTGATCGACTGATTTCGAGGCGGGGCTCTTTTAAAGGGGGAACCGGGCGAACGCGAGGCGACGCCGATCGCCGCGCGGTGGACGAGGATCCCGCGTTAAGCATCGCATGATGTTTCAGTGGAAAAACATTAGTGCTCGTCATATTAGTCACCGAGCGCTTCATACTGTCACATGCTAATCACACGGAGATCGGCCCGAGTCCTCGGGGAAGGGGAGAGTGACAGTGTTTGGGTGTCAACAAAACTGTTGACAAAACAGAAGGTAACCTGGAGACAAAGTGTTGAAATTGACAGACCCACACGAAAACCTTTTGACATTCATAGAACAGCTTTTACACTAAAGTGCTGATAGTGGATTATTACACGCACGCATCTTAGGGCCTGTTGCATATTTATTTTTGAGGTGAAAAGTAAGTAGTGCGGCCTCTTCAAATGTTAATGCTCCATTACTCATAGTTTGTGGCCCGCGTGTGCTCACGTACATTATGGTCACATTGTTTTCTCTAAATAACCAGCGTTTGTTCTGAAGGTGTCTGAACTCGAAATAGTAATATCATCAAAGGCGAGATTTAGTCATTAAACCACTGATGTTTGCGAATCAAATCAAAGATGGCAGCTTGACAGATACGTGGACAGGAAACACAGGCATAACTTAGGAAACAGGTGAAAAATGTGTTTCATTGTGTGTTGGACAAAACATGTTTTCTCCAGATGAGTGGAGGAGCCTCTGGCGATGCCGGGAGGATGGAACAGAACAGTGATCATTTTGAAATGACCTTCATTGACTTGAACACATTTCGGGTTAAGCATCATTTAGACAAAACCAACGGCTATTGTCTGAATTGACGTAATGCACCGGTAAAGTCTATTTTCACAGCATTGATGGAGCAATATGTATATTGACATCTCTTAGCTCAGTTTCCAAGGATGCCTGACTGTGGTTTTGATGCTAAAATACGGCAGAGCTGTGATAAAAAAAAACACGCAAATGTCAAATATAGAGTATTAGACAGTGGAATCCAACGAATAAGCCTTTTGGTTTGTAGTTTCTTGGTAACGTTGGACGGCACACTTGGAAATGTCTTGTTTAGGCTAACAAAATGTCCTTTCTTCTTCTCAAAATATATAAGTGTGAATGTTTTCTGTTAAAGTTTGTGTTTGGTGCGTTGCCTTAGCTTTTCCTAATGGTTTGAAGTGAGCAGGCCTAGTCGAGAAAAGTGTTTTTCTGTGCACCAATTCCTTTTTAGCAACATTTGAATCAAAACAGGATGTACCGTGGAGGTATTTGCTTATTTTGACAGTCAGATCTGATCAAACCAGACTCACAGAGTCAAGATAAAACCCATTAGTCGAGTTTTTACACATTAAACTACTGATAAGTGACAGTATTTTATCTGAACTTTCATTGGATTGTTCCTTATTTAGGTTTTGATGAAATTAAAGAGTTTTAGAGTACAATCATATTAGCAAAGCTCTGCTTTGATTAAATAGAGCCAGCATATAAAACGTTTTTGATGGGTTTGACTGCAAGGAAAAAGATGCAAACAAAAACCCTTTTAATCTTACTCATGTGAAGGAGGGTTGAAGGTCCTATTTCAAATGTGTGAACAAGGCCCACTTCTTATAATCCATCCATATAATCCATCCATATGTAGCAACCATGTAGCATCTGTGTGTGTCATTCTGGTTTGGTGAAATAAGAGATAAGATAAACTTTTATTCGTCCCACGGTGGGTAAGTTCGATATTTCAGCAGCAAAGAATGTGCATTGTGCGGCAATACAAGTTATAACATGCAAAACTGTGAGGAGAAAATATGAGGCCTCAGTGTGACAAGCAGAAAAAAATAGAAAAGCAATCGACTTCATGGCCGCATTCAAAAATAATAGTTTCAGCACAGCAAACACAGATTGGTGCTTTGCAGTGTTTGCCTGCTAGTTGGACAGTTTTTTCAGAGCTGTAGCTTTATAGATTTTTGCTCAAAGCAAATTGTGCTTCATTTTTCACTGTAATATGGTCCTAGCTGGAGTAGGAACAACAGTCCACTAATACCGGCCTCACAATAAAAAGGCAAAACGGTCAAAATGTCAGATTGCAGTAGTGGGCCTGTAGCTGTTGAAGCAACTGTCCCAGATTCGCCCCAACATTAAGAGGTTTCCTATCAGCTTTTCACAGTGTCAAGCACGTGAATGTGTTGCAAGAATCTGGTCGAAATGCTATCAAGTTTTAAAGCCAAAGGTCAAAAGTCAAAAGATCAGAGGTGACGCTACTCTGGGATTTCTCAGTGCCTTTTGGACTCTGTTGCACATCAAGCATCTCACCAGGCGGACACTTTGGAAACTGTGAACCACCAACATCCTTATTTACAGAGTCCGGCTGCTCATTGCAAGAGCAAGTTCATACTTTAAATTCCGGTGAATGCGATTCTAGTTCCCTAATGAGATGAGACACTGTCTAATTCTGAATCCACTCCACAGTCTGACCAGTTATTCACAGGTTCATCAGACCGGTTATAGCTCTTATCTGCAACAAATCTGACTCATTCTTAGAACGATATCTTATCTCGTGTCTGATCTGTTTCTTGTTGATCGGGCTTTAATTGAGGTTTGGTTTGTGGCTAATAGTTTAATCATCCTGCCATAAAATCCTCAGGCAGCAATGGACTAGGGGTGAACACGGTCACTCTGACTCCTCTTTGATAATCCATTTGTGAATAGAAAGGGACACAGCGCTACAATTTTTCCTAAGGAAGTGATATACATCATATTGTTTGATGTTTCTTTCTGGAAGGAACTAACTGGGCTGGACTCTTAACATTAATGTAACTGAGCGTTACCTCATTGTACTAAGCCTTATGGCAGTCCCAGAGGATGGGGGCTGCAGCAGGGAGGGGGCGGCATCTGTTCAAACAAGAGGAGTAAAAAATGCTAAAGAAAATCATCAGGGGGGAAGGATAACAGTCAAGTAATGCAGCAACATTGTTTCTGCCAAAAGAAAAGGGTGGGAGGGTGAAGAGGGGTAAAACAGTTCAACCTTTGTGATGGTTTCTTTTTATGTTAGCTCAGCAGAGCGACACAGATTTTTTTTGTTGCCGGACTAGTTGGAAGCTGCAGACACCCAGTTTCGAAGGCCTACACACGGCTATTCAGTGACTAGACGTGCCGTTTTTATGTGAATATCGCGACACGCAGCATCATGAAAGGAGACAACAACGAGGCTTTTATCCAGAGGCTAAACCATTTTGGAAAAGTTTTCAAAGTACATTCTGTTGTGCCCACATAACATTCACTGTATTCGGACGCTTTTTGACCCCCACTTTAGAAAAACGTTTTTGATGTGCACTTTTAAGACAGGCCCGAAGTGTAAATGTGGCACAACAGCGAGCACATTGATTTGTACACAAATGTTCATTCACGAGTGTGCAAAAGAAAGTATTCTCTCAGTGTTTCTTACATTCTGCACAGTCAGCTTTCCCAAGTCATTCGTGATAACAGTCCAAGACGGGTTATAGGCTAAGTCATGTGGGCATCACTTCACATTGTGTTTAGGAGCAATTTCAGGTCACCACTTTCACACACTCTATAATTATAAAAAGAGTTCAACTCAATACTTGGGTTCATTTACACGTGGAGAACAGGAAGTTGTTACCCAGTTAATACACATAGCAGTGTGACAGGACACAAATCCTGTTTGAGGTTTGATGTGTGGGTTCACCTTAACCTACTGTAAGATAAGGAATAACACACGGTTTGCAAACACTGATTCATCTCTTTTGGACCGACTTCTCCCTCAAATTATAATTGATTGCACTGTGTTCCTCGGCAGGTCTGCACAACGCCCGTGCTCACAAAGCTATCTGAGGTTTTATCTTTGTGCAGCAATCGGGCCGCAAAAATAAACAGGTGTGTTTGAATTGAGGCAATTCACAAGCTAAGTAAAGCTAGAAGCCCTGTGACCTGAATGCTGACATCATCACGCTCAGCTGGTCACAGACACATTGCTAACATGATGACATTGAGGAGGCTTGATGTTTGGATCATGGTTTATTATTATGATTTAGCTCATTTTGGGTTAGTGGGTCTGTTAACGGCACTAAACACAGAGCACAGCTGATGGGAATTAGTTGTTGAGGTTTTGTCGTGAACCAAAAACTAGAAAATCTGACATGTTGTTTGAAGAAGAAAAAAATACACTCTATCCTCAGAGGGTGTATTTAACTGCATAGTGATCCATAAAATAGTTGCCAAAATATTGCACTCATAACCACAAACGTCAAAGTCATAATGACACTAGAGAAAAGGTCAGGGGGTCACCTGTCAACAGCACGAGTTCATTCTCTGAGCACCATAAATTTCTTATAGCTTAAATCTAAAGGATGGACTGACCATTCCTCTGACACAGCTTCAAGTTTTTTGAAGTTGGACCAACTTTGTTATAGAAAAGCCTTTCAACCCTGTGTTTAAACCAAACGAACTCAAACTGCAGCGAGGCAGCGTTTCTTAAATACAGAAATTTGGAGGAGCAGTATTGGTGCTTGGCAGCACCAATCTACGGTTTTGAGATAAAACAAAATGTATACAGTATATGAAACCCAACCACATCATCCAACAGACCGCCCGTCCTCCCCTTCCACAGCTGTCCTCTTATATCAACACAACAGAAACACCATTAACTCTTTCTGTAAATACTGCCTGGCATGGAGGCGATCCTCCATCCCACAGGGCTGCACCACAGTGGAGCCTGGTACTGAACATTAAGTCACAATACTTTGGAGACTGAGACAGTCTTTGTGAGGCCAGGGACTGATATACAGGCATAGCTGTGGGAGTGGAGACTTGTGAGGAGTGGCAGACCTTTTCACTGGAAGTGATTAATACAAACAGAGCCGGTAACGGCTATGGGAAGAGTACACCGCACTGAATTTATATCTGGATGGGTCCATTCCTTGCTCTCCTTGGAGAGATTCACAGTGACCAAAAGAACTTGTTGTGTTGTAACACACACACACACACACACACACACACACACACACACACACACACAAAAACAAAGGTAGTTTGAGAAATACTAAATAGTAAAAAGAGTACCAAACTACATTTACTTAAGTACTGCAAAGAATAAATTTAAGGGACTTATACTTGACGTACTTGTACTTGGACTTGTACTTGTACTTGTTATGTTCCTGTGTATTAATGCTATTAGTGCACATTTTCAATTTGTGCATTAAAAACTTGAGTGGAAGTGCAAGAAATTTGAAATAAGCTGAAATATAAAGGTGAAGCTAAAACATTTTTACTGAAAAACAGATAGATCATGTACACGAAGCACGTGACATACATGTCCACTTAACATTCCACTGAAAAACTGTTGCAGACAAATATCACAAATGTGAGGAGACTGTAATGTTCTTCAATATATTATATTAAAAACATAAATGTCATTTTTTTTATACATTTTCCACAACATGGCTCTTTCTATAAGTCTCCTGGTTTATTTAAGGGAACCTGAATTAAGTGGCACAAAAGTGTTTAGCTTGGTGCCTGATTGTGTGATTGTAGTGAATGGAACTTCACATTATTTGCATTTTCTTTTGCAGAGTTTGAGGAAGTGGTGTTAAAGTTTTTCCAAATTGCATAAACTATTACGCTACTATAGTTTTTAAAATAATTAGATTTTGAATGGTGTTACTCTGTGAAATACTGCATGAACTCAGAGAAACTCTGCACCTGCGAATCAGAATCAACAGGACGACACACAGGGAAATAAGCAAAATGAATTTCTGAGGGGTCTTTAAGCGAACGATCTGAAAACTTCCCTCACTTGTTGCAGCAGACCAAATAACCATTGCATAAGACCAGGAATCAAAAGGAGCCGTAAGAAAAAAAAGCTGAGGTTAGACCCAGTGTCCGTCCTGTGTTCTAAATGCTTTCTCATGCTCCGACCTTTTTGTTTGTTTTTTCAGCAGCTGTAAAGTGATGCACTGAACATAGAAGTCCTTTAGGTGCGGTTCATTTCCCACAATTCAACTGATGTCAGACAGGGAGTCATTGTTCCCGCACTCAACAACAAAGTGTTAATTTAAGAATTTAAGGAGGCACTGCTGTCACACCATATTACATTGCCAGAAAAATTATCTTGCTGCACTCCCTAACTGCAAATTTGAAAAACATGTAAAGCATTTATTGTGATTTTCATTTTCCCACAGTGACCTCGCTTTGCCCTGCTGTCCCCAGGATTGAGAGGAGAATTATGTAACAATGTATGCATTGTGCATTATTTGGACAAAGCTGGCCTGCAATTTAGCTGTGAGGGGAAAAACTGAGGCTGCAAAATGTAAATTATTGTAGCTAAGTCCACTCCAGTAAAAAGTCATTTGGTAATAGTAAGAAATAACCAGTGGCCCGCGTGAAAGAGCTGTAACAATATATGATGATGACACATTCGACATAAAATTCAACTGCAAGTAGGTTATTAAATCTAGCAAGAAGGGCAAAGACTTTGTCATAATTAATATTATTATAAATAATCCAAATATAAATTTGTATTATTGTGGAAAAAAAACTCAGTGACAAACTGGATTGGATTTCACGTTTCTGCACAGATGAGCACCACTTTTATGATTTTTGAGGCCTAAAAACACAGAAGTAAAAATCTTCTGTTAGGCATAAAGCAACAACCACAACTGCATGACTTCAACATCACCTTCAATAAACAGTTTGTAACTGGATGTGGCATAGTGAGCACTTCCACAAAAGCCTTTTCTCGTTATATAGTGACCTGATAAAGCGAGTGATCATTAGTTACAAATTTACCAAACTGTAAAAGTGTTCGACACAATGACATTCAGTGTTCCCAAAAACCTCTGTAGACTCATTTAGTCACTTGTCGGCAACTACTTCTTTAAACAACACGTAAAAGATCAACAGTAGCACAAGTGGAGGAATAACTGAAGAATTTCATTTAGTAGAATTAAACATTTAAATCCATTGTCCTCATGTTAACTTCATGCCTTGTTTCAAAAAACCCACCAATTTTAGGATGAGGTTTTGGAATCAAAATTTGACTGAAATGTAATTGTGGCTGCAGACCCCTGATATTATTTATATTTACTTAATTTATGTTTAGTTGAAGAACATGTGGTTTTTAACTTTAAAGCAAATAAATCCAACTTAATGTAGCAGCAGCAGGAGACTTAAAATCCACCCACTCTATTACACACCACTACACTCTAGTACCCTCTGCAGATCCTCAGCTTGTCATCTTTTCACACAATTACCGGTACTAGAATGCTCCTAAATGTACTAATCAAGCTGAAATAAATGACATTCTCAGGTTGGTTAGAAGGGCGAGCCTTGCCTTGAAGTGAGTATGTAGGTGCAGCTGCAGCCAAATGCTTACTGTGCATGCTGAATCACTGCAAAGTCCGAGCGCAAAAGCCAAAAAAAGATGTTAAAGGAAATTTCTTTGACGTGAAAAAGTTACATACGGTCATGCTGTGACACAGGCCTATGGAAAATAAGGAGTGTAGGACACTTAGTCAAAGGTAAGAGTTACACAATCATTAGAAAACACGACCAAAATACAGCATGTGAGAAATGTTTGGGCCAAGTGAGGTCAAACTCTTGTCCTGTGTTCTAAATTCCACTGTGCCAAATGTTGCTTGTATTCCTGCACAAGGTAAAAACACGAGGAAGCTGTGTCAGTTTTGTGCCCAATAAGAATAATGTAGGGTGTGTAGAGTTTAAAGGGGGAGTACAGTTCAAGAAAACAAATTACTCTTGACCAAAGGTTGACCTTCACTATAGGACATTAGAGAAGAGGGGGACCAGTGGCACCACACCTGTATTGGGGGTTTTCACATCCTCTCTGTTGTATTGTTTCTGCCGTTGGTGAACATCCTCAAGGCTGTCAAAGACTGGCAAACGTAGCAGCAAACTTGTCTTAACTGGGAAGCCAGCATGCGTTTCAACCTTCTGATACAAAAACAGTTCCTGTGTAACACAGCAGCTTCCCCCAATTGTACTTAAATCACTGATGAGAAGTAGAAAGTCGTCTCTGGAGGAAAATTAATCTTGTCCTGTTACTTCATTGTGTATGTGTGGAATAAACAAACAAACACGCATTATGAAACAAATCAAAGGAGGCTTCCTTCTGCCGTGGCTCCTTCTGGATGCGGTACATGCAGATTGCATCTAATGCATCGATCCCTCAGAATAATGTTGGATTTATATACGTATCAATTTATAGAAGTAGGACTTATTTTTAATGTAGGGATTATTTATAAAGGGATAAAAGCAAACACAATGCCGTGCTGTTTGCGTGTTTAGGCTGCAGTTTACGTGGCCGTCCACAACCTAATATTTGTTCACACATTCTTTCCCAAAGGGGCTGGGCTTTCCCAAGTCAGGCTATCATCATCCAGCCATTTAGAGACGAGGCTGCAGACAATAACCTGTTATACTTTCATCGCATTTAAATATTTAAAAGTTGTGTGTAGAGAAGGAAATCCTTCTGAAGAGGAAAGGAAGGCACGGTATGTACACAAAGTTTCAGGCGTTTCCTTAAGGCAATCATGGAGACAGATAAGAGAATTAGACTGGCAAAAATAAAACAGTACGCACGCACGCAAGGTCTAAAAAAACATTTTAAGAGCTACGTGTAAGTCTGATTTATAGCTCGACCACTGTGTGTGTCCAAAGCAGGACATAATTTGATTCAATTAACGTGAAAATAACCTGTAATACAGTTATATGTATAGACTGCATTCATACAGAGATGTCTGCTCTTGTCTTATTAGCTGTTTGTTTCCAGTTTTAGTAAATGTAACAAACTAGTTTTGTCAGAAAAAAGCCTAATTTGACACTTGACCTCTGCAAATCCTGACACATGCAGCACAGTGAGTTTGAGAAAAGTGCAAAAACATGAGTGAATCTTCCTTCAAAGTTGTAATCTCCAGAGAAACGTTTCCATACGGGCGTGGAGTCAATATCAGTCGTTCTCCATTCCAAGATGCTGTTGCTGCGGCTGCTGCATCACGTCCTGTGACAGCACGAGGAATCTATAAGCAAGAGGAAGCAGCTCAGGCTGACTGGAGTGATAAAGAAGTCCATTCTCTGGTTATGTAGATCCTCCTGGAGGCTGCGGGCATCCACTTTCGTTTTTAATGTGTATACTGTGGTTTTAATGTTTTGTGACGAAATGCAAAAGATAAGCATAAAACCACAGCTTTTACTAGAAGATAATACAAAATATACTGTCTCAACAGTCGCCACTACTCTTTATATCTGTTTTATTTGTACAAGCTGAGAAGTCAGCAGAAATTGCAAATGTGAGGCTTTCACACACTATTTTCACAGAAAATGTTTAATTTCAAGCCATGTTGCATGTTAATAGACTCTGTTACTGTGTTACTGTTTTAACCATCAAACTAGTTAAAGCGGGAAACCTCCCTATTCAAAATAGGACGTTGACCTTAGTGTCACACAAACAGGTGTCAGTCAAATAGGGTCAAATATTCTGTTTACACCCTAAATTATATTTTGTTTCTTTGTGGACGGTGGTAGTTAACTCTGCTGCCTCACAGCTAGAAGGGGGCTCACATCCCCGGCCGTCTGTGGCCTTTCTGTGTGTGGAGTTTCCGTGGTCTCCCTGTGGTTGCGTAGATTTTCGCCTGGGACACCGGTTGCTCTGTGCGATGGCCCTGAGATACACTTGTGACCTTGTCCAGGGTGTTCCCCAACTCTCGCCCCGCGTCACCTGGAATAGGCGCTGTCCCCCTGTGACCCTAAACAGGAAAAGCGGAAACAGATAATGGTTAACCCCGAACCAGTGACCCTGCGGATCATAGAAAAGCAATCTGCCAGCCACACCAGGAGGATGTGGCTCTTGGTGCTTCCGATGGGTCTCTTCAGTCGTAGTAAACAAAAACAATGCAAACCAGGAAAAAACAGCCCAGAACACAGACATTATCGTATATCAAGGGTGTTAAACACTCCTTCAACAAGATCTTGTAGGTAAATTGTGCAAAATCAAACATTTTACGAACTGAAGCTGCCTGTGATGGCGTATTCAAACATCACACTTTTAGGGATGTCACTTGCAAACAAACTAAAACATCATATCAGGGAGTTTAATGTCTCCGGTGAAGCTGTTTGCTAAGTTGGTTCGTGGCCATTAAAAGGAATCATCGCTGTACGAGAAGAGGAAACTATATTCTCTCAGTCTCTGCCGTGTTTTCCTCGGTGTTTGAGCAAGTGGAGTCCTGGGACTCTCAGGCTAATTTCCCAACTCTGAAGGGAGTAACATGTAATTAAATAGAGTCAGTAACAGTTACCACAATTCTAAGAACCAGAAGTTGCTATGACTTATATATTTCTTATACTAATATTGAACTTAAGGAACTACCAATTAAGTGGGAAGTTGACAGTTCTGGTAACAGAGATTTGCAGAAGTAGAAAGTTCAGTCGTCATAACTGATGTCACAACAAGCTGTGGTGGAATATAACATTTAGTACAGCACTGCAATTGCAGCACCAATGTAGGTTAATATTATTAATGTACATGATATTCAACAACTACCTGACTGCAGTGTCAACAGCAATGCTTCATGTTTTCAGATTAATCTGTTACATAGAAAACATATGATGATCAGACAAAAAATAATGTTTATCATGGTCACAATATTAATAATTTAGATGCACTTTAAAGGCAGGACTTTTACTTGTTATATAATAAACTCTCATTGTGGTTTAACTTTAACTGAAGCAAAGGACTTTAATGGATGTTAAACTGCTGAAATGTAGTAGAGTTTAGGTAGGATAATAAAGCAATTAACAATTTTTATTTGCAGTGTATACAGTTGGTGGTTTGGCTGACACAGACCAAAGTAAACTTTACTACAAAATGATCTTACGAAAAGAGCCAACAAGTGGTCAAACACGTGCACAGTAGGTGTGAAGCAGAAGAATACAGAGCTGAATTTGTCTTCTCTTTTCTTTTTCTGTCTTTGTTATTGTGTGCCATAGTAACTGAAACTCAAACAATTACAACGTCATAGTGAAACAGTCTATATCCATGTCTATGCTGCACATAAAGCCAATACATGTCCAGCATAACAGTAACAAACTTGTCATAGCTGCTCGTGGTGGAGCTGGTTTCCAATACTTTTAGTCCAGCGGGCTCCAACCCTGGGCTCGGGCCCTTCTAAAAGATAATTCTAAGATGTGATAAGATTATTGGAAGATATGATACATGCAAAATCTGTTCTTCAGTCAGTTCTTTTCTCTGACCCTCTGATTTTGATCGAATGGACAGTTTCTACCGTAAGGCTTGGACTCAGTTTACATTATGGCAAAACTAACTAATTCCCGTTTAATATTTTGTGAAATATCCTTTGCAGGCAATGACCTCTGACTCCAATATACATCAGCAGATGCTTGGAGACTTCACTGCAGCCACAACACAACCAGCTCCCTGCTGGGGTCATGAGCTCTTCCTCTTCCCATTAGTTTGACACAGTCTGATTCTTCCCCACTCGGACAGTTTCACTTTGCCGACGTTAAGATCTAATTTGCATTACCACTGCCGGAGTTTACCAGGGGGTTTGAGTCTGTGCTGAACCCTCTTTGGTTACAGTCAGGAAACCTCTTGACTGTTGACATGGAAACACAAACAACACCTACATCCTGGAGATCAGACGACTTGCTGCTTTGTCATAAATGGGGTTTTTCATGTTTTCTAGTGCACATGGAATTTTCAAGATTTTTTTTCCCCACTACAGTCAAGGCTTTGCTCTTCATATTGACAGACACTGTAGATTCCCAGTGTTCTATGGTTGGATGAGTTTAAAGTTTTAAAGTATATATATATATATCGCCCAAAATGTTCAACTATCACATATAAGAAGAAGGTCACTCCACCAAAGGAAGCTTTCCTATTTTTAAAGGACCATCGGCCGGTGTTGATGGTTTCCCGTGCGTGCCCCTGAACGCGGAGGAAACGGCGGAAACCTTCAGCCTCGCTGTCGCTGCCCATTTTTAGACTTACGTTCTCTTCGCAACCGTCACGTCTCCAGTCGCTCATTCAAACTTCAAACGGCCGGTTTACGTTTCCTGCTGTGGTAACGCCCATCCACTATTACGTCACGGCACCCCGCCGTTGCCGTGGTTACCAGGCAACAAACTGCATTGCACGGGACCTGTCGTGATAGTGAGTGGAGACGTGAAGGTTCTTCACCCAACGGATGAATCCAGGGACGATGGAGCCGAGAAACGCGCAGCCCGTTTTCCCGTGGTGAGTGGTATATAGCAGAAAGTCAATCAATCTTTGCTTAACATAACTACATGTAATTATAATAAAGGCTCATCATGTACAACACCAGGGTTTTTATTCAATAAAGCTTCCTAATGTACTGTATGTAGGTTAAGCTATATAGCTATAAGCTATATATATGTATGTATGTATGTATGTATATACACGTATATACACGTATATACATATATAAATACATACATATACATACATACACACATACACAACCACAATTCAGAGAAAACTTTTTCAAAACCTTACTTATATTTATTTTCTAGAAATTAAATATATATACATACATATATATATGTTTAATTTCTATTTATTAAACAGACTTTGAATTTACATATAAAACGTTTAATTTTGTATATTGCCAACCTTTATTATCAGTAGTCAGCTCCGTATCGAATAGCTGTGACTAATATTAATATAATATTACATCAACACTAGTTAAATTACTATATAGCAATAATCTGAAAGGGACCAAAGACTTATTTTACAATTAATACTTTTGTTTAATTGCTGTGCTAATACTGTTCTACTTCAACGTCAGTGAAATCATAAAAGCTCTACTAACAAAAAGTGGTTATAATATTCAAAAATGGCTACATGATAAGGAATACGTTGTACACATTCATTTTTGATAACTGTAGCTACCTTGTGTACTTTTCAAATGAGCTACAGCTGCCAATCTTACGCCAAGTGTATGTCTTGCATAAGAGACGCAAAGTACAGCTGTCGGATTAATGCCATGAAGCAAAAAGTACACAGTGTAGAGTAGAAATATAAAGTAATATCAAGATTAAACATTTAAAGAAATTAAAGGTATCAAAGTGTGGTTTCGCACAATACTTATATTTGTGACTGCGTACACTGTATGTGTGTATCGTTGTTTGTCCAAAAGTACTTTGCAACCACTGAGCGATAAATCTACCAGATTTGGAATCATTAAAAATAAAAGTTAAAAATGCTCCTCATCACAACAATGGTTAAATGGCTTTTAACTCTAGTTCATTGTGTTTGAGAAGCATATAAAAGGTCAACAGAAAAACCCTGCAGATGAAATAGCAGTACAGAAGGCTACTTAGGTTCTCTCAGGAAGAAACTGACACTTGACCTTGAGCCTAGTGCACTGAGTCTGCAGAATATGGTTTCATTTTAAAATACAGTAGGCTTCTCACAAAAACTACATTAGTTAGGAAAGATGTAAGAAGTATGTTCACATAGGTGTACCTGTAAATACCCATCATAGGATCATAAACATCACATGTATAATGCTAAATCCATCAGATTCCTACAAAATAATTCACATTTTTACAAAAGATAGGATTTCCCTTTGAAACACTATAAAAAGGAGATACATGAGAGTAGCATGAATCAATATTAGGCCCTTGACTGAGAATGTAAATTGTCTAATCATCACCACTGTCAGAGACATTATGCATTAACTACAGGTCACAGTGTAAAAAAAGACAAAGAAGAGTTTCAGTGGTTGAAACAAATGAACTTCCTGCTTCAAGCACAGTTAAAGTCCGCTCAGGCTAAAACTGAAAGTGAACATTCAAACTGCGGAAGTAACAGGTGTCGAAAAAACTAAACCTGACTTACTTGAGGTGCAACTATAAGTGACATTATTACAATGTTTCTTTTTTGTTTGTTTTTGCACAATATTCCCAAGGTGAGGTTATATGTTTACAGATTACACAGTTTAATCTGCTGTTCTGTTATAAATCATCATTGTTTATGATTGTTACTGTATTTCTTTTTCTTACATAGAATCAATCATCTGCTTTATATTACAAGTAAAGTTCTTATGTTTTTAATGCACAGGTATAAGGAGAGGTTGCACACCAAGTATCTCAAAGATCCAACCAAAAAGATTCCCTTGGCCAGCAGTTGTTGGCACTTTGTAAACATGAGCATCGAAGACTTCAGTGATTGCTCGTCCTGGGTTCAGAGGGGCCCGTCGCCAGTTATTTTCCATGGCGATCCAAAAGAAAAGACCAGCAAAAAGACTAGAAGGTGCATCTCAAAAGAGCAGGCTTGCTTCTCAAAGTGCATGATCCAAAAGCAGATTCGCAGAGAATATGTGACCGCTGTGGAAGAAAAACTCAAACAGCATCCTCTGGCTGTTCACCCGCACTACAAGGATCACATCACTCCAGAGGTAGGTGGAGACAACGGCCGCCTGGACTACAGAACTGTGATGTGGCAGAACAATGAGGACTGCATTACAAGTTAGGAGGCAGATTAAATACTGAGGCCTGAAAAAAACTGACTACATGCATCCTTTATGAAGCATATTTAATCAATCTTCTCTCTCCAGTTATTTAATAAGGTGGTATCCATTTTGGATCCAGACATTTGCGTAAACAGCGTCTCTGCACTTCCTTCAGGAGACAATGCAAAGAAGAAAGAAGAGGAAATCTTTCTAAAGTCAAGTAAGGAAGAGGTGGACAATGCAAAACAAGGCACTTATTCTAACAAAATGCAAGTACACTGGCAACAGTAGCAATATAATCTAAATTATTACCATCCATTCTTTAATTAGAAACACCTCACTATAAAAAATAGCCTACAATTTTTTTCTGAATGATTTCACAGCAGCCCTGATGCCCAAGATCCAAATCCTAGAAACCATTATATACTACAGATGAATGGGAATGGCACCAGGAAAAGACAGATGGTCAACGTGAATCAACAGAGGAGCAACGAGGACATGACGCTAGCCAACAAACTTTTCACCAAATGGTTTGCCTCCCCGGTAAGAAAAAATCTGAAACATTAAACAAACTCCAAAGATAAGATAAAGAAAAATAATTATTAAGCCTCAGACAAGAGCCAACATAATCATGACACACAGGACTTGTGTTTCACTCTTGCAGAATGAAGAGATTAGTGTTGCTGAACTTGCCACACAGAGACATTTTCAGAGTGGCTTCTGAGACCCTTCATGTGAAGGACACCATCACGTCAGATCTAGAATTTAATCTCAGCCATAAACAACAAGAAGTCATCATGGGAGCCATAATCCACATATTCAAAAAGCTGGAATTTACAAACAGGTGATGAGGATCTCCAACTGCTGTAAAATGATTTAAACCTATTCATGTCTCTTTATGTGAAAGAATTGGTTAATGACAATACAATGTGGTGAAAGAGATGTAACATATATAACTAATGCAAAGAAGCATGAATTTACATTTAAATTCTGGCTGCATTTGAATACAGGAAATGGTGTTTCAAAAGGAGAAGTGCGCCCAAAGATACTGTATATATATGTTCCTTTCATGTTGTTTTTAAATTGTCTCTTTGCAAAAGAGGAACAAAAACTCAGGAGAAAGAGTCCATCTGTCTGAGTATATTAAAATAATTAACTAGCCAAGGAAGCGGGTTAGGGGAATTTTAAGTTAGCACAAACTCTCAAATATGTTTGGATATAACATATGAGAAGTTTTAGTGATGAAGTTACAGTAAAACATTACTGGCATCAAATAATGAATCAAACACTTTATTAAACAAACACTTTATTTAAGTGATAAATTATAATCTACATCTAATTGGAAATTTTTATAACACATTGTTGAGACATCAAATTTCATCTGGTAAGCCATTTGAAAAATGAGCTGCAAAACAAAAAATGTGTTGGAATTATTGGAGTCTGAAATTACTGTACAGATTATAATAAATAACATTGACACACTTTTTTTCGAGCTGCTAAAGAGTAATAACACAGCCATTGCTGAAAATGACTTGTCCAGTTATGTGTTCATATATATCAATTAAGTGTAAGGTATTTGACTGTTCTGTTGGTACCATTCAGCTTTTCTTTCAAGTTCATACTGTCTTGAACTGTCATCTCAGCCTTTAATGCAGACACTGGAACTGAATCTTGAGGGAAAACCCACAAATCACTGTAAGCAGGTGGAACTCATCAGCCAATAAACATTTCTCATTACTAACCATGGAAAATGTAAGTTTTTTTTTAATAGTCCAACCACAGTAAGCTGTTTACTAAAGTTTGCTTAACCAATCTATAACCATGTTCATGGTGGATAAATGATGTACAATATTAACTTACTGATAAAAGGAGCCAGCCTCAAATCTTTTTATCGTTTTTGTTGCATCAGGTCAGTGTTAGCTGTTTGGGTCAGAGGTCAGGAGACAGTGGACAGGTGACCTGCGGCCCAGTGAAAGGAGCTGTAGGGAGGAAGTGTACCTGGTGGCAGGAGCTGGACCCAATGTTACATAGCCTAGAAAAGTCATAGTGTCTGTGTTACTGAGAATTACACAATATTTGCAAAAACTCACAATTTGTTGCTGCTAAGACATCGTTACTTCCACTTTTGAAAAATTTGCTGATCAATTTTCAGTTGCAGTGAAATTGCTTGTGTGGCGTGATTACCAACGGCTATTTGTAAAGACGGACAAAAGCAGGATATATTGACATTTAAAAAACTTGAACCAAGGAATAGTTGTATGTAAAAACATTGCATTACCAAAATGATAAAACGGAACAAACACATTTGGGAAAATTGATTGAATAAAAATAAACTGATTAGGCAAACTCACTTTGACCCGAGCATTTGTTGCCGATTACCTTCCCGTTCAGCTCAGCTGTCATCAGCAAATGTGGCTCGCTGTACACAGGGAACGCACAAACAAACACGCATTACATCACATTACATGGCCGGTAGCACTTTGCAGCATCTTGCATGTTGCATGAGAGGCAAAAGGTCACATGGATAGGTGGCGTTAGCATCTTGTATCCTCAAGGAAAGTCGTGTTCAAACAAAATAAAGGTGACAGTAAGGATTGTGTTATCTTATCCCTACCTGCCACACATTTTTCTCTTCAAGGTGGAGTCAGCTTTTGCTTCTTTGGCAGTGTCATCACTGTTGGGACCATAAATTACATACAGTGAGACATTAAACAAGAATAAAGTAAGCTCATAAATGTTAAGACACTGAGGATTTTTTAATCTACAGTATATGACATCAATCTTTTCATAGGATTTTATAGCACAAGTTAGGCATGACTCAGGAAATAAGCCGTCATCCACTACATCCAGGAGTGGTTGTTCAATTCCCAGGTCTTCCCCAGACACTGAATCTCAGGTTGCTCTGTTGTTAGACTGACAACTTGCATGGCAACTCGGCCACCGTTGTCAGATGCGACCTGAGCTAACCTAAAAAAGAAGCTAATCCTCTTAGTGTATGGAAACAGAGACAAACGTACTATGCCGTGCTGTGCACTCTCTCCGGTGCAGATCTCCTCCTGTGGGCCCCATTGACAGTGACGCCGTTATCGGTGTGTGGTCTGTAGTTCTCCGAGATCGCTCCTCGCAGCTCCTTGACCAGAGACCTAAGATCCTGGGTGGGATTCTCCTGCTGCCTCTTTGACTTCAGCAGCAAAAGGCAAGAAGAAGGGAGACAATGTAAAATTAGGTCTGTGGTGACTCATTGAATTGGCATGCACCAGAACAGAGAATCCAGATAATACAAAGAATAATCAATTGACAAGAGACAAGATCTAAATAAATATTTTATCATATCTGTCGTAAGTCAGTAAAAACGTGAGTGACACAGTAGGACAAAACACTAAACAGCATTTCACTGCTGTGTTAAATGATTTATACTCTGCTTTCGCTTTTTGCCAAATGAGTATAATGCTGTGTATGTTTCTGAAGTAAAGGCCAAGCAGGTGTGCTGAGCTTGTGTCTCAGCAGCCAAAAAAACTGAAAAACATATGCACTTGATGGATGGGAACTGCAGGAAATACGTGAGATGGAGAGAGTTACTGAATGTACCTTGGTCTGAGTGTTGGAGATGTGAAGGGGGAAAGATGGAACGGTGAGTGCAGACGGGGTCAGGAGGTCAATGACAGACGGAGGTTCCTTGACAGCTGCATGCAAATGTTTACCTTGGAGCTCCTGCAAAATAACAGTAAAAATTGCAATAGCTCAATATTGGTTGAAGGTTGCTCAGTTCCCTTTAAAATTAAGTTATCAAGGCCAGGTTAGGGCAGTACTGGATCCAGTCTACCTTCAAGTCCAGCGCGTGTTGTAGTTTCAGACGGAAAAACTCCTGCTCCTGCAGCTGGATGAAATCTTGACAGTTTGCAAAGCTGCCTGACATCTTTGGTAAGATAAAGAGAACATGAAATAATAACTAACTGCTAAGACAAAACAGGACTGATAAGTTTCTTTTTATTACCTGAGTATGTAAACTCCAATTTCTGCTTTCTTCCAGAGGCAGAAAACAGTTTGGGGAAATGCAACACTAATATGAGAGTATTTCCCAGAATGAAAAAGAATATTAAGTAAAATGTTTCACCTTGTGAAGGATTGTCTCTAGCTCGCCAATCCGCTCCCTTAACTGTTGGTCCTTTGTGTGAAATGCCTCAAGCTCGTTGACAAGTTGTCCCTTCTCCTCTCTAAGGCAAGTAAGCTCCTGGAGTTGACGCTGGCTCTCCAAATTCTGGTAGCTCTTCTCCTAATCACGGAGAGCCACCCAAAAAACACACCACATTATTTTTGCAGAAATCAGAAAATGTGTCTATAAACCAATTTTGAATGCCAACACAGAACCGTAACTCTTAGGATAATTTGTAAGATTGATCATGGTTTAATTTTTACCTAGTTAGGAGCTAAATGTGTAAATTTGTTCCAAATGTAACTTGACTACACAGTTCAAGACATTCAGTAAATAATCTACACAAACACTATAAATTTAGGTTTCTGGACCTGGTGAAGTTTCTCCAAAGCCTCCTGTAGATGTTGGATTTTGCCCTGCAAAGAGTCAACCTGCTCTCTTCTGGCAGTGATCTCCTTTTGCATGTCCATGGCTACTTGGAGGCCTGAGGTAGAGATACAGGGATACATATACAGAGGCAGAATAGATATCACACACACACAAAATATCAATGTGAGCTTTGTTTTACAAATGCATTTTAGCTTCATTTGCCTCTACAGTCCACATTGTTCATCCAGGATCTCAACGCTTCTCTCATTTCTTACCCACAACACAAACTGCACTGTTGTTGAACATGTTTGGTTTTGCATGAAAATATGCAAGGATTTGCAGGTTTGTCTTTCTCTGGAGCTTTGACTCGTTACACACCATCGATTGAAGTTTATGGCCACAATTTACTCAGCCATTAGGTGTGTGCCTCTTCCAGAATGACTAGGGCTAGAAATCTTAAGACAGTTAATTTTTAAAAGTGAGCTCTCCTTTGAAGGTCTTGGCTAGTCTTTAGGTGTGTCCCCAGCTTTAGTCAGTCTTTGGATCTGTTCATGATTACACATATCAGATGTTATCTCTGATTTGAATGTTGCGGTATA
This sequence comes from Channa striata, assembly GCA_033026295.1. Classification (NCBI taxonomy): domain Eukaryota; kingdom Metazoa; phylum Chordata; class Actinopteri; order Anabantiformes; family Channidae; genus Channa; species Channa striata. The sequence continues at coordinate 20,799,496 of CM065178.1, forward strand.
ATGTTTTTGCATTTTTATTGAACTACATTCCAATTTAATTATGAACGAAAATAAATATTTTATCTGTCCCATTTGATCACAGACTGAATTTAAATCAAAGGAATTGCTGACCTATCTCTGTACATGAGGTCTTTTAATAAAGTCTTAGTTCAAAAAATGATATGGATCTAACCGTGTCCCTCAGCTCCTTCCAGGGTCCTCAGGTTTCTCCTGACCTGGTCCAGCTCATCATAGGTGTCCCTTAGCTGACTCTGAAGCTCCAGCACCGCACCCGCCTGCTCCTCTTTCCTACAGCTGTGCATCTGTTGCAGTTCCTTGTGCTCCTCTGAAATCATGCCCACACAAATACATGCATTATATCCACAGAGAGACACACACTTTAACACATATGCACACACTTAACAATGGAAGGGCTTGGCTTGTCAGTGAAAACATACCAAACATTGTTTTCTTTGTTTTTCTCAACACAGCAGGACAAGAAGATCATTTGATTTGGCAAAAAAACAAAACAGTTGGTCTCCTACCAGACACACAACACTGTAGGGAATTGTAATTCCTGGTGAATGAAGAAGCTGGTGTGATTAGTAGTGCTGATCACAGGCAACATGTACACCAGGTCATGATGGATGCTTGACTTCATAAAATATTGTAAAAGCCAAAATTATTACTGTAGTATGTAAAAATTAATAAACACATTAATATTTTATTAGCAGATATCACAAAATCCCGAGCTCTTCCCCAGACACTCCCAGCAACAGCGAGGTGAAAATAGGCTCGGTTTGCTTTCAGAGCCATAGTCTGGTGTATCTGACGGACACTGGTATCATGTACAATGATGCACATTATAGTAAATGACAACAAACTTTTTAGGGTGAGTAATTTAATGCGCTGGAACTCAAGCTGGCTGAAGAGCGCCTGCTTCTTCAGAGTCTCCTCCTGGACTTGCTGCCTTTGCTCAGCCACGGAGGCCTGTAACTGCCGCTTCTCACGCTCCGCAGCAGCCAGGTCTGACTTATGCTGGTCTAACTCAGCCTGATCAGGATACGGCACAAGCAGAAGAGAAGATGGAGGTCAGTGATGATGAAAGCAGAATAAAAAAGTCGATAAGAAGAGTTGATAGGGGAAACTTTTACTTCACTGATCTAATCATATTTCAGTAAAGGTTTCTGTCATGGCCCTGACCCCGAGCTGCTGGATCTCAATCTTGTGCTGATTTAACTGGTTGCTGAGGAGGCTGTTATCTTGTTGAAGGTTGTCGATGGTGTGACTGTGCTGCTCTATCATCTGGATACTGCTATGCACTTGCAGTCTCAGAATATTTATCATCTTCTCTTTGTCCTCCAGCTTCAGCCTCAAGGTCTCTCTATCTTCGTGCAGGGTCTGGCACTGGCTCACAGCCTTTTCCAACCTGGAAAGGTGCTGGAAAAATTATTTCAGCTTAATGTCATTGTGGTATAAAAAAGGGCAGGTACTGTTATTACTGAAAGCATGTTTGAAAGACCTTTGGTAATGCGTGATGCCTCTTTAAAGAGTATCTCTCCCACACACGTCTTTAATGGTTCATTACCTGCTGGTCTCCTCCTGTCGGAGTTGGAGTTCCTCTTCTTTCTCCTGAAGGAGTTCCTGCGATTTCCTCCATTCCTGAACTCTTTGCTCCAGCAGGGCCTCTAGGCAGGTATTCTCTTCTCTGGCTTGGCAAAGCTTTTCCCTCGACACCTCCAGTGATCCTCTCAGGGTCTTTATCTCCACCTGTAGCTCAAAGTGCTGCTGCTCACCACATTTCTGGAGGATAAAGCAGGAGACACAATAAACACACTCTGTTAAAAGATCTGATTGATGGGTCAGTTGACCAAACATACATTGCAACAATATTAGTATTTTTGAACCCATCACAAAACTTCTTCTTGTAGAGCAGCTATCTTCATCTACTCTCTCTCTCCATGGAAAGGCCCTTTCGCTTATTCAACCATCCATCTGAGCCTGCAGCTGCCATCTGGAAATGTTTTATCAGCAGACTACAATACTCCAGACTTTTTTGTTGGTGTGTCCTAATAAGACTAACCAGAACTTATGCATCATAACATGATGCAATTCAAAGGAGTTGATCTTTCAGTTTCCATTTTAGTGTATTTGTTGTAAACACTTATCTGAATCAGGACTTCAGTAATTACTGAGGAAAGAGTCGAGTTTTGGTTCCACATTCATGATCTGTTGCAGTACCTTGAGTTGGCCGAGTTGGGTCTGAAGTGCCTCAGCTTGTTGTGCAGTTTGCTCTTTCTCTCTCTCGACTTCCACCAGCTGAGACTGAGCCTGAATGAGCTGCTGCTCCAGAAAACAAATCTGCAGTGGATCACGTTCATAAGCCACACAAAAATGTTAGAGTTTTCATTCCAGCGTATGAAACATCTGTCATTTCTTGATTTATATCATACAGTAAGCACAACAATACTTAAAAAAAAAAACAAACTCACTTTCATTTACCATTTTATTCCCACAACAACTACACTAGCCCAATCTCTATAAACTCACCAGATTAACAATGCTAGGTAGGTAACAAGTGACTGATTCTAAGCTTTTAACATCCTGTTATAGTAGTAATTTTACTACTATGGTGGTAAATATGGTGGTAGATATCATACAAAGCCTTAATGCCTTGAAACCCCCTTTCATGTTTGGTGTCACCTTATTTTTTCCAAAAGCAAGACAATGGCAATTTTACTGTGTTTTCCCTGTCTAGACTACACCAGTCCAGGTTTAGCTTAAAACATCTACAATAAAAAAAAAAAAAAAAGGCATCTTATCTGCTTTTGTCCATTTCTAGGCCACAACAGACCAGGGTCATTATTTGAAAGAATTGAAGATAACACTTCTTTAATCTTGAGTGGGCCCTAAATCACATTATACTATCATTTATAAATCCTAGTCCAACAATCAGTTTTACCTGACGTTACATGGAGTGTAATTTTCCACAATGGGCATTTAGAGCATTTTAAAACACAACCAAGAGCTCGTTCAGCCTTGCTTCTTTACAAAACAGCACAATCCTTTTAGGGTCACATGGTGCAGGTTGTGTTTGTCTTATCTTTGTGTCACTTTGGTCTTAATTATCTAGACACCTAGTGAAGTTGATAAGTTAGCATTAATTTAAATTATTGCTTGTAACATTACTGTACATTCATCCATACCTTATCTTTATAAATGGAGAGGGCTGACTCAAGGTTCCTGACCTCACACTGGCACAGTGATGCCTGCCTCTCTGCAACTTTCCTGTGCAAATAAATTATAATATTATTTTAGCATTTTAAATAAATAGTCTTAGATTACAAAGAGTCTCGGAAGAACAACAGGCATAAAATGATTGGGAAATAGCACTTACTTTAGCAGATCTAGTTTAACACCTAAGCTGACGCTCTTGTTTTTTGATGAGCTCAGTTTGTCGGTCAACAGCGCCACCTCCTGGCCTAGACTTGCAATGAGGTCTTCCACTCTGTGACAGATCAGTGTGGAAAGAAGTAAATCCTGTCATCATCTACTTCTAACAGACCCTGGCCACAAGCCAAAAGGAATGGGTCTAATAATGAAGTTGTGCAATAATCAGCAAAAATGTATTGCCGGCAATATGATCTTTTTAACAAAAGATGAACAACAATACATAGAAATAGTGTGATACTTGATGCAGATGTTACATTAAACATGCAGATATGGTATTTAAGCATTGAATTATAATAATAAAATTATTTCTAGAAAGACATTTGTTTTCTTTTGTTGTTGGATCTAAACATTAAAACTGGTTTTTATTATGAATTTATCTGACAACTATTTTGTCAATTAACTGACAAATTGTTTAGTGTGGAAAAATAAAATGTTGCATTTGCACTACAATTATGATAGGCAGCATGGTAGTGGAGTAGTTAGTGCTCCTGCCTTATAGCTAGCGGGTCTCTAGTTTAAATCCCTGGCCAGCTGCAGCCTCTCTGTTTGCATGTTCTCCCCGAGCTTGCATGGGTTGTTGAAACCAGCAAATGATCACAATTAAAACTGGGGGGTTATTGCCATTTTGCACAAAAAATTATTTAAATGATTATCGAGATAATTGCTGATTATGTTTCTGTCATTTGACTAATGTACTGACCAACAAATTGAGGTCTATTGCGCTATGGAGTTGACAAAGAAAAGCAGCAAATCCTCACACTGAGAAGCTGAAAGCTAAGAATATTTTTTTTTTCTGCCAGTTAACAGAATAATTGCTGCAATTCTACGTTACCTTTCTTTTTGCTCATTTATTCCACAGTGTTGTTCACTCCACAGATGTTCTACTGACTTCCATAAAAAGATGAAAAACAAAAGTTAAGTCTAAGTCATTCTGAAAATCAGTATTCTGAAAATCATCTGTAAGGGAGTTCTAGTACATACCGAAAATGCTCTACCCTGTAGTTTCTCTGTTTCTTTCCTGAAATCTTCAGTTTCGATAGCAGCCGGAGATGGTTGTATCGAACCTTTGTCGATGTTTGGACTGTTGGCAGCATTGTTTCCATGAGGTGAAAGTAAAGAGTACATTTCCTTTATAACCTGTTCCAATGTCTCCACTTTCCTGTTAAGAGATAATGTCTCATTCTCCATCTCCTGGCGTTTTTTATCCGCAGCCCTTTTGATGTTCTGGAGGTCTTCCAACATGCTCAGCATCTTTTCCATCTGATCAACATGTTTTTTTGAATCTTTCAGTCTACAAATGAAAAGATCTGTAGGTCAAAGTTATAAGTGGTAAAAACTTTCTTTACACAAGTAAATTGTTTTTAAATGCTTTCACCTTAGGTCAGATTGGATGTTCTTCTCAGTTTCAACTTTATCCATCTTAGTCTGGAGGTTTAAAATTGCTCTGTCGAGGCTGAACGACCGTTGTTCAGGTTGATCCTGTGTCTATGTTTAATAAGGTTAAACAGAAATTACATTACAACGGGAAAGAATTACAACTACAGTCATTCAGACACTATAAATGCTGTAGGAGCTATTTCTAAAATAAAAGTATGAACCTTGCTGAGCTGTAGGTCAGACAGTTGTTGAAGACACTCATCCATTGTATTATCCGACACGCTCTTTCCAGGACAGTTGATATCACTTTGAATGACCAATTGGTTTAAACTGTCTTTGCCACAAGGCTGAGTTAATGCCTGCTGGTGAGTTGAAATAACTGTTAAATCACCTGGTATGTCATCTGCAAAAAGAATAAAAGAAGTTAAACATATAAACTAAAGATGTGTAAAAGTTGCATAGTTTTACTTTTCTTCAGTTCTTTAAAAATATTTTGCTTTACAAAGTTGTTTCTCATAAAGATCTGTACAGTAGGTCCAGCCCAGTCCCGAGTTAAATTCTACCTTCTTTTTTTTTTTAATAACTAAGAGCAACTTTCAGCTTTACCACCATCGGGCTGTGGAGGCAGCCTTACTCATGTCCGGTGGTCCAACAGTTCTCCACTTAAGGGGTTGTCGTATAAATTTATTGTATTCTAGGTTTCGCAGGTGAGATAATAACAAATAATTCAACAGAAGGCGGTAAAAAACCATGCGCATCCACAGCTACAGACTAACTTTCCAGTATTATCTTTTTGCTCACGTCCATCTGTTATAACTAAAACTGCAATTCAGCCCAGTTGTTTCCTCAACAACTTGTTAGGCAAACTTCAAAGTTATATGACGTCATTGATAGACTTATAAATACATACACTAATTTACCCAACACCTCAAGACACTGTGAGAACAAACACTGTTGGCTCGTACACAGGCATTGGATGATAATGTTGACATTGTAAAAAGGTAAATAATTTATATTTTCCTGGGATATATTTTTCCTCTCTCTGGTTGTTGCTTTAAAAACAAAAGGTTGATTGATGCTGCTTGTACTCACGAATGTTAACCCTTTGCTCGTGGTAGCTCTGTCCAGGTGAGCTACTGATGCTCCAGGTGCAGCCAAACTTCTCCAAGGCTTCTCTAGTTGCATTTTCAACTTCTTCTTGCAGTCTCTGGGTTTCCTTGGTGCGTCTGTCAAGCTCTTCGCTATGAATAAATAAAATGTTTAACACGAAATTTCATTTGAGATGCCAACAGGATATTTTGACAGACATTTGGGTTCTGGTTTAGTTGACATTAAGTTTCTGTTTAGAGGGGAAATTGTAAATTCTAAATTTGTTAGGAATTACTAACAGTTATGTACTTGCCTTGGTGTTTCACTGTGGGCTCGTATGGGGTTTGTGACTGAGTGTGAGACTGAGATGAATATACAATTTTATATCCACTAGAGTGGCTGTTTTGCATTGTTCTCCTGTCTGTTCTACCTAGTTATGAATCTGTCACAATTGATTGGGAACTGCCATAGTACTGGGTCAGACCAGAAGTACAAATACATACTACACCTATTTTAAATGACTTGCATTGGTTGGTTTCCTTCCATTTTATGAACTTTGTTGTCTTGCCCTATTGTCTGATATGCTTCAAATCTATTAATGTGGATTGTCTTTCAGGTCTTTGACCTTGTTATTGTGCAGCATAGACACTGAAACAATCCATAATTACATGAAACAGAACACAACATCTTTTGTTAAAAACTACTGCATGTTACCTGAGTTCAGCCAGCGTCAGACTGTTGAATCTCAGCCGAGGAGAGGTGTCATCTGTAAAATCAAACAGGTGAAGCCCGATTCATTCTTACCTGTAGACCAAACATAAGAGGGGTTTCATAACTTCATGCTAAATGTGTATTAGCTTACCATTTGCTCCTTCTGTCGCTTGTCTTAGTTTTGAGCTCGGTTCAGATTCAACATGTAAAATAAAAGCTCCTTTTTTGCTGGAAAGCCCAAGACTGTGTTGCCCGGACGACTGAAACCCCGATGACATGTCTCTTCACATACACAACAAACCCATTTATAAACCTTTATATATCTTGCTCTGTTGTATAAACATAACCACTGTCCAAACTAGCAGCTAGCAAAAGCTAGCAACTTGTCGTTAAACGTAGGTTTATCACCATGGAAACAGCATCAGTAATTAGCTAAATCGAGCTAAATGTTAGCTATCTTTATACCGTAAATTGATCGTTCCATCACTGCGGTAAACGTTGACACTATCAAATCGGTTATTTTGATAGCAGAAGTAAAAGTTACTCGGTCGAATGAGATTATTGGTGGCAATGTAAATATTAGCGCCGACACTTTGAAACAGCCCCTGAACTTCCGCTTTTTTTAGCCGTTTCCCCGGTGCATTATGGGTGTTGTAGTTTACGAACAGGTCAGTGTTTGTTGACTTAGGGCGGACCCTGTCTTTTCAGCAGGGATAACGTTATTTTTTTCAATACTTCCCTCCATAATCCTACTTAAAATGAAAACATGAAGATCTGAGGAGTGTAATTAAGCTACAGAACCGTTATTTTCCTGCACGGTGGCCGCTTCTGGGCAAAAGGTAAGACGGGGATTTGTTTTTCCCACAGTGAGCTATCATAGCTAATGTGGCTAGCATTAACGTTATTTGTGTTCGCGACATGTTCAGCCTTTTGTTGTTCGGGTTTTTTGGAAAGTTCGTGTTTCAGGAGAAGGCAACGTCAACATTAACGTCAAGCGTGATAATAACAAATATACTGAACCGTGTAATATAATACTGTCTCTGTTGTGATTGATATGGTGACCTAGTTTCTGCAAACAGACATTTCTGGTCATTAACTTTGATTTATCGACGCCTATTGCTTTTGCTTAATGCACGTTCAGTCAGTTTAGTCTTTCAACAATAGTGCAGTGATAAAATAACAACCATATTTCTGGTTTTCTGAGATTTTCTATTCTTGGTTTCTAGTTGGAATTATCCGATCCACCTTAAAAATGATAAAGGGCCTGTAGAAATCATATCATAAATTGGATCTGAGCACTTGCACTATTTTAGGCTCAGATATTAAACACATAGTCTATTAGGAGTACATTAAGTCTATTAGCTTTGTCGATATATAATGTTATTTGTTGCTGTGTGAAGGGTCCTGTCATATCTGAGTATGGGTTTATTGAGTCATTTTAATACTGGGTAGAACCATAAGAAATATTCTGAATCTTTTATGTAACTATACCAAGGTCAGTCGCTTATAGTCATAACCTGGTATTAACAAATCTTAATTTTTGTACTCTGTAGTCTTCCTTTCTGAATTTTGAGTTGTTTTCCTCAGTTTGTTACTTTTAAGGTGGACTGGGGAATTCCAATAGAAAGAGCAGGTTCTGCGTCGTGCTATAGTGCGGTTTTTCGGGGTGGGGAGGGGGCGTCTCCAGCATTACGTGACAAACAGTGTGTGTTGTTTAGATCGAAGCTCGTCTCCTGTTTCTGTAGCAGTTGTGGATTTGCTGGACTTCAGTGCAGCACTAGTGAAATCGCTTGTCTTTCAGGATGAGGGATCTTCAAGCCATTGACGGTTTGCTCTTGAAAGAACTGAAGTCATGTTGTGCAAAAGAGTACAACTTTCTTCCCAGAGAGACCGGCCTGAAGCTGATGGAGTCTACTTCCACAGAGGTAACCCACTGACCCACTTTGATATTTTTGCCTGTCTCTGCTGGCATGTGGCTCTGTTTGGTATGCATGCGATTTCCAGTGATCTAATGTAATGGCTGGTTTTCAGAATCACAGCGGAGTGTCTGCAAAATGCAGAGATGACAGAGTGGAAGAACTGTGGGGCCTGACCAGTTTCTTTGGTTACACCACCCAGACCTTTGTTCAAGCTGTGAATTTGTTCGACAGATTCCTCACCATTATGAAGGTAGGAATTTAAAAAAGCATTAAAGGACTGATGTTTAAGATATTTCCAGATGAAAAAATCAAAAAGTTGAGGTTGTTGAGGAATATGAAAAAGATTTACAGATAACAAATTGAAGTGCTTTTATTAGTGTTTTCATTTGAAAAGTCGACAACATCCGTATTATTGCAATGTTAAAATGCCTCATTTGACTCTTTGATTAATTGTTTTTTTGATTCATAACCCCCTTGTTCAACAAGCTTTATCTACTCACTGAATGCTTGTAATTCTTTACTGTTTGCATTAGTACTGTTTGTTTGTGTGTGCCTTTTCTGCAAATCATTTTACATTTGGAATAATAAAGTAAAAGGTACCTTTTAGTTTTATATTAAAACATGTATAAAACTCAACTTTTAAAGCACCAGCTCTTTCTTTTCTTACTGAAAAATTCAGCATTTTTTAATGTCAGTGTTTTTAATTTTCATAGTTGACCTGCACAAATTATGTTTTCTATTTTACAGTGGCATATGTTTTCATTGTAGGTTTACAATAAATTACCTTTTGCTCAGTTGCTTCTTTAATTAGCTTTTATTAGCTTCCAAAACAGTCCTGCTCATACGTTCCCCTTTTTTCACATGCCCATTTCACACATTTTTACTAAAACGTATAACAACTATGTTGCTGTTTGCTCACATTTGTTTCTGCTGTGTGATTGTGACAGGTACAGCCCAAACATTTGCCCTGTATCGGAGTTGGCTGTTTTCACATTGCAGCTAAAATGGTCGAGGAAGCGAGCAACATATCGTCCACCCATGACCTCATCAGAATCAGCCAAAGCAGGTTCACTGTGTCCGACCTCTGTCGCATGGAGAAGATCATTTCAGAGAAGCTCAGTGTGGAACCTGAGGCAGTGACGGCCTTAACCTTTCTGCACCTCTACTACTCAGCCTTCACATCTCCATCTGCGGGAAGGTAAACACTTCATTTTCTTTGGCTTACTTTTGTCAAAAAGATTCTGCTTTGTGAGATTTGAACTAGCAGATCACAGTAGGATTTCTTCTGTATTTTAAGGGAGGAGATTCCAAGCATTGGGAGACTGGAAGCGCAGCTAAAAGCCTGCTTGTGTCGGCTTGTTTTCTCTAAAGCAAAAGTAAGAATTGTTCCCAGGCCAGAATATTACAGCATAGCAGCATTCACTTAAACTCACAGAGCTTAATACTCTCCTGTATTCCTGCTCTGCAGCCATCAGTGCTGGCTCTGTCCCTCGTTGCTCAGGAGTTTGAAGCCCTTCAGTTCATCACACTATTGAAGATTGTTCAGCAATTCCAAAGACATCTGAAGGTATAAATACAGTAGATTGACTTTGGCTTTATCAAGATTATTTTTGTGTGGTCTGTAAAATGTCCATATACAGTCAAAACGGTAAACCAAAAGGTATTGAAAACTCCAGTTGTCTTATAGTTCTAGACTGAAAGAAACAATTTACTGTAATTGTAGACTACAGGATTTAAAAATATTTTATCTCTTAAATAATTTTAAAGGTGTGACATGTCAGAGTAGGAAGAATGTTTGGTTTTAGCTTTTGTTTATTTTACCTTATCTCTGAAAATCTAAATGTTCAGATAGTTTAAGATTTAGTGGCATTGCCATTGAATGACTTAAATTAGATGACTTAAATGCACGAGCTTCACACAAGCAGAAATTCCGCTCCATTTCTTAATGGCAGAACTCATGCAGTTGAGTCAGGCTTGTGGGGCTCCTTCAGTTCAGCCCAAAACATTTCTATCAAATCTGAAAAATTGTGGGATTTTAATCAGTGGTCCGCAGTTCCCAGGTGGTACATGAATCAATCCCGGGTGGTCCATGGCCATTGTTTATGAATAATAAAATGTATGCAGATATACCCCACAACAGTGGTCCTGAGGTTGTTATATAATCAAACTGATAAAGTCCAAAATCATATCAAAGCTCCTATATTAAAATGATATCTTTAATCTCCACTCAGAAACATTTGCTTTGTTAGAAGCAAATGAAATTAAACATTTCTGTGCTGTTTTTGTGAAGTTTCAAATCTTCAAATAAAGTAGTTGGACTACCTGACCTAATTGATTTAAAATATTTAAATATTACATTGTGATACACTTTAAATACATTTAGCTAACATATATGTAAACTTCCAATGCTTACACCTGCACTTTCTCTGCATATTTTACAATTTCTTCGAAGTTCTGGTTTAATGATTTAAATTGAGGTTTTGTACCTGCCCATAATAGACGTGGGGGGAAAACAACATTTATTGATTACAGCTTCTTTCCTGTCTGCAAAGTCTTAGATGTTTGTGTTTGTCATCCTCTCAGATCAGCGACAGCGAGCTGCTCCACTGGAAGGAGCTTGTGGCCAAGTGCATGACGGAGTACCGCTCGAGTGAATGCAACAAACCAAACAACAAAAGGCTCGTTTGGATCGTGTCAAGGAGAACAGCGCAGAATCTTCAGGCCAATCACTTCAGTGTTCCGGGCTTGCCAACTATACCAGAGGGCAGCTGGGATGAGAGTGAGAGGTTAGTAGACCCTTTTTTACCGTGTTTTTAGAATGTTCATAAGGGTCAGCTGCACATGCATGTGACCTCTCCCATGTATTGTTGTGTAATTTTCTTCTTTACGTCCTGTAGTGAGGACTCTAGTGAGGACATGAGCTGTGGAGAAGACAGTCCATATGGGTCACCGGGCAGCGATGGCGAAGGAGCCTTTTTCCCGTCCGCATTCCTCAGCTCCAAGAAGTGATGGGTGGTCATTGTGCAGTAGCCAATTCTGTGTACTCGTCTCCTGAATTGTAACTGGTCATCACTTGTTGTGCTCTTTAGGTGTACCAAGTGAAAGGTTTCAGTCATAAAGTGCCTGTGTTAATTCCGTTTTAGTCCGTTACTTTCATGTTGTTTAACATATTATAATAATGCAAAATGGAAAATTGGCAATATCACGGCAGCTTGACGGGAATTCATCTGATCGTCGTTTTCTCAGATGTTCTCTCAGTGTTTGTTTGTGTCCAAGCTCGGCACATTCCAAGAAAAAAGTGAAGCACAGGGACGGACTGGATGTGCTCTCACTGTTGAATACCAGCTAACATACCAGCACATCCTCAGTCTTTTCTACAACAAGTTTTATACTCATTAACATGCGTACGTATATTCTGTAATCTGCACATGTATGTTTATGTATGTATACGCAGGTCTAATGTGACATATATGACGTGTTAGTGTGACAATACCAGACTGTATATGCATGGAAACATTGCAATATGTGACTGTGAATGGATGTTCATGTTTACCAAGATAAGCTTACTGTAAAAACTGTTAAAAAATGTACATAATATGTAAAAGAAAAAAGAAAAAAAAAGTTTATCTTTTGTGAATGCAATATAATGTAAGTTGAATTTAATATTGAATCTGTTGGAAGGATCAAAAACAATCCCTCCAAATAAAATAAAACCTTTATATACTTTACTGATGTGATTCACTTGTTTGCTCTTTGATTCAGTTCACCTACGTTCACTTCGTCCTCTTCTTTTAAGGCATCTTAAGTGCCACAAAAAGTCTATAAAGGTAGTGGAAAATTTCTCAACTGTTTATTAGTATGTATATCACATTCTCCAGAATCTACATATTCAGTATATAAGTGAGTGTTTATCCAGCTGCCAGTGTCCACTGCAGATGCACTTGTTAATGTGGAAATTTTAAACAGGGAAGACGTTTTTGTCATGTGCCATTTAGTGAAAAGCTAGATGAGATAAAATGATTCATGTCAAATACTAAAGTTTACAGGTTGAGAGCCTTTATTATCTCTAACATACCAGCAATAACACACAGAGGCCAACATGGCACATACATTACAGTGTTACTGTTTTGTGTGTGCCATGTTATCAACGTGCTCCCAGTATTAAAGTACGTGCGCTGCTATATGAGGCATTACGTGAATTCATTCACACAAAACGCACCAAACTGGTCTGCACAATAATTCCATAAACCTGGATTCGGATTCAGCAGAGTCATGACAGCGCATCTATAAATTCATGAATACCAATCCAAATCTCTCTTATGCCTGCACATTTCATTTGTGCGCGCACAAACACACACATTATAATTAGGATTAAATATGAATTTCACCTGCTGGTTCTCCCACGTCCTTCTTTTCATTATATCCAGCTGACCCTCTTTTGCTGGTTCAGATTGCAGCATGAAATTATTAGAAACATTTGATTGTTTGATTGAGTTGCTGCCTGTCGTGGCCAGGAAACCAGATTTTTCACCTCAGTGAGGTTTTTCCTAGTAAAGTAAAGGTGAAATCAAATTTGGAACATTAATCAAAAGTTAACACTGATCGGGCTGTTGCGGTTCTGGGCTTCTACCTCTATTTTACCTCTGGTCCAGGCTGGTCCAGGCCCTTCAGGACGATTTACATTGAGGACCCATGGTAACCTTATTTAACCGGTTCGAAATAGTAAAACACTCTCTGTGATTAAGTTCAGATCTCTTGCCTACACGATGGTCAACTCCACATCTCCTGCTGACCTCAGCTCCTTCATTCAGGTCTACAATCCTGGTGAAGACACCGAGGAAAACTACTCCTCAGCTGCCACGATGGTTCAATGAGCTTGCAAACTTTTCCACATCTTCCTGAGGACTTCCTGTGGAAAAAAACCCGTTCGTTTCTGCTCTTTCTTGCTCTTCCATCTCCTGAACCGGACACTGAATGTCGCTGTAAAATGCTCCAGTCACCCTGGGTGGCGCTGGTGATGCTGCTGGTCCTGGTGGAGCCGGTGGACGGACGGGGGGGCCCATGAGCTGCCTGCGTGTGTTGAAACGCGTGTCTGCTCCATCTGTTCGGCGTGGAGGGAGTGTGAAGCATCATCAGCATCATCATCATCATCAGCATCATCATCATCATCAGCAGCAGCAGCGGCAGCGGCAGCAGCGTGAGGCCGGGCAGGCGGAGGAATGAGCGTGGACCGAGCTGCTGCATCCCCGCTATGCGGCCCAGCACCACCAGCCGTCCATTTTATTCCAGTTTGCGAGCGGAGCAGCGCCGGGCGGTCTGTGGCATGACAGCATAGGCCGACGCCTCGCTGCAGATACATACTGGGAATGAAAAGGCGGCCACCATGGTCCGCATCGCCAAGGCTCTGGGGTTGGTGGTTCTGTGCGTCGCTGTGCTCATACTGTCGCTCATCAGCTACGTGTCCCTGCGAAAAGACAAGTATTACATGGGAGGCCCGAGGATCATGTTCCACGCAGGGTTTCGGTGAGTTCTCCCCTTTTTTCGTCCGCGCAGATGGTGGGTTTTGGTGGAGGATGCAGAACCGGAACACAGACGACGGGGCCTAGTGTGCACGACCCAACCTGGGCGACGCTCGCCTCCCGTCAGTCACACGCTGAGCTGTCCCGGGTGCTGATGGCGAAGCCCCGGTGCTTCATGGCACCGTGGAAGTTGACTAAATAGATTTAGATGGATTTAATGCGGGGGAACATGTGACTTCTGCATCGCCACCAACATCAGGGCTCCAACACACTGTAGGAGAGTAACTCATGCTGAAACTGAAAGGTGCTAGTTCCATATTCGAGGACCCTGCTTTCATACTTACTTGTATACTTTAATATAATAAATTACCAAATGTTCAATATAATGTGCAGGAGTAGCATGAATCACAAGCTTGTTGTGTCCTTTACCCATTTTTACTGCAGGAACTAGCCTGGAACTAAATTTAGACTGAGCTTCTCTAGTGGAAATGCAGAAACAGAACTTTATAGCCCACATAAAAAAAAAAAAAATCCTGCAGCGGAAACAGGTCTGACTCTCTGATCAGGGGCTAGTTTTGTCTGAACGTCCAGCAACTATCAGTGAGGGGCCTGCAGCACTGAACATCAATGATTGGTCAAATACTGCACAACAGTTTACATCAAATAAGTAATAATAAGTTCTTTTGGTCCCATAAGGCACAATTATATTTGAATAATTTTGTACCTTAAATTAACTTTCACTTGTAGTTCTACACTGTGGTAATGATTCTCCTTCTACCAGGACTGATGTTATGAACAGTTACATTTCTGACTTTAGTTTAGGCAAAGAAAAGAACCTGAAGTTTTTATTGTGGAAATGTACTTAAAGACAGAGAATATTTTGACTGTACTAGCACTACTAAAATGAAAGTGCATGCCAAATATATACTCAGCTTTTAAGAGTGTGGAAACTCAACTGTTTTACTTCAATACAGTTTCCGTTTACATTTTACTTTACAGCTTGACTTTAATATATTTCAATTACATATCTTGTATAAAATATTCTTAAGTTAAGCGTGTACAATGGCTTATAGCTTATAACCCTTTCTATAAAGTGTTAACACTTTTTTTTATCAACCATACGTATGAACTTAAAGAGCACAAGAGTGTATTCAAGACATGGAACCATGATAGATAAATAAAGGAAAGACTAATATATTCATATAAACTGTTTCCTTTAAGGCAAAGCCCAATAACAAAAAAAGAGATATGCCTCTGAAGTATAGTGATATTGCAAGTTTGCTTGCTAAGTGCAGGCATTCAGTCTATAAATACATTATTTCAAAGTACTTTTCTACTTTCCCTTAATGAGAGATGAAAAAAATTCACTTAAATCCATTCATTCCTTTGCCTGTAATGCACAGCATTAATGCTGATGGATGAAACAATGTTTGTTCCTCAAATCAGCAATCGCATTAATGACCAAAGACTTGAAAACCATCTGACAAGACACAGGATATAAATGTGACCCCTCAGCCAGTTTTTGTTTGTTACATAATGATGATTTAGCACCTTCATTGTTGTTTTCAGGTCTCAGTTTGCCATGAATTTCCTGGATCCCTCCTTCATACCTTTGCCCAATGCTCTAAACGAGGAGCTCCAAGGAAAACTCTTCAAATGGAAGTTCAACAAGACAGCTTTTTATCAGCAGCGGTAAGAGATTTTCATTTTAAACTATTTCCTGCTATTTTTTTTACTTCTGGGAATCTGGCGCCCTGCAGCACATACAGCTCTGCAGGCAGAGTTTTGGTCTGTCCGAGTCTGCGTTTACTGGTTTTCAAAGCTTCAAGATGTCCAGAAGGCCTTTAAAATCCTCACATAATGAGCATCAAGCTTTGAATTCACTTGTTGGTTAACTGCATCATATGTACGTTAATCTACAAGTTATCTATAAAACTTTAGCAGTCATCATGATTTCCTTGAAGATCTCTTTAAATTGCTCGCCTTGTCGACCACCAGCTTTAAACCCCAAAATATCTCTGAAATTATCAGAGAAAAGCAGCAAAAGGAGTGTTTACCTAAATAAGACCTAAAAATCAATTTCTTTCAGGAAAGACATCTTCAGCTACATCGATATTCCCAACAACTTCTCCCTGACAAAGAACAGTGTGCGTGTAGGCCAGCTGATGCACTTTGACTACTCCAGCCCCAAATACGTCTTCTCCATCAGCAGCAACTTCAAATCCCTGCTCCCAGACACTTCTCCCATCCTCAACAAGCACTACAGCATGTGCGCCGTGGTGGGAAACAGCGGCATCCTCACAGGCAGCCACTGCGGCCCAGAAATCGACCAGGCCGACTTTGTCTTCCGCTGCAACTTTGCCCCCACGGACACCTACTCCAAGGACGTGGGCAAGAAGACCAACCTGACCACCTTTAACCCCAGCATCCTGGAGAGGTACTACAACAACCTGCTGACCATTCAAGACAGGAACAATTTCTTCCTCAACTTGAAGAAGCTGGAGGGGGCCATCCTGTGGATCCCTGCCTTCTTCCTCCATACCTCAGCCACAGTGACCCGGACCCTGGTGGACTTCTTTGTGGAGCACAAGGGCCAACTGAAGGTCGAACTGGCCTGGCCAGGAAACATCATGCACGATGTCAACAAGTAAGATCTGATTAATTGTTTGTGCACAACTTAAGTGACTCTGAATGCAAACAGTATGAAGGCAGCTGTATAATTTTATGGAGCCTGGGGTCTTTTCTTGTCTTTGGAATTTTGTTAGGGGGGAAATATACAGAGATACAAAGATGTTTATTGTAGTTATATTTCTACTTTTACAGTTTGTTGCTTTGGACAAGATAAAGAACATAAAATCATATGAGTGAGCCTATTGCGAGCTGGCGTTTTAATCTGCCCTCAGGAAAAATATTTAAACGCTTGGACTGAATAGTAATGCTTTATTCTACACGTCTCACATTTTCCAAAAAAATGTCCTGGAAGCTTCTCTTATACTTTTTCAAAAACTCACGCTGCTAATTACCAGAATTTCTCAATAACTATGAATATGCACCTTATTCAATAAAACTTCACAGACTCAGCAGTTATAAAGACACTTTTCTACCCACAATTAGGAATGACCGTCCCACCGGTGTATTTTACTTGTCCATGACTTAATTTCTTAGATTTTACCTAAAAACTCAAATGAGCTGTTCCCAAGGATTTCTTAATTTTTATACAATTATGGGAAAAGTTTCTAGGAAATTATTTATAAATACAGGACCCGCACAATTGTTACCAATTAAATTTCTGCTTTCGACGGACTAACTTGTGTTTTCCCTCACAGATACTGGAAGACTAAAAACCTCTCTCCCAAACGTCTCAGCACTGGAATCCTCATGTACACACTGGCCTCCGCCATGTGCGACGAGATCCATCTTTACGGCTTCTGGCCCTTCGGCTGGGACCCCAACACGGGCAAGGACCTTCCTTACCATTACTACGACAAGAAGGGGACCAAATTCACCACCAAGTGGCAGGAGACGCACCAGCTGCCCAGCGAATTCAAGCTGCTCTACAAGCTGCACAGGGAAGGTGTGACCAAGCTCAGCCTGACGCACTGCGCCGCTTAGACTTTCAGTTAGCGTTGGACGGTTTGAGGTGTGACTCCGGAGACCACGATGCATATACATCAGCTCATTCAAACTTCTGTTGTGATGCACAATGCATGGTATGTGTTATAGCAATTTATCTGACTCCGTCATTCTACAAACACACACAACATGTCGCTGTAATGTCACATAAAATTGCCAGACCCGCTCTGGATGTAAATCACCTTTAATATATTGTTGTGTTCGGTACTACAGTTAGGACTATTATGCTGCTCAGTTGCTTCCATTACTCCCCTTTGCATGGCTGCTGGCCGTGGCGTAACAGCTTAAAAAGAACAAACGTCTATTTTAACTGGAGTCCAGCTGTGGAAACAAATAGTCCGATCTTCCAGCTCTGTCTAATACAGTGTTGATCGATTATTCGCCTTTTACGACAGTATACGGATTCTGTACATTGAAATCACTGCCTAATCTCAGGGAAGGAGTTAGATCAGTGTTTTTGTATCAGATTCAAAGCCTCAAAAGAGGCGCAGTTTCTGTTTCCAGACTTTTGTTTCCCCCCCTGATACGGTGTCAGACAATCTGCACTACTCTGCAAGATGGTTATTGTTTACAAGACTGTACTTTATGTATTATATAATATACTTGTGTGTCTTTTATTCTCTGTAGACAGAATGACTGTCCTCTTCAAATTTTGGAATAATAATCAACATTCCAACAATAAGCCATAAATTCATGGACATAATATATATTTTTTCCATATGATACAGAATTTTAGAAAGTGGTACTGGCCTACATTAGGTTCTGAGACTATAACATATTTACAATCTAAAATATCTTCCTACCAGACTACAAATCTATAGCCACACTAGCAGTTAGTTTCAAGTCACAGAGCTTTGATTTCTGGAGCAATGGGTAACACGAACAATCAAAATATTGTTTAAAAAAATGCCTCTGAGGAGTTAAAGGATAAAACAATAGATTTTCTATTATAACATTGTCAACAATTCCAACAGAAAGCCTTTGACCATCAGTAATTATAAAATTTGTAAATCAAGAAACAGGTGTAGCTTACTTTGTTAGTAGCATAAATCTTCATCGTAGTTCGGAGACTATTAAAAACTTAAGTTTCTTCATCATCCAAAACAGTGGGTACGGGAGTTTATTGACTAACAGCTCTGTAGACATACAATCAGACAACAACGAATTTATGACACAGACAAATAATTCACAGACTTTAGTAAGTAGATGTACATCACTGATTTTTTTCAAAATAATACCAATAACAATAAAATGGCCAGGTCAATCTTTATTACAATGACTAAAAAAAGTTTTCACTTGTTTTCCAAATTGTTGATTTATTTCTGAAAAGAAATACTAGAAGTACATTAGCATTTTTCTTTTGAAATTCAAAATATAGGAATAAATAACTATAAATAGCAGCAAGAAATACTGTACAACTTAGCTCTAATTGAGGAGGACTATCTGGTTTTATCAAATTCATTTTCTAGAATTAAACTTTCTAGAAGTTGATTTTAAGAGCAGTTCATGAGAATCGTAAACTGGTGCAAAGGTTGCTTTAGGTATTTCTAAATCCAATTCTAAGTTTGTGTGTAAAGTTCGAAGTTCAGGTTGCACCTGGCCAAAAAGACTGAAGCATCCTTTTACCAACATGTTTTGTGTTTAGATTAAATATCACATATAATGTGTTAATACGTGTCACTGATTGTTAATTAAGAGCTTTAGAGGTTCTGGTAGGTGGATTGTGTTTAGTTGCCTGTTTCCCTGTTTGCAGTCTCGGGCTAAGCTGAGCTGTCGATCTTCTCTAACTGAACAAGAAAGTAGACAAGCTGTCAAATCTGTTTTGCATTACATTAGCTAGTGAATAAGAATTTGTGAAACACTTTCCAAACACGTTTTAGAATATTAACTGCCAATGCTTTGTAAATGTAGTTAGTTGTGATGTTGCATTTATACACATAGAAAATAGATGTGATGTTTCAATAACATGCTAGTATTTGCAGTTTTACATGAGTTGATTATGTTAATCTGGCTATTTCATTTGGTCATTTAGCGCAATGTAACTGATATATGTATTTTTAATTTAACTCTTATCGTAAAATTAAGACATTTTCAGATGTGTCAACTAAAGTCCATATTATTCTTCTACCCTTCAAACTGGCTATAGTTTCCTTATCTAGCCAACAGTTAGACGCGGTTGTTTGCCAGGTTTGAAACTTAAATATATTTACATTGGAACTAGTTTGTGCGATAAAA
This sequence comes from Channa striata, assembly GCA_033026295.1. Lineage (NCBI taxonomy): Eukaryota > Metazoa > Chordata > Actinopteri > Anabantiformes > Channidae > Channa > Channa striata. The sequence continues at coordinate 20,819,411 of CM065178.1, forward strand.
ATATGTTTTAATTTAATGACAAAATCTCTGCTTAGGTAACACAAACTGTTTGTATTTATAAATACTGTATCTGCAACTGGCTCCAGGAAAAAAAAAGAAGACTAGCATCAATGAATGAATGAAAGGCTAAAAACACCGGAAACATTTTTCAGCTACTACCAACATCTAGAGGTTTGCCACTATGTATTTCATTGACGAATACACTAAAGACGAAAACGCATTATTTATCTTAAAGCTTTTGTTGACTTGGGGAAAGTACAGTACCTATTCATCACGTAGACATCTATTCCAATGTTTGTGACAGAGAAATGAATAATAAATGAATGTTATATTACTGCAGCTTGTATAAAGAGCATGATCCATTAAAGTGACATTGCATGTGAGGCACTAACAAGTCTTTTAGGCTAGTTTTCTACAACCTTTTAGAAGATAGTTTTGAGGGCAAAGTTTAGTTATTTGCTATTGTTTGTATTGCTGATGGGATTTCATCCGTGTCTTTGTATGAGAAAGGCTACAAGCAAAACCCTACTGCTATACTGTATTCCACACGGGACCAAACCTCTACAGATAAACTTTAAAATAAACAAGCTTTATTTTTTATAACCGTAGCTAAACGGGGCTTCTCAAAAACAGTCCACCCAATTGTGCCAGACTGAAGCAGGCCAGTGGACGACTTTGTCCAGTTTGCGAAAGCTGGCCACGTGACCGTCTCATGACTCTGCAACATGTGATCCTCGTCACAAATTCGGGCTTAATACACAGAGCAATGCAGCCGGTCACACTTTGCCAAATGTAGTCTGTGCTTTTGTGCTCATTCAGACTTAGCGTGGCAGGCATTTGCTCGCGGTCTTTTTTCCCACACAAAGCGTTTTTTTGTGTTTCCATAGGCAAGGATGCACATTAGCGAATTCGTGTCTTGTCTCCAAATCACTGTGCAGTCATCAAACAACCCCTGAAAACACATATCGGAAGAAAACGTTTTAAATAGCTGAATTTTGAGGCTATTTAAATTATGTGATAGGTGTGCGTATAAGCGTAACCTCTGTGGTCCCTTCATTAGGAGTGTTTTGTGAGTACACCAAAGACCATGTGTTGACAGGAAAATCTTACCTCAGCAGAGTGATTTGGGTTTTTGGTAGACGTACAACAGCTAAGAGCAACTATTATTGTTTGTATTGTTTTGTTGAACATTATTTTTGTGGAACAAATTTGTCGGGGACTCCATGAATGTCTTCCTATATGTTGGCTTGTATGAAAAAATCCACCGGCACGGATCAGTTCTGAACATTCTCCAAAATGTTTCCCTTCATTTCCAAAGGCAACGTGCAGAATGTGTGTAGATGAAAATGACGCCAGCACAATCTGTAAGGATTGTAATTCGTAGCATAGCTTTGTGTGCATTACGTTTAAATGACCAGACATACATAACCTAAACATATAATGTGTTTATTCCAAATGCAGCACTATACAGGATGTGTTCCAATAACCCTTTAACATTCTTGTACTTGTGTTGGATATGCATGGCGACTTTCTTCCATAATGCATAAATAAACTTGGCTGCTTATGTACATGTCGTATAAAAGTCATGAATCATGTAAGGGACTGTGCTATCTTGTTTGTTCTAACAAAAACAATTATCCATATACATGTAGGAAATGTAACCATCTCCCAAATGTTTTTTGATTATACTCCCATGATAAAAAAATATACTGTACATTATGTGCCTGCATATTCCTTCCATCAATGCCTCAATGTGCCAAATAAAAATGGTATTTTTCTCTGCTATGACCCATTTGAAAGTGATACATTTAGGAATTTATAAGAAATTGTAAGTGCCACATACCGACCTAATTAATACCTTTTTATGTTAAACCAGTCAAAGAATGAAAGTACAATATAGCGGAAAACAGTTTTTAATACATGGCATTTTTTTTGTACTTCCTGGTGCTATATAACAATATTTAAAAACATATAATCAATTGGAAGCAGAGAATTAATCAGTTTTGTTGAGTAGAAACAGTAATATCCCAGTGTAGAAATACAAGTAAATCTCCTCCATCCTAAAAGTAAAAAAGTATCTTTAGCAAAATATATTTAAAGTATCAAAAGTGTGAATTCACTGAACGATTATTGTTGATTTGTGTGCATCACTTTCATCTTGCGGCTCTTAAAATCAGAGGGAATTTCTTAAACTATTTTTTTTAACTTATAATAAAAGACATCGTCATTAATTTGTTAGCTGCATTTTAATTTGAAAAGCAAATGTTAGGTACTGCTCATATAATAACAGTGAAGTAAAAAGTAATAATATTTCCCTCTGAAATGTTAAAGATAAATTGGAAACACTCAAGTAAAGTACCTCACAATTGTAAGGAGGGAACTTGAGTAAATGTACTTTCCATTACTGAATGGGACCTGAACCTGGACACACAGTACACATTTAATACATGTGTTTACCAGTTAAGGAGCATTCAAATAAAAAAGGAAGTTTCAAACTTTTTTAACTGTCTATGGTTGCCAAGGCCTTAAATATGTTGTAATGGTAGTTCTTGTCCTACTCCTATCAACAGAGGCTTCACACTGTCATAACAATGCTGCTTAAACTGAAAGAGGACAAAAGTTTGTATCAGACAACTGATGGTTTCACGATCCTGAATCATCTCCTGCCTCACCGACTGCAGCAGCCACCCCATGCAAGCTACTGATCAGCTAATGTGAAAAGAGCAGATGCTGCCAGCAACATCAGCAGGCGCACCTCCTCCTGACGGGGGCCTCCTCCACCTCATGGCTGGCGACGGGGCTGCCGTTGGCTTCAGGGCTGTTGCCTCTGTATGCGCCCTGCTCCATCCTCTTCATCACCAGGTCCAGCAGGGTGGTCACGGCCCGGTCCACGTCAGCGCCTGTCACTGCACTGGTCTCAAAGTAGGGGATGCTGAGGGGAGAGGAGTCTGTTAAGCAGTGGATGACATCTCCAGATGTCGGTCTTAAAGCTACAGTATGGAACTGCTGGGAATCAACATAGCTGCAGCATGAAACTTGAAATCAGTAACATCTTGTTTTAAAGCCTGTTGCATCTTATAGATACACACAAGGTCCAGTTTCACATCTGCATGTGATGATGTGGAGAAGACTTTACAATATTTCCGCAGTACTGGCTGTGCTGGTGTGTGATTTGGTGTTACAGGAAGCGTTAAAAGCCCCTCTTCACATTAAGTTATAGAGCATATCTCTGCAAAGGGAGAAGAAAAAAAACTGCACTAGATTTTAAATTTTAGATTTAAGTACTAAATGTAACGTAAATATGTTACACTTTTAGCAAAGAGCTGCAGGAAAATTCCTAATTGTTTAGTTTAAATGTATTTTAGTCATGTGAGAATGCACAGTATTTCACAGAGGTAAAATGTTGCAAAGCTTTGTTTTTGCTTTGCTCATTACCATTACCAGATCTCTGGCACCATCCTGTGGTGATGGAAACAAACTGGGACTTGTGCAGAGACATAAAACAATCAAACAAGAATTATGCTTTGCACACTGAGCCTTTTGTATTATTACATAAAGCAAAGTGACTTCACAGTCCACTGTGACACACTAATCTCATTCATAAAGTCTTCCTGGACATTTGTATTGCATACACAATAAAATGACACCTAACAACATCAAATTTCAGTTAGTAATGGGCACAGTTTGATGCTGGTCAAGAAAATAAGAATGCAACATTTGTCAACTATATCTGGAATATAAACTAAAATACAAAATATTCTACATATTAATCAGTTTATGAATGAGTATTATTGGAATGTAAGTTTGTTTTACTTTAAATATACTGAATATTTATTATGTCTTTAGTAATATTTGCTGATCTTGTACATCTACATTTTTATATATTTGCAGATGCCTATATTACATTAAATATCTTTTACATTTCTTCTTGTAACATATTGAGTTGTTTTAATAATTGTTTGTTATGTTTGCTATGTATTTTAACCTCTGCTGAAACCAACAAAAACTGTCTCACCCATATCTGTCTGCTAGGTCTCTGGCCTGTCTGGTGTGAACATCACGGACATCTCGGAGGTCTGCCTTGGTGCCCACCAACACGATATCTGGACTGTCACAGTACGCGTTGGCCTGTAGCTGACCTTACCCAACACAAGGGAAGTTACTGAAACTACGCACGCAGTGTTGCTCTGAGAAGCTCAGGAGAGTACTGACATAAGGTGACACATACTCATCCAGTTCCTGACATTCAGAAAACTCTGCTGGCTGGTCAAGTCAAACATCAGCAGGAAGCCCATGGCATCTCTGAAGAAAGCTGTAGTGAGGCTGCGGAACCTAAAAACAGAAGGAATATTAGTTATTCAGCCATAGTCTCACAAGATAACAATTGGTCCAACCTTTGTGAGGCGTCACATTCATAAAACCTGCAAACCTGAGGAGAAGGAGCAAAGATCCCGCCCATTTCCAGAACCAAGTCAATGGTTGTCATTTTTATTGCACTGCAGATGTACAAAAAAATGTTTGGTCTATGTATTTCTATTTCATCCTGCTTAATACATTTCAAGGATGAAAGGTTTCCCTTTTTCAGTTCATTACATTATTTGGCACAAATAGTCGGTATGATTCCTGTATTTTTAATTATTCTAATGGTTTTAGCTTTTGTTTGTGCTAATCTTGCTCCGTAGTTTTACTAATTAACTCTTAGCCCATTTACAGCTGCTTCCACACTAACGAAAGCCAAACACGAACTCGCTCACATAGTGGTTTAAAATCAACACGTCTTAAATGTTAAATAGAGCTGGATGACGAGGCCACACTTTACCTCTCTTGTCCAGCTGTGTCCCAGAGTTGAAGGTGGACTTTAAAGTTTCTCTCAGTTGTCCCATCAGCACCAGTCCCTGTGTACATCTGAATCCGAGAACACGTCAGTATTTTAACACTAGATATCACCTCTGACACAGAGGTAGCGGCTTTTAAAATACAGGTGGGATGAAATTTAAGGTTTTTCATCCACTCACCACTCTCTTTTCCCTGAAGTCAATGCCCACGGTGGTTGTGAACTTGCGGTTGAACTTGTTGTCCGTGTACCGGTAGAGGAAGGTGGTCTTTCCAACCCCTGAGTCCCCCAGTGCCAGCAGTTTGATCAGATAGTCATAGTCCCAGTCAGCCATTGCACAGCTGAGTGTTCAACCTGCCACAAAGTTCAGCTTACATCACAATGCCAAGCTGGTCCGAAGTATCACGCCACAAATAACAAATAAAAACTAATTCATGGTATTCATTTGGTAAATCACATGTGAATATTTGATAGTTTCTTCATTTTTCTATGACACTAAATGTCTTTGCATTTTTTTCATGGTGGTCAAACAAAAACTGCAATTTGAATGTATTAACTCTGGAGAATAATAAAGGGCACTATGTTGTTGGACTAAATTGATTATTAAGGAAATAACATATCAATATTGGAATAACTGATGTTTGCAGCCTTATAGTTCTTGTAAGGCTGCAAAGGAACTATAAAAGGAAGAAGCTCAATATAAACTGAAAAAGTTCAGGAGGTTAAATTAGGACTTTGTCTGAAGTAGGGTTTTGATTTTGAGACAATAGCATTTTTTGGTGTTTTAATCAATCCAGGTCAGTGTTTTTGTCAGTATACTCAATTTTCAGCTTGTTGACACCAATTGTAGTTCTGATACAATTTGGGGTTTTCAAAATCAGACAACTGAACACCACCTTTAAATCCTTGAGCTCAATGTGACTAAAACAATTTAAAGCTTAAAATATTATTCTGATATAAAGTCCCAATATACAGTAGCACCAGGACTAGAACTGTCTGTACTGCTGGTCTCATACTTTAGTGGATCACATATCCAACAAATTTACTATTAATCAAAGTCAGTACAACCAAATGGTTTGGATGAAACATGAGGCTTTGAAGGTCCCTGTGTAGTTGCTAGATTTGCCCGGTTTGGTAATCCAGCCTTGTTTACAGCGGGGCTAAACCACAAAACAAAGGTGAAATTCTTCCACGTAAGCTGCAGTTTTTAGTCTGACTCTGGGGGTGTAGGAGCATCACACAGGCTTAGCAGGACATCGTAACTCCCCACTCATTAGGCACTGATCAGAGAGCGAGTAGCACATGACTGGAGCTGGCTTCCACATGAGCAGTCAAATGCCTCCGCAGACTTTCCTCGAACGCTGCTGAGGAAAGAAACGCAGGCTGTTTGCTGTTCATAACTTCTTTCATTGACTTAAAGTGCTGCGGGCTTGAAGCCAACGAAAGAGCTCAACGTGATGCCTCTTTATGCCATTACCATCCTTCAGTTACACTTGGCAGGTCAATAACCACAGCATGGAATAATCTGATTTGGTTGTGCAAGAGATGCTCGAGGGACCCTGCAGGCACAAACCACCCTGATGATCAACATTTATGTTTTTTGCATTCTAAATCACTCTACGTGCTGGTAAGAATTCAGGGTGTGTGAGTATATTAGTACCGGCTTTTTCTGGACAGGCTGTGCAATCAACCCTTTTACCTAAAGGACTCTGACAAAACACACCACCACGTGAAGAACATTATCATACAGTATTTTGGTAATTTCTTAAAACATTCTCACAGTAAAAGTTACACAGCCACATAAAATAATGCAAAAGCTACTTTGAAATAATATCAATAATAATGATAATTCCTTACCAGTCTGCAATACCTGCAGCAAGTGCCAACGTCCATTCAGAGGTCAGTTCTAATCAAATCAAATACTCACTATGATGATGTGATGGCGCATAGTATATCCTGAACCTTTCCCCCTTCTCACATGTGATTCAGGGAGGAGTTTCATCCACCAAGAACCAAGTGGGGCTGTGCCTACAGAGCTTGTGTTTTCTGGTATTTCTCATGAGGAAAAAAAAGCCTCTTTGAAAACTGTCGACGAATAATGTGAAAGTCTGTGGATTTCAGTGGAAACCATCCAACCAGGCAATGGGCCCCACATGTAGAGGCTCAGTGAAGTAATCCTCCTCCTCAAAACATTGTGAAAACAATATGAAAACAGTCAACTATAAGCTAAATGTAAGCCCGTCATGATTTTTGGACTATACTGTTTTAATTATATATATTAAAAAAAAACATTTAGAAATAGATTTACAGGGAAATGTGTTCAATGTTCATATCACATCCAAATCAGTCTTTATATTTGTAGATGTCAAATCAGTAATTATTATACCAATTTATTTTTATATATAAGAGTTGCATATCAACCCCGCCCACCCAAAAAAATAAACAAATGAAGATATCAAGTTATCAATATACTGATCAAATATTACATCAGCAAATTACTAAATGAATGTACTGATCTGATCAACTGATCATTTTATGAAGTACTTTGTTTCTCCTTTTCGCTTGGTTTTCTTTTTTTAATGGACAAATTAACAAGACATGTAACATTTCCTTCTAGACCGCAGCATGTTGCTTTCTAACCGGGTTTGAAATACTTCAGTAAATTGTTTGGCTGATTGCTTTTTCCTGCAGCCTTTCTATCTTTAGTCATTGAGTTGCTCCTGGGTTTCTTGGAGCAAGGGTTCTTCAAGACCAACTTCTGCTGCTTCCATTCAGACATCAACTCTTTTTGAACATCCGGCGGAAGCTCTGAAAACACCTTCGGGTCCACATTTCCTGGGAACTCAGAGTCAGAAGACTGGGGAAATGGAAGTTCCCCTTGTTCCATGACATTTTCTCCTGAAAATGAACATGTGCCTGCAGGCAGTTGGGACTCATGAATGGATCCAGTTTGTTTACAACCTCTTTTATGTCTTTGGTATCATGTGAGTCTTGAAATGGCTGTGGACACTTTTTTGTTACATGAACTCCATCAGGTACTGTACTTGGTACTGACAGGCTGGTGGACGTGCTGGGAAAAGAGCTTATGTAGGCAGGAGATAGCAGTTCCTTTTGGATTTCCTCAGGGAGAAGTCTGAACACCTCTGGGTCGATGGCTGGGGGCAACTGATGCATCGCAGTGCCATTTGTTTCATCCGGGCCTGGGTTTGATTTTGGATTCTCTTCTACAGCAACAACAGGGCTTTGATTCCACTTGAAACCACGTAATGCTGCCTCAGAGCTTTTTGTGGCTACTGTCTTTTGTAAGGTGTGTTGAGTAATCCCGATCTGTGTGCTGGGCAGATGATGTAAGCAGTGACCACCCCCACTCTGAGAGGAATCATCCTATTGGAGAGTAAGAGAGGAGGAGGGCTTATTATCTAAAAAATAACTCGAAATTCAGCATAATGACACACTAATTCTAAGAAGGAAAAAGTGTCTGCAGGCATCATGCAACAGCACAGCATGATGTCAGAATGGAGGAAGTTTCGTGCACCAAGATAAAATGAAATGCACCTTTTTAAGAAGCTTTTGATCACACAAATAACGCAATATAATACCCATTTTATGATGATACTATACAAAAATTGTAAATACCACAGAAAAATAGTATGGACAAAATAAATAATTTCTGGCTTATCCCAGTAGTACTTCCTGATGACATAATCAATATAATAAATAAGATACTGCAGGTTTTGCCATTTAAACGTGACATATAGATACATTATTGACCATAGAGAGTAAACTATACTGTTAAGCAACAAAAATGATTCAAGATAAAAACCAATCATGTCAGTTGAGAAAACTGTAAAAAAAATCAAAATCTCATTCAGGTATTTTTGCAACTAATTAAAAATACAGTAAAATGTCAGATCTCAAATGTATATTGATTGTGTCTTTTAGCTCTCTGGATTTTGGACTGTTTTGGTTTGATGACACAATGTCAAAAAGCCAGCACCCCCAGCAGTTTGGTAATACTGTGATTGGTAACTTCTAACTACTTTTGACTTAACATGTAAATAACAAATGTAAAAAATAATGATTAAACTATTGAAGTAACAGCTGCAGCTCCACCATATACAGTATGATCTCCTCGGATTTTTACAACTAACACACATAGTAAGCAAGACAAAAGAACTTTGTTAATTCAGGTTAAAACTTAAAAATGATTGCGGTCTGTCTTGAATAACAGATTATACTGCAGTTATACTACCTGGCGCTGTGTTTTTCTAGGAGATGCGCTATGTGTGAAGAAAGATGTTATGGAGCCCTTTCCGCTGACAGCAGCCCCCCTGGTTTGTAGGTTACTGAAGCACACATTAAGAAGGGTGAGGTGGAATGCAGCGTTGGTGTCAACCATCTTGTGGAAAAGCTTCATGGCTAAGGGGACCAGCTGGACCACAGCATCATCAGTGGAGCCTGTAGAGACATCACAGAGTCTACATAAAGCATCCCGGGCTCTTGCAAGTGGAAGGTTACAGAGTGTTTCCCGGTGGATGAACTTACCAGAGATGATCTTTTTTCCTATGTGATTTGGGATTGGACATTGTCGGCTCTCACGACTGAACCACTTGTTGGTCACTGTGAACCTACGAATGGTAAGCCGGAAGGTTTGAGGCTGCCTGCCATCTTTGTGCATCCTAGTTTTCAAACAGACGATAAAAGATAAATTCTGTAACATATGCCTCTAAGACTAAAAGGACATATTCAAGGTGGAATAGTTGGGCTCTGACCTCTCCACGAGACTGCCTAAAAGTTGCTGAATCTAATCCAAAACGTCTTTAGTTGATGACATTTTTTTGAAGGAATCCTCATCACTGAGGGACTAAAACATGAACATTAATAAAGACCTACATCATTTCAATGATTTGAAATCAATTCAATCAATTTACAAATTACAAATCAGAAGGGTCAGTAATTAAAATGTAATCTTAAATATCTAAATATATTTCAAGTTAATTAAGAATAAAAATAACTGAGCAACTTCCAGCAGGAAATCATGATTAGTTTTTAGATGTGTAAACATCTCCTAACCCCCCCAAATTGTGTGTGTAGCCTAGCCTACCTGGGGGGCTCCAGTGAGGGTGACAGGTGAAGAATCAATGCCGAGGGCCAGATTCTTCAAGCGCTGGGCAGTGGGACCTCCAAACTCTGTCACCAAGTCATTCACTGGGAAGAGCTGTAGATCTTTCACACTTTCCAGTCCGAGGGCCTGAAGTTTCTTTGCAGTTTGGTGGCCGACACCTATTAATTCACGATGAGAACGTAAATGGTTCAAGAGATATTTCATACAAGGGACATGAGCCAAAAACAGATCAGTTTTGAACTGAGAAACATTTAAGCGAGGCTGTAGACAATTGTAATTAAAAAGAAAAAACTAAAAATATGGATACCTTTTAACAGCAAATTAATGTATACTTTCAGTTCAAAGTCTAATAAATCTATATATTTTAATACACAGTACAACACAGTACATGTTCAGTGTTCTATACCTGGCACTTTGCGCAGACTGCTCAGGCAGCCCATGATGTCGGTGACGTTCTCTGGCAGCAGGGTGGTTTGCTGATTGGGTTTGAACGTGCCTGACACCAGTTTGGCCAGTAGCTTGCTTGTGGAAATGCCAGCACAGCCAGTCAGGCCCAGTTTGCTGTAGATGGCTTCTCTCAGCTCTGCTGCAATGTGTGAGCCTAACACTAACCTTGGGTGGTCACCAGCTTTATCGTCTGCACCTGGGCAGGAAGAGAATAACAGACATTTACTCTGCAGTATATTTTCAGTGGGTATGAAACCCCAAACACGGGGAAACTGAAAGTGCAATGCAAATATTTTATACGTTTTAGTTGCTTTAGTGGCTTGTTTCTCAAGTCGTTTCTCAATTTTCTTGAGCAAGGTGTACATAGCTGTATAACTAGACTTCATAGACACAAATCTGACTTACTCAAATGATTGTAGACATGTCCTTTAAATGAAAAGGTATTGGATCCCAGTGTCTGTACTAGCCTTCTGTCCACCATCTCTGTGACGTCCATGAAGTTTTCATCAAATCCAAGCCTCTCTACCAGTGGACAGTAGGACATCAGCAGCTCTGGATAGAACACGGGAAAAGGTAATGCAGGGTGACAGTAACAGAAAAATCAATTATATTTACTGTATTATGTTGGCAAAAGGAAATAGCAAAATACGATTTAAACTAATCTGTGGGTTATGATGTATTTAAAAATAAGGAATGCAAATGTAATACAAATAATTATAGGATAGCGAAAATGTGATTTATTTACAGCTATGAGAGAGAAAATAACTTAATTTTGCCATTGTATTCTAGCATGGGATTTATTCAAGAGGACAATATTTTATTTATGTTTTTGGTTAAATAATAAATAATAAAACATAAAAAAGAAAGAAAAACAACTAATTAACATTTTTATGTGATGAACAGTCTCTAACCCATGGTCTACGTTTAACATGTGTATACATCTAGAAACTAGTAAATATTCACCTTTGATAAACTGGAATCAGGTTAAAATGATTAAGCAATGCCAAAACTATCTTTTTTGTCAACTGGCTAACTTAATGAGAAACTACAAGCCCCCGTGGAATAAATATGCCAAACAATTTATACTATTTGAACTAGCTGAACAAATACTCCACTTTGTATCAGAACAGAGTCATAGTACTATTTCTGCCCACCTGTCACTTTGTAAGACATTTCTCTGTAATGAGTCAGGTCCTCTCCGTTAACCAACACCAACTGAGGACATTTCTCCTTAGCGTCACTCACAGACATCAGCTTGGTGAGACCCTGCTCCCTTGCCACGTAGTTACAGGTGACTATGATGTATTTCTGCTGAATACCTGATGACGTAAGACACATTAATGAGCCACAAGCGTAGTCTGGGTTTTAATAGAGAATCAACTTAAATGCAGTTTAATCAGTTTACCTAGAGGCACTTCTCTCAGTGCTGGGTTTCTAATCATTTCTACCTGAGCATAGAAGCAGTCAAGGTCAAAATGCAGAATGACTCTATCTGCAGCTGTTGGTCCTGATGTCTTACTGAGGCTTGGACCTGAAACAGAGTTAGTTAAGAAACGTGATCCCAGTTGTTAGGGAAAAGTATCCTTAGCTTCTCTGCACTGTAAAAAAGAAAATGAAACAGAAATGAAATGCAGAAAACTGCAAACTATGTGGCAGCAACAATAAGACAAAGAGATGAAGCAAAGAGATGAAATCTGAACCAAACAATGTTGGGTACTTTTGCATTAAAATTATTTTAAATGTAAAATTAATACAGGGCTTATTCACTTATAGAGCTAAAGATTAACGTTACACGAATATGGCATGTTTCTCTGTGTGTGTGAGTGATTATTGGTTTCACTTTCATACTTTACCAGGGGCAGTAGCGGGGCTCATCGGATCAGAATTCACGAAACTTTTCTCCCACTCGGTTTCATCCTCTTCCACCTCATCTTCGCCATTATCCATTTCAAAGTTCGTAGATTTGCAGTAGCTTTTAATGTTGTAGTGGTGGTGGTAGCATTCCAATTAGTAGTATTATTATTACAAGTAGCTTAACTGCTATTCTGATTCGTATTCTTATTATTGTTAGTAATAATAATAGTGGTGGTGGTCTTCTTCTACTTCTTCGTCTTCCCTTTTACCTTCTTCTTCTTCGGGTGTAACGTCAACAGGAGAAAAACCTCTTAGATGTGTTTCAAACAGCAGAGCCACCTGCCGACATGGAGGAATTACTGCGACATAATGATTTGCAAAAAAGAATAAAAATAGAGAAAGAAAAAAGAAAAGGAAAAAAAAGGTGAACTAAACACACAGCTCTTGTGGCTCATGTGTGCTATATATTTATTCGGTGATTAAATAACTTTTATTTTTGTCAAACTATAGATACGGTGTATGAAAGAGGCACTAACTAACGCCTTTTAACGGCGGTCTCGCGACCGGGGCAGAGCTTATATAAGTGCGGCTGCCGCCACCGCCCCGAGAGTCAATTGGATTCAGCACCTGTCGGTCGTGAGCGTGGACAGTGACGTCTGCGCCGATGTTTCCGTCGTCTGGGTTTTTTGTTGACATCCAGTGTCCGTTCTCAAAACGTGGGTTTTGTGAGCGACCTCATTGTTTGTACAAGCATGTCACAGAAATGCGGCATATGTTCGGGGCCTCCTATAAATCCTCCATGGTTGACTCAGCAGGTCAGTGCACGACGTTTAAAGTTGCTCGTGAGATACCGCTAGCTTTAGCATGTCTCAGTCGCACATAACTCAATTTCAATTTCGCCCAACTCCCTTAACTGGGCATGTTTGAAAATTAAATATCTTCTGACCCCCTGGATGGTAAAAATGTTTAGTTAGCGAATTTAGAAGATTTAAAGCTTGTTTTCTGTGTTCCAACAGTTGCCGAGCTAAATCAAATATGGCGGCCTCCTAACTAGCTGCTTTGACAGGAAGTTGTTACACCTTGGCGAAGGGTTAAATGTTATCATATTGTGCAGTATTTTTTTAAATCCAAGAGGTTAGTCTGTGTAAAATTACAAAACGCCAACAGAACTGTAACTTGTTTTTCCTTCTTTTTAAACTAGAGCTGTGTTTTCTGTTTTTAAAAACATTGCTAATTAGCTAATTAAGTTGGACTAACCAATGCAATCTAAACAGTGGCCAAGCTATACCCCAAGATAACAAGAACCATGACTTTTAGTGGGGAACAAAATAAAAAGTATATATACACAATTCGTACTAATGGTAATGCTTCATGGTTTTGATTAAGTGGCAGTTTAAATTGTCATTCCTTAAAAAAATCCAAAATTTTAATTTCAACTTTGTTTTCCTTTTTTATTTTCATCTTGTGTTTTCCACTGTTTTCCAAATGCAAAATTTACTGTATTAATATTCTTTTTGAACAGGAGGCCAAAATGCCTATTCATATGTTGCATGTGGAGCTTCACTGAATGATGAGACCACAGATGACTGCCTGCAGCAGCTGGAACGTATCAACAAGGAAATTGAAACTGTAAGACACGAGGTGGAGCAGGAGCAGAGACGTCTTTCATGCTACCAGACCGAACAGATGGAGAGCAAAAACACCTCTTTAGATTTCTCTGTATCAAAGTCTAAAACTGCAGGTGAAAATATAGATATAGATTCTTATATCTTGTCTTCATGCACAGACCTTACTAACACTGACACCAGAGCAAGGAAGTATGTTCTTGACAACTCAAAACCAAGGACTGATTTGGAGTATGACCCTTTGTCCAACTTTTCTGCTGACCTGCGATCTTACAGCTCATCAGGTAAGGAGCAAAAACACTTGAAGAAAGGACAAGGCCTAAAAAGAACAAGAATCGCTGTGTCTTCTGACCAAAAGAAGACACTTGCAGAACAGACCTCTTGGTCTCCCGAGCAACTTGATGACTCTACTGAAGACAGTATCCTGATTATTGACATTCCTTCCTCCCCTGAAAAAAAGAGAGGTCGAGCCAGCTGTGTTTCTGGCAAATCAAAGAACACTGAAGAGGAGCTGGAGAATAAATTGCAGTCTGTTTTTGGTGATTCTCCACCATTGTGTTTTTCCAATGCTGAGACATTCAATGTCACATCTGCATCAAGGGTCAAAGTGGATCATGGTGCTTCTGAATTAGATGAAGGCAAAGAATGTGAAAATATAGCAGGTTTTGGAAGTGAAACTGGATGTTTAGAAGGTGTACGCCACAAAATTGCTTTTCAGGCTGCTGTTACAGAAATGGAGGACAGTCCTGAACTAACAAGTCTTTCTACCACCTCAGACCAACAAATTCACATTGGTGATAATCTCAAGATTGAAATGCCAAAGTGTAAGCTTCCTCATAGTGTCTCAAAAACAAATCCACTGCAACTATGTGATTTTCCACAGACAAATTCACTTTTCTACAAAGCTCCAGTTGCTAATTCAGATCCTTTATCCAACCAACACACCAAGCAAGCGGACGCAGAGCAGCCAGCTCAAAACAGAGTTCATACACACTGGTCTCACAAGCAAATTACACCTTCATTGGCACCAGACAGCCAGAGAACAAACAAAACACCAGGTCAGATGCAGGAAAAAGCTATCATTAACAATGTGTCCCATGTACCACACCATGATCCAGCAGGCTCATCTGTTACCTCGTGTATGGCTAACGCAGATGAACCTAAACCCACTAACCAGCTTTTGGCTAAGACGGATGCTGAAGAAGTCATCGAGATAGACTCCAGCTCGGATGAGGAAGAGCTCAATTATTCAGGAGTGGAGCTGTCTGACAGTGACCCAATGGAAGAATGTTACAGGATCTTTATGGAGGCAAATGATGAAAATAAGGGAATTATTCAGCCTGAAACATCTGTAAGTATGCGCTAGATGAACAAGAAGAACATTAACATAAATAAGCTGTCTACACATATTTTTCCTCACCTTGTCATTTTTAGGCTGGATCTATGGATGCGGAAAAATCAGAGGTAGATGTGAAAGCTCAAGCTTTGCCGGGAAAGAAGAGGGTGGCTCATGAAGCCAAACATATAGAGGTACTTGCTACATACACATGACAGAACTAATATAAGTTTTTTATGTTACTTTTCATTAATTTTTGTTTAAATACAATCAAGAAATAAAAGATAAGCAACTTGGGCTGGACCATTTTGCTCTTGGACACTATTGCTATGAGATTACAAATGAAAAACTTAAGCCAGCTTTTTAGGTCAATTTGTAATGACTTTCTGATTGACCCTCCATTGTCCAGCCAGGGGCTAAGACTAGACCCCAGCCCCGGGTTTTGGTTCCTCTGCGTGCTCCAGCAGCTGGCCCTGAACCCTCTGTAACTCCCATGATCCAGCAGGTGCAGCAACGAGCCTCCATGCTAACTGCATCAGTAAAAGGTGGTCAGGCTTTTGTTTCCTCTGCCTGTCAGAGGAAGCCAGAGTCCCAAACTGCACCTCCTCGTTCAACTCAAACTCTTGAAAACGTGCAGATTACTCCACAAAATGGTAAGAATCTGTTGGCTGGAGTGGCCAAGATGTTTGAGGGTCTGAAAGATTTTATCCAACCATTATGTTTCCAAATGGCCACATTTTATGGTGACTTTATGTTTTTAGATATATATATATTTAATGTCTTTTAGACTTTGTTTCACTGGAGCTTTGACATTGTTTCAACTACAATTAATTGTATTTGTAGTTTTGCTACTCAACTGACATACACAAGTATATGAAACAAAATTTAGTAGTTCAACTCAATTGTTTCATATCTGCATGCATTTTTGTTCATATCCCACAGCTTATATGAACTACATACCTTTGGGAACTGCAGTGATTGACATGGGCAACAACTTGCACCTGATCCTTCCAGAGGGTGTGTTCCCTTTGCCTGTTTCTTCCAGTTCCTGCCCAGTGACCTCTGTACTAACTCCTATCAGTCAAGTGCATACAAGCACTGTCACAGTGAAACAAGCATACTGTCCGCCTGCAATTACCCCCCAAAGATATCGCCCAGCACCACCTGTGTTCATCCCTGCTTCAACATGCAAGCCTTCACCAACATCTACCTACATGTCCACCCAATCAAGTCCAGCTTCTTTTACTGGTCCCCAGCCTGCCATCCATGCTGCTACTACTAAGGTAGAGCACCATTTTGGCACATTTTGATAACCTTCATTTAGCTCTTATGACCTTTTAACCATTGAATGTTGTGTTTTGTTTTTCTTTCAGTCAGTGGCTAGTAAACGTAAGCTGAAGCAGCAGTGTGAGGCTAAAGAAAAAGTGCCTCATGATGTCAGGCAGCGTTATGTCAACTTGTTCACAAAAGAGTTCATCAAAACAACAGCTAATGTTAATGATGCTTTTGAAAAGGTGAGCATATGTCCCTAAATGTCATCCCTACTGTCAAACTTGTGTGAATATTTTCCCTGCTGTTGTATTTGACAGGCCGTTGCAGAAGAGAGGACTGTCTACAATCGCAGTGTGAACAAACTTAAATATCTGAGTGTTGCTGTGAATGCACTGAAAAGGCTGAAAAACCAAAGTGCTGTTGTAACGAAAGGTGAGAAAACTCTGAAAACCTTGTATTGTTTTTCACAAAAAATATAAATGAGACTGACAGTTTTCTTTTTTTTTGGTGCAGATGAAAATGAAGGCACTAGACAAGGAACCAAAGGGAAAGTACCTTTAAAGAACTTTAAATCAAATGGTGGGAATCTCTTTAGTTTGAAGCACTCTTTTATTTTTAGAAAAATAAAAGAACTATTAACTAACAAAATAATTGAATAAAAAGTTTTTTTAGACTGTAATATTTTTTTTTCCAGTAGATGACACAGCATTGTATGAGAGTTTGACAGATTACATTTTGACTGAAGAGAGGCTTATTGAGAGCAACTTTCCTGTCCAGCACCCAGAGAAACCTGGTTGTGCTGTTCTTTTTACTGACAGTAAGAAAGGCAACACAGACTGTAAGTAAAAAAAAAAGTAATTCCAGCTATACTCCCAGAAAAGACACTTTGATTGTATTCTCATATCGTATCAATGGAGGGCAGACACAAGCTGTGCTGTACTTGGAGTGAAATTACTTTTCACAGCACATTGTGTCTTGTGTTGAGCTGCTCTGTTTTGTTGGAAAAAGCCTTCAAGAGGATCTGCTGTCGATGTGGGGCTACATACTCTGTGAGCCAAACAGGCAAACACATTCGCAAGGAGGAGTGCAACTACCATTACGGGAAAGGGGTTGAGAAAAAAGGTTGGTATAAAGTACCTTTTAGGGCTGCAACAATTATTTTAACAAAGGTTTCAATATTTATGTATTTATTTATTTTTTAATGGTCCTCTGGGCAATGAAATGAATCAGAAGAAGGGGGGAATGCCTAGTATATTAGCATTCCATCTAAGGTTATAACAATTTAGTTAAAAAGAGTGCATTCCTAAACATTTTAGATTATCAAACTGTAAGACTTGCAAACTACCACATTTGATTATTCAGTACTCAGAATTTCAGCAATTTTTGCTAAAAAGACATTTCAATTAATTCTCTTGAATATCCCATCACACGACTGTTACAGCTCTACTGTTTGAACCCTGGATATATATAATGTATATTGCATAGTTACCGTCTTTGGGATGTAAATTACTATTACAGTTCCTGGTGGGGTTGAAACGCGCTACAGTTGCTGTGAGGGAGTCATGGGAGCACCTGGATGTCAGGTGTTTAAGGTAGGAAATGATGACATGATAAGTTTCTATTGCTGCTTTAACATGCTAATTGGGTTTTTTGTGTTTACCAGTTGCATGTCCATGATTCCCTCAGCCTGGATGGGTTTGTATCAACTGTTTCCAGACATCCCTCAGACAGAACCTGTCCTAAGGTCTACTCTTTAGATTGTGAAACGGTAATGTCATCTTAAATAGTTTTTTTTGTTTGTTTGCTGTGCAAGCCCTTGGCCTGACCCACCGGGGGAAATGGGGGGGATTCATTGTCGTGCTCAAGGACACTTTAATATATGGACAGTAGGAGCTGGGGGTTGAATCTCTAACCCTAATTGGTGGAAGGCACCAAATCCCCTGAGACACAAATAAATAATCTTTAGGTAAAACACAGAATCTTGGCTAAAGTTTCTCTTAATGTAGTTGCTGTATTAGAATTCAAGACTAGATGGTGGCTGAAATGGTGTGCACTGAAAATCAGGCCAGTATAGTCATGTGACAGACTACTCAAGCTCCACATCCTCTTGTAGTATTTGTTTCTAACACTTTATATTGGAATATGAACAGGCAGTGTAGAGGACTAGCTTTTTCCTACCACTTACAAAGTGGTAAGGCCTTACTAATATCCTTGTCTTCCCCTTTATTTTCTTCTTTGAATATTTAAACATACAGTGTATACCAGCACATTGTTTTTTTATCTCTCCTAACTTTTTGATGTGCTTGACATAATCAGATATGTTAATGAAT
This sequence comes from Channa striata, assembly GCA_033026295.1. Classification (NCBI taxonomy): domain Eukaryota; kingdom Metazoa; phylum Chordata; class Actinopteri; order Anabantiformes; family Channidae; genus Channa; species Channa striata. Next base: position 20,838,234 of record CM065178.1, read on the forward strand.
TCGCCTGACTCTGTCACAATAGACACAATATCAGTGCTAATGTTATGCTAATATTATGCTAATGTTTGTCTTCATAGTGTTACACAATTCATGGTCTTGAGCTGTCTAGAGTGACAGTAGTCAACTCTAGTCTACAAATAATCTATGACACCTTTGTGAAACCTGATAATGAGGTCATCGACTACAATACTAGGTAGGTATTTGGGTTATTGACTTTCATTCCTTTTTTTTCCATTTCTTTTAACTGATGACCTAAATATGGTGTGTACTTGCTTCAGCTGTGTCCACCCCTCTGGTTTGACCCAGGGGTATTCATTTCACGTCCTTGAACTTCCAATTATGTCTGTACTCTTGGAATCAGAAGCTGGAAGAAGGCCTGGAATGAGCACCCCTGATACAAAGCAATTATGTCTTAAATCAGAATTTGAGTTAAAAAGCTAGGCAGTATACAGTATTCAATGCAAATGAGCGCGCTACACTCCATAAGGCACAGTTGTATTACAAGACTTAAGATGAACTGTAAGGTCGAATCATTCCTAATATTGAGTAAAAAAAATAAAGGGTACTGCACTTTATATTATGTTTTTAATCAGCCCAACTGTTCTACCAATAGTTTATGCCACTTGTCCAGGTTTTCAGGTATCAGTGAAGAAGATGTAAAGGGTAACCACACCTCTCTCAAAGAAGTCCAACAGACTTTGCTGAGCTTCATCAGTGCTGACACCATTTTGATTGGACATGGCCTGGAGGCAGACCTCTGTGCCTTGAAGGTGAATACTTCAAGTTTTTTTTTTTTTTTTTGCAACACTCTAACTTTAGCTTTGTCTGTTGTGCTATGGCCTTACAATCCTTCACATTATTATTATTATTAAAGACCCAGATAGGAATGTGTTTGGATAAAACAAGATTTGTAACAAAAAGCCTAACAGAACATTATGCTCCGTGATTCTGAGCAGCAAATCCTCACTAAAAGGTTTTTGGAAATTTTGCACATTATGTTGCACAAATTTTAAATATGAATTTGATCACTTCTTTTCAATTTCAGACGGCTTATAGTATATTATACAGGGTGTTACAATATCTTGTGAATGCCTATGATACTTACACAAACTTCTATGTGAATTTGCAACTTTTGGAAAGTGTAAAATTTGTTTTGAATTGTTCAGTCAGATGTGAAGCCATATTATAAAGGTGTACAGTACAAAGTACTTCTATAAGTAATATGAATATACGTGAATATTATTCACGTTTTCGTAATTGCAACTTTTCATAATGTGTAATTATAAAGAACAGTAGTCAGATGTTGAAACCATATCCTGCTTGTGTTCATGTTAAAGAAACTGAAATTAAACTTAAAGAAATTTAATTTGCCAAGATCACCTATAAGAGTCATACCAGTCATATTACTTCTAAATGTTATCCACCACTATTACTGTTACTATAAGTGTCATTTCTACGTTTAACAGATTTGACTGTAGAAAAGTTATTTCAAATGTAACCTTATTGTGGAAAGGTGTTGCCTATATCTAAGTCACACTCCTACAACAGCATTGCAGATGTTTTTACTTTTTTAGCCAGAGAAATTAATTGAAGGGCTATGTGTGGTAGAACAAGTAGAGGTAGGGCTGGGTGAAGCAGATGTAGTGTTGTGGTAGTTGTGTGTAGCCGTAGCTTGAGTTGTATAAACATGTACTGCACAGTAGCCTAAAGTGCAGCACATGCCCAAAAGTTTAGCATTTTTAACCTTTCCTTTGAGGGTTTGCACACTGATAAAAGCTTCAGATAAATTCCTCTGTGATGTAGTTGCTTCATGGGATGGTGGTGGACACATCAGTGGTCTTCCCCCACCGTCTGGGCCTCCCTCACAAACAGACTCTCAACGACCTCACCGCTGAATACCTCCGGAGGATCATCCAAGAAAGTGGTGGGTCATCATGAATAAACTTCAGCCAACATAGTTTTTTTTTTTTTTTATTTTATTTTAGTATCCTACAATTTCACATTAATTCTTTTCAATCAAATTCTAAATTCAAATAAAGTGGAATCACAGTTATATCAAATTGGTGAAGATATATGCACATGTACGTGTCTGAACCAACATAGTTGTTTGGGATGCTCATTGTCATTGTTTGGGTCTATTTTAAAATACGTGTTACTGTTTCTCCCAGTTTGTGGTCATGACACTGCAGAAGATGCTGCTGCCTGCATGGAGCTTATGTTATGGAAGCTCAAAGAAGATGGAAGACTGAGAAAATGATGGAAATTAAATATTAATCACTGTTAAATGAAAACATGGATGCGATTAAGCAGATTTGAATGTCAGGTTTATTTGTAGGAAGTTTTGTCAACTTTTTCTTGATTATATCACTTCATTTATGTTAATTTTGTATTTTCTGTTTAAATTGTGATTTGCCCTTCATGTGTCTATATAAAACTTTCTGATGGCACTGTATACTAGACAAACCTGAAGGGGTGGGGTCGCATCAGTACTGTCAAAGTAAAGCCAGTCAACGAAAACCCTTTGTGTGGTGTTTATTCCAAACCCCAGCCAGCCAATAAACTGTTAGCTTTTAATGCCAAATTGGCTTCAGGTGCAACTGAGTTTTCACCTGTGATGAATTGCACTAATCACTGGCTGTACATTAGGGAACAAATGAGAAACGTTCCATTTTTAGAAAAACGACTGCATGGTCTTTAAAGATATTTGTTTTGTGTGGGGATGAGACTTTAGGAAACAATATTTGCTTTATAGTAAAATGATTATTTTAATCGGCTTCAAAGCAGTGACGAGCTCACAATTCAAGTATGTTTTTTGGTTACATTCTAGTATACAGTTAATACCTCTCACTTTAACTGACTATTCAGCTTTTCTTTTTGTCGTTTTCTTGTTTCTTTCTGTTTTTGTTCTACGACAGGACCAACAGAAGCAGAATCTACAGATCTTGAACAAGAGAAATATAAAAAGCAAAAGTACAGCAATAAGGAAGGCCAGGACATCGATACTATGATACTGGTACCAGGTGAGTTCATGGGCCTGGACTCTTAAGTGCTCGGCGCCTTTGTTTCTCATGGTGAACTCGATCCAGAATATCGCCTCATCCACGGGACTCAGTGGTCTGTCATGGTGAATACTGGAAAGCCGCATGGCATTTTCTTTATACCTGTCAATTTGGACATTGAGTAAGCACACATATTGTTACTAACTTTAAATTTTGTACATTTACAAATTTTTGGGCTAGCAGTGGTGAAGAAAAGAACAAGACCTTTTTTTATTTCAACATATTTTGCATGCTTCTGGCATGTTAAAGATCTAAATTTTTTGAAAATCTAATCTGAAAGCAGGCAAACGATTCCTTTGCCTTTTTTTATTTTTTAAAAATATTTTTATCCTATATTCTCCTTAGAAGAGTGTTAAATTGGACTGAATCCTGCACAAACTAATTTTACAACACAAAATATTGTAATTTTATCTAATCATATTTAAAAGAACTTACGACTTGTCATTGATGACAGCATTCAGTGCTTCCTTCAGGTCCTCAGTCTTCATGGAGCTGAAGTCTACAATAACTGCAGCTCCCTTAGATTTTATATGGACCATATTATCTGGCTGATCACCAAAAACAGGGATACCCACCATGGGAACACCATGGTAGATGGCTTCATAAATTCCGTTTGTGCCACCATGGGTGATGAATGCTTTCGTCTTGGGATGACCTAAAATCAAACAAAGATCATTTTATCTCATCAAAACAGAATGGTAAAGCAAGTTTTAATGCTCTTGAAAGTCTGAGTGGATGAAACTGAACTTGATTAAATGGACGATAGAGCAATGCTTTGTTGTTGGCCCTGTATTACATTATTTTCTTAGTACAAACCAGTACTCTATAGCAAACAAGGTTGAAGGGTTGGGCATAGGCCTAACTTGTGTCCCAGTAACTTACAACTTCTGAAATCATCTAATGTCACTGTAACATGTCTTCTGTTTCTTTGCGATTATAATATGCTAAAATAAGTGATTTTAACAGTTCCTTACCCAGTAGGTCATTTTGAGGGAGCCAGTCATAAGTTCTGGTGTTAGTGCCGAGAGTCTCAGGTTTTTCTCCGCTGTATTTCCACAGCACCTACAAACAACTATAAGTTACTTTTATACCAACACAGTGAAAAATGTTGCTTCATAATATCTTGCATAGCAGTACATTTAATAATACTTTTTATAAATGTAAGAAAAACAATATGCTTTATGACTAAGCTTCCAACAAGCTTAGGACAAGTGCTAGGACAATAAAATGCCATATTACAACTGAAACACATGGGTTGCTTGCATATTCTAGTGCATTAATTGTAAATTGTAAATCCAGTACTGCTAAACTTATTCATTATGACTACTTCTATAATTGCTGATAATCAGTAAGAGGTTAATTTAATAAAACATGCACTACTAATGACTTGACTTGACGTATGCTTGGTAATCATTTAAATTTATTTCTCTTGACAGCTAAAGTGTGTCTTCTAACCTTTTGGGGGATCTGAGCAAGGGCTGACGCAATCATGTTTGCCTTCTCTGTAGTGATATTATTGATTATGGATCCCAAAGTAAAGATCACAATGCCATCTTCTCCAGAACTCTGCACAAACTCTTCCAAATCCTACAAGAAGCAAAGAACAGTGCCTTCGTAGGTCAAAAGAAGCATTTTCCTTTTTTCTTGTCTTTGCATTTAAATTGATTTTTGTTGGTTATTGCTTTAAGATGGGAATAATGATTCTAATCTTGGGGACAGTCCTACTGTACCTCTGGCAAAGGTTCAGCAGGTCTGCAGTGGATCCCACCAACAAATTTGAAGTTGGGGAGGAAAGGCCGAGGAAAATCAAAATCCCAGTAGGTTCGCATCAACCATATGTCTGCTCTGCTCATCGTCTCACAGGCACTGGTGGGTGTTCCTGTCAGGATGCAAAAAAGCAAATTTTATTTACTTAAAATATCTTATGGTTGACAAAAGTGTTTGAATTTAATCAGAAAGTTAAGCAAACAGGACTGTATGTGGGGCATGAAAGAGTTGTAGAGTTAGCTCACCTTTGACTTCAGAATAATAATTATCTAATACATTCCAAAAAATGTTATCCAGCAAAATATCATGCATCCCGTAGAAAAGAAAGTTCCACAGCCTTTCTGAGAAGTCCATCTTGTCCGTCAGTTTGCTCATAGGGGCAGGGACAAAGGAAGGTGGAGCAGGTAGTTGAGCACAATGTCTCTCCCAGTTATGGGCTAAGGAAAAGCGAAGGGAAAAGACCAGAGGGATGTTCAAAATCTCTGCTGTCAAGTCACTGCCAGGGTAGATGGGGTCAGCCAGGAGAAGGTCATATTTTCCATCTTTTAACTTCTTCATGATGGTGTCTGATTTCACCACGCTGTCTAGATATTTAATAGAAAACTGCAGGTTGACCTTCATTATGTCCATGAGTCTCATTGTAATCTGCAAGTAATTCATTCGATCCATTTCGTACATGAAGAAGTGAAGGAAATTTTTAACATGCTCCACCATGGCTTCCATTGAGAAGGAGACATTGAAGGGTTCATAGTGAAAGCGGGAGGCTTCGTTGCTTTTCATGTACATCGATACACTCGGGACCAGGACTGTTACCTGGTGACCCCTGTCGACCAAGGTCTCCAGCAAAGGCTTCATATTAATCCAGTGGCTTCCTTCAGTATACCACACCAAAATTTTCCCTCCGTTTGTGCTCCATGTCGCACAGAGAACCAGCAGGATACAAGCAGAGATGCGCCGTCCCAGCTTCATGGTTGGGTGGATATGGCAGGGCAGTCTGATCCGTTGTAATAGGTGCTCTTAAAGGAACAATCATTAACTAAACAAGGCTGAACTGCAGATCAGGTTTCCCTTTGTTCAGTGACACAGATAATAGCTGCACTCAAAGGAGGTGGTTAGAGGTGAAAGGTAATGGCTGTAAAAGCTGTAAAGTTCGCCTAAAAATAATGTTCAACCTGCACTAGAAACGCACAAGATGAAAACAGAAGTCAGAGCCCTGCACTGTAACTGCTCTCTGTGGAGAGGTGGAGTTTAAACTACACCAAGGGACGCTGATTTCAGTGCAGTGGGCTTGGCCATAGTTGCATAATATGAGGAAGTTGTGAGAGCATGTGGGTGCCTGTGACAAAAATGTCCTGCATACCACTGAAGTGTAGAAAAGGGAGTAGAAGCACATGTGGGTTTTTGTTTTTTTTGGGGGGGGGGTGTAAGATTCCCATTTTTGGTGATATTGTGTAAGGTTTGAAAGTGAAAGTAATGTAAAGGTACATACAGTGCTCTCAACAACAACGAGGCAACTTCATTTCTGTTTGCTGTACACTGAACATACTTAAGAAATATTTTCATATTTAAGATATTTACATTTAAAATTAATTAACATATAGAAACCCAGTGGTTGCTGGTCAATAGGGGGTGCTGGGTTGCTGCCCCCACTTGATTATCTAGAGAAAAACATGTTGGTGGTTAGTGAAGGAGGACAAACTATTGTACACCTTAAGGATATCCAGGCCTTTTTCTGACAAACCTCTAAATTATGCAATATGCAGTTGACAGTAAGTCAAGCCTTTCATTGAATTTCCTGGTTATTTCAAATCGTCATCTACATTCACTGGCCACTTTATTAGGTATAACTGAATATCTACAGTATTGAATTTTTTTTTTTTACAATGTTTGCCAATTTGTCAGTTTTTAAGTTGAAACTGTTAGAAACGTGATAATTCTACACTGTGTTTATTAATGAGCTCGAAGTGGTTATTAGTCATACTAACTGAATTATAAGAAGAGGTAGTTCTAATGTTTTGGCCACTTCATTCATTTTAAATAGGGTGTGTTTGGCTGGCTGACCACCTCTTAGAAGAGTCCTAGCCAAAACATCTTCATTTTGAGAATTATGGATGCCTCTGTGCTTATGGGTAAGTTGCAGGTGCATCATTTCTAAAATTATGGGGTACTTGGTGTAGATTAATGAAAGAAAATGATTTGAATGATTATAGTGTCAGGCTACAACAACAAAATCGAAACAAGTGAATCCTTAGTAATTGCAATGTAGCTTCTCTCTGAATCACAGGCTAAATTTAAAGGCCAACCACAGTCCTAAGAAAAATTCATTAAAAGTCTCATCAGAATTTATTTTTTAGAGATATTATATTGCTGAGGATGTTTGCTGACATTGTATGTGTTTTACAGGAGGTTTCCCTGGTTCGTGGCCATGAAACTGCATAAGTTGCGGCTGTGACACTGGTAAGGAAAGTCAACAAAAATGAAGGATAAAAAAAGAATTGTGGCAATTCAACAAACAAAAATCTCATAATTGAAAGCAGAGGTGTGTGTATGCTGTAATTTGAATGTCAGAGCAGCATTGGCCCTAAACATCCACTTCAAATGTTCTTACTGAAACCTTCTCTTTATGGTGAGAAACCACAAAAAAGTCTGGACACTTGTACCTTTTTAAAAGTTTTTTTCCTAATTTGTTGTTTTTATTAGTGGTGAGGATTGCACAAACCCAGGCTACAATTTTACATTCAGGATACTGTGGTTACATCATAGTGCAGTGTTGGATACAAAAAGACAACTGCTTTAATAAATGTTTCAGTTTTTCACTAGCTACATTTGACGTTTTACCGCTATTGAGCCTTTCTCTTTCCCCTTCTCCGACAGGACCACCGGAAGCAGAGGCCACAGATCTTGACCAAGAGGAATACATGGAGCAGAACAACAGTGAGGAGGAAGGCCAGGACATCAAGGCTGTGATACTGGTACCAGGTGAGTTCGTGGGCCTGGACTCTCAAGTGCTTGGCCCCTTTGTTTCTCATGGTGAACTCGATCCAGAATACGGCCTCATCCAGAGGACTCATTGGTCTGTCGTGGTGAATACTGGAAAGCCGCATGGCACTTTCTTTATACCTGAAAATATTCATTAGAGGGGCAAAACTGTCAATTATGCATTTTTGTTTTCTTGTTGTGTTAAAATTGTTAGTTTTACCAGCAATAGGGCAAAATGGAAACAAGGAGGGTTGAAAGTATTGGTTTTTAGAGAGCTACTTCACCAATTTTCAACTTGCTTTCAATGGCTTTAGTTTAGGGTGGAATGTCACTTATAAAATTCTTTTTTTTTTTAATTGAAATTGGGTTTTTTTCGTTTTGAAGTTTTGATTAAAGTTACATTGTGCAACATATTTCACATATTTACTATAAATAGAAATGTTTTTCCTTGATCTTATTGTCTCATGTTAGTGCCTTCTTAAGCTATACGCTGTACATTTACATGGCATTTTTTAATCTATTGATTGTCAAATATAGTACAATGTGAACAGTAACAGTTTTTCAGATCTCAAGGTGACGTTTACAGATACTGTACTTTGTGTTGTCTCAGCAGCCCAAAGCTTTCAATTTTTGGCAGAGATGATTAGTTGTGACATTAACCAGATTCAGCAGTGGATTGTGTTAAATTTGGTCCTTTGTTTGGGGGTTGGCAGCACTGTTAAGCACCTGTGAAGCTGTGGCCAGCACTGTCAACACTGATAGTTCCAGTTGTTAGAAAGCTCATGCTGTAATGGGAGGTTTTATTTCACTTAATAACCAATTTATGTTGGTTAATTTATACATGCATATTTTGTTCATACATGCATCCATTTAGTTCCCTACTCAAGCCCAGGTCATTGATTTAATTAAATATGAATTAAAAGTGCTGTAAAATTGCCAAACTCCCCCTGCTGTTTGTCTTTCATAATTAATATACATAGTTTACAAGGATTTTTAAAAATTGTTTGAAAAATATGATTTGATGAATCCCTGCAGACACTTTAATAGAAGTTTTCTCCTCTTGCAAAGTGTCTCCACAACCGCAGCTTTGAAAAAAGATCTACAGTAACGCTTTTAAATAGTTACTACTACTAAAACAGACTTAATATAGTTAATATAACTTACGTTTTGGTGTTGATGACCGTGTTGACTGCATCTCGAAGATCCTCAGCCTTCATAGATTTAAGCTCCACAATAACTGCAGCGCCCTTAGACTTCATATGGACCATGTTTTCTGGCTGATCAGCAAACACAGGGATACCCACCATGGGAACACCGTGGTAGATGGCCTCATAAATTCCATTTGTGCCTCCGTGGGTGATGAAAGCTCTGGTCTTTGGGTGACCTAGTATGAAACATGGATTATTAAAAGAAAAAAAAAGGGGGGGGGACAGGCATTGAAAGATAAAATGTGACTATACAGCAAATCCACTTTGGCCTTAGAGAATAATGGTGTGCCTTTTTCACTTATTTAGACATTTCATTGTGTAACAATTAAGTAGCTGTTAAGTTATTGACAGGAAAAGCAGACAGTAGTTTAAGCCATAATAACATTGTCTTACTCATGGTTTTGTGGATAAGTGCTTGGCACCCACAAAAAGTAGTTGGATAAAGTGTTACACAAGTTCATATACACTAAAATAAATTAGGTCTTAAAACTAGAAACAGCTGTTTTTTTATTTGTTTTTTATTTAGCGGCCTTGAATTAAGTGAGGTATTGCTCTGTCCTTTTTAGTTTGACATAAATCAAATTACAGGCAACTTGCTAAATCCTTGTGTATTATCCATCTATTCATCTAGCTTATCTTGAATTCTTACTGTATCCTGCCCCACTGTCATTGGTCACATTTATGTAATTTAGAGACTAGTTGTGCAGTCACAAATCCTACATGCAGGTGCATGTACAGGCTTTAAACTGATTTTTAGCTGACTACAAAGTCTCTTCAACAGACTAATTTAAAACAACCTTCTAGTGTAAAACTACGAATATCATTCTGCAGGGTGAAGGTAAAACGTACAAATACAATCGTTTCCAGTCTCTAATAAAGAAAAGTATGTATTTTATATAATTTAAAATTTTGCATGGAGTGGACAGTGTGATAATCTGCCTTCATATTTATAACTTTGGATGAATACCAGTTTATGTATGTATAGTGGTTGGAAAATCTGTTATGTGCATTAGTTTCAGTCCCTTGGGGTGTTGCTCTGTCAAACAAAAGCCGTTTTAAACTAACGGATTAGTTTTGCTGTTGTAGACCTGTGTGCTGTAGTACAGACCAAGTCTGTGCCAGCTGAAGTGTTTTTTTGAAAAATAGTGACTTCAAATGCAGGCTAATGGGGAAGAGTGCCTTTGCAAAAATGCTTTATTGTGCAAAACGTGCGGTCAGTGAATCATAGGGCTGGTTCCAAGAAGCACACATGACTAGCCTGATGTGTGGAGTGCCCACTATAGCTCCTATGGGGCTCCTCCTAAAGTGGAGCCTAAATTGTAACCTCCTTCTTTAATATAGCCAGCCTCCTACATTACCCCTCTGCCAATCTAAAAGGTTTCTCCCTTTCTTGATTTCAAACAGTACATGAATATAATACAATTACCAATTTTCCTCTAACAACAAAACACACCAGCAAATATATTAGGTCACGTAATCCTGAATCCATTGTCAAATGATTGTGGCATAGTCTTGATTCTATATTGGAGCTAGTATTAGCTCTCTAATGGCTAACAAACAATCATGTTTAATGTATCAATACTTTCATGTGGTTCTAAAAATCTGCAAGCATGTTTCATCCACATCTTTAGAGCCACAACCCTATCCTGCAAATAAAATTCACCACACTTTCCTTACCCAGTAGATCATTCTGAGGGATCCAGTCATATATCCTGGTGTTTGCACCCAAAGCCTCTGGTTTTTCTCCTCTGTAGCTCCATACGACCTACAGTGTGAACAATAGTAAAATCAGATTTACCTAACAGTACTAATACAAATAATTTGCAATTAATTGCCTAGAATATTCAAAACCTGGTTTGAGCTGGGTAACAGTATAACTCCATACTCATAAAACGATCATTCACATGGTGTCCGAAGATTGTTCTCTGACCTTTTGTGGGATCTGAGCAAGAGCTGAAGCAATCACGTTTGCCTTCTCTGTGGTGATGTTGTTGATCAAGGATCCCAAAGTGAAAACCACAATGCCATCGTCTCCAGAACTCTGCACAAACTCTTCCATATCCTGCAAGAAAAAAAATAGTAGTATGAATGTGCAAAACAACAATTTTCTTTCCATTCATCAACATTTTAAAGAGTAAGTGATTTGTTTAGCGAGGTAGAATAAGCATGGTGGAAGAATGTTTAGTCCTGGGGTCATAGGTATATTGGCGATTCTAGTTCATCCATCCAGGGTGTATCCTTCTTGTCTACAGACAGTTTGGGATGAACTTCATTCTTCAGCAACCCTTAATAGGATTAGCAGTATAGAGAATGGATAGATGCTGTTCAAGTGTAACCAGAGATTATGAAGAGACAGTCCTACCTCTGGTAAAGGTTTAGCAGGTCTGCAGTGGATCCCTCCAACAAATTTGAAGTTGGGGAGGAAAGGCCGAGGAAAATCAAAATCCCAGTAGGTTCGCATCAACCATATGTCTGCTCTGCTCATCGTCCCACAGGCACTGGTGGGTGTTCCTGTCAGAATGCAAAATAATGGAATCCAGTGTGTAAATTATATTTTACATTTTAATTACCTACAACATCAAATGGCTAACCAAAATTGTTTCAACATGTGAGCACCACAAGTAATCCAAAGCAGCCCAAGAAACACCGGGCTTTATATAATGCAATGAAAAGTTTGCTCTTGGCTCACCTTTGACTTCAGAGTAATATTTATCTAAAACTTTCCAATAAATATTATCCAGCAGAAACGTCATGTAGTGCGTAGAAAATGAAGTTCCGTAGTCTTTCTGAGAAGTCCATCTTGTCTGTCACGGTGCTCGTAGCGGCAGGGACAAAGGAAGGTGGAGCAGGTAGCTGACCGCAATATCTCTCCCAGTTATGGGCTAAGGAAAAGCGAAGGGAAAAGACCAGAGGGATGTTCAAAATCTCTGCTGTCAAGTCACTGCCAAAGTAAAGCGGATCAGCCAGGAGAAGATCATATTTTCCCTCCTTCAACTTCTTCATGATAGTGTCTGATTTTACCACGCCGTCCAAATACTTAAAAGAAAAGTACAGCTCAGTTTTTAGTATTTCCATGAATCTAAAGTAAATCTGCAAGTAGTTCATCTGGTCCATCTCATACATGGAGAAATGAAGGAACTCTTCAAAATATTTCTGCTTGGCTTCCATTGAGAAGGAGACATTGAAGGATTCATAGTGAAAGCGGGAGCCTTCATTCCTGTTCATGTATATCGATACACTTGGGACAAGAACTGTCACAGTGTGACCCCTGTCGATCAAGGTTTCCAGCAAAGGCTTTAAATTAATCCAGTGGCTTCCTTCAGCGTACCACACCAGAATGTTTCCTCCGTTTGTGCTCAGTGTCACCCAGAGAACCAGCAGGACGCAGGTAGAGAAACGCTGTGCCAGCTCCATGTTTGGATAGAAGGACAGCTGTGATCTGATATTTGTTATACTCTTAAAAAGACAATGATTAACGAATTAAGGCTGATATCTGGCTTTTAGTTCCACCCAAACAAGTGCTCAAAGGTAAAAGGTAATGAATTCAAAGTTACCATTTAAAAAAAAAACAACAACCCAGAAATCTTGTCTCATCCACATGATGAAAACTGATTTCAGAACCCAGCTTTCTGGCTTTGTAGAGAGAGAGGGCAAAAAAACGTAAGGATTTGCTTATAAGAACACATTAACATTTATTTAAAACACATCTGATATGCTATAAGAGCACATTGCATAATAATATGGATTGTTTGTAAAATGTAAAGAGAAATCATTCTAGTTTTAAAGCCACATTTCAAAGTTGTATTCTTACCATTAAGGTCTTAATGGCTCAAGGGTGTTACAATTAACCTGCATGAATTACCAAGGTCGTCTGTGCAACCAACCCACAGGAAATGTGTTCCCAGGGGATGAATTTCTCCTTTGTCATCAAAATGTTGACATTTGTGTTTGGAACTATGGGCATTTACATCTACAGTGTGAAAGTACTACACTCAACAAGACGGCAAGATTAACAAGACACTTTTTCATCTATAAATGTTGTACCAACCTCAACCAACCCTATGCCGTTTTTCAGCTTTCCCTTTTGTCCTTCCCATTCTGCGGCAGCACCTGAGGAAGAACCCACAGTTCTTGACCAAGAGGAATATGAAAAGCAGAACTACTGCAAGGAGGAAGCCCAGGACATCAAAGCTGTGATGCTGAGACCAGGTGAGTTCACGGGCCTGGACTTTCAAATGCTTGGCCCATTTATTCCTCATAGTGAACTCGATCCAAAATACGTCCTAATGGAAAGGAGTCATTGGCCTGTTGTGATAAACAGCAATGACTTATCACGACAGACCAATGCCAAAAACTGGAAAACCGCAAGACATTTTCTATATATTTGTTAAAGGGTTTTGGCATCATTTTTTTTCGGTTCTGTAAATCTGCTAGTAGTTCAGTAAATCCATCTTATACGTGGAATAAAAAACTCTCCAAGATACTTCTCCATGGCTTCTGTTGAGATGGACATTGAATAGTTCATAACAAAAGCTAGAGGCTTCATTGCTGCTACACAAGGACTGACACCTAATGACCCCTGTCAATCAGGGTGTCCAACACAGGCTTATGTTAATCCAGGGGCTTTCTTTAGTTGACCGTAATAAAATGTTCCCTACCATTTGTGCTCAGTGTCACACAGAGTGCGACCAGGACACAAGCAGAGACACGCTGTTCCAGCTCTATGTTTGGATAGAAGGACTACTGTGATCTGATGTTTCTAACAGATGCTCCTACAAATACAATGATTAACCAATTGAGGCTAAAAGTTTACATTTTCGAAAGATTTCAAGAGATTATCTTACTTTGTGATCCACATGGTGAAAACTGACTTCAGAACGATTCAGAAGGATCTGATTGATCCCCCGAGGGTTATGACACATTTACACAATCTAAGCATTAAATAAAATAACTAAACATTGTATAGATTCACAGAGCCTCTAATGATAACTCCAACAGGAGTTGCTTTTAAGAATCAAATCTCCACCACCAGTAGATCTTGACAGAACTTTTTGGAGTGAATGACAGTTTCAGATGATATACTGTATATGTAGAGGCTAATAAAATGGTGGCCCACTGTGTCTTTCTGTCTCACACTTATTTTCCAAGTTTTTTCGAAGTCTGTGTTGGAACGCTTGTGTTTTTTGGAATGGAGATACACGAATAAACTTTATTTAAAGGTGTTGAACATTAAACCTGCTAAACATCAGAAAGTTAACAGTATCTTTGGGAATATTTTAGCGTCCTGGTGTTGGGGAAAACCCATAGTGTTCCTGTAATTTCCCTTTAGTGTCTGTGAAGGGCAGATTTTAATTGTTTTATCTTATTTCTAGTGCAGATCAAAATAAGTCAACATCTGATTATATGAAGGCCACGGGGGCAGAACTCCAGATTTTATAAATCTGTAGATGGTTTTGCACCGTTTGCTCAGACACTTTGTACTGTGTGTCTTAGTCTTTTATGGATATTGCTAAAACTCTTTGACATGCATTCATCAGTAAAGGTGATGGCTCATAGAGAAGCATTCTGAGGAGTTTAGATGAAAACACAAACACACGTGTGTTTATAATTTTGCAGGAAAAATGGTAACAACCATACAGTTCTGTGCAAAAGTGTTAGACCCTCAGCTTTGCTGTTTTATCAAGCAGGACAAACTATACTTTTTTTTTTTTTAATGTCTTTATTTAGATATAACCGGAAAATACTGTAAACAATATTTAAAATATATTTTTTTCCAAACAAAGAAGCTTTTACAGGCCAAAGTCAGTATTAAGTTGCAAAAAAAAAATCTTAAGTAATCTTCTGGTATATTGTACCAGGCTTCCGTCAGCACTGTCACAGTTGTTCTTTAGACTTTTTCTGTCTTTTATGTCTTTCTCTGTCCTGGTGATCATAAACTGCCTCTATGTTATTCAATTCTGGACTCAGTAGACACCAGTCCATAACTGTCTAGTGTTTTAGCTGTTTTTCCCCAAAGTATAATCTCACTGCGTTATCAGTGTGCTTGGAATCATTGCGACACTGAAAAATCAAACTGTTCCCAGTCAGACACATTCAATGGCACGATGAAGTCAAACCTGTCTCTTATAAAACCTTTCAGCTTTTATGATCCTGCCAATTCAGGCAAAATGACAAAACCACTGGCAGACATGGAGCCCTAAACTCATTCTTTTGCTGTACCTAAGGCTTGCACAAGAGGGATTTATTGCAAATGGTAAGAATAACTATTAATATCTTTAGTCACATATTTTGACATCTTAGAGTATATTGCATTGCATGACAGGCACGTTATATTTTGACCGACAAAGCGCTGGCCAAGAACATCTGTCTCTACTCCAGCTATGCTCGAACTCCCTGTAAAAGCCACGTTAATGGTATTTTCAGTTTATGGCTATACTTTGAGCAAACGGTGTGGGACTAAGCGCTCTGAGCCACACAGAAAAACACACCACCACTGCCTTAATGGAAAGAAGCCGAGAACAGAAGTGAGAATGCTTTTTTTTTTTTCACGGTGCCAAAGATGTTCAGTGTTCTAAAGCAAAATCAAAGAAACACATCTAAAAACTTAAAACGGTAAAGGTAATGTGATTTTTGCCTAAAATTATAATGAAAATCAAAATAGTTTTGATAAACTGTAATTGAGTTATGCTTTAAATTGCAGTATAATGATCATTGTAGTGCATTTTAAACATTTTAAATTATTTCATTAGGTATTTGCTGTTCTTTTAGGAAGGCATCTGTCTGTGTGGAGATTTCAAGATGTTACTTAAACCCTTGAAAGATTCAACAAGTGAAACTGTGACCCAAAATAACCCTGTTCTTTAGCCCCCCCCAAAAAGAAAGGATCCTATTTGTTTATTTTTGGTTTGTTTGTTTTGTCGACTCCGCTTTTTTAGGGGGATTGATTCCAACTTGTGTTCCTTACTTTGACCCAGGCCGAACATTCTGGCCGACAAGACAATCAGTATTTTTTTACTCACTACATTTCATTTCTGCCTATTATTCAGCTTTTCTCTTTGCCTTTCCAATTCTCCGACAGCACCACCGGAAGCAAAGTCCACAGATCTTGACCAACAGAAATACGAGGAGCAGAACAACAGTGAGGAGGAAGGCCAGGACATCAAGGCTGTGATACTGGTACCAGGTGAGTTCGTGGGCCTGGACTCTCAAGTGCTTGGCCCCTTTGTTTCTCATGGTGAACTCGATCCAGAATACGGCCTCATCCAGCGGACTCATTGGTCTGTCGTGATAAATAGTGGAAAGCCGCATGGCACTTTCTTTATACCTGTAAATATTCATTAGAGGGGTAAAATGTCAATTTTGTATTTAATAATCTAACCTAATCATGTCTTGTCTTTTAGTGCCAGCGTAAGTTGTACAGTGTACTTTAAGGTGAAAATGTTTTAATCTATTGATTAAGTGAACATTTCACTTAATCAATAGATTGCCTGTAGCAGCTTTTCAGAGCTCAAGCTGTTACCTTCAGATATCCTGTGTTGTCTGAGAAGCCCAAAGCTTTTAACTTTAAAGATTAGGCAGAGATGGAGCAACTCCTTATTTTAAGGAGAATTAAACATAATCACGTATAACATTTCAACAATTTGCAAAAAAGTTATTTTAAAAATAGTTTCAGTTTTGTTCGGATCGATTAGTTGTGACTTTAACCAGATTCAGCAGTGTATTGTGTTTAAGAAAGCTATTTGGCCTTTTTTATGTGGTTAGCAGCACCAAGTCAGCACCTTTAGAGCTAAGGCCAGCACTGTCTGTACTGCTAGTTACAGTTGTTACAATAATGGGACAGTGTTTATTTCAATCATTAACTTAAATATCCACTGATGAATAAATAACTTTTTATATAGGTTAATTTATACATGCATTTTTTTTTGTTCCTCATCTAATCCAATCCAACTTTATTTATAAAGAAAATAATTATAAATTCAGGTCATTTAAACGAACAGACACGAATAGATAATGTAAAAACAAAGGTAAAATAATAAAACAGTAAAAGCCAATATCTCGACTTAGTTAAAACGCCAAGGGAAAGTAAATTAGATTAGATTAAACTTTATTGTCATTACACATGTACAAGTACAAGGCAACGAAATGCAGTAATGTGTTTTTAGGAGAAAATTTAAAAACAGGAGGCGAAATTACCTGCCTAATGTGTAAAGGCAACTTATTCCACAACTTTGGGCCAACAACTGAAAAAGCTCGGTCACCTCCAAGCTTCCTCTTTGTTTTAGGGATGTCTAAATATAGGTGATCTGCTGAACTAAAGAGTGTGATGGAGTATACGGCAGAAGAAGGTCGGACAAATACGGAGGAGCGAGACCATGTAACCATTTAAAAACAAATCAATCCGAAATCGGACCGGGAGTCAGCCAAGGTTAAGTAATATACAGTTGTTTTTTTGTACGAGCTGAAAGCCGGGCAGGAGCATTGTGGACTAGCTGTAGTCGGGCAAGTGACCTCTGGCTAAATGATTTTGTATAAAAGCATGGCTTGAAATCTCAAAGTGATGCAGTAAAAGAAAAGGTTTTGTTTTTGCCAGTTGTCTCAAAAGTAAAAAGCTGAGCTTGACCACTGAACTAATCTGTGTATCAATTTTGAGATCACTGTCCAATCTTGCACCCAGGTTTGTTGCTGTAGATTTCAAATAACTTAAAAATCCCAGGTCAACCTGAACTTTGGAGCCATCGCGAGGTCTAAACAGCATGACCTCAGTCTTTTTATCGATAAAATGCAAAAAATTCATTAACATCCATCCATGCCTTAATTTCTTCAACGCACTGTAGGAGTTTAATTTTACAATGGGCGTTTTTTTTTTTTTTTTTTTTTTTGGCAATCTTCAGGATAAAAGTAGAATGAGATGCCATGTTTTCTAAGAATTGAACCAACAGGAAGTAAATCCAGGGAGAAAAGGAGAGGCCCAAGCATCTGATGGTCCACAGTATCGAAAGCAGCTGTTAGGTCCAACAGTACCAAAACATCATTAAAAACCCTCAACAGTGCTGCTTCAGAACTGTCCTGGGTTTTAAAACCAGACTGAAATACCTCTAGAATATTGTGTCATCCAAAGAATGAGCTCAGTTCATTAATTTAATTAAACAGGAATAAGTGTTCAAAACTAAAAAACGCTGTAAAATGGCCACATTGCCCCTGCTATTTTTCTGTTAAAACTTAATACACTTTACCTAGTTTTACAAACTTCTTTTAAATAGTTTGGGAAAAATATGATTTGATGCAACCGTGCAGACACTTTAAGATCAGGGCTCTTTTCTATTATAGTATTTCTGACTTGTACCTGGATTTTTCATGTCAAGTCTCCACAACAGCGGCATTGAAAAATAAGGTCGACAGTAACACGACTAAATATTTTAAAACAGACTTAATATAGTTAATTTAACTTACGTTTTGGTGTTGATGACCGTGTTGACTGCATGTCGAAGATCCTCAGCCTTCATGGATTTAAGGTCCACAATAACTGCAGCACCCTTAGATTTCATATGGACCATGTTTTCTGGCTGGTCAGCGAACATGGGGATACCCACCATGGGAACACCGTGGTAGATGGCCTCATAAATTCCATTTGTGCCACCGTGGGTGATGAAAACTCTGGTCTTTGGGTGACCTAGTGTGAAATTCCAAAGGAAAATGAGGGAGGTAACTGCAAACAACTATCTATTAAAGATAAGTATGTAATATGTGTGATTTAAAATTTGGCGTGCAGTGGACACTGTAAGAATCTGCCATCATATTTAACTTTGGATATATAGTAGTTTATAAAGCTTATTATGTATGTATAGTTATTTGAAAATCTATTGTGTTTGAACTTGTGTACATTAGTTTTTTCAGTCCCTTTGGGTGTTTCTCTGTCAAACAAAAGCCATTTTAAATTTAAGTTTTGCTGTTGTAGACCTGTGTGCTGAAGTACACATCAAATCTGAGCCAGTTGATGAAGTTTTCTTTTTAAAGAATAGTGACTTCAAATGCAAGCTAATGCAGAAACGTTCCGGGTCAAAAACTGTGGTCAGTAAATTATAGGGCTGGTTCCAAGAAGCACACTGATGTGTGCACTGCCTTTTATAGTGTTATTTTAATTTATGTATTTTTTGGGGGGGCTCCTCCTGAAGTGGAGCTTAAATTCTAACCGCCTTTTTAACATAGCCAGCCTCCTGTTTGACCCTATTGTTTATTTACTTTTCCCGTCAGTGTATTTTCCAAATCTTTCGATGGATAGTATGTTTAATATTTATAAATATAGTTTTTTAAATATTATGTCACAATATAGCCATTTTCAAATGATTTACAGTACAAATAGTTTACTGCATCATTGATGTCTCTTCCACTGCAAAGGCTGTGCAAATCTCATAGCCAACACATTGACTAACTCAATACATTTAATACAATTATCGATTATTTTCTCCTAGCAACGTGGCACACCACAACATAGCACATCAACATTCAAAACACATTATTTTTGAGACCTTTAGAGCCATATCCCGATTATAAAAATACCATTCAACACACTTTCCTTACCCAGTAGATCATTCTGAGGGATCCAGTCATATATTCTGGTGTTTGCACCCAAAGCCTCTGGTTTTTCTCCTCCGTATCTCCACAGCACCTTTGAATATGGTAAAGTCTGATTTGACTAACAGTGCTAATACAAATAATTTGTAATTAATTTGCTAAAATATTCAAAACCTGGTTTGAGCTGGGTAACAGTATAACTCCATACTCATAAAAGGATCATTCCCTTGGTTTCTGAAGATTGTTCTCTGACCTTTTGTGGGATCTGAGCAAGAGCTGAAGCAATCACGTTTGCCTTCTCTGTGGTGATGTTGTTGATCAAGGATCCCAAAGTGAAAACCACAATGCCATCATCTCCAGAACTCTGCACAAACTCTTCCATATCCTGCAAGAAAAAAACAGTGGTATGAATGTGCAAAACAACAATTTTCTTTCCATTCATCAACATTTTAAAGAGTAAGTGATTTGTTTAGTGAGGTATAATAAGCATGGTGGAAGAATGTTTAGTCCTAGGGTCATAGGTATATTGGCGATTCTAGTTCATCCATCCAGGCTGTATCCTTCTTGTCTAGAGACAGTTTGGGATGAACTTCATTCTTCAGCAACCCTTAATAGGATTAGCAGTATAGAGAATGGATAGATGCTGTTCAAGTGTAACCAGAGATTATGAAGAGACAGTCCTACCTCTGGTAAAGGTTTAGCAGGTCTGCAGTGGATCCCCCCAACAAATTTGAAGTTGGGGAGGAAAGGCCGAGGAAAATCAAAATCCCAGTAGGTTCGCATCAACCATATGTCTGCTCTGCTCATCGTCTCACAGGCACTGGTGGGTGTTCCTGTCAGAATGCAAAAGTAATGGAATCCAAGTGTGTAAATTATATTTTACATTTTAATTACCCACAACATCAAATAGTTAAAAAAATGACATTGACAACAGGCATTGCAAGAAAAGCTAGTTCTTGGCTCACCTTTGATTTCAGAGTAATATTTATCTAAAACTTTCCAATAAATATTATCCAGCACAACGTCATGTAGTGCGTAGAAAAGAAAGTTCCACAGCCTTTCTGAGAAGTCCATCTGGTCCGTCAGTTTGCTCATAGCGGCAGGGACAAAGGAAGGTGGAGCAGGTAGCTGACCGCAATGTCTCTCCCAGTTATGGGCAAAGGAAAAGCGAAGGGAAAAGACCAGAGGGACGTTCAAAATCTCTGCTGTCAAGTCACTGCCAAAGTAAAGCGGATCAGCCAGGAGAAGATCATATTTTCCCTCCTTCAACTTCTTCATGGTGGTGTCTGATTTTACCACGCCGTCCAAATACTTAAAAGAAAAGTGCAGCTCAGTTTTCATCATTTCCGTGAATCTAATGTAAATCTGCAAGTAGTTCATCTGGTCCATCTCATACATGGAGAAATGAAGGAACTCTTCAAAATATTTCTCCATGGCTTCCATTGAGAAGGAGACATTGAAGGATTCATAGTGAAAGCGAGAGGCTTCATTCCTGTTCATGTACATCGATACACTTGGGACGAGGACTGTCACCCTGTGACCTCTGTCAATTAACTTGTCCAGCACAGGCTTCATGTTAATCCAGTGGCTTCCTTCAGTGTACCACACCAGAATGTTTCCTCCATTTGTGCTCAGTGTCACACAGAGAAGCAGCAGGACGCAGGTAGAGACACGCTGTCCCAGCTCCATAGTTGGATATCATAGCTCTGATCTGATCTTTGTTAAATGGTGCTTCTAGAAAAATCAATGATTAACTAAACCAGGCTGAACTCTAGGTTATAGTTCCACCCCAAGGAAATATACGGGTAAAAGGTAATGAACACAAAGTTTACATATTTGAAAACGATATCTTTACTTTTTAGAATCCACATGGTGAAAACTCACTTGAAAAGTCCTTCGCTCTGTTTATAGATTGCGTAAAAATGTAAAGATTTCCCTGTACTGCAGTAGGCTTGAACACATTTACACAACTAGTGTATTACAGAAATAAGCAATAACAGCAGATTGAATAATTCTCTACAAACACAGGCAATGTAAACTGGCCAAAGTTAGTTTTAAAGTCACATTTTAAAAGAATTTGGATCTTTACTATTTCATTATTTTTAGGATTATTGTATTGTCATGGTTCAAAGGTATTTCTGTTGGTTTGTCAGTTGTTCCAGATGCAGACTAAAATGAATAACCTGCATGCTTTATTGTACAATACCAGACAGTAAATATGTCCCCAGATGATGGATTTCTCATTGGTCATCAAGATTGTTTGTTTTTTTAATTTTTTTATGTGAATTGTCTTCAGAACTATGGGCTTGAATAACACTAAATGTTTTACAAAAATGTTAACTACCTGACAAATCTTTGCAGATATTAATTTACCGTTTCCTCCCTGGTGTTTTGCAGCACTTCCCAAACGTCTGTTATGCTGATGAAATAGTTAAAAAATAGTTTCAACCATGACTGACGCTCCACTCATTCCTCTACTGTATCTCTCACCTTCAGTTCTCACGTGTCCTTTTCTTTTAACCCATCCAGTGAAGGCTAACGGCCGTCCACCCTGAGCCTGGCTCTGGTTTCTTCTTGTGTTTTTATTTTCTACTGTTGCCTAGGGCTTGCACAAGGGGAATTTGTTGCAAATGGTAAGAATAACCATTAACATTTTAGTCATATATAGGTGATATTGCATTGCATGACAGGTGTGTAACAATGTGATTTAAAAAAGGCTCTGTTACTACTCCTGCCATCCTCAAACTCCCTGATAAACCATGTTAATGGAATTCTCATGTTTAATCACTAGAGGGCACATGACAGTTTAGTGCTTGACTTGGAGCGAAAGGTGTTTCCTCACAGCAGGTTTTTCTCTGTTGATGAACGTTTTCTATTTTGTTAGAAAAACCTCTCAAGAGGATCAGCTGACAGTGTCAGGCTAAGCACTCTGAGCCAGACAGAAAAAAAACACAACTACAACCATTGTGACAAAGAGGCTGAGAACAGAGTATTCTGTTCAAAATATTTGTCGAAAAAATATGATTCCCGCGTATATTCATTTTAGCGCATATTAAAAATGTTTTTTAAGTGCTTCTAATTCTAATTCTAATTCAAAAGTGTTACAGTGCCAGCTGCCTCAGAGTTGCAATAAGGGAGTGATGGAGCACCTGGATGTCAGGTCCCAGGAAGCGGTAGGTGGTGGTAGTCGTGTAGTGCTGAATTTTATTTAGACAGAAGAACTTTGACTGCCTTTACTTGCACTTACGTAACCAGTGCATTGAGAGAAACCAGGTATTTATTGCTAACAAAGTCACTTTTCGGTGTTTCTCTGTGTTAATGACAGAAATACATCCCACTTCAGAAGTCGCTGCTGCGTGCATGGAACTGGACATGGAAATAAACAATAGCCACAGTGGTCATAGTTGGAGGGATCAGTTCTACACTAATTACTGGCCAAACTAAAGGTAACTCACAGCCGATGTTTACTGTTCAAGGCGTTTCTCTTTGTAGAGATTTGTCCTTCACCATTTGAAACATTAAACAAGTGAAAACCACATAACACCTGTTCGTCAGCATTTGAGAAAAATCTTTGTCTGCATTTATTTGTTTATTTGTTAGTTGTCAGTCTCTATTTTTTTTGTTAGTTCCAACTTGTGTCACTTGCTGGTTCCAGGCCAAACATTCTAATTAATCAATGACGATGTGGTTGCATTGTAGTCAATATTTAAGACCAAAAAGACAACAGGAGTAGTTTTCAGTTTTTTACTAACTACATTTCATTTCTGCCTATTATTCAGCTTTTTTCTTTGTCTTTCCCATTCTGCGACAGGACCACCGGACGCAGAAGCCACAGATCTTGACCAGGAGAAATATGAAGAGGAGAACAACAGCGAGGAGGAAGCCCAGGACATCGAGGCTGTGATACTGGTACCAGGTGAGTTCGTGGGCCTGGACTCTCAAGTGCTTGGCTCCTTTGTTTCTCATTGTGAACTCGATCCAGAATACGGCCTCATCTCGAGGACTAATCGGTCTGTCGTGATGGATACTGGAAAGCCGCATGGCATTTTCTTTATACCTGTGAATTTGGACATATGGAAAAGGGATGGGAATATGGGTTACTCCATGTATTTCAAAAGTTTGTTTTCACAAAAATAGGCACAAAACTGAAAGGACTTGAGTATTTGGTTTTATTTTTTAATTTATTTCTTTCTAAAAACGTGTAGCAAAACAACGCCACATACAGTGAGCTGCAATGTGATGCATGCTGACGCCCATCAATCATGGCCAGCATGAATTTCTTTGCATTTTGTGCCAGACTAGCTCTTCTGTGGGATGAGACTTGGTGGGTCTACCCCTTGCTCCCCATGCCCACCAGTGAGCTTTGGGCATCCGTGACTCCATCGCCATTTCACTGATTTTCATTCCTTGGATCACTATAGTTACTGAACATTACATCCCAGGAACCCCCCGAAAGTACTGCTGATTTAGACACGCCCTGTCATAGTTGATTAGATACTTACTTACTTACTTACTTACTTACTTACTTACTTACTTACTTACTTACACTTTCCCATTTTTCCTATTAATCTTTCTAAACATTCAAGACGCTGTCATTGTAATAAAAAATCTGTCTTATTCTGTTCACCTGTTCCTGTTAAAAACACAGTATAGGCTTATTTACATAATCGGCGTAGCATCTCTCCATATAAGCTTTCTAATCTACTTTTCACACCCCTACAAATCAGAGACACTTATTTTAGCATTGGACATGTAAACAGGGGTTGTTGTAGTCTTTCGACTAATTTATTTACTGAAAAAACTTTTTATTATTGAAATAATAGAT
Source organism: Channa striata (assembly GCA_033026295.1). Classification (NCBI taxonomy): domain Eukaryota; kingdom Metazoa; phylum Chordata; class Actinopteri; order Anabantiformes; family Channidae; genus Channa; species Channa striata. Next base: position 20,862,644 of record CM065178.1, read on the forward strand.
TTTCGATAAAATAGATAATAATGGTTACTAGCATTGCCAATTTCTAGAGCTTAGAATGGTCACACTTTGCATGTAACTGACAGCAGTTGAGCAACAGTTGATTAATTGTGGCTCTAGACTGGATTGATAGTAGATTAAGTTCTAGGAAGTGGTTTATTTTGGTGGCTCTTTATTCAAAAACCTTGACTTAGTGGTTCTTGGAGAAACCCTGATAAGGCCCTGGGTCCTTTCTGTCAGCTGTCAGTCTGGTTTCAGTATCCTCAACGTAAAGTTTAAACATAGTTTTCTATGTTAATTAATTATATTTAGGGCAGCTTACGATTTCTCGTTGATAACAGTGTTGACTGCATCTCTAAGGTCCTCAGCCTTCATGGAGTGAAAGTCTACGTGAACCGCAGCTCCTCTATGATTCATATGGATCATATTTTCAGGCTGGTCAGCGAACATAGGGATGCCCACCATGGGAACCCCGTGGTAGATGGCCTCATAAATCCCATTGGTGCCACCATGGGTGATGAAAGCTCTGGTCTTTGGGTGACCTAATGCAAAACATTTACATTCAGTCATTTGGCAGATGCTGTGAATTGTTTCTGTGTTATGAGATGCAAGTGCAAGAGGGAGCAGAAGGGAAGTACTGCTGCAAATATACGGCTTACATAGAAGTACAGCAGTACTATCAAAGATGATACTCAAAATCTAATTTAATTTTAATGAGTATGATATGACTGGGATCCAAGTATTGATTACCTGTATTCATTAGTTGCAGCTGGTGAAGATGGAGATTATTGTAACATTTTGTGAGGTGATCGTGCATGTGGTGTTTTTATCAGTATCGGTCTGCGTCTCCCTTGGTAAGGTAGTCAAACAATAACCTTAATGACTTTATGATGAAGGAACATTTCTGCTACCACAGTGTCATTTAAATATTACGTTGATGAGAAAGTATTTGTTTTACTCTTTAAAATAAGGAGATGCAAACTTTTGCACCTAACTATGAATACTTTTACATACGTACTGCTGGCAGCCTTGTGAATTTTAAATGCATTTAAAATTACAAGGGGAACTTGGGTTTCAGTATCTTGACCACGGCCACTTGTGGCCAGCAGAAACTTAGGATTTAGCTCATGGGTTTGTGGACAACTGCTTTAGCAAATGAGCCACAACCATCCATATCACTAGCTAAATACTAGTGGACTGTCAGACTAAATATTGAATAAAAATGCATTTCATTTTAATAGAAAATCTTTTTTTACCCAGTAGATCATTCTGAGGGATCCAGTCATATATTCTGGTGTTTGCACCCAGAGTTTTTGGTTTTTCTCCTTTGTACCTCCACAGCACCTGTAAACAATGTGTACAGTCACTTTTAGACTATCATCTTATACAGCATTATTATTATCTTTTATTATTATTATTATTATTATTATTATTATTATTAAGTGATTCAAAACAATTTCAGCAGTTGCTGTATTTAAAAAAAGGCTTCGGTACTTAAATCTAACGTACATTGTAACATATAAAATCTAACCTTTGATATTTTTTAATTGACCTAAAACAATGAGAAATATGCCATGAATTTAAAGTATAAAAACCTTTGTTTGCATCTTAAAATTAATGCAATAAACACAAGTTATGCAGTTCTGCTAACGTCATCATCATTCAGGTTGATTATACCTGACACCTAAAGAGTGTTCTCTGACCTTTTGTGGGATCTGAGCGAGGCCTGATGCTATTATGTTTGCCTTCTCTGTGGTGATGTTTCTGATTAGGGATCCCAAAGTGAAAACCACAATACCATCATCCCCAGAACTCTGCACAAACTCTTCCATATCCTGCAAGAACAGAAGAACAGTACTGTCCTAGTACAAACTCTCTCTTTCCTTCTCTGTCTTTTAATACATTGTTATTCTTTAGTGTTTAAGTCAGGAACGCTGATGCCAATAATAGGAGACAGTCCTACTGTACCTCTGGCAAAGGTTTAGCAGGTCTGCAGTGGATCCCACCAACAAATTTGAAGTTGGGGAGGAAAGGTCGAGGAAAATCAAAATCCCAGTAGGTTCGCATCAACCATATGTCTGCTCTGCTCATCATCTCACAGGCACTGGTGGGTGTTCCTGTCAGAATGCAAAAGGAACATTGACAGCCGAGGATGAGATTGCTCACACATTAATTATTTTAAATATCAAATAGTTGAGTTAAGTGCATATAAAAGCATCTGAGTTGGCTTACCTTTAATTTCAGAGTAATAATTATCTAACACGTTCCAAAAAGTCTTATCCAGCAAAATATCATGCATTGTGTAGAAGAGGAAGTTCCACAGTCTCTCTGAGAAGTTCATCTTGTCCGTCAGTTTGCTCATAGCTGCAGGGACAAAAGAAGGTGGAGCAGGTAGTTGACCGCAGTGTCTCTCCCAATTGTTGCCTAAGGAAAAGCGAAGGGTGAAAACCAGAGGGATGTTCAACATCTCCGCTATCAAGTCACTGCCAGGGTAGATGGGGTCAGAGAGGAGAAGGTCAAAATTTCCCTCCTTCAAGTTCTTCATGATCACGTCTGACTTCACTACGCCATCCAAATATTGAAGAGAAATGTCTAGGTTGTTCTTCACCAGTTCCATGAATCTCAAGTAAATCTGCAAGTAGTTCATTTGTTTCATCTCATACATGAAGAAGTGGAAAAAGTCTTCAAAAAATATCTCCATGTCTTCCATTGAGAAGGAGACATTGAAGGATTCATAACGAAAGCGAGAAGCTTCATTGCTTTTCATGTACATCGATACACTTGGGACAAGGACTGTCACGTCGTGACCCCTGTCCACCAAGGTCTCCAGCACAGGCTTTATGTTAATCCAGTGGCTTCCTTCAGTGTACCACACCAAAATGTTTCCTCCGTTTGCACTCCATGTCGCACAGAGAAGCAGCAGGACGCAGGTAGAGACTCTTCGTCCCAGCTCCATGGTTGAGTAGAAGGACTGCTGTGACCTGACGTTTTTAATAGGTGCTCATAGAAAGACAATGATTAACCGAACAAGGTTAGGTCAGTAATGTAGTTCCTCTTTGTACAGCTTGACACATCAGATAACCGACGCAGCAGAAGCAAGTGCTTAGAGGTAAAAGGTAACGGCCATAGTTAAGAGTGTGTCAGCGTGAAACGGTAAGGATACTGTTTAACTTTCACCAAATAGTAAATGGTTTGCTTCTATAGGGTTTTTATCCTAAGCTCTTTGCGATGTTGCGCCTCATTCGCTCACACACACAAACACACTATACCGTTGACGGCGGCTTCCATGCAATGGGCTCCCCTGATCGACCTGGCGTACCTTGAGGTTTTTGACATATAGCCTCGAGGAACAAGGAGTCGAAGCACCGCTCTACCAAGTGAGCTACAGCCGCCCACTAGAAACGGACACAATGGACGTTCGTGAGAGAGATGGCGTAGAATAAAACACTTTCGCTCAATGGGCCCCAGTTCTGTAATCTGAGAAAGATGTGAGAGTTAGTTTTTCAGCATGCCATTGTATTGTGTCAGAGAAAGGCCAAACAAATGTCTGGGCGTTTGTGTGTGTGTGTGTGAGAGAGAGAGTGGGGAGGGGTGAGACTTTCCTACACTAGCAGGGATAGGCTGCGTTGGTCCTGGTCCAGACTAAAATACCTCAGCAATTGGATCGATTACGGTGAACCTTTGTACTAATAATTCAAAGAGCTTCCTAGACCTTGTATTCAGCTTACTTTTACAGTCCCCTGACAAATTCACAAGATATAGTGAATAGCCTCATTACTTTTACGCAGAATTTTACAATTTTATGATTTGAACAATAAAAAAACTGTAGTGAGCAAGTGAGCCTTTGTGAAGAGATGCTGGGAGCTACCAATATCCAGCATCAAGTCAGATAAAGAGTTAAGAAAATGAGGTGCAGAGAGGGACAGTGAACGTTAAAGGAGAGCTGCTCCTTAGCACGTGCCTATAGGTTTAGCAGTAAATACTATGATTACTGTAAAGACAAATCTTTTTTGAGGTTGGAATATTTTCCACTGGTACCGTAATCAGGTGTGTTCAATCAGTCAGAAGCTTGACGATAAGGGTTGTACAGGGGTAGTCAACAAGCAAGGGTGCAGCCCTCAAGGCCCGGAGTTTGAGACCTCTATTCTACAGAGTTGGGTCTTCCCCAACCTTTTGCTTAGTTTCACAATTATTATTACCAGCTATTGGATGGTTTGCTATAGATTTTTTTTGTCACAGGCATTCGTGTTCATGTCAGAGTTAATGGTAATGGTTAAAAGAGTTGACGAAAAATTGTTTCAGGACCAAATATATGTAAAAACCAACCTAAAAAACATCCCCATCTGCCTTTCGGTACAAGCAGAATGAATCAGCTGTTTACAGAAACAGACGGAGGCCACACGGGTCAGCTTTGTGTGCATTTTTGGAAAGCAGGGGTTGTCGACCACGCCTTTAAGACTCTGCGTCGTCGAAGCCGTTCTTGGGAAGTGTCACCTTAGACTGTTTGGGCGTCTAAGTCTTAACACGGAGTTCTTTGGCCCCTCATTAACATTGTAGATTCCTTTTGACGCTTGATTCAGGAGCGTCTGGAAAAACAATAAGCATTTGAATATTGAATTCAATGCCCTGTTGATGGAGTCATTGGCCATTCAGCGTGTGTGCCTGTGTACGGTTTTGTCCTCAGACCTCCCCTGGCGGGGCAGAAAATGTGAGAGAGACTGATGGGTATATCCAAGTGTTGCATACCAAACTTCAGAATCATGTCTGTACCTCTACACTTTGCCCTTATGTTTTCCAAGGCCTTTATCCATCCACCCTTTCCTCTCCATATTCCCGCTGTTTCCTCTCCTTCCTCCCTCCCTTGCTTCCTTCCTTCCTCCCTTGCTCTGTTTTTCCACCACAGGGTAAGGGTTACAGCGTATTGCTTTTTGAAGTAGATAATTTGCATAATCAGATTAGGATGTGTGATTGTCAGTGGGCTTCCCCATCAGAGGGTGCTCCAGAGGAGAGAGGGTGCTGTCCAGCCCAACAATGGAGGACTCCCCTCCTCTCTCACTCTCCAACCAGCCCTGCACCTGCATTGCAAATACCCACCCACCCGGGGCCGCAGGTCGGCCGAGGCTGCGGTCCTCGCCGTGGACACGCGGCAGTAGGGGGGCGAGGGAGCGAGAGGGAAGGCGAAGAGGGAGGAGGGGATTCGAGTGCATGACGGGAGTGGGAAGGCAGGGGTTGAGCTGAGATATTTAAACATGCAGAGTGTGAATTGGCTTTAAGGGGATAAAGAGCTCAGGGCCTATCGTTTGGCACCCAACTCCAGAAATTCTTTTTCACAGGCGCCTCAGCGGGGAGAGCGAGGGGCTGCCTGCACTGATCTGGCCCATTGTGATAACGGATTCAGACAGTGTGCTAGACGCTGATAAGGAAATGTGCTCTCAATAGACGATTACCCACATACTTGGGAGAGAATAGTCAATCAGGCAACTATACTTGGTGGATGGAATGAGAAGCGTACAGATTTGTTATTATTTTCGATGCAGGGATTCATAATCCTGCGAGAAAGTTGAGGTCAGAGTGATGCTCACGCTGCGATTGGGCGTAAACAAGGTGTATCAGCAAAACGCATTTCGCAGCCTGACAGCATGTATCCAAAAGCTGTCACACGCCGTCCTATCCAGTTTCAAATGATGATTGAATAATTGGAAAGTCTGAATTACTCTAATACATTTAACACACAAAGACATAAAGGGTCTAATATTGCTGAGAGTTCCAGTTATTAAAAAACCACAGCAGTTTTCGTTTGCTATTATTTCTGTTCACCGTGAAATTGCTCAATCCACCGTGAAATTGCACAAGAGGTAAATACCTCCCAAATTCATGCTGTGGGACAGACAGACTGCTGCTGTACACTAGTCACCATTCTCCCAGTATAATATGATTAATTTAGTATTTTTGCAGGATTACAAAGATTCACCTGTCAGTTCCCACAGGCTTCCAGTCAGTGTGTCCAGCTGCACTCGGCTCGTTTACACACAATTAGCCAGAGTCGAGCAGCCAGGGTTAAAGCGCCCAAACACCAACTCACTGTTTACTCTTCAGCTCAGTTAGTTGCAGCCTTTTGCCTAAAATTGGGCCACGTTTTCTGCCCTCACAATGGGCGATTAGGCATGTAAACATCTGACCTCAGCTGAAACGACTGCAAAACGTGAAGACGAGTGCAAACAAAACTGTTGATGCTGGAAGCAAAGCCAAAACATAAAGTTCGTTAATCAGTTTAGCAATGGACATAAAATGAATCTTTAACTCTTTTGGTAAACTGCGCATTTCTTAAATGTCAAATGTCAGAGCAGAGAGCAGCTTCTCCAACTGTAATGAGTTGAAGCTTTTCTCAGTTTCATGTTATTTTGAACTGATAAATGTTTGTGGTTTGGACAAAACGAGTAATTTTAAGACCTCATAATATTATATTAGTATAACAGCTATTTTCAGTATTTTTAAACTTTTTCTAACTATTAATTGATTGAAAACTCTTGACAACCAGAAAATATTTTTCACTTTTATTTATTTCTGATTTGATTTAAAAAAAAAGTATTTGTATAAGTACAGCAAAAAAAATGTGTATTTGTACCTTTATACTATTACCATTCTTCTGACCTCAGCACTATCTAACAGTGTAAACACTCTGCTTTAAAGCTGTGTCTGCGCGTTGGTCAACTGGTCAGTGTTTGACTCTAAAATGACCTCTGACCTCAAGGGTCACAAGTTAAGCTGTCAATTTCAGCACATCTCTCCCAGGCCTCTGGACAGAGAGCAGAGGTCAGCTTTGTGTCCATACGCTCCTCACAGGACGTGTGGACAAATGTTTTTAGGCTTATTGATTATTACAAAGAGTTTTTAAAAGGAGGCAGCAGCTCTGCTCTTTACATCAGATCCGTTTTCTGCACCATTATTTAATGGAGGGACAACACTGTTACCAGTTTCATCACTACAAAGTCATTTTATAGTTAAGAAAAATTAACAAAGCAAACTGCGTCATACCGACTGGAACCTGTAAAGTTTGTGCAAACTAGGACTGAGATATGCCAAAATCCTTATTCTAGGAATTTTCTTTTTGCTTTACTTGGTGGGAAATGGCGTTTTGTTTTAATCAGTTTGTACTTCTTGAGTAGACTTCATTTTCCACTCCAGCAATACTTGGATATAGTAAACAGTATGGAGTATAAACGGAAACTTGATGGTCTCTCTCTGTCTCACACACACACATACACACACACACAATATTAAAAAAGCCCTTAAATTTATAAACAAAACATTTATTAAATAAATAGTTCAAATAAATAACATACTATGTATTCACAAGCAAACCAAAATAACTTACAAATGAGGTATCAGATGATGATTACCACACTCTTCACACTGGACAGTTAGTTCATAATCTTTGGCTATATGACATGCGTGTTTTACAAAACCTCAAATGAAAACACACGTATGGTAAACGAAAAGATTTTTGTTTCGTGAAGAGATAAGAGGAGGGTTTTCAGTTTTGCCAAAACTCCTCAGTTCAATCCTAGTGATCATAAATCGACAAATGTGGAACTTTTTTTTTTTATAAAAGAATGAAAAGCAAGAGTCATATAACCTTGACAATTGAAAAGGTCAGAATTCGTCTTCTCAACAACCCCCCCAAAAAATAAATCGTGTGTTCTTTCATTTTTGTCATAGAAAGTGCCCTTGGCTATTTTAAAACACTTGCAGCCGGGAGAACTGGCTGAGCCATTATCTATTCAAATGCTTTTCTGAATCTATTGCTTGAAATGAGAAATTCCTTAATCCCCTCTATTTCCCTCATTGGCAAAACACCCTCTCACTGCAGAACTGAATTAGTTCCAGGTGGGTCAGCAACAAGGAATATTAACATGAAGACACAAAGGGAATATTGTACAGGTTTTACACATCCATGCAGAATACAAATTAATTTTCACCTGCAAATCAAATTTCAACACTGATCGGCGAGGGGGTAGCCACATGTGGAGTCCAAACAAAACTGCATCCTCTGAAACAGCAGCCACGCACAGGTGACAGATGCAGAGACAAACATGAGTCTTGAGAAAGGACCACATCAGTTTTTAGACCCAAGAAAACGGATCACAGATTCCACCCAAGTTGGCGTTATTGTGTAATTTCATGGCTGTGTCTCTACCAGGCCTCGGAGCTGTCGCAGCTGGACCCAGGTGACGGAGCTTCGGTGTCACTGGTCAGGGCCCAGGGGTGTGGAGGCGAGTGCAGCTGCTCGATGTTTCCTCTGAGAAAGGTGAGCAGAGCGGCGGGGGAGTGGCTGGCCGGCTGACCGCTCTGGCTCTCTAGCAGCTGCACCAGGAAGTTGATGTAGCGCATGGCCAGGCGCAGGATCTCGTTCTTGCTGAGCTTCTTCTCCGGAGGATGGGTGGGGATGAGCTTGCGGAGCTCGGCGAAGGCGGTGTTGACGTTGTGCTGGCGCCAGCGCTCCCTCGTGTTAGTGAACACCTTCCTGGTCATGTTGCTGGGTAGAGCTGAAAAGATTTTATTTACAGAAGATTAATAAGCAGCTGTTTTGGTAATTGAATGAGCATTTATTTATTAAGTCCAAACATGCACAAAATGTGAATATTTATTCTTTTCATGTCATACATGATCTTAACATTTATAGAAAATAATCTGCAGATTAATCATTAAAAAGAGAATCATTGACTACAGCCCAAATGCTGAGGTGACTAGCAGAAAATATTCATAAAATCCTTTTTAACAGATTAGAAATAAGAAGAAATTATTGTTAGTTCTTTTCTCTTTTGCGTTCCTAGATTTATTATTAACTTAGCATAATTGTCCATGTAAACAATGTTTTTTTATTTATTAAGTGTATAAACCTTTAGTAAATGACCAATAAGACACTATGATGTAGGTTTAGCCAAAGGTATGATTTAAATTTATTGTCAGCAACTGTAACTCAACCTGTTGGTTTGCCCAAATTGCCAAATAAATAGAAAAACAGCTGTAATATTAAAATGTCTGAAAACGTATAAGAAGTATAGGAATAAAAACTTTAAATGTCATCATGTCTGCTAACCACATTGTAAACCATTAATCGTTTCTAAAATATGCACATATGCACATTTCTGTTAAATATGCACAGTCTCTTCAAATTCTTTACTATTACACCATAACCGCCAGTAAATTGTTCACATTGTAGCACACACGTCTGTGCTAATACATACCCTGGCTGATTAATTATTTACTTGACCTAAGTGGGAACATATGGCCCCAGGGGAGAACAAAATCATCCGAATACGCCACAAATGTCTAACCTGTGTACGTAGAGATGTGTAGAGGTCTTCAGACGCACAGTTGACTGGTCATCCGTGTCCAGGAGTCCGGGGAGAATGTCCACTCAGTCCTGTTTTCTCATGCCCGCTGAGGTCCTTGTGATCGGGAGGGAAGGAGCCGTAAAAGACAAACAGAGGGAGGGATGGGGAGCAGACAGACAGGGAGAGAGAAGGGGGGACAACTGCTGCATGTTCGCATCCCACATTTTATAGCAGGGTGAACCCTATTGTGTGACGTGTGCTGTTGTGGAGGCTGGTAGTTGCGGAGTGAATTTTTTTTTTTTTCCTGTTTTTTTAAACGCACACCCCCTCACCTGTTATTTACAACCAGTGGAGTCGCTTTATGCCCGTCTTCTCCACAAATCATCACTTCAAATAATTTTCCTGGGTGTTTTTTTTTTTTTTTTTTTGGGCTACATCTGAGGGCATTTTTTAACAGCTTTCATGATTCAACAGCCTTTTAAGTGACTATTTGTGCAGCTTTTATGATTCATTGCTCATTTAATCCTTGAAGGTTAGCACTAAAGGTGACAAATAAATTCCCATTGAAGTGAAACTGAGACGTTCATCTCACTGATCCTTCTCTTACTGCTGTGGACACTTGTTCCTTTCTGTTTCTCTGCCATTAGGCATGGACAACCCACCGTCCCTCCGCTGTGGAAAAGACCTTCATATTGCTGGCTGCTCCGCTATTGAATTCAGCCTGATTGGGCCACAAAAGGTAAAAATACCATATCCAGATTGACAGTCGAACAATATGGGTTTTGTTATGACTATGGTAATCTTGTTGAGCCATTCCAAGGGGCCACACATAAATTACAGAGGAAACGGGCAAAGCACAGCATCCTGACTCACCTCTCTCCAACCACACCCCGCCCTCGTCTCTCCCCACTCTGCTCCGACTCCCACTTTCAACCTCCGTTCAGATTTAGAAAACAAGTCTAGTTTAACCAATTGTCACTGTTCTTTTTACACCCTTCAAGTGTTGTTTCAAAGACACAGCCTTCCCAAAAAGTCTCTGTGTGGAGTAGGAATTTACATAATCCGATTAGGAGCTGGGATTAGCCGCGGGCCTGGAGAACAGGCCTGTTGGGGGCCGTTTTCTGAATCTGCCATTCATGGGCCCTGCTGCACGTCCAAGAGGCTGCACCTGCAGGCCAGGCGCCACTGCTCTCTGGCTCCATTCAGCCCTCGTTGCAAGTCTGCAGACTCACTGTAGGGCCGTTTAGCTGGTGTGACTGTCATCAGAAGACTGTTTGACAATTACATCTGAACCTGTAATTTATCATGCAGGTTAGGCCTGAAGCAGTGTGAGCAGGACAAGCTGTAAAAACTCCAACTGGAATTATTCACTGAGAATTAAGTGCAGCAGTTTAACAAGAGAAACACTTTTTAGTTGTGTAAAAAAAAAAAAGAAAATTATGTATTTTACATTTAGTAAATTTATATTTACTTTTTTTTCAGATTTATATTGGGGCTCATTGCTTGTTTTAGTCAGATCCTTGACTGCATATATGTAATGACCTGAGCTTGAGTTTCCTGCCTCCTCGTGTCTTCAGCACAATACCGTAAATTATAAACCTATATATGTGTAACTACATTGTTATAAGTAATCTATTAGGAGCATGTAAATTGCCACATCTTTCCAAGAAAAACACGTGGGTTTTTCTTCCTTGTAGGTTGCTTATGTAAAAGCTGTTTTTGAGGGGAAAAGATGTCTCAGGAAACCCGAGTCTTTCCAGAGAGGAAACACCCAGGTGATCCAGTTAACTGCTGCCTGTGATTGGAAGATAACAGCTGTGTGACCTTTACAGCTGCAGCCCAGAGTAGGATCCAGATCTGAGGGGCAGCTTTGGTTTAAACAGCCTGTTAATTCCCACAATATCTCTACTGCCCCATTCAGCCGGGGACTGAAGGAACAGTGAGGGACAATAACCGCACCATTACTCTGCTGTTTGCCCAACCTTCGGACGCAGGGACTCCTTGGACCATCCTGCCCACTGCTTTTGTTCCTACGCCCATTAAAAAACAAAACAGTGTTGGTGTCTTTGTCCACTGCCTGTTACAAGGCAGAGGCCAGAGACAGACAGACAGACAGAGATGTATTAAAGAAGAGAGGGAGGGAGAGAGAGGGAGAGAGAAAGGCAGGCAGGAGAGCTGGCAGGTTATTGATGGTGGCTAGCCAGCGCTGGATGTCCAGAGGCAGGGAAGCTTGGAGTCGATGTCCCCGGGGGTCGTCTTTGTCTGGGGATCATTCCTGAGGGAGCTGGCTTCACTCTGCTGGCTCGTGAAGATAAGCACTCTCTCCACACGCTGAGAGACCACGATAAGGGGATTGCTTCACTAAATGGGGGGGAAAAGAAATGGCCCCACCACTGGAGCTGCGAAAATGAGAGACTATCAGTTTAGCTTAGAAAGACCCTCCGTCGCACTCCTCGAACCATAAATCACAATTTGTTTTCCCCTCTGTTCGTGCTGTGGAGGGGAAAAACAAAGGCAAAATGTGCACAGCTCTTGATCGTTCCTGTTTTTTTTTTTTTTTATTAATAGACAACACGTTATTAAGCAGAATATAAACAAACTGTTTGTAACACAATGTAGTCATAAGCAGGTATAAGCTGTTTTAAGTCTATTAGTTCAGTATTCATAACCACATCTGGAATTAAATCTGGAAGCAAACAAGTTATCTAACAAATGCACGAGTAATCCGAAGTAGAAAGTTAAGTCTTAAAAAAAGGAATAATGAATGTATAAAATTAATAAAAACAAAATTTAGACTGAATCAATTTTTTTTCACATTGTCAGCAACTACTGCAATTTTCTGTAATTCAATTTGTTTCACCAATTCTGGTTTTAAACAGAAATGCTCTGTAGCTTTTAAAATGTCTAATATGAAGAAAGTTTATCTAAAAAATTCAAATTTTAGTTTGCAGTTTTTCTGTATGCAAATTATAATTGTGTTTAATGAAAACTGAGAAGCCGAAACCTGAATAACTTGACTTTAACAAAACTTCCAGGATTATTACTTTGATGTCTTTATGAACAGGAAGCAGCTAAAATAATTTAAGGCGTGTTTGCCCATCAACTCTGCCGGGGACCCTTTCGTAGCTCAGCCTTCCCTTCTTCAGCGGAGTCAACTCTGCCAAACACACAAAGAAACGCATTTGTTGAATACAAATAAAACCAGACACTGTTGCCTACATAAACAGAAATCCTCCCTTTTAGACCTTTGCCCCACCAATTCTCTTTACAACACTGACTGACTGTTTAAGGACTGTGGGTGATTTAGGTGAATCAGCACCGTGGTGGAGTGTAGTGCTGCATCCTCACAGCTAGAAGACCCACAGTTCAACTCCCTGCCAGCTGCAGACTTCCTGTGTGGAGTTCACTCCAGGTATTCCAGCTTCCTCCCACAGTCCAAAGACAGACAGGTTCGGTTTAACTGGCCACTCTAAACTGCCCACAGGTGTTAATGTATGACTGTGTCTCTGTGTTGGGCCTGGACAGACTGGACACCTGTCTATTTCCAACTAACCTTTTCAAGATGCTTTTCCCTTTGAGTGCAGTTATTTATAAATATAATTTTATATATATAGTTTATATTTTTGCTACTGTACTACTTTAAATTTCACAAATCTACTAATTATGTAATTCCTCCAAACATCTACAGTCCACTCTGTAGCCATGATCATTTACCTGTTCTAACCAAACCTGCTGCCTCTTCACTCCTCTTCCTCTCCTGTCCTGACCAGCATTTGGAGCCGTACTTTGTTGAAACTGTTGTCATCCCTCCACATTTAGACAAGCAGCCCTTGTCAGACATGTGATGCTTGTCATAACTGTGGAAGTCACGGTAGACTGTGGAGTATGTGGACACTTGACTGTTGGGTTGCTGCTGCAGCAGCATGAAGCTGTAACTGAAGGTGGTGTCCAGTCTGAGAGGACTGTGCTCAGCTGGGTGCAGGCAGTCATTGTAGTCATTTAGGTTTGTTGGTGCTGTGTACGTTGACTCATCACTAACTCTCTCAACAACTCTCCCCGCAGCTCCAGCTCTGATTCCCCATCCTTGAAACTTCCTGTCCTCGCTCTGGCTACTGGTCCATCTCCTCTGCAGGTCAACATTTGGGGTGCTAAAAGACCAGCTGTTCAGGTCGAGTTTGAAGTCAGTGTTTTTATCCTGCATCGCTGCATCTGGCCCAAACAGAAAGGAGGTGGTGGTGGTGTTGTAGCCACAGAGCAGCTCTGAATGTGGATTAATGGAGGTTTGTGTATGGAGATCAAATTCAACAGTGCTAGTCCATGGGTTGGTTCGTTGGCTTGCCTCTGTGGCAACAGTCTGAGAGTCCGGATGGCTCGGGTCTGTGGTCAGTGTGTACAGAGAGGTGATGTCGCTGAACAGCTAAAACCAGGAAGAAGAGAGACTATTAAAATGCACAACTGCCTCTGAAAATGGTTTGTTGTTCAAACAGCTGCAAAGATCCTACAAAAGGCCTGCTGCAACTTTCTTCATCAAGAACTTGAGGTTAATTTTACAACCCGTGTACTAGAAGAAAAGGTGAAACTGAAATCGCACCAATCTATTGCAGTTCTGGAGGAAGGGTCACAGTTTCCTGCAAAAACCAACAACTCATCAGACATGTGGGCTCCTAAAATTACATAGGGAGAAAATAGGGAACAAAGGATTTAACTTGGAGACTATCACAATTGTATGACATCTGTCAGCCAGGGGACCAACACCTGGGCAGCTGCTAGTAGCAGACGTCCTCAAAGCCACAGTCAGTCAACAGGACCAAGCTGGCAGAAGAAGGGGCTAAAATACCCGCTTCTAAACTGTAAGGGGACATCTCTAACTTCTGCTGCTGCACATGTTTGTTGTTGGAAACAGTCTAAGTGGAAACAGTCCAGTCTTTAAAAGTCCCCAGACAGTGAGATAACTAATGCTACAAAACATGTTCAGTGCACAAAAAATACCCAGTTAAGGCAATTCCACAACAGCTACGATCCAAGCTACATCGACAGTAAGCTAGGTTTATCAAGGTTTTAAATGCGAGGGACTCCCCACCAGTCAGTCAGAACGAGGAAAAAGGGTTTTAGCCTAAAGATAAAACATTTTCAAGAACATCAAGTAAAAGTCGCTGCCACGAAACAAAACCCTTAGGAAAACAGCAACTGAAGTTTGTCGGTAAACTGCGTTTTCTGCTTGTCCTGAAGTTTATTTGATATTTGATCAAATCAGTGCAGCATTGGGACCGTTTGTCTGATTTCTGGCCCACAAGTCTGAATACAGAAACTTTAACTCAGTGTTAACTGCAACTGCCAGATGCACTTTAACATTCTGGGTCAAATGTGAGTGAATTTAGCAACTAAACTTTCCTAACTCAAGACTATAGGACTGACTGAACATCATGTGGACAAGTCTAGTGTTTCAGTCCTCACACGCAGCATCCGGTGAGTCTGCACTGACAAAGGAACATGAATCACATGAATACAGTTTTTAAGATGAATGAGACACTGCCTACATGTGTTGGCACCATCTGTCGCCGTTGTAAGAATAATGTCAAGCGCTTTGAGTATCAATAGGTAGAAAAGCGTATATACAGTCACTGGCCACTTTATTAGGTACACCTGTACATTCTAATACAATCCAATACTTGAGGGCGTTATAAGAAGATGGTGGCCACCATGTTTAAAATGAATGGTGTTGCCAAAACATTAGAACCATCTCTCCAACTCAACTACAACTCCACTAATCATTTTGACCTCAGTCATAAACACATTAGAATTATCACCTTTGTGAGAGTTCCAGCGTAAAACTGACAAATTAGAAACTTGTAAAAATCAGAATGGCAGATTTGCTGTTTTGGATTGTATTAGAATGTACAGGTGTACCTAATATTGTGGCCAGTGAGTGTAAGTGCAGGCCATTTACCACTGATTGTTCTTTTTGGTTGTTTCAAAATGTAAAAAAGAAAAACTGAAATAAAGTACACATTTTTTAAAAAGAAAGTGTCAATTTTTCTGTAAGTTGAGGTGTAGATCCAGGTTCACCTTGATGACTTTGTGTGGCACCTCAGGGAGCAGCTCCTTCAGCTGAATCAGAGGGGACCTCAGGAGCCACTCGAAGGACGCTGCTCTCTTCAGCATTAACTGACCAACCAGAGGGTTAATACTCGGGAACTGCAACAAACATTTTTCCTCCTGGAGGGAAAGGAAAAAAGTGCAAGTACAAGTTAGGTTTGTTCACTGGTAAGATTCATAATCTAGATTCTTGATAAGTTATTTGTAGAGTGGTTACAAAGTGCTTTAACAAAAGAGCTGAAACAAAATCTTCAACCTGATGCTATTTATGAAGAATAAAACAAAAAAAACATTTTACAATTCAGACGCCTTTGACTATTGGTTGAGATATCCTATCATCAGAAGTGATATACTGGAGCCTCCAAGTAGTAAAATGTGGCTTCTCTTTATGTTTTTCTGTGAAGTTTTGATTTTGTGGTCACCTGTGAAGGCGTCACACTGAGCCAGTCCCGGTTCAGGTAGCTGAAAGGATCCCTGTCACTTGACATTAGACTGTGGAAGCAGATCTGACTGATGCTCTTGGCTACTTCCAACACATCGGACACCAACAGCACCTGAAAGACAGGAGGAAACTACTGGTGTCTATTCAAGCAGGAAAAGTAAATCAGCACCTTGTCGGATTTGATTTTTTTTTTTAAATTTCATTCAATGCAAAATTAAGCTGTAGGAAAATGTGTGATCCCATTTTATTTAATTATTCATAATAGTTGTATAGTAAGTACAATTAGTGGTTAAATTGAGTGTAACGTTGGTTTACTACACTAGGACTAGGACGCTGTACAGCGGCCACACACAGGAGCAAAACAGTGAATCATGTTTGTGGCGTATGTTCTTTACCTTGACATCAAGATCCTCCGGCTTCATCCCAAACAGCACCAGAGATGAATAAATCAACACTAAGTTGCTGAAGGCGTCGCTGGAAAATCTGCCACCACACAAACAGAATACATTTTGGAAAGACTTTGTGCGCTGTGTGTGTGCTGTGTGTGCTGTGTATGTGTGTGCACTAACCCTCCTCCTCGACTGTCTGGGCAGTGCAGGATGAGCCAGCAGCAACTGTACTGAAGAGAGAGAGCGGTAAGCCTCAACACTAGTCTCTCACTGGCTCGATCCTGACACAGTTCATCCTGCTCCTACACACACACACACACACACACACACACACGTCAATGTGTTTACAGTCTGTACACAAGTTTGTCATGCCGGTTATGCATCTCTGGGCAAACATCTGTTATATCAGATTTGAGAATTGTGATGTTGGATGGGACGGCTGCAGAAGGCTGTTTCCAGTGCAAACAGGTGTGTGTTCACTGAACAGATTTTGCACAAAAGAGATTTGAGTTGGCCAATATGATTTAAAAGGTGTTGGGAAACACTCTTACAACACAAAATGACAACTGGACTTAATGTAAATGATATTGTGGACATAATGTATCATCATTTGTTTATTGTAATAAAATTAAACCTATAAAGGGGTCATTCATTTATAAATTTAAACCACCACTGGTTCTCAGTGACACTGCTGTGTTCATTTGGTTCAGCAATGTCACGAAATGTGTGTACGCTTTAAAGGACGTGCAGCCGTCTGTCTCCCAGTACCTGAATGATGATAGCGGTGCTTTCATCCACTGTGATCACAGCGTAGTGATGGGTCCCTCCAAGCATCTGCATGGACGGACAGTGGCTCCTCTCCATCACAGTGACATTAAACCTGTAACACAACACACACAGTTGTGTTTCACCACATGGTATATAAATGCCAACGCCTGATAGAAACTACAGCAGCATTCTAACACTCCCTGTGTTTGTCCGTAATGTAACGTCATTTTCTATCACGCTAATTTTGCTACACGGTACATGACATAACATTATTTAAAGACAAAGAGGTAGCAAAAAAAAAATCAAACCAGACCAAAAAATTAAAGACTTTAAATGCATGACTAATATTTATATTTAAAACTAGAGTTATTTATAAACCGTCAGATCTGGATAGTAAAAATCTGTAGATGGTGATGGGAAGGCGCCTCCAGTCAACCCACGTTTCTGTATCAGTATGATGGATATCATTTTGGCCACAGTTCACACTATGGAGTCAATAACACCTCAGCTGAACTTTACTTGTACAGTTATTGACAAAGCGGACGTGGACTGTGGTCTTCCCAAAGATTATATGAAAACAGATTTATGTTAACTGCTTAAATCTAGGGGTTTATCATTCTGACAAGCTGGCTATGCTGTAATTGTGGACAGGGCAAAGGGGAATCTTTACCCTGACTCCAGTTTCTGCAGCAGCAGCGGATCATTGAGGAGCCCCTCTGTCACTATCAAGACATAGGGAACACTGTCCTCCAGGCACCAAGGCGTTTCCTCCGTCTCTTTTGGAAAAGGAAAATCATAGAAGAAGTAATCAAATAATCAGACGTTGCTGCACAATTGTATGATTCTGTGACAATTACTGACGACAAACCAGTGTCGGGGAGCACAGTATTGAAGGTGAGGTGGCTGATGCTCTTCTCTCTGCAGACCGTGGCCCAGGGGGAGTGGCCTGGATGATCGTACTCCACCACCAAAGAAAAACAGCTCCAGGGGAAGTCGGGGCCTATGTGCTGCTCATACACCACCACACACACAAAGTCGCACACGCTGGTGAAATAGGATGGGACAACAACACTTTTTTTAAAACAAAGGAAAATAATTCATAGTAAGATTTCCACTCTTTAGGCGTAGTGGAAACAAATGAGTAATATTTTTATTTCCTTTGTGCCTGCTTTGTTTAACATTCTACGTAAGTATTGCTTTGGTTTTACTGCTTTGGTTTATCTATATTTTATGAAAAATATATTAAGTGTGTAAAATTTGCAAAGTCAAGAACCTTAAGGATATATTTTACACAAAAAATATGATAATTCCCTCTGGAATATTGAGTACCTGAGCACCTTCTGTTGAGCCAGGCTCACAGTGCAGAACCTGCAGCCGTACAGAAGTGTTCATTTTTAAAGGCTTTGAAGTGAGAGTCACCTGTCTAACAATAAACTATTTCAGGGCTTTTGGATTAGTATGTTTTCAGCTTCTCATTTGTTCTATTCTGATAATAACTAATACATAAAATGTTGTGGAGAGCAGGGGCCTGAGAGTAGTGAGAAAGACAGCTGGGTGGAGCAGGGTAGATATGGCACTTTTCACACATTCGCACTCAGACGTGATATGGGGGGAGGGGGGGGCTGCTAGACATCTGACCAACACTAACTGGCAGCTGTAGCTCAGTAGGTAAGGCAGTCGCTCCACAGGGTCAGTGTTTCGATGCCCGGTCCCTCCTGGATACGTGTCAAAGTTTCCTTTGGCAAGACACTGAACCCCAAGTTGCTCTTGAAGGTGCAGGTTAGCACCTTGCATGGCAGCTATTGCCATCGGTGTGTGAGAGAGTGTGTGCGAATGACATGCAACATTTTAAAGCACTTGGGATAAAAGTGCTATATAAGTGGCCATTTACCATTTAAACACTGGTCCAGTGTCTTGCTTAAGAACACTTTCACATGTGACAGGTGGAGCTGGCGATCAACCAACCCTAAGATTGGTTGGTGGTCATTCTAGAGCTAGCTTTAAGTAGTTGTTATAGATGCAGTGAACTGATCCAAAGGGTCAGGACTGATCAGCCCATATTTTAAAAGTGGCAGAGATATGACACCTTCACTACTTTGCCCACTCCAACATGATAATGATCCCTTTTCACCCCTCAACCAGAATAAATGTTTCGGTTCACAATCAGCTGTTGTTACTACTGCTTTTTAGACAAATGTTGTGTGTCAGTCATATGCCAATTTCTGTTTTACTAAACTGTATATACACAAATTTGTTTAGCGTTTTACAGACTTTGACACATGCCTCCAGCACTGTGTTTACGAGTGAAGACTAATCACTGCACCACACCAAAGCAGCGCAAGCTCTTACGGGTGCTAATAAATGTAAATGTTTGTAAATGTAGGTATTGGATCATGCTTGGTATTGGTACAGTAGATTCAGAATCTTATAAGTACCTGGATTTGGGAAGAAAAATAAATTAACACACACACTCTTTTACATATACCTGCTGACCAGACAGGCACCATTCAGTTTGGTTTGGTTCTCTTCAGGACAGACTACAGTCACCGCTGCTCCTGCAAAAGCAAAAACAAGGAATGCGCTCTGCTATGTTATACTGTATTTTCATATAGGCAGATAGGAAAAATACTATTTCTTTTTTCCACAAGACAAAATTAACAGATTAAATTAATAGTGACATGTCTGACCGAGATCATCATTTACATTAAATCATTTGGCAGACACTTTTATCCAGAGTGACTTACAAGTGAGGTACAAGACAAATCTAAGTCGGAGAGAAAACATGAAAGCAAAGTGCAAAGTTTTTTTGATCAGTCACTTACCAGCCACTTGGCTCAAGCTGTCGACGATTATTGATTCGCTGTCCTCCGAGGTAATTGATGTAATCACCAATATCTACACAAAAACATTCAGGATCATTTAAAATGTCTTACTGTGGGCAATACTCCAAACCCCAAAGTTTCTCTTGGTGGGTTGGATGAGCCCATTGCAGCCACTGCCATTGGTGTGTGTGTGAGAGAGAGTTAGATTGTAAAGCGCTATAAGAGCACGCATTTACCATTTCTATAATGTGAAACTAAGGAAACAGTAAAATAAATTATGTTATTTTCTAGTAGAACTGTGATAATGACTTTTTATGTTTAGTGGGAATAAAAACATTTTTACTACATTTCTATGACTATTAGTAACCCCAACATGTTGATAATGAAATGGAATAAAACACAAAATACTGATAAGACAATTAATCATTTAACCCAAATACAGTTTTTGTCATGCTGTGAATACTGACCTTTTCTCTGTAGTTTTGTCCTTTCCTGCTGTGCAGCCATGCAGCCAGCAACTGCTGCAGCTCCTGCAGTTTGAAGTTGGACTCCTGGTTCCTTTGACTGACAAAAAGGATGATCTGGAGCCTCTTCACCAGCTGATCCAGACTCTGCTCTGCATATGGCTCGGCTGTTTTCTTTAGGTACTCTGCAGTGCATAAGGAGAAGGCTGTGAATATCACAATGTGGTGTAAAACTATGTTTAAGGTTTCTGCAGAGTTCGCCAAATTAAATTTATTAGCTGTGGACTCATTGTTATATCAACTGTTATTCTGAACATCAAGAATTCCTGAATGAGAAAATGATTTACTATAATGCAACCTGGACTCAAGTAGAAAAATTATGAATAAACAGATTTTAGTTTATAGGTGTAACGCATTTCCCCACAGCACAAAAATGTTACCACAAACTTTACTGCCTACAGCAGATAAATCAAAACTAATTAAAATTTAAGAGCGAATCCAGAGCTTTACAAGACCTGCAGACACTGTGTTAGAGTCAGTGTTGGGAGTTTAGTTAATAAAGTGATGGATGCAAACATAAAAACACACCATTCAGAATTTTGCAAAGGTAAAATCAAATTCCAGGCAATTGTGTAGTTGTTGCTAATGTTTCCAGAGCCTTTAATCAAATATGCTCAAACTACAACCACGATCTTATTAGGGGACATTTTGCAGAATTTTGAATGTCAAGCTATGTATTTTCCTAGTAAATATTTGATGCTTCAGAAGAGCTGGAACTAGGATAGAGGGGTTTTAGAGTCAAGCTGCAGTTTAAACTGACCCAATGCAGTAGGCAGGTCGCACTTCAGCAGAAGTTCCTTAAACGTCACCAGCACATGGATCAGAGCCACCTGGTTGAAAAGCAGTTCCTGGTCTGCATGCAGCACAGTGAGAATTTACTGCCTTCAAATGTGTGTTTAATAGATTAATAAAAGCTAAATAAAACCTGTTTATAAGTTGTGATAGACATTTTATACCTCTGACCAGCTCTGTGCTCTGTGCACGAGCCCTGCCGAGGGCCTTCTCCTGCTGTTTGAGGAGAAAGTATGTTTGGTCCGGGTCCAGGCAGCTAAAGTCTCCCCACACAGGAAACTTAAAGCCCAGCTGTCGAGCTGAGCTCAAACAAGGCTGAGAGAAGGCCAGCAGCTCACAGTAGGCGCGCCGCTGGCTGTCTGCAGGGGAGCAGAGGTTTATCAGCAAACTTCAAAACCCCATCTGAAACCGCTTTCATAAAGGGGAAAATCCACACGACTTCAGATTACAACTTCTGCATTTTTTTATTCAAGTCAAAGCTTACTATCAAACACCAAGATGTACCCAATACATTCACAAGTACTACATCCAAGTTGTATTTCTAATCTCATTATTATTGTGGAATTCAATTGAGTGGAACTTGAACATTAGCAAAAATGACCAGATTTTTTTTTTTTTTTTTAAAAAGGGGGAGTGTTCCTAGTATGATTTCACTATGTACAAACGTTTCAGTATGAACTTTTCATACCTGTAGCTTGTACTTCTATTACTGAGCTGTCCTGTCTCTCTGAAGGTTCCGACTGACTCACGAGTTGACCAATCGCCTGACCAGAAGCTTTATGTTGTCTGGTAACATTTTCTGACATAACACCCCTTCTGTACGTCTGCTTACGGTCTGATGTTTGCATGTGCTCTGGAGGAGACTGCAGATAAAAGGGAGGTGTCGCTCTGTCCACCTGTGAAGCTGAGAAAAAGATGATGAAATTCAAAGATTATAAATAAAGTTGAATAGAACTTGGTGTTTAGATTCCTATCTATCACATAATCCCACCAGTAAAAAGAATGACAACTTACAGATTCATTCTGATCCTGGACATAAAGCCACAGTCAAGACACAGAAGATCTCAGTTCTACAAAATGCTAAAACGACTGACCTGCCAATTATCCTTAAAAACTAAATGAAAGATAAAAGGGTCTGCCAAATGACTAAATGTGAATACAGTATACTTGATGCTGCTGTAAAGGCAAAGGGCATCAAAATATCAAATATGAATTTATTTATGCATTTCGTGTTTCAGTTAACCGATTTTTGTCTCCATATGTCTTGGCTACACTCTTAATCTTACCACCAGAGGGGGCCAAAAAGTAAAAAATATTATTATAATCCCATAGTACAAGATCTTCAGCAGGGCCATCAGTAAATATTTCTAATTTAACATGAAATATTGTGTTATTTCTATAATCTTTTTCTTTCTTAATAATGTGATGTTATATCATTATAATCTGTTCACGCTAAGTATCCCAGAAGTGCTGATCAGTGCCAACGGGACTTACTTATCTCAAACTTAAAGTTAACAGCACCAACCAGAGATTGTTAAATAACCATGACTTGGATGACGTAGAATCTTCACAGACAGTTAAATTTATGTGTGTGCTATATATACACACTAACCGTATACTTATACAACATTTTTATCCAAAACAGTTTTGCTTCTCATTCAGTCATTTACCCAGTCTCTCTACGCCCCCCTCCCCCCTCTCACTCACACACACCTGACCCTGTGGATAACTGCCTTACCAATACCCACTATTTGAACTGGAATAAACATTTTTACTGAGCTACAGCTTCTCAAAAAACAAACAAAAAAAAAATTTTGGGGGGAGAAAAATGTACAAAACAAAACTTAAATATGATAAAAATCCATCTTTAACCTAATGCTTCATTTGTTTACCTACTTGGACCAAATAATGCAGAGCAGCACTACAGTCTGTACCTGGACTGCTGGTCTGAGGGACTGAGGGAACAAGAACATTATGCTGCGATCTCAGCATCATGAAGGTGGACAGAGGGTCAAGCTCTTTCTCTTTTGGACATCTTGTAACCAGTGGACCTCTGTCATTCAGTCTAAAGGACACAGGCCGCTCAGGGACACGGCTGCGCTGCTCAGTCCTACAGTTCTCTTTATTTGTTCTGATGTTGTGGTTATGAGCAGAGGACACTGCTGCAACATCTGGAAACATCTTATCTCCGGTGTTAGTGGCAGCAGCAGGTTTAGAAAATATGTTTGCCGGTCTGACTCTGTCATTGTGTTTCGGGCACCTGCTCAGAAACGTGTCAACAAAAGGTTCTTTTTGGACAATGATGTCATCTGTAGTAGCTTCAGCACGAAAAGCAACAGATCTAGATTTCTCCAGGTGAGCTAACAGAGTTTTGTCAACGCTGACCTTAACTGAAATCAATGATGAGGAGAAGAACATGTGTAGGTGAAAAAGAAAAGGTTAATAATCTTAAAGCAAAATAAATACTATAACAGAAAAGTGGCTATATGCACTGAAGCCAATAAGTGATCTGCCAAATGTCTGATTTAATCAACTATAAAATGTAAAGTAGTGCAAATATCTATCAGTGCAAGGATTTAGCTGAATATCCATCCCCCCACCTCACATATATAACACCTTTAATGGACTTACCATAGTTGACCACAGTCACACTAAGTTCATACTCCAATATAGCTTCTTAATATAGCGTCACAGGTTTCTTGAAAAGCTTTATCAATTTTCCCTATTTTAATCATAACTAAATACCTAACAACAATACTCACGCTTAACATGTTTATTTGCCAGTTTGTTGAAGTCCTCCATGGTCTCCTCCACCTTGCTGAGAGGAAACTCAGATATCATGCTCTCTGTGAACTCACAGTTGCTGCAGAAATAGACTTGTGTGTCTCGACTCATGTTCTGTAACTGCAGGCTTTCAGTATCACCGATAAAACTTTGTTTCTCTGGTTTAATGACTTTCACGGCTTCAGACAAAGGCTGAAAGTCAATGGTTGGTTCATATATTTGAGGCTCTGCGAGGAAATAAAGCAGATTAGATTTTAATGCAGTCACCTCCAAAGACACTTATGTGCTGCAGACGATCATGAAAACAAGTTTCAAAAACTGAAATGAACTATTCTGAACTGTACTCAGCAGGTGCAAAAATCAAAAAGTGTGGGCACAAAGAAGGAGTTCATGCTGTTTGCATGCTCATCTATTAAAACGAAATTTAGTGAAACTTAAGTTGTTGCCCCAAATGTTCTGTTTAACCATAACTTTGTACAGTGGCTCAGTAAGCCAGTTCATTGTACATAGGCAAGATCTTCGGTGGAATTGTGGCATTTCTGAGCGACTTGATTTTATATAATTTTTGCAATGAAGAAACATCACTGAGTTGAACAGTATCTTTGACTATGCTTTTAAAGTAGCAGTTTTGGACAACAGCTGACAAATAAGCTAATTCAAGTTGCAGACTGACGAACACTACATGAGGGTAGAGGTAATTAATTGTTGATTTTGATGTCTGTCTGAACACAATTACTTAAAAGAAATTATTGAAGTAACCCCCTTACATACCTCAACGGTAAGGAGAAATATCTAAAATCATATTTTTCTCAGAAGTATGTTTACATAATAATACATTACAGTTTTGTTCTTAAAGGGACACTCCACCAGATTCTTCAACTCATTTTTTGATCTTCCAGTCAAGATCTAAAAAGGCTGTATTTTATTCCTTATTCAATTCCTCTAATGAAACTTGAGAGCATGTTTTTTTTTACATCCTTCACCTGTTATGAAAACCCCAAAAACTTATTATTAAAAGTGTAAATTTTTTAAGTTCAGTTTTAGACATTGGAAGCCATATAAGATGTTGATGATCATAATAAGTAACAGATCAAGTTTAGAGCTCAAATTTTAGGAACAACAACGACATCTGGTGGCTTGCCCGTTAAATAGCAGCTGTTGTTAAGGCCAGGGCTTGGATTTACAGTGCATTATAAAAAATATTTTAATAAAAGTCTTCCATTTGCGTTGCTAGTATACTGTAGGGAATTTTATAGTGAGATGTATAATGCACAACAGTTTACATGCTCTCCTAAATATTCAAAAACAAAAAGCAAAGGGAGGATTTTTCGCTGAACTGTTTTATATGAACATTGCCACACTATGCAACACTATGCAAACTACACCTCATAATTACCTGCCAACAGAAAGCCCACCACAAATGTTGGATGTTTCTCTGCCCTCCAAAGGGCCATCTCCATTTCTTTCTGAGCTCTCAAAGATATCAAAAATCTACAAAACAATAATATTGTTAACGTCATAAGGGATTTTCTTTATTATGGACTACGAGAACACGGTCACTAAAACGTTCATCTTGTTTGAACGTCGTCTGCAGTTGCAAAAGAAATTTAAATTTGTATTGCGTTCATTTGATATTGTATCATATGATACAATGAGCAATATCCACTGCTAAAGCTGTTCTAGCTTTACTGTAAGTACAGTTTTGCTTTCGTTTGTGGTGCATCACTATGTCATTTTATAGTACAGTCTAGTACTTCATCTGTATTTTTATTCACTGTCAGATATATAAAAACAGTACTTAATGCCATGAGGGTTAGTGCTGCATTAGCAGTTTGACTGCAGGGCGACCACACATCGTCACTCACCCTCTGCGGAGAGGAGACAACGCTTCCTTCTGCAGCTCACACACAGTGTGGCAGAGTTTGGTTTGACTGTTCCTGGGACTCTGGGTCAGAATCAAGTCCAGCTCCATTTCACTTGGTGGGACAAAACATGCTTCTAGAAACATAAAATATAATAAAGAGGTGAGGATGTCACAAGCAACATACTTGCAGAGGTATGCTGTGACTTTATTTTGTGATTTTACATTTGTGTGCTTTCTCAAACTGTACCTGACAACTCCGACTCTATCAGGCCTGTATCCATATTTTTTTCACGGCTGACCTTCTCTGGTACATTATACTGTGAAATGTCCACGGACACATCTGAAGGAGAAGCTGAATGAAATGCTCAGAATCAGTGTTTTATCCTAAAAAGTTACAGGTTTATAATTGATCTAAAAAGCATTCTCATCTGGTCTTCAACCTTGATTAAGCACATCCAGAACTGGAGGCTGCTCATCCAACACTTCACGATCAATGCTGATACAGCCACAAATGCTTGAAAAGCTAGTGAAGTTTTCTGTAGTCAGTTTAAGAGTATCCACTACAACAGGCAACAAGAGAGACTAGAAAGGAAGAATAATTAGCCATGAGGTAATTGCATACAACATAATTTGACATTATATTTTTTAAAAATTACTTCTTCCTCCACAAGTGACTCTTTTACAAACTCCTCCTGAACGTCTGCACATATCTGATTGTCAGAGGTGTCCACAAGAGGAGGTTTTTCATAGGATGCGCAGCACCTGAAAGAGAAACAATCTAGCCTATTTCAATATAACAGCGAATGACTCAAGAATGCAAAGCCAGTACACTGACATTCTTGTCATAACAGATACATAAAATTTATCCAAATACTAGGACACAACAACATCTTTGACAATGTACAGCACACACCTGAATACATTATCCTTGGGGTTGGTATCTCCTGCTGACATCAGCAGGGGGTCAGCCACAGGAAGCATCCTCAACCTGGACAGTTTGGCTTTTAGTGTTGGCAAATGTCTCTTAAATTGTAGCAGGTAATCAACCACGACAAGCTCTTCTGGCAGCAGCATGTCTGTGAGAGACATGCAAATAACAGATGTGATTTGAGGGAGAAATCTCCACTTCACAATATGTAAGTTTTCTGCAGTGTTCAAAAAGTTAAATTGGCAAACTTTTACGGTCTTCCCATTTGCATACAGCAATGATTCCTTCCTTTTTTTTTTAAGTATATAAGGTGTTTTAGGAGTTTATTAAAAATTCTATACTAGTCAAGGCCTTTCAGTGCTTTCTAAGACTTTCCAATGGCTGCAGATATCCTGTGATTAAGAAAACGGCATAACATGACAAAAAAAATAACGACAACAATATACTTTCAGGTCAAATGTTAAGTCACCTTTGTTCTCATCTGCACCTTTCATCTGGTCAGTTGTCCACTTGAAAAATGATTCCTCGCATTGATCATTAATCTGTGATTCTTTCAAAAGGCAAAGATACTCATCTTGATCCTGCAGTGAGTCAGGATTAGAACTGGGTATCACCTCTATGTCATCTATGTCCCCCATGGTCACATTAAATCTGAAATATAACAAAACTTGTCAAAATCAAAGTCATTCACCTAAAACTACTTAACGCTTTTAAATATTAAAATTACAACACCTTTCTGGTGAAGTAAGTGGTTGTTGTTTTCCCCCCAGGTCACCAAGCACAGACCCACTGATAAAGAGTTTGCAGGTGGACAGCACCTTTTCTGCCAAGCACATAAGATATTATAATATAAACAAATCCTATAATTTGATTCCATTTCCTAACAAAATATGTGGTTAGAACACTAAGGACTGGACAAAAATATCTTGGGCAGCATACTGCGTTGAAATGAAGACTTACAGACCAGAACCAGGGCCTGAGCAACTCAACACAGAAGTCATATGACGTTCCGTGGCGTGTTTACCTCGGATCCACGGTGTCCGGTAGGTGACATCAGGCAGCCTGCCACTGTGGGGGTACAGGTCACTGGTACCAGCGAAGTACGGGAGTGGTAGTGCCAGCAAGTTCGTCATTACTTTCATACTGGTGGTGGTCTGAAATAATGACGGAGAGGGGAAGATGGAGAAGGAACAACATCGAAGTCAGTACACAGTTTAACGGATTCACCAGTAAAGGTGATATTTAGGATAAAAGTTACAGTGGATAGAGGCTGATTCTACTTTGTTTCTTCCAACAGGAAACAGTTGTGAAACAGCATCAAACATGCTACTGTAGGTAAAACCTTGACACTCTTTCAAACTCAATGTCAGATTTGTAAAACACACAGAGTTAAAACTTCATTTGAGCAGACAAAAACTTTTACTAGAAAATAGTCATGTTACAGGTGCAGTATCCTAGAAGTTGTGAATCTGACAGATGGTGGGTGATATTATTTTTCATATAGTTGGGTCACATTACGGTGAACTTTTACAGAAAACAAGTCATTTTAAAGTTTGTTTTAAACAACATAGGAGTGTTAAGTAAGATCAACACTTTTTCACATTAAATGCAAAAACAATCCAAACTCCATATTGTCATTTTTTCCCCCCTAGACTTTCCATATAAAACAGTGTTGAGGTTTAATGTCATATTATAAGGCGAGTTTATAATGACGCAAACTCACTTCGAAATCATAGTCCACAGCTTTAAATCTGACAGGACAGAAGAAGTCAGGAGGAAAACACACGCAGTTCTCAGACCTGTGAACACCACGAAAAATGAAAACTAAACACCATTATCGATTCTTTGTTTTAAACCAGCTTATCTTATCAGTAATATTATGCCTTAGCAACATCCTACACTAGATTTCGCCCTATAAAGTTTCTGCTTTTTTCGCTACGTGACCGTTTAGCGTTAGCTTAACTGTAGCATTAGCTCGGTTCACCTAGCGTTAGCTACCTGCTCGTAGCAAAGTAAAATTCCTTTCCGGTAACTAAACTTCAGCGCAGGATTGAAGAAATACGACTTAAATAATGAGATTGTTCTAGTTAACAGTGAACTTACATGACCCGAGTATTAAAATTACTAGTTTTTCACAAACTGAGCGTCAAACGGGAGAAGTGTACGTCAAAGATCCTCTATGGCGAACAATCCGCTGCTGGTTCCTTTTCTGCGCGGCAAAAAAAACATTAAAGAGGCCTTCACGTTCATGCACGCGCTCTCTGACAAGAAGCTAAAAACACTAAAAAGTATATATCACAAAGCTGTACTTTCTTTGCCACATTACTCAGTTACACTGCAAAGTTGGCTACGTGTATGTATAAATAAATATAAATTACAATACTATATTCTTGCTGTTGGTGCTGGCTGTTGTTTTTACCTCTCAGTAGTTCTTTTATTTCATTATATTCCAACATTGTGCAGATATTCTAGCAGCCACTAAACCTTCAGTCAGAGTAAACTTCACCATGATCCATCCCGGTGTCTTCTCCTAAAGCCTCGATGACCGAAACCCACTGGGATGATCAGAACCAAATCATTTGTACCTTTCACTTTTTTTGGAGTGCAAAAAACTACCTTCCTTCATTTTATCCCATTTTATTATGTAATTAATTTGAATTGATTTGCTTATGATTTAACAAAACATATTTGACACACAAAATGTATCTTATTAGGAGACATTAAAAAATGCATTTCAGAAACATAAGCTAAAATAAAGCCTTTACAAAATAATATAAGAAAGGGCTACACATGAAACGAAACACTTAAGAAATCAGCTACTGCAGCTTTCATCAGCTTGGAAGTGAGCAATGTTAAATGACATTAAGTCTGTGTAACTGTATCTGTTTAAAAAAATATAATTCTCAGCAAATTGCACTTTTTTAATGTAGCAGCTTTCTAACATCATGTATATTTGGTTGTTATATTGTGAAGGTCATGCACATTACAACAAATGAAACATAAGCATCAAGTTTATGCATAGGGAGGCCATGTGTGTACTTTAATAATGTGTTTTCATATAAACTCATGGTAGATTCTGCAGAGAAGTATTTATTTGTATTAATGGATATGTTTTCCATTCAGAATGAAGGGATGCAGATGGATTAATTCGATTTCGCAAATATTGGTAATCTAATTTTGCAATTTTGCACACACATCAATTCAGCACAGAAATACTGCGGAAAGTCTCTGGACAAACTCTGTACTAATTTTCAATGTTTTTTGTTATTATTATTATTATATGTTTTTTCTGTAGCTACACTGTGTGCTGTCAACCACGAGGAGGCAATATTCACCACACTAATAAAACCCAGAATAGAACAGAGGTTGTCAGTGAACCTGAGCAGGCTTTTACAGCCAGCAATCACTGACAGGAAGTCGGCCACACAGGGAGACAGCTATTCACACCTACATTCACAAGCAGTTTATATTCCACACACAGAGAAAGGCCCCAGCCTCTGAAGTCTGAGCCTATAATCACAACACCATTATCTGTTCCTTTTAGTTAATCAAATCCAAAATAAAAGATTAAGGAAAATGAGACAGTGACACAAAAAATGGACCAAAGCTGCTTCATCAGAGCTGATACCTTTTGTTTTGCTGACAGCATGTAAGAAGGCAGTTGTTCTTTGGGGTTGTACAGAATACCCGAGCATGCTTGAATATTTTGACCTAACTATACTGAGAATGATCTACAGTATAGTTCGATTTTTACTAGTTGTCCAGTCCACTGGTAAAATCCTAAGTTTACTAGTATGAGCAGTGGTGCTGCAAAGGAGCCGATATTATCGGCTCTGTATCACAATCTCTCCACTGCAGCTAAAGAAACATTAAGGGAATAATGTCGATTGACTTTAAAGTCTGTAACATGTAACAGGTGGATTCAAGGTGGGACAAATACTGTCCCGGATAGGTGCACAATAATGTAGTTAAACCTGATCCTTTAATGTCATTGTCACTCGTCCAGCATTGGGGCAGATATGAATAAACAGAACATATAGAAAAGCTCACACACTGTACACACATATAGCACATACATGGTATGCGAATCGACTGCTGTACAGACGCTATAACCTCACCACACACAGCCATCTGTGAAACTTCTCACACTGTCAAAATGCTCCAGTGATCAGGTGTAAATGTCAGAGCGGTTGAGATCCCTAAATGACAGCACTGTGCGTGAAGCAAAGAGATCAAGTGTCCGGGGACATGGTCTGACAAACAGCATCATCCAAGCTGACACCCAAAAGCCATTCGCTCCAATCTCACGTGGAGAACATAAACCTTTGACACAATTTTTAACTTCTGTTGTTGAACTGTGGGTTCTTTGTGTTGCAGTGACATCTGACCTGGATCACAGTGACCCTCAGTGGCAGCACAATAGGTTTTATTCTGTAGGATTTTGTTCTGATCCTTTGTGTTTGTCCCACTTTCACAGTTTGTCTAAGCGAGACAAACTGGGACACAGATTCAAAGAAGGGACACAAATATCATAAATTAGTTCATATCTGACACAGACTGACACTCCCATTAACACCTACGGCCATTTGAGAGTCAACATTTAACCTAACATGCATGTGTTTTGACTGGGGGAGGAATATCTGAAATAGCAGTTACTTCAAATATCATACTAATTATGACACAAGTTGACATACACCAACATTTCAGAGGCTGCCACCACTCAATTTGTGACTCTGTGGTTGTTTTGTTTTTTGATGATCATTTTTGCTTTTTATGGATGTGCTGAAGTTATTTTATGTTGTGATCGTTTGCTTTGCAGCTGTTTTTAAATTGCAGATTTTTTTTCCTCTTTTTGAACCACTTTGTGATCAGTAAGCTGTTCCAGTTTGTTGTATTTTTTTGTCTTTGTGGTGGTTTATGTCTCTTAGTTTCTGTTAAATTGAGTTACTCACAATGACTATTAACCAATACAGACAGTCTGATTTCATCCCTTCTCCTGCCTCTGATGTGTATGCACACACAAACATACAATAACTCACCAGATACTGCAGCGTATAGTTTGTCATGTTGGTACATAATCATACATTTATAAGTTTTGACATCCTATTTTGTCAAAGGTCGGGTTTTATTAATTATCTCTATAAAATGACTGTAACACTGCCTTTTATTGACATTGTGCAGCCCCTTTAGTTACTGATTTGATAATAAAATAATGATTCCCAAACAAAACCTGTCTACATTCAATTTTTTGTACGAGTTAAACAAACACGTTATCTTTTAATCAGTGAATTGGAAATGGTGGGAGGCAGATTTTAACACCATCTTCATGTTGAGCTAAGCTAACTGACTGATGCCTAATGTAAAAACAACGATGTGTTAAAGTCTCTAATGCAAGTCAATTTTCTGGATTCAAGAATAAAAAGTACAAAATGTGAACAGCAAAATGTTAATAGAAATTAAACAGTACTGAAAAATTATTTCACTAAAGTTTTTTTTATTACACATATACAGTATATATTATGCGTATAAGAGTCCTAACAACTACATTTCTTTAAAACAAGTAAGAAAAAAAATCTTTGCTGCACTAAAATTCTTATTTTAAAAATACTTAAACTGATGAATTGCCTTAAAAGTATCTTAAAGCAATGGTCGCTTTTTATATTACTATTTTTAAAGAGAATAACATTTTGAGGACTGTAATCTAAAACAATGCACAATGTACAAAATTGTGCATCATATTTAATAAACTGGGCATATATTTGATATTTATAATCTTTACCTGTAAAATGTAGTATCAAGTATCAAGTCAATGGAATACTCAAGTACATCATATTTTTTTGATGAGATTTTCATAAATATGATAAAGATTTTGGTTATTTGAAAGATAAAATTTTAAAGTGACCTTTAATCTTGTCTAAATTGCCATTTCACTACTTTTCTGTCAAGCTTGAGGCAGCAAAATAAAATAAGGAATATGAAAAACAAAAGCGTGGGATCAAAATTTGACCAACAGTCAGCAGCCACTGTCGTCTGAGACGTAACTGTCCTGTTTTCTGCAGCACGTTTTGGCTCATTTTTTGCGCTCCTCGATCTGCTCCACCTCACTGGACTCATCCACCACCTTGCCATTGATCATGGTCTGGGTGACAACTTTTACAATCTTCCTGGTCCTCACATCAGGATCCTCTGTAACACAAAGTTAAACCAGGGTGAATTCCAAAAGCACTGTCATCAATGTTAGTGTGTCATATTAAAGTTATGAAGCTGCACTGAAACGCAAAGACCCATAAATCCAGCAGTGCTCCTTTGCTGGAAGACTACTTGACAAGACAATTTGAATCAAGAATATGTATCTTGTGACACAGTATAACCTATGATTAGTCATTAAAATACAGTCAGTGCAGTGAAACTTACTTTTGGGAGGTGGAGGGGCTTCTTTCACCCTACAGGACAACAGAATATAACAACTTAATCACAGACAGCAACCAAAAAACAGAATTGATTTGCACCCAACAGCTGAAGCAAGTAGAATATACGGATCCTTGTCTTTGCATAAAATGAGACTAGCTATTCTTACAGTACGTCTGTACAGTGAATAACAACAAAGGTGAAAAAATATGCATACCAGCACATCTAAAGGTCACAATTTAACTATACAAACTACATAACCTGATCAATTTTACACCTCAATATTTAAAAAATATTAAAGAAACACTGGATATCCTCGGTCCTGTGGTTTTTGGGCCTGCGCTTACATTTCCTCTCCCTCCAGCAGCCTTCTGTAGGTGGCGATCTCCATCTCCAGGTTCTGTTTGATGCGCAGCAGCTGTTCGTAGTCGGTCTTGTTGCGCTGCATGTCCAAACGCAGCTGAGACAGCTCATCCTCCAGCTGGGTCAGCGTGGCCTGAAGACGGTCCATTTCCACAGAGTACTTGTGCCCCGTTTCTCCCAGGTTTCCTTCCAATACACCAACCTGGCAACAACAAACACGCAGATTTGGGTAGCAGTTGATCCATTGTCCTCTTTATGGTTATGAAACATAAAACTTCAATATAAGAACACAGTGGAGGACTGTTCTTATTTGTTTTAAAATCTCCACAAGCATTTTCAAATTAATCCCTTCGTGATCATTCATAGTCTGTAATTATTAATTGGAAATTAAAACAGGTCAAAAATAAATTATTCCAACAAGATTTCTTAGAAAAAAAACAAAAAACATTTTCATCCAAAAACCTTTGCAGTCTCACATAACACATGTATTTGTCTATGAAGTCACTCCTTTGTTGGTGCAGATTTGAAGATTTTAAGTTGCATCAACACGTGCTGAATCCTGTGACATACCTAAGGTGAAAGCAAACAGTGGCTTAGTTGCTCATTTGGAGTTAAGTTTCTTGCCGCCGGCTCTGTTTTGGTCTCCACCAACTAGTAAAGAATGTATTTGACTTTAGCTGCTAAATGCTTCCACGTTAACTTGATAAGTTGCTGTTCTGCTACTGAATAGGAAGTGTACAGTGAGCGCATGAGATCATTTCCGATGAAACTTGGAGACTGGAGACAAACCTGATGTTGGGAATGTTCTGCCCGGCATTAGAGGGATGCAAAACATTTGTGTGATGTATAAATCTTTAGAACAGCAGTGGACAGGGCATGAAACCGTCTGTGAACTTTTCTCTTGCAACATAATAAGACCCTTAAAACACATCCTGGATGCAAGCTTCTTTACCGATTACACTCGAGCTGTCTGTAACCAGTAGTTGCCATATTTTCCCCATGACATTATGTGGGTCTGACAATACAAACAATTCCTTTAACATTACTTTGAAAATTTATGATTTGTTTTGATAAAAAAATTATTTAAAGCACAGCTAATATATGTGGCTGAAAGATTGAAGGCTCAGTCTTATTTCATACTGTTCACACAATCAGTACACCTTTTATGTACATTTTACCACCCAATATTGCTTTGTATGTTTACCTGTTGAGCTCATCTATTCACGACTCCTCGCCACTCAACCCACAGTGCTAGAGACTGTCAGCACAATAATATTCCTGCATTCACAACTGTGTGTTCACTATCAGGCTGAGCAAACATCCATGAGCTATATTTTCCTTCACTGAACTCGTCTTTATGCTGTTTGATCTGTGGTCACATGTAGCAGTGGCTTGGCTCGTCACACTGATTGATTATTAGAACAGTGTGAAATTGTTGACAAGGAGAAAGCAGCTGTTATTTATAGAGAGATCTAACACTCGCGCAGGTGTGCAGAAGAAAAAAATGAGACCAGTTCAGTTGTAAAAAAAGTAGAGAATTCGTAGGTAATGTGAAAATGAATTAACCTCCACAGGGAACAGTCTTTCTTGAAGTTGAACTACCCAACAGCTGTGAATAACTATGGATGTGTAAAATATATATACTTATAAACACTCATATACTTACTGACTATATGGAAAAACTAGTTAACAAAAGCTGAAATAAATAGTTAATAATGGACCACTACCATCTGGTAAAAAACAAACCCATCAAAAGCGAACTTCAAACCAAACCAAGAAAGTCACAGATTAAAGGTTGGTAACTATCTTGGGATTTATCAAAATAAGACTAAAATGGGGCGTGACTCATTTCCTCTGTGTTTACACAGTCCTGTACCTGTTTGCGAAGACTGTCGAGCTCGACCTCCAGAGCCTGCAGAAAGCGTCGCCTCTCACTGAGCTCACTCTGGGCACAGCGCAAAGCTTCATTGCTCTCCTTGACCTCTGACTGAACTGCTTCCAACTGTAGACGCACACATCTGCATTACACAGAATGTAATGTACAGCCTGTAGTCCATCATATCACAAAAATGTGCCAACATCAGAAAAAGGGACTTACCTTCTTGAGGTACCAGGCCTCAGCCTCCTCCTTGTTCTTGCGAGCGATACCCTCGTACTGGACTCTCAGCTCAGCCATTATGGCTCCCAGATCAGGACCCTGAGCCGCATCCACCTCTACATTCACCTGCTCATTAGCCAGACGTGCCTTCAGGGAGCTCATCTCCTGGAATAATTTAAAGAGGGGGAAGTACTTTCTGTTAATAGCTGAGCCATTTGGATTTTATTTTGGCATTGTCTAACATAACTATTATTTACAACGTAACATTATTCCACACAATGCATGCTGTATTACAATAACAAGCATGTGGATCCACTATATTCTAGACTTCACTGGAACAGCTGCAGCCATTTTAAGGACACAACTTTCAGCACAGTTTTATAGGAAATCCACTAAACATGCCCCTTGACTGCAGGGCGGAGCTGGGTTAGATTTTAATTGTTTCTCCATTTAGCATTTGTAAGCATTATGCAAACATTTATTAAATTTAATTTATTTGTGAGGAGTTATAAAGCCATTTTTACTATACAGTATTTCCAGCTTTGTTTTAGGTCACATCTGCAGGAAGCAGCACATGCACCTGTGCAGCTCAGCCCACATCCTGGACACCTGAGAGTCTAAACACAAACAGTCCTTGCGGCTGGACGGGCTCCCGTGTTCCTGAGTACATGGGTGTAATCCTGCTATTTTTAAAGGTGTGGCTGTACACTTAAGATTATTGTGTTTCAGATATGAAATACTGTTAAAACCTCTGCCCTGACTGTAAGCCAACAAAAACTACCACAAAGGTGGTTTATGTTTCAGTTGTGTTACTGATATGGAAATACACTGGAATGTCTCAAGGCTCTAAAGGTTTTTGCATAATATGAATCACTTACAGGCCAACACAAGTGGCCTTCACACAGCTGTGTCTGGACATTCTACATTTGAACAGGTCTACACTTGACAACTTGTAACTCATTGATCAAATGTGACACGAGGAGGGTCTCACCTCATTGTGATTTTTCTTGAGGAAGTAAAGCTCCTCCTTCAGGCTGTCTAGGTCCCCTCGCAGAGTGGCGATAATCTGGTCGTGGTCAGACTTTGCTCTCTTCAGAGCCTGACAGTCTCTCTCCACCGACTGGCACAAAGTAGCCTCTGCCTCCCATCTGCACAACAAACAGCAGAGATTAAAAAAAATTACCATGATTCTGGATCACAGCATAGGAAACTTAAAAAATGTACATTTTCTAAAAATATTTGGTCGTTTAATTTAGTGTAGCTGTGTGTGCTCAAATTGTCTTTTAATGCCATTGTTGTGAGGACAGTTTGTTTAGTCCACTGTCAAAAAAGGGGCTGGTGTTGTGAATAAGGACCCAGGGTGGTGACAACAACGGTGCATAAAATAATTTATTTACAGAACAAAAACTCAATCCAAATGGGAGGAGGGGACACGCACATGCAAACTTATCAAACTAAACTAAGGAACTAAGTAGTGAAATAGAAATAGAGGGAAAATAAAAGACAAAGCAAAAGTAATATATCCAGTCAAGAAAATGAAAAAGCACCAAACAAAGAACCAAACCTCAGACCAAGGGCAGAAAACCAGACCAAACAAACTATGGATCGTTCAGACAGAGCTCGTGTCTGTGTGAATCAATGGGTGAAGAAACAAGTGACAAACAGTGACGGGAGAAATGGGTTTAAAACGGGTGAAAACAGGTGAAATCAATGGAGACTAACGAGGGAAGCGAAAAGAACCCAAGAGGAGCAAACAGGAAGCAGGACTGATGATATACAAAATAAAAGTTCACAGCAGGAAGTGAAAAAGAAAACCAAGCAAAAGGTTCATGATCCTGACAGTCCACACAACTACAAGACTGGGTTTTAGGGTCAGGGTTAGAATTAAGTTTAGGTTAAGGTTAAGGTAAGGGGCATAAGTTTCCTTTATGGCAATAAGTGTCCTCAAAATTATAGTAAGACATTAGTGCATGCGTGTGTGTGTGTGCATTTTGTGTGTGTGCGTGTGTGTGTGTGTGTGTGTGAACATAGCTTGACTAACCATCTAGTCCCACACACTGACTGTTTTGGGGTTTAATCTATGACAAAGTTTCATCACAAATATGCTGTAAAATTTTGTGTGAACTTAGTAATGTAAAACAATATATTTCCTCAGGTAGACAAAATAAAAGTACAAA
The DNA here is from genome assembly GCA_033026295.1 of Channa striata. Lineage (NCBI taxonomy): Eukaryota > Metazoa > Chordata > Actinopteri > Anabantiformes > Channidae > Channa > Channa striata. The sequence continues at coordinate 20,900,434 of CM065178.1, forward strand.
GTAAAAGTACAAAATTGAAATACAGGACCTCAAAACTGTACTGGCCTAATAACATCTTAATACTTTTTACCCGATGATGATAATGAGAGACAAATACTGGATAAAAATCAGATGCACATGTGAAAATTTCATTCAAAGATCTGCACATGTAATTTTCAGGTAACGCCTAAAATCCCTGCCAGCCGACCGCCCTTCACATCATGCCACAGAACATACCATCGACACAACGTGAAAAACAGCAACAGCGTCTGTAACCTGACTCACGTCTCTCCTCCAGCCTAACATCACTTACTGTAAACTCCTCCGAAAATGGATGATGTCTCTCTGACCTGCACAACTCATCACACTCCGCACTATCTGCCTGAGCACCGTGGGAATGGGGCTCTCACTCCGCAGCCTGACACAAAGGTCGTTTATTCACGTTGCTCTGCAGTCTGGAGCTCCCATGTGAACACTCACGAGCAAGTAAAACAGGGGAATGTACGTGACACTCACTTGACCCTGAAGTCATCGGCTGCCAGCTTGGCATTATCAATCTCCAACATGATACGGGCGTTCTCCAGCGTCTTCTTTCTCACCTAAGCAGGGAAACGTGGTGGAATGTTTGTCAAGTTCTGTTATAACTTGCATTTCATCTTTGTGCTTTATGATAGTCCCCAACACGGTATCAGCTGCATAGATGCAAACAGGTTTTCGGAAAAGTGAATTCTCAAATGGCTCTAGTGGACACTAACCTCTTGACCGATGGCATGTGCCTGGGCCATCATCCCCTCGATGTCGTGGCCTTTTGGACTCTTCTCCAGCATGAGCTGCTTGATCTTGACCTCCAGTTCGGCATTGGACCTCTCCAGCATGCGCACCTTGTCCAGGTAGTTGGCCAGCCGGTCATTCAGACCCTGCATGGTCTCCTTCTCGCTGGCGCCCACACCGAGGCCGTTGAGGGAGAGGCTGGATCCCAGCAAGTTAAGGCCGTTGCCCACTGAGACGGAGCGGGATAGAGACAAAGTGCTGGACAAAGGGGAGACCGCGGGCTTGGACAGGATGGTGCGTCCACTGTCCCTCACAGACATGCTGGAGAAGGAGGGCTGGCGGACAAAGTAGCTGCGCACAGACAGGGTGGAGGCCATGTTGTCCACTGCAGAAGATTCAATCACACACATTTAACGGACTCAGATTGAAAATTGTTCTGATATTTAAAACGTAGGCACAGGATGGAAAGTCCTTAAAGTGTTTCAAACACAACATAGTTTTGTGTCTCATTAGGTCTTACATCTTTGTCATTGATTTGCATCTTTTTGTAATCCTTTGGTGCGTGCCTCTTGTGGACATTTTGCCTGTGTTTTTTGTCAAGACACTCTTTGTCGTTTTTGCATGTTTTGCATCTTTTTGTGAGTGCTTAGTGTCTTCTTGTGTTTATAATGCATTTAATGCATTAAAAGACATCATTTTTTTGTCTTTGTGGCCTCTTTGTAGTCAGTAGAGTTTTTGTTTTTATGGGTATTTGATTGACCTTCCAATACAAAATACCACTTCAGACAAATCCCCCCCTGCTCCTGTGTACGGTATATATAACAGCATATAGAATCTGCTAGATTTGGATGACAGACTAATTAGGTGTCAAAACAGCTTTGACACATAAATGTTCTTCGCCTGTGCTAAAATAGTTTTTTTAACTTTGTAATTTGAAGTGTGAGAACAGAGGAGAAAAGTACAAAGCAGCACTTACATCACGCTCAGCTCTTCAGCGGGTTTTTTCCTTGTGCTCCTCGGTCAGGTTTCACCCCTGATGGTGCGAGTGGCCGCTGCTGCGAGACCAGATTTCACAGGTGAGTTTGGCTGCAGAGGCGCGACTCACTCTGTACGGGTGGAGCCACTGTTGCTGCGTCCAATCCCAGAGCGACAAACAGAAGGATGCAACTTGACTCCTTGTGGAGGAGGGAAGAAAGAAAGAGGTAAAACAAAAGAAAGTGTCACAAATATAAATGCAGTTTATTGTCTGCAGCTTCACAGGTTTGCAAACAGCAGCTGTAACAATGGGGCTTGATTTACCTCCTGTAATAGTAAAACTTGGTTGTTAATGTTGCCGCTGGTAAAGGTGGGGCTAACTGGGACTACGTCCGAGTATTTGAATTAGCATTATTGGTCTGAATCTGGCAAATAACAAAAAAATTAAAATGTATTTCACAGGTTGGAAACTATTATTATAACTATGCCTTAGAAATTCAGTGGGATATAGAGCAGCAGGAGAAAATGGAAATATTATAACGAAGCATACTGTAGTTTTATACAGTATTTTAGTAAATGTACTTGTAAATGTAGTTGCTTTCCACCACTGTGAGAAATATTTAGATTTTTGGTTCAGCATGGAACCAGTTTTAACAATATACTAAAATCTATAAAACCAAAAATCAAATCAAAAGATGTATTTTAACATATAAAAGTATTATTTGAAAATCAACTAGTGATTAAGGTTGTCACCTGACATGGTTTTACTTCTCAGGTGTGTCTTGTCAGGGTTCATTTGTAGGATTTCTTGCCGTGGTGGGGTTGGGAAAATTAACCCCCTAAAACATTAACCCCCTGAGGCGCTCCTCTGGCCTGAACGGGTGAAACCGGGATCACTAACTGGTATTGCAAGCAGGCTGGAAACAGGGACGCCGCTGTCCCCACAGTAATTCCATTGAGTGCCGACACAATGCATTCAGAGCAATGTGAGAAGCCGGTTTCACCTGAGGATGGAGACGAAAGCAGGAACAATGAAGGGGTGGAATGAATAGAAAGTAAAGACCCCTGAGAAATGCAGGGCGTAGGTCTGGTTGAGCTGGAAACCTGACTTACTCTGTAGTCACAGACACACCTTTAAACACACACCTTTTTAAAAATTTGATAACTTTCAACTATCGCTCAGACCCTCACTTGCTGTTATACAGTGAGTAATCCCTGTTTCTGTTTTGTAATCATCCCTTTGCTGAGCAATGTTCTCTGTGGTAGGATCAAATCCCACAGTGACATTGACCTGGTTTAGTGCCTTGCATTGTCAAATCACACCACCCAGCCCACCCAACCCGTGGCTACAACACACACAACCACAAAAACAATTTAATTATATATATTGTAGAACTCATCTTATATACGTTTTTAATCGTTTTCTCTTTGAAATATATTTTTTACAATTTTTACAAATGCTTTGCTTTCTCACATCTTGACAGCGGGTTATTGGCACAGTCAGGTGTGTACCATCGTGAACCTACAGTAAAACAATCAGGATGTTGCATGGACACACTGCCACCTTGTGAGTTGGAAAACACACTACATTATGGACTAATTACAAGCCCAACAGCTCACGCAGGATGCAGGTTCTTCGGTGAAGTGTTCCAGATAACTCAGAGGTTTTTCCTCCGCCCACCCAACTGCAGTCAATCATCATGCCAAGAATCAAAAGGATGAGCAGTCTTAAACTCAGTGGTAATAGAGGAAACTTTAAATAGAAACGAGCCGATAAATACATCAACTTATAAAATGTATGAAATACTCGTGTGTTTGGACACCTTCATTTACAGCATGCAGGTGGAAACAAAGGCTCTTCATTTTGAAAAATTTCAACTTCTGTAGTCAAACTTGTAATAACTTTAAACTGAAAAGAACCCAAACTTACAACTCTTAGATTATATCACATGGTGCAGCACGCTACACTGGGGAGAAACTGGACAGGTGTCTGACTGCTCATCAGTCAGACCCTTCTGGCTGCAGTTATAGATCACTTAGCCTCATCACCTCTGAGCTTTGTAATTTTAGACAAATTTTCTTCAATACACACGTTCAACACAACTTCAACTTTTGTAAACAGCCTTATCATGAATACCCCATGATCAGCTTATTACCAGCAACTTTCACACACCTACTGTCTACACCCAGACACCTTTAACACAGAGATGTAATCACACACTCAGCTATCCAAGTTTTTATTTGTTTTTATTTTTTTCTCTGCCTGGGATTGAATGTTTGTTAATCAAAGTTGTATCACTGTCTAGTGTCTCATTGCACTATAAACAATATTTTTAATAAATAATTATAAATAATAATATGATTAAATATTAAAGCAGCTACATGGCAGTCTACCCTGAATTAAAATGGAACACATATTGTTTGATTGTAGAGATCAAAATTTTGATACTCTGAAATTATAACTACTGGATGACCCTATTGGATTGACTTACTCTTTATGAATATTGAGACAGATTAGCAAATAAGAACACCTTTCAAGTTCATACCTGTCTTATACTGAGTTAGCCAAGTAATTTTTTAACATAGTATTTATTAAAGATTATTAATTCTTTTAACTTTTTCTGAACTTTTTGTCTTTGGACATATGATAATTTATATCATGTTAGGCAGCTACGGTGACACACAAGTCCCGCAGTTTCAGTCATGATGTCAGAGGGCTTCCTCTTCCACTTTGACCATCTGAGAAGAAGCTGGAAATTGTCCGGGGGTTGGCTTCTAATGTAGCGCCACCATCTGTTCCTAGCGTGCAGCAGCCGGCCAGGCGTTTCTGCCTCCAACATGCCTCAGGAGAGTGATTTAGATCCTGCTCCAACTTCTTATAAATCAAACTGACGTGCTGTGATATTTCAAAAGCCGCTGTCGTCCCCCACCAGAATAAACACATTCTGGGAACCTGCTGTAGAGTCCCGTGTTTATTTTTTCATAGTGTACAATTGGCTGTCGGCCTGGGTGAAGTGAATCATGTGTTTCGGCTATTTTCTTGCTTTTTGACCACCCTCCCCGTGCCCTTGTGCGCTACTGTAAGAGTCACAGTTTACACACGTCAAAGGGTTTCTTTGCACGTATCTTTGTCCATAACGCACATTGTTGCCTACCAGACATAGAACCAATTTAATAAATTTTTCTTTGTTTGGAAACTTGATACTGAGTTCCTCGCGTTAAGAAGTAGGCCTGTGTAGTAGTGACATTGAAAGAAAAGACCCTAAGCCACAAAGTAAATTCCCTGTGGTCCAGTTCGCCTCAAGGAAACATGTTTCACCTAAAAATGCTCCGACATGGTGCGTTGACCCTCGTAGCCGACTCTTGTTTGTTGATGCGGTCCTAACTCCGAAGCCTCACGTACTGAAGTCCAGGCCTAAACAACAAGTTTAGTCCCCCTCAGTCTGAAAGTAGCTCAAATTGCAGGTTTTCTTTTGTGTCACCAAACAGTTGACAGACACCGTGACATTTTAATATTATGCTCTAAGTGGTTCCAGAAATAAGCTGCTGTTGAAGGAAAACTCTAAACTCCCTACATTTTGAAGCCAGATGGCACACGTACAATATTTGGTTGAGAACAAGCCTATAAATTAGAGAAAGGAAGAGAAAATCTATCAATATGTGATGTAAAAGTCAACTCTACTAGAAAGTCAAAGCCCAACAGGAAAACGTCCCAGACGTCTGCAGTTAAGAGATAATGGCAAAGGAAAGTGCTCTGTCGCCATTTTGAATAAATCAAACGTGACCTTTGGTTTAGCTCCACCCCCTGTTCCTGTTGCTATGGCTGCCAGGTTACGTCACACGTTGCCACAATAAACGTTCACAGTTTTCACTCACAATTTATTCTATTTTACAAACTGTGGCCCCTGGATGTCAGATATAAGTGCAAAAAGCTGTGTTCTCATTTCTGTGATTAATTTATTAGCTATATTCATAACTTTGGAAGATTTTAGCCTCATAACCACCACGTGTGTTTTCTTTCAAATGTTCTAATGTAAAGACATGCTACTAAAACTCTTACTAATCCTTATATAACCCTTTCAAGCTTTAGCGACTCATTGTTTGGCTCATTTTTTTACCTGATTAAACATTTATGAAGTTTTTTGAATTTGAAGGAAAAAATATACTCAAGGTAAAAGGGGGAAAAGACAAAACCATTAAATTATAAAGTAGTTAAGAAAAAAATAACCTTAAGCTAGTTAAGCTAATGTTAGCCCAGTTTTTTATTGACAGATCCATTTTAAATAAGAACACTGCGTCTTAGTCACATTTAACAGGCAACATGACATAATACCATCATTTCCAGGTGAAGGAATCCCCAGCATGTCCAGTAATACCTGTAGAACACATATTTACAGAAAACACTCTTCTTGTATCTTTTTGTCTGTTGTCAAAGCATTGTTTGTATAATTAATATTACAGCTTTAGGATTAAGAAAAACAAGTGGTAGATATTGTTTAATTATTACTATGCTTTGTCTTTATATGAGAAAAGGATTTGAGCGTTAGGAATAATGTTTTTGGCAAACATTGTGCTATTCAATCAAAGTTTTGACTGGAGCTTTTGGAACCTAAACAAAAATAGCTTGGAGCTTGGAGCTTGGTAAAGCCAAAATTGCTCTGAACTGTGATGGAGGAGCGTTGGCTTCCAGGAATTGGATGTTCCGGACTTGAATAGGTTTTCTTAACATAACCTGTAAGCTACTGTTAGTGGCATTTGTCCCTTTCGCCTGCTTTGGAAATACGTCTTGCGCAAACTGTTTGCTGGGCCATGCTGACGCTTCCTGCAGACAAACCACTGCAACGATTCTCATAAGCTCGTCTGCGAGTGTTTTGTTGTTTTTGAAAGTGTAGTTTTGCAGTTTCTAAGATATGACGGTTTCTATTTGGGCCGTCAACAGTCAAGTTGAATGAAGTGAGTTGGAGAACAGTCGATTTGGATGAAAAATTTGAGCGTTTCTTAAAAAAGTGTCACTTGCAGAGGAGTAAAAGATATATATTTAGGCTTTTTGGACGATTCCAAAGAAAATAAAATGAGAAAATAAATAAACTTTTGATGGGGCTTGTTTTATTTATTCCACATTTATTATATGTAGGAGACATTTTCTTGCTCATCAGCCAGCCATATACTTTGCATGGCATCAGTTCACTCAAATAATATCCTCAAGTGAAGCTAGAAAAAAAAAAATTAAAAGACCCTGCCAGCATATGGCAGCATCTGAAATAAACGTGAGGAGGTGGAGGAGGAGGAGGAGGGCGCTGATGAAGATGGCTCACATTGCAATCTACCACAGAGGTTTTGTTGACTGTTGTGCAGGGGAGAGCTCATCAGCGTGAAGGAGGGAAATGTGAATAAGCAGAGACGAGGGGCACTGCAGTGTATCTGCTCATTAGGCGGGCGACGCTGTAATTCAGCGAGTGAGCAGCTCTGCAATCAGGGGCCTATTCATTAGCATGGGGGGCCCGCTTTCATCTGTAACCACTTCAAGCTGCCAATCACCGAGGCGGACGCATGACAGGATGACAAAACGGGGCGGCTTACATGCTCGGGGATACTTGTGCATGGAGAGAGACATGCCTAAATGCTGCTTTAAGCGCTTGTATCTGAGAGGGGACTTTAATGGGGAAGAAATGCCGGAGAAAAATGTTTTTGCAGTGTAGTGCTGGCAGGTGGCCCAAGCTGTGTCAGCCTGATAATCATCTCTCAGCGTGAAGACAGCTTTTGTTCTAAGATTTCACGAGGAGCAGCGTCGTTTTCCATCTGGATTGAATTGATTGAAAGTGATTGATTGGAAGAAAAAAATGGGATCTAAAGGTAAAGTTTTAGGAAAGAACAAGGGTGCTCCACCATCAGTCTTTTATTTATGTGACGTTCTCCAATCTCAGACATTCAATACTCTCCCACCCAAAGACACGCAGGCTGTACATGAAGCTAAAAATCAGACAACGGTGAATAAACACACACTCACACACACCTGGCCCAGTCAGCGTTTGGGCATCTTTAATTAAATCTCTGAGCGGCATGAAGAGAACCATTGTCTGCACGTTTTTATCTGCTCTGCTGCTGCTTTTGTGTGGATGGCACCGTGGGTCGAACCGTCCAGTTTCTGACATTCCCACTACTCCTCACGCAACAGGAGAAACACTGCTGACACCTGAAACTGTATTAAAACGCAGATGTGATCTCAATCCTTGTGCAGGTTGACTCAAATTAGATGTTTCTGTGGAAATGTTCAAAACCAATCAAACTTTTGACCAAATATACAGCTTCAATGAGCAGGCATTTCTTTTGCATTTCCTCATGTAGGGAAATGTGCTCGCTCTTGCTTTCATGCTACGAGACCAACATCTCTCATTAATTGCTACAGATCGTTTCACTTTGATCGTTTTCCCTATTCATATGTCATACAGCCCTTCCCAGTCTGGAAATGTTTGACCAAAAATAATAATTTGATAATGCAAACTAATACTACTAATAATTATTCTTTAGTTATCAATCTAATACTAGTTTGGCAGTTAAAAGTTGTTTGATAATGCTACAGTAATTACTAAAGTACTCAGAAGAAATGCACTGTTCATACATAAGATTTCATACGAGCCCAAGCAGCATTTTCATTTCATTCAATCATTTTCAAATCATTTACCAAAGAGTGTGTTATTATTTGATGTGATCACCGTACGACAGCCGCATTACAGTAATGGATTACAGTACAGCTTACATGTGCACAAAAGCACTGACACATGTCCGGCTCAGTACAGTTCTAGGTCTCATTGATGTATTAGGTGGTCTTTATTAAAACGCTTGTGTTTATGTAACAAACAGTAAGTCAACAGTAGCAGAAATGAACCTTTATCTGTTTTTAGTTGTGCAAATTGGAATCTTCCCTGAAAGCCTGAAATCCTCCTATAGCTTCAGTCCTTGCAGTTGCTCTCTGAGTATCAGTGGCGTAAATGTGAACAGGACCATGAAAATATAAGTGCACGGGCGTGGCACACTTAGAGAATTTACAAAGGACACATTGATCCAGTTTGGCAAATTCAGATTTAATTACATCCTTTAACTTATTCATTCTTGCCTTCACTGCAGCTCAAGTGCTGTCAATCAGTCTAACGACGGTGTGTGAAAAGGTCTCATGAAAGCCAACAAACTGCCCAATCAATCGCAGCGCTGAGTGAAAAGAATCTATAATCGTTTTACATTTCCTGTTAAGCACAGCATGTAAATGGGAAATGATGTGTAGGTTTGTGGCTGGATGTTGCTTTCAATAACAGGTTACGGCAGGAGGTGCTCGGCCTCGACAGGTGACCTTTAGATTTTTGTAGTCTTGGTGTAAATATAGTGATATAATGCGCTTCTAGTGGAGATGCATTCATGTTCTTTGTTTGTCCTGACACATTCTGCCACACACACATTAAAAGCACCCAGATCCTCAATCAATAGCATTTTCATAACAGATCTGATACATTTTATTAAACCAGAGCGGTATTTACAATGTACAACCACTGAACTTTTCCATTTCAAGACACATTTAAAAGTGCTTTTTAAAAGTGAATTTTTGTTCTGAATAAATAAGAGTTTGCATTTTCTGACAACAATACAACGACAAACAACAGTAAAGCTGCAATGTGCTCATCACCAGTACAAAAAGTTAAAAAAAAAAGCTGAGGTTTTACTGTAACTCTGCTACAACACTTATGTTTTCTTCTTTTTTCAAAGCTCATATTGCAGCAATTTACAGTAATTAAAATACTGTATGAGTGAGTAAACAAAACAAAAAAGTCTTGACCTGATGCAATGTTCTGTGTCCCATCAATAAGGAAAAAAAAGAGTGGTCTTCTTCTCTGCGTCATAAAAAACTAAACAAAATTAAAATAAACTCCCATGTTTCTTCCATCACCACCGTCAGCTGTCTTCAGAAGACAAAGTTTAGCTCTGCAGACTCACATCGAAGAATCCAACTGATTAAAACCAGATTGTCGAGGTCCTGCTGCCGAGGATTAGACTCCAAAACAGAGCTAATTTCTGACAGTACGTTCCACGGGGTTTGTTTTTGCTTTGTATCACAATAACACCAGTCGTGACGATGGAAGAGTAGATGCAGGAGGTCAGCGGCTGATGGGAAGCTGTGGCAGAGCGATGGATGGATGGGTCAAGTGGCCCGGAGCAGCGAGGACAGAGAAGGGGTGAGCTGCACGAATCCGAGACAAGGAGAAACACAGATTCAGGGAAACGGTGTGAGCCATTTATTGTTATTGAACTAAAGCAAAATACTATGATGAGAGATAAAGCAGCCATACAGTTTAACCACAAGGAGAGATTGTAGCTGAGAAATCATCTGATATAAGTAATGCAGAATGCATGTCAATCCTGTAGTTTAAAATCACAAAACTTTATAGTCATTATAGACATATTCAATACAATAAACAATAACTATGGAGTCCTGCATTAAATATTTAACTTCAGCAAAACTACACCAGTATTTATTTATTTGAATCCTCACTCGCTGACACTAATGTGACGGCTATTCTTCCCAGGGTCAGTGTTAAATACAAACCCACGATTTAAAACTTGAACATACTAAAAAGGGCTCAAATGGACATTTTACTGGTTTTCTATTTCCAACAAAATCACTGGATGTTTATCACCAATTTTGTGTGTAATGTTTATGTGGAAGAAGGATTTAATTTTCGTAGTTGACTTTAACTAATGTATAAACAATATTTTACAGTTTTAAAGAGTGTGTATTGTATAAAGTGGGGGGTTTTTCATTTAAAATATACTTTTGCTTTATCAGTAATTAGTATCGACTACAGCTGTCGGTTAATTGTTCCATGAAATCATGTCTAATTGAGGTATAGAGTAAAGTAAAAGTGCCTGAATTTTTTGTGTTTGATTAAATGTATTTAGTTACATCCTACCACTGCACAATATGAAGTAGCAAATACAGCTACAATATTCCCATGGAATAACATAAAGCGCTGACACTCACTGTCCAGGTAACCGTGCAGGGCCAGCAGGTGCGGTCGGTCGGGGCTGCTGAACGGCGAGTAGTGGATGTCGTCTGGTAGGGATGGAGGCATCCTGGACAGTGGAGCGCTCTGGGAAAAGTTGCTCTGAGGCGGCTGCTTTTTGTGTCGTGCACGGCAATTTTGAAACCAAACCTAGGAAACAATGAGAACATGCAGCGAACACAGATATAACTAATAACAGAGGAAATTAGTCGAGGTCTGACTGTTGGTCCGTTTAGTGGACTCTGTGTTTTTGTCTGCGTCTCGGCAAAAGTTTCTTCCGGGCACCTGTTGACCCTCACACTCAGAATCTCCCTCCGTCCAACTAGTGCAGATTGATTAAAGGGTTAATTGAGAAAAAACATATTTAAGCTATTTTTAAATAAAATCCAAACAGTTTCAAGTACAAGGTTTGCAAAGATTTTTTCCAGTTTTGGTCTGCTGCTGAAACAACAAAAGCAATTTAGGATTCTGGGAATGATGATGGCCATTTTCAACTTTTTCTCTTTCCACTCTTTTTGACCTTCAGACATTTGTCCTGCCTCAGCTGTGGGCTGGCAGGATTGTACACATCTGTGTGATGTTGTTCCCGTCTAAAGGTGAAGGGTTGTATGAGTTTATCGAAGGGATAAAAATTACGATAAATTCAACTGTGGTAGACTGTCACTGTTGTTTTAAAATGCTCTAAAAACACTGCGAGATTATTCCACCACACAATAAGGAAATTCACTTACAATATAGTTACTTAAAATGATTTAAGTACAGCGTGATTTGAGATTACGTGTACTTTCCTTTGTAATTCCATCATATCACTTTATTTCCAAATGCAAATATGAATTTTTCTCCAGTAAATTTAAACCTTTAGTTAAAAGTTCCTTAATGATCCAGATTAATAACAAGATTATATATTATAATATATTACATTTGCCAATAAATATTTTAACTTATGGCTCAACGCATTTACCACCATAACATTTTATTTATATAAAATAACATTTTTACTCAGCCTTCTTTAAATATGTTCTGATGCTAATGCTCGACTTTTACTCACTTTTTGTTTGCCTTTATTCAAGCACTGTGCTATTGTAGAATATGTGAGCACTTCATCAGTCACTGACACCACATCTGGAAATCGCTAAACACTGCTGTGTAGGTTTTATCTGCTTTGAAGGTTTTATCTGGAATCATGGAATCTGCCCTTTATGTGAACACATTTCACAGGCCCCAACAGATGAAACAAAACACAACAAAAAAACAGATGACTGAATTTTCCATGTGATCATGTAAACGTATTTCTCGTGGTGATATGTTTCACCGTTGCCCACCTGTATGACTCGTCTGCTCAGTCCTGTCATTTCTGCCAGTTTCTGTAACGTCTGAGCGTCGGGGTTGTTGTCCTGAGCGAACTGAGTCTGCATCACCTGCGAGCACAGATGGTATGAATCCACACTAAGTATATTTATTCAAGTACATAACTTGAGTGATGCTGCAGTGCTCTGTTTACCGAGAGTAACTTGTTTTTGTTACACTTTTTACTTCTACTTAAAATATTATAGAAATTTTTACTCTCCTCTATCAGATTAAATTACTTTCACAAACACATGACAAACAAGTAAAACTTATAAAGACGTGGACATTCTCAGGGACCCAGGCCATGATTATCCCAGACATGCACTAGATAATGATAAGTAAATAAGCTGGTGGTGAGTCAATGATTGATTAAATTCCTTTTTATGTAATATTTCCACACACTGATGGCTTCAACTTTTCAAATCTGATAGTTTGCCTCAAACCCTTGTCGTACATGACAATAAACCAACACGTCCTACAGTTTTAATGCACAAACAGTCCAATGCACCCAGTACTTTTGTAACTGGTCCCTGATGGTCCACTGTGCTCTTACCGGCACAGCCCGGGTTCGATTCGTGGTCATCGAACATGGTCGTACCACTGCTCTTTAGTAACAAACTCCTGAGAGTGTTCGTTCCTCACGTTATCGTGCCTCAGTCCGACTGATGAGTACTAATTCTGTAGAGAGGCTGGGATCAGTAGCTAGTCCGGTTATCCATGAACCCCTGGGTCTGTGGTTCAACTGCCAGTTCCTCCTGGCTACTTGGCTCGTGTGCTACTTACTTGTGCAGCAAGTCACTTTGGAAAAATTCAGTCTGCTAAATGACTAATTACTTGGACTGTTCAAAGGGTTTTGGCTCTATGCTTTATAATACACCGTTGCCCATAAAGCTGGAATAACTTTGTTTTCAGACACATTCCTCTTTTTTGCAAAGGTTAATTCTGTTTTAATTTTCACTGTGATATGTTTGGAAGTGATTGATCAATAAAGTTTTGAGAAGATATACACTTTTCTATCACGAATAAATCACACTGTCTAAATAATTTCATGAGTAGTAGTAAAAAAAAAGATTCTAACTTCACGGGGAGCCGTATATTTGCAATGGACATTTATCACCGGTTTTATGTGTTTTGGAAACAAAATAACTAAGCAGATTAATTCAGAATGAAAAAAGACATATTTACTTATCATCTGCAGTCCCCCAAAAAAATCTGATTCACCTGAACCAGTAAAAAGAGTTCAATTGTTAAATTGTGGCCACAAACTTTCCTACAGGCTTTGACTAGAGAGACGTTTTCACGAAAGGTCGTTCACGTGTGATCGAGTACTTTTTCACTGCACAGTACCTGCAGTTGCTCAGCAGTGAACGACGTCCGGGCCCTCTTTGCTGGTTTTGGTTGGCAGTCCTGATCAGAGGGCAGTGCTCCTTCCAGAGTCAGTCCTGTGCCTGAGGACAATCAGACAAAACCACAACTTGTTTCCTCACGCCACTTCACCAACAGTGAAAATTCTGTCATCACACTGTGAACAGTTTTACAACTCCACGACCTCTGTGTCACAAACACTGGAAATTTGTGCAAGCAACCGCAAAACATAATCAAATATGTTCTTGCCAACAAGCGCAGTTCAAATTATTGATAACATCATGTTCGACATAATTCTCCACAAAACTGCCACTAGTTATTAGTAAAATAATATCTGAAATGTGACTGACTTCTGCATTTTTGGTTCAAAGTCCTCAAAACTTTACAGATGTTGGAGAAGTTCAAACCCTCAAATATTTGATCAAGAAGTTAACAAAATCAAACATTAATAATTCACGTCAGAACCCAACAAAATGTAATAATTAATCTGTAACAAATAAAAGATTCTTTGTATTTAAATCATCAACAGTGCTACGTGGCTGCAACACAGAACTGGATCAAGCTCTGAAGTTCCAGCCAGTGAGGAAAAAAGCAAACTGAGGAGGCCTGCTAACTTTAGATCTCATTGATCAAAACTTGCCTGATTATTTTTATCTATCATATCATTTATCATCTGTCATTGCAGACCCAACCAAAGATGGATTACCAACTGGACAAACCTGCGTATGGGCCCCAGACCGCCACAACCTCCAAAGAGCCCCAGGTTCACTACATGTCATTTGGGTGTGATCTAATTGATTGCAAATTTAGGGGAAAATCATTAAAATGCAAGTTCAAATATAGCAGATCCTCCATCTTGTGGTCTCTGAGTCAAAATAGTTTTAAGATGTTAACTCGTTTATACTAAGTTCATTTGCTGTAAAGCGGTATTTTTATCGAATTGCTTCGGTGTTTCTGTTGGCCAGAAATCACCGGCCAGTATTTCAGCACCACAGTAGAACTGCAAGACGGCAACTAATGACTATTTTCAATAATTAGTGGGTCAATATTTATTTTATAACCTGACAGAAATGCTGCAAAAATATGTTGTTCCTCTATGGTCTGACTAACAGTGAGCGGTGACAATCACACAAACTAAAAAAGATGTCAATTTGATAAGATGCTGTGAGTAAAGTTTTTTCCATTTTCACTTCAGAAAATGACTTAAAAGGTTGATGAATGAATTCATTACTTAATTCTTGGCGGGTTTCTGGGTTTCTTAAGAAATAATTATCCTGACATGTACAGCAGGGTCCACAGGGGCCTCTACACTATCTCATTTTAGCCCTGGTCCCTACTTATCTCCATTGGTGTATAATTTTTGTCCACACTTAGAGCCATATTGTCCATACGGTTTGTTACCGTTTTCTGCAGCTCTGCGGAGGTTGTCCACCATGATGTCGTAGTGGCTGCGGCAGAGCACCCTGCCCTCCACCAGGCCGAATTCCTCCCCGGTGGACAGCTGCCTCTTACAGGAGAAGCAGGCAAAACAGGCCAGGTGGTAGACGCTGCCTCGGGCTCGCCTCACCCAGTCACTGGCATACACCTGCCGGCCGCACTGGGCACACTTAGTGCCGAACCTACTGTGGGGGAGACGGAAACAGGCAGGTGAAGCTTGGCTGCAGCTTTTAAAGCTTGACACCATTCAGCACATGTTGTGGCATTCAGACTTATAAAATGTGTAAAGACAACACAATCATACAAATATGTTGCAGCCTCAGATACAACAGTTGCATTAGTCTGTCTGCATTGCTGCCTGTCTTCCACTGTCCTGTAAATAAAGGCCCTTCAGCTCCTTTCCATTTCTGTCTGTTGGTGCAGACCATTTACCATATCTTTAGATTGATGCTTTTTATCTCAATAATAATTCAACCTAAATATGTAAAGGTACACTAAACATTTCCATTTGAATGTTGCCTCACATGTTTTAATTGTACCATCCCATCATGCAGTGCAAGTTGAGTGCTCTAATTTAAGACATATATAGAGCCATGTTCACTGTTCATCTTCCCAGGCATTTTAGAATCATATCAAGATTGCATAAGAGCAGACGCAAACTAAAATAGTGGACAAAACTGCAATATAATTTCCTATAAACAGTATGTGTATTTTTTCAGTATTCATGACAGTGTGTATGGTTTGGTGTGTTGGCATATACTTGTGCAATGGAGATAATTTGCTGATCTTCTGTGGCAGGAAGAACTGAATAGGAATCAGAAAAGTGTCTAAAATGATCATCAGCAGACGGGTTATAAGCTGATTAAAAGAAAGGTTCTCAATTTTTCAGCCCAGTTATTTTGAAATACCTCATCTGGTCTCCTCAGGCAAAGTCAGATAAAAGCAGACAGAAGTTCATTTAAGAGGTTATAAGCAGGAACAAAGAAATACTAGCGTGATATTTCAAAGATTATTCCAGAGAACCATTATTATGTGTCTGGGACATTTTTTAAAAAACTTAAATTTATCCAGAAATGTCTGTTGGTCTAGTAGATCTTTTGGTTCCTGACGTTTCGGTTCACGGTGGTAAAACCTCTTGGGTTACGTGTGCGCACACTCAGGTGAACCAAAAGCAGTTGTCCAAATCTGAATGGTTCAACTTTGGCTAATTTCATTGCCTTAGAAGACAAAACCACTGTGCACCTCAGCGTTCTTCCTGTGACGTATTACCTCTCACGTAATTTTCATTTTTTGTGTCATTGATTGATGTCCTTCTTAAAATAATCACTCAGGATGGCCTTTAAATCCAGATTCCTGTGTTTCACCAGTCTATATGTAGCCTGAGAGGTAAAACCCAGGGCAGAACAATTCCCACTTGGCTCACTGCTGCTTGTGTTTATTGCACTGTGGTAACTGGAGGCGACCTCCACGACTGTATATTTATTTGTGTCAACTCAGACCTTCTCTCACATAGATTTTGGAAGCCAATACAACAGGAAAGCGGCAATAAAAGGACGGCAAGAAAAAAAAGAAAGAAGCATTTTTAAAGTGACAACATTTCTCTCATCCACCAGTGCAAACTACATACAACACATCAGCGTCTCACTGTCAATCTGTAGTACTTTAAAATCACTCTATTATTGATAAAACGCCATGCGAGCACAATAGAAACTCAATGAATATGCTCCTGCATCTTCTTTTTGTTGCAGGGTCCCACAGACGGATTGGGGCCATGAAAGCAGCTCAAAATGCAGCTGAAACTGGATGTTAAAGGTGAAACTTTGCTATTAGTCTAATGACTAAAACCCACTGACGTGCTCATGGAAGCCACATTTTGTCCTTTTTGTAATTCAGCATTTCTACTGTAATTTTTTGTTGACTGACCAGATTTAGGAAATGTGTTTTTTTGTGATGTATTAAAGCTAAACCTGATTTTGGAGATGCGATTGCTTTACAGTTGATTGCTGTCCCCACTTTGCCTGAAAATAAATGTATATTTTGTTGCAAAGGTCACGTGTGAGAGAAATTACAGCTCTTGAGCCAAGTATGAAAAATATACTTGAACACTAATCAAGATCCAAATCTCATCTTGCATGGGTAGAAATAATAAGCCTCTGCAATTAAATTATTGATGTGCATTTATATGCAAATTGTGTCTGTCTGCATGGCTTTTTTTTATATGAAAAAAATAAGACTTTTGACACTCAATAAAAATTATTAAAAGAAAACACAAGAAAATACCAAGATTATCTATATTTACTACAGAGACACACTTAAAATGAAGGGAACGTGAATTTTAAAAAAGGTCCGGTCGAGTTTAATTTTTAATTTGTCTGTTTTTGTTTATATTTAAACTAAAAACGTCATTTTCATATTTTTAAAGCGAATATTATGAACAATATTGGTAAGCTTGCGTCCTCACAGCATTGTTTTTTTCAGAATAATTTACACTGACATATCAACGCAAATTAAACACAAAAAAATATTTTTATTGATTTAAACTGTAGAAACAATTTTTAAACAATTTGGCTAATTGATTCGTGTTAGATTCCGGCGGTGATCCGAAATATTAAGGCCCTTAGCGCAGAGTGGATTGTAAAATAAAAGCGATCCTACCTGAAATAATCCAGTTTGCAGTAGATTTCTTTGTTTTTGACGTAGCAGCTGCTGTGCTGGCGCAGAGACGCTCTGCACACGGAACACTCCAGACATCCCAGGTGCCAGTTCAGGTTATTGACCTGCGGGGTGTGAACGAAATTCAGTCGTTTTACACACACACACACACACACACACACACACTTTCAAACTAACCAGTGTACAGATGTTCAACCAAGGAGCCGGAAATCTTAGTGTCATTAATCTAAAAACATTTATGTGCATATATATAAAATAAACTGCAGTTTAATGGATTTTTTTTTAGCTGAAAGAAGGACTGAAAATAATCAGACAAATTATCGTCGTGTTTCGTTCATGTTCTTTAACTCAATTTGTGTTGAAAAGACAAAAAGAAAAAAACAAAAGAAAAGCAACAAAAACAAATTTAATAGACGGACGTGGCGCTCAGACATTTGATGTGTTTATGCGCTTTATTAGAATTTCTCCTGAGGGTGTAAACGTTGCTTCCATCCTCCTTCCGTCTCTCACCTTCAGCAGGTACCGGTCGTGGATCTCCATGCCGCAGTTGGCGCACTGGGTCTTGGCCGCCGGAGGAGAGCAGAGGCAGGCGGCCTCCGACGGGCTGGACTCGCCGGACTCCTTCTTCACCTCCGACTTAGACTGCGGCAGAAAAACACCAGGACCAGTTTCATCGTCTCTCTCAGACTCGTTAATGCGTTTAGCTCCACGGTCAAATCGACTGTCAGACGCGGAGAGTCCGGGACATGTTTGAGTCCTAACCACAGCTGCTGCGTCTCTAACAGAGAAGAATCTGGTTTCTTCTCCGGAAAAGGATAATTTTCTCCACGGCTTCGGCCCGTGGTACATTCATACATTTCCACTCAAATTAACACTAAATACTTCCACATATATTATATTTAAATGTCACAATCTCGAGCCTGAAATTCGGCGTGTTGTGGACTCTGTTTAGCCAATCAGAAGTGGGTGAACTGAGTCGTGCTGGATTTGACGCTACATCATAATTTTTTAACGGGGACAGTCCGGACTCCTCCGACATAAACCTGCGCCTTCGCCGAACCTCCCCAGCCCCGCCGAAGGTTCGGGCAGCAGCACGCAAAAAAAGTTTGCTCAGTGAATCCACAAAAACCCCCCTCACACACACACTGAAAGACAAAGAAATCAAAAGGTTGCAAAGCAAACTCGTCCAGATGTTTGTGACTCACCATTTTCGGGTCTTGAACGCTGCCTATTTGGAGAGAAGATGGAGCTCGCTCTGCGCATTACGCATCTCTGCCCCAACCCACACTATATCCGGTCCAAAACAACGAATAACAGTTTCTCCTGCATTTAAACCCTGGCAACAAAAGACATTTTGATGCAATTAGAAGGGGGGTAAAAAAAAAAAAACTATATATGATCGATCATTCCTCTTGTGCGCAATAGGAGGCTGTATTCCAATGCAATCAAACGCGGTGAAAAGAAAGGATGGCACTATATCTGCAATTAGCGCTGGATTGAAATGCTTCGCTTGGTAAGAGGCAACCCGAGTGTCAATTTCAACTGTCAATCAAGAGAAGGCAACCGAGCCACCAAGCTAAGAGAGAAAAAAGCGGCGCATCCTAATTTCAATAGCTGTATAATCGAAAATCGAAAAATCTCTAAAGTGAAGAGGCTCAATTGGAGATCGGTCTATTCATAACAGACAATGTGCAGAAACTGCAGCTGATCTTGAGGCATAAAGGAGCTTGATTGTCTCTTTCTCGTGATGGACCCATTTAAGTACTTGAGGCTCCCCTGGGTGATTACAGCTGCATTCATAAAGTGCCAAAAATCTGCGTTTGGGTGGTAATCCGGGGTCCGTGTTGTCCGTCATTTCGTCGAAATTAACAGCAATGCAAGATTATGTTAATTACCAGCTACGGTATAAATATTGGAGGCAGCGAAATGAGACGTGGTGGTCTATGGGGATAAAAAAAAACATATACTTCATACACGGAGAATCTTCCAAAAGTTGCAGAAACATGGTCCAATTGCACGTTTCCCCGGAACATCACGGGAAAAGAATCCAGATTATTCCGGGGATCATGGCTCTCCGTGCAGGCTTCCCTCCCGGGAACACGGGCGTCTGCCTCCGTCCCGCTCCAGGAAAATAATTCCAACTTCTTCAACTTTTCGGGACTGGAAACGAAACCAGTGGCACCAGCGTCCCTCCCCGACACACTCCCAGCGCCGCCGGTCCGCTGCGGTTTCTTCTCCCCGCCTCGAACTCAGAGTTTACACCCAGTTCAGGATCCGACGGGGTCTGATCCTGCCCACTGGACCGGCACCCTCTGCCCTCCTGTCTGTAGGCACACGAGGGCTGGAAATTACCTCCTTTCATTTTATAATTAATCGTTGTGAACGTGACCGAAGGCCAAAGGCAGTTTTCCCACTTTCTGAAAACACATCTGACTGCAGAGAGATGAAGGGAACATTGTAACCATGATAATGATGATGAGCCATATATTGGTGCTTTTTCATCCTGTAATTTGTTTTTCATTTTTTAAAGGCACCTTTTGATGCAGTCCCTGTTCAAGATGATTTTAAGTCAATAATTCTGAGTGAGGATGCCTGTTTTTATTGTTTGAATGCTCATTTGATCACCTTTTTAAAATCCCTTTTAATTTTCATTTCCTGTGTTTACTGCTGCTTTTGCATGGCATCAACAAATCAAGCTTCCATTATTACATTATCACTAATGCACAGAATATTTAATTATTCAATGAATTGCGAATAATGAATCAATCACTTTAAAGTCAACCACTCTAAATTTAGTTATTTAATTTTAATTTTTCAAATAAATGTCTGGCTGATCATTTTCAAAATTTAAATTCCAAATTTAAATAATAAACCATGTTTGGTTTTGGAACATCAAGGCTTATTTATTTGTTTTTGCTGTCCATTGAAAACACTTTGGTGTAAGATTAAAGATGAAATTAATACTTTTTTTTGGTATTTACACCTCAATATGTTAAACATCATCTTTTGTGTCACATCTTTCACACTTTACATCTTCCAGAAGAGAAGGAACAGACTGTCATATTGTAGACTGAAGTAATAAAAACTTGTTTGCAGTAACTACATCAAACCTGTGAATCAGTGACATCATCAAATGGATGGTTTCTCGCTGCAGCCTCCTCGGTTATTGTTTGTCTCGACAGTTTCTCCCTTTAATCTTCTCTTCAGCAGGTGAAATACAATAATGTTCGGTTTGGTTGAGGTCTGGTGACTGACTTGTCCAGTCTAAACCCTTTCCCTTTTTTCCCTTTGATGAAGTTCTTTGTTTAGTTGGCAACATGTTTTGGATCATTGTCTCGCTGTGTGACGAAGCTCCTTTCAATTAATTTTGATCCATTTCCTCGTGAATGTGCAGATAAAATCTTTCTGTTCATTCTGCTGCTGCAGTGGTTTGAATCATCCATAAAGATCAGACCACCAGACACGCTTGTGTGGTTTGGATAATGAGCAGGTCCTTTCTCTCTCCACACTCTAGCCTTTCCATCACTTTGGGAGAGGTTCGTGTTCTTACTGAAGTACTGTAGCTCATATCAGTAACTTTTTATTACATCTAATTGGCTTTTCTGATTCAACCTGCTGATGAGGGGTTTCCACTCTGTGGTACGGCCTGTGGTCTGCGGTGCTCATGAAGTTTTCTTTAATAATGTAATACCTTCACCCTTGTTCTGTAAAGGTTTTTGTCTTCACAGACCTCACCGTCATTCTGTCATCAGCTGTTGGTGACCTGTTCTGTGCATGTTGCTCAGTACACCAGTGGTTTCTTTCTTTTTTAGGACATTCGGAAGAAAGGCTTCAAGAAATGCCACTGCAGTAACTGGTTGATTTACCTCTTTGCTCGGATTCAAGCTCAAGCCACATGCTCTAATACTTTTGGAGGAGATGAAATGTGAGTGTTCTGACAAAAATGTTTTATCTGTATGAAAGTGCGAATCCCATTAAATGAAACCCGTCTTCAGTGTACAGCAAAAACAAATGAACGTTCCAACAGCAAACTGTAAATACAGTGAGTTAAGAAAAGAACTGCTCCCTTTTTCAAAACATTCACAAACCATCATATTTTATTGTTTCACAAACTGCACGGAAAGAAAAGACAACAGCCATGGGAGGACATGCACCTTTATTTGACGTTTACTTAGCTGTGTGCTTGGGCCAGCGTCACGTTGAAAGATGAACTCTCTGGTAGAGGGCAGCAGGGTTTGACAAGTGCCCTGTCCCTGCTGAACAGAAACATCCCACAACAGGATGCTACCACCTCCATGTTTTTCTGTAGGAGTGTTGTTATTTGGACGGTGACTTGTGCTGATTTTTGGCCAGACTCAATGTCTAAATTCAATTTTGGTCTCACAGCACCTTGTTTCTCTTTGGCCTCAGATTCATCCAGATGCTCCACTGAAAATTTCAAATTATACCTAATGTGTCTCTTCTTGAATATTGTTTTTTCCTGAAACTCCCCCATACAAACCAGCATTTGTGTTGTTGTCACATGCACACACTGACCACTCATGAAACCCTGTAACTTCTTCAGAGGCTTCTGGGTTTCTGCGATGGAGATACCAACATGCCCTGAGTCCGGCCCCTCCAAATGATCTAAAATGCAGCAGCATGTCTCATTTCTAATCAGTCAAAAAGGACATGGCACACCCCTCTTCAGATCTCTGCACTGGCTTCCTTCAGTTGCAGGCTTGACTTTTAAAGTTCTTAACAGCAACTCAACAGCACCTGCCTACCTGTCCCTGAATCCCTAATCCAGGTCTACAATCCTTCCTGCCCACTTCGCCAACGAGCAGCGTCTGGTGGTCCCATAACCACACAGCATTTGTCGTGTGTGAGTTCAATGGTCCCATGATGGTGGACCGAGATACGTCAGTGCTCAAAAACTGTTGAAAACAGAACTCTGCCTATGCACTGCCTATACAAATTTTTTTTTATTTGCATCTCATCAAAGAAAGACTTTTTGTCATTGCGCTTTGCTTTCATGTTTACTTTTTGATTGCCTTGTTCCTTGTTGTATGCTGCTATGAATAAAAACATCTGCTAAATATCATGCATTAAAATGTGAACGTTTTAAAAAGGGGGTAATTCTGTTTTATGCCCACTGTATATTTCATGTTCTTGTTAATCAATTGTTTCACCCTGGTGTCCAGTTTAAAAACACAAAACAAGTTGTGCATAGTGATATTTAGTTTTGTACCTTTATTTACTCTAGTTGTCGTATGTTTAGGTAAAAAAAATAAATCTGCCTTGTTTTGAATATTTCACCACGGTCATATAAAGAAATAACTTCCCCACCAAAGCCACGGCTTTAAACCTATTTCACTAAAATCGCTGAGCTGCTCGCACCCACAGAGAACTAATGAAAAGACTTAAAGGTTTTTATAAAATCAATGACACTTTAATTCTTATTGATCACTTAAAAAGCATTTGTAACAGCGCCACCACATTGTCTCAGTCTCTGTGTATTGTCAGTGTAATGCACTTCTGCAGCTCGGTGCATTAACTGAAATTACCAGATGGAGCAGGGTCGACTTGAAGTGGGGCGGTCAAGATGCAGGAGGGAAGAGGGTTATTTCACCTCCATTATCATCACTCTCTAAGATCGAAGGGTTTTTGACCATGTTCGCCAGTTCTCACCAAAATAGAGCTGGTTTAGCTGAGTCTCAAGGCCCACAAGGCCTTTTCAGAGACAATGGGTTTTCATGTGATGCTCACCAATTAACTTAACATGCATGTCTTTGGACTGAGGGAGGAAACCAGAGTGCCTGGAGGAAACCCGTCGAAGAAAAGAAAGAACATGCAAACTCCAGGCAGGATTCAAACCAGGATACACCATGCTACCTGCATAACACACAAAATAATCACAAGAACCCCAAAAAATAATAATACACAAAACGACCAGATGTAGAGATGTCACAGCCACTAATTGACACTTAGTTGCGTCATCATCAGTCCATGAGTCGAGTTGTTTATTTGCCATTTATTAATTACTCTGACACACACTCATTTGTGGAATCACGCTTTTACACATTCTTGCCAGTCTCTCAAATGTGTCCCCCCATTTAAAACTTTGCAAACTCATAGCTGCCCGTTCCCCAACCCCAGACCATATGAAATGCACAGCGGCCTCTTTCCAATAGTAATTCTGTATCTGAGCACGGGCCACCTGTTGCATCCTGTACAGCTCTCGGGATGTGTAAAGTTCACACACGACCGCTGCACTTGTGTGTACAAGGCCGCTCTATCCTGCAGCCCTGCCCTTCCTTTACACTAAGTTGTCTGTGATCCTCGCAAACAATGAGTCACCAGCCCGCTACCACAATGAAAGCAAACCGTAGCACATGCTAAAGCTATTAGACTCATCCAACGAGCCCCAGCGGACATTTTGATGGCTGGTATGTCAACAATGTGTGACGTGCGTCGTCCGTTCGCCGTGGAGGGTTCGCATGAGGGCAAAACCTTCTTTGCGGTGCTAAAAAAGCAGCGTTTAGGTGGGGCCCTTCTGTCACAAATGGATAACAATGCTTGTTTAGACCCTTTTGCAGCCTACGTCATGATTACGCCATGGTGCTAGCTGGAAGCGAAACAAAGGAAAATTGGAGGGAAACATGAATCACCAACACCTACTGAAAATCTTATTGGATATTCGTTGGATCCTAGAATCAATCAAGGCTGTAACTTAAATTTATTTATCTCATACAACCTGTTCTATCAGTCATTCCTACAAACACACTATATTTAATTGTTTGTCCGGTCAGAAATAGGCAGCTGCAACTAAAGATATTTAGACTCCGCACAGTAAATATTCCATTGAGTGAGCATGTGACTTGAGCGACTGTATATATCCAGATAAACCTGTATTTTGTTAGAAGCCAACAACAATGTGTAAAATTCTGACTGTCCGTTGTAGCTGTGCATGTCTTCTCAGTAGATGAACCAGACCAGAGACGGATTGATGTGTAGAGGTGCGACGCAAATACTGAAGTACAAAACTGTTGGAGCAGGTTGAACTCCCTGAACCCAAGCAGGAAGTACATCCTCCGTTGGGCTTTTTTGATGTTTGTGTTGATGTTAAATCACCATTTAAGGTCCTGGAAGATTGTGTGTCCCAGACACCTGCAGGATTCTACATTTGACACTGTGCAGTTATGGACAGTATGGCGAGTGGTTGCAGAGAGTCCTCCTGAAGTCCACTGTCATTACCACAGCTCTGAGACCAATCAGCTCCGGATTGTTATGACCACACCAAAAAGCAGCTGTTCAACTTTCTGTCTACGTGTAGACTCCT
Organism: Channa striata; assembly: GCA_033026295.1. Lineage (NCBI taxonomy): Eukaryota > Metazoa > Chordata > Actinopteri > Anabantiformes > Channidae > Channa > Channa striata. The sequence continues at coordinate 20,925,352 of CM065178.1, forward strand.
CACTGTCACTAAATGAGGCCAATGGTGATGTTGTTGTCTGCTGTTTGAACATTTTTCAGTTGTCTGAGGCTTTAGGACACACTGTACATACTAATTAGTTAACATTACTTCAAAAATATACATGTAAACCGATTGCAATTGTACACCAGAGTAGGATTTTGTATTTTGTACTTACAATTGCTTCTCAAGTGTAGCACACAACTAGAGACAAACAGTGAACTGTACTTTGTGTACTCGCAATTATGATTTTCGAACAACAATATTATTTTAAGTTAAATGTAGTGTGTGTGTTCCATACAACACATGTAAGTTGAGCTCATAATTTCCTGCAATTTAGAGTTTTTGCACTTACTAGAACAGCAGTGTGGGTTAATTCCTAAAACCATGCTGCTGTAATCTAATGCCTTAAAACGACCAAGTAACAGTTATTGTGAAACTAGAAACTAGAAATCTTCGCAAATACTTGACTGTTTGTTCTGTTCTCATTGTCTTCAGTCCTGGTTTGTTAACCACGTATATACAGACAACAATTATACCACACGACTGTCTTATTACATATTTTTAAGGTAAGTTCTCAAAATAAGTAGATCTTCCAGGCCTCTAATCTCTCCCTGCTGTGTACAGCGCTACGTTTGGGCATTAGCTGTAATTGTCTGCTGCTCTATAATTTTATTATCACGACAGTTGGTGACTGCACTAACAAAAAACACTGAAGAACAGAGAAAACGGTTCTGCTACTTTCAGGGGAGATCACTTTTAGTCATTCGTCTGTTTTGTCGACAGGGGCTACAAATTAGGTTTGACGCCGACATCAAAATGTGGAAATAGTTTTTCAAATTGTTCCTATTTAATAGTGTTTACTTGTGCTGGCCTAATTAAATAAAAGTATGCAATTAAAAAAGACCAACATCATCTTATTAGAAGCATAAAATCAGTGTCGTTCTTTTGGGTGAGGTGCGGACCTACTGCGTTGTGCATGATTCATACCTCTTTCTTTCAGTGGTTGCCTGCTACAGAGAATCAGCACAGAGCCACGTTACAGGATGACTGATGCTCTGCTTGACAAGTTGGCTGAGAGAAAGTGTTTGGAGAAGGGTGGAGTGAGCCTTAAATGCAACATAAGTGTCTAACTTGTAGTTGTAGAACCATTGTGCAAAAACGGTTTGATCTATGAGATAAAATTTGGACCCGAGGCCAGTCTCTGTGAAAACAGAACAGCTGCGCTCGTGGTCTACCTGCTCTGAAAAATAATTCCCAATCGTGGCTATCCCAGGGGACGCCTCTGCAGCTGCCAGAGGAAATCCCAATTAATCATCTCAATTAAACCCTGAAAATATTTTTGTGAATTAAAGACAAACAACCGAGTAGGATTCGAAATGTGTGTAATTCAAAGCTTTGCCATAAAAATAGTGCTGCAGCTCCATCTGCGGTAATTCATCAGGAGCAGGGATTTAACTTGATGATGCATGAGAACATGCAAACAAAAGACAGAGGTAAAAGTAAAAAATATGGATCCATCCATCCATTGTCTTTATATAATTATCTGAAAGCATCCTGTTTAGGGTTGCGGGAAGCTGGAGCCTGTCCCAGCTGTCATTGGGTGAGAGACAGGGTCCACCATGAACAGGTCACCAGTGTATCTCAGAGCCAAACAAATATGGATGAAAAACTGAAATATCTATCCACAATTTACAGTGAGTGACGGAAAAAAGTACAGATACCAAGTAAACGGTTGAAACACATACCTAATCACATTGAGAATCATTGTCAACAAAGTTAAAAAAGTTAGATAAAAGTAATAACTAAACAAATGTTAAGTTTTTTGGGATGTTTTTAAACTAAAAGGCCAATGAATGAAGTAGTAGCTAAACTCTGAGCTTAAAGTAAACAGTCAAAATCAGCTGAGATAATTAGATGAACAATTTCAAAAACAGTTCACATTGTGGTTTCTACTGAAAGCAGGTTAAACTCCAACAGATACGTGGTAAGAGTTAATGAACATTTAAGATGGGAAAAAACTGAACTACTGCAGAGGCGAATATGAATGAGATTTTGTTGACACACTGGTCAGAATCAGAGCCACAGAAATGGGCATTGGTCACATGACTCATTTAGCTTCGAATGCTTCCAATTTAAATTGAGAAAAGCAGGATTCATCAGAATAACTGGCTCTTTTTTAAGACTTGTACATCCATTCAAACTTAATTTGGTATTAAAGAAGACCATTTGAAATACATTTTATTTCCATTATAAATATGTGGCATAGATATTGTAATACAATGGTATGTTGGCTTTAAAATTCTAATGTTGTTTTTTAAATTAAAATTTTAATTAAATTTAGTTATAAAAAATAGTTTCATATTCTATATTTTCAAAAAAGTATTATTCCTGCTTGTGAAAATATAGTCAGTTTGTTAACTAGATAATGCACTTAATCCAGTCTTTTTATTTGTGTATGCTAATGTTGGATAGTGGTTAAGATGCCAAATAATCATGTATTAGTTCTTGCTGAGTTAAAACCACAAAAGTTATAATAATCACGTATGATTTTAAGTATTTACTCCACTGTGGTGAACACTGTGTTGAAAAAACTGCAAATCAGTGGTGCTGAAACTATTTGAAGACGTTATAGTTCACCATTTATGGAAAAAAAACAGTCCCTAGTTAATTGAGAGTCCAATCTGGTCGGAACGAGTTGGGACGAATTTTGCAGGTCTGGCTCAGTTGGTAACATAAAGGCGATGAAAATCAGTAAGTGCGTGCTATGAAAATATTCCTGTGTTTAGTCTGAAGACCATAATTTGATATTTACAATCAGCATCAGTGACCAGTGACATCACAACAAAGGGAGCCCTTCAGTGGCTTCATCGTTACCTGAAATTATCTTCATTTTACAACATTCTGCTGTGTGTCTGTCCATGTCGTTCCAGCCTCTCCATCCCGAAACTTTTCATTTTAAGTGACTTTTTCTAAAAAGCGAAAACTACCAGTTGCTGCCGTATTTGTTTTGGTGCAAGAACAGGAAAAGAATTTGTTCTCTGAGGATATTTGCAGGTTTACAAATCTGTAACAACTTAAAGTGTGAACTTTGAAAGTTGTATTTTTTAAGGTTTATCTCCAGCTTTAGCTAAATGAAACTGATGTACAAAAACGACTGTGTCCTGCTGAGGTAAAAGGTGGGTTGAGGTAAAATAAAGCATCAGCACTGACTAAAGGAACATCGTTGACTGTTGGTTTGACACTGGAAACTTGTGTCTCCTATTCATCCACCATGACCTCATCCCTATACGTGGACTTATTGACTGCCAGTGCAAGCTCGAACCTTAATGAACTACCTGGCCTCTAGGTACAAAGTGGCCTGCTGAACTTTATGGGCACGACAACGACTGATCGGTGAAGGAATTCTGCGCCGTATTAAATAACGCTGGTGTCCAGTTGTGCTTATTAACATCTGGTTTTATGCTGGAGTATTTCAGCTGATCTGACAGGGCTGTGGGGGAACATCAGACAAAGAAGGGTTGGAACCACTCGCAGGCTCCTTGGATAGAGGTGTCCACCAAATGTTTGCTTAATTTCTTCTATGTGGTGTGTAGAGGAAAATGTGCCATTTTTCAGAGGAACGAGCAGTTGAGGATGTGAGGAAGCACATGAATTATTCAACAAAAACTGAAAGAGGAATGTTTGCCTATGGGAGCTTGTTGTCGAACCAGTTTGACGTTTGAAGACTCACCATCCAGCGGCGTCCAACATTCAACAGGCTGCAGCTACTCTGAGATCAAACCCATCTAGATTACAGTCCTGCAGCCAAGCTTTCAACAAACAAAGGAAATGGCACATTACACCATCCCTCTCTCTGAAAGTTGCACTGGAGAGAAAAAAACACTCTCCAGTTATTTAACAAATACAAGTTTATTTGAAGTACAGACAAGGAAAAATGAAGGGCTTTTTTCAGGCCATGCACTCCATATGACAGCAATTTAGGGGTATTGTGTATTTTGGCCCAAACGTGTGGTCTATGATAGATGACAGGAGAGAAAATCACGAGCCGCTGGCTTCAGCACAGACATGCAAATTGCTTTCAGCTGATTGCTGTATTCTGCTTGATATTTATCAAGTGGATTACAGTATGTCTCTTTATTTACAGCCAGGAAGCAGCTGATCAATTCCGCTCGGGAGGAGGAAAGAGAGCTCATGTTTTTCCCCTGCTGGGTAAAAGTACAAGCCCCTCAAGTGGCCAGTGAGCGCTGCAAAAATTGAGGGTATCCTCAAATGTGTCTTGTTTTACCATCCCAAAGGAGGAAACACCCAGAAATACAGAGGATTATCCCGAAGCCACAGTGAAATGAGTTTGGCCTAAATTCTTACAAGTGATTTGTACATCGTAAACTTGAGCATCATCTTCTACAAATGGCTGCTACTTCACGGGTTTCCACCGTGCACTTTCACTCAGTAGAGAACAAAACAGTTCGAATAACCTTTGAATGAAATAATAAAGCCTGTAAATAACCTTAATGCTACAAAAAGAGGGATTCTTCTTCAGAAATTTATTTTATCATTTTCAAACAAGAAAAAAAGTGTAAAAACTAAATAAAATGTAAACAAGTTGTGACACTTTTTTTTACTGTGTCACGATTCATCAACATTCTTAAGAAATTAAAAACAGATTTTCAATTATTTGTTATAATTTTGTTAAAAATATTTAACAATTGACACAATGTCACATAACATAAAGGTGCACAATCTTTCAATGGTTTTTATTTGGAACAAATGTAATGTCTTTAGCGTGTACAAAGATATTATGCCATAGAAATACAAATAAATACCCTCTTCCTTCTCAACGATTCAGTAAATATGGAAAGAAACTTTAACCCACTTTCTAGACTATGGTGGTCTTCTGGCACTACAATAAAACCTCTTGATGCAAACCCACACACATGAGAGGCTCATACGGACATAGCTGCTGATAAAGGTTGATGAAAACAATGATGTTCTACATCATTTTATTTATTTCATGTTTCTCATAAAATAAATGTTCCTATTGCTAAAATCTTTGAAGGGAGGTTTCCCACTGATTTTAAACAACACTCAGTTTAGTATTCATGAGGACAGTAGTTTGAAGTTACAAGTTCTAATATCTCTGCTACACTGAGTTCGTTAATTTGGTAACACATTACAATACAGCCCTCAATTTAAAGTAATTTTTTTTTTGTATGAATAAGATGATAATGAAATACTGACTGGTTTCATCATGTATTTCAATGTGGTGATAATAAGAACAAGATAAGAAACACGGAAGCGGCAACTGCGCATTTTAGAGCAAGTGAGAAAGAAATTATACTTAAATATTTTTGTAAACACTGGCGCCTGCTCAGTACAGTAATGGGTTAAGAAAACTGAAGTTCAGGGAAAACACTTTTCTTGTTATGTAACCCATAGAAAGTGGAACAGGTACAGAAAAAAAATACTGTTTAATGTGATTCACTCAACAATAAATCATGTAATATGATGTAGTATTTTGGAGGAAATTACACGTCATGTTGTCTACTTTACCAGATACGTTTGTCGTTTCCAGCACTGCAACATCTCATGGCCGATGCTGAAGTACAAAATTCATACCCTCTTACATATATACTGTAAGTGGAGGGCTTCTGTCAGTATGTTTAAGTTGTATGAGGAACCAATAAAATTATTGTTTTTTTATTTCAGGCAGTAATTTAGTTATGATTCTCAGTACTGCAGCTTTAAATCCAACGAACAGCACTGTTAACCGTTTAGGATGTACTAGTGTAAATTACACGTTGTTTATTAAGGTGTTGCATGTACAGCAGAGAACAGATCAAAGGCAAAACGTTGTACCTCTTCATTTCAGATTTCAGATTTCATTTTGCTAAACCTGACCTCTTACCTCCTTTCATACTTTGACCCTTTGACCTCCCACATGAGATTTTCTTTGAGCATCATTTGTTTGTTGTCTTCTCTGTTGCAGATGACTAACATCTGTATCTGTGTGGAGAAATATGAGAAATTTCTTTTCCTCATTGGAAATTAGTTAAACAAACTAAGCAATGAAAGGGAAACAGAAAGTTTGTGTAAAAACAATGGGGTTCAATCATGTTCTTGCAGGCTCAATCATTCCACAGCACTTTATGTCAAAAATATGAGGACAACACATTGTTGTAGCTCTGTTTGATTTAATTCTGCCGAGTTCTGCCTCTGATCACGATCCAGCTCTTTTCCCCAGCTCTTGATATGTTCGAGGACTTGGGTCAGTGTCAGAGATCAGCTACTTACCCAATCAGCTAACCATCTCCAGAAGGAAAATTACTTCCTTCCGACCACTTGCACTCACCTGCAGTGACCCAGAGCAATCAGAGGTGAATGGTGCTCCTAATCATACAAGGTCAGCACACGCACACCCCTTCGCCCCCTACCCAAACTCCTCCAACACCACCTCCCGCTGCAGGCCAGCTATGAGTTCAAGTGTTTAAACTGTCACATCACATACTCTCAATGTGGAAATTACATGTGCAGGAGACATTGTGTGTTTAGTTTGATGCCGACTGCAATATCCTGCAGCGCTGTTGATCCTAGCAGCTCCGAGTGTAGCAGCGGCACAGTCGAACTGTGTCAAGGAGAGGTGGCTGGTGCCGGGCCACGCTCGCGCTCTGGTCGGCTGGGGGAAGTCTAAAAGGTGGGACAGGAAGCAGAGGGGTGTTTTAACAGTGTGCTGGGAAGGATCCATAACCTAGAGCACAACCAGGACTCCCTTGGTGTTTGTTTTCACAAAGGCGCCTCTCGCCGTTCGGCCTCTTAGCTGCAGAGTGCGATAAAGCCGTGAAATGGGAGCGATGTTTCAGAAAGGTAGAAAGGATTAATATCAACATTTCACGCAGCCTCAACTTTAGTGGCTTGAACCATGAAACCATGAACATGCAGAGTGACGCCGTTACAGCGAGGGGACTCTTTGTTTTTCTACGTTAACCTGCGCCAGCTTTCTGACAGCTGATGAATGAGTCCAAATCTTGCTTCTCCCTCTGATCTCACATCATTTGCACGTAGAACGTAGTGGTGTGAGGATTCTGAGCAACTAAAACCCACTCACAGTGAAATACAGGGTATCGACCCAGTGACAAAAGTGATGAACAAGACTGTTAAAGAAGAAAAGTACAAATGGTGAAAGTGTTCCATTAGTGCGGGACTGGTCAGCAACGGCTGCTACTCAGTGGGAATGAGATTTGGCTTTGCATCCCTGTGTCCCCCGCTAAACAATTTAAGGTGGAGCAAAACTCAACTGCATGAAAGTTTCCCCAAAAGAGACAACAAACTGGAAGGAAATGTGATCAGTGGGGTCTCCAGCTTTGCAATACTTTACATCTTTGAACGAGTTACCGGGACACACAAATGAGGAACGAAGGATGAAAACTAGTTGCTGTTTGTGGCTGCAGATGCGTGAGGGAACAAATGAGGAAGCCACACAGACCAGATACTGATGTGACATTCGTGTGCCGAAACACATCATCCTAGTTATATATTCTGCTGTGCTCACAAGCCGGAAGCTAACTTCGCTTGTCTCCTGTTTGGCACTGGATCGTTTGCCTAGAATCAGCCAATCACAAAAGCTGAAAATGAGATATACTCTCCATGCTGGACTGCCAAGACAATGCGCTGAAAGTGGGTAAAGATCTGCACAGAGCTGAGGGGGACTGGTGATTCTGATAAAAGCTCTCTGTGGGTTTGTCTGGCACCTTTCACATAAGTCATACGAAACACTTTAAGTGTGGCTGTCTGAAGGTGGACCACCGGCCGACTCAACAAGCAGCTGCGTCTCCTTCTAGGTTTAACTAATGATACCTGAGGGGCTGTTTAAGAACCCGCCGCTGCGTAGCTCTGTCAGAAACCCCATTTGAGGTGGCGCACGAAGCCCTCACCAGTACACCTATCGTGGATTGGCTTGTCCCACCACTGGAAAGGAAGTCTGCTAATCTGTAACCCGATCCAGGGGAAGGAAGAAGTCAGGAACAAGCCTTCAGTGCTTTCACCAATCATATTCATCACCAGAGCTGGACCGAGGCTCATTTAGAGTGGGAGCATGGCTTAACTAAACATCTCCATAAAATAAATGCTTCCAGGTTACTCCCAGTACAGGTTCCACTCAGAGGACCATCTGACCTCAATTACCAGGAATGCTATAGGAAGCAGCGAGTCTTGGTCTGCAGCCTGAGCAGCTGCGCCACGACGACCAGCAGCAGGTCTACGAGCCCTGCGCAGATAGAAGCCGCCTTTCAAGCACTTGTAAGGCGGGAAATGATGATTTGATAATTAGTTCCTGATGTGTTTTGTTCTTTTTTATATCAATCATGTCTTGGAGACACAATGTGATTCAAATACGGTTGTTCTTTGAAGCTGCAGAGCCACTGGTCCGTTGGTATAATGAATGTCCAATGAAGCGTGATGTATTGACGTCCACAGTCCACAATGAACTTTAAAACTAAACAGTACAGACATTCCAAGCACTGAAAAGATAAAAAAAAAAAAAACATATATGGACTGATATTTGAAGTTATGGCAAGTCAAGTCATGGCATCAGAAAGTAATAAAACAATGAGTGTAATAACAACATGTCCAAGTCGTCCACTGCTGTAAAGGTGAATTGCCTTTGCACCTGGAAGTTCCCAGACAGCACCATTGTTAAGGAGTGAGGGGGCTTAAGGTCTTACATCATTCAAATGTGATCCTCATTTATTCCAACGCTCAAAGTTTGCACACACAATTCTGCTGCTGTTATTGCAGTCATGATGTTTGTAGCAGTGGCAATTTGTATGGTGAAGATTTATGGCAGAGATTAAAACAGACGTAAATTTTTTTATGTAGCAACACTGTCTCTCAAAGAATCATATAAACGTGTTAATATGTTTCTTTTGTTGCTTTGTCCTAAAAATTCAAGGCCACAGAAACACACCCAAACACAAACTTATCGCCAGAAAAGATGATATGGTCTCACAGAGGGAAGCTGAGCTCATACAGTTTTAGAATGAAGTGGTATGTGAACCACAAGCCAAACTCTTTTTCCCTATGAAGATGTAAAGATGCAAAAGACAATTCAATCAGAAAAATGATAAAAAAAAACTGAAGTACAGATTTAAAATGTGATGTTTAAAATGTTTAACAAACTCATTTGAATTACAAGGACAGTAGTAGCTGTCCATGTATAGTTTACATTTGTTCATAAGGATATGTATACATTTGAAAATGCTTAGTTCCAAATACATTAAGTATCATACTATGAAACCTCTGGTGGTGCTATAATATAATCAAAGAGCAAACCTATTTTTGGTTAATACTTAAATTATCTCCATGTGGACGCTGCAGACGAACTAGTCCCAAAATTGCTACAGTGAGCAGGAAATTGCACAGGAGAATTACTTCAACAGGCAAGAATCTCATAAAGGTTTGGCTCACACACTGTCTCTCTGAGAGGACATGAAAGAGCCCAACCTGGCAACCAATCAGCACTAATGGATTTATTTATTGAAAAGAGCCCCTTCACCTGCGAACAAGCATCGCTTTCTTGGGAATTCCTCCGTCATACATTCCAGATGATAGTATCAGTGTTTCTTCCTGTCTGGGTTATTTTCCGTGATAGACTGCTGACCTCTGCAGGGTGTTTCTCAGCCTCATCGTCACAATACGAATGGACAGGATGAAGCTAAGGCAGTGAAAGCTACTGAAAAACGACTGAGGTGTAGCAACAAAACCACCTTTAACAAGAAATATGCAAAATTACAGAATTACTGTTTTTAAAATAGATCCCTGTGAATAGCTAATAAATGATATACATTGCATCCGACAAGCACATTATGCAGCAAACAATCTTAATGATAAACAGGACACAGTCAATAGATAAGAGTCAATAAAATTTAAGTACATCACCAGAGAATTAAATCAACAAATTAGTAAGCACATACAATCACGAATAAAGATCAGTAGGTCTCTTGTTGTCAACTTTGCTCTTTTTTTGATGAGCATTATTTTCCCTGTTTTTATCTCTTCTCTTCTTCAACTTTCAGTCATCTTTGAAGCACCCTGAATTGCATTAATCTTTACCAAAGGTGACATATGAATAAAGTTTTGACTGATTTGTAATTGACTAATAAACATCTGTGAGGCCGGATTGATAATTGAGGAAAAACTGGGTGTCAGGAATCTAGGAGCTTGAAAAATCAGATTAATTTGATTAATTGACTCATTTTGTGTGAAATTCCACCACAGTGACATAGAAGTGAAAAACAGCAAATACCGAAAGGTGAGACCCATTAAATGATTTTGTATTAAGTGAAACACGGTCTGGTTGTTATGTTACTTACCAGCAGGTGGGAGTAGAACACAATAAAATAAAAAAGTTCAGCATTTCCTTTTGGTTTATTTTCATTGCATGAATTTGAATGACACATGCAAAGTGTGTTTATCATTTGGAGAAAAGGGGGTTTTTATACTCAAGGAAACACACTAGATGACTTAAACATTATTCTGAGAACCCATTCTAGCACTTCTGGGGCAACATGAGCATATGAAAATTATTTGGCACCTGTCTTGCAAAAACTACTCAGGGGAAGTTCAAGGAAACTGTGTCACCGCCCTTTCTCTATTTAATGTCATGAAGCCAGAAGACCGTCCCAGTTTAGGGGTTGTTATGTGAGAGCAGTTCAGCGCTGTCATTCAAATATTTTCCTAGAAACAGAACGATAGTGGAAAGCATTATTTTAGACAGCTTCGAGCCACGTGCAGAAGTCATGAGGGGTGAGTTCAACATGTGTTTCCACCCACTGAATGGGATTTTTTACTCTCCAGGTGTGTTACTCTGCTGCTGCTTATGTCTTCACAGGGTTTTGCATCTTCTCCATTTGGATGCTTATGAACCTGGCGAATTTATCATGTGCTGATGTCACAAATACTGGTAAGCTGTCAAGCGTCACTTCAGTCTTTAAAGTTTTATTATGAGGTGGAGGATTTAAAGATGCCACGTGTTAAATTAACTCTCAGCAAAAATGGAATATAATATTCATTTTTTTGTTGAAATCATGTGAAAACAAGAATCGATGAATGATTCTGTGGCTCAGAAGGAGCCTTTTAGGAAGTGGGTTTCACAGCGGTCACCATGTTGCACCAGGTTCTACAGAAGCCCAGAATGGACAAGCCGAGCATTATTCCTCAGAGGAAACTGCATTGTTTACACGCCAACGAGTTTCCGATCTCTCCTCTGTTTCTCCTATGGCTGCTGTTCTGGAAGCTCCTCTCCTCTCGCCTGGACTGCTCCACCACCTCCTCCTTCCCCTTTTCCTTCCTCTTCCTTTCCCTTGAACGCTGTAAGATTACCAACTGTGGACTGTTTGATCGGGTCCTTGCCTTTTTCTTAGAATTTGATAAATTTTGTTTGTATTAGCATGAAAACCAGCCGCTGTTGGTAACATTACTCATGCAATGATACCACAAAACAGGAAAAGTACTATTTGCACTTACAGTGACACCATTAACTATAATTTACAATACCTAATTAAATCAATTTTTCATATGTAAGGTAAGTAACCTCATCACTTAACATATTGCGACTCAGTGCAAATGACGAACATTAAAGGTTCTGTCACATTAGAAATTGCAAGGTGGGTGGTTTTCAGATGGTTCCTGTTTTAACTTCCCGTCTATGTGAAAACCTTTAGGAATTTTCATAGACCTAGTGAATTAATTAGTTTTTGTAAAAGGTTTGTCACTTAATTTACGCATATTTAATATCACTTAATTTAGCTTATTAATTTGTGAGGTTCAACATACATTTTTTCCTGTGTTTGGATTTTCTTTTACCTGCAGTCCCACTGTAGATTGATTTAAACAGAAAATGTCGAATAAACAAAAAGCTAGCTTGTAACATCTGTGTAATCTGTGTTTCTCTGAGTCGACAGTTGCATTGCCGCCAAAAAAACTGCAATGCACATCAGGCAGGAAAACGGTGTGAAAACACGGGACTGGGAAAAGCTTTATTCTTTTGGAGCATGACATTTGTGGGAATGTACACCAACATTAAACTTATAAATAGATAACTTTGCTTACTTACTGTCAATTATTTGCAAAAAGCAACTGAGTCTAAACATTTCTGATTCATCGTTTCACTGGGTTTCATCAGCTAAAGCATTTGCACATGCATTCACACATTTCTCCTTTTAGAAACAAAGCTGTTGTCCTTCATGGGCAGACATGCTTATCTAAAGTCTCATTCACAGCTAATGAGGAAGAAAGAGCTGCAGAGTCACTTTATCTCATTGAACTTCTGCACATTTAAAAGGAGCACAGGAAGCCGTACTCTAACAGCGGCGTGTTAAAAGACGCTGTGTGGGGTGGGGGGTGGACGGCGACAGCAACTTTTTGCCCTTGAGCATAATTTGGTTCAACGTTTGACACTGTGATTGTACTGTACTTTTTAACCTTTTTAATATTAGATCATTTTATCATTGACTTCACAGGCCAGTGTCAGCATCATCCAGTATGTGTTTAGACTGGCTTCAGTGCCTTGGTGTTGAAATGGCATGTGTATGTCACTGCAGATGTTGGATTGATGGTGTGTGCATGTGTGTCGGAATTCATAAGCGTTTTCTAGTGCGCTACAATTTGTTTTAATGAGAGATTGCTCTGTTTGCAGACATAATGGCTTTTAAAATATAATTACCATTTGACAGGTATATTTCAGACTAGTGGTTTAATAAGATTAAGGTTTTTAAAATGATATGAAAATTAACATATAATATTTTCACAGCGTTTTTTAGGGACAAATGTGTTTTTAAAGCATCTCTTAAAGGTGATACTATTATTAATTTGAATAAAGAAATCAACGCTTTCTTCTTGTCTGCAGTGAATCCCTGTTGCTACTACCCCTGTCAGAACTCAGGAGTCTGTGTGAGGTTCGGTACAGACCGCTATGAATGTGACTGTGCCCGTACTGGCTACTATGGAGAAAACTGCTCTGTTCGTAAGTACAAAATTAATTTGCACGTGTGAGTTCGTCATGTAGATGGGAATTGATTTAAAAGTCAAAGTGTCCTCCAAGTACACATGCATTGCATTCTGTTAACCGTGTTAAAAGTCAGCTTCAAACCAAACAATAACCAAATCTTTAACGTAGACTTTTGGGGTCAGAAAGTGGTGGATTCTTGAAGTTGTGACTTGTTGCTGTTTCTGATAACAAATAATACCATCCTGTTAGTAGTTGCATCAAATCAGAATCAGATCTGATTTTATATATTACAAATCTTAGACATACTGTGTCATTTCATTGGGAAATGATAGATTTCAGCATTCAGAAACAGGTGTCAGACAGCATCAGATAAAACTTCACATTCCATTTTCTGAAAATCAGTAATGTAGGTTCATGGTTTCAATTTGAACATCAAATATTAGTAAGTCATCTGCAGTTATACAGTAGATGCTAAAAAACGTTTTAAAATCTTTGTTTGTAGCGGAGTTCTGGACCCGACTGGGTCTTATGATGAAGCCCAGCCCTACAGCGAGTCACTACATCCTCACTCACTTTCAGTGGTTCTGGAACCTCATCAACAACTCTTTTTTGCGAGACACCATCATGAGATTAGTGCTGACAGGTATGTGATATAAGTGTAAATCCCCCCCAAAAAAACAATCGAACATTATTATCCATAAACAACGTGTGTACCTATTACAAAGATAAGTTGTTTAATTAAATAGTGAAGTGTTGGTGAATCAAACTAGTGGTTAAGTAAGAGCAAATACTTTGTCTGCAGAAGAATGGCCCTTAAGAGGAACTCGCTTAAATAAACATCAGGATTTCCTTACGTAAATCCTTCTTGTAAATGAGCTCAGACTAAGAACAGGATTGTGTGTTACTGTTATTCAATACTTCAGTTGTTTACAAAGCTGGTTATCTTTGTATTATTATTAAAAAAAGTCTCGCCCAATATCATTTCTCTAAACAGTACAACATGTACTTTCTACGACACGTCGCTCAAAGCAAAGTACGTAGTGCTTTTGCTGGGGACTATTTTCAGACGCGGACTTATACACCAAGTAATACAGCAGTAAAAATAAACCAAAGTCCCCATGTTGAAAGACATGAAGGAACATATCTCACTGATGAGTTTTGGAATAAACTCTGGGCACTGATGGCGCTCTGTCAAAAAGAAAAATAAACTACTTCGGGGTATGTAAACAATATATGCTAATGGGGTGACTTTATATTCTTTGACTGAGGTTTATTGACAAGAGACAGGAGAACAAAATGAAAACACAATGGACCGATGAACTTTAAAACCAACCCAAGCAAACAAACCAGGCAGAGACCACAGGACGCAAAGCTGGAAGATGGGAAAATCCAGAATCAGTTTAGTGAGAACAACGTGTCAGTAAACAGCCTGACAGTCAAAGGCAAAGAGACGCAGGAAACGGGGAAATCACCGGGGAACAGGTGTGCTGTGTGTGGGCTGGACGATTAGGAAATTCAAGGCAGGTGTGCAGGTCATCCAGGAACTAAGTGGAAGCACAAAAATAAAATGACCGTGAGGGCAGCCATCCATCCATTATCTTTAGGCGCTAATGAAATGGATCGTTCATTCCAATAAATGTCCTAAACCAGACATGAAACATGAACTTGTACTAAACTACATTTCGTAACCTTCTCCCAAAGTCAGGAGCAACCTGATTCCAAGCCCTCCAACCTACAATACTAAATATGGATACCTCAGCTGGGAGTCCTACTACAACACCTCCTACTACACCCGGCTCCTCCCTCCCGTCCCCGAAGACTGCCCTTTGCCCATGGGAACTAAAGGTAAGGCTTGGGTTTGGTGTTGGTTTTATTTTTTTATTATTGTGGAAATTAGTGTACACAAGACTAAATAATTAAATGAATAAGACAGAATAATTCTTCAAATATCTTTCTCCACAGGTACATCTGTTCTTCCTGATCCAAAGGTTTTGGCTGAAAGGTTTTTCAAGAGAACCACATTTCGGCCAGACCCTCAGGGAACCAATCTGATGTTTGCCTTCATGGCCCAACACTTCACCCACCAGTTTTTTAAGACCAACCACGAAGTTCAAGGTGGATTCACCAAGGGTTTAGGACATGGGGTAAGATATGCTGCTAATATGTTCATCAGTCAGCAGACACACACAGTGTTTGATTTATACATAAAAAGCTGTTCAGATTTAAGAATAAACAGTTTTCCTTTGTTATCTGTTGATAGTAGCTGTTATGACTTTTGATTTTTTTTGTCAAATCTATGAGTCTTGTTTTACGCACTCAGGTAGATGCGAGCAACATCTATGGAGAAACCCTCGAGCGACAGCTTCAGCTCCGGCTTCTCGAAGATGGAAAGCTGAAATATCAGGTAATGCATGAATGGTATGCATAAAATTACATCTTTTTTTGCAACAAAACATTAAAATAATTTAGTCTCCTGTAATTTTATGCCAAGTTATATCACTTCTTAGCATAAAAAGCTAAACTAAATCCAAGTCCAAGTGTGCTCCTCTAGCTAGCTAGCTAGTTAGCTTAGCATAAACACTAGAAATGGCCAGTTTTGCGTTGTTGTCCAATGTTTACAATCCATTTTTAAAAAACATTTAAATCAATTAACACTTTATAAATAAATATTTAATGGTTTTAGAAAAAATTATTCTTTGTGAATAATAAAAAAATATTTCTTGAAAAGTGCAAAATACCTGTTATGTAGGCTGTTTAAAATATGCAACATTGGCTATTTTGAGCTAAAGGACAGTTGTTTTTGGTTCAGAAGAATACTTTTCCTTTAATTAATGAAAGTCTACCAATTTTTCTAATAGGATTCTCATTATCTAGATTTAAGTGGAATTCTGGTTTAAATATTAATTTAATTTTTGATCAGAAATAATAAGCTCATGGTGTTTAGGAACTTAGTCATTTAATTTGAACTTTCAGTGTTTCTGTGACACTTTCAAATGTGCCTTCTTCCTCTAATATTTCTGAGAATCTTTTTTTTTTTTTTAATAGCAGTGATAGTGATAAAGTGGCTCAGTCAGCATTGTTAAGTATTACTGGCAGCTGATAACACGTTATCTTGTCTTTGACATGTTATCAGGTTTTGGAAACGTACTTCCTCAAATCATTTTTATCTAAAACATGTTTTTTCCTTTAAAAGGCATCAGTGGTGCTTGAATTTTACATCTAGCCACAACCTGTGCTCAGCAAGAGTTTTAAATGGGGAACTAGAAATTATTGAAATTAAGCAAATGATCAGGCTTCAAAGATTCGCTTATACTACATTTTTGTTTGTCCACAGTTGGTGGATGGCGACATGTACCCCCCTACAGCATCTGACGTCCCCGTGCACATGGTGTATCCTGAAGGTGTCCCTTCCGAGCAGCGTTTAGTCACTGGCCAGGAGATATTCGGTATCCTGCCGGGCCTCACCATGTATGCCACCATATGGCTGAGGGAGCACAACAGAGTCTGTGACATCCTCAAGGCAGAACATCCCACGTGGGATGATGAACAGCTTTTCCAGACTGCAAGACTCATCATCATCGGTGAGAGCGTCACATGAGTGCAGACTAAGTCAATATGTTTTGTCGCTTTTGGCACATCTTCACTCAAAAGGTTTGAATGAGGTTAAAAAATGAACATTTAGGAACTAACATCTATTGCAGATCCAACTAAAAATTTAATTTTCCTGCTTTTTTGTAGTGTTTTGTTTACTGTGACGTTCCTGTGATGGTTTTGATATTATGGTTATTTATTATGGTTTGATATTGACTTCTTTGACCCCCAGGAGAGATCATCAACATTATAATAGAAGAGTATGTCCAGCAGCTGAGTGGTTACCTGCTGAAGTTGAAGTTTGATCCCTCCCTGCTCTTTAATGTACAATTCCAGTACAGCAACCGCATCGCCCTGGAGTTCTGCCAGCTCTACCACTGGCATCCACTGATGCCCGACAGCTTCATCATCGACGGAGATGAAATCCCATACTCCAAGTTTATTTACAACACCTCACTACTTATGCATTATGGGGTGGAAAAGCTGGTGGATTCGTTCTCTCGACAACCTGCTGGACAGGTACTGGAATTACAGCTTCTAAGGCTTGATTCATACTCATGTTGAATCTACGTCAGACGGTAGGTGTTGTGTAGGTTCTGCGTAGCCGTTAACGCTGGCAGACCCCGTGTTGTAGCCTAACATGCACTTCCCGAGAAATGAGCTGAACCTCAAAACTGTGATTGGTCTACTTCCTTTTTCTTCAGTTCGTTCAGTGTTTTAGTGTTTGCTCGCTTTCCTGCCTTACTAACATCAGCTATATTATATATGGGTAAGCTATATGTGAAACTAGGGCATATAATATATGGTATCTTTGTATTTTTTGTCAGGAAAAAAAAATTATGAACCTAATAATTCAAGCTTTTACTGCACTTCTCAAATCTTCATCAGCTGCAGCACATTAGTTTTAAACATTTAAGCAAATTTACTTTCATTTCAACAGCAAAAAAAACTAAAAAGATTAAATGTGACATATCTTTTAATTTACTGGTGTAACTGCTAAATATTGCAAAAAATATATATCTATTACAGGAAATGTCTTAAAGGAAGTTGATTTTGTTTTTAGCTGTGTTTTAACACTTAAATTGTTGCATTGTTATGACAAACTTGATATTAAAACCCATGTAACCTTCTTGCTGCAAACCTTTTCTTCCTCTTTTCTTGTCGTGAAAATATTAGACTCACAATGTGAAAACCTACAAATGAAAAACCTGTAAATGAAACCAAAAATGTTTGCATGACTTGGTTCATTCAGCCTTTCTGCTCATTGGTATATGAATCAATAACTGCCCTCTGATCTCTCTCTTTGATCTCAGAGATACAGATACAGGTTAGATGTGACATAAGGATGTATTTACCACTAAACCTCTGTTTCATATATTAACCACTTCCCCTGACAATTCTTTCCCAATAATAAGAGTTCATACTTTGCAATATAACTTCTCAGCACCAGCTGTACGTATAGCGTTCTTTCTAATTGGAGAATAAGATGCTAAGTGTGGATCACGGTCTTGCTGCCTCCTGATAAGGGGGGCAGCCACAAACCTTTCACCATTCCAGTGGTTGATGATATATCTGAACAGTTCATCCATTTTTTTTCTGTCATTCAGATCGGTGGAGGTTTCAACTCTCATGAAGCAGTGCTCAAAGTGGCAGAAATGGTCATCAAAGAGTCCAGAGCAGCACGTGTGCAGCCCTTCAATGAATACAGAAAGAGGTTCAACCTGAGGCCCTACACCT
Organism: Channa striata; assembly: GCA_033026295.1. Taxonomy (NCBI): domain Eukaryota; kingdom Metazoa; phylum Chordata; class Actinopteri; order Anabantiformes; family Channidae; genus Channa; species Channa striata. The sequence goes on from CM065178.1 coordinate 20,943,680, forward strand.
CTTTTTATGAATTCACTGGTAAGCATAGTTATTGGTGCATGCTCCTGAAACCCTCTCAGTGCATGCTTCTCATGCTTTTATCTTTTAGGTTTGATAACAGTTTGTTTTTCACGTTTTTTAGTTCAGATGGGATTAAATCACTTTGGACATGGGAAAGCAACATTTAAGTTTCACTTAGACATTATTCCATTCAGAAAATAAAAGCTAACAAGCATTTATTTAATAAGTTGGAGATGGCCTACCTTCTAAAGTCAGTACATCCCTGTCAGCATCATCGGCTCCTATTTGCATATTTTTTCTTTTGCCAACAGCTAGAAGAAAAAGCGATGAGCTCAAAGATTCAATCGTTGATAAAAACTGATAAAAGTGATTGTGGTATATTATTCATTGTGGTTATAACGGCTGCAGCACAGCTGCAAATAAACAATCCAACCTTACACAGAGACACTGACCACAGACAAAGGTTGCAACAGAAATATGACCACACTGTTCTGGCTCAGGTTGTCTTTTGGAAATGCTATGTTGCAACAATACGGTAATACAAATGGTTAAAATAAAAACTTGTAAGTTTTCTCACTGCTGTTAATCTTTTCCTACCAGACAATAAAGAAATGGCAAAGGCTTTAGAGGAGCTCTATGGTGACATTGATGCTCTGGAGTTTTACCCTGGAGTCATGCTGGAGAAAACACGTCCTAATGGCATATTTGGTGAGAGCATGGTGGAGATGGGAGCTCCTTTTTCACTGAAAGGCCTGCTGGGAAACCCCATTTGTTCCCCTCAATACTGGAAACCCAGCACCTTTGGGGGACAGACTGGCTTCAATATTGTTAAAACTTCTACCTTAAAAAAACTGGTGTGTCTTAATACAAGTGGTGTCCGTACGTGGACTTCCACATTCCACGAAATAAGGAAGAGGCAAAATCAACCAAACCATCAACTGAACTATAAGAAATACGAGCTTGATAGTCTGTGACTTTATCGGGTGATGATTTACTATGTTTCTTAGTGGGTTATACAGACTGAATTCATTGCTATTGGGGAGAAATACTGTCCGTGCCACTGAATGCCATTCTGTACATCTAGGCATGTTTACATATTGAAAATAAAGCTGAGAAATCAATTCATGTATGTTTGGGAGACCTAATCAAATGAGTGTATGTATGAGTCATTACTATTTAACAAGATAATTCGTCTGAACCTTGGAAATCAATTTTAATCTTCTTATTGTATAAATTAGCATTTTGGCCTTTTCATAATAGGGGTATTACTGTATAAAATTTTATACCTGCCTAACAATATTGTAACTGTTTAATGTAGAGTCAATTTACTGGATTTGAATTTATTTCTCAAATAAAATAAAAAAACTGCACTTTATGTCCCATATATTTATAATGTACAAACATTCATGTCTTCTAGATGACAAATTTGGCCATATGATTTTTCTTGCCTGACACTAATATGGACATTTTTCCAAACAGCCTTGGTGTTTCCCTTAATTTGCCTACAAAAGATCACTGAGCTGTATATTTGATTGGTCAATTACCATGAATTCTGGTCCATTTTGTCCAAAACCTTGCACACATGTCTGTGTCTCTTGTAAAATTTGTGGTCACATTTTGTGCCTTTAGAGTTTTGAGAAATGTGTGTTGGGTTGGGCATAACGCGAGACTACAGTGTCATGGGGGAAGTCTATGCTGAACATGCTGCACTGTGCAGCTGCTATAATCAGCAGATCACAGATATCAGACATCAATAAATCATTTCTACGTTAGGGTTCTTAAGAAATGTAGTCCAGTGCTGTCTGCATACTACTGTCATGGCACCAGGACTTCTTTAGTCCTTCTTGTTTTATACTGTAGCTGCTCCTTGTTTTCTCAAAGGGAAAATTAAAAAATTACAGAAAAGGTTTGACTTTTTTTTTTTTTTGACTAGCTGTAGCTTATACCAAGTCCATTAATCACATGAATCCCCACACGTAACTTTAGCAATAACCAAACATGCACAGAGCCATTTAATGCAAAAACAGAAATTAATTTGGGCCCAAATGCCTCATTCATGTGGATTTACTATAGTAACTGCAGGCTCACAATCGTTACCAATATCAGTAACGGGTGCATCTTCTGCTTTAATAAATCCAATGTCTGATGTGAAATCAATGTTAAAACCATCCTGGAAGAATTTGGGCCTGATTGCGTCATGATGTTAGGGCAGCAGTGATCAACCCATTTTGTCAAAGAACATGGCCAGAAAATGACACTTTTTAATTTTGACACTGTCTCCCCATAAACCCACAGGTATCCATGTTCCACTCACCAAACAAATAGAAGTGGGGCGTCAGTTGTGTGTATCTCTGTTATCTGGCTGATTGACAGGATACAGGGGGTTGTGTATTTCCTTGTTTGCATGATAAAGATGCTCACGTATCTGGTTTATCTGATGTTAAATTTCTGTGGTGTGAAATTTTCAGCAATATTCTCAGGGTGTTGAGGACCAAAGCATGATCTCTGGTTCTGACAGAGTGCTAATATAACTTACTGTACATTGGAGGAGGGTAGAAGTTATTCCTGTCCACTTAACTAAAATATATCCTTTGTGAAGTTATGTTGGGCTGGAATGATTGTGTGCTTGTAGTGACATCTGTGGGTTCCTTCAATTAAAATTGTGTGTTCCTTAGGAATTTTATTGTCTATATGGCAACACAAACAAGATCCGCAGCAGGGCTTTCTCACAGAAGACATGCTGACATATGACGGGTAAATAATAAAAACTAATGATCACTGAATTAGTTTAATTGGCACAGGCTTGAGCTGTTGTACATGCTGGTTCACTCCTACGCCGCCATGTTTTACTGGGAAGGGAGCCACCGTGCATTTCTTTGAAGTCCAAATGTCTGCTGTGAAAAACGGTTTGTGACTTTTGCGAAGCGACTCATAACTATTGACTGTACAAACACAACTAATATTAAAAATTCCTCAGCTGCCATTTGAACAAGAAAAGCAGAAAGAATTGAGGCTTGATTGTCTCCCTCCTGATGCTGCTCTGTGATAGCAGTCCTCAACCTCTTTTGTCACAGAACAAGGGCAGTAAATTACACTTTGAATTCTGCCTGGCAGGAGTATGAAAGTCATTTTTTTAAACCTAACTGTTACACTCTGGGTAATCTATGGTGCTTCAGCTACAACAGAAAGTGCAACTTCAGCCAAAACTAAAACTAATATACCGGGAAGCAAGTTTCAATCATATCTGTGTCAGTGGTTAGCACCGATGTGAAACAGGGTACCACTCTACATGAAACCGGTCCAGTCAAAACACTTGCAGTGCTTTTGGTTTTCTACATGAATATCTCATTAGATGTGATATGATGTTCATCTAAGTCACAGGTATAGACAAACAATCAGAGTTTTTCTTTTTTAACACCACAAGAAGTGGTTGAAGCTCCCTTTGCAGAAATAACCTTAATCAAGCACTTCTCACAGCACATGAACAGCAAAGACAGGCTTTATTTTCAACATAAGGGTCACAGAATCATTTCTGAGTTACATGGAAAAATGTCACAGAGGACTTTTATTGAACCTATGGTCTAAATGTTTATTGGTGCAGCCCCTTTTAGCTTACTTTGGTTTAAAAGAAAAAGTGTAACAGTCAAGTCGCTTCATGTAAGAGAATGAGCAGGACACAGAAACACGTCTGTCACAAAAAAAATGCAACATTTTCAAGTAATGAATCCTTGGCTGTTTTACTAGAGAACTCAATACTGTACAACACAATAAGTCTTTTTTACGTACACTAAAATGTAACAGATGACATAATGTATGAATAGAAAATATGAATGAGAGACACGTGTGACTCCTATGTAAAACACTATATACATTTTACGACTACATATGTGTTATATTACGTATTTTAATAATCAAATATAGAATAAAGCGACAGAGTGCCGCCCAGACGATGTTTTTTGTAGACCAGCATGAAAGTTACCATCTTCCTGGTTCCCTCGACTCAGTGACAAGCAAAAACATTTTTTCCAGCAACACAACATACTTTTCAGATTTTTTGGAAGTTTAAATACAATCTACAAAAGTAAAAACTAATTTTCAACCTACAAATAATCTATACTTTTGATTTGTAATTCGATTTAGTGCATTTCCTGTAGCTCTCAAAAGGCTTTCTTCCTTTAGTGACCTGATCAAACGAGTAATAAACTCAACAAGGCTGGAAAGACAGTGGGTAGATGACTCAGTGTTTGGCATGAAGATGTTTATAATTTTATATAGTTAAACCTATAGATCCAAAAAAGTCCTATCAGCTATTATAATAACAGTTGCTAGTAGTTCAATTTTTTAAAAAACCCATGGCCTTGAATTTTTAGACATGGGAACGAGACCTGCCAAAGTATTAACTGATCTCCAGATTAAATGCATGTTCCTATGGCACTTTATTAAAAGCAAGACTTCCTGTGGTAAAAGTGCAGCTGCAATCAAAAACACTTTGTTAACGGTTAAGTGTTGCGGCCAGTAGGTGAACAGGTAGTAACACAGGAAGTATTGTTCTAAAGCTGTAAAATACACAAAATATAAATGTGCTAATACAGAATGTCAGGTCCATAGTTCTTATAGTAAGCCCCATTCGTGGTTTTAAAGGAACAGTTCAATATTTAGAGAAATATTTTATTATTTTTAGTAATTAGATTACTTTCACTTTCATTATCTTTAGCTTGTTTAGCTTAGCAAAAGATAGGACAATACAGGACAGACTGCCCAAAACAATACATTTATTGATCAATTTATAAATTTCTTCCTGGAAAAGTGAAGTTTCACAACTGCATTAAGTATTTTTGTAATGCATTTGTGTTTTTTCTTTGTTGAACTGTCAAAAAGTTTAAAACCTTTTGTCCCTTTTGTAAACATGGGTTCTGTCTAATTTCAGTCCCACTGTTACTTTTCATCTTTCAACAAAAATGAATACGCTAACAAAACATTATTTTGATGCATTTCCCCAGTCCATAGGGCACATGTTCCTCATCATGGCGATAATGTCCAAGCGTAACTATTCATAAAGTATTTACGCTTGGAGGTGGTTAGACAATTGAGGATGTCTCAATCTGCAGCTACTTACTCTGATGAAATCTGGCAGATGGTTCATTCTCCTGACTGTTAACTAATGGGGGGCTGAACAGTGGCACAGTCACTGAAGTTGAATTAGACACTGAATTGATGTGAGTACTACTACCTACTGCCACTGAAGCAGTGGATGGTGGATAAAAGTGGACGTCCACTGCAACAGTAGTGAGGCCCAAGGAGACGTGATGAGACAGGAGCAGAGGAGGGTTACCATGCGAGATGCTGAGGCTGTGGTGAATGGGTGCTGCACACGGCTCAGCACTTTGCAGGGTTAAAGAGGAGCGCAGGCCCTCATCGCGCCTCGACGGTGGAGAAGGGGAAGGCGAACGGGAAGGGAAAGATGATGGCGGAGGCAAGGCGTCCTGGCATGGGCTGTGGTTGTCTCCTCTGTTACTGGTCCAGTCCTCAGCACACTGCAGCTGAATGCTGGGCTGCGACAAAGTGCAGCCCTTCTCCTCTTCCAGAGAGGGATCGATCTGAAATAAAGAAAAAGTGCACTTCTTAATGATCATACGTGATCACAGTGGAGGCTAACACGCTGATTGGACCATATGGACCAAAAGAAATGTCGCTGCAATGGTTGGAATAAGTAGAAACCTTTGCTGGGCTTAAATCTTTATATCAAAGTGTGGCAGTAGAGGACATGTTGCTGCCATGTTAAGAGAACTTTCTATAATCAGTTCCACCAGCATTTGCACACTATTCCAACTGTTGCAGACTAGTTGATTTTGCAACAGACCGAACTGTGGCCTCAATCAAATCAGCCGCGTGTGATCAACCCCAGCGTGTGTTAGGTTTAGCACACAAGCATGGAACATTGACTACAGCCGCTCCATTGTTCAGTGCTACCTTAAAACACTAAGAAAACAACATCTGTGCATCAGCTTTTCACATTTTGCAAGTCTCCCGTATCACACCTTTGTGTCGAGAATGGGCTCAGGATAAGTCTCTACAGTGACTGAGTGGCTGTCCAGAGTGGGTTGCGAGTCCTCATGAATGTCCTCAAATGTGGGCTCCATCTGCACGGTGACCAGGCTGGGACCTGGGGGTCGGGCTCGGGTGTCTGATGTGTTGGGGCTCTGCTCAATCACTGCTACGCAATCGTCATCTTCAAAGGCTCTGTGAAGGACACACTGGTTTTATGTGCCAGCTACAGCAAAGTGTTGTTCATTTTTTACCGTATAATGATGTGCTCACCTGTTTTCGTACGTTCGTCCTGCAGCTCGACGTTCAGCATGCCGTATGGGGACACCCAGATTTCTTTGAGCTGTCAATGACATATGATTTAGTTTTGGTGGAAACTCTGATATCTAAGTAAATACACTTATTTTTCTTTCTGACAGAGACTATGTGTCTGTAACTGTAGGGGAAAACTAATGTTAACATCTGCCTGATAGCATGCCAAGAGCTAACACGTCAACTCATGTCTAAATCATATCAATCAAAAAAGCCAATTTCACTGATTTTAATCATCAGGAATTAAAACCCAGGAACCCTCCCAGGGGCAAAATTTCTTAGCTGTATGTGACCAATCAGAGATACTCAGAGCTGAGGCTACAACCTGGTAGTTCTCTCAACTCTGAAATTTCTACCTCCTGATCAAGGACAATTTTAGAGAGCAGAACTATGGTCCCACAACTAAATTCTTAATCATGCCTATAAATAACTCCTCAAAAGTTTCCTAGTCCCAGGAGGAGTTCCAGTGGTGGAAACAGACATTCTTTAAGTTTGCTTGCTCCACCTGTCTGACCTGCTCGGCTTGTTGGTGCAGGTTCATTCTTCTGGACCACTGAGTAGAAGGTAACAGTGATGAAGATGAAGGCCAAAGACACTCCCACTCCCACCACGATGGGTATATCATGTTTCTCCAGCACAGGCAACCATGATGGCGACTGCTGCGTCACTCTGAAGTGTACAAAACATACAGAAGTGCACATTTGACGAGCAGCACAAACTCTGCATGTGCATCTCTCCACTATCTTTTCATGGGACATACCTGGGATCGTTGCTGGTCATAGGGGATTGGGAGGTGTTCCTCTTATGCCACTCTGTTATCTCTGTGTCATTGGCGGATTTCTCTGACTGGACTGTGTCACCCTGCTGAGTAGCGTTTAGTCGTACCCAATCGGACATGTTGACCTGAAGGCCTACAGGACTTGCAGGGTTCAGGGTTGAAACCTGGCGAGGTTGTGCTGACAGTGATTGAGGTTGAGTATGTGGAAGTGAAGACAGGGCTGAAGGTTGAACTTGTGAAAGCTCAGGCATTGTGATTAAAGAAGATGGAGGTTGTGTGGAGGGGGAAAAATGCTGTGTTGTTGATGGCTCAAGATGAAATTTCGGTAAAAATCCAAAGGGTTGTTGAGGATGAGTTTGAGATAATTGTGTGGGAGTTGCTGAAGGCTGCTGATGGGTTTGCTGATGCTGAAGTTGACCTGGATGCTTCAGTTTGGTTTGAGAACTCAGACTTAGACTCGGGTCTTGGTAGTATTGGTAAAACAGATTTTCTGTGACCAGCTGGTGAGACTGAACTCGAGATGAACCATACTGGGTCATCCTAGTTTGGGTCACAGGGTTCGGCGTTGGAGTTGGTAAATATGAATCCGACTTGAGAAAGCCGAAAGCTCCACCTTCCTGAAACTTCAACGGTAGCTGAGACACGGACATCTTGGTGAAGGAATTTGTGATTTGACCAACTGGAGTTGCAGCGTTGATGTTAGAGCTCTGAGAATCAGACTTGATCAATAATACGTCAGTAACTTGATGCAGAATTTGTGAAGGTGATGGTGTTAATGTCAAATGGGGTTGACTTTCAGTGAGAAGATATTGAAGGGTTGTCCCCCAAATTTCACTGGCGGCTACAGATGTTGGGCTGTGTGTTACTGCTAGTTTGCTGTCTGAAGTTAAAAGAGGAGCTTTGGTCTCTGGTTGAGTCAGGACTGACTGGAAGTTTGGATGCGGAGGAGGAGGTAGAATAGGAGGCTGCATCTGCGTGACTGAGGCCTGGGGTGGATTAGTTGTTGGCTGATTCTGGTGGTTTTGTGAAAGATGGGCAAGTGACACTGGCAGCGTCTTTAGCTCTGCCCCTGTGCTCATTGATAATATAGAAAATGTGGTGACACTGTTTGTCGGAGCGTCACAGTTTGATGAGGTGCCTGGAAATAGTAAAACAACAGGAGTTAATATTGTATTTTCTTTTATCATCATCTCTAAGCAACTGGTGGTGCTAATTCCCCAGGCACCTCTAATGAAACTGTAGAAGAATGATGTTGCAACAGCATTACATTATTCAAAAATCTCCAATCTCTGATCGGAGTCTGATCAGTCACACCCTGTTTTTTTTCCTGTTTCCTGCTCAGTCATTCGCACAACACTAGAACATAAAGATGTCAGTCAGTCAATACTCTAAAACGTTATAACTCCATGCAGATGTGATCCAATGCTTCAAACATTACACACTCTGTACGTTCTCATTGCACTTTCTCACTTTTCACTTTTATCAGTACAACAACTTTGCCATCTAAACCAGGTTTTACAGCTTTTCCATAATATTGTGAGTTTTTTTCTGTTTCCACATACTTCCATGCACAAACTGATAATGCATAAAAACAAATGAATGGAAATCCACTTAGTTCTTAGTTATGTAACTTGTAAAACCAAAAGTAATAACACTTGAAATCTTGCTAGTAGGCCCTCAAGGGTTTTAGTACGTACATGTGGCTTCCTTAGGGTGCGCCTGTGAAGGGGGATGTGCTGTCTTAAGGTGTTGCTCGGCCACAGAGTCTCTTAATTTAGGAACTAGCAGTGCAGCGGTTGTGTTGACGTGCTGAAAATGTTTCAGAACAGGAAAAACGTTTGACACCAGCAGCAATGAACTCAGCCACTAGACAAGATATAAAAGCAGGTGAAGCCCACACACGTCAAAGCAGTGATAAAAGAAAGTCACTATCTATAAAGTCATTCAAAGCGCTCGCTGTCAAGAATAATTCATAACATTATGACTGAGACCACACAGGAAAAGAGCAATGGAGACCGCAGACTAACGTGGCAGCAAAACAGTGTCACCCAGTGGTGGTGGAAGCACTTAAATCCTTTACGGATGCCACATTAATGATGATCAGAACTTCTGCATTGACAAGTCCTACCCAAGTAAAATGTATTGTAAGCAAAATGCATTTAAAATATCACAAAAACATAAATGTTTTGAATGTCATATTATAATTGTTGATGCTGATGTGCCCGTGTGTAAGTAGATGCTCGAGGTGGAGCTGGTTTACACTCACTACATGAGCTTCTGAGCTTCTCCACAGGTAAAAAAAAAAGTCAAATTATTTATGGGGTAAAAAAGCAAAATCATCCCTATGCGCAAAACATCTCATATGCCAGAATGAACAGGAAACACTTTTTTTTGGTTTTTTATGAGCTGAATGTGTTTATGAATTATGTGCTTACTATTGTTACCTACAGCTGTCAGACAAATTCAGTGGAGCACAAGCAAAATATTCATCATTCATTCAGAATGTCATGAAGCGCTACTATGTAACACTTTACTACTGTAAATCACAAGCAACTCGACATTACACCTGAGTAAACGTGAGCAGTTGTATTCCACCACTGGTGTCGCCACACCAGAGGATATTTCATGGTGTTTACTCACAGAGGATGAAACCAGTCTTGTCTGCTGGCCTGTGTCAGCTGGGTGATGTACAGCTTCGAACAGAGGACAAGGACACGACAGAGGAAACTGTGAATAGTGTGGTGATACATTATAAGGCCTCACACAGGCAAATCTGCCGTGTGTGCAGATTTACTGAAAAACTGAATTTCTGCAACTGACATAACAGAACATAGAACACGTGTCCAGGATTTCCCGTTGCTCTGCTTCATGTTTAGATACGGACGACAAGCAACATGTGAAATAATGTAACTGGGAAAAAAGAACCTGCTTAAAAATTATATTCAAATTTGTTGTGAATCATTTATCAAAAAAAACTAATTTTGTATGTGTGAGTTATATGAAATTGAGCAATCTTAACTTATGAACATTTTTTCTTTGCTTCCTGAGTTTGTGTACTGCTGCTACACATTAGTGAGGGTAAGTTGTGTGAAGACGTGCTAATGTCAGTGTTTGTGACCAGCTAATGTTTTAGAACGCCTCAATCCTGCAGAGCCATGTCGTACCCTCTGGTACACGCCTGGTTGGTCAGGGGTTCGTCCTACAGCAAGATAATGACTCAAAATCAAAGTCCAAGCTATTACAGAACGACTTCAGGAAAAAGGAACAAGATTTTAAACTTCATTGAGCCACACATTACTGGGAACTTCTGCAGCAGCGTTGGGTAGAACTTTCTGAAGAACATTTGATTTGAAGATGCTTAATTGTAGAAAGAACGCAACGAGTGGGATCAGATGTTAAATCTGCCCAAGGTGGCTACTTTAATGAGTCAAGAGTTTAGAATACATTTTGGTTTATAAAGTGATTCCATGACTTCCTTTAAGAAATCAATTGTTTGTTTGTTTCATTTCTTCATTTCAGAGTAGAATATGACCTAAACTGCACAATAAAAAACACTAGAAAAATTGTGGTGTTCTAATCCTTTCTGTAGATACTAATCTGACAGTGCTTGCAGAGATTGCCTGTGACAACATATGTAACTGAAGTGAGTGAACTTCGCCTAAACCCTCAAAGTGCTATCCATCTAAAAATACATAATGCACCATCATGAGACCAGCGCACACACAAAGAATCTATATATAATGTGGCTATTTTCTCCATATTGATGTTGTCATCATTCAGTGGATTATATGTATGTCATTGAATATTTGTTATTTTTTTAAGCGTACAACTAAAATTTGACCTAAATTTGCTCGTGTGTGGCTGAGTAGGAGCTAAATGAAAGTGATACACCAAAAAAAGAAACATCTCTAACGATTTAAATTTGTTCCGTTAACAAGCCTGTGACAACACATGTGCATGTGTGGTGTTGGTAATAAAGAGGAAATGACCCTCAAACGACGAGGACAATGTACCTGTGATGGTGAGGACAGTACGTCTCTGATGTCGCCCGGCTCTGTTCTCAGCGGTGCAGTGGTACTCGCCTGCATCCGAGTCCTGAACCCTGGAAATGTGCAAGGCTCCATCCTCTATGTAAGTGATAAGATAAGTCAGAGAAAGAAAGAGAAAGTTTTTTTTTTATATTTTCAGTTAAGAAAACATCTCTAGTCACACACTAACCATCAATGTGTGAGTCCTCTGTGGGACTGATGAGGAGCTGCTTTTCGTCTCTGCTTCTGGTCCAGGTATAAGTGATGGGCTGAATGCCCACAGCCCTGCAGGGCAGCACCACTGAGGCCCCGATCCTGCAGCTCATCAGACTTACAAAAGTCACTATGATGGGACTCACTGGGTGGAAGACAAATATGAAGCCAGTAAATATCATTTCTGTGCTAACTGGTTTCAGGTGACGTATTGCGTACTAAAGCCTCAATTCTGGACTCTCTCAGAATGATTTGAGAACTGCAATGGCATCTTAATTTGAATCTTAACCTTCAGTGTCGGTAACGTAAGGCGGCTCATAAATTACTGATCTCATGTTCCTGCGGCACTTTACCAGCAACTCTCAGCATTGCTGTGCTGCTGCGCTTCCCCAGTGTGTTGGAGGCCTCGCACATGTAAACTCCTTCATCGTAGCTCCTGGCTGACTGGATGTAGAGAGTGGCATTTCTCAGCCTGTGCAAGAAAGGTGGAAAATATCCGTTAACATTACACAGCAGATGTGGAGGTTCTTTATATTATCACCCACATTTTATTTTGAAATCATGCGGTGGTGGAACATACTGCATTTGAAATCCTAAGGAAGATAAAAACAGGCATTAATATAACAAGACGTTAAAGAATCCAACTTTAAACGTCCTTATTCTGCAGTAAAACATCCCTGATTTGTCATTCTGACAGTATTACAGGGTGAAAGAGCTTGTTTAACCACTTCATATTCAAGTAAGACCTTCAATTCAGTGATTCCCAGTCTGAGGTTGGCAAGTTACACTGAGGGAGGTGAAGAAGGAAACGTTCTCAGTACATAACTTTGTATTAATGTACTTCATGTAGTTAAAAAATCTAATATATTTATAGGAGAAAATACTTTTTGGTGCAACTGATGACAAATGGATTTTTGAAACCTTTTAATGTTTATTGTAAGGGGTTCACTAACAAAAAAAAAACTGAGAGCCTCTCGTTTTATAGCAGCAATAGACTGTATGAAATATATTTGGCCAATGCTTTGGGCATGAAATCTTAATTTGAACAGAAATACTCTCTATACTGTTGCTGTTGGTTATAGTTTTTGGATCTGAAATTTTTGAAGTAACAGAAAAGTAAATACTAGCACCTCACAGTAAGTGTATTATTGTATGTTCCACTCCTGCAACACGTTCACTTACCCCAAAGCGACTTTCCCTCCAGTCTGCTTGGAATGGCCTCTCTTGACCCAGCTGATGGAAGGTGGAGGCTGACCTGACACCTGACACTCCAGCACCACCTGGGCTCCCACAGGTACCGTCAGCACCTGGGGCCACAGTTTCACAGACGGAGGGGCTGGCAGGGGTAGAAAGGGGTGATTCAGGGTCAGAATTTTACTGCACCATTGCCACAGTCCGATGAGTCTGATGCAGCGTCGTACCCAGCACGGTTAGCGTTGCTCTTCTAGAGCTGAGAAATCTCTGAAGGTGGACGTTACCCGCCCTGCAGAAGTACCTCCCACTGTCAGACACCTGGACACTGTGGAGAATATGAATAAAGTAAACCAGATGGACTTTTATAAAGTCTTATTAGAGGCAGGTTTGTCAGGTTGGTAAACTAAAAATACACAGTTTCAATCTATGTCTATAAAATAAACTGCAGAGCTTAATATGTTATTCTCTGTGAACTGTGAGCTTTCAACCCATTCACAATCTATGACTGTGTTTAAAGTCACAATCTATGGCTTTAAACACACAAGATGCATAAATGCAAACACACACACCTGTGAAGGAAGAGGTCTCCACTTGGCAGCACAGTTACGTGAGCGGTGGGAGAGAGCAGCTGGTTGTTCTTGAACCAGGACACCTGGGCTGCCGGTCTGCTGTACGGAGGCCTGCAGGGGATCGTAACATTTTCTCCTTGCCTCGCCGTCAGGTTTGCGGGTTGCTGGACAAAACTCCAGTCCATCTCTAGGAACACAACATGGCTGAATGTGCATGTCATTTCTGTTCCTGGACACAAGTGCTGTTCACTGGTTTCCACTGAGCCACAAGAGTCAAGATTAAAAATGGATTCTCGTATTGCATTGAAAATAACAGACAGAAGGTCACAGTGGCCTTGACCTTTGACCTTTGAAATATCTGACGCTGAAATCTAATCCGTTTAAGTGGATGCTTGTGCCAAGCTTTTTACTACAAGTGAAACAGAGTTAAACAGTCTGAGACAGAAACTACAAGAGAAACTGTCGACTGCCTTCTTTTGAAGTCGTTTCACTTACTTTACAATGCCGACAATGCTAACAATGCCACATTAAACAGTTTTGTTGACAGTACCAGCTGGGAGTAGGAAGGCTGTTTGCGACTTGATTGTCTCTTTCTGGTTTGATGCTTCACAGTAATAAATGCCCTCGTCCTCCTTGGTCACATTTCTGTAAAATAGACAATCCATCAATTCTCTATAGAAATTATTCTATAGAAATAAACAATTGGACAACATGTGTCACAACTCCTAAAATGAAATCTCTCATTTTACTCTTCTCATCATGATACCTGGGGAAAATCTATACAGAGTATTATTCCTCCTGCAGTGTTAGACCTGAATGTGAGCAGCTGTCCATTGTTCTGCAGGCTGAACGAGGCCGAGGAGTTTGTCAGGAGGCAGCCGTCTTTGAACCAGTGCACCATGGGAACAGGGAAGCCGCCAACGGCACAATGCATGGAGACCTCTGTTCCTGTAGCAACGGTGATGTTGTCAGGGCCTCGCAGGATCTGCAGCCGTCTGGGAACCCCTGCAATACAGACGGACACATACAGGGGAGTGTAGGATAGATCCCATGCTGTAGGATATTAACCTTTATGCAAAAAATATAATTACATTCTGAAACTTTAGATTTTTCAATTAATGCAATGTTGTTTGATATTACTGATCCGCTTACTGCTGCTCTAATAGTTGAATCTAATTGGCACCAAACTTACATTTGGTGGTGACTTTAGTGCAGAACAGAAATTATTAGATGTCTCAGCAAAGACCAAACCATAGACATTTTGAAGATGTCTGTGGCAAACCAGTGCACAGATGTTTCATAATTTACTGCCATTTGGTGCTCGGTGTACAGATGTGTGTTTAGTCACAATAAGGTCAGACATAAAGTGAGGGATGTGTAAGACTAAAGACAAAAACTCACCATGCACAGTTAGTTTTGCTGCTTTGCTCTTCTTGCTGATGTTCAGTAATTGATTGTGTGTGACACAGATGTACATTCCATCGTCCCCCAGTGTTACGTTGAAAAGATGCAGAGTGGCCGACGTTTTCCTCTGGTTACCACCTCCATACTCGCCCTGCTTGGAGCAAACAACATTCAAGTCAGGTTTTGTGCAACTTTGACAAACTTGTTGATTAGTGAGTTTGTTGTGTGAAACAAAGATGAACGGCATGTGGATGTGCAGTGTTTTCACATGTACCACGACAACATTTTTCTGCAAACTTCTTCAGCATTTTCTGATAGTCATCATTAGATTTCATTGTCATTAGACAGTCAGTTAAAGTTAGTTAATGTCCACTGAGCTGGATCACGCAGGGAACTGTTGACTGGTGTTGAATGCCACCTATGAAACTGATCCACCTGTGGCTTTTACTGCTTACCTGAATCTGTCTGCCTCTTGTCACCACTTCTCCCTCTTTAAGCCATGTAACGCTCGCAGGCGGTGAACTGTCCCCGGACACACACTGGAAGAAAACGCCCTCTCCCTCCGTGACCGTCTGATCCTGGGGACTGAAGAAAACATCCTCCAAACCTGAAACAGGAAAAGGACACTCCACAGTACACAAAGGATGGCGGTTAACTTGCAACAAGAGGCACATGGACTCACCCAGTTGAGATGAGGCTGCCAAGCTGGACAGGAAGAGTAAGCAGAGTTGGGAAGTCATCTGTGGGAGCGTCTAGATGGAGACACTACTGCAGAGCTCCATGGGAGGCATAAAGAAACCATCATATAACTGCATCATGGTGTCAGCTGGGAAAGACACAACGAGCGAGAAACACAGAAATTTCAACCTTTTCTGTTCTTTCTACTGACACAGATTCCTGACAGATCTACAGCATAGTGGTCAATATTTTAACTTTTGTAACAATGTATTTACTGAGGTAACAGCATGGTTATGACAGGGTCATACCAGGGTAATATTTTGGAAATATATGAATGCTGTGGATAATATTTAAAAACACACTGTGTAGTTTTTGTGAAATAAAAGAGAAATGAGAGGCATTGTCAGCAAAATAAAAGCAAAAACATTTTTATGAATTTAATGCTGAAAATCTGTGTATGTCAGTTTCATTTCAGCGTGGACCACATCACTTCTTTCTCTTTAAATACATTTCCAAGGAATAAGGGTGTAACATCAGCTGACTTTTCTGCCAACAGATTCCCTGTTATCCAGTTTTGAGGAAACGTATTCACCAGATGAATTTAAATTCTCTCTCTCTCTCTCTGTCTTGCTCTTATTGCCCTCCCCCCTTTTCTCTGTGCTTCATTCCTATTTTGGTTGTGAGTCTGTGGCACCACAGCGAGCTCAGCTTTGTCCTCTTTAGTCCTCTTGAATGGGCCCAGCCACTTTATACAGCTCGCACTGTGGCCCTCCACTCAATGAAAGTGACATGAAAAGAGGCTGCGGAGCTTTGTACTGTGAAGATCAGTTATTGGTCCGTGCAGGGACAGCTACCCGTCTGATCGTATAGGCTTTCATGATCCTCAGTGTGGCCATGTTGGGGCTCATCCTTCATCGTTTGCCACAAATGTGGCTCATGCGATGCTGAATTTGCACAGAGAATGTGATATTAAAGGGAAACATCTCAGGTTTCATCTCAGTTGTGAGTAAAAAGTTAAAAGTGAATGTATAACAGTGAAGAAGGTGAAAGGTCCCAGTGTGAGAAACTGGGAACATTATCACAAGAACATCGGATATTTGTCAGTTTTCCATCTAAACGTGACACAGATTTTAACATATTTTTTAACTTATTATGATATTTCATACTCACACTGAAATATTCAGAACATAACACTAATGCTAAAGTCCAGTGTCATTGACATTTTGCAGCGTGGGATGGGGCAACCACATGATACAAGTGTGGCAAAAAGCATAATTAAAAAATATGCCATTTGTGTTATATTAGTATGTATCTATGTCTGTGTATTTCCATTTTCTGCTTCTTCATACTTTTTCTTTAGTACAATTGTTTGAGAACTATAGTATTTTTCTGAATCTAATCCTAGATTAATATAATTACAAAACTTTAATGTTCACCTCTTGTGAAATTCACGAGCTCCCCAGCAATTTGTAGTAGCTACACAGAGTAATTAATAGGATTATATGCAAATCATATGATCACAAAAAATAAGCTTCATTGTTACCATCTTCAACCTTAAAGTGAAGACAATGATGCATCAATTGCACTACAACTATAGTACTTTGACTTTTACTTTTGGTACGTAAAGTATTTTTTGAAATTTTACTCAAAATGAGCGAACACAGAGCACTGCGTTATGTTTGTTTCTTGATCTGATTTCAGAAGCATTACAGTCTCTTTATCCGTCTAAACAGACCAGAAGATTTACCGAAAGTTAATTTTCTGCAACATTTCAACGTTTGTTTCAATACATTTTTTAAATCAAATTTAAAATTAAATTTTTTATAATATTAGACTCAATACTAAACCAAAGTCAGCATCATAATAACTATATTTGACTTTAGAGTCAAAATGATCATAAAATCCCGGGCTTGGTCCCAGTCTCATGCTTGTAGGGGATAATAAGTGATTTTCATCGCACAAAAAAGAACAAACAAACTCTTGATTTCCAACAATAGTGCATTAGTCACCACCGTTGAACCAAACACATCATTGAATTGCTTGATTGGTTCAGCAGCACTAGTGGCTGGTTACACTAACATAATGCTAAGAGCCCGGGGGTGTGTGTGTTTGTTTGATTCCCAGCGGATGATTTACACTGTTTAGCATGTCATTAAGATGTTTTCAGCCCACACTGACATGTTTGTTCAGTTTTTTTTTGCAGTTCCAGTTGTCAAAAGCATAATATTCACATTTTTTATTCAGCCAGCTTGTCTATGTGAAAAAATGAATGCGTGAAAAAGCCGAGTTTGAAATGCAGCCCAGCTTCTCTGCACAGTGTATAAACTATGCGTAAGTTAATATGAAATATTGTTTTTTTAAATCATTTTCATAATCAACATTGTGGAAACAGTGAATCTGAACATACACACAGGACCAGAAACTGATTGTATGCAATGAAGACGGAGAGATACGTTCCCATTACTTACTCTGATTATGTTGTGCAGCACACTGTATCCATGAGTCAGAAACTGCATGGAAACAATCATGTGCCTTTGCATAAGTTTGTGCATCATATAGAGATTATTTAGATTAATTTAAATACTCACCCGACATGTGTCCAAGATGATCATTTCTGTGTTGGTTTCCAATTAGCCCATTTGTCTTTAGTCTCTTCTCCTGATGCGTTTGCTCCAGCTGTGAGAGAAACAAGCAACAGGCGCTCGCATGTACTGGACACCCGCCACCCGCCTTCTCACACACACACACACACACACACACACACACACACACACACACACACACACACACACACACACACACTCTCTGCATTCTCATTCAAAGACAACAGCTGTAATGAGCACAAAACCTTTAATTGTGGACCCATAATTTGGACAGAAGCACGATCTGCACACTGTGTGCTCGCAAAACGATAAATTAAAATCTCAAACCTCAAGTGTTCACAGACTGTAGTGAACGAAATAAAAATGTGACTGGTTTTGTCATGTATTTTTTTATTGAATGTACAAAAGCCTCTGTTATTTACAGGAGATATTACATTAGTACGTGGTTACTAACCTTTAATATCTGAATGTTCCCAGTGCTTAAAGGTTTTCATACGGTCACATTACCAGCACTGTACATCCCAGTTAAACAATGATAGTTAATGGAACATGAAAAGGCTGATTGACCTGTTTCCTCTTAAATGTAGGTTAGTGAGGGTTAACAAAGACAGCTGTGGCAAAGGTCAATCAATCTGTGCAGAGCAGTAAAACCGTTTATTGGCTCTTTCAGTTTTAACTCTTAAAGCTGTGGAAATAAGCCTCCAACAATAACATGTTATGTGATTGTTTTTGAAAATTTGGCTTCATCAAATGGATTTTAAGTTTTACATTTAAAATATGTTGGTTGACGTAGCCTCTGAGTTAATGTTGTTGTGTGTTTGTGTGTGTGTGTGTGTGTGTGTGTGTGTGTGTGTGTGTGTGTGTGTGTGTGTGTGTGTGTGTTTTTAACCCTTTAAGACTAAACACCATTCAATACCAACAATATTCCCATCAGTCTCAGCTGTACTGGGTTTGTTCCTAATTATACCAGTAAAAGGCTGCAAGCTGTAAACGTGACATCCTCACAGAGCCATAAGCTTGGCTGTAGATTATTAGTCTTTCGCCAGCTGTATCAATTCAGCTCTCGTCCAGCCTTTTTATGTTACGGGGAAAAAAATACACAAGGCTGTTTCCATGCAGCGGCTTGTGTCTCACTTATTCACGTGCATGGCTGCAGCTAAAGTGCTGCAGTCTTGCCACACGTCTAGTGGGGCCAGATGAAGTCCTTGCAAATGTAAATTGACAATCCATTCAGCATAATCAAATGGAAATTAAAGTACAAATGCACCGATTTATAATCTATGCAGGAAGGGTCATTTTAATTAAGCAGACAAAGACGAAATGTAGCATTGTTGAATTCAGGACAACATCAAACAAATAATATCCACCAAAGGAGGTGAACAGCACTAGATGATGGACAGAGAACAGTTTATTTTTTACATATACTGTATTTTTTTAACCCTTTGAGGAAATTGTATTAGCTCATTACTGTTAAGGGCTAAAATGTCTAAACCAACTAATTTTCATGTCATCCTCAAGTCGTTTTTGGTCAGAATAAGCGATGAGTAAAAGCGACACAAATAAGAGCTCATCATTTCACGTGACTTGATGCCTCTGCAAAACTAATAATGTGAGAGAGTTAATTAAGGCGGACAAATGTTCAGCTGAGAGCCATTTCCTTTCTGTGTGAGAGAGTGTGGGTGTTTTTAAGTGTTATTCACACCATCCTCCTCTGGTGCTCTCAACACCAGCAAACAAACAGCCCGTTCACTTTTGACACCTGGTTTAAATTTTTTTAAAGGTATTTTATGTCAAATAAACGTAAGTAATAAATAAAAACCAAACACTCCTGAAAGAAGGGTCAAGTTTTAACAGTCTTACTGTACAAATTCAGCTTGTTGTTAAAAACTTTAGATTTAAACAGCAAATGTCTTATTCATGTCATTAAATGAAGAACATTTGTTAATTCCTGATGTTTCACATTTCAACAATAAATTGATAAAAGTGCTATATGAGCAGGCATTTACCATTTAACACATCATGTAGCCAAAAATCATCAAAATGTAGGGAAAGAACATTTGATTTGCAAGTGATCAAGAATAATTGTAGGCTACTCCCTAAAAAAAATGCTATGGATTTAGATGCATTTTAAAACACATGAGGTGAGATTTTATCAGCTAAAAGTTGAGCCAAAGTCACAACAGCTGTGTAAGAAGCACAAAAACAAGAACTAAGAGCAGCAGGGATGTAGGTGTGATGAAGATGGCGTGAGCAGCATTATGGAGCTCAGGTAAACAGAAGGCCTGCTCCAACATTTGGTGAGTCTCAGCGCTGATACCTGGAGAACATAAGGTTACTGTTGGGACAAAGAAGTGCACAAAAAATATGTTGAACTTCATTCGAAGACCTTACCGTGTTGGGACCACTCCCTCCAGGTGTGTAGATACTCATTGTCAAGTTGCCCTCGATAAACTGTGTGTAATTTGACAGAAGTTATTAGAATATTTGCATTTTGCAAGACGGTGGAAGCGTTCCAATGCATACATCATGTAAAAGTCCAGTATACTTGCACAATACTCCACTACAATTCAAGATTTCCATGAAATGTGGCCTCGGTGTATGAATGTCAATGTGTGATTGTGTGTGTGAATGAGTAAATAAGAAGCAGTGTAAAGTTCTTTAAGTACCAACAGGCAGAAAAGAGCAGAGCATTTACCATTTTATTCCTGTGTAAGAACATTTCATTTTTGCAGTTAATTGTTTCAGCTCTAGTTGTACATTCTGTCAGGTGTTTTACTGTATAGAGAAAGAACATATTTTCTTCTACCTGTTATTAATAATAAAATGTTAATATGTAAACCAACAAAAAAACGGGTCAAATAAGCATTGGATTTTCCCAGCGAAGTATCGTAATAAGTGTATTTAATCTGGCCACTGGGACGTTTCAGAGTCTGTACATTACATTTCTCTGCTCTTACCTTTTGAGTGCTCCGTCAGCAGGTGCTTTAAATCTCTGAGAGCCTCAGTGAGGTTCTCTAGTCGGTGCTGCAGCTGTAGGTTTTCTTCTTTCAGCGCGTGGATGGTGTCCTGGAGCTCATAGCCTGAGCTGCAGCATGAAAGCAGAGACATCAATGACAAAACTGTGAGGACTTGCAAGTTGGAGCTCATTGTATTATATGGTGTTCGGGGCTGTTGTTGTATTCATCTGCAGCGCCACAAAGTTTCAAAATCAGGTATTTAGTGTTGTTCAGGAACAGGCTGTTTTCTGTGTCAGAATTGATTTGGGGATGTGCAGACAAATGCTCTTGATGTGCTGACTGCTCTAAATCAATTGTTCTGTTGTGGATCCCAGAGCCCAAATTAGACACAAAGGGTTTGGAGTTGGTAAAATGTTCATCCTTGTGATGACCTTTCAGTAAGAGCACTGTTTGTTCTGGACTCATACATGATACAAGGCATGATGAAGACAAAGAATCTGTGATTGTAGAAGCACATGGTTATCATCAAGTCTTAATGTACATGGTGTTTTACAAGTACAGGGAATCCAAAGGGAAGCAGGCACGTTGGGTAATAGTATAGGTCTGTGGTATTTAAGATAATATACAGTTCAAAGATTGTAGTTTGTTTCCTAAAATGAATTAATGAGAAAAAAATATTATCATCAATGGAGCTGCTTCACATTACTGTTGTATGATTATAAATGGTTGCTGTGTTTCTTTATTTAATATGTCTTTATTTAATATGTCTACCATTCAATCAACATAATGAATATACATTTAAAATGTACTTGGGTGACTGATTCAAAGGCCTTTTTTTGTCTTCCAAAAGTTAGGGAGGATCCGTTGATTGTAGTCTGATTAACTCAACAATAAAAACATGTAGTCTTTAGTAATTTAATTAAATTTAATTGTAGTCTTTAATTAAAGTCTAAAGAAATTATTTCATGTATTTGTCTTTTTTTCCAAGCTGCTCTGAAGAATTTTAAAATCTCTTCAAAACTTTCCATGAGCATAATTGGGATGAGTCAATTTTTGTTATAGTTGTTTGCACAGGGCATTTGCTGCAGGTGTAATATTTATTTCTTTTCGCAGAAACAACCGACAAAATATGTAATTTCCCAAAACTCCCTAAATTATTTTGAAGTTGTCGGCAGCGGAAGTGCTTTAACGAGCGTTGATCATCTTCCGGGTTAACCTTTGGTCACTTAGAATCCAAAATGGCGACTCACTTGTCGAAGTGTAGAACCTGGAACCGTGTCCAAAGGTAACGAAATGTGTAAAATAAATGCTGCAGAGGTTTCGCTAGACTCGGGGCTCATCGGTGCAGTTAGTTCATTAATTGTCGTTCGTGTTTTCCGTCCGTCGGACTAAAGCTGCGTCTCTACGTCCTCTTCGCTGATTAGCCGAACGCTGCTCGCTTAGCTCGATGCTAAGTGTTAGCTCCCCTTGGCTAACCTTACATCATGTGTTGTTAGTGCGAAGTCCCTGTTTGATCGTGTGTGAGAGCTTCGATTTGGAGCTTTAGTTGGATTTTTCCAGAGTTTGTTAGGCGGGTATTGATGGGCTAAACAAAATGGTTGTTGATACTGTCAAATTTTAACTAAAACTAAGTTTAAGTTATTGTTTAAACCCCGATCAGCTGTAACATTATTACTAGCCGGTGGTTTAAAAATAAAAGCTCAAATGTTTTTTGGAGAAAGTCTCATGAACTAATAAAAGCTGGTACAAGCTCGTAGGTAAAACCAGCTTCACCTTTACCAACAGTGACCTTTGACACTAATTTATTTAATCACTGTATGTTTTCAGTATTGTTTAAAATATATCGTTTTCCTTTTTATATTTTAGATGTCTTGGTTTGTCAGATGTTGCTACTATAGATAGCTACAGAAACTAGAATATAATTACATATTTAAAAGATTACATTTTTCTGAGGGAAAGCCTTAAATCATAAATAAAATTGTTGCAGATTATATGTATGTAGTAATTATTTTTCTCTCTGTGCCAATATTATTTGATTTTACTACTATGCCATAATTTCCTACCTGCCTTAAATAGAGTTGTGTAATTTTTCTTTACAGGTTTGGGATCGCAGCTTATAGAAAGTACAGCAGTGGCAATTCATACCCAAACACCTCCCTGTCTATGCCCCTGCCTGGAATCCCCAAGCCAGTGTTTGCATCTGTTGACGGTCAGGAAAAATATGAGACCAAGATCACTACTCTAGAAAACGGCGTCAAAGTTGCTTCTCAAAACAAGTTTGGACAGTTCTGCACAGTTGGAGGTAAGTTGCAGTTGCGTAATATGTTATTTATGGTTGTGGCCACTAGGGATGGGCAGCATGCAAAATAAATATCAGTTATTTTTTTATGTCCACATTAATAATTCACAGTGTAACTCAAGTTTTTATTTTTTATTTAGTGACAGTGACAAACCTTTCTCAATTAAAAAAGAACTAAAATACTCTGCCATGATCTTCTCCTTATATATAAGTGTTTGTCTTTGAGCTAATAAAACTAATTTGATTCACGTCCACTTATGTCAAGGACTTGGATAAATTAAAATTTTAGGTTAATACGTTTTTGTTTTTTTCAATCTTAGTTTTAGTAAACTCTGGATCCAGATATGAAGCAAAATATCCAAGCGGAATAGCACACTTTTTGGAGAAACTTGCATTTTCTGTAAGTACTTCCACCTCTGACCCCATTCAAAAGAATAAAAATAAAGAGTACAGAATTAAAGGTGGTCATCTCACATTGTGATCAGCAGTCTGTTTTTGTTGTTAGTCCACAGCTCAGTACGGGAGTAAAGATGAAATCCTTCTCACATTGGAAAAACACGGAGGGATATGTGATTGCCAGACATCAAGGTATGACATCTTTAGCAAAATGAGTCATTCCCAGTTATAAAACTTTACATTTGTGCCATTTGATGCTATTTCTCTATTGGTATGGGTGAATAATACAGCTGTTTGCACTAGTGTAATATTATTGATGCTCTGCAGAGACACCACCATGTATGCAGTATCTGCTGAAGTAAAGGGTCTGGACACAGTGGTCAGTCTTCTCTCTGACGCTGTATTACAGCCTCGCCTGCTGGGTGAGTCAGTTTTGACATGAATTGACCGATCTAGAGAGCTGTGACAGACGTCTGTAACGGTGGTTTAACAAAGTCAACTTGTTTATGTGCAGATGAAGAGATCGAGATGACTAGGATGGCGGTGCGCTTTGAGTTAGAAGATCTAAACATGCGGCCGGATCCCGAACCATTACTGACAGAGATGATCCATGCTGTGAGTTAAAATTTTTTGACACTGCGGCACAGCCTCTCTGTTTAAGTGACACTAAATAATCCATAAACTTTATGATGTGTTTTAGCACCCACAATTTATATGACGGGTTGGTGTAATAAACTGTTTTGTTTTTTTTACATAATGTTAAGGTGTATAATTACACGACATTTCATTGTTTTAAAAGATGTCACAACTGGAACACAAACTATTTGTACTGACTGTACACTGTAACTGACGCTGTAGCTTCTTTTATTATTGACCATCTCTGTGACATTTAATTAACATTTTGTTGTTTCTAGGCTGCATATCGAGGCAACACAGTGGGGCTGCCTCGCTTTTGTCCTGTCAACAATGTGGACAAGATTGACAAGAAGATGCTTCACAGCTACCTGAGTAACTACTACTCTCCCGAGCGCATGGTGCTTGCTGGAGTGGGCGTTGAGCACGAGCAGCTGGTGGAATGTGCGAGGAAATACCTACTGGATGTGAAGCCAGTGTGGGGAACGGTCACATCTGCTAATGTGGACCTTTCTGTGGCACAGTACACTGGAGGCATTGTCAAGGTGAATTAGCAATTATCTGTTGCCTTGGCACCATATGTGTGTTGACATGATTCTTAAGTTAGCATTTATGTAGTGACTTTTTCACTTGTAAAATGATGTAATGAAGACAGAAGTAGTTTCACTTTTACAAAATCACAGTCTACATTTAAACACGGTAGAAATATAGAGGTGTTTTTAACAATTTAGCCAATAACCACAACTAATAAACAGCCCAACATTTCTTCACAGCCACACTCTTTTGCTCTGTTTTGACCATTAGGTTAATACTTGAAAAAATGGAAAACAAATATGATGTAAGGTTTTAAAAAAAAATAAAAAGGCACAATGTGTTGAAACATTCTATGTAAGTATTGCAGCCTTTAATCCAGAAAGTAGGACGATAACATCTTTTTTTAATCTTGCAGATGGAGAAAGATATGTCTGACGTAAGCCTTGGCCCCACTCCAATCCCAGAGCTGACCCACATCATGATTGGCCTGGAGAGCTGCTCCTTCCTGGTAGGTGTCTGCAGAGCCTGGCTACAGTCACGTCCATTACGCACATTTGCAACAAAATCCCCAATGAAAAATTATGTCTTTCTTTACAGGAGGAGGATTTTATCCCATTTGCGGTGCTCAACATGATGATGGGAGGAGGTGGTTCATTTTCTGCAGGAGGACCTGGAAAGGGCATGTTTACCCGCCTGTACCTGAATGTGCTCAACAGGTGACGGTCTCACAATCTTTTATTGGCCATTTTACACTTCAGGAAACAGTTTTAGTAGTTGTGACTGATTTTGTTTCACTTGTCTTTTGTAGGCATCACTGGATGTACAACGCCACCTCATACCACCATAGCTACGAGGACACTGGCCTGCTTTGTATTCATGCTAGTGCAGACCCCAGACAGGTTGGTAGTGGCTCAGGACACAACAGAGTATCTGCAGGGCTTTAAAAGTTTACATTTCAATTAATTGATTTTTCTTTTTTCTTTTTTTTTTGTCTACTCTATGCATCAATGTTGGTTAAAAAATGTTTGCAGTTCAGGTCATCTTTGATGGTTATGCAGAATTCATAAATTTAATTGTACATTCATCTTCAGGTGCGGGAAATGGTGGAAATAATAACCAGAGAGTTTATTCAGATGTCCGGCAGTGCAGGAGAGGTAAAGATCACTGAAGGGAATTTTCAGCTCAAACGTTTAAGGATTGTTACAAAATCAAAATAACTATTTTACATGTTTCCCTATTTGCCCAGATGGAGCTGGAGAGAGCCAAGACGCAGCTGAAGTCCATGTTGATGATGAACCTTGAGTCACGGCCAGTTATTTTTGAAGATGTTGGTCGCCAGGTTCTCTCCACAGGAAAGAGAAAGCTGCCACATGAACTTTGTGATTTAATAAGTGAGTACTGGACATCATGTGGTACCGTTTCTTAGTGATTCACTCCAAGTAGAACACCACAATAAAAATATGAAGACAGAGGAGAGAGAGGAAAAGTTGCATGTAATTATTCTTATTGCACTACTTATTTATTTCTTGCTTTGTAAATAATTTCCAGGCCGTGTGACAGCCAGTGACATTAAGAGGGTGACCACCAAGATGCTGCGCAGTAAACCCGCAGTAGCAGCCTTGGGAGACCTGACAGAGCTGCCTTCCTACGAACACATCCAGGCCGCCCTGTCCAGCAAAGACGGACGCCTGCCCCGCATGTATCGGCTCTTTCGATAGACCCCCACCCTCAGCCAGTCTGAGGTGGCAAACACCACTTTAAAACGTTTGGACTGGAAGGTTACTCTAGTGTTCCCTCCCAACACAGAACTTGGCACAGCTCGTTTTGGGAGGGGACTAACACCCGAGTTCTCACCTGAACCTGAGACCTGGGATTTTAAAGAAAAATAACATTTTACTCCACAGTAGTCGACATTCAGTTGAGGTTATATGTATTTATTGTTTGTCGGCAAGAAGTCCGATCTCATTTTGTACTGATGGTCAGCAGGAGTTTGCTTTGAGAGAGACACTTCACCCCAAAGCCAAAATAAAACGTCTGTTTCCGTTTTTAAAAACACAAATACCAAACTGGCTGTTACACTCTGTCTTTAAATAAATCCGCATATAGGTAAGGGAGCCCACCTTGGCTACCATCCCTCAGTCATTTTTATTGAGCCTTTTATAGTTGACTTTCCCAATTTTACGGGAATAAATTAAACAAATAACTTTAATTTTCTAGGTTTATTTTTTTCCCAGTGGATTAATACATGAGAAAAACATTGCACGTACGTAGATAGTACTAGTGTTAAAAGGCTGGCATATGAACACTTTGTAGTGTGGCAAACTTTACATCTCTCCTGCTGTTGCAGTGCTGATTTGACACAAAAAATTGTGTTAAAACATTCATGTGACATGTCATTTATTAAGTAAATAAATAAGTTACATGATTGTATTCAGAAGCGACCTATCAGTCATCCATTTATTTCACAAATAATACTTTGCACATGATAGTAGGCTGTTAGCAATCCGTATTAACTTTATTTATCCTTGCTCAGGTATTACGTTGAATTTGTTTAAAAAATTAATTGTTTAATTTTTACCCAGTAATGAGAAGTTTAATAGCCTACCACTATTGCATTTGTCTGATAAGTGAATTTAAAATCTCAGGCAACACCTCCTACCAATACCTCTTAGTTTGCTAATCAACTTTTTTCAAATATTAATTTGATATGAGTTAGAAACAGGGTCAAAGGAAGTGAGGTTCAAGTTTGCAGAAGCCTGTGTGGCGGTGATGTCAGCGCCCGGTGTGGTTGAAGTTAAACATTAGCGATACTGTACCTAACAGACTAGGATACAGATGAGGTCTGGTTAAGCATTGTATAATACTGATTCATAAGGGCCAGTTATAAAATTTGGTTCAGATTGACGTGAGTCGGGGTGGGACATAACGACAATGTGTCAGGTTTAGGAAGTTGATAAGCAAACAGGCAAGTTCCTAGAGGTAACTGGACTCGACTGAGATTTTAAGTGTATTTTATTGCTGTTGGAAGGAGCTGTGCACTCTCTCTTACTCGGTGCTAACTGGTTGCAAGAGAAATGGACAGTATTAATTTTTCTATTACATTGAGACACATCTCCTCTGCATGAAATTGAGGTTTGGGAGAGAATGTAGGGCCTTAAACTTGCCATTCAAGTAATTCAAATATTTTATTAAACTAAGCTATAGTTTGTTTTATATACTTTTTGACTAGACCTAAAATGTTAAATGTGCACACTTACCTGTATACCAACTCATAAATAAACATTATTACATCCATTAATAAAACTATGTATTTAGTGATTTGATGACAGGTGTGTTTTAAAACGTTTATTACTGGATGTTACATCGTAGGTGACATATAAAAAGAGGTCCTGAGGAAATGAAAACAAGACCTACAGGCACTTTGTGGAGCGTTTGCTCTCCATGCTCGGAACGCAAGTTCATTAAGTGTGATACATACAGTACATTGACAATTATTATAATCTACAAGGTTACACAACAGTGAAATGAGAGGTAAGGCAATAAGTTACAGTCTGTTGCAAAAAGTCTTCTGGACTAGTAAGAGCGACACTAACGGCATAAATAACATGCTCCATGTACTTCACGGGAAGATGAGTTCCTTAATTAGAAGAGGGAAAAAGGCTGTCAGAAACGTTTGATCTCCCTGAAATTCCACAGTACCGTGTAACATTTAACATCTCACGACTGTAACAGTCTTTAAATCATAAATTATACATAACAAAATAATGTAGTGGTAACAGCTCCCTTCTTTAGTCCTTTTGAATGTCTCAAAAAAAAACCCTGTAAGCTTACAACAACATTTAAGTTAAAATCAGCCACTTAAATTATTGTTTAAAAGTGCACCCCCGTTTTTACTGCAGTTTTGTTTGCTCTTTGATGTCTAATGCACAAGGCATTTGAACACTGTTGCAGCGTAGAGTAAAAACGAAAGTTCATGGTGCTACAAAATAATTAGAAAATGAAATGCAGTTACACAGAGTTTTTAAGGTTAAATCAGTTCGCATTGCAGCAAGCGACTGATAAGCAAGTCATGTTTGAATAAAGGGCCTGAATCAATAAAAACTGCCTGCAAAGCTCTTCTGTCTGTCTGACTTCAAGGTTCCTGCCCTCTAGTTCAGTCAGCCACTTCTTTTCTGAGAAGGCTCGGGTCCTTTAACATGTGACGAACCGTGCTGAGGACGTTTTATGAGTCTGTGGTTGCCAACTCTGTTTGCTTGTGTGGGGCAGTGGACTGAGACCTGCAGACACCAACAGACTCATGAAACTGATGAGAAGGGGCAGTGAGAGAGTGGGAAGGTTCCTGTCTACGCTGCGGCGGATAATGGAGAATGGCTCCTATCCTCTGCACGACATGCTGGTGATGCATAGCAGCACCTTCAGTGCCAGGCTCATGCTACCAAAGTGGCCAATAATGTTAAAAACTCCTCCCTCGGAGATTAGATACTTCTAACTTTGTGTGTGTGTGTATGTATGCACATACATATATATGTATGTATGTTCATATGTCTTATGTACATATTTTCAGGAATGAATAAAGTATTTTTGATTCTGTTTCGGGACACATATACACTTCCCTGCAATGCTCAACAGAGGGCACCCTCTGCTCAGTTACCACAATTAGCATCTTTGTGTTATTAAGACAACTCCGGTTTCCTTTTGATCCACTTATCATCTGCCTGTTTCTGGCACGGTACGATCCGGTCCAGCGTGAACTGTTCAGGAGATTCTACCTTTAAGAGATGGTGCAGATGGCGCTGCTACTTTGGTTCTTTATGGCCTCTCTCATTTTCAGTTCCCTGGAGATCCTCCTCCTGATACCTTCCAGGTATAAGCCTCGGTCAAAGAGTCCTGCTCCTAAAGGAATACTAACACACACACACACACACACGAGATACTGATGTCTACATGCAGAAAATACAACTTTTCATTTAGGATTTAATCACATAAAACATCACAAAACATTGTAATCTGAACACGTTTTTTGGATAAGCTGTCAAAAAATGTAAAAAAATAATCTTGGAGGGACTGGTATACTGTACTGACAGCACAACTGATTAGCTGTATGTAATGTAACATGTCTGTTTTTGATAATAGGACTTACGTGTCTCTGCCTGGCCTGAGTTTGACCTGGAAGACACCAATGACAGGCCGATGGTCTGAGGTCTTGATGCTGGAGCAGCTGGTGTACTTGACCACTTTTATGTCACCAGCTTGTCTGTTCCTGAACAGGATTCTGTCCTGTGAACACAAACAGAAAGATTTAACAAGGCTGGTTTAGTTTGAAGGGTTTGTTAACAGAACATGTGATTTACTCATGTGAAGCTCAATTTCATCTTTCTTCTTACTGTGTATGAAGGCGTTCTCTGTTTCGAAGTTGTGTCATAGATATCGCAGCCAATGTCGAATTTATATGTGGGGAAGAAGTGTATTGGTGCCTCTTGAAAGCCTTTAAAGATTGAACCTGGAAGGAAAATGAAAGCACATTCTCAGGATAAAAATCAATCAAACATAACAATCTATCTTTGCTTATACTGAAAAGTTTTCCCAGGGATTTAACTGACGTAATGCAAGCATACCCTCCTTCATTTCCTTGGAAAGCTGGTCGTGCTCCATGAGGCGGCTCATGTCATTTCCCACTGTGCATGTCATGATGTTCTGAACTCCATGCGGACTTTATTCAATCGAAAGTTAAAATCTCCAAACCAGAAGACTTGGTCAAATCTTGTGGTGACATCAGCTACAATTAAAAAAATATGATATTACTGGGCAGTATTCTTGTCAACATCAAGACATTAATCTCAAAAATACACACAAATATATTTCACTTTAAACTCAATCACTTGTTTGAGACTTACATGCTGTGGACCGGTACGGGTTGGTGTCTGGAAGGCCTTTCGGAAGAGCTAGAGCCTCGATAATCTTGTTGTAATCGAGTATTCTCTCGTAAACTTTGGCATCCCCAGCTGAAAGAAGGACAGAATAATACACACCGCCTAAGCAAAGTTTAAGCACAAATATGTACATGTAATATTTAGGGCAGGGGTCCCAACACGTGGATCGCGATCGACTGGTCAATCGCAAAGGTAGTGTGGGTAGTATGGCATTAAAAAAAACAGACGTTATCCTATTATCCATCCTCAGTATTACATTTGTCACTTGATTTGTCTCCACAGATGGTGTCGAGGGAAGTCGAGGGAAATTCCTGCAAAAAATCTACAGTTTTATCGCGCAACATGGGTTCATGCAGTTATGCAAGGTCCACCAATATCTATTGTACTTCTTAAAAATACTCGATACATTTATAAACAAATGTACGTTTTGCATTTTTATAGTAGGTAGATCATTTTGACCATGTCATTTTATAAGTAGCTTGCAAGCTGAAAAATTGTGGGCGCCCCTGATTACTTTAACACCTAATAAATGCCTAATACTGTAGATTTGTGGACAATGTTTAATAATTAAATTGGACAGTTGACACTTTTAGAGGCTTGACAAACACAGGACCTGATAATAACCTCCTGCCATGGTAAACAGCTGCTCCAAGCTGCAGCCTACCTGATCCGGGGAACTTCATACTCACAGGTAAAATGGGAAGTGATGAATAGGAAAGAAGTGCCAAAAAGGGTAAATGTGATTCCCACCGCCCCTTTTGTCTTGATCTGAGAAATGATCCTGGTTGTAACTGTGGCGTGCTCCACTTCTGCATGGATCAACAGAACAGATGTATTAGTTACTGTCAGAGCCATAAGAATAAGTTCGAACACAAAACTATCAACAGCTGGGTGTAAAAGTTTTTCAGTTAGAACTAAAGTTCCTTCATCAGAAATTAATTATTTTTATATTAATTTGTCTAAAGGGAAGCAAGCTTTTGCAATTTTTATTATTTTACTATAACAATATAATTTTTCAAACACTCCTTAACCATCTTTGTTTCTTAGGATGATTAAAAAAACATTTCTTATAGCTGAATGTGCATTATTGTTATTTGTTAGTGTTAGGGTTATGTATGCATCCCACTGCAGGAACGGGCTCAGCATCTTGCCCATGGACACTTCAACACGTAGCACGTAACTTAACCCCAAACATAATGTTAGAATAATGATACACATTCAGCTAGTACTAGTGTACTTTAATGATCCAAAGTATTAAAAAGAGTTAAAGTTGAAAAAGTAAAAATTGTTTGCAAAAGACTGCACCCCCCTTGACAAATTAAATAAAAATGAACTTTATTTGATGGAGACATATTTGTACTATCTAATTGTGCATTAAATATATTGACATTTTTCTTCTGCATTGAACTGTACTATCAGATCTAAACAAAACTACTTAATAAAACAATACACTAATACACTAATAAATATGACCACCTTTCTAGCTGTAAGTGCCAGAAAGGTGACAACTTTACTATGTGTTTATTAATATGGTCAAAGTGGGTGGTGGAGTTGTACTGGAGTGCATTATAGGAAGAGGTGTCTAATGTTGAGCTTATTCCTTCGGGAACATTTGTCAATGCTTTGTGTGAAGCCAGACTGACCTGAACAGAACCAGATAAGGTCTCTTCTGACAAATACAGTGAGATATAAAACACCATGTGGTGCTGAGTATAGCATGACGTAGTAAGGTCCCAAAGTCTCCTGAAGACGGATCTCCCACTCCCTCCTGCACCAACAAACAACCAATTTTACATCCCTGATAGACTAGGTAATCATAATAACTTGTTGTTTTCAGTGATCATATTTGAATTCAAATATATACCTGTCAGGACAGCCCTCCTGGACCCCAATAACATAAAGGTCTTGTGCAAATTCAGAGTCTGTAGGGAGGAGAAGATCATCTAAGTTGGTTGGCAGCCCCTTGGAAATGACAGAAATTTGGTTACAACCCAAACGTGGGAGGGCAGTAATAAGGCTTCAAATGATTTGTGATCTGTTAGATAACCCGCAGAGTGATGGTTTCCTTGTACCTTTTCTCCCTGCATATTCCATGTGGCAATGTAGATGCCCAGTCTCCTGTCAGGGAAGTAGCGGTCCAGCTCCTCAGCCCCTAGCAGGGCCCCACTTCCCATAACGCTACCCTCCAGAAAACTCCTTCAAGAAGGGATGGTGGAAAGGGAATTTACTCACTCATACTGGCTGCTAACTAAACTTGCAGTAACAGCTGGATAAGGCAAAACTAAATGAAAACTGACAATGTACCTGTTTCTCACATCCTGGGGTCTGATAGGGCTAAGCACGCTGCAGTTGGACCTCAGGGAGTTGACAGAGGTGCTATCCGACCCCATGTTTGCAAGAAGCCGGCTGTCACTCAGGTTCCTGTGGAGTCTCTCCCTGCGATTCTCTCTGGACAGTACAGCATAATCCAAGCAATCCTTGTCAATCCTATTAGCTGTCCTTAAAGGGGCTGACACAAAGTTCTTCTCCAGAACAGGCAGGGGTCCTATGGGCTTCAGCGGAGACAGATGGACTTTGGTGAATGTCATCCTGAGGTCCGTGGGGTCGCTCTGCTGGCTGCGTGGTCTCCTTTCATCGTCAGAGAAACTTCTCCCTCTGTCTCGGAAGACTGGAGACCCTGTTGCAACAGCAGACAGAGGTCTCACACTGGAGTCCTGGTTCCTGACAGTGGCAGGAGCACTGAAAATAATTCCACCTGAACCTGGAACTGTTAAGTCCTCTTTAAGTGAGTCTGTGGAAGAGCCTGTCTCCGCTGGATCACTCAGGCTCTCCTGGCTGTTCCTCAGCCTTCTGTTTCTAACAGCCTTTTCAATTGATTTACTTTTGCTGGACGTTGAGAGCCTGGCTAGTGGGGGTGGACGAGGCTGGAATTGATTGGACTCTCCCTCTGTGTTTTTAACAGCGAGTTTAGGAGCATCATTGTTTTCCTTGCAAAATTTACCATCTACTAAGGAGGCTTTGCACGACCTGCTCTCATTAACAACCGAATCCCCTTGACCAGGAGCTTCAAAGAACTGACGCAGGCTGCTGTCCTCTCCATTCTTAGTCATCCTTCTGTCATATCTGAAATCACATGTAGTCAGGCGGATGGAGCTTTCTCATCACTTAGTGGCACACCTGCAGATGCTGAGCACAACAGACCATATTGTCAGTTTATTAAGTAAACCTAGATAAATTAACATGTCATAGTCAAGAGATCTGCAATAAACTTTCTGTTCGTGAAGGTGATGTTGTATGTATAGTGTTATAAACAATTTATAATAATGACTCAACGCTATAGAACATCGACTTCTCCCTGGAAATGCAGTCTGGTTCAAACAATCATAGAGTTGATAATTTCTACAACAAAGACATAGAAAAAAAAACTGAACACTATCACCTTCATGACAGAAGAAGTTCATGCAATATTGCATTGGTGAAAAATAAATTTAA
Organism: Channa striata; assembly: GCA_033026295.1. Taxonomy (NCBI): domain Eukaryota; kingdom Metazoa; phylum Chordata; class Actinopteri; order Anabantiformes; family Channidae; genus Channa; species Channa striata. The sequence continues at coordinate 20,977,745 of CM065178.1, forward strand.
TCAAGTGCTGCAAATACAGTTCTGAATTTAAAATCAAAATCTTTTATTGCGCAGCATCTACAGAGCGAACCGTTACACTTCTTAACCCTCTACATTGACCAGTTAATTTGCAGAGAATATAATGCATTGTGGTGTATGCTATATGATAAAGTATACGTTTTGATAATCAGAGTTTTATTCACAAACTAATAAGTAATTTAACCTGCTTTAATTAACCCCGGGTTCTTCATTTAGCACTACTGAAATGTTTTATCAGAGGTTATCGCTTTAGCTAGTTGTGGCTAAGAAACTGCTAACTATTAGAATGTTACTTTCTTTTGTCATGTAAGAGTTGCAAGGCAACTCAGGAAACTGAATATTATTTTCTATACTGTTAAGTAGCTTCTCTTTTAGCCCAAAGCTAGCTGTTGAAGACACTGTTAACCAGGTAAGAAACCTTATCTAACGTTACTTACAAATAGCATCCCGAGCTCTGCCTGCTACTAGCGTAACTAATCACTGCTACGGGAGCGTTAGCTTTGTTAGCAGCGGGGCAAACTGTGCGCTTACAAGTAGCCCAAACTGCTAATGCTAAGTAACGATAAAGCTATTTATTAAGTTAGCTAATAATTGATAGTACCTTAGGTTAGCTAGCGAAGCTAAATGCTAGCAAAATGTCAGCACCGGGTTAACGTTAGCCGAGCTAACGTTCAAAGTCAACATTCACTGTATCACATCGGTCATTTTCTAGGCAGCGATGACAGACAGTTTCCGTTTAATGTGGTTATTCTGCTAACGACAGACACTCCGAGGCTACCTGTTGTGCACCGCTGTTCGGTCCCAGAGGGGCTAATTTAAAGAAGCACCTCCTCCACTTCCTTAGCAACGTTTGAAAACAGCTTGTGTTTCCAGGACAAGAGAGTCGCACGTTGAGCGCGGCCTGTTCCACAGCGCCACCTCAGGCTGTGACGGGGAATGACATGCTCCAAATACAGGATGAACCTGAGAGAAAAGTACCACTGTCATTTCCAGTTTTTAATCTTGTTTATTAAAAAAGATATTGCATTTTTTAGATACTTAAAAAAACATGTTCTTTAATTACTAGGTTTTACCATTTAAAATTTTGTTTATTAGGTAATGACAACATTTGACAAAACAATGATTTTCAACTAGGTTGTGGTAACTATTCTTTCTTTATTTCTAAATTGATTTTTCAGCGTATAACAAAATGCATATTAGTAGAAAAAGTAAATTATTTATTTTCTAGAAACCAACTTAACACTAGTTTTTTGAAATGAGAGTATAAAAACTACAGAAAACACCATAATTTGGCATCACTGGTATTTAGCCCAATAGATTTACATTTACATTAACATTTACATTTAGTCATCTAGCAGACCCTTTTATCCAATGCGACTTACAGAGTAATTTGATAAACACATACATGATGGCGATAGCTTCCACACGGGGAGAAACTTGGGGTTCAGTATTTTGCCCAAGGACACACGCACAGCAAGGAGGGACCGGGAATCAAACCACTGACCTTGTACTACACTGATTTAACTTAGAGGTAGAAATGTGCAATTTATCTGACAGCAAGTCTGTTCACATATGTGACATTTTTTTCATTTCAGATGAGAGATCAAAGTCAATAGCATTTGTTAAAAGGTAATCTACATAAACCTATAAAACAACACCATTATCTATTATACAATAAATAAACATCATTTTAGCTTTGGGATCTTTCAAAAGACAGAGTTTTTGTAACAACAAGCTATTGTATTGACGTCCAATCTAAGGTAGTGTGATTGTGGTGGTGCCATTTCCCAAAATAAACAGGAAATGACATTTGAAAACATGCAAAAACAGAAGTTTAAAAACCAGCTAAGCAGATGCAAACAAGGTTACATTTATGAATAAAAAGAATTTAAAAAAATATCCTCTGGAATATCAGACAGCTAACTAACCCTAAAACAACAAAGAAAAGGAAAGTGAAGCAAATTTTACAGCAAGCTGCCAGCTTCATATCGCTCTGCATGAGATTTTACCTTCTCAGTTGCACCTGACAGACTGTGATCCAGAAAGCAATAATAAAACAGACACAAAAAACAAACTGGAAAATGACATTGCAACTAACAGACAAAACATTGTTAGGAGATGCAGAGTTTAGTGAGAAGGAAAGAAAATGACCTTTTCATAGGTGTCTGTAATCTTTAGATTTTAGGATTCATTTTCACATTTACTTCTCTCATTAGAAGTCCTATATTGGTGGAACGCAGTCAAAGGCTTTAACTCACAATGTGTAAAGTCCCGGTTATACATAAACCCAAATTTTATAGAATGTGACAATAGCCCAAAAATGCACCTCCTCGTCACATTTAAATCATTACGTAAAATAACCTGTATCATATAGTTAACATCTGATAAGGATGGGTCATTTGAAAATATATTTAAATTATATTTAAACATTGCCTCTTTACTTAGTTTAGTTTCATTCACACACTTCGATTTTAGTAATGCAAGATTCTTTTTGACCATTACTGTCACTGAGTGCTGAAACAAGTGATTAGAGAGCAAAACCTCATGCAGCCCAACAAGTCAGTAACTTTCCAAATGAAAGAAACAAAAACAAAAGAAAGATATTGCTGCTGACAAAACACTGTATGTCGTGCTGAATAAACAATGTCAAGGTGTGACCTCTGATTGTTAACCCTTGCGGCCTTTCTGTGACCCCCCACGTTGAAAACATCTCTGAGCCCACCCGCCCGTGGAAACGTGGACAATCCCTCCATATTCTGTGCATTTCTATGGCCTTGTTGCTGGCTCAGGGGGTTTTGACAAAGGCCCAGTCTGTGTGTCAGGTATAAAAGGAAAGGGTTAAACCAGGTGGGGCACAGTTTGGTGCAAGAGCAGCAGCAGCAGCGACAACAGCAGCAGCCCACTGACCAGCAAAATGACTTCCACTGGAATGAACATGATGAGCAGAGTAAGTTGTCATTCCTATAACGTAACTGGCTCCTGTGTTTCTCTTGTTTCTCACAAGTCTTCCCCCTCTCGTCATCAGATCATCTTCTACGAGGACAGGAACTTCCAGGGTCGCTCCTATGAGTGCATGAGCGACTGCCCTGACATGTCCTCCTACCTGAACAGGTGCCACTCCTGCAGGGTGGAGAGAGGCTGCTTCATTGTGTACGATCGCACCAACTACATGGGCAACCAGTACTTCCTGAGGAGGGGCGAGTACGCTGACTACATGAGCACGATGGGCATGAGCGACTGCATCAGGTCCTGCCGCACGATCCCCATGGTAAGATCTCTCACCTGGTGAGGTTTAATGTACCTTTTTAAAGAACATGCAAAATTTTAGTTAAACCCTCGTCTTATGTACCACAGCACAGAGGATCCTACAGGATGAAGATCTACGAGAGGGAGAACTTCGGAGGTCAGATGTACGAGCTGATGGACGACTGCGACAACATCGTGGATCATTACAGCATGTCCAACTGCATGTCCTGCAATGTGATGGACGGTCACTGGCTGATGTACGAGCAGCCCCACTACAGAGGCAGGATGATGTACATGAGGCCTGGAGAGTACAGGAGCTTCATGAACATGGGCTTCAGCGGGATGAGGTTCATGAGCATGAGGCGGATCACAGAGTCCTGCTATTAGAGTCTCTTTGCACTAAATAAAGCTGTCATAACCTGAACTCCTGGTGTGTTGTAGTCATTTTCACCATGGTACACATACACTTTCTATACATTCATGTGGATGTTTTAATTCATCAACCAGTTAACATTAAACAGTGTGGCAGCTAAGCCCCTGTAAAAGGGTTAGTTGTAATTTTCACACTTGTATGACATGTTAATTCGTGCTTTTAAAGGTGCTGAACACTGTTCGTGTCCTTGATGTTTAACAAAAATTAAAATTAATTTCTTTCGAAACTTGGACAAATTCGTTCACACATACACCGAAAGGGGCGACACGTTTTAATAAAAAAAAACTTTAGGGTTGGTAAAGGTAAAAATATGAACATATCCTAACCTGAACATAACCCTAACCACATGCTGCTGAAACTGCTGCCTTCGTGGTATCACTGTGACACGTGTCGGCTGAAAACGTTGCGCTAACTTGAAGGAAGTTTAGTCTGGCTCAGAGTAAACTTCAGACCGTTGTGTCTAAAGTGGTGCATGGTGAACTTGGACATTGTCACGTAAATACAGAAGTAGTCGAGATTGTCTGATTATATTACCACTTGCTTCGATTTGTCTTCAGACTCGCTCAGACTTGCAGTGAGATGTAAATATTGTCACTGGACTGTCTGCGTTTGTTTCTGCTCGACTGTGAGTTTCCTTCAGTCCTGTTCTCATTAGCCAACACCATAACAGAGCAGTCACACACCCAGATGTGGTTCACTTGTATTGTAAGATATTTTAAAATACAATGCACGTTTTTCTTTGTTTGGTTGATTTTTTTCATCCTAGTTTCATATTTCCAGGGACAGATTTAGAAATCTGGGGCACACGTTTAAAGTAAGTTTGCATATTTAGTGAATGATTTCAAAGGTTTTAAACTTTTATTTTAAAAAAGCTTTAGGACAACAATAATTTGTACATTAAGAGGCTTGTGATGCGTTTATAAGAAAAGGCAAATTCTAAAATTATTTAGTAAAAGAATCCATGATTTATCAGTCCAGACCACCTTCGTCCATTGTTCTGTGGTCCATTGTAGCTGCTTTTGGTGGTGGACAAGGGTCAGCATAGGTATCTCAACCGGTTTGTGGCCGTTCAGCCTCAGACACAGCACCTGTTCTGACACCGGTCTGTCGGAACCAGGATCAACCTTGCGGCAGATTAAGTTTCATGCATCAGTGGGTCTTGGCTGCCCATGACCGTGTTTCCACTTTCACTGGTTTTCCTGCCATGAGTCACTTTTAGATGCGGGGTCTGACCCAGTCATTTGGCCCTCACAATTTGGATCTTTTCAAATCCCAGTTCTAAAAAGTAGAACGTTAGCCTCGTCATTGTAGCAGTGCATTTAGCTTCCCATTTCCTGACAAAATAAAATAAAAATTTAAACATTCTACTGCTTCTACAAACAGACAAATGATATTTAATTGCTGATCTCCAATATGACAAATAACTATATTACATGTACATTTTTTGTTTCACATCTCAGAGGAGAATATTGGAAGCACGTCTCTCCATCTGTCTTTCTCAATTTTTTTCTCTTTTCACTCCGCTCTTCCTCCAGAGATTGGCCAATCCAGTGAAAGAGTAGGGAATCGATGCCCTGATACGAGATTCAGCCTAATGAGGATCAGAAACATCTTAATAAAGACCCATAATCCACCACTTAATCCCTCATTACAGAATCATCTGCATTCACTGGTCCTGCTCCATACCGCCGCAGTGACGGCACATCCAGGTCCATTGTTCTGCTTCGCCCCATCTCTCACCCAGGGCTACGTCTCCTTTTGTCTCCCCTCGGTGTCAGTTATATTTGATCCGCTCTCATTAGACTTTCAGACGAGATGAGCAGAAGGGCCTGAAAATAGTGCTTTTGTGTGCACTTCCATGCTATCTCCTGTCAGAAATGGAAAATGAAACATATGCTTAATGAGGAAGGGATGAACTGGGAGCTGCCATCCGGCAGAGCGATAGGGGACAAGTGCTGTGACCAATACCATGAAAGGACACACTTTCCAGGCAGCGTCTATGTCAGTGATTATGACTTCTGAGAGAGTGAAAATTACTCTGAAGTGGGACAGATGGATTAAAGTTTAATGCTGAGCCCTGGAGAGATTCCGAGTCTGGTTTTAGTTTAGTGCAGCATTAACAAAAAAGTTTTACCCAAGTTAGACTAAGTACCATCAAGAATATTGTCTCACAACGTGCGCCTGGGATTAATCCGCCAACTATCATAAATCTATTTGTGCTTTTGCAGCCAGCACTGTAGAGCCTGCAAATATTACAGGGACAATAGTCACACTTCTTCTTGTCATTATGTAACAGCATAAAATGATTGTGTTTTTATAATTTCACAGCAAACTACTTCTAGCAACAAATGGGAGATTGCTGTGGTGAATGAAAGCACATTACACTACGACTTTTGACTTATTATTCTACTTGATTGTTGACCATCTGCTTTAAATGTGTGGTTTTTGTGTATTGCTGGAGTGTGTTTGACAGTGACTGTGTATAAACTGTGCATCTTGGATTGCGGAACAGAAAAGCCAAATTTAAAAGACTTACATATCTGCAAAGTGCAATGCAAAAAGTGTAATTAGCCCCAATCACATCAAGACACGCTTCAATTTAGACTAACGAAGAAGGACGCGTCAAGAGAGGGGGAGAAATCTTTTTTCCTTTAGGTGAAACTGTGAGATGATCCTCAGGAGGTTTGGATAATTAGCCCCATGAAGGTGTGGAGAAGGCTGATTCTTAACCCGTGCTACGCCCCCCTCTTCATTACGCTGTGTACTGAGGTGAGTGGGAGGTGGAGGGGGATAAAACAAAACAAATAAAACTCATTAAAGATGCCCGTGTGGCTACAAATCCCCTTCTGCAGTTCGCTAACACACCACAGACATCATTAGCTTGGGTCAAAAAGAACCATCGTTATTCTGCCTGGATATGAACACAGATCAAAGCTTTGCTATAGTTCATTGTCTTTTAACCTGAGGCAGGGTTCTCAAAATCACTGCTCCCGATTTGGCAGATTTCCTTTTTTTTCTGCCCCATCTGAGCCTGCAGAGTCCCGTAAAATCTAACAAGAGCAAATGGATGGATGAAACTAAAATGTAAATAATTTCTCCAGTGATACTCCCATGGCATTTGGTGCAAAGAATGGAATTAATTATTTGATGCAGCAAAACAAATAAGGTTTCTTTTATAGTTCCATTGAAGATCATAAAATAAATATTAAGTACAATGAGAACCTCAGCATCAAGACATCTGATTTTACTTTCAGGTTGTTAAGCCACACTAACAGTATGACTGTAGGCATAGCAACGATCAGTCGACCACCTCTGTTCACCATAAAACTTTGAACAGAAATTTGGATTATATGCTTGTGTACTGACTTTATGGGTTCTCTTGTCACCATGACGTTGACATCTGGGGTTTTGAGTAAAATTGCTCAGCAGTTCCAAATCTGTCAGTGTTTTCTTTAGTCCAACACTTTGGTCTAAAAGGCGCCCAACTAAACTAGTGAACGTGCTGAACCGACTGATCCCCATAAGAAAGGTGTTAACGGACACCTGCACATACCACCAACCCTGGCGTTTGCGGGCAGAAGCTCTGCCCACGGAGCCACGGACCTTTTGCTTTTAGCACTTATGGTGTGTCCACGACTGTTTTGTTATAAAATGTGCTGCTGACAGTTAATAATTGTGTTTTTATCATAGGGTCTACGGAACAATTCTATGTCAGTGACCAAAAACCTATTGTCATTGTCAAAAAAATGTTATAATAGCAATAAGCCAAACCAAGAACATTTTATTCTCCATGTCCTGAAGCCTTGTTTTTGTGTTACAGGTTGCATTGTGTTTTTGTTTCTGCGTGACTTATAATATTATCTCACCCACGACTACCCCACCTCAACCAAATCAAAGCCAAAACATGAAACTTGAATTTTTTAACATAACTGTTTTGAGAATGTCCTGTTTATGAGGGCGATATAATCTGCCACAACCGCAAACTGAGCTGACAAATCAAATACACATTACGCACCTTATGTTATCCCAAACTTCTCCACCATTGATGAATTGTGGAGCTTGTTCTCAGTTAAAAAAATGCAGTGAATAAATATTTATTTAAAAGTTAAAAAATACAAATGTGCTGCTTATACAAGACAGGCTGAAGCACAGAGGCTGTTTGCTGTTTTCCAGCCTGTCTTGTTGCTTTTATTAATTACATGTTTTACTATAATTACCTTAATAAGTATTGTTTAAAATACATTTTTTACTTTTGTACTTTGCGTAAAATGTTGATAATCTGCTTAGTACTTTTACTTGAAGTGGAATTCATTGGCCAATTGCACTTTCACTTGCTGTGTGGCTGCAGACTGCTCAGTTTGTCCTCTTTGACATCATTAATACCACCACAGTTATGTTGTGACTGATCGGTGTAATATCTTTAATTCCATTAGCTACTGTTTGATTAAACCAAATGACCTTTGGCCAAGATCAGTGATTGGAGCTCCCTGACACCTGGATCCTCTAGCGTTGCAATGACAGTTGTGTGCTGTTGTTAACGTGCGTGTGCTATTTTTTGTTTTGACTGTCAGTTTTAATCATTTTCTATTTGTGTTCTTATTACCATTGATTGCTGTCTGCAAGCCAAATTGCACCTTGGAGACATTTACCTCCACAGACGTTGAATCCTCACCAGAGGTGATGCTTTGCTCCAACATGCTGTTTGTAATCCACACCGATCTCCTGCCTCGTTTCACACGCATTTGCATCAGCGACCCTCAGGCTCCGAGGCCCTCGACCCCACTGACCTTACGTGGTAAGTAAGGACAGAAAGCTTTCATTTCTCTCGCCAGTAAAGAAGGTCTCAACAGGCCCTGACAAATTGATCTCGTCTGTGCAAAGGATTTACTTCGCATCTTGCACGCAGACAAAGATTTTGGTGTTGACATTACGCAGAAATGGAGGCAGGTGCAGGGGTTTTCTCCTCGGGGCAGTTCACAGCTGTCACAACTGTAACTGCTATCAGACAGACAGGGAGAGAGCGCGTGCCAACAAACTCGCTGTACACCACGATAGCATCTGCAGTCAACAGACGGCAGGCACACGTTACAGGCCTCGGGCAGTCGAGCACAAGGCTGAATTAATTACTGCCGCCAGCCGTGACCGAGTGAGCAAAAGACGTACGGATCAGTGTGATTAGAAACACACACACAGAAAGAAACTTTAAGACCTGCTGCCTATTAAAGTGTTACGAGAAATTACGTTTTAAAATTTGTTGCATTTACACAAAATACTTGAGGTGACAGTTGAAAGTAGCAATGGTATATTGTGAAATACATGATTACAGAAAAGATATTTTGTATACAAACTTTCATTTGCAAAAGCAATTATTAAAAGTGCAGTATGACCATATATTTTATTAACTTTTTAAATGTATCAGATAAAACTAATTTCAGCTTTGATAGATACATTTTATGGAAAACTATGTAAGTCAGGGACCACTTATTAGGTTTTCTTTTATTTTATTTTTGTGATTTTAATTCAACCATCAACTTTCACAAAACTATATAATACTGGCTCTTCTTTATAATTCTTCCACATTTTTTAAAAACTGCATGAATCATAAAGTTTTCCTTAAACGCTTTTGTGACTGAATGGGAACACAATTCCGGATTTTAACCATTTTCTTGTAATGATAAAAAACAAATAATAATAAATCCAGTGGAATGTTAAAAAATGAAACCGTTTGAGTTAAGCAAGAAAGCCAGTGCTTGAATAATTTTCCATTTTCCATTACAGACATTTGAATCTTTTTGCCTCCACTCAGACTGGGCTAAAGTTTTGCTGGAATCTCACACCAAATCTTCCTTTCCATCACCAAACTATTTGTTTCTTCTGGTTTCATCCTTCGCTCTTAAAAACTCCCCTCTGCTGGAGGAATGTGGACTCTGGCACAGTGTATTTCCCCTCTCCGTGTCTGTGAAACTCTTCCCGGTGTTTGTTGCAGTTGGAAACCTTGGGAAAGAAACAAACACTGAAATCCAGTTTGCTCGAACCACCAGATACCCAGGAAATGGTGATTGGAGAGGGATTGTGGGAGTAATGGGGCCGAGCTGTGTCCCATTGTGTTTACGACACCACCACAGCACATACACAGTCTGCTATGGTCAGCAAACACAGGGTCGGACGTTAACCTCTGACCTTCTGAGGGCAGGTTGAGTGTGATAATCACCACCGGCAGGGAAAATACTAAAAGGCAACAAATGGGAAAACTGAAGTGTTGTCACTCAAACATTCACTTTTTGTGGGTGGAATTTCTGGCGGATGAGGTTGAATTGTGACGCAGCACATATGATACAAATTCAGCTTTTAAGCTTCGGTAGCAGGCTAAACTTCCTGAACTGCTGTGTGTTAGCAGAAACAGAGAAACGTTCCGTTGGAATTGTGTTGCTGTCCTCCTGCTGAATTCACTGTCTCTCTCCTTTGTATCTCGTCTTGTCATTTTTGTCTCCATCCACTTGTGAGGAAAACGTCCGGCTTTAGCTGCTAGACGCTTTCACTGGGAGGGTGACCAGCTGCTCGTTCACTGTGTCTGTGTTGGAGGAATTTAAACCTCAATTACGAGCTCAAAGACGCTTAGAAACTGCAGAGAATGTTGCACATTCCACATTCCTTTATTAATAATAGTTACTTATTAAAGCAATTATTCTATCAACACTTTCTTTTTTGAAAATTAGTTTTTAACAATGTTCTACTTTTTCTTGTGGATTTTTTTCATCTTTTATTTCTAAGTAGTGAGAGGGAAACGTTTATGACCTAGGAGCATTGGATTAACCTCTGGCTCTTGTCACATTTGAGAAGGTAAACAGACAAAACGCCAGTAGCTGAGTGTACATGCTGATAAAATGTCTTCAATGTGAAACCAGAAATTTATGTTATAGTCAATCAAAATTGAAACAATGAGCTTTTGTATTTAAACAACCAGTGGAAGTTGCCTTGTCAAAATAGGTTTAAATCTAGTAGGTTTATGATTGTGCTTACAATTAAAAGAGCCCAACAAATATATCTAAAGCTTTTCTCTTTGTCAGAAGATGCTGATTCAACCTCAGGCAGTTGTGGAGCAAATCACTGACATGACCTGGAGTGACCCTGACCTTTGTCCTTAGCCTAGGCCCTTCAAAATGACCTCAGCCCATATTAGTTCCATATGATGATTTAGAGAGGACCCGGTACAGGCCAGTTTGGAGTGATTTACTCATAACTCCACCTATGTCTAGATCAGTGGAACATACCAAGCCTGTAAGTGTAAATTAAAGCCCAGAGTTTATGTGTAATTTGGTAGTTATGTCACTTTTTCTTTACAGCTCAGTTAAGCTATTTTTAATTTGTATTAAAGCACAGTAATCTCATGGGAAGCAGGTTTAAATTGAGAGGACGTAAACTTTTTACACCGATAAGCCACAACAACAAAGGCCACTGACAGTTGAAGAGAACAACACTGCTTATCTCAGCACACTAGCAGTGGGACGTATGACGCAGCGGTCACAGAAGTTGACTGATTGGAAGCAGGAAAATGGATGGAAGTGTAATTGTCCAAAATAGAATGGCTAGATGACCGAGTTGGAGCATCTCCAGTGATTTGTGCGTCCTGATGGGACGAGAAGTGAACCAGCAGCAGGACCATGACTGGCCAAGGTTCGTGTGTGTGTATTAATTCCACAGACGAGCCACTGCCGCACAAACTCCTACACAATTCAGTGCTGAATGTGGCTGACAGATGTACAAACATGGTGCAACACAACTTCCTGCATCTGGGACGGAGGGCCTGTGCGGACACTTGTCCACTGCTGAAGGCACCTACAATGGGACATGGGTGTTAGATCATGGAGTAACGGAACAAAACGGTCTGGTGATGAATTTTAAATTTGCTTTTACGTCTTTTGGATGGATGACCTGGTGAAGAGATGGCACCAGGATGCATTATGGGAAGCTGGTGGAGCCGGTGTGATGCTATGGGGAATGTTCTGCTGGGAAACCTTGGGTCCCGCGACCTGCCATTCATGTGGACTTTCACACATATTTCAACACTTGCTTTCCAGACCAAGCACATCCTGTCATGCTAACAGTATTCCCTGATGGCACTGGCGTCTTCCTGCAGGATACCGGAGCATGACAAAGAGTTCCCAGATCTTAATCTGATCAAGTGTCTGTGAGATTTGCTGGAAAAACAAATCCAATTTATCAAGGTTCCACCTTGCAACTCGCAGGGCGTAATTGATGCACTGCTGACACCTTTATACCAGAGGACCCCTTCAGACGACTTGTGGAGTCCGGGCCTTGATGGCTCGGGGTCGGTTTGGCTGCGGAGAGCGACCAACATGACATTAGGCAGGGGATTAACCGCTGACCAGCTCAATTATTCCGAGTTTTCTCCATTACATCTGTGTCGTCAGCAGCACACTGACAGACCGTCAGTGTCGGCGGAGCTGTTGCTGCGGGTCGTGTTGTTGACACAGCTGCAGTCGGGTAAACTAACATGTTCAGGATGAACCTCGCCGCTGCCTGCCAACCCACCAGCTTCACAAAAACACAAAGTCTGGAAAGTCATGTCTCACCAAATGAGACAAACCCGTCTGGGTAATGGGTAAAAATAACATTCGATTAGACGTGCATTACATGTAACAACTCTACATGAGTTTTCAAATCTATCTTGTTTAGTACATTTCAGATCGAACTACTGCATTTAAAACACAACCTTTTATATTAAACTAGTGACATTTTTGGAACATCTTGTAAAATGCCTGCTTATATAACACTTCACACTTTAGCTTCTCATTCACACACACCGATAGTGACGGCTGCCATGCAAAGTGCCCACCTGGCCCACCGGGAGCGCCTTGGGGTTCATCGTCTTGCCCGAGGACACTTTGACGCACTGATCCTGCGGATGACTGCCTCACCTACTGCCCTGGCTGAGGCCCCTTGTCACATCTCATGAGTTCTCAGCAGTTCAACAGGACACGTCCCCCTAGACTTTCAAAGAGACAAACATATTCACTGTTTTGCAAATTATTTATAAGTAAAGTAATAGAGACAAGTCTAATCAAAGTAGCAGAAAATTATTTTTTCTTTTTTAATAATCTCATAAACCTTGGAAACTGCAAACATGCTGCGGTGTGCGTTTGTCCCTGGTCCTTGCCAGAGGGGGGCAGTGCTGCTATTACTCTCTCTCCAGCCGAGGCTGATCTGAAACGGGATTCTCCGATTCTGCAGAGCACATTCAGCGGATCTCTTCCTCAAAGCCAAACATCTGGAACAAAACCTGACAAGGAAGCCGAACTCTGACCCTTTGTCGACAACAGATCTGAGATGCCGTGGGACCTTTTTCTTTACTCTGGGATCATAGCTTCAGTGACAGGGAAGCCCTGCCCTGTAGGCAAAAAGACACAGGAAGACACTAACCTCTGTCTCACCTCTTACCTTGTCTTCAATCTGTGCTCAAAGATTCAGCCTTTGTGTGTAAGTTGGTGTCAATACATTCGGGGACCACGGTATCAGATGTTCGTGTGTGTGTTTGTGGAGGTCTGTACTGATCTGTGTTTCTGTCTTGTTGTGTGTAGGTTGGGGGCTGCCGAGCTGGAGGACATCCTGCCTGTTTAGTGTTACAGGTGCTGCAGGAACGGGGCTTCCCCAAGGACTAACAGGGGAGAGCCCTTTCTGTATGTTCCACAGTCAAAGTGAAACCGGAGAGAAGCTTCGGAACATTACAGTGTGTGCAGTTAGCAGCAGAAACCCCAATGGAGCAGTTAGTTCACTGGCAGAAGATTAATTTCCAATAACTATTTTCATAGTATTGTGTTAATTTTGAGGCAGTTATAAGTTCAGTGATGCTCTTGCACAACTTGCGGAGGTGACAGCTGTTTAGACACAGACACGTGTGATGGAAAAATCCAAGAGAGATTAAATTTTAATGGTTACATTTTTCTACATTTTTGTAAAGTCAAATAATATTCAGCACGCTTTATATAAACTTCTCTCTTGGAAGATGATAAAACCCTTAAAAGACGTCCTGGATGTTTGACCTTCTTTATAGATTACACTCGACATGTCTGTCTTTGGGACCGGTAGTTGTCAATTTTTCATGACACACTGTCCAGGACATTTACTGTAATATCAAGAATTTGGTCCAAAGACATTTACAAGAACCTAAATAAACTAAAAGTAAAAACTGACAGGATCTGCTTGAATTTTTCCTGAGGCTTTGCCTGTGGCACAAAATGTAAATCATCAATCTGTCATTTTTTCCTCCCCCTCATTCAACCTCTGCTCTTCAAAGAGAATTCTAACTTTGATTATTTGTCTGAGTTAATCATTAATTGCCCACTGCATGATGCTGAAAATGCCCAGACAGGAAGTTCCCTCAGTGTTGTTGTCACGCAGAACTCACACAATTGGTAAAATAAAATTTGTCCACGTCAGATGAACATTTCTGTACAACAAATATGCATCTTATTGTAACCTTGAACAGGATGAGCGGTTAACGGATAACGGACGGATGGATAAAGTGTCGCCCTCTCTTACTGTAAAGTGCATCAAAATTAATTTACATGTTTCCGAGTTTTAAAGCTACACAAGCAACCAGTCTAAGAATCCAAAATTGGAGAGTAATACTTACTAAGTATAAGCGCATTGTTAGCCGGGAATAGAAAGAAATGTACATGTACATCCTAGAAGGAGGACCTGAAAGTGTTTGTCTTGCAGCCAGAGGATCTGAGGTCATTTCCTGTTTGGTATTCCTGATGCTATCATCCTAATGACCCAACTGTTGTTTCCCAGCCATCCAGGAAGTCCTTTCTTAATTTGTTATGCCTTCTCTACCTCTTCTCCTTTTTTCTATACCGTGCACAAAGCGAGCGCACACTTACCACTCGGGGCCTTTAAACATGTTTGTTCACAGATCATCGAGGAGCTTGGGAAGAGGCCTCAAAGCAAACCGCAGATCGGGTCCCTCGGTGCGGCGTCGGGGGCCGTGCTCCCGGTGCCGTGTTTGATGGGTGTCGACAGCCACTTGCAGGGCTTCAAAGAGTAACGTGGCGGCTGCAGATGTGTGACTACTCACATTGTCCTAATCTGTTCAGAGGAGGGGGATCTAATCCGGATCTTTTTCATCCAGCCGCACAGAGACGCGGCTTTTTCCAAGAGGCCTGCTGTAATGCAGTGCCTTAGCAAGATAAAGGCCTCTCCTCACAGCTGTCTCATGCTGACAGACTCTTGGAAAAACTGGCTCGGGGTGGATCTGGGAGGATCCTTTCCTTCTCTGCTGCCGTATCTCCTCCACGGGTTTCTCTCTTTGCAGCCTCACACTTCCTTTCAAACCCTTGAGCTCGGCCTTCTTTTCGCTCCCACAAATCTCTTTTATCATTGTTATGATAAGGTCTCCTCGTGGCTCTGGTTCATAACACCGGGCACTCCGCAGCGGAGCCTCGGCCATTTCCCCAAACTTTCTCAGACACATAAATAACCAAACACAAGACACTTTCATGTAAAACGTTTGAGACACACACTTATTATTACACTAGTTCATTATCTCTGAATGACTTTGGCTTTCACATTAAAAGAAAGATCTCCAAATGAAAAAGTGAAGATGATTAAAGGTACGACCTACTAAAGTTAACGCAACCCACAAAATACATAAGAAAACATCTAAGACAAAGAGACACAATCACTGCAGTTTGATCTTAGTGAGTCACACTTTGAGACACAGGTTAATTACTCCTGTTTGTGTTTGAAAAATAAAGGCTGACAAATTGCAGTTTGTCTCTCCTCAGTACAGATAAACCAGGACGTGGGGATGAGGACATCAAACTGACCACACTGTGGAAGGAAGGGACCCAGAGCTGGGGGGAGGGAGGGAGGGAGGGAAGGAGGCCACAGACGTCACATCTGCCACTACTACTCCCCAGAGGCCTCCAAGTCATGGGAACCTTGCTCGTCTCCAGCCAGCTCCCCCATGTCCGACCAGTCCCTCCACTGGCCTGAGATCTGCTCTGCCTGGCTCCGACTCCAAACTGTTTGTCTCACACTGTCACATTCTGTGTTTGTTTAGTATATTTTGCCTGTCCCATAACCTTTGTCACATTTTGCCTTTTTTCTTCCCTTATGTGAGTATGTGGGTGCAAACATGTTTTGTTTATATTTCTGGTTCTTCACAGTTTTTCTTTTTTCTTTTTTTTGTCAAAACAGTGAAAGTGCTGCTCAGTGGACCAAAACAATGCGGACATTACAATGCTCCCCAGAAGTAAAGAAATATCTCTTCTGTTTTAACTCTCTCTGAGCTTATTACTACAAGATGACTTTCATAATTCAATGTTTTACCTATTGTTAGGAATAATACAAATGTAGTTAATATAAATGACTAAACCAACCTGCATGCTTGAAATAATTATCAAAAAAACTTCAACGCACAACCAGTATAAGAGAAAAAAATCACTTAAAGGGAGACTTTTAAAATTCTCTTTAAAACTCTCTGACTTTCCTATATTAAAATATTTCTCTGCTTCTAGCTCCTCCAGATGACGTCACCCGGAGGAGTATTTCATCGTTAAGAGTTCAGGTGACATCATCTGGAGGAACTCCAACCTCCTTAGTGTGAGCAGCAACAAGATGACCTAATGTGGACTGCAGGTTCCTCCAAGTGATGTCATCTGGGGGCATTTTTCAGCTACACGTAAAGAGAAATCTTGATATGGGGAAGTTAGACAGAGTGAATTTTAATAGCATTTATGTACATGTACCACCCAAACTAGAACCAAAAGAAGCGAATTCGAAATGAAGGCATCCTTTATTAAATAGATGAATCAGGAGTTTTGAACTTGTTTTAACTTCTTAAAATCTGTACGGATATTGAAAATATGAAGTTAAAAATGTCATAAGCACAGTTTAAAGCTTTACCCATTTAAGTTAAAGACTGTCTGTAAGCACCTAAAATTCACTTTATGTATTTATTTCGCAATACTCTATCTATGCAAGTACTTTAAAGCTTTTTTTTCCAAAGGAGGACAGCACACGCTCAAATTCACATGACTTATTTCTCGATAAACCAAACAAAACGAACCTACACGTTACACTGCTCCAACATTTGGATGTGACTGTTGTGTTTTACAGTTCCCCAGAGATTACACTGTCACACAACATTTAAATATATCAGTCGCAAACCGACTATTTGTGTTACATTGTTGCATTCACTTCCCAGTTTTGACAGTCAAGGTTATCACGCCACATTATCTCCTCTCCTTTTGCGTGTCTAGAGTAACACAGCATTTAAAGCCCTGCCAGCTGTTAACAATGGCATGCAGTGTGTGTAAAGGCCGCTGCTGTGCACCGTGTGTGTGTGTGTGTGCACATGCATGTGCGGCAGCTGCTGGCAGCGCGTGCGTCAGCCGGCCAGTGGTCAAAACCCAGCAGACGGCTGCTCCCAAAAGCGCAGCCATCCTTTCAGCCCGTGTCAGTGTTATTACAACTGTACATGTTCCAGACGTCACACTTCTGCCAAAAATATCTCAATATAACAAAGGCAACATTTTGAAGACACCTTCTATTTGCCAGGATGCTCAAGGAGGGAATTTTAAGTAAGAAAGAACCAAAAAAAAATCTATGTTGAAATATATGATTTCCACATTTCCATTTGATCTAAGACTAAACAGGCAAAAAAATAATGAACTGTGCTAAAATCTAGTCATATTTTTAATGTTGTAATCTCTTATGGATTTAAAAAAAGAACTATGCAAATTATTGTTGTCATATTTTGCTTTGTATAGCAGCACACATGCAGATAATAGAGACAGGACAATATGAGCAATATTGTGACTAAGCTTCTCCAGCCGTGTGCTGTGCAAACATGTGGCATCATGCTGATGTTTCCATCCATTCATTCATTATCTGTAACTGCTTATCCTGTTCCGGGTTATCTCAGCCGTCATTGGATGAGAGGTGGGGTGCTCCCAGGGGAGGTCGGCGGTTTATCTCAGACAGACAAACATTCACACTCACATTCACGCCTATGGGAATTCACCGAACACGCACGTGTTTGATTCTGCAAGGAGGCCGGATCACCTGGACGAGACCCGGCAAGCACGGGGAGAACGTGCAAACTCCACATCACTGCTGCCCAGGTTTAATATTAATTATATGCAAGTAACTCAGTGTATAAGCGTGCTAACATTCAGTTCAGTTTCAGCCATGAATTGGCTGCCTCTGGCTAATCTTAGACTCAGTCCAGCTAGATTTCTGCCGTACATGCAGTTTGATACAGTAAAGGGATGTGGCCATGCAGAAATTCATGTGAATTACCACAGTGTATAAAGTCAATAACATTTTGTTTCCAGCTTAATTTTTAAAAATTTGCAGGTATTGGTGAGAAAATAACATTTTGATCTGATAGTGATAAGGGAACAGTGAGTGGGGTAGTTTATCCTCAGGGGATGAAGGTGTAAACCAGGTTTTATGGTAATTTATGCAAAAGTTGTCAACGTGATTGCCTCAGAACCAAAAGGAGCATCAGTTATTATTATGATTAATCTTGATTTTCAAGGCACTTCAGCGGTGGACTGACTGACAAAGAGATCTGTTATACCACCCAACCCACAAGGGCCGTCACTCTGTTTTTAAGGGTCGTGTGAACAAGCTGGGGTTAACACATCTGAGGTGCTGCACCCCCGACTACAACAGCTGATGTTCCATAAGCGTATAGTGTTTCTCCTTGGACCCACACACTAACATCAAACCGACAACACACGCTTGTCTCCACTCAGGTTTCACAAAGCTCGCCTGCGCCGCATTTAAAGGAATTAACGAGCAGTTCCTTGGATGCCAGAGGGTGGTTTGTCCCAATCTGTCGACGTGTGTCTGCTACAGTGTGGTGGCGTGAAACTGAAACAAGCTGCATTTAAACCTGATAGTGTTTGTTTTGACCTGCGTTAAGTCGAGCGCTCACTGAATTTACAGCTTGAGGCAAATCGTGCAGGTGACTGCAGCAAAGTGCACTAACTGACAAGTACGTTAATGTTTTGGCTGAAAACAACGGCACATATCGCAGATAAATAAGGTAAAGGTGGGAGTTTTCTCGCACAGCAGGTTTTTCTGGGTTATTTGAACAACTTGGAACGAACCCCCGAACACTCAGTTTCTCCTAAATTATGTTTTTTTAAATGGGAGGGAAAAGCAAAAGTAAAACATATACATTTAGTTTTGTAGAAATCTCTCCACTGTAGAGGAATATTTATGTAGATTATTTGACTTAGATGGTTTCACCACAAGCTCCATGAACAGCTGGACTTCAGTAGATGGACTTTTCTGTCATTGAACTGTAGATGACAGAATTCAGCTGTATCTCCACTGCAGCCTCCTGCACCTTTGATTTAAATACAACTGTTCCTTAAAAAGTCGGTTGTTGTCTTGTGCATATGTATTCATACTGTTGTGCATATTTCGAACCCCAGGACTAGATGCCAGTCCACTGTAGCTGTGAATGAAGTGAAGAGGTGAACTTACCTCCCGTTTGCAGCTCTGCCATTCACTGACCGGCCGCCCATGACCGCACTGCACCGCTGGCGCCCGGGCTTGAAGCTTGGTTCGATCGCCGTTCTCTGTGCGGTCTCGTTTGAACACTGATCCGTGTCGCTCCTGCAGGGTTTCCCCCTCCTGCTGGTCTAGTTCCTGTTGTTGGTTTTAGGCCTTCTCCGGCAGGTGTTTATGTCATTTCACAGAACCCAACCCAAACTCTAACTTTCAATGGTGGAGGAATGAAGGATCAGTCCAAACGTTCACAATTCCCAAATCAAAGAAGAGGAGTTTGCACGTGTCTCTTTGCTGCTCAGTGTCTGTCACAGTACAAATGTCTGTCTCCCATGGCGACATGTTTGCTCCTGATAAACCTGGGCTCACGCTCAGAGCTCATGCTAAATCTGACAGGTGATAATTATTCCAACGATCAGATCACAAATTGGACCATGACAAGCCATGAGACGTATGGTCATAAAATGAGGCCGTCATCAACTTTTTCGCTTTTGATGTAAATCACAGACCAGTCTCTCTTTTGTCCATCATGGCAGACATTCATGGCTTTCAGATCCAGAAAGATGACCTCAAACTGATCAGAAATCACTTGGCAAAACAAACAAAAAAAATAAATTGGTATGTAGGTACAGACCCCCTAGTGACAACGGGGGCTGTAATGTCACCCACATTTATATTTACAGAGAATTGAAATGCTGTGAAACAGCAGCTAAACAACCATTAAACTGCGTCTGGCAGACTTTTTTTTTTCACTCCACATTGCTCTTAACAGCTTCACATGGAATCAACCATGTTTGTCGTGGTCGTTCTTTTTTGTTGTCCACCATGTTGCAGTGGAATCAACATCGCACCTTCTTCTGACAGGCAGCAACTAGATGAAGGCAAGAAATTGCAAATCTTTTAAGGATTTTGCTCTCCTCAACAATCAAGCCTGAATTACACCACCACGGGAACAATGCCCTCATTCAGGTCCCGGACATGGAACTAGTCAAGGAACTGGTCCAGCAACAAAAAGCACACACAGACGCGTATACTTATGTCCTTGTGGGGACATTGTTTGACTTACCCTGACCCAATTCTGACACATACGCATTTGTGCTTATTTTAATTAAAAAACAGAAACTAAGTGGTGAACATTGTGGCGACTTCATAAGCCTAATGGGGGCCCATCAAGTTCTGTCCCAATAAGACAGATCCACGTCCTCGTGTGTACAGCAGTGAACATGCACGTGCAAAAGCTGGCAAATTAAACTATTAAATTATATTAAATTTGTTACATTTGTTTTTTTTTTCATTTTTCTTTTAGGTTTAAACCAAACATCAATGTGATTAGTGGAAACACTTGAGAAATTCAATTTCTGCTGAGCAGAATTCATATTTTGAGGTAACGTGGGTGGATGAAGACTGAGCTCATATCAAACACTATGAAAAAACTCTAGCTCTTTGTAAATGTTAATAAAATAAGGAAAACTGACACACTTCAAAAAACCATTTTTTGTTAAAGCTGACATATTATATAGGGAAACAGATATTGTGGGAAAAAAAATAATGAAACACTGAATTTGTGATAGTGTTGACATGCAAGCGGCATGTGCTCTGTTATCTCATTTTTGCACGTCTTTTAAAATTATCAATGTAATAAAGTCGGTGTCACAATTGAGCCTATTTTAGTTTCATTTTTTTACAATTCACACACACGAAGATTAAAATAAGGACAAGAGTAACATAAAGGAGCTTGTGTTACAAAGAAATCTTAAAATAAATGATCCCCAGCACGCCTTTAAATAACAAGACAACAATAGAAAACACCTAAATCAGGGCATAATGGTGAAAACACACACCACATAACCACAATGTCCAGTTCCCAGCTGGGAGACCTTTGTTGCACATCAGACCCTTCTCTCCCTGCCCTTGTGTGTATTGTTCCTCTCTTGACTCATTTCTGTCTATTAACAGAAAAACCTTTTTAAGCAAATACACGTCATTTCTGTATGAAGACCGCCATACATGAAAGCGTCAGACAAAGCTTTTGTTTATGTGCGATTGAGCCGACTGACCAAAAAACAAACTTTGTGGGTAAGTGTGACTTTTATTAACCCGCTACAGAAACCCACCTGGGTAATTGGCAGGATGCTGCACATCAGCATTAGTCCACACAGGTGGAGGGGACAGAAAACACAACCAGGCTGGGAAAGCAAGGGAGA
The DNA here is from genome assembly GCA_033026295.1 of Channa striata. Lineage (NCBI taxonomy): Eukaryota > Metazoa > Chordata > Actinopteri > Anabantiformes > Channidae > Channa > Channa striata. Next base: position 20,999,198 of record CM065178.1, read on the forward strand.
AATAAAAAGAAGTTACGAAAAATAATGCAAAAATGCAGCCATGTTATGGATGAGAAACGACGGAAAGTTCAGATAAAACTGTTAGAGACTGCAAACACAGTGATACACATTTCTTTCTGCCTCCTCAGTAATCCTCATGTCGAGACGAGGCAGCTGTTCGTTCCTAATGAGCGACCATCTCCCTGACCCCTGCCTCGTTCCCCTCGTCCTTCCTTCCTCCATCCTCTAGTTCAATGAAGCCCTCAGTCCGAACCTCCAGCCTCTCATCGCCTCGCTCCAGCCAGCTCTCCGCAATTAGGAGAAGGGCCGAACGTAATTGCGATGAAAGGACGAGAGGCCGTGTGGCCCGCGTCGCCATCGGCTTGACTGTGTCAGAGCCAGACGTCTCGTTGTTCTCAACATCGTCTGTCCGCGCACAGTAAGAGCCTTTGTTCCCAAAGGAGACCAGATAGAGGGAGGCGGTGACCAGTGCACCCAGACCAAGAGCAGGCCTGGCCTGCCGAAGTCGGCAGAGTTATTCAGGGTCCGCGTTTGGTGCTGGGCACAGGGGTTTACGTAAGTGTTGACCTATCCACTAATACAACAGCTTTATCTCCAAATCACTTTTTCAAGAATAGAAAGAACGTGCGAGTTTTATGAGGTGCAATTCAGCTGCATATTAATGCAAAACTTTTTGGCAGGTTATAATGAAAGACACATTTATAGTCTGACTTGTGACATCATGCAGCTGAAAGCAGGAACATGTCTGTAAGTATGAAAAGAGATTCTGTCCTATCCAGAGACGTAGTTTTAGTGATTCTGTTTTTATAAAAGTGTATAAAAAGTCAATGTGAGCGCTGTGGAAATGCGTGAAGTGATGTAGGTGCAGAGAATCGTCACCGGAACCTGCAGTTCACGGTTCCACGGTAAACACACAGTGTAAAAGTTCTGTCTTTTGGGTTCATTTGCTGTCTGTGGGAGGGAGGAAGTGACTGTAGACCTCGATGAGAAGAGTCAGCTTTCAACGTGATGCGAGCGGCCAGTCCACTGACATGAAGACATGGTGTGAGATGTGTCTTTTTTTTTTTTGGCTGATTAAAACGAGACGTGCTGCAGCATTCCGCATCACGTGGACGGGTTTGTTTGTGCGCGGCGGCAGCAGGGCATCGCAATAGTTGATAAAATTCCAGCTCCAGCCCAGTGACTCTCAGAGGACGGACAGAGGATACAGTGATGCTTCATTCCCAAACTAAAAGACCCGGTAAATATTCACATTCAGTTCTGTTATGCAAATACGCCATCAATTGCTTTGCTCACGGTTTTGAGGATAAACACATTTATGCAATATGACACTAACTGCTCAGTGAGGTGTCAACTGTCTCTTTCCTTACCACCACTGAACGCAGACACCAGCGAACCATGTCCAAACCTTCGATAGCATCTTTTTCACTCTACTTGTATCATCTTGCTATCATGCATAATATAAAAATGCAAATGTATTTTTGGCTGAGAGCAGAGTACCCTGAACCTGTACAAGATGGCTGGGAAACAACTATGTGAACACAAACATCATATTATTTCCTCAGGAGATTTTCCCAGGCTCCAGCGGAATTTTGTTCCTGCTCCAAAAAAAAAAAACTCAACAATTTTCTTGAGCAGCAAAAAAAAAAAAAAAAAAAAGACATATGCATGGGGTTGGATGGCAAACAATAGCCTATAACCCTCAGGCTTTTTCCTTTGTCCTGCAGGAACAGAGAAGGGAACAAACAGTTGACTGAGAAGACAAGGTTGGGAGAGAGATACTCAACGGCAGCAAGGTACCAGGTCCAGGAGAAAGTTATGCAGTCTGCAAAAAAAGAAAAAACATAACACGGTGTCAGCATTTACAAAACACTGACAGACAGAGAGGGCACTGCACGAGCAGCACACACAGTGTGGGAAAGCGATGGGAGGCTTGATAAGAGTGTGTGAGGCTGGCGTAGGTGAGAAGATCGTGTTTGTGTTTTCCTCGACCCGAAAGTTTGAGGTTGGAAAAACTGTAGTTGTCATAATATCAGCGGTAAAACACAGATTATTAGATACTAATGTAAAAGCCCTTTTACTTTTATCTGTCAAACGTCGTGTCAGAAACGCAGCTGTAAGCGTCTCGTTCCGACTTACCTAATAGTTTCCATGTCGCCCCCTTGTTTGACCACGTACCAACATGTTTAAGCAGATTTTCTGTTAGACTGAATCTCCTCAGCTGAACTCGCGCTGCTGCGCGCTGTTGATCACAGTTCAGTGCATTGCTGGGAATTACAGGCCATTTCCTGTCGTGCAGCCCACTCAAGACGTCTGATTTCCACCAACAGCCTTCTGCAGATGTTGGATTTTGGAGCGAGTGTCGTGAACCGAGTCAGTCAGGGACTCCAGGCGATACGTGTTCATGCAGGCCACTTAATGAAAACCAGCTTAACATCAGAGGTCCAAGGACGGGAATTATTCCAGTGGGGATTTTCCAGCCAGTTTGTGTTATAGTCAGATACACAAACATTTAATAACCTACTGTGAAATCAATGCTGCAAATATCCACAATATATATCAGTGTTTGGGTGGAAGGACTTGTTGCTCTTTTAAAAAAAGCTTCACACACACTTTTATGAAGCCAAACTGCAAATGAGATCACGGAGATCACATTTTGTAGGGAACGTCGTCAGTACATAATTCAGTTCTCATGCAGTGTTTTATTTTTTTCCTTTTAGTATCCGAAAGTGATTTCAGAGGGTCGACAAAGAGGAAGTCTGAGAGTCTACAGTCTTAAGTTTAGGCAGCGAAAGCACTTTGGTGAGGGTTAGGAAAAGTTGTTTTGTGAATGAGCAGCTTCGAGGAGCTTGATCTGCTGTAGGTGCATTTCACCAGATCAACCTGCTGCATAAAACAAGACAGAAGGTTAACAACTGTCTAATCAGATACACTTTAGTTTGTGCTGCAGAATCTGATATCCTAATATGTTTGCCTGAGAACATTTTATTCACATGTTCAATATCAATATATTTCTGACTTTGAATGTCAGTGTCAACAGAAACTATAATCTGTAATTACCTTTCACAAAAAAACGTACTTGTGTTTGCAGTTTGCAGCTGTATGGAAACTACATTTTTAAGAGACAGCCTTTTCGGCATTTTCAGAGAAACAGTTTCTGCCCACGTCACTGCTTCTGGTGCCAGCAGGCTCGGAGGTTGTGGGTTTGTTTTGTTGAAGGTCGTCATAACTGAAATGCGACGTCAGGTGGTTAATTTCTGTTCCAAAGCACAATTATGAGTGTAAAACGAGCTCTGAACATCAGCACACGCCAAACTAATCACTGAGTCATAATTGAAAAAAAAAGTCATTTTATCCCATGGCATGAAAAATGTTATGTATCATACTTTTAAGTTCACACTCAGTGCGTTTCTTTAGTCTTGAGGTAATAAACACATAAATACTGATGTGACAAAGGAACAATCTTCAAAAGGAAGAAAACATTTGATTTGATCCCCTAATTCACAAAAGCACCTTCGACTTCCTGTTGGGAATATACTTTTTAATGATGACTTGTCTTCGGTCGTCCATGTTTGGCACGGCACAGATATTAACAATCAATGAAAGCACCTGAAACCTTTTCATTCTCCTGAACTTTCTCACAGTCGCTGTTTGAGACATTGTGTCACTTGGTCGTGTGGACCAACAGGAGGGAGAGAGAGGGACGGGGAGGAGCTGTGGATTCTCGTGTATTTGCCTCTGTTTCGACGGAGGGGATATTCAAAGACCCTGTGAACTTCTCGGGAGGCTTAAATGGATGTTTTCTCTTAAGTGCAGGATTAGGCACATAAATAAACACTTGCAAGGTCTATAATTTCAGTAAAATCTTCTAAATGTTTGGAAGTGAAAGGAGAATTCCGAACAAAAGTCAGAGACAATTTTGATCCGGCACATGTGTAGGTGAGACTGGGAACAACCAGCTAAGGAGCGTAATTGCACAAAACAAAACACTTACTTCCTCCTGACTGCGTACGTGCCGCTGGAAGAAGCAGCGCAGTAGGTGATTCTGTCAGGTGGACACCCCCGAGGAGGAAGCATGCCCTTCACGTCTGTGCACACCGCCGCTGCTTATTGTCCTCTCTTTGTCCCGAGCCATTGTTGTGACTCTGCGTTCTCATGCTGTGTCCAGGTTTCCGTCAGGACACTGTGATGTGCACTTCCAAAATTAATCTACTGCCGTTTATTAATGGGAACTGTGTTTTTTTTGTGTGTGATGCAAAAGGAGGTTTTCGTCTGTGGAAATGCCGAAAGTCATTTTTCACACAGAAGGAAAAGCAGAGGCGTGAACAATCAGAATATTCAAGGATGGGTCTTTTTCTCCTTTGTGTGTTTGTGGTCATTTCCTGTCTAATTTTGGATGTTTGTTTTCTCCTTTAGACCATTATGTGCCTATATTTAGCTGTTTTGTGTGTGTTTCTGGACATGTTGTGTGTATGGTTGGATGTTCAGCAGTAGAGTAAGTTGCTCGCTGTGTCCTTCACAAGTTTGTAAAAATGGAAAACAAAACAGTTTAATGTGTTGATGGTATATGAGCCAATATTTGTTAATTTGTGTTTTCCTTGCCTCCTTTAATTATCGTACCATTCTTATAAAGATCTTTTTTGTTTGTTGATAAGTCATTTCCTGTATTCCTCACATGTGTAATTAAGTAGATGAATGGATTAAATATACTCTTGTTACTTTTTAGCACTGATCTAAGGACTAGTCTGATAGTGAGAAACTATACTGGGGCTTACTTTTGAATAAAAACCCAAAGTATTAAGGGTCTCGGTGTTTACGGTAAACGGCAGAAACTTCCTCTGCGCCTACGCTCGTGCATATGAACTAAGTCGGGTTACATTTAATCATACCTTCTAAAGGGCTTTACAGAAAAGCAGCAACAAAGGCCTCCCACTTGGCTAAAAAGGGAAGGCTCATTGTTGTAAAGACATGAGAAGTGTGTGAATTTTTTCCTTCTGTCACATCCGCTGTAGTGTCGAGCATCAGGATAAACCCCTCAGGTGCTTCATTGTCCCTGAGAAACTCCTGGTTTTCCCGCTCTACATGTGGCACCGTGTCCCACGCCGCTCTCATGCAGAGGAGCGCTAATCCTCAGCCCCTTCCTTTTCCTCGGCCGAACTGCAATTATGAGATTACGCTCACAAACAAGCAGCTCACACACGCATTGCTGCAGTTGCAGAAGTGGTGTCCAAACTTTAAGGAGACATTAATTGATAGAATAATAAACTGGAAAGTCAGAGTCTCAGGAAAACAGTTATTTTCCAGGAAATATTATAGTTACACAGCGAGACACACGGTGGGAAAACAGTGACGGGAATGTGTTTGACTGCGGGAAATAGTTACGAGAGACAAAGTCCCTAATGAAGGGAAGGCAGAAAGTCCCTCTCAATCTGAGCGATGACCCTGCAACAGTTACTATATGAGTAACTCCGGATCCCAGACTTTACACAGAGACATTTCATTCCCATGACTGGGCCCCAGATATTTACCCACATTTGCACAGGGTTACTGAGCTGATGTGTCGCAGCTGGACGACCCCTAACATCAGATCCACCTCACTACTGCTGCATAGGAGGAGGGTGGTTATCGAGTTAGACGACTTTCAGCGAGCGGCCGAGAGGTGCCGATGCTGCAACGATGGCACGAAAGAATCCAGGAGTTCTGCAAGATGTTGCACGACCCCCCCCCCCAACATCATGGAATCAGGAAGGGATGGAGCTTAAAGAGAAAACACTAGCTGTGACTCAGTTCATGCCTTCAAAGGACAGATGAAATTCGAAGACACCGTCGAGCACGAAGTTCGAAACGAAAAGCGATGGTCTGTTCTACCGAGGACTTCCTGTTTACGTCACTAGCTATTCCCACTTGGGTGCAGGCACCCGAATGTCACGTAACTTAACAAGTTTTATGAAAACTCAAGATTTAGAGTCGTATTCCTCAGGCTGTGCGTCAGAATTATTTTTCCAGTATTGGGATGGGTTGCAAAGCGGTTGCTGTGGAAAGAAAGTTGGATCTGTCGGATGCGTTTGAAGAGGCTTTCGCCTTCTGTCAACGATGTGATTCAAGCGGATTCGATGCAGCCATCGAAAGATGCAGCAACTGATACACAGCTGCTGAGACAGTCTAAATCCCAAAGATGCTGGAACAAACCACCTCAAGTACCTTCAAAAACTAAATGTGTCAGGAACAGCTGTTGTTTTACTCCAAATATAATATTCATTTATTTTTTAGTTTCCTGCCCTTTAAGTGATTTAACCCCCACTGGTATAACACGTGTGCTGTGCTGTACATGGAATTTAAAGAAAGTTGAATGTGGCGTTCAGGGCCTGTTTATCCTCATGATACAGTGAAGAACCACACCCTTCCTTCCAGACACTGGTGTCTCACGTTGTACTTTTACCTCTCTTTGCTCCATTTCCTGTCTGTTTAATGTTGCAAAAATGTGTGCAAAAAATGGGCTGGGCTCTGTAGCTGCATGAAAGGAAAAGCGGGAATGTCAGAACTGCGGCAAAATGGACTGTGACTGGGAAAAGGTGACACACCTACTGCTAAATGTAGGTGGTGGCGGGATTATTGGGCAGGAAGTGATTCAATGTAGGGAGACTATAGTGCCTCAAGTGACATCACTGTGAAAAATTTGGCTGCACTAAATGTGTTTCTACACCGTCACCAAGGTATGCACGAGTTCATCTACATCAGACGGCATTGACAGAAATTTTTATGAATCAAACAAGACAGGCCTTTCAAAACGTGCCAGTGTGTTTTAACATGTCACTTTGTTTCAGTGTAAAACTCTAAACTCACACGTGGGAATTCAACACGACTGCCTGGATGTCTGAGGCATGGCAGCAGCACTGGGTGTGTGGGAGTTAAAACGTAAAGAGAGAAAAAAACACAAGAACAACCGTGACAGCGGAGAGCGAATGACATCGAGATAGTAGAGGCGGAAGAAAGGTGACAGGGATCATAAGCGAGGGGCCGGAACTTTGTTTGAAAAATGGAATAAGAGTTGATGCGGAGGAGAAGTGGAATTACCAAGACCTTTGGGAAATCCTAATACGAGAAAGGCCGCACAGTTCCCAACCTTACTGAAGCACATCTTTTTTTCCTGGCTGCACCTCAGACAAACAGTCTCAGCCTAACATTGGGAAGCGAACATTTAAAGTAACACATAATCCTCTTGAGAAGTCTTTGTGTCCTCCAAACACAGCCACCTATTTATTTTTTCCATTAGCTTCTTGTGCAAATGGGCTGAAACCTCACCCGACACGGCGAGCGAGAGCTCTCTCCGGAGTTATTATCCGATATTTAAGGACACCCGCGCAGCAAGGATATCAAAATAAAAGCCCAACACGCGCAAGAGAAAGAGAAACACTTCGACGTTTAACCATGTGACACATGTTCGAAACCCCTCCGAAACACAGCTGGTCCTTGAGTTAATTATAGAAATATTGAAGATGAGTGGCAGATTTGAGAAAGAGAGAAATGTGGGAAGAGTGGACACTGGAGCAACACTGCCACAACTTTGTCTGCTGGACTTTAATTCCACCCCCCCAGTAAACAAAGGGAGGAAGTAGCTCTGTGTGACTGGGTTACAGGGACTTCCTGTTTGTGATTATATGTCCAAAAACAGAACCAGGGTCTGTGGACCTCCCACGACTCTGTTTAGCTCAGGAATGGAGAACCAGGGAGCCACTGCACATTGTGCTCACGCAGCCGAGGTGCCACAATACTGGGAAGCAGCTGCGACGACATAAAAGTGACAAATGCGTGTTGTTAATGACATGCAACATGCAGCAAGTTTTCATTAGTGTAATTATCTTAATGGGTACTTGCATGGCACAGGAAGTAGTCCTAATGGCATTACGGTAACTTTGCTCCCATTTAGTTGTTTTCAGATTGGTCCTTCACATTGTTCTCCAGTAATTCCTTTAACTTTATTGATTAATTTATGCCAACATGGAGGCCGAAGTGGAAGAACCCACACTGGGTCCTTGATCTGTTGGGGCAGATGCAACCATCTTCATGAGCGGGCGAATTATGAGATGGACAAAGACCCACACTCTGGACGTCTGGACTGAAGAGACACAAAATGAGTGTCTTCAAATGAGTCACATCGCCTGAAGTCAAATATTGTCCATTTATTCTTGTGTTTGGTTTTTTCAACTATTTGTTGTTTTTTAACAATCCTTTTATTACTTTAAAGGTCATTTTTAGTCTTTTTGAATGATGCTGTGTCCCTTTAGATAATTTGCTGGCGCATTAGAATGTTATATAATTTATATTTTTTGCACCTTTTTCAGATTATTTTTCTCACTTAAACTGTGTTGCCTCTTTTCAATAATTTTGCATATTTTTTAGATTATTTTTGTCTTTTTTAGTCATATTGTGTGTATTTGTGGCAATTTTGTGTGTCTTTGTTTTTATAATATATACATTTTTTTGTTTTGTTTTGCTTGTTGTGTGTTACTTTTAGGTTATTTTGTGTCATGTGTAAATAATTTTGTGTCTTTTTAACTTGTGTCTCTTTGGGATCATTCTATTTTCAGTCACTTTGGTTTTTTACATTTAAATTTTTTTGTCATTGTGCCTTTTTGGAATCATATAGCATCTTTTAACTAATATCAACCCTTGGCCTCGGTTGCCCGATAAGGCTGACCAAATTCCTGGACATGGGGACGTCAGGTCATGACAAGCATGTAATAAGTTAAAACCGTTTTACTCACGATAATGCTCACCTGACCTGGACATTTTCTCAGCAGCCACCTCCTTCCCTTAACCTTGTTACTGCAGGAAAGCAGGAGCCAACGACCCTCGCTTGCATTTCCTCACATTGGGCAACATAATCCATGATTCAACAATAAAAGTCAGAAGCCCCTCCTCCCCGATAAAGAACAATACAGCAACACCAGGATACATTAATCCTTGTTTGAAACACTAAGGAAATAATACGACTGCAATACAATGGCCTATTTTCCTTCCCTCAGGTAGGCTTTTTAGAGGGCACACTCACTTGTAAGATTTGTCCCAGAGGTGGATGTGAAGTTGATTTTGACAGCGAGCCAAGTTCTTGGTATTAGGGTACACCCCTGAACAAACCAGGTTTTAGACCAGGAAATACAGACGTGAAGCCCATAAAGCATGATTCTTCTCAAGGAATGTAATTTTTCATCATCTCCCACACCCTGACGTCTGGGAAAACGGATGATTTAAACGTCAGTCTACATTTTGCAGTTTATTGTATGGAAACTTTTAGTGTTTGTTGCTTCACGACAGATATTTTAAGACAAGGTGCAACTTGAAACTGTGACCTAAGACGTACTCGGATCAATAATTAAAAGTATCTGCATAAAGCCATCTGTAAAAAAATGATCTTTATCTTATAAACATGTACCACGAAAGGAAAGATGAATATGGCAGAAAGAGAAAAAAAAACAGAAACGATGTTATTGCTAAAACTTAAAAAACCACATAGACCACGCTTTTCATGTTTTTTACAAACCTTTAGCTCAACTGAACCTAAACAGTCTTGTCCAACTATTGACAGTCCCTCAGGGGACATGGGGGTGCAAAGGTCAGTTCTTTCCGCATCCATAAAGCTTCTTACAGGCCTGTGAGTGTGTATGTAGTAAACAGGACAGTATAATTAGAAATGTCTTAGTTGTAGTAGATAACAACTTGTTTGGGACTGCTGGAGCACTTCTGGGAAAACTGCTGGAATAAGAGGAGTGTGGGAGCAGCTCAGCTGAAGAGATGTTTAATTTGAAGGATTGTGAGAGGCCTAAAGAGGCAAAGATGAGGGGGGGAATCATTTGTGCAAAGGAAATAGTCTTTAATCATTTGGTGACCCCTCAGATAATCTCACAACCCTGGCATGTACGTATGGAAAAAATTATATTTTGTGATGGCAAAAATATCATGAAAAAGCAAATAAAAAATTGTTTTACTAATGAACTAAGCATTCTCTGTGAAGCCAAAGTTTGAATTTTCTAGCGTATGCCCACCACTTAGAGGCTGACCAAAAGACACAACCTGAGAGCAGAAATCACAAAAAACATATGCAAAACCACCAGAAACAGACAAAAAGTGACAAAATGAGACAAATGTCAAACAAAATGAGATACATAAAAATAGACAGAAAATGGGCAAGCAAATAATAAAAACACTGAAGATGTGACAGCTACAGTTTTATGGATGAGGGGGCTTAATTAATTTTCTTATGATCCTGAGGTGGAGACTCCGGGTTAGTCGTATAAGAAGGTTATATTCAGGAGACATGCGGCTGGATGCAGACAGTTTGAGTTTGACGAGTGTTAGCAGGTTCTGGCAAAAGTCCAAAAAGGCACATTATCAGAAAAAGGTGACAGCAACAGCAAATCTGTGAATATGAAATAATAAATTGAACATCACGGTGTCCAACGGGTTCCTGTGGTTTCCTTCAGCATCTCCCAACTGTTTGCTTTCCTTTCTTTAGTTTTCTGCTTGAAATAAAGTGTCAAAGTACCTGACGAGCATGTTTGAAATCACAGCTGGTCAAAACCGTCACTTCAGCTGCAGAGCAGATGCAGCGACATGAGCCCAGTGAAGTTGCACTTGACATGACAGCGAGTTACACAAACATGTCCTGACTCGTCCAGTACACGCCACATCTGTGCCTGCAGGCATCTCGCCACCCACCCACACGCTTTCTCAGAGGCGCAAACAGAAGGTCTTTTATGCAAAGTGACATTAATACTGTACATTCTTAGCAGGAAGCTCATGAAATACAATGAGCGCAGCAGTTGAACAAGTTTATGTTCCATCATCAGCGTAACAGCCCAGCAACCAAAAGTCAGGGGTCAGATGGTCACAACAACATACGTATAGATTCCCGTAAAATGTTAAAAGACTTTTAGCAAATGAGCATTAAATAAATAATGAATAGGGGGTTTTCGCATTACAAGACCTAAATAAAGGCTAATCAACAAGCAATTTATATATCAAAAACCTCATTAAATTAGGGTTTATGGTGCCAACATCTAAACAGGCAACTACATATAGCATATGCAAAATTTAACACAGTGAAACAATTTGGTTTGCAACGATAAAATGTCTGTCGTATGCACAAAGGGATAACAAGTGCCGATTAGTTGAACTTGTATTTATAATCCTGCAAAAACCAAAATGTATTTAGCATGGATCCATGCCTGACTTCAAATGTGAGGGTTAGTGGGTTCACGGTGACATTGTGCTGTACAGTTTTGTGATCCGACCCTGAGCAGTTGTCTGAGTTTTATGAGGCTGATAAAGTAGAACAGGTCTCTCCATCTGTGCTGTGCCAGTCCCCCAGGTCAACACAATGAGAAGGAAATCAACACAAATCCTGTTTATTCTCCACCTCACAATGTGACACAATAAACACGTTTCCCCTTATCACAATGAACAAAAGCACAATAGGCTGTTATGAAAATGAAATTCCCATTCTGTGGACATGATATGTTTGAAATGTCTTTTAACTGTTTAATTTGCTCTTATTTTTACTGCGAGTCAGTATATTTTTGCTGGGATGCTCGAATATGACCATCAGTGTAAAATGGACAGTGTGTGGATCCTAAAAATTATTTCCCCTATCTGTTCATTTTTCCAGGCAGAAAAAAAGCTAAATCAGTGGAGAAGTGCAACATTAGGAACCTCATCATCTACTTTTTATAAAATAGAATCTGAAAACCAAGATGCTCCTAAATATCCGGGCGGCTTCTCTCTGCTCTGAACAAACACATACAGCCGGATCCGTGCGCGTCCATTTGTTAAACTAAACACCCGAGTTCAGTGCACAGCTGCTAATGAGAAGGAAAAAAAAGCGTTTTATCTTCTATGCTTTATCTTCCATATATTTATTAAAGTTTGCTCTTAGTTTTTGTATAAACATTCGCCCCAGTTGCCTTCCGTTTAGGGTTTGTCTTAGGTATCACACATTTAATTTATTGTTTGTCTGCCAGCAATGCGGTTTTGAATTTGAATTCAGTTCATGTGTGAATGAATTACGAATTACCCGTTTAAGGGCTTCATTAATTGACTGATGGAGCTCGAATTTAGTTGAGTTAACAGCCAAAAAGCCAAAGCTGATTAAAAGCTTAAAAAGGTAAAGTTACCCAGACGGAGACATTTGCATAACAATAACCATATAGCGCTGCCTGACTCTGCACATTATGGCGTGTGTTTGAATAGGTGGATTTAAATGTAGGCTACACACAGATAAACCATGTGTGACATTCACCGTCATATTTTCCCATCACTCCTCCTTCCAGCACTGACACTCTGTGTCTGCCCTCAGGGCCTGAACATCTGCTCGTTTTGTTGGCAGCTGGTTTACCTGTATCATCCTGTTCTCCGTGTGTCACTTTGTGATTTTTGAGAGAGGCTGAGAGGCAGATCAGTTATTCTACGCTAATATAAAAGTAGATTAGAAAGATGTGACTTCAGTATGACAACGTGTTATTATCTCCTGTGCCTCTAAAGATACCGTGCTTATAAAAGGTGACGTGGATGGATTACAGAACCGGCAGAGACACGGGGACATGGGGGCTCAGGGGGACTACAGAAAGCCCTAGAGTCGAAATGACCACAAACCGACTCTTAATAACTATAAAGACACAAAAAAATCACCACAAAGAGACAGTAAAAGACACAAAACAACCCAAAAAAGATTTAAGATAACCACACAAACACTCACGACGACTACAAAGTGATGACTAAGGCGACATAAAAAAAAAGAAAGAAAGGAAAGAAAATTGAAAAAAGTCAGTGTAACAGAAAGTTCTGGACCTGCACTTCACTTCATTACTCTCTCTGCCAAATGCCCATGTTTACAACTCCAATGCAAACTTATAACTCTTCATAAGATGAAAGCAGATGAAGACATTTCATTTTCTGAGACAAATATTCCTCCTGTCACACAAAGGGCATTAAACAACTATTTTCACAGGCTTGGTGGTTCCTATCGACTAAACTGAGCCTCGCATTAACGTGTGAAACTAGTGGAATTCCCCTGTAATTCAAGGATAATTCAGGAGTTTGAATTGGTTTAACGGCCTCCGCTCTGTCCCAAACCATTGTTTGGAGTTTAAGCGGGATTTACGTCTTTAGCTCTGTATCAGGTATTCAGCTTGGGAAAAAAGCTGTCAGTTCAATTTGGCACATTTTTTGTGAACTATAACTTATAATTACACATTTCGAAACCTGGGCTGCGTGGTGGGTAAGTGGTTAGGGTGACGCCCCGGCAGTTAAAGGCTCCTCATTCAAACTTTGCACCTTCCACCTGGGCTTGTGTGGGGTGAACCCTGGTGACTCCAGCCACTCCAAAGACCCGCAGAGAGGATGGTGTGAGTGCGAGCGGCCCGTCCAGCGCCTGCTCCACCTCTGTGCACACACAGGGGCCTGTGAGAAGCCGCTCGGACCCGGTTCCCAAACCACCTGCTGCAAATGAAACCACCTGCTTGTGCTGACTCTGCTCCGGTGGAAACATGCAGGGGAGGCCGTCAGCGTTTCTTTATCAGTGTGGCACATCATAACTGCACACAGCCCAGTTCCCAGGCTCTGTCAGGGTCTGATGCCCTGCTGATGTGGGTCAAAACAGTAGATCCACCTCTTCTTACAATCCACTCCACCACCAGGTTCGACTTCAGTGAGCCTTTCTGACTGTTTCACCTTGAAAACTGAGAAATTACAACATAGTAAAAGTAGAATTCATTAGAGTGGACAGGTGTGCCTAATAAAGTGGCCAGACATAGGAGCTGGTGACATTAGAAACATGGTGGGAGATACTCACACTGTGAGACTATGAGATAAAAGGGGGAGTGTCCAAAACCTGATGTGAAACATTAAAACTGTAACTTTCTCAACATACCGTTCACTTCCAAATGTGTTTATATTATTATTCATATTCGATCTAAACTTCAGCAGCTACAAGTTCCTACTTTAAATGAGACAAAAACTGCAGGAACTAGTCGGGAGACATGAAATAACAAATTGTCTTCATGGAGTGTCACACCACGCGCCTCCTTTAGGAGCAACTCATAAACTGTGTGTGTGTGTGAGTGTGTGTGTGTGTGTGTGTGTGTGTGTGACGCCCCTCGACGCGCAGGAGCGAACGCAGAAGTGCGTCCCCGCCTTGGGTCATTTCCAACTCGGCATCTGAAGTGACAACACCTCGTGGCCGGACTTTCTCTGCGGATCTAGCCGAGGATGGACTGAACCTGGTCCGGGCTTTGCTGTTTTTTTTTTCCTGCCGGAGACGAAGACGCCACATCGGATCTATGAGAAAACCCGCGCGGATTACTAGGACCATTTCAAACCAGAAGGAATGCAGATTTTCTTGGTGAAACTAACTTTCTTGTTGTCGCTGGTAGGACTTACACGAGGTGAGTGACCCCGGGGATTCTCACTTTTTCTGGGTTTGTTTTTCCCCCCTGAGTGTCCCGCTGTCCCGCTGTCGGACCCTGTGCCGGACGCGGGGATCCGCCGCGTACTTGTTGCGCTCTCTTCGGTTCGGAGACTGAGCTGAAGTGCAGCGTTTCCTCAAACTTTCCCCCCGAACTCAGGGGCTCAGACTTCACTGTGCCGGTCACACACATCCCTCAGTCTCCCCCCCGACACCTGTTGCCATTGTCCCGGACGTGTCTCAGTCATTTTCCAGCCCCAATGCGCATTTCACCGGATCAATGTGCGCGCCTGACGTTGCGGAGGCGGCTGTTGCGCGCTCGCCCCGCCGACACTTCTCTCAGCTTTGTGTGAAGGCATGTCTGAAATCCAGAGCAGGAGCTTTTCTCCAACATCACCGCAAAGTTGTGTTGCTCCCCAAATGGCATAGTCTTTGTAGGGCAAGTGCAGTTCACCACAAAAACTCCACTTTCAGGTGGCAAGAGTCACACCTAGGTCTCACCTTTATGGAGTTACACATGTGCCAAGTTTAATGCCCCTGAGAGAAATAGAATTTTTCAAAAAAAATTGTATAAGCAAGCAGCTGTAAATAGTCTTGACTAAATAATATAGCAACTTGCAGGTGTATTAAAACTTTCTTTTCACAGGCTCAAGATGCTCCATGTCCAAAGAGTGGTGTTTGAACCAGGGGAGATGTGAGGCAACTTCAGATGGGAGTGAAGAGTGCAAGTAAGTGAGACACGCAGATTTGAATCTGTCAGTGAGGAATGATGGGGAATACCTGCCGGGCAGAGTTGGGCCTGAGATGACACCTTTTGTGGCTGTTGACACGTGAGCGCTCCCATCACGGAGGCAAACGGTCAGGGAGCTGAGACAGAAATGAGTGGACATTGATGAGGACAGGGGTCACGGTGAGAGTGTGTGAGTGCTACTGTCGCACTCTCTTCTCCGCAGCCAAACCCTCGCGGCCCTAAATCTTGTTTTTCTTTTCTTTCGCGGCGCGACAGCTGGGGTTGCCAGCAGCTCGGCGACCATTGTTCTCTGCTGCGATTAATTCTGTGTGACTAATCTGGGTGAGGCTTCCCAGAGAGACCCTCAGACCCTTCCACTCCACACCCCCCACCCCCCTTCTCCTGGGATTTTGTCCCCTCTTCAATGGCCCTCAGTGCCCCCTCTCTCTCTCTCTCTCGCTCTCATTCCCCTGGACAGATGGCAGAGGGCAGAAGTTTCTGAACAAGTTGTGCATTCTGTCTGTGAAGTGCTGCGGAATTTGGTTTTTTAGATGTTTCCAGTTCTCATGTAAACTAGTACTGTCTTTGTCTGCCCCAGAGCTCCTTTTTTTACAACACTTTTCTTTGCACTTGGCTCTGCTTCTATTCTGGCAGGAGCAGCCAGTGTCATCTTACTGCTGGAGCGCTCAGTGACCGCTGGATGATTGGCCTGGACAGGTCACAGCTTTGGGACTGCCAGACCCAGGCAGCCATCTTGGCGCACGGCCACATCTTAATTTGGTCTGCTTGTGTTATTCACCTCTCAACCTCCCCGCCACCCCGCCCCCCCCCACCCACACATCCTTGCTGGGCCTCAAAGCCAGCATTGTGCTCCTGCACTGTCCTCCTCAGACTTGTGCAGCTCGACATAGCGATGGGCATCCTTGCAGTTTTGAAAAGTTTTTGAGCAAATTGGTGACATGTGTAGTGTTGAGCTCTGCAGTTGGCAGCATTTTTGTGTTTTCGGGTGAAAACGAGCAGTAATTGTCGCAGAGCAATGAGAAGCCATAGTTGGTTTTCCACGGTCACGTAAGTGGCAGTGGACGTGTCGGTCATGTGCTCTGTCCGAGATGCCTACTCGACATACCGTAAATACTTTCTCGTCCCCGTATCTGGCCTGGTTTGGTCCCGACTGAAGTTTATCTCCAGAGACCTTCGAGGAGGCCTCTCACATCCCGCAGCAGAGAGCAGCGACAGAGCCGAGCCAATCCAGACTAGGAAAAATAACATCCCAAATTCCAGTGGCGCAAAGACCAGAACCCGAGCGGCCTGCTGCAGAGCCTCTGTCTGCGCCGAGACGCGAGAGATGTCGGGCAGAGCTTTTGACAACCTGTTGCTGAGAGAGCACATACCTTCATCGTTAGTCAGTGTGATGAAAATATACAGATTTTTGACGACCTGTTGATAGCAGGATTTTAGTTTTGACGAAGGCCAGGATGAGGCCAGTTTAAACTGGACGGGTATAAAGTCAAATATACCAAGTAAAAATCAGGCTGTCATTGGGGATTTGATAAGAAGCCTGAGCTTCGATTATAATGCGCGTATGTATGTTTTGCAGAGAGCCATGTTCGTCCATATAGATGAAGAAGTAATTCCAGGTTCTCTGCTCAGCTGTTTTCCCTGAGCTTTCATCGTGAGCAACATTAGGAAATTTAGGCTTTTCACTTCCTGTTTTGCCCGTTTTTGTGTTAAAACATGAGGTTTTAGGATCAGACACTTTAAATCTAATAATGTGTGTTGGGAGTTTTGGACTTTCTGTGTTTGAGTAAACAAAGAAGGGATTTGCCTGTAGAGATAAGATAATAAGTCATCATTTCCCTCCTTCCGTGTGCCACAACAGCTACAGTTTATGTCCGTTTGAATGAAAGTGAGCCCTTGTATCCCTGGTTCTGAGGCTTCTTCAATGGCACCTCTGTTTGCCCGGCTCAGATGAGTCTGTCTTAACCTCCCTCCCACACACACACACACACAGAATCCGCTCCTCCTCATCCCCCACCTGGATTCAGAGTCAGGAAATAGCCTTTGAGTTGCCCGAGGGAAGAAAAGGTGCCGTATCTGATCATATCATCGCACAAGGAGAAACACACAGTTTGATGCTTTTATATGGCCGCTGCTGCCGGTGTTGGGTTCCCTTTGGCAAGAGCCCGGCTGGTGAGGGGGCTGATGGGCAGAGAGCTCCGGCTGAATGAAGGGACTTGGTGGTGGGGAACTTCAGTGCTGGGGACTGGAGATATTTAATCCTCCCTGGTTGGTATTTGTCGAGATGAATCACATAAACTTTGCTTGTGTGTGTGTGTGTGTGTGTGTGTGTGTGATAAAGACACTGGGCATACTCCCTAGCACACTTCCTCATTTCTTTCTTTTTTTCTTTATCCAGACCACCTGTCTGTGGGTTATAGTATAACAAGTGAGCAGGACGTGCACTCACCCACACAGCAGCATGCTCCATAATACCCGTGATTACTTGTGGTTTTTGTCCATTCAGCTCCACACAGAAACAGATTGACTGTGTCTGCCAGGTGTGCTTGCAGCTTTTCACTCTCACTGCCCCTGCTACTGACACTAACTCACTCACAGGGAATTCGGGAGAATGGAGTGTGATGCCTTTTCTGGGGAAATAAAGCAGTTAAGTGCAGCAATGCAGATCACAAGCCTGATACCAGTCAGGTTCTCTGTCACACACCCCGCAACGTGGCGAATTCTTTAGGCGTTATAGACTTGAACAAATGAAGAGCTGCAGCTCACCTGCCCAGGTTAAGTCATAATGCAGCTGTGGTGAGTTACAGCTAGAATCTACTGTTTTTTTTGAAGGTGTATCTCAGCCAAATCATGACACTCAGTTACAGAATGCATAGTAGTAGGTCGATCAGTCTACTTTTGATTTTCTTGATAATTCACAATTTTTTGTTGCTGAACCGTTCTCAAACTTTACTTGAAGTTCTTATATTTTTCTAGAATTAATTCTCCTTTGGACTTTTCCAGTGTGTATTTGATTTTGTAAGCTCATGCGAGGCAGGTCCCGGGTTTGATGTTCTCACCGGAAAGAGCCTTTACGTGTGGAGTTTGCATGTTTTCCACAGGTTTCCTCTACCACAGGGCAGGTTGGCCCATAGTAGTGGCGAGTTCAGTCCCAGTGGCTCAGGACTAACCCTCCGTCTGATTGTCTGACACAGTTCCGTTCTACACCTTGTCTTTATATTTACGAAATAACCACTTTACCTACGTCCATGTTGCAACATGACGTGTAAATGGTAAGTTCAGGTTCAGTGTCTTGCTCAAGGACACTTTGACATGTGACTGGAGAAGCAACCCTGGGATTGCTGGACATCTGCTCTACCTCCTGAACCACAGGGTGTGTCAAATGGGCCATGATATAACGAATGCCTCGTAAATGCTTTGAAGTAGTTCAGTGATTGTTGGTAGAAGATCTATGGGCACGTTGCAAACTGGATCTGACATTGAAAATTTAGCAAAACTTTAATATTTGCAAGAATGTGAACAAACAAAAAACTCCTGTACTAAATATAAAATCAAACAAATGTAAAAGTAGGGTGGAAATTACTTTCACCAGGACTTTACCGTGTCACTGACAAATGTTTTATAGAATTCAGTTACGCTTATTAGTGTCATTACATTTAGTGAAGACTTCTGCTGTATCATAACTCCTCCTGTTGACAGCCCCGGGTAAGTTTAGCTTGAAGTCCCGTTAATGTTAGTTGTTGTACGAGACCAATATCAAGCTGAAAAATGACTCGCAGATGTGCAGAAAGGCAAGGCTAGATGGTTTATGGACTGTAAGACGTTTATAACAGCGAAAACATGCAGAGCCTTTATCATTTTAAATATGAAAAACATTAGTGGGAGGCAATTCAACCCCGAAAACATCTGTGGCTAAGTGCACACACACGCAGACTTCTAATGCGCTTCTATCAGTTCCCATTTAACAACCAGTGGCTCATGTTGTACTTTGACTAACTCAGGGATGAGGTGAGTTGGGTGGCATTTTGGCACATTCCACCTTAAACTCTGAAGTCCCCCCGTACAC
This sequence comes from Channa striata, assembly GCA_033026295.1. Taxonomy (NCBI): domain Eukaryota; kingdom Metazoa; phylum Chordata; class Actinopteri; order Anabantiformes; family Channidae; genus Channa; species Channa striata. The sequence goes on from CM065178.1 coordinate 21,018,470, forward strand.
GGTAACAACCTGAGGGTCCGGTTGCACTGTCAGCTACACCGTCAGACGCCCGTAAAGCCTTAAAGTGGTTCCCAGCCTCGTAAAAGTAGACGGAAGCCATTAGAGCTGCTGTGACTCTCAAAACATACACACACTCAATGCGAGTCCCCGGGGGAGGAGGCTCTTTCCCATGGGCTGTGTCCGCAGCGCTCCCAAATAAACAGGGTCTCTAATGACGGCCGCCAGATGTGGGCTGGCCAGGTCAGCTCCCCTGTACGATTAGAGAGGAAGGGAAAGAAGGATGGACGTAAGGAGAGGGAAAGAGGGGCACTTCCTCCCCTGTAATTTGTGTAGCCAGTGGGGATTTGGTGGTAATGTTGGTTTTAGTTCCACAACAAACAACAAACCCTGATGATTTTTTGTGCCAGCTTCAGTTTTAGCCAAAACAGTTATTTATATCCCAATAGGGCTTCAATTATTTCATCAAAGCTGAATTCAGGCGTTTCATTTCCGTATTGATTCTCCTCACCCATAGTGGCCGACCTGGCGCTGTGGTTTGCCACTATATGCTGCTGGGAAAGCAACAGGCCAAAAAAAAAAAGAGGGAAGTGTGCAGGAGAGGAGAGGAGAACCCCCCCCACACACACACTCACACACACACACAAGCACACACACACAAAGTCCCTTGGGCAGTGCTTTTAAAACGGATCAGACAAGACTAAAGGGGACTTTAGCCCAGGCACAAAACCAAACAGCCAGGAAATGAGAACGAGTGGTGGGGAGACAGGAGAGATGAGGGAGGAGGAGCAAAGGTACAAACACGCTCCACTAACACTTGACGCTCGGCTTAAAGCTCTTTTCTGTGGAGACAGAGGGACACACAGATAGAGACATGACATAAACCCGTCGTTTATGAAGGAACACCCATAAGTTTCCATCTTTGATGTCGTTCTCTACAGTCTGGGAACTTGGCAACATTTGCCAATCATGTAGCTTGACTATCAGGTTTTAGACAAACCCCCAGGTCAGTCAAACATCTCTGGAAGAGCGAACAAAGGGAAACGTGTCTGTTCTAGGACTTCCTGGTTCTTTTTGAGGGGCTCATTTGTTCTCAGTGGGCTTTGTTAAAACAATAATTACATTTTATCTATTATGGATCTTTCTTGATCAGTTAATTGGTCACTTAAACTACTTTAATATCTGACCTGGTTTCTTGGTGAGAATCACCTTGGAAAGTTGTGACATTATTAGACACATTTTGAGATCTATAGGCCAAATAATTGATCTTTCCAGTTCCACCAACCAATAAACCAGCTACCGTACTTAGTGGACAATAAAAATTATTATTATTTATTATTATTTTTTTGTCCATACTTCTGCTATAACTAAAACGTTTTTGAACATTTGAAACTTGTTACAAATGTTGTTGCTGTAAACACGTATCAGTATTTGTCTTGGTGGGGACAGACTTGTCCTAACAAGTTGAAATGATGGACATTAAGGAAACGTTAAAGAAAACATTAAACAAAATAGGTCATTTCTGGAAAATGAAAGTTTCTCCAGCCAGCGGCCTGAATATGGACTGTGCTTTGTTACCTTATAACTGAATCCTAAAGCGACCCCTAAACAAAGATTATACCGGATAATCTTTGTTTTATAATGACAATATTCCTAATTGTGTCATTTTTAGAAATGGAACCAGACCCTCCCTCTGTTTCCCACACAGCTTCCATGGCCGCACAAATACTTGAATAAATGCACAACCTAATTCACTAAGCTTCTTAAAATTCAGACAGTAGAACCCACAGAGCTGCCAAAATCTGTATGCTCATTGTAGGTTTCCATCAGTCTACAGTACACACGTGTAGCCTACATATTCTGATCAAGGCCTCCGTCCCCATCTGTGTGAGACCTCACAAAGATGGCAGATGGCAGACTGGCCTTGCGCCGAGGAAAGTCCCTTTAGAGTGACGCCTGACCAAGGGTCAGATGTCACCACAACATCTGCTGCAGGCTCGCGCCGCCCCGTCATGCATCCCATCAGTGTCGCAAGACCTGTTGCCACAGGCTTCTGCAGCGGCAACTGATGAGGAGACGTCCTCGGAGTGAGCGCACAGGGGAACAATGAGGGCTGCTTGGCAGGGTTGACAGAAAAGTTAATAACAGTATCGGCCTTACCGCAGAGATAATTCCACTGCTGTCCCGCAGTTATACGATACCTCCCAAACACCTGATATTTGCTCAGCTTCTGATTTCTGCCTCTCTTTTCATGTCTTCTTTATTTGCCTTTCCAGCCGCCCAGTTTACCTGCTGCTGTTGAGATTATCCCCCTCGCCAGGCCGGCAGATTCTCTTGTTGGAGCAGCTGCTTTGCTGTTTGTTTTGAACACAGCCAAGACTCCATAAAAGAATCGTTGGACATCTTTTGTCTTTCTCCTGTATTTTATACGTTTCAGCTCGGGTGGAGAAAGTTTGATTCCCGTAAAAAGGCCTTTTTTTTTTTTCCCATTTGACGGGCTCTTGCCAAGTTAAAGAACAAACTGTTAGCATTCTTTGTCTAGCGTGTGCTACAGTTGACTTAGTGCAAGCACCTCAGCTGGAGTGTGTTTGGACAGAGCGTCCACGTGCATCGAGGTGAGGCCGCGGGGCTCTGTCTGTTTGTCTTTGGGGCCTTAGTGTGAGACGCTGGGCTGTTTGGGCGAGGGCAGAAGCCGCTTCCCGAGCTGGTGAGAGTTTTTTCAGGGGACCATAAAGTGAGGCTGCCAGTCGGCTTCTGCTGAGGTTTCTCAGGTTGAAAATCAGGACAGGAGACTCTTTAGAGTCAACACCGAAATTCCCTCTGAACCGGCAACTTCTTTCTGTCTTTTCCCCAAACCAGTTCCAGTCTCTTTTCTCTCAGACTCCTTTGTCTGTCCCTCCACTTGTGTGTGTTTGGGATTTCTTTGAGTCTTCTTTTTTTTTTTTTGCCTTACCCTTGGCCTCAAATGATGCAGAGCATCTAACTTGAAAGAAAGTTTTGGAGGAGTGAGCAGCCGTTGTGTGGAGATTTATAAATTCTAATGTGGTGTCTCACAAATGAAAAGGAAAGGGGGTGCGGCAGAAGTGGGGTGAGTGGGTTTGGCGGGAAAGAGGGCGCACGGAGGGGAGCGAGGGGATGCCAACAGCCATGCAGCTTTGAACAGAGGAAGTGAAACCAGTAATGAGGGAGGGGGAGAGAAAATTCAGGGATGAGCCATTTAGAGTAAAAAGGAGTGTGAAAATAAAAATTTTAGAGACGGAGAGGGAGAAAGAGGAGGGACGGGAGAGGAAGGAGGAGGTGGAACAGCTGAATTCGACCAGCCTGTGGTCAGCTCTGAATGGGGAGGAAAACAATGGGCCCACTCATCTTGTGCTCTCTCTCCCTCAAGTTTCTCTTCCCCGCTCTCTCCTCATTTCTTTGGAGGAAGTCGTGGGTTTTCAGATACAGACACTGTAAAAAATGTCCAACTCCAGACGTCTGTTGCTAAAGTAAAGTAGATTTTCTTAAATTAAATGTTTCTCACATAGATCGTCTTTTCCGTCTGCTTTAAATTAGTTTGGAAACTTTTCTTCATCACAAGTTAATAAAAAAAAAAAAAAATCTCAAAGTGATCGATTCCAGATCAATCATAAACGAATGTCGGGTTTTGCAGTACGCGGCCCTTGTGTCTTTCTAGGCTTGATGACAGTAGAATGATGAGGAGGCCTGGAGAGGAAGGAGGCAGAGCGGTGGGGGGAGGGAGGGAGGAGGAGGAGGAGGAGGGTGTGAATGGCTGGGACAGCAGCTGCTGTCTCCTCATTAACATGCGCACCTGCTCCCTGCGGCCTTTTTTCAGCGAGCTCGTGTGGCGCCTCACGACCTCAGCACTCGCCACTGCTGGAGCTTAGCTGGACTGGCCTTGTAGCAGTGAGCCTCCTCCCTGCAAACGCACATGCACACACACACACACACACACACAGGCCACTGATGACACTGACCTCCAAAAAACCAACTCTTATAGATTTAACATAAAGAGAAGTACCAGTGTTGAATATAGTCAATAAAACTGCATAAGGCATGTGTTTTAAAACGCTAAAACATGACACGTGTATTTCTTTAGGTCTACGTGTGCAAAACATAAGAAAATTAGAATATTGAAAAATGACACAAAATGTCATCGTTATGCCTACTTTTAAAAAAATAAATGCCTCCCCAACTCACTCTACAGCGGAACATTTACTGCACCAGCAGATACTTGAACATAAGAACGTGAGATCAGACTTACACTTACATTTCTGCACATAAGTGTCATTTCTGCCAGTTATTCACAGCTACAGCTGCTGTTAGACTAAATTAAGATATATCAAAACATCAGCTGCATGATTTTCTTTCCTAAATATATATATATATATATATATATATATATATAGTGATAGGAAAAATATGAGAGTTGAGAAGTTGAGGAAGTTCAAAAGCTCTTTTGGGAAAGAATCTCTTGACTATGAAGATGGAAATCCACCCCCACCCCCCCGCCTCCCAATCCCTGGAATAAAGACAGAAGGAGATGGGCACAAAATGACAAAATATATTATAGTTTTTTGTCCATGCAGGATGATTTAGATGTTGTTGTTTTTTTCCTTCAGGGCTTTTTTAACTATTTGTACTTTTCTTGTCTGTTTGTGGTCAATACAGTGCACACGTGCAGTTCTTTTTTCCCTGTATGATTCTGTTACCTGTTTTTTTGCTGGTTTACAGTCTGACTAAAGTCGCAGCTTCATCTTTTACTTTATGCAGTTGACACTATGCTCGAAACTGAGTCTGTAGTTCCCTGTCAAAGAACGAGTGTAGCTTGCAACACAGACACGACATTTATGAAGATTGCAACACATTAAAGTTCAGTTAGTCTGAATTGTTAGTTTCTGGTTGATGTCCGATCGAGTCAGTGTCTCATTAGGTTTGGATGAGTTGGAACCAACCTACACACTGTTGTTTTTGTGCAGAAACATACCTGGGATTTTTTCGAGCTTTGACTTTCAGCGCCCGCTTGTTTGACCAGTAATCCCAGACTAAATGACACTCAGCCAAGGTGCCGCTCTCCGCTCTCGACGTGGTGACATGCCACCGCTCACCGCGGCTGTTTGTGCCGGGGGCAGCCTAGCATGTGATGTTGTCTTTTTTTGCCACAGTCCTAAGGCTGCCTAATCCTCCGAGAGGGAGACCCTGTCCAAACAGAGGGGCCGCGGCTCGGCCCCCACCTCCATACACAAACACACACACTGGACCCCCTGGGAATGTTTGGGGACGTGGTCCTGCCAGCCCCTCAGGGCTAACAGACTTGCTGGCACTGCTCAGGTATTTCAGAGTCATGGCGGGTTTTATTGTCGTGGGAAGACAGCTTTGATGTCGGCAGGATGTTCCATGCACAATATTGTTTCTGTGGGAGGGTGAAACACATTGTTTGTCGAGCTCGTTCCTAGAAGAGAATTTTAAAAAACTACAAAGCCTTGGAAATGTAGATTTTTAGGTGGTGGTTTACCTCTGAGCAGGAATTCTCTCCTCAGAAATCTTTCATGATTCTTAACAGACCTTTCACCGCAGTGTTTTCCGTTTCATTTTCTTCCCATTCCTTGTCTGATGCTGGAGCAAATCCTCTTTGGGGAGGGAAAAATAACGAGCGCTGAGGTGGTGGCGCGGGGCTTTGAAGTTGTCATAATGTTGGCTTACAGCTCAAACACTGTGCCATAGATGCGGCCTTGTCCTCAGGATGAATGAGTGCTGACAAACGACTTGGACGGATTACGAACAAGAATTCCAAATGCCTCTTTTTTTTTTTTCTGTGCAATTGAAGAGATGCTTTGTTTATTAACCAAGCCTCTTTGGCCACCCAATGCTGTAGACAACAGTATTAAATATCTGAAGATGTGTCAAATGCAGCTGAATATTGAACTATATCAAGCTTTTTTTTCCTTTTAGTTGTAAATTTATTTACAGTTTGATTTGGGTTATTTGCAACTTTATTTAGATGTTTGGGTCATGTGAGCTGGAGCCTGAGAGGTGGGTTACAACCTAGACAGGTCATTGGGTAATGGGGTCAACATCCAAACTCTGTGCAGAAAGGCAGCAGCTGGCAGAGAGATTTGAACCAGTGAACTTAGCTGTGAGGTGGCAGTGCTAACCACTCCTCCACCGCGCTGATAAACATAAGGGCCCATTAAAAGACAAATAAGCAGCTGTTCAAACTGTAACTCATCTAAAACTATTTCAGTAGATCACTAGAATGAAATACAAACCTGAAATTAGGCTTAATATGGTGTTTTTAAGATTATTATACTTATTTTTGTCCATTTAATTGTAATACATCAGAAGTCTGGTTTTTAATATCAAATATAGATTTTTTGTGTGTGTGGGGGGTGGTCTTTGCACCATCAAAGACCCCGGAGAGGGTTTTTTTTGACGATTTAGCTCATATTTCAAAGCTTCAGTTTGACCCACAGTTTTGTTTATGTCATTTTTCCAGTAGTTGTAAACATAAACGTGAGATCCTGTGCGTAATCGTCATATGTAATCTTCCTGTGTCTGTCAGGGGCTGCACAATGTAGGACTGAGAGTGTGTGTGGCCCCTTTGTTGAGCCGAGCGTATCCTCTGGGGACGCCCCTCAGCCCTTCTCATTGTAATTGTAAACGCGTGAATGTGTCCCTGTCCCTGTCCCTGTCTCTGTGTCTCTCTCGCTGGTGACATGTTTGCCGAGCTTCGAGCAGCATTCGCGACTCAACCTGTGAGACCCATCGCAGGAGTTTGTTCCCCGTCTTCCTCTGTTCAGTTTTACAGCCTCAAACACATTGTCTGCAACGGGGGGGCGGGCAAAGTGTTTGAGGCTGCAGGAAGATGAATGGCACATTTAAGACATAGTTTGTCCAGGACACCAGGGCAGGACCACGTTTAAGAGAAACTGGTAGTTAGTGCTGCCAGTGAAGGCTATTACCCAGGTTTCTGATTTATGAGCACAGCAGTGCACAGAGGGATGACCCCTGCTATTTGGAAGTGTTGTCTTACCCTTGTGAACTTTCCATTCAGTGCTGAGCTGAAAAAGATTGTATAGCTGAAAATAGTGTTTGGAAATTCCCAGTCAGTCTTTGTAATGCCAATTGGTTTCTTTTTAATCAGTATCCAAATATGTGTTGCATATTGTGTCTGAGCTGAGCTTATTTAATGCAGATTATTTTATTTTTTAGCAGCAGTTTTTTAAATGTGTGGGTTTTTTTGTTAGTTTTTTTTTTATTTATTTAAGAAAGAAATTTGTAAAGGTATTGCTACAATTTTCAAAACTATACCGAGATAAAAACTGCTCACCTTGCATCATCTGGAGGTTGATCTCCATGTACAGTATGAGGTGCATCCTGCTCATTCCTCTCCTCCGCTTTTCCCAGGTGCCAAGATGGATTCCTGGGAAACAGGTGCCAGTTTCCTGACCCATGCAATTCTTTTCCGTGCCTGAACGGCGGCACCTGTCATGCAGATTCCAGGGGCAACGTGGTGGACTTCAAGTGCCGCTGCCCACCTGGATGGTCAGGTAACGTGTGACAGCAGATTTCTATTCTGGGCACTGGTTGTATAAGACACATTCGAGGCTTAGATTAAAAACAACTAAGACACATTAGACTGTAGAGATGCGAATAAAAACTGTTCTTTTCTTGTTAAATTATTTTTTCCATAAGTCGGAAGAAATGTGTGACTCGAGAACACAGCCTTACCATATTCACTCTGTGCCCCCCCCAGGAAAAGACTGCCGCCAGCCCAACCCCTGTGCCTCAAACCCGTGTGCCAACGGCGGCCAGTGCTCTAATATCGACTCGCAGTACATCTGTGCCTGCACACCCTTCTTCTCTGGGAAGACCTGCAGCCAGGATGTCAACGAGTGCTACGCCAACCCATCACCCTGCAAGAACGGCGGGCTGTGCATCAATGAGGTCGGGGGGTATCGATGCCAGTGTCCGCAGGAGTACACTGGCAAGCACTGCGAGAGCCGCTACCTGCCGTGCAACCCGTCGCCCTGCCTCAACGGGGGCACCTGCATCCAGAAGGGAGAGACCAGCTATGAATGCTCCTGTGTGCCAGGTAGACACAAAGCACTGAAGACACAGACTTTCTTGTCTTTTATTACCTCAAGGTCGCTCACAACAACTGTAGAATCCATGTGGATTTCTAAGGTAAAGGCCATTTTGAAAAAAAAAAAAAAAGAACATAACATGGAAATTATGGTCCAGTTTCTTATTCATTTCTAAATAAATCGAAGTTGGCCAAGTGGAATTTAAATGTCAGTGCCTTTTGGTTAAGTGGTGGTTGGGAGATGATGTCATTTAAGGCAGGGCTGTTCCTGCTTGTGCTGGGCCCTTGTGTTCACATGTGTGTTTCTGCTTTGCTGTGTTTTGTGTGTGAACGAGGCAAAGCAGGAAAGCATCGGGCCTTATCGTTAGGAAATGGTCGAGGGACAACATCCTTTTCACATAGCGAGCGAAGCAAAGCTTGCTGGGAGTTTAGTCCTGCTCAGACCTTATCGCCTCCACACATATTAATGCTTCCTTGTTTTTGTTTTTAGAAATGCATCAGTACAGTGTAGTAAGAAGATGATCACAAGCTCGCACACATGTAAATAATAAATGTATTATGTTTATTTATAAGGAATCTTCACAGGATTTGTCTTACAAAGCCCTTGTAATGGGGATGACATTTCTATTTATTTAAAGGAATGATCATGTTTGCTGGGTGAAAACGATATAATGGGATAATTGTCACAATTTACAAAAAACAAAATTATTCCTTTTTTTTCTGCAGACCAAACTTTGATGTCTTCTGAACTGTTCACCACCAAAAAGCTGTAAAATAAAGAAAGAAAAGCTGCATTTTGGAATTCACATAACCACGGCGTCACATAATTTAACCAAAGGATTTAAAAAAAGACATTAATAAAAAGAAAGAACAAATTTCATGTGTATCGATTCACTGAACCACAGTTAAAGCTTCACATTTTAGTGAAAGCTTCAAACTGTTTTATCAGTCGTATGAAAGTTTTTGCAGAAACGTCTTGGCAGCGATGGCTTGAACTGGTTTGACTTTCTCTGTATATTACTCAATGTGCCACTTGTACAGTCCGGTGGTTGGCTCTTGTGTAAGCGTACAGCAGAGTGGATGTTATTACATGGTGAGGTTGCCACAGCTGCTTTCTTTCTTGGGAGGAAAAAGACAGTTGACCACATTTAACTGTAGCGAAGTTTCACTCCCTTTGTTTTAGATGGGAGTTTTCAAACCAGGAGAAATTTGAAACCTCCACTAGTCGAAGTCCCGCAATGAAAGCGAAGCAAAAACACAGCGTGTGAGACGTTCAATTACGTCTGTTACCTCGGTTACTCACTTTTCTGTATTTGTTTCAGGTTTCAATGGACAAAACTGCAACCACAACATCGATGACTGTCCAGGTCACGAGTGCCAGAACGGAGGAACCTGTGTAGATGGCGTAAACACGTACAACTGCCAATGCAGACCTGAGTTTACAGGTTTGTGTGGCAACGTTAGACCATTAATGTCAGCGCACGTATGAAGATTGTCAGAACGACAATTGTAAATCTCTGAATCCTGCCCCCCCACCAACAACACACAGGTCAACTCTGCACAGAAGATGTGGATGAGTGTCAGCTGATGCCCAACGCCTGCCAGAATGGGGGCACGTGCCACAACACCTTTGGCAGCTACCAGTGTGTGTGCGTGAACGGCTGGACCGGCGACGACTGCAGCGAGAATATTGACGACTGTGCCAGTGCCGCTTGCCACCAAGGGTCCACGTGTCACGACCGCGTAGCTTCTTTTTACTGCGAATGTCCCCATGGCCGCACAGGTATTTCCCAAGTTTGTTTTAAATTTTTTCAGTTCTTAATAGGAGACAGGAAATGGAGTAATATGAGAATGCAACAGGCTTATATGGTGAAGCAACATTAACACTAGTGAGAATTAAAGGTGTTTCAGTTGAAGAAGCGAATGTGATGATTTCCAGTTGTCATCAACTTCATGTTTCTTTCTCTAACAGTACGAATAGTGCGTAAAAATAACAAGGTTACGTATAAATCTGTGGACTATCTCATTCCAACCAAACAGACTTGGGCGTAAATATTTTGTTTTGTTTATTAATGTACTGCATTTGTCAACTCTTAACTTGGTTTATGAAATCATATTTAATACTTTCACAGCTTTGTTTCATTACATTTTCATTAAATAAACTATAATAATTGCAATCCTTTAAATTGCCTCACAGTTGAAACTGCGGTTCGATCTGTTTATAACGATAGTTATAAACTGTTTATCACAAATACAGCTTTTAAAATAAAGTCTATCCTATTCTCCTCAACTAACCTTTTAAACTACCAGTTTAAAAATGAAAAGTAATGCGGTTGGCAGAGGTTTTTGGGATTTAGGTCTTGCACATTAAAGATTGTTGCAGTTGATAAAAGCAGAGGAAATGAAGTGCAGTCCGTTACAGTAAAGTCCACCTTGTGTGCTCTACTCCAGGTCTGCTGTGCCAACTCGACGATGCCTGCATGAGCAACCCGTGTCAGAAGGGCTCCAACTGTGACACCAACCCCGTCAGCGGGGGTCATTTCTGTACCTGCCCCATGGGATACATTGGTGCTTCCTGCGATCAGGATGTCGACGAGTGCTCGCTGGGTAAAGACTCTCACTACCTGAGCTACTGAGCCAACTCCGTTCCAGTTAAAGCCCTAAGATCTGCCTGATTAAAGACACATGTCAGTTGTAATGAGTCCAGTAACTGTCTCCCACTGTCAAGAAACCCTACATATGCGCTGGTAACTCTTTTGTACAAGCCAAAATGCAAGCTCATTCTTTCCTGTCATTATGGGTATTTCAGCGCCCATAATTGGGGCCATAACCACAGAAAATAACACGCTCTGGGGTGTTATTGCTGTAATGACACAATGTTGAGGCTTGGTCTTGGCTTCATCAAACAACACTGAACAACCTCAATCATCCCATTGTCATGTCTTTACAGTCAAATCGCTTCGTGTTAAATCACACGCAGAAAGACCTAACGGGGCCCACGAAGTAACGCTTTCATTTATTCAAACAGGTTCCAACCCTTGTGAGCACGCAGGCAAGTGTATAAACACCAAGGGCTCGTTCCAGTGTAAGTGCCAGCAGGGTTACGTGGGGCCACGCTGCGAGCTGGACATCAACGAGTGCATGTCGAACCCGTGTAAGAATGAGGCCACCTGTCTGGACCAGATAGGAACCTTCAAATGCATCTGCATGCCAGGTGAGAAGATGGAGCCTGCACAGTTGGACTCGAATTTGTTGTCGTTGTGAAGCTATTTAAGACAACTTGACAGTTAATAAATATGAGTGTGGCAAGATAAGATCAGTTTACATTAAAATCTTTACTCGTGTTTAGTCTCCAGCCCGTTATTGTCCAAAAATGCTCAGTTTGTGAAGGCGACGCGTGCGATCAAGTGCCAGATACAACAGGCAATTTAATGATATCACCACCACAGTGATTAATCAAGAGAACACAGTTCTGTTCCCGTAGCCACTGTGAGGTCAAAATCACTTACAACAGTGTGAAAATGCCCCTCACTCTCTCTGTCTTACCAATCCATCTCCCTCCTGGTCCTCCCTTGCTAATTGGCCAGGCTACACCGGGGTGTTGTGCGAGATCGATATGGACGAGTGCGCCAGCAGCCCCTGCCTGAACAACGGCAAGTGTATCGACAAGATCAACTCCTTCATCTGCCAGTGCCCCACAGGTGAGGCTGCCGTGCTGCTGCAGAACAGGGGAGGAGGATGGGGGGTGGGATGGGGGGTGTGGGGGGGGCGGGAGGAGGCATGGGGCCAGGGGACACAGAGGTTGATCTCTCTCTGTCGATCTCTCTCTCTCTGTCTTTTTTAACTCTCCTTTCCGCTCAAACACACACACAAACACATCTATGGACAGTCACTAATCCCAGCCCTGAGGCAGGCTTCCGCAGGCCCGGGTAGCCCAGAATGAACGCGGCAGTCGGGGAGGAGAGGGGGAAAAAAATCTATAGGGAAGGACTTGATGAAGTTTGAACTTTTTAAACAAGTTTCTTGGTTTTAGTAAGTCTGATGACTGAGCAAAAAAGGTGTGGATCCCAACATGAAATTTGACTGTGACTGGAAAGCTACTGTAATAATAGCAGAAAATGATATATTTTGTGTTGTGGTGGTGAATTTAGTCATAATTCGCTCTGTTTTCAGGCCGGCGCGTTGTTTCGCTGCAGGTTTGTGCTCTGCAGTTGCACCATTTAGACAAGAGGTATCGATGTTTTGTTCGGGGGTGAAGGAATGCAACTATTGAATCTTAGATCGAGAAAAACAAAAAAAAGGAGAGGGAAAACGCTTCTTCAAACTCCCCGAATGTGTTTTTTGTTTTGCATTCTTTCAGCGGGATCATTGAGGTGGAAGTGATTTTTTTTTCTTTTTCTTTTTCTTTTCTGGGAGGAAAATAGTGAAGCTCCCGAGTCGGGTGGATCAAAGGCGGCCTGGGTGGAGAGAGAGAGGCAGGATTCCTCCTGTTGAGAAAAAAGAAAGGAAGGAGGAGAGATGGAAAGAGAGAGAGAGAAAGAAAGAAAGAAAGAAAGACATCCCAATAAGGAAGCTTTAGAATTAACAGAGAGTGGCACAAGAGCTCAACGCCTCAGAAAACTGTGTGTGACAGTCAGAGTGGGGTATGTGAGGAAGCTGCACAGAGTGGCGGTGCTGAAAGTGTTTTTCTTTTTTTCTTTTAGGGGGGGTTGTAGTTGGGGGTGGGCTTTGAGACGCACAGACCGTTATGCCGAAACAAGAAGGGAGGGGGTAACGAAAGGGGAGGGGTTCGAACCGCGCTGCTTGAGATGTAAATTTGTCCCGGTTGCGAGCCAGGCCTGAGGCGAGGGTCCCCTCTTTTCATTTCTGTACATAGAATAGCCATGGAAACCCCACTGGGAGCCATTGAAATGTCTGATTCCAGCAGTCTGGGGATAAATCCCTCTTTGGCTGCCGCGCTCCATCATGAGCGTGCGTCCCAGGACATACTTCGACTTCGGCCTCACCTTTTGTGCGTGTATGCATATGTGTGCATCTGGGTAAGAAATTCTTTCACAGAGAGTTTGCTGTGGCCTCTTCGATTTCAGTCACGAGTGCAGCCGAACTGAGAGGAAACCCTTCATACTGGCAAATAACCCCTCGGTTTGTGCTGCCGAGGGTTTTCTTCCCCCCCCCCCCCACTGTTGGAAACTGGCAGCACTGCTAAGAGAAGAGCCTGGTGTTGTTTTCCGCCACTCAGGCTGCCAAGAGCTGATCTTCCACTTTTAGTTTCTTGTTCATGAAGCAGACTGATTTGACAATTTAGTGGTTTAAGTGTGGTTAACCTTTCTTCTCTAGGTCTATGGGGGCTAGATGGTGCCAAAACGTGATGCTGTCTGAGGTTGCACACTCCCACAAACTATCGACAGTATAACACACCGACACAAGTGACACACAACACCACAGCGTGCATGTTTCGGTACATTTGTGTAAGTGAGAAAACATATGCGTGGATGTCTCCACTGTGTCTTCACGTCCGTGTGTGTGCCTCAGTCAGAAAACAGGGAACGCTTCTTCCAAAGCCCCCTGAGAGTCATCAGCTCGCCGCCAGCCACACAAATACTTCCTCGCCGGATTAGCCGCAGCCGTGTCTGTCTTTTTAGCTAAAACCACCTGTGTGGCTCCTGCTCCACTGAGGTGGGACGGGGAGTTAAGACTTTTTGTCTTCATCAGTCAACATCCTACTAGTCTTTGGATTGTGTGGTCACGTGACGGAGGGGACGAGAATGAAATATCTGCAGCTCCAGGAAAAAACAGGAGAAAGCCCGCTAGTTGCTTTTGAATGACAAGGAGTTTGAATAGCAGGGGGGGTCAAAGGTCAAGGTGGCTCTTTTTAGAGGCGGGCAGGGAGCGGAGGGGGCTTTGGAGAAGGGGTGAAAGCAAGACGGGAGAATGCACTTTGTGATGGAAAAGTTTTCGGGGAACAAAGGAGGCAACGGGCTGGGTTTGGCGTTGCGTTGAGCAGACAGGCCCTCCTTTGTTTCACACCCCTTGGTCAGGAGGCCTCGTAAGTTTCATTCTTGCCTCATTTCTTTCCCTCTCTCCCTCCCCCCGCTTAAAACCAATCGGTTCCCCCACTCTCCCTTCTCTTTTTCGCAGCCTGAAAAGAAGTGGAAGGGAAAATAAAGAGCTTGCAGTGTTGCACAGTTGTTAATTAACATGCAGATTTCTGATGTGTTTGAGAGCTCTTACTGCATGAGCTCGCACGGATTATGAGTGAGTCGGGCTTAGAATGGTGAGAACACAGTAGCCATGTCTGTAATCACACACACACACACACACACATCCCCACCTTTGCACACACATGAACACAATAACACTCTCTCATTGTTTTTCCAGGCTTCACTGGAAACCTCTGCCAGATAGACATCGATGAATGCGCCAGCACGCCGTGCAAAAATGGCGCCAAGTGCACAGATGGGGCCAACAAATACACCTGCGAGTGCACTGAAGGTATTAAAGTTTAAACAAAACCTAAAAAGCTTTGATAAAAGTTGAAATTTTAAATAAAGATCCTTCAGAGGTCAAAAGAGTGTGAGGAACACAAGCAAATACCCCTTTTGCCAGGTTACACTGGGAGACACTGCGAGACAGACATCAACGAGTGCTACTCAGACCCCTGCCATTACGGCACCTGCATCGATGGCCTGGCCTCCTTCAGCTGCCACTGCACGTCCGGATACACCGGCCGGCTGTGCGAGACCAACATCAACGAGTGTCTGAGCCAGCCGTGCAGGAACGGGGGAACCTGCCAGGACAGAGAGAACGCCTACATCTGCAGCTGCCCTAAGGGCACCACAGGTAGGAACTGCACATGCAAGGAGAAGCTTCGCTGTCGGCGTGAAGTTTTTTCTTATATTTGAGGTGACTGAAATCACACTTCTTCCAGGAAACAACTGTGAAATCAACATTGATGACTGCAAGAGCAACCCGTGTGACTATGGGACCTGTATCGATAAGATCAACGGCTATGAGTGTTCCTGTGAACCTGGCTACACCGGTAAATAACATGCACACTGACTGTTACGCTGTCATTTTATTGTTCATTTAATAGCAGGAATGTGTGTCGAAATATATGACCAAATCGTTGCAGATTTGCAAGCTCAGTGCGACACTAAAGTCAATTTAGGGCAGGTTAAACGTAGCTTCTGTCTCAGGTGACCAGTGAACGGGGTGAGTGTTTGAGGTGCGGCATTTTGGGATCAAAGATAAGGATGGAGAAGTGTGGTTGCGGTGGGAAGGGTAACAGATGGTGAGCGAGTGCGCACACTCCTCTGAGGCTCGACCGGTGTCACTTTCCCACTCCACCCTGTCCAAAACCTGCGGCTGTTAGGACACGCAAAGCTGCCCTCCCACACACCGAGAGGACACACACGAGCACGCTGTGGCGCACACAGTCACCGGGGACGTGAGCAGGAGAAAAGATTCCCTGAAAGATTCCTGAAAGTTGAGCTCTTAAAAGCTTGGAGGCCCGTCTCTGCTTTAAAGCTGAATGGACGGCCTTTATGCTGTGCGTGGCATCGGACTGAATGGCGTCAGTGCTTCAAGTGGCCGACAAAGGGGGACTTAATACCCCTCATGTTTCTGAAAATTGATACAGTCATTGTATTGAGATGCAGGCGCCGTTGTGTGTAGTTGTGAGTTTGCGTTCTGTGTGTGTGTATTCTTGATAATTCTTCAAATAGTGTGTGGAATCATCGTGCAGACAGGCAGAAATCACCTCACTCTCTACACGCCAATTCATACATTATGTGACTGGAGTGAGCCAGAAAGTCCACAAACCATCGTCCCATCCTTTCTTTTAGGCATCATGTGTAACATCAACATCGACGAATGCGCCGCTAACCCCTGCCACAATGGGGGCACCTGTGTGGACGGCATCAACGGCTTCACCTGTGTGTGTCCAGACGGTTACAACGACGCCACCTGCTTCTCCCAAGTCAACGAGTGCCTCAGCAATCCCTGCATCCACGGTCACTGCGAAGACAAGATCAATGGGTGAGACTGTCCACAAACTGGAGGACACCTCATGCTCGGTTTGGGTTCTGCACTATTTAGCTTTTCATGCAGGGAGGTAAATCAGAAGATTAAAGACAAACTTCCCTCATGGAAGACAAAGTGTATATCACAAAATGCCAAGCAGGACCTGTATGCCTGTATTGCTAATTATTTTTCGTTACAAGCAGCTGTGCAAAACCTTTACATAAATAAAATTGCAGACGGGTTTAGCAATAAAGAAATATTCTGAGCCAGGATTATGTAGCACGTATTCAACAAACACTGAGCAATTTATGACTGAGATTTCCCAACGTTGCGTCTTCTTCAGCTACAGGTGCCTGTGCGACTCTGGCTGGAGTGGGAAGAACTGCGACATCAACAACAATGAGTGTGAATCTAACCCGTGCATGAATGGAGGCACCTGCAAGGATATGACCAGCGGATATGTTTGCACCTGTCGCATGGGTTTCACTGGTCAGTGTTTGAGTCAGTGCTGTGGCTTGTTTCATTTTTCCCAAAGTGTGTGTGTGTGTGTGTGTGTGTGACTGATCATTTTTACTTTAACCACAGGACCAAACTGCCAGACAAACATAAACGAATGTGCCTCCAACCCGTGCCTCAACCAGGGAACGTGCATTGACGATGTTGCAGGCTACAAGTGCAACTGTCTCCTGCCTTACACGGGTATGAAAATGTCTGATATGTTTACGCTTTGCAACAGTTTCCTAACTGCGGTGATATTTCCCACACCCTGTGCACTTTAAATTACTGGGCAAAGAGGAAAAACACGCGGTGGACGAGTAAAGTTCAGCAGCAAGACTTCCTGCAGGACACGAAGAACATCTGCCTCACTCATCCCTGATAAGAGAGCTGGAAAATATTTTCATGTCAGCTTACTTATTATTTGACAAAGAGATAATGACGGAAAGGCTGAGGGCAAATTTTCTTGTATTTGTCAAATCGTCTTTTAGGAAAAATCAGCAGGACTTTGAATAATAAAAGGCTTCTGCTTGTGCCAGGGTGGGAACAGGGTGCTTGACACACTTCCTGTTTGCCTGCTTCCTGTCTCACAGAACAGCAAATGGGTTCACAATGGCCGGAAACTGGAGCCGGCTTCCTGTATGCGCCGTGTGTTGTGGAAACAGATAGGGAAATGTCTCCGCAGGCCCCTAATACTAACAGACCCTGGTTAAAATCTTCTGATAGGACTGATTGAAAGATGATTCCGTGTCCGTTTGGGTTGGGTTATCTCTAAGTTCACGACCCCTACATGATCTCAAGCTGTGCGAGTTATTGTTAAGCACAGTTTCAAAAATTTTGCATTAATGGTGGGCTTTAGCAGGACCCTTGTTGTGTTTGTGTCTTACAGGAGAGAACTGTGAAACCTTAATGGCCCCCTGCAGCTCCGGACCCTGCAAACACGGAGGGGAGTGCAAGGAGTCGGAGGACTATCAGAGCTTCTCCTGCATTTGTCCTGAAGGGTGGCAAGGTAAACGGGAAAGTTTCCATATCTGTGTCTCCCACGGGAACTATGAGCCAGCTTTCTAACTGTTAGTGTTGTGCAGATTGTTTCCATTAGTAAAACTATATTTCAGTGTGTAAAAGATTTTGAATTCAGTTTCCACGTTTGAGAAACCCAACACCTCCTTTAGTTGTTTCGCTTCTTTTGTTTCGCCTCTTCAGTCAGTGGGTCTAAACAGTTTTGGTTCATGTTACACTGTTGGAATGTATTTTTCACTTCTTGAATTATACTATTTAGCACTTCCCTCATCTGTAGCCTTGTAGTTTTCACAGTGGATGCTAAAAAAGTTGGCGTTTTTAATTTATCCACAATCAGGTGCTTTGTTCCTTCCTCGTAGACCAGAGTAACGAGTAGATAACACTTTTTCTTCTGCTGTCCTCCTGCCTTAGGCCAAACGTGTGAGGTGGACATAAAAGAGTGTGTGAAGAATCCATGTCGCAATGGAGCAACCTGCCAGAACACGATGGGCAGTTACCAGTGCAGCTGCAAACTGGGCTTCACTGGGCGCAACTGTGAAACCAACATCAATGACTGCGATCTCAGTGAGTCTCCCCGTTTTTCTCCCACCGTTCCTTTTACTGCCGGTATGTGATGCGTAAAACAAGAAGAAATCCCGTGGAATCTTAAAACACACACATTTCCAAACGCTTCCCCTCCAGATCCCTGCAGCAATGGAGGCACCTGCACAGATGAGGTGAACGGCTTCCTGTGCACTTGCGTGCCTGGCTTCAGGGGAACAAAATGCGAGGAGGACATCAACGAGTGCGAGAGCAACCCGTGCAAGAACGGAGCCAACTGCACAAACTGCGTTAACAGCTACACCTGCACCTGCCCACCAGGTTTCAGCGGGATCCACTGTGAAAATAACACTCCTGACTGCACGGAGAGGTACGGCGCTCACGAGTCCTTACAGCGTCACAAAGAGCTCAGAGTATCGTATTTAAGTCCATCAAGTCCAAGGGTTCAGACAGGCGAACAGTAGTCACTGTGTGTATCAGCAAAGTCATCACTGCAGATCAACAGGTTCACTTCCATCCACTCGTTCATGCAGAGCACATTTTCCTGTCCCTTACTGCCTCTTCTGGTCCGGTCGATGTACAGCAGCTGCTTTTACCATCTCTTAAACTGCAGCACTGCAATAATGTCTGAGCATGAAATCGGTGTGTGATGGTTTAGTTGGTTGTTTGAACGGCATAAACAGATTCACACATCATTCTTTGGAGATTTCATATGTGAAACCATGTAAGTTTGAATACAAAGTGAGGTGTGAATCCGATGTAAATTTGACTGCGTGTTAAACAGTGACAGTTTCTTTGATTTGCTCACATTCGCTTCTCCTTTTCACGGTCTCTTTTTTTTTCTTCTGCTTTTCTGTAGCTCTTGCTTTAACGGCGGCACCTGCGTGGACGGCATTAACACTTTCACGTGTTTATGCCCACCTGGATTCACTGGCAGCTACTGCCAGCATGACATCAATGAGTGTGACTCCAAACCCTGCCTCAACGGTGGCACCTGCCAGGACAGCTACGGCACCTACAAGTGCACCTGCACACATGGCTACACTGGCCTCAACTGTCAGGTAGGAAGAGAGAAGGGCCCCTACAACCTGCCTGACCTTAAATTAGAGTCAACGCAATGAACATCATTTCAGATTAAACCAAAACGTCGACCTGCAGGTCACCAAATACAAAATCATTGATTTAAATGAGTGATGGTCAGTTTGTTCTAATATTTTTTGTTCTAATACTTTCTGGCATCTAATATTTTTTATATATATTTTTTGCACCTGTCAGAACTTGGTTCGCTGGTGTGACTCATCCCCCTGTAAGAACGGGGGCACCTGCTGGCAGAGGGGCACCAGCTACAGCTGCGAGTGCAAGACGGGCTGGACAGGCCTTTATTGTGACGTCCCAAGTGTTTCCTGCGAGGTGGCAGCTAAGCAGAGAGGTAAGATGAATAGCACTGGGATTTTACTTGACGCTTCAGAAATGCTTTGAGTTAGTTCAAAGTGAATGCAAATGTCCCCTTGACATAACACGACCCTGCTCTCATCTGCTCTGCCCAGGAGTCGATGTCGCCCAACTGTGTCGTAACTCAGGTCAGTGTCTGGATGCCGGAAACGTTCACTACTGCCACTGCCAGGTCGGTTATACTGGGAGCTACTGCGAGCAGCAGGTGGACGAATGCACCCCGAACCCCTGTCAGAATGGGGCCACCTGCACCGACTTTTTAGGCGGATACACCTGCAAGGTAACACACATAAAGAAACCTGAAATTAAAAATAAAGATGATGATGTGATGTTATCACAGGTTATGCTCAACAGTGCTGTTATTGGGTCTTTAATGAGAACGTTTTATACTGACTTAATGACTTTAACTCAATATTAATTGGTTGTTGAGTCTCGAATACCACAGCTCTTCATGTACTAGTTACTCTTAAAAATCTCACATTTAAGCTTTTCATGTAGAATGTCTTAAAATGCCTGGGTGCACAGCGGCATCCTTTCCCCCGAAACACTATGCGTCGAACGAAACTGTTATAAATAGAAACCGAACAACTCGGTTATGTTAATCTCCTGTGCGGTAAAGGATCTGCTGGCCTTGGCAGGATGGAGGCCAGAAAACAGCAAGGTAAACAAAAACCATCTTTGTTTTATGTCAGGCATTGATTAAACCTTCCCTGCCCGTCTCCCTCTGTCCTCTGCTTCTTCTTCTTCTGCTTCTTCTTCTCTCTCTCGCTGCTTCTCTGTCTCTCTCAGTGCATGCCAGGCTACGTGGGGACCAACTGCTCTGACGAGATCAATGAATGCTTCTCCCAGCCGTGCCAGAACGGGGGCACCTGCATTGACCTGATCAATACCTACAAATGCTCCTGTCCCCGGGGAACCCAAGGTCAGCAGACCCCACGCACACACCTCCACACCACCCCGCCTCTCCATCATCTCCCGGTTGTGTCCACGCTTCATTAATTAGGGCTTAACAGCACCCAGGGCATGTCTGAAAACTCCTCCTCCCGTCTTGGCTCCATCACTTCCTCTACTTCTATTTCTGTCAAATACACCATTGATTTTCCTGGGAGACATGAAGGAAGTGTGTGTTGTAAATCAGTCTAGTGCCAGTGGAGACGGGTGTTTCCCAAAAAAGCCAACATGTTGCTGGAGACATTTTAATCAAGACACATAAAAACGGACTTTTGGCATGAAGTAGTTTATAAACTCATGATCTATATTTTTCTACCACTGTGGTAGTTAAATACCTAATACTTTGCTCCGTTTCCTCAGTCTTAACCTAAAGCTTGTGTTATTTTGTGTTTTTAACTGCACATCTAAGTTTTACAGCCCAAACTAAAAAAATTTCCCGTTATGTGCTGCTCCAAGACGACTTTAATTTAAGCTATAATTTACAGTTAAAAAAAACAAGTTCTCTTGCTATAAAGTTAGGACACAACGTAGAGAAAAACTGCTAAATATTTCTTAACAATGTGTCGATATCCTTTTAAGTAAGTTGTGCTGCAATATTTTACACACAATTTTCACACTTTGTTATTGTATTACAATTTAATAGAATGTAATTTTTTTTTTACGTGTTTTTTTTTCTAAATTCCTATATGGACACAGTCAGACATACAGATATACACACATGATTTATTGTTGTAAATGAGACAGAACTAATGGAAATTAGACCATTTCACTGCATCTGCAATTATACGGAGGCAGATCAGTGATACTGAGGCTGAGATGCGACTTTTTCCATTGGCTTTACTCTTAGTGCACCGTAATTCCGTGCAGCCATGACAGGACTAACAGATTAGAGCATGAGGGTGTTTTTCCCCACACTCTTGTTTTTCTGTAGCCATTGATCTTATCAGAGCGCTGTTTGAATGTCACCTTGGGACATGTAGGAAATCAACTTAGTGAAGCAGATGTAGGCAACATCGCAAAGGTGCTTCTGTAATAAAACAGCCATCGCAGATTAAATGTTGCAAATGTGCATAACAGCGACATTTTTCCTAATTTAGCGTTAATCAAACTGCTGTTACTCCCCCCCTCCCGTTTCATCAGGTGTGCACTGTGAGATTAATATCGACGACTGCAAACCCTTCATGGACCCGGTCACCAGAGAGCCGAAGTGTTTCAACAAAGGGAGGTGCGTGGATCGAGTCGGAGGCTACCACTGCATCTGCCCTGCAGGATATGTCGGGGAGCGCTGCGAGGGAGACGTCAATGAGTGCCTGTCCAACCCCTGTGACCCCGTGGGCACACACAGCTGCATCCAACTCACCAACAACTACAGCTGCGAATGTCGCACCGGATATACAGGTGAACAGCTTGAGAGGCACATGAAAATGAAAAAATGCAGCAGCAACAGATTATTTAGTGCTTCTTACATTTTATATACTGTTCTGTTTTTAGAGATTTGTGTGAAAAAAAAATTTGCTTGGTCAGGCAACAATGATTTCTTGGTCTTGTTCTGTGAAAATAAACACTTTGTGAATTACGGTCATAATGAGAAACATAAAGGTTCTATTAAAAATCATAAACACTATGTGTATATGTGTGTGTCTCCGTGACTATAGGTCAGCGCTGTGACATGGTGTTCGATGGCTGTAAGGGTAAACCTTGCCGAAACGGAGGAACATGTGCCGTTGCCAGCAACACGCCACACGGCTTCATCTGCAAATGTCCTCCTGTGAGTACCTGCACACATCTAACACACAATATCTGCCACTTGTAAGGACATAAATCTCATAATAAATCACATTAGTTTGTCACTTTATTAAGACCTTAACTGTAACTAATATGTTGTCTTGATCACATGAAGATTTGTTTAAATTATTGTCTTTAATATTCAAAAATAAATACATTCAAATTCAAATGAGCATGGTGACCTCTAAAGTTTTGGCTACATTAGGATTATTTGCTGTCCTCTTCTTACAGGGCTTTACTGGCTCCACATGTGAGTATGACGCCCAGGCATGTGGCAGTCTTCACTGTCACAATGGAGGCACCTGCATCTTCAGCCGCAAGAGTCCCAAGTGTCTGTGCAGCCCATCCTTCACCGGGCCCGAGTGCCAGTATCCCACTGACAGCCCCTGTAATTCAAACCCCTGCTACAACGGAGGCACCTGTGAATACACCTCAGAGGCGCCATTCTACCAGTGCGTCTGTCCCGCCAACTTCAACGGTCTCCGCTGCCACATCCTGGATTACAGCTTCCCGGGAGGGTTTGGCCGCAACATCACGCCACCGTCCGAAGTGGAGGAGACCTGCGAGATCCCGCAGTGCAAGGACTACAAGCACAACAAGTTCTGTGACGTGCTCTGCAACAACCACGCGTGCGACTGGGACAACGGCGACTGCTCGCTCAACTTCGACGACCCGTGGAAAAATTGCTCAGAGTCGCTGCAGTGCTGGCGCTACTTCAACGACGGAAAGTGTGACTCTCAGTGCGACAATGCCGGATGCCTGTATGATGGATTTGACTGCCAGAACCTTGAAGGAAAGTGCAAGTAAGTATTTTGAACAATCTGTACAAAAGCACGTTACATCGCTGAAGTCAGACGCAGTGTATTTTCAATCCTAATACTCATATTTCTTTTTCCACTAGCCCGCTATATGACCAGTACTGCAAGGACCACTATGCCGATGGCCACTGCGACCAGGGCTGCAACAATGCTGAGTGTGAGTGGGACGGTTTGGACTGTGCCAGTAACATGCCCGAGAAGCTTGCCCTGGGCCAGCTGGTCGTGGTGGTCCACATCACCCCTGAGCAGCTCCTCAACAATTCGTTTGGCTTCCTGCGCGAGCTGAGCCGCGTCCTTCGAACCAACGTGTTGTTCAGGAAGGACAACAAGGGGGAGATGATGGTGTACCCGTACTACGGGAACGAACAGGAGCTGAAGAAGTACAACGTCAAGCGCTCGGTGGACACGTGGTCGGAGGTTCCTGGCAAAGTGCTGACTGTGGTGAAGAGAGGCCTGTATGATGTGGCAGGAGGGAGGAGACTGATGAGGAGGGAGCTGGATAACTTGCAGATTAAAGGGTTAGGAGGAATACACAAAAATAGTTTTGGCATCAGCTGATGTTTGGGAGCAGTTGATAAAGTCTTTACTGCTTCACCTTAGTCTTTGCCGTAATATAACTTCTGGATGCGTTGTCTCTTCTCCCCCTTCAGTTCAGTCGTCCACTTGGAGGTGGACAACCGTCAGTGCTTCCAACAGTCCACAGAGTGTTTCCAGAACACCGAAGACGCTGCAGCCTTCCTTGGGGCCTTGGCCTCCAGTGACAAGTTGGATGTCCCCTACAAAATCGAAGCTGTTTTTAGTCAGTAAACATTTTAAGTTTGTCTAAATTGAATCAAAAAAAGCTCTATTCATTTCTCTCTACACCTCTATGTAGAAACTACTATTAATTTTTCTGGATGTTGGTAGCGTGTCTGCATGAAGTTTTAACACTACAGCTACAAATCTTTTCATTTATAAATCTGTTTAGCCTAGAATTCCAGGCACCCATTGACTTTTGCTTATGTAAATCAACTAGCAGACTCTCAAAAATTGCCCAGTTGTGCATTTCATCAAGTAAAAATTATGAAAATGTTGTTAACAACAAGTCACAGCAAAGACTATATATATATCTTAATTATCTGTGCTATAGACCTCCCCAAACTAACAAAACATCCATGGACCATCCATGGATATTGGATAATCTGAACTCGGTCAGATCCACATAAACCATCCTGCTGCTGGAAATATTGACCAGAGCCCAAAATATATAACGTACTGCTAAAACTAAACTGATGCTTTAACTTATTTTTTTGTATTTATTGGAAACCACAGCACTGTTGTGGTTTAATAAAATTATGTTGTTCTTTTTTAAAAATATAATTTTTTATCATCAGTGACACAAAGTAAGTCACATAATTAGACCCGTGAGTGTAAAAACAAAATCAGCCTCATTAAGCTGCATTTACCACAAACTGCAACTTTGATGTTGGTTTGATGGTTACACGGTTCAAACAAACTCCAAGTGTTTATTAATTGATTTTTGCTTCAGAATAAAAGCCTGTTTAGGATGATAGGAAAAAAGGTCAATAATGTAGCAGAAAGTGATTCACCATAAACAGGCTAAAGATGCAAACCTGCCATTGTGGTTCCAAAAAGTCCTCGTTTTAGTGGCCGCCCTGATGTACACACTGAGGCGGATGAGACACGTGCTCTTTCATGCTCACTCTGAACCTGGAGGTATCCGCTGCGCCCTCTGGTCGGGTCCTAACCCTTGCACTCTTTGATTGTGTATTTGTTATGCAGCAGTGAACAAATGCAATTGTGAATCTCATGGCCTAAACAATCAATCCTCCCCTCGGTGTGTAAATCCACTGGCTTCGGGCTCCAAAATGGTTAATTGCCGCAAATCAACTTGTCCAACCCAACCCCCACCCCCACCCAGGTCTACTCACACAGTGGAACACTCACCATCTCCATCACTGTCTCTCTTTCTCAGACATGTACACATATACATCCACACACACACACACACACACACACACACACACACACGTGCACGCAGACACACTTCATCCCACAATGTGAGGGGCTGCTGCAACCTTCACCTCGCTGAATGTAATACCAGGACTTAATGCATCTCTAAGGGTTTAGGTTGGGGGAGTTTATCATTTCAAAATCGTTAGTGGAAAAAAAAGAGAAGGGGAAAAATTGATCGGGAGTGTGCTAGAAGTTGGGAGTCTTTGTTATCTCGAAAATCCTAATAAATCCTTCGTCTTTACAGCTTAAAGCGCGTGCAGTAATTTGAAGTTCATTAATCCCCCTCCTTTTTTTCTCTTAAAGAAGAAATGGTAAAGTTGTCTCTTGGTACCCTGGGTTGAAAAGGGAGAGATGAGGTGGTGGTGTTCTTTTTTCCACATTTTTCTTTTTTTTTTTTATCACGCCCCATCCCTTTTTTCCCCCCCTTTTTGATGAAAAGTGGTTAGCAATTCCGATTATGACTGAGTAGATAGTAGAAGCTAGCTTTACAAACGGTGAGGATCATCAGTCAGTTACTGGCACTTGCTGCTGGTTGTAGCTGTGCTTTGGAGAAGCCGGGCGCGAAAAAGAGCTGGACTAGCTCTGCTTCAGCACTCAGGCTGATCCTGGGTGTCCTGGACTGTCCTGTTGGTTTGCATCTGTTCCTCAGCCTGACCTGAACATGCTGTCCCTTCTTCTACCAGGCGGTGCGGACCCACCTATAAGGGACCCCAACCTAATATACTGGGTTTTGGGCGGCATAGGGATACTGGTCTTACTCGGAGTGGGGATGGTGGCTGCCCGAAAGCGCCGCCATGAGCACGGCCGTCTCTGGCTCCCCGAGGGCTTCAAGACCACAGAGACCAGCAAGAAGAAGAGACGCGAACCTGTCGGAGAGGATTCGGTGGGATTAAAGTAAGTTTGTGTTTCTTCACCAGTGGCGCTCGGTTACCTGACTCTGTGCGCGGCAGGTGAAGGGTTAGTTCTGAAGGACAAAATGGGTGGAACGGGTGCCGCCAGATTTGGGAAAGGAGGGTTTCGTCTGGATTATTAATGACAATGAATAAAGAAGGTTTAGACGTGCATTAAATCACTGGGGCAGAGGGGTGGGGTATGGATTTGATCAATGCTTTTGTTTGGTGAGCAGCTCAGATGAGATGGAAGGGTTTTCACGGGGTTCTCTGATTCATCACAGGCCACTGAAAAACACCTCGGACATTTCACTTATGGATGACACGCAGAATGAATGGGGAGAAGACGAGGCTTCCGATCCCAAACGCTTTAGGGTAAGCAAACGGACAATTTTCATTTAGTTGGAACTTTTAAGATTTTTTTTCCCTCAAAATATACTTGTATATAAATTTTAAATGTACGTTATTTCAATACATTGGAGTTTAGTTTGATAGTTTAGTCTAACCTTCTGCTGCCGCTGTTTTAGCAGTTTGACGAGCAGGCTATACTGGAGGTAGATGACCAGACCGACCACCGCCAGTGGACGCAGCAGCATCTGGACGCCGCCGACCTGCGCATCCCTTCTATTGCTCCCACTCCTCCACAGGGCGAGATTGAGAACGACTGCATGGATGTCAATGTTCGGGGACCAGGTGGGTTACTCATTTATCAATCAAGAAAAACTGAATGGACTTATGTGTAAGCGGGAGTGGAGCTAATGATGTAAATTTTTCCATCTGAGTGAAGTTTGCCTATGATATTCCAAGACCATACAAAGATGAGAAATGTATTTGTGTCATCTTTCAGCAAAGCATCATTGTAGTTGTGCAGGAAAATGCATTGAACAATTTTTCAAAAGAAATTGTTGCTGATAGAACATCATGCAGTTAAAAAGTAAACATACGTTTAATTAATTTACTGTCCTATATTTTCTTTCTTTTCTTAATAATTATTGCAATCTGTAACACCAATTTTTTTCATAAGTAGCTTTTTAGTGGATCTACTTATGACTGTCATATATTGTGCCAAGTGTTAAAGCAGATGTTGATGGGGTCACAAGCTCTATGTGTGTGTGTGGATTGATTCATGGCTTTTCAGAGTGAACATTTCACATTTCTAGCGTGTACGTGTGTGTAATCGCGCATGTAGGAGTTGCTAAAGCCCCATGTCCTCAGGGTAAAGGATCTTCTTCAAAGCAGGAGGCTGGAAGCCGGGCGCCTGGGGGGAAAACACTGATACCTGATCAGATTAATCATTTGACCAGTAAATGGCATCATTCCTTTTTCTACCCAACATTACAAAACCAATAAAGGCATCAAATGCAAAAACAGAATTGTGTAGTAAGTGCCAAGGTCCCCGAAGAAAAGCTATGAAAAATCAAAGTAACGGGGTTAACAACTTTAGAGCACACTTTTTTCCTCCCCGTCGTGGATCGATGCACTTGAATCGACCAAATCTGCGAGATCTGGGGCTTGCTATTCTTTTGAAGAGGAGAAAACCTATCCAAGTCGACTGACTGAGCTGCCTCTCACAGTTAGATATTAATGCTTGGTTTTTGCAGCAGCCTAGCTTTAGCCCGCCCCAGCCTCTATCCCCCTAGCTTCACTTTCCTTCTGAAGCCTCTCGTGTTGGGTTCTTGATCAGAATCCATTATCGAAAAGAAAGAGCTGTGATGATTCAACCCAAGCAAAAGTGTCAAATCCACATTCGATTTGTTTGTTGCCTTGTTTTGATCTGTCTGACGCTTTTAAGTGTCTTTTCCTAGCAGGACCAGCATCTTCGCTGACCGCGCATTCTGTTGCCTACAAGTTCGAGACACCACGTGAATAAGTCCTCTTTCTCGCCTCTCTCTCTTCAGATGGGTTCACACCCCTGATGATTGCATCCTGCAGCGGCGGAGGTTTAGAAACAGGCAACAGCGAGGAAGAGGAGGACGCCTCTGCCAACGTGATTAACGACTTTATCTACCAGGGCGCTAGCCTTCACAACCAGACCGACCGCACAGGCGAAACGGCTCTTCACCTGGCTGCCCGCTACGCTCGCTCTGACGCCGCCAAACGCTTACTGGAGGCCAGCGCTGATGCCAACATCCAGGACAACATGGGCAGGACGCCTCTGCATGCTGCTGTGGCAGCTGACGCCCAGGGGGTTTTTCAGGTGAGTTATCATGTGCCAAATGTATTTGTTTGGTGTAACCCTACATGGAATTTAGAATGTCAATTTCTCTGTAAAATATTCTAGGCTTAAATTAAATCAAATTAAATTAAAATCAATCCGATGTTTGCAGTGTGACGACTCAGTGGAACTAATGCATGTCTCTGTAGATCCTGATAAGGAACCGCGCCACAGACCTGGATGCCCACATGCATGATGGCACCACGCCCCTGATCTTGGCTGCCAGGCTGGCAGTGGAGGGCATGGTCGAGGAGCTGATCAACTGTCACGCTGACGTCAACGCAACTGATGATTTTGGTAAAGCTTTTATGTTTCATGTCGCTCCTAAAAATCACTACCACGCAGTCACGTGTTAAAGGGCCCTGATTGCATCAAGCACACACCAATAGCCCTGTTGTTGTCTCTTCAGGTAAATCAGCCCTACACTGGGCCGCAGCAGTAAACAATGTGGAGGCTGCCATTGTGCTTCTCAAGAACGGGGCCAACAAAGACATGCAAAACAACAAGGTATTTGTGAAGTCTGTCTCTTACAGTTTGTACTGTGAAACAATAGGGAAACATCTTTCCGCTAGAACATTCCCTTTGTGTCCGTAAATGTCCTAATGTGTCCCCTTTTTGGTCTGCCTCAGGAGGAAACTCCTCTGTTCTTGGCTGCCAGGGAAGGAAGCTATGAGACTGCCAAGGTTTTACTAGATCACTTTGCCAATAGAGAAATCAGTGACCACATGGACAGGCTACCCAGAGACATTGCACAGGAAAGAATGCATCATGACATCGTGAGGCTGATGGATGAGTACAACTTGGTACGAAGTCCTCCCATGCACGGAGGGTCGCTAAGCACCACATTATCGCCTCCTCTTTGCTCACCCAACGGCTACCTGGGCAGCATGAAGCAGCCACAGCCTCAAGGTCAAGGCCAGGGCAAAAAGGCACGCAAGCCCAGTGCCAAAGGCATTGGCTGCAAGGAAGGCAAAGACATGAAGGTGAAGAAGAAGAATTCCCAAGATGGGAAGTCTGGGAACCTCTTGGACAGCTCAGCTGTTCTGTCACCAGTCGACTCCCTGGAATCTCCACATGGCTATGTTTCTGATGTGGCCTCGCCTCCCATGATGACCTCGCCTTTCCAGCAGTCGCCATCCGTATCCCTGAACCATCTGCAGGGTATGTCTGACACACACCTGGCCGTAAACCACATGGTGATGCCAAACAAGCAGGAACTGGCTCGAATGCAGTTTGACCCACTGCCTCCTCGCCTCACCCATCTGCCCGTGTCTGGCTCCTCTGGCCAGGGCGCCATGAATGGACAGTGTGATTGGTTGCCCAGGATGCACGGCAACATGAGCCAGCCAGGCCAGTTCAACCCCATGAGAGGAGCTCCAGGTGGTCAGTCAGGTCTGCACCAGGGAGGGCAGCACGGCCTGATGACCTCCCTCCACAGCAGCCACCCCACCACAAGCTTGTCTCAGATGATGACCTACCAGGGAATCCAAAGCGCCAGACTGGGCCCACAGCCGCACATCATGCAGCAACAGGCTCAACAGCTGCAGCAAATGCAGAATCTGCAGCAGCTTCAGCAGCAGCAGCAGCAGCAGCAGAACATCCAGCTGCAGCACCAGAACTCAAACGCCACTAACAGCCAGAACTTCATCAGCAGTGAGCTCAGTTCCCCGGAGCTCCAACAGGGCACAGGCAACTCCAGCATACCCATCCACACAATCCTGCCACAGGAGACCCAGATTATCCCCCCTTCCATCAACCAGTCACTCCCCAGCACCCAGTTTCTTACCCCACCCTCCCAGCACAGCTATTCAGGCCCCATAGACAACACCCCAAACCATCAAGTCCAGGTGTCCGATCACCCATTTCTGACCCCCTCCCCCGGCTCACCTGATCAGTGGTCAAGTTCTTCTCCTCATTCCAACATGTCCGACTGGTCGGAGGGCATTTCGAGCCCGCCAACGAGCATGCAGTCTCAGATTGGACATATACCTGAACAGTTCAAATAAATCTTGTATCTTTATGCCCAGATGAGCTGCTGTATATTTTTTTAGAAAAAGCACTCTGTGACAAAAAAAAAAGATAAAAGGGCAAAGCTGTAAACAAGATTCAATAAGATTTTTATATACTTTTATACTAACAGCAACACACGTGTTTCATCCACTCTTTTTATTTATTAATGTCTTATTTATACACATTGCCTGCTTACAGAAATTTTGGAGATCCGTGGTGATGGGTCGTACGCAGGACAGAGAAAGTCTTTTAGAGACTCTTTTCTTCTAGTACTTTTCTACAGTCACAGCATACACACTGGGTATTTATTTTCTTAAGGTCTTTTAGTCTTTGCCCATTTTCATATAAGTTCTCAATGTGTGTTTATATTTTATTTTTTGTATAATCTTGTTTGTAAAGTAAATCTGGGGTTGTTGTTTTTTTTTTTTTTTGTAGAGCACATTTCAAGTTCCAGTGTTATTTCAAGATTTTTGTGGAAAAAATTTGCGTCAGCTGATGGTAAATGTCAACAAAACAGCACATGTCGTGCACAAGTCCTTTGCCCATTTTTCAATATGACGTGATTTATATCGTAGTTGAACTCTTTTGAGTTGTGTAAATTTCTTTAATCAGTTGATCAAACAACTTTATGTTGTACATCTAGCATTGATTGTGTTATGTAGTGATTTGGTGGAGATGTGATATGTTGTACAGTACGCAGCCATCTTGGAGATTGGCAGTTAAGACAGGCTTGAGTATCTGTTAGTCCTGTGGTGTTGGAGAACCGGCCTATTGGCCACGGTGTATATTGTTGTACAGAGGGAAAAGGAAACTTCATTTCCCCTCTCCCTCCTATGAGTTTGAGCCTATGGCTATGTTCTTCCCCTTGTAAATATGTTATGCATTTCCTTTGTAAGCGAGATTTTGTTTAAGAAATCTGATGTCTTAAGCATGCAATTTTTGTAATTCTCACACCAGTCAACAGCCTCTGAAATGTAAAACAGAACAGAATATATATTTGTATTTTGAATTCCCTTAATGCATAATGAAATCTGAAATATTTACAAAAAAGTACAATATATTGATAGTGAACGTTTTTTATTAAAAAATATAAATATTAAGGTTTTATGAATTCATATTTATTTAATGTTCTGTAACAAAATCTACACTGAGGCAACCGTGTGTATGTTGAATGTTTTGCTCACTTTATTGCTCTGTGAGACACTCCCTCTTATAGTTTGCAAATGTTATAATTAAAACTAAAATCGGTTATAGTCAAATTTGATCATGTTTCTTCTTATAAGGTTAAAATTTGCAAATATTGTATTATCCCCTTTCATTTTCAAGCTGTACAAATGTTTCTTATAATAATAAAGGGCACCTGTGTGTCTCAAATTTACAAAACCTGTGTTTTCTTCTGTATCTTATGATTGAAGATCTTAAATAAGTGGTTGACTTGTTTAAAGATGGATTAGATTAGATAGATTTAATGGACATGCACAATAAACAAAAAATGCACCGGACAATGAAACTCTAAATACAGTCAAAAGACAGTGACAGTGTAAATGTTACAAATCAATGATAGCAGCAGCAGTTTATGAGTGTATTGTATTATGAATGTGTTGTCAGATGAAGTGTCACCTTTTTCTTCCCTTCTCACAGCGCTGACGTTAGATCTTTGTTGAAATGGAGAATACCGTTTTATTTAGTGTGTCTCCATCTAGTGGCGCAAATTATATATATATATATATATATATATATATATATTATATTTGCAAATGTATTTCCAAGTAACGTCCAGCTGTGTCATTCACACCAGGTTCTGTGTATTGTAGCCACACATTGGCGTATTAATAAATAAATAAATCCAAAATAATTTTATAGCCATTTCCAATGGCGAACCGAAAGCCATAAAAAGGGACACAGGGTTCCAAGTATTTTTTTTTCTCTTACTGGAATATGTAAAAATTTTTCTGTTAGGAGACCCTCTGAATCACTGATCACTTTGAGGTTTGAATGTGATCAGTTGATCAAAATTTGAAACATGCAATATATCGCATAATTATAGAATATTAAATTGGCGACACCTGGGTCGGGGTCTGGGTCTTCAACGAATCATTAATAATAAATACATTTCAACGTAGTAGTAGAAGTAGTAGTAATAGCAATAATCATTTAAAGTTTTATTTGTTGCGTTACGTTAATTTCCCATTTCGTGAGGTTACAAAAGAACTACGACTCCCATGATGCACTCGGGGCAGCCTAGTTGAACGTTCACACGTTACAATAAAAATCGGGTATTCGCTGGCTGCCTGCTTGTGTGTTGACAGGTGAGAATAAACTTCCTGGCGAGGAGCGAACACGCTGAGCGTTTTGCCAGCGCACCGAAGATCGGCAGAGCGGAGCGGACATGGCCCCGCGTTAATCGGCGCGCCGCTTTTGCTGCGTTGTCGGCGGATTAAGCGACAGAGCGACGGCTAGCTGCTGCTAGCGTTAGCACGCTAGCTTGCCTGGAGCGCGTAGCAACTGCTGCTAGCTAACGTCAGTAGGCTGGCGCTCTCCAGTCTCGATACGGTAGGTATGTTCGTCCAGGAGGAGAAAATCTTCGCCGGGAAAGTGTTAAAAATACACATCTGCACCATGGACGGCACCGAGTGGTTGGAGGAGGTCACGGAAGACACCACGGTGGAGAAACTGAAGGAGAAGTGCTTGAAACATGTAGGTTTTTGGGGGGGTTTGTTTGTGACCCTTTTTTTTGTCTTTTTGTCCCGTCACTCCGCTGTCTCGGCTGTTTGCAGTCCGCCGTGTCCTCTGTCCAACTGTCCGCGTCCGTGTCCCCGGGGTCGTATTTATAGCAACTGGTTACACGGAGCTATTTATAATTGAACAGGTTGGCTGTCCCCGTCAAGCTAGCAGGCTAACAGCCTGGCTCTGCCCCTTTGCTGGTTCAGAAAGGCTGTAATACGGCTATTATTACACAGCTCAGGGCTCCTCTCCTTCTATGGCACACAGAGTTTGCATTTATGATCAGATGTTATCCTTTTATCACTGCAATTTAGCAACGGTTCAGTTAATTGTCTTCAAAAACCAATCACATCGTTTTGAATTTAAGAATTATTAGTAGTAGCAGTGTAATAGTTGCCCCCTGTCATTTAATAATTGTAATCTCAGCAACTATTTAAAAAAATTACTGTGCAACTGACACTTTACAGCCTAATAGACAAATGTAGCTATAGACTAAGCTGCATTCAAAATATTTTGTTGCAGCCCTGTTTTATTCCAGAAGTAATGACAAGACGAAAAGATGCGTATTCTTCATTGATGAAGCATTTATTTGTGATATTTGACTTAGATTGGTGCAGTTTTTGCAGATTTCTTTTCTCAGTCACTTATGGATGTGACTTTTGATCTGATTCATTCATAAGTTCATAAGTTTTGCTTTAGTTGATTGACAGAACTCATAATCACATCCTGGTTTTGTAATGTGAGAATGTGCTGCTTCTGCTTATGATCATGTACAATTACTACTTTTGCTCTACATGATGATTAAATAATTAGTCTCAGTAGTTGGAGACCTGCTGTCTACTGTTTGTGTCTGAGATGCTTTATATTGTGCTTGTTTTTAGTATGTACACGGAAGCCTAGAAGACCCCAAAACACTCACCCACCATAAACTTATACATGCTGCTACAGAAAGAGTCCTTACAGACGCTAAAACTGTTGCTGATGAAAATCTCAAAGATAAAGGTACGTAACCGCCTATTCGACAAGTTTAGGGATTAAGATACCAACCGTTCTACACTGTTTTTCAAGAGCTGAGCCTTTTTCACATGTGTTGTAGATGTTTTGCTGCTCATAAAGAAAAGACCACCACCAACTCCTCCAAAGATGGCAGATGTTAGTTCAGATGAAAAGGTAAGCTTAATTTCTCCTTTTTGAATTGCAGTGAGTGCATTTCTGAATTAGTGTTTGGAGAAAACCAGCTTTTTATGTCAGCTTCTTTTTAATAATTTGATCTCTTTGGCTGTCAAAGAAGAAACAAGAGAACAAAGCTCCAGACAAAGATGCTATCCTGAAAGCCACTGCCAACCTGTCCACGCGCCACACTGACCGCACCGTTACCCAACACAACATCAGAGATGTAAGGTTCCCAGGCACATGGTTTTTAAAATTTAGCTTTTTTCATTCTGTGATTTAGAAAATTACACACATTTTACACAGATTAAAAACTGACAGTCAGTATTGATATTGATTTTTGATGTGTACATGTTCGTGTGGAACCAGTTTCAGACAGAGCTTAGAAAAATCCTGGTTTCCCTCATTGAAGTTGCCCAGAAGCTTCTTGCCTTGAACCCTGATGCTGTTGAACTCTTCAAAAAGGCCAATGGTAATGCATACAGTCCCTTAAACTAATTTCAAGTCAATGAAATAGTTGGAAAACAAAGAATGTCACAATATTTAGTTTGACATGCAACAGACAGACCTTTTAACCCACAGATTTAGGTTTCTGATGTCTCTGTTTCTGTGCTTTGCAGCAATGTTAGATGAAGATGAAGAGGATCGGGTGGATGAAACAGCCCTTCAGCAGCTCACTGAGATGGGATTCCCTGAGAGCAGAGCTATCAAAGCTCTTAGATTAAACCAGTAAGTCTGTGTTCGTGAAGTAATGACTCACTCACACTGTACCTGATAATCAAGCAGACTAATTAAAAATTGTTTCCTCTAATCTACATCTATTTGTTCCTTGAAGAACTCTTAAAAAAAAAGTGCCACAAAGTCTTATTTAGCTGAAGCGTAGTCTCAGTCGTTATAGAAACGTTTAAAGACTCCTTTTTTTTTCTCTCCCCACCTTGTCTTCTCTTCCTGCAGCATGTCTGTGACCCAGGCAATGGAGTGGCTAATTGAACATGTAGACGATCCTTCTGTAGACACACCGCTACCAGGACAGGACTCGTCTGGGGCAGCGGGAGCCACAGCAGCTGCCACAGCAGCTGCCACGCCAGGCCCCTCTGCCTCTGCCTCTGCCTCAGCCTCAGCCTCAGCATCCGCATCCGCTCCTAATCTTGTCCGCAGTCTCTCCAGCCAGTCGAGCACAGATGAGAACAGCAGACAAGACGAGCTCACAGAAATCTTCAAGAGGATCCGCAGAAAACGGGAATTCAGACCCGACTCAAGAGTGCGTACCTTTTATCGAGTTAAAGCCCTCACACATCGTTTTACAACATAGCTCTGAAACTTAACACGCTGGGTTTTCTTTGTTTCTTCAGGTTGTCATTGCACTGATGGAGATGGGCTTTGATGAAAAAGAAGTGATCGATGCTTTGAGAGTCAATAACAACCAACAGGATGCTGCAGTAGGTGTACACATCTAAGATAGTAATATTTTTCAGGTGGAAGCTAAAACTGCTGTACCAAATTTCACAAAAGACTGTCTTTGTACTCACTGTTTGTGATACTACTGTCAGCGTACTGCTAAATGAGGGCATGTGTGTCCCTTTTGGGACAAAATTGTGTTTTCTTTGTTTCGAAAACTATACGGCTTTCAGTTGTTTAAACACACAGTGTTTGACTTATTATCACTGACACTAAAACAGTTTGAAACTCAACATTGCTGGGTTTTTTGTAACATTCACTGAATAGTTACTCATAATCAAAATTAATTCTTTTTCTAGCTGACCCTGCACGCTGACCACCATTATGATTGTGTTTTTCTGCCCTGCAGTGCGAGTGGCTGCTGGGGGACAGAAAACCGTCTCCCGAAGATTTGGACAAAGGCATTGACACCAACAGCCCACTGTTCCAAGCCATACTAGAGAATCCAGTTGTCCAGCTGGGTCTGACCAACCCCAAGACCCTGCTAGGTATTGTGTCTTCCAATTTAGTGCAAAGGCCATGATAGAAACCGATTTAGTAAACTACCAAAAACCAACAACATAAATAGTGCAGTCACTCTTTGATGCAAAAGTCTAGCTGAAATAATATCAAAAACTAACATTTTTACATTTTGTTATTTTCTGACCTGTTAGGTGAAATCAGTACAGTGTCTTACTAAAAAAAACATCTTTATAAATGCCAGAAGATTCATTTGAATCTGAATGAGTGGTTTTGACAGATTTCTCACCAAACCAAACAAACCAATCCAAACTGAAACATGTGGGTTGGTGTGACTTTGAGGTTTAACCACTTTAAATGAATGATCCGAACTAGTTAAATATATCTTGACAGGTTATGAAAGGCTATGTTTTTACACACGTATTTACAGGCTGCTGGTGTGTCTTGTGCTTGTGTGCAGCATTTGAAGACATGTTAGAGAATCCTCTGAACAGCACCCAGTGGATGAACGACCCCGAAACTGGTCCTGTCATGCTCCAAATATCCAGAATCTTCCAGACCCTCAATCGCACATAGAGCCTCCTGGTGACCCCTTGTGTGACTGTGGCAGCTTGTGTGTGTGTGCGTGTTTGGTCATATTTGGGTGTGTGTGTGAGAGAGTGGCAGAGACACAGGTATTGTTTTTGTCTTGTAGACAGAGAGCTAGAGGAGTCAAAGGATAAACTAAATTACACATATAACTATTTATAACAGTACAGTAAAAATACTTATACAAAACAAATATTAACAATAATAAAAATGAGATTTAGTATGTTGTTTTTACATTTTAATGAGAACAATTTATAGTTATGACAGACATGATTTATTTTATATAAGTTCTCCATGTGCAAAATTGACATCAGATATAAATTTAATGTTTACACTTAAAGAAAAAAACTCTTTTTCTATGTTTTGCAATATGCAAATATCAATTACAGTCTGTCACATTTCATCACTGGTGAATGTGTGGAAGACTTATGTCGGTATCATATTTCGTTTTTCCTTCTCTGCTTTGTTTTGTTTTCACCACGTAACTGCTTGTGATTGAGTGTTGGTCAAAGTTGACTGTTTAAGCTCATTAAAACTGGGCTTTCAGACACATTACCTCTCTCCATTCATACCTGTGAGGTCGCTGTAAGTCAACCGCCTTTTTTTTTTTTTTTTTTTTTTTAAAGATTATATTTGTCCTGGAGCTTCTTTAAGAATATTTGACTTTCTTGCCTTTTAGAGGAAAGCTGTACACTAAACTGTTTGTCTTAGTCATGTTTTACCAGAAAATTCTATATTAGGCCTGTCTGTTTATTGTCAGTGTGTTCTTGAATGTCATATGACCACGTTGCGCTCTTTTAGCACTTGTTCACTTCTATGAATATTGCTCACTGCAGCACTGAGGAATTTAAAAGAAGGGGTTGTTTTTTTTTTTTTTTTTTTTTGTCTCCAAAAGCTGTTGTGGGATGTTAAATGAAGCTGAGCCTAATCAGAGGGGGTTGCCTTTTTTTAACCTTTAATTTGGATGGTGGAGACGCGTGCTCGCCGGATGTTGTGGAGGTGCTTCTTCACACTGCAAAGAAATAATTGGATTTGAGATGCAACCAATGTCTGTGTTTTGGTTTACTGTTTGTTTTTCTTTTTCTTTTGAGAGCAATGAACATTTATGCTGTCAAACCAAACCAAATTGTCTATATAACCTGCCTTGTCATTAGATGTATTCATTGAAAATACCCTGTATTTCTGTGCAATAGCAATGACTTCTGTTGACTTGTAAAGAAATATATTTGATTTGAGTGCTAGAGATATTTCAACCACAATGGGTAGTGTGTTATACAATATTAGCCTTTGCGTTGAGTGCTTAAAATCTCCAGCTATAAGAAGGAGCGCTTTGCCTCTCCTCCTTTTACAGAGAGTTTAAAACCAGTATGGAGGTTGGTGTGTTTTGCCAAGCTTTTGAGTGTTTTTATTCACTATTAAAAATGTGGAATTGATGTGACTTTCTGCTCAGGGAGGCGGAGATTGTTTTTTCTAAAGCTGTCATTCTAGTTTAGCATTTGAAAATGGCTTTAACTAATCTGTCTAGAACTCAATACGAGCTCCACAACACATGGTTTCGTAAATGCAATATTTGGACATGTTTAAGTGTTTTTTGAGAGAAGTGTTTGTTTGACCTGTGTATTACATTATTTATATCAAAGCCAAACTAGTACCTTGTTCTTATTTATAACATTTTTAGCAAACCTCAAAGCTATTCTACAAATGTGAAAATAAAGTGATTCAAATGTTGTTTTTACAAACCATTACAAAAATGTGCTTATGAACTGGTAGTGCACGATATGACTTTAAAGTCGTGTTATAATGAAGGAGCATTTGCATATGTCTCTGGAAGCCTCTCTGCAAACTTTCTGCACGGCAGTGTACCTTTTATCAAGGCCACGGGGACTTACTGTCTGGCCACCCCTATGATTTGCATTGGCATGCGTACAAAACCACCTCTCTCCTATAATATTGTGAAACAAACCTCGGGAGATTGTACGTTGTAAGATGAATAAGATCCACAGAAATTGCTGACTATTTTGGACATTTGCACTGAAAGAACATAATGAACTTTATTGCTTAGGGGTCCTGAAGAACTGTTCTATTTCACTCAGCTTCCATGCAGGGCTGTCCCAAATCAACAACCTATGCAATAAAATCTCACACTCTGTTTATTTAAACAGCCTCACAGCTCCTGGCATAAACATCACTATTGCATTAAAGTTATTTTTTGTGGCTGTAAGCGTTGTGTTTTTTATGAATGTGGATGAGAGGTCAAAAAACTATTAGGAGGATCCCACGGTTAAGACGTTATGTTTGCTATGAATTAATGAGTGGGATTGAACCCATCTGTGTGCTGAATGGAAAACATTCTCTTGGGCAAGTGTTTAACACCGACCGTGTTTAAATAGATTCTAAAAAGGTAACGTCACTTACTTTTGTGCATTCATTGTTTCAGGTTAATCCTAGTTTTAGATCATTGGCTAATTTTGTCATTTTAAGTGCTAAAGTGTACTTTAAGTATTTTAAGGGCTTCATATTTCCACAAGCCATCTGCTGTAATATTGATTAACAGTTTTCACGTCCCAAGTATGAAAGCTAAATGGTAAAATTTCTGGCATTTTATTTTGTTGTACTTTGTTACTATCAAAAAGTTACAGATAATTAGATTTTTTTCTTCTTAAAAGAAAATATGACCATGAATAACTTTTCTTTTTCTTGAATATGTAAATATCAGTGTAGAAAAACTCAACTACGGAGCCAACAGGGATGAGGAATGCTTGTGCTACAGTGCTCAGGTAAAAAAAATAAATCTTAATCAAGATCACTTGATATTAGTAAAAGCTTCAGGAACTGGCCGTTTGGTGAGATAGCATGGTCTCTCATTTTTTACTGACACAATTGTCCCTGAATCCATCCTTAAAATTGAAGTTCATTTTAAGTAACTGCCTTTGTAATTATTTAAAACAGGATTGAATGTTATTGGGAACATATGTTTAGTAGATGGTTGGGTGATACTCAGTTATAGTAGTATCATTTTTCAAGTTTGAACTCAGTGTTGCTCTTTTTGAATCTGACAGGTGTTCATCCTGAAACCTTGAGCAGCCATGTTTGGCTTCCTGGAGAGGTATAGTTTTTATCAGCTTGGTTAAAGCTTCATTAAGTTCACTGAGATATTTCTTACATGCAGCAATCTGATGAGCTATAACTCAGAGTTTCTCATCTTTTCCAGCTAAGTGCACAGTCGAGTTCTACTTCATCTACCTAACTGGAGCTTAACAATGGTAGCTTTATTCTCAGAGACGATACCGTTTTGTTCCGAGAGAAAGTGGTATTTCATTTTTAATCTCTCATGTCCTTTCTCCATAGCTGCTTTTTCTGCCTTTGGTTTCTGCAGATCATCCCTCGTGTTCTCAGAGGATGCAGAAGCTTCTCCGAGCTGGTTAGTAAAATCTGCTAGTGGATCCGCTGCAGCCTGCTTTTGTAAAACCATCTGCTCAAAGCCCTTCTTTCTTTGAGGGAAGCCCTTGAAATGTTATCATCTGCCAGACTCTTTTCTAAAGCCAGAGCAATTTCACAGGGCTCTTTCTCTTGCATTATTTGTGGTATTTTTGTGCTGTTTAACATTATGCCAATTTTTTACTGCCAATCATAGCTTTTGATAAACATTATTTTAATAATCCTAAACTAAATTTCTTTCATGCATTGATTTATCTCTGTTTTTTACTTTCCTGTAAAGTCAGCATGACAATGTAACTGCATCTTCCATGTGTACTTAGGATAAAAAGCATGTGTCAAATTAATGTATTTCATGCTGTATTTTGAAGACTTTATTGAGCCCCAGGGGGAAATTTATGAAGCCTTACATTGATGATGGTACTAATATGGCAGTTTCAGTGTCTTGTCCAAGGACATGCTGACCTGTGGCTAGAGGCACAGAAAATTAAACCACCATCCTGCGGTTCGTGGAGAACTGCTTGAACAACTGAGCTACAGCAGCCCCCAAAGTGAGTTATGCTCTCTTCTCATTTGTTCAGATTTAAAGGTTTTGGCACTTGTGTTGATCTATTACATTCTACGAGTGGATTTTTCTGCTTATACCAGAAAGGTCACTGCTGAACTGCCTACCTCAAGTGAGTAGATTTTTCTGCAAATGTACTTGAATAACATGCAATAATACAATCTCACATCATGGGACAATATGAGATTCACAACCAAAGAACCGGCATCTGTCCATTGTA
The DNA here is from genome assembly GCA_033026295.1 of Channa striata. NCBI lineage: Eukaryota > Metazoa > Chordata > Actinopteri > Anabantiformes > Channidae > Channa > Channa striata. Next base: position 21,059,386 of record CM065178.1, read on the forward strand.
AAAGCATAAAGTATGGTTGGGACCAAAATGTTATGTATGCATACTTTGGATTTTCTGATTATTTTTTATATAGGCCTACTCACAAAAAATATATTTCATATATATAAGCATGTATTTTTTGCATTTGTGTTAAATTGTAACGTAGAAACATGGGAGATAACGCAACATTTCATCCTCACTTTTATTTCTTTATTTTAGATATGGCACACTTCCATCACTCCTGTCTGTGTGTCCAAAACCATATTTCACCACTAGGGGCCAGCACTGGTCAGTGTAACAAGAGTATCACGGACACGACTATTATAAGAAAAATATGTCCATATATATTCAGCTGAAAGGGTGGAATTGAAAATATATTTGCCCTTTAGTGGTTTCAGTCGACTTTCTGCCAAAAGTATTTGGCCCATGCATGACAATATTTGCCTTTTTTTTCTTACATTTAGGAGTAAGTGAAATTTAAGATGATTTTTATTGATAAACATAAACGGATCCATGACGGCGTTTTAGCTGAGAAAAATAATAAAAAGCAGGAGAGTGAGCAACTGCCAAACGGTTTATTATTACCAGTCTGGAAGGTGATCGCGCATGCGCAGTCGCTGCCTTCACGCAGGCTGGGATGATAATTCCATTTCTATGGGCAGAGCGCGAACACATTGCTGGTTCTCGCTCTCACAGCCCGATCTGTTGTCTAACATGAGGCATTTCATACAGAGATAGATTTTTCCGGTAACAGAACCTCTGCACGTCGTGTTTCTTCACGGAAGATCCCTTCTCCCCCCTTTTTTTTCCTCCCCTGTCTGGCGCTTGTTTCCGTTCAAAGTGAAGCCGTGGATCGGTTGTCAAAGGCCGCGGCTCGGGTGTTGTTGCTAGGAGGAGACCATTCAGACGGACCGCCTGCTAGCATTGGTAGCTGGATATGATGCGTCGCTGCTGCTGGGCTCATTTCCACACGGCAGGCCAGTGTAAAGCGAGGCGGGTCCTTGGTTAGTCGTGTACCCGGACGGAGCTGAAGGGTGACCCGGGGATATACCACACCTTTCAAGGTAATGCCTGTTAGCTAACGTCATCCACGGGGCCGATGAATGTGCTGCTGCTGCTCCGTGCTAAGCGTTAGCCGGTCAGTTAGCCGCGTTTTCCATTTGCATGCATGGCCGCTTAGCTAAGCATGAGTGACACAAATATGCCAGTTAGCGGAGGTTGTTCGAATAATTCTGTAATATCAGACTCCAAGCTGGTCCATATATCCGTTTTCTGAATTAGCTTGATCGACAAGCTAACGTTAGTGTTGGGCCGTCAATGGAAACACTTGTTAAGTGTAAGGTGACGTTAACTCAAAGTTAATGCTAACCTGAAAGCTAAGATAACAATGACTATGTTCATCATTTTCGTTTTCTGGCCAAAAAACGAACAGGTCAGTGTGTTTTTTTTCAAAATGTGTATTTAAAAGAAAATGTGTATTGGACTGAGTTGTAAATATCGGTAACGTTAAAGAACGGCGGCTAAAACAATGAAATCTGTAAGCCACACATCTGGATGAAGATGCAGTTGATGGTGACTTGGAGCTAAAGGGTTCAAAGCTTGATGAAAGCACTGATTAGACAAAAATCTGCCACAGGCAGTCTTTAATAACACACTGCATTCTAATTACACAGCACAAACTTATATTCGTCTTACAGATTTAAAGCAAAACTGGCAAAAACAAGTCAAGATTGCTCAAGAACTACAAGGAAAAGAGCACATAAACACCTGATAGGAAGTTACAGTAATCACATTTGGATTCTCCAGAGTTTGGGAGCACTAAGAGCAAATATGATCTTTCATTGTAGTCTAGATTATGAAAATACTGTCCCACACTGTAGCTGGATTTGATTTTGTGATTGTAGGACTCATAGTTTAATCAGTTATCAGAGTCTTCAAGATGTTCATGTTCAAATGTTCTTTGTGCTTGTTGTTTTTGTTCAAGCATAATTTATTGCAAGGAGGAAAAGAAAGTGCTCAGCGTAGTAATGTAAGGCCACCATGGCTTCACTTTGGATTCATTTAAGTACTATTATCAAGCGTTGGACATAATGACTATGATCATGCCAGTAAGGTTGCCTTCTTGCTACTTATGTCTACCACCAGTTCTAAGCCCAATTAACCGCTAACATGATTAAGTGCAGCACCCGAAACAATATTTACCTCAATTATCAGTAAACACCAAAAGAGCTGAAAAAAAAAATCATTATGGAGTCATTCTAACAGAGTATCCAGCCACTCACAAGACAAGGGGATTGCAATTTGGCAGACTTTGGATGACTAATGTACCATTATCAGCTCAGTCTGTTGGACAGCAATATTACCAATATACTTGAACTTTATGTTAACTTTTTTTTTTTTTAAAGGATGGATGTTGATTTGTGCACTGGCGGTGACAGTACCAGGAGAAGAGTGGATTTGGCTGGGGCTGCAGAAGGCACAATGGATGTTGTACCACTGGAGATGTATGATTCTGCCAGAGCGAAAATAGCTGCCAACCTGCAGTGGTTGTTTGCCAAAGCCTATGGAATTGGTAAGTAATGTATTTAACATTCAAGTTACACAAATCCTAAGTGTGTTTTTAGTTGAACCACAGGGACATTAATGACTCCTGCAATTGTGTCTGAGAATGTTCAGCATATCGCTATATTCTTCCAGTAATTTCAGAAATTCAGATATTGTTGGGACTATGGTTGTCAGCATACAGGCTTTCACTGGTGAAACACTGACAGCAGAAGCCCAAGAGAAAGAAATATTTATGTGTGCATGCTTTTAAGCCAACACTAATTCCCTCATGACACTTGGCAACTGAAGCTTCTCTCACTGACTCACCAGATCCTTGCATTCTTGTAGGGTGGCCAGTTAGATTGAACCCAAATCAGGCTGAGTGGCAGGCACCGAGGATTACTCTGTATTTGTTAGACTTTACTCAGAGCATGAAAAAATACTGATCTACCCCATCAGTCACTTTCACTCCCTGCTAAAATTCTATCAGCATTAGCAAGTGGACCTTTTCTTGTCGTGTTTGTGTTTGCAACAGTCAGGAGATGCAGAAATGAGATCAGTTGTGTGAAATTTAGGACAACCTTGTATGGAATTGTTTTGTTTTGGAACCCCTGCACCCCTGTTCAGTCGATGCCTATCTACTGTTGTGTTGTTAATATCCTAAGTTCACTTGTTCTCACTGATTACACACAGTGTACAGTAAAAACGACTCTTATGTGTGGATGAAGTCACTGTAAATATGAAGTTTGGAAATAATGTAGTTGCCAGTTTATTGCCTTATTTACCCAAAATTGGTTATGGACTTTTAAATAGTCATATCTATGTGACTATTCATCCCCCAATATTGACATTAAAATAATTTTTTGAAGATGTGTTTTTGTTTTATATAATTGACAAAAAACACAGTCCTTGTTTTGTGCAAAAATATAATTATCAGAGTTTTGGGTGAATGAGAATCCTACCATCTTTTTTGGCGAGCTTAAGTAGATCTACTAACATAGTATGTTTTTAGTTTAAACCGATCTTGGAAAAATTATGAAGCAACACACTTAGAAGAAATCCCATGTTCATGAAATTGTTGTTTTTTATGAACTGCTTCAGAAAGGTGTTGATTATGCTGGCCGTAGTATGTGGTGTTGTGGACTCATGCTGTTTTAATAGATTTGTTTTTAATAGAACATGTATTCAATCCGTGTTTCAAATGAAATGGTCCAACATTCAAAAGTTAAGGATAAGACGCAGAGTACATATGTAAAAATGGTCATGAATGCAGCTCATGCATTGGACACAGTGGTTCTGACCAAGATGCAAAACATAATTGGCTGTGAGTGATTGTTGGCTCTGATTTTTCTAGCCAGTGAGTGTGCTGATAACCTCTTATCAGCTGTTGGTGATTAAGTCGTATGTGAATCTTTTTTAAGCGTGCAAGTGTTTTTTCTGCTGTCAGGTGACCAGCCATTATTAGAAGCTAGAGCTGGAAAAAATATGAATTGCCTGTAAAGTAGTGACTGTCGATGATGAAATTGTAGTTTGGACACTGCTGTAGTTTAGGTCATGCTGTACTGAGATTTCTGCCCCTCATGTCTCAGTCCAGCATGTTTTTAGGTTAGGTACACAAGAAGCGTTATGGGTCCTACAGTCCAGCTTTTAAGTGTGCATACCTGCATTTTAACCATGAGGAAAATGTTTTGTTACATTGTCTTATCTTTTGAGCTTTCACAAGCATGAAATGGTTTTAATCTTTAAACTCAGACATGACATCAGAGGGTTTGTTGCCAAAAAAAACATGTTGCATATTTGTTGCATGACAACATGACTCCCTTGTACCGCACAGGTGGCTTTTTGAAGTGCTATAGGTTGCGTCCCTTTATCACAGCAGTTAATCTTAGTCACTGTAAGCCTCAGCTATCTCCTGCATGCACACTCACTGCTTTGCATGTCTCTTGCATCAGTATAGTCTCTGGTCAAATTATCCGTTATCGTGTCAGAAGCTCAAACAAGCTTTCCTTTGTCCTCTGTTACCCATATTGCATATGTGTCATTACACAGATTTCCCAATTGACCTCATGCACTTATAGTAAAAAAATGACGATCAAATGGAGGTTCTAATGGTAATCGAGACCAGGTTGTGGATTGAAAGATTTTTTCCTAATTTGCCTTTTATTTTAAGCCCTGCACTTTGCTCTAAACCCATTTGCTGAACTCTTATTTTTTTTCAAGCTCTGCGTTTTTCAGTTCATACTGAGTCTTGTAGGCCTGTACACACCCTCTTTAATGTCTGTCATCATAGGCCTAAGCTAATGATCGTCATGATGAACATGGTTGGAGATGCTGGTCATTTACAACAGAAACAAACAGTAGTCCCAAAACTTTAGCCGCCCAGACTAAGGCAGCACTCAGGTGAGGCCACAGTTATCATTCTCCCATGGGAACTGAATATATAATGGGTATACCACCCAACATGGTGTCTACTACAGTGCTAATGTTGCACAATTGTTTGCTTGGCTCATGCAAGACAGTGACGTGTAACCAGTGTAGCTGAAGTAGTTTCATTGTAAATAAGTGCAGCCATCTTGTGCTGTTGCCGAGGATTGCGGTTCTCCTAGTGTGTATTCATCAGTGTGGGTTACTTGTTTAGATTTTGATTATGCGTGTCTGTGTCCTGTCCTACTGCCCTCTGCATGTGCGCCAGCTGCTCCCGGTCCTAGCAGCAGACAGCCAGACACAACAGCATCAACATGTCCTCGTTGCAGCTACAACCAGTGTTCACCGTGGTGTGATACGGGTCGTGGTTGGCGAATGCTGTAGCACATCCTGGTTCTTGTTGTCAGATCTTTTCCTCTGACAGTATTCCATTCAGCCTGGCTCCTGATGGCTGGAGGGGAAGGAGGGGGGGCAGCTGCCAAACACCATTAGTGTCTGCAAAATGAAGTCAAACGTGAAGACTCGCCCCAATCAGACTTCTTTGTTTTTCTACATACTAACTCCTACTGTTCTAATGTATTTATATGCTCAGACACAGGTCTTCAGAAGGACCCACACTGCTGGGCGTTATACTTAACATGCTAATGAAGTTGGACAGCCACCTTAAATGTACTGTGGCAAGGACAGTGCATCAATGAACCCTGTAATGTGTCTTACACAGTTTACAGCATCAGTAGGATTTAATCATTACCATCTATACAAATAAGCACTGCATCATTCATCAAACCTAATATTACTTTGCGTTTCTCTTCTCTTCATTCTTGCACAACAAATCCTAATATGGTCTATGCATTGGCAGGGGCATTTGATCCAACGAGGCTCCTAATTACTTTATTAGTTGAAAAATCAAATGACAGACCGTGATAAGCCAAACAAATTATGCACAGAGACAAAGACAAATTTATATCAGCAAAAGAACAACAACCCTAAACTGAGGTTAAACCACAAAACGTGACTCCATCAGACATTGAAGTTAGGGTAATAGTTAGATTTTCTGCATGATGGTGAAAAGTACCTTGTTTACAAAGCAATGCCTGCAGCACAAGTGCTATCTTTTTATTTAAACAAGTTTTTAAAATGTTTTCCACTGTTATTGTAGCTCAAAGTAGAGTCTTACTTTGCTAGATTATCATCCAGAAATCCAACTAGAAGAAGCTGCCTTCTGTTTGCCTTCCTGGTTTTAAAAGCAGGAGATTCCTGACAAGTTGGTCTCTTTATCCTGTCAGTCAGACGAGACACTAAGAACAAATCAAATACATACATACTGTACAACTTGTACTTTTGGAGATCAGGCAGATCAAAACAGATTTACCAGAACAGGGTTATTTCCACAGCATTTCGTATTAAAGTGCAGCGTTTTGGACATGTTGTTTGGATTCTATTAGACCTATTTTAAGTCTGAATGGGTGTTTTACCTTCCAGTATAAAATGGGCTTGTGCATGCTTAAGTCAAATGCTTTGTCTCATGCCCTTATATGGATGTGCATTCAGGCCTTGAGTGACTTCACATCCAAAGCAACAGAATTTTTCTACTTTTCTTTTTGTTTATGTGGCTGCACTGCTGTTGAATTACTTCTGGCAAACCCACTGTGTCACCTGAGAAACCTTTCCACTGTAGTCCCACAGAAGGCTGTGGCTTGCAGTAACACATGGACATGTTTGCTCTTTGTAAACTGCAGCCTGTATGAGCAAATACGATGATCTTTGAGTATCATGCTTTGTCATATTACTGTAGTATATTGACACTGTAGGTGTTTGGTATGTGGAGTCTGAGGCACTCAGAAATGTTGTCATGCCGGCATCCTATCTTCCTGCCTCCTTATGTATGGTCTTTCTATAATGTTTCCTTACAGGCTTAAATCTGTTTTCAGTGCTAAACTGCACATCACTTCAGGAGCACATGGGGGTATAGAACATAATGCCACATGGTTTACCTACCCACTTTGATCATTACAGACCATATTCCAGAGGACTTGAGGGACCCATTCTACACAGACCAGTATGATCAGGAGCACATCAAGCCGCCAGTCATCCACCTGCTGCTGTCTTGCGAGCTCTACTGCCGTGTCTGCGCCCTCATCCTCAAGACGGAACAAGCAGCTTCTCTTCAGTCCCACCTGTCTGTCATCCAGGCTCTGTCCAGGAAGGGAATATACGTTGTGGAGAGTGACGATACACCAGTCACAGAGGGAGACCTGGCCTGCGCGCCCATCAAAATGGTGAGCAGAGGGATGAAAGATTTTCTGTAGAAAGTTGTTAATCTCCTTAAAATTATTGTTCATTAACAGACCACTTTGAACTTCAAGTGAAATTACAAGTCAGTATTACTGATGTTCAATACGTTTTATTGCTTTGTGAGGAATATTTGAAAATTTCACCTTTTACCTAGTAAATGGAAAAACTAGACACACTATAAAAAGTAAGGCCTCTCAGATCAGCACGTTTAATCACTGCTAAGAAGGTTAACTCTAATGCTGATACTGTTAAGAATGGATTTTTTTCTGTGGTCTGTGAAAATTTTCCCATAAGCATTTTCCTCAATCAGTGTTACAAGTATTTGCTGAATATTGGCACCAAAAAATATTTAGTTGAAATGCCTCTTATCCCCCGATCAATTAAATTAGAATTAAACTACGTTACATTATGTACACATACTTTATCTGCCTGTGTTTTTTTTTAAAAACGTTAAAGATGCCTTTATTTTACGGTTGCAGGTATCATGAAATACGCATTTCTTTTACATTTTTTCTTGCAATATACAGTATGTTGTGATGTAACTAAAACTGTGGGCAAAATATAGTGACCTATGATTCCCACCCCGCTTTTTAAAGGTCATGAATTTATACTGGAAGCTGTTGGCTTGTCTCTCCTCCTTTATTTTTTAATAGCCTTAATATTTATGTCGTGTGCATGTTTTCAGAGGTCAGCTCTGCAAATAAGTTAAATGTCTTCTGTGTGTATATCCCCAGTCCTTGAGCTTATCACCCTAATCAACCTCGTCTCAGCCCAGTGAACAGCCCAGTGAACAGCCCACCTGGTGCCACTGAGATCCAGTGTCTCACAGTTTCACTCAGAGCAGCACTCCACCTAGGATAGAATGAACACAACCAGATCACTTGCTTACAGCCATCTTCCTACCCCCTCTGTTACCATGGTAACCAGCTAGGGTGGTTAGCAGGCTTCGACTCTGCAGGCTGGCTAGTCTGGGGTGTGTGTCTGCCTTTCCTATGAGCAGCCCGACAGAATAATCCACGCAGGCCTGTGTGTAAGCAGCCAGACACAAAGCCTGGTAAAGGGATGGAAAATCCTGAACAGGACACCGCTTATCTCTGATGGCCTGTTGGAACCCGCTTCCCAGTTTGCTGACTTGACAAGATGTTTCCATAGTAACAACATTTCCTACTTTGTGTATGTTCCTGAGCTTGTGTGACTGAAAAACATCCTGTACCTGCAGACAGTTCCTCTGCACCTTATTTGACTGTTGTGGGGGCAGCAGCTAGAGTTTGTGAATCCTTAAGAAGGCACCCACACTCTTGGTGCACTTGAACCTTTTTGTATGTCTGTGTGCAGACAGCTCAGGGCACACAGACATACTCTCACTGGCTCCCCATGGGGATCCACACTGTTTTGATGAGGGGACCACTGTGTTGGAAGAGAACAAAAGATTTAACAGCACTTAATGCTGTTAGATTTGTTCTTTTATGTATATAATGAGGACCACAGTCATTGACACTTCAGTGTTTAATGCACCATATCCCTTTTTTTGATATTCAGATTTTTCTTCTCTTTTTTTCTTTTGTTTCATGGTGTTACTGCAATATTAAGTTTCATGTGCGTATCGTTGTGAATTTTGTACATTTTAAGCTGGCTGTGGTTATGGTGATGGAGCAAGTTATCCGGTAATGACAGGTCTGATTCATCTCTGGCTTCTCCTGGCTTTACATGTTGAAGTGTCCTTGGACAAGATTCTGAACCCCAAGTTAGTCACAGTGGGTCAGGCCAGCACCTTGCATTGGAACTCCACTGTTTTGTGCATGTATCTGAAAGATGAGACAAGACAAGGCCGAATGACAGGCCAGGAAGGATAGTCCGTGTATTTAATTTATTGAGTAAATGTTTTACATTTTTCGCCCAGCCTGTATAATTTTAATAATATAAAATCAAAAAGATTTGGTGCTGGAAACTGTTTTGTCTATAGCACATTGAAGAAAGATGCCATGGCATTTGGCAAATCCATGTGGTTGCTTTAAATCTTCCTAAGAATTTGGGATACAAAAGGCCGTCTCACTCAGTCATTTGCATTCTCACATACACTGCATCCGGGTAAAGTCTGGGAAGATCAGGATTACAGGGCAAGTGTGAGAGAGGCTTTCCAGAAAGAAATGTTTATATGATGTTCTCAATACTTAATAATTATCTTCAGCTGAGCTAAGGTGTTTGTCAGTCAAATAACCCAGCAGAACTTTAAACATATATTGCTCTGTGTTCAGTCTTTCATTTCCTCTTCTTCATGGATTAACTTTCATCATTTTCAGTACTTCAGTCTAGGTTTGTCTGCGAGTCGACTTTCTCTGTTATTGTCTGTGTCTGTGTCTGCGTCGGTCATGCTCCAAATAGCTCTCATTAGTTATGTTAACAAGCCTAATCTCCATGCACTCCCATCACCATCATTGGATTAGGTAAGTGGCATGTTACACAAAGCACCGACAGAAACTATTTCTTGTACACATTTATTGTGTGTTGGACTCAAGTGCTGCTTTTTGGCTATAGTTTTTGTGGACCTCAGATAAGCATGATAAGCTAACAGATGTTCAGTGTTGAAGACCAAAAATCATTTTTCTCACCTGAGGGCAAATAGTGTTAATCAGTATTATGGCTGTAGGCACCAGGTGCTTGACCATGTGGGGAAAGAAAGCCCCTGCTGGGTCTTATGATTAAACTAGGATGAGGCGAGTGAGTTTAAGGTTGGACACATGCTGGTTTGAATAAGAGTTTTCACCTTTTGATTAAACTGTGGTGGTTATTTAAACCTATATAATTATTTTGGAACTTTAGGACTGTTCCACTGCAGCTTTGAATTAGACTTGTACCTTTATCCCTTAACCTTCAAGTCTTTTGTGGCTATACAGGGAGCTGTGTGTGTGATCTGATAAGTTCCCTCAAGTGGTGTGAGTCGAGTCAAGAATTCAAAGATTAGGGATACAATTGTCCCATTTAGCTATCAATGATTAAGTTGTATTTTATTTTAATATGGTGGATTATGCTTTTGACAAAGTAAAATTACAAGTGAGGTGGAGTACAAAGAGCAAAGCAGCGATATGATAGTTTGCATTAAAAAATGTATCTTAGGAAGCATTAATAGTGTTTGCACCTGTTTGTATGACAAAGTGATAGAAATATAAATGTTTTTTTGTTCAAGCACAGTTAATCTGTATAAATGTCTGTTGTGGTAATTTCTTACTTTATACCTTCTCAGTTTATGGAGAATTTGCAGAGGATTAAAATCTACCTCTAGTTTTGACCTTAACTTCTCCAGAAACTGGTGTTAAAAACAAACTGAATTGGGTTGTGCTCCTGTTTCTCTCCCGCCCAGAGCGCCCACATGCCCATGATTGATGCCCTGATGATGGCCTACACAGTGGAGATGATCAGCATTGAGAAAGTGGTGGCTTCTGTCAAGCGCTTCTCTACCTTTAGTGCCTCGAAGGAGCTGCCCTTTGATCTGGAGGATGCTATGGTCTTCTGGATCAACAAGGTATGAACACACAACCCAGACAGAAGGAATGCATCAGCACAGTAAAAAATGAAAATGTTGCACAACAGCATTTCATATGTGTGGGCCCTTTTATTCTCTATAATCCAGCTGGTTTAGAACATTGGCTGCTGCTCATTTATTCAGCACCCTGTGGCATGAATAATCGTCGTCACATTGACTGAGTGACTTGTGCCCCTTTCTTGAAGCCTCAAAGTTACTGGTGTTCAGAACAGGTCAACAGAAGTGTGAATGTGGTTCACCCACTTGAGGCTTTCACTGAATTAAAGAGGCAGCAAAGGCCATGACGTAGTGTGTCCATGTATAATCGTGAGGCCCACACCATCACTGTCCAGGAAATGCAAAGGTTCCTATTGTGATGGACAGTATATTTATATGATATTCCCAAGTGGGCACATTTACCACGCTAATTAATCTTTTTAATTGTTTAGTCCTTGAAATGACAGAAAAACATAGATGGGTGACCATTAAATTTTCCAAAGCCCAATAATCAGTTGCTTGTTTTGCCTTTTGTCAGTTGGTTTGTTTGCATGCGTCCTTCTGAGGACCCGGTCAAGTTTTTGCAGAAAGTTAATTTTGTAGATGTTATGTAAATGAAAAATCTGGTTAATCACTTTAGGAGCTTAACAGCGATTTCTCTGCCATGAATGAGCTTTTCACAAGTAAGCATGTGTGCAGCAAAACACTGCAGACAGAGAAGGTAACAACAGGAGCCAGTGGGTGAATGTGGCCTTAAATTTACAAACAAAATATTAGAATTTTGTTTGTCAGACTAAACAACCTGTAGTGCTTATTCTTGCAGAACATGCAAAAAGATAATGTAATTCCTTGACAGTAATGGTGTTCACCTTATGAACAAAAATTTTAAATAGAGCTAAAAAGAGAAAAATATGGAAAACGTGCTGAAATTATATTATTGTTTCATCTTTTAATATGAAGAGAGTGACAATCTCTCCATTCCACACACATCTAATGTGTCTGAAATCTGAAATCATCACCTGCTACATGTATGCTCAGACCTAATCTGATAAGAATAATCTGCAAATGCTTGTTTCTCTCGGTAACCTTCTTTTTCGGAGTACGTGTAACCATGCTGAATGTCGTCATTTCTTCTGCAGGTAAACATGAAGATGAGGGAGATTGCAGAGAGGGAGCACAAAGTCAAGCATCACCCGCTGGAGTCCCCCAGCCACCAAAAGGTAAAGCCACGCTTTACCCAAGTTAAGACAAAATCCCCAAACCTAAAACACCAGAGCTGAAATCACCGGAACCATTCTGTCAGTAGCTCCATATATCTGGGTTTACTTTACTTAGAAACATGTTCTTCACAAGGTCCAGTTGGGCGTCATTGCCTCAACATCTTTATGAAGTTAAATCTCGGTTCAAGCGTCAGAGTCCTTAGTTTTGTTTTTGGGAATGTTTCACCCTAATGGCATTTTGGAGTTGTTCTTACCATGATATCTCTCTCTCTGTCAAAACGGAAGCCGATCCAATCCTTTTGTCTGTGACCTCTGACCTGTTAATCTCTCTGCTCCTGTTCCTCATCTGCCCCTCCCTCCCCTCTCTTATCCTTGCAAACTGGATAGTCTCCCTCCAAATGGTATTGGAAGCTAGTCCCTGTAAGTTGGATGCCAGACCCCCCCTGCATAACCCCATTTTCTTCCCCCTTGCAAGCATAGTTCTGTGTTGATGTGGTTGCACACTCCACCATGGCTCATTCAAGCTCATTCTGTGCTGCTTGTAGCCAGCGTGTCAGCGAGGGGGAGAAACCTCACACTTTCTGTTTTTTTTTTTTTTTTCTTTTTGATTTTTGTAGAATATATGTTACACGGGTAGAAAGTTGCTCTTTCTTGGCTGAAGTGTTCAAAAGTTTTACGTTTAGCTGTGCAGTGTGTGCTATCTCACTCCAAGCTCAAGTACACCATGTGATTTTTGTGTGTTTCTATGTGGTATTTGCTTGCCTAAGGCAAATCCATATCTACACTTCCTGCTTTGCTTTGCCGTCCCATACCTCGCCACCTCCTCTCACTGCTCTGCTTTGTCATTCCCCTCCATTCTCCTTCCTCTGCTGTCTCACTCTGTGCCCATGTTCTCCACTGACTGTGTCTCTGCTCTGTGTGTCAGCCTGATGTCATGCACGAGCTAGCCCACTGCATGCAGGTGCCAGAGGAGCTCTCCGAAGCGGTACGGTGTTTCCTCCGAGTCAGGGGAAGACCCATGTATTCTAGAAGTTGTCTTGTAGTAGAGCGTATTGTTTTCACCTGTGACTGGTTTAAAAAAGCCACTTCACCATGGTTGGTTGGTTAGTAGCATAGTTGTTTAATACCTGCTTAGAAACAGGTGTGTGATTTGTTTAAATAGTGCATCTGTTCCTCAGACTTGTGCCATAGATTAGCATGTTCTGTCAGTGTCTGAAGACTGAAACCACATGGATATAATATCGTGAATAAAGGGTTTAAGTGTTGCTGGGGGAAAGATACTTCCTGAAAACCTGTAAATGCACGAATACAGTCTAATGCAATCTTGCACAACAGCTCTGCCACATAGTCTACCTTTATGAAATTTAATGCTTTTGTGAAAAACTGGTAATTCCTTTAATTCCAACTGGTGGTATTAATGTTGTGGTGGTAAGGGGTCAGCATGGGGAAAATGTAATGCTAGCCATGAACAACAGGTGTCAGAACACACAGCGCACCCCAGCTTGCTGCCTATGGGGAAGCCTAGCTGCATAAGGCTCAGTATGTCGATGCCCCGTCCAATGATTGGTGAATATTGAAAGTATACTACAGGGCATTATGCATCAAGACTCCTGCAAACTATAATATCAGTAAAACATTTTTCAATCTGTCAGTATGCACCCTGGACAATATTTCTGTAAAGGTAGAATTTACAGCTGCTGTATTGGATGGTGTAATTTGAAAACCTTACCTCCTAAAGTGTCCGAAGGGGCTGGATTTTGTGTATATGGGCTCTTTTTAAAGGTTTGATTTGTGTTGCAGTCTTTCCTGCCTTTTGCCTCATGTGTTGCAAAGATCTTTTGCATTTTCCTATACCAGGGCATGACTGACTAACATTCTTTATGCCTCATTTATTAGTGCGCGTGTCAGGTTGACTCATTATTAAATTGGGAGCAACATTCTCAGTCATTATATGTAAGTCTGAGTTAAAAGCAGCAGTGCCAGTCAGAACAGTCTGCTTTGGCCTCCTGTGCTGTCTATTTTTATATTGCTCCAAACCTTGTAAGTGTATGTTCACGTCTAGGTACTGTACACCCATATGTATGTGTAACTGGTACATTTCAGGATTATATATGTTTTATTTATATAAATGGTTTTGCTCAATAGAAATAAACACTGAAAATACAAATTGCCAACTTTTACCATCTGTGTAGAATATTTATACGATACATACAAAAGCGGTAAGTGGCTTTCTATACCAGCCACACACTCGTTTCTCGTAAGTAGGCCAGTTATTACCCCAGTTTCACTCCCAGTCAGTCCATGCAACGTGAACCAGCTGACCACCGCTAGCTGCCTTCCCATTAAATCTGGAAGCAGGCTGATCATCTAGTCTGTGCTGTTCATATCACTGCTTTAACACTTCCATCTCCTCAAATTTAACCAGGTCCTCTGGGTTCTCCCTAAATTGAGCAATTATGGGGACACGGGACCATTCATCAAGGAGCAACCTCGTCTGTAAATTGCATTAAACATACTGTTGGATTAGTTAATTCATCAAACCAAATACATTTTGCTATCGTGCTCCTGGGGAGAACCCTGATCTGATGCTTAAATTCAATGGCTAGAGCCTTAACTCAAACCGAAACATCCACAAATAATATGCATATGCTTTGACTAGTTCAGATGTGAGTCTCAGTACGGGTGAGATTTGTACTCACACTAGTCGTGGCATTTAGGATGTTTTGTGATCCCGTGTTGTTGGTGCCAGATTGGCGTTTTGTTGCTGCTGTGCCTCGTCTCACCATAAACCTTCATCATCTCCTCCTGGTGGTTAGGTACGGTATCGCCGGGAGCACGCTTCAGGCCGCCAGCTACCCTTCTTTCCACTGCTGGAAAACCTGATGAGAGATGTTTGTGACGGAGCTGCACTGCTTGCTGTGGTCCATTACTACTGCCCAGACCTCATGAAGCTGGAGGGTATGCTGTGTTACCCATTCAACACAATTACAAACACACCTTGTAACTGTACATCAAGATAATTATCTCATGCACTCAAATACTTTTTCGGTAAAGAGTGTCAAACTCTCTTTGCTGACACAATACATTTTGTATCGGTGTGTGACGCTATTTTAGGCACTTGCACGACTAACTGCCCCAGTCAAGCCAGTGTGACATTTATAGTCGTACAGTCATTGAGTTGTGTCCTGACCTGACCTGCTCTGTGCCTTTCCGATCAGACATTTGCCTGAAGGAAGTGCCCTCTATTGCTGATAGCCTGTACAATATCCAGCTGCTCAGAGAGTTCGCCAACAAGTATCTGAATAAAAGTTTCTATCTTACAATGGAGGATATGCTCTACTCGCCGCTTGTGCTTAAGGTACAAAGTTTGATGTGCTGACTTTTCATTAACGTCTAAAGCAAAGTTGCCATTTTACCACATATTACTTAAAATCGAATGTAATAGATTTAATCTTGTATTGGGGGCACGCTTTTTTTTCGTAGCTTAATTTAGAGTCTGTACTCGCGTCCTTTAACTTGTTCTTATGTTCTCCCTGTAGCACAATGTGATGGTGTTTATTGCTGAACTCTTCTGGTGGTTTGAGACTGTCAAGCCAGAGTTTGTCCAGCCCAGAGATTTCCAAGAGTTTAAAGATGGTAAGAATCACATGGTTTACAATCTTATACTTTGTACAAAGCCAACCGTGTTTTTTGCATCAAGACATGAAAAAGCAGGTTTAACAGTTTTCAGATAAATGCAATACAGCTGATAAGTGTGTGTCTGTCTCTACCAGTCCTTTTTAGTCATTTCTCAGCAAGCCCACGCAAAGCTCAAAATGTATCTAAAAGAGTTTTTATTTGAACTTTAATAATTAACTTTCATTTAATTAACAAGCAAATCATTGAATAAAGTGTTTTAATCATGGTGGGAGCTCCAGCATGAGTTGTCTGGTTGATTTGATGAACATAATAAATTTTAATTAACTGTTCTTCTAGCTAAAATGCCACATTATTTTGGCACATGTAGAAGTTGGAATATCCTTAGATTTTTGACTGGTCACTCAGATAATAAAATAATAATTGTTTGTTAGATGTAACAAGTCAATGTGAAATTGCATTTAAAATGTACGCTACATTTTCCTGTCCTACCTTTTATTTGGGTCTCAAATATACATAAATCCAGGACGCATCCCATGTTGAACTTGTATTGGTACAGATCAGAAGTATCTGTGTTTAATTAATGAAAACCTCTGTCCTCATCCCTTCCTCAGCTCGAGCCATAGCTCAGCCCAAGAGTACTCGTCCATCAGTGCCCATCTCCAACGCTACCAAGCGAAGCTTCCTGGCCAGCCCCGGCATGGCCGATAACCATAGCAGCCCTGAAGTCTGTAACAGGTACTTCCTGCATCCTGAAGACTCTGACCCCCTGTAAGTCTTCTCTCACTTCTCATTCCACCCCATCATTATCCAATCCCTAACCCAACAAGGATAGGTAGATATGCAGTGACGTTTGACTTTCATATTCATGTGTCCTTCACCTCTAACCCTTTTGTCTTCTAACAACATTAAAGTGATTAACATTTACAAAGTAAATCAGGCTTAAGCAGCAGTAGCTAATTGTCGCTTTGTGTGTGCGCTTGTTGTGCGGGAGACTGAAAGGCTGTTTTAGGATTATACTGAACTGTCACCTGGGATTTTTTATTTCTTAATGCTATCTTCTCGCGTGCCCCATGTTAAAATACTTGACTTTCACTGGGTGTGTTTAATGCATTTGTTTGGTGGAAAATTTCTCTTCTGGGTGGGGCCTGCGGACGGGGCACTGAAATGTTTCTATAACTTGTGCTGCTACTGCTTTTATGGCTGGCTTGGTTTCTGTAATTTGTTAAAAAAAAACTGTGACCTGCTATCATTGAACAGTGGGACATAGCTTTGACAAGGTGTTTAAAATTTGTACTCATTATTGTTTTTCTTTTTTGGTTTAAGTAAAGGGGGTCCAACCTTCAGTCCATCCCATCCACTTCTGCCACTACGACAGAGGCAACAGAAACAGCAAGGAGAGGATTGTGCAGGTAAGATGAGCTATTAAGCTAACTATTGCAAACACAAATTATTAAAAAATATATAATATTTGTAGTTATTTTTTTTAATAGTTTAATTCACTATTTTAATAAATAGTATGTAAATTCCTTGAAAACCTTGAAGAGCCACATACTTTTTAGCAGAACCAATTTTAAAGGATCAATGGTTTGGCACCCAGTTCACTGGAGTAAAATTATAATTTTACTGAATCAAATCGTTTGAATTGAGAATCGTTATCGACTGAATTGAGACACAAAAATCTGAATCGTGTCATGAGCTTGCTAAAGATTCCTAACCTTAAAACGCACACCTTCAGATCCTTCTTATGTTATTCAGCAGAAGATGCAGGGTAATGTTCAATGTGTCGTGCTTGTTTTATAAATGCGTGTGTGTGATTCTGGCTAGGTCTGAGAAACCGTTCAAACTCCCTGACCCAGATGGATGGACAACCCCGTGGTGCGCTCGCTGCATGGCCCGATAAGAGGCACAGGTAGTTTCAGATAATATATCCACAAACATGTTGGTTGGGACGTTGTGTAAAATGTAAATAAAAACAGACTGCTGTGATTTGCAAACTACTTGAAACAGTGACAAAAATATAATAGACAACATATCAGATATAGAAAATTAGAAATTTGGTTGTTGCTCATTATGAATTAGATGCCAGCAGCATGTTTCATAAAAGTTTGGACGTGGGTCAGCAAAAGACTGGAAAAGTAAAATTTCAAACATTTGGTGCATTTTTTGTATGTTCTGTCAAATACCGTCACTGGCATATTAAAGATTTAGTCATAAGATTAAAATGATAATAAAAATGTTGATATAAATGATACCCAATTGTGCAAATTTCACATACATATGAGCTCTCTCTATATTTTAAATCGTGCATTATACTGACTTGTCCCGTGAACTATTTCTGCAGACCACTGTCCACACTGAGTCCCTACATGTTGCATTCAGCCACGGACAGCGATGCAGACAGAGCTTCTGGTGACAGTGTGAGTTTGGCTCGCTCCATAAGTAAGGACAGCCTGGCATCCAACGTCATCAACATCACACCCAAACACCAGGGTTCCGTCCACCAGCCCTCACAGGCTCCAATGCGCAGAGTCAATGGCCACAGCCTCCTGGCTAATGTTGACATGGATGATGAGGAGGAAAAGCCGGCGGCACTTTCCAGGACTGAAGGTCCCACCATTCCCAAACAGACCGAAGGGGCACAAGCGACGGCTGCAGTGGGATCCAAACCTTCCACAGAGTCCAAACATGCACCGGACAGCTTCTACCTGGAACCACTAATGCCTGCCGTGCTCAAAGCGTCTAAAGAAAAGTCCGTATGCCTAAACAAGGAGGAGGAGAGTGGGGAGGGGCCCCGGCCCTCAGGAAGGGGCTCCTTACGTCGAGGAGATGGATCTACATCAGCAGTTCGTAGAAAAGCTCCCTGCAACCTGAACCAAACCTTTACCCCTCCTCACGATGAGACCGATTTGTCGGAGGAGCTTCCCCAGGATCAGGCCAGTTTCAGTCCCGTTGTCACAAGCAGCGTGGACCCCTCGTCCACAGAGCCACCGGGGGGCTTTTATCTGCATTCAGATTCTGAAGAATCAAAGTCTGGCCAGGGCCTGGATGCGGACCTGGAAGACCTGGATGAGGAAGAAGAGGATTTGGATGAAGCCATTACTACTAAAGACCCTAATTGGTCCAGGAAAACCATTAACCACGAAAATGAGGAAGAAGAAGAATCAGCCAAACTCCAAGAGGACATGAATGTGAAGGAGCACGAGGACAAAGACATGAACGGTGGCAGTGGACGATCCAGCCCCTGTCTCAGCGGTCACTCCCAGGCCAGCAGCATGGCTAGTGGCAGTGTGCGCATGACCTCCTTTGCAGAGCGCAAAGCTCAACAGCAGCGCTTTGGCAGTAACCACGACCTACGTTCCAGTGCCTCCAGCTCCCAAAGGACCACACCAGATGGATCAGAGAGCAGCGGGCCCCTGACTTCCTCATGGAGACTTAAAAGAGACCAGAGCCCCTCCTCACCCTTAGGAGGATGCACTCGTACAGGCGATGGCAGTGCTAATGTCCTGGCTTCTGAACTTGTCCAGCTTCGTATGCAGCTGGAGGAGAAGCGACGGGCCATTGAGCACCAGAAGAAGAAGATGGAAGTGCTGTCAGCGCGGCAGAGGCAGAAGCTGGGGAAAGCAGCCTTCCTGCACATTGTTAAGAAAGGAGGAGGCAAGAGTGACACGTTACCCAACCCACTGAAAGCTGACATCTCTAAAGATGAGCTCAACGGGGAGAAAGGACCATCAACTAAAGATGATATGTGTGTGGACAAACTGAGGGGGGCCAAAGAGGTGGAGGGAACCACCACGCCAGGTGCCTTAGAGGGAGACAAACGGGGGAATAACGGAAGCTTCTACCTAGAGGAGGAGTTGGACCTAAATGAGTGCAGCCGCTCCATCGAGCTGCTGAACGAAGCCATCGGCAGCATCCAGCAACAGATGATGCAGTTGTCACTGCAGCAGGAGGTGTTGATGAAACAGAATGTACAGTCCCCCCCTGGAGCAACTCCACCTCCCCCTTTTACCAGTGACAAAAATTCTGACTCCAAAGCAGGGGCAAGTTTTCACTATGTGGAGCATCTGTCTGGCACTGGGACTGCCCCCACCAGGAAGCCCCCCAAGCTGAGCTCAGGCCGGGGTTCCAGGTCTAAACCCTCAGACATTAAACTAGCAAAGGAACAGAGCCGCACGCTTCCAGGACTCTCACTCCTACCCAGAGTGGGCCTGAGACCCTCCCACACCCAAGGCAGTTAGCCGGGGGCAGGTCCCCCAGGACTGAGCAGCCAGAGAGCCCCAGGAACCCCACGCCAGGAGAGACAATCGACAGGCCAGGATCTGGTCACATTCGCACTGCGACCTTCCGGCTTCACGATGAGGCAAACATGCGGCTCCCGACCCGAGTGGACCTGACAGCGGTGGCTGTCCCTGAAGTGTCCTTTGACGAGTGCCTATCCAGCACCTTAAGAGAGTCCGAGCTTAATTCTTCAGATGGTTCAGGGAAAGAGAATATACCATCAGAGGAGGTGCAGCGCAGCAAAGCCCATCTGATTGAAGTTGATCTGTCAGACCTAAAAGCTCCGGAGGAGGAGGAGGCAGCTGAAGACGGAACAACAGAAGGAGGGGATGGAGAGCAGAAGTCCGTCATGGGCTTTTTCTTCAAGGTAATTTCTACGGATGGCAACATACAGTATTCTAGGTCTTGTATTAGAGGATTCCATTGCCCAGTAATTACTTCTACATTTTCATTTTTCTTGATCTACAGTTTAGTGTAAATGTGAAATTTCTGTGCATTTCGGACATTGCGAACCGGTTCTTTAAGCTGCAATTGATCCACCTGATTTATTTTTGCACGGAAGTAAAGAAAAATCAGGAAATACTTTGACATACACATGATGTTTCCTCATTCTGTTTTCAATATTCAAGGATGAGCAGAAGGCGGAGGATGAGCTTGCCAAAAAAAGAGCAGCGTTCTTGCTGAAGCAGCAGAAAAAAGCTGAGGAGGCTCGACTCCGAAAACAACAGCTAGAAGCAGAATCAGAGCTCAAACGAGATGAAGCCAAGTAAAATAAAAAAAATATCATTAACATTACATGGATTACAGAAAGTATTTTAGCTGAGAAGGTGCTAACAGACTTGTTCTATTTCAATACCAGGCGGAAGACTGAGGAGGAGCGTCTCCGAAAAGAAGAGGAGAAGACACGTCGGGAGCTGATAAAGCAGGAGTATCTGCGGCGGAAGCAGCAGGAGATGTTGGAGGAACAGGGACTCGTGAAGCCTAAAACCCCCAAACCGAAGCAGAAACATAGACCCAAGACTGTCTTGAGAGAGGAATCCTCCAGCGACAATTTCTCCAAGTGCTCTTCAACACGTAAGAGTGTGACATCACCGCTGACGTTTAGTCCACACGTCTGAGCACAAGCTCAGCACGTTCACTGACCGTCAGTTATTTTCGGTTTTTCAAAACAAATACATTTTCCACCATTATTAATAGCACAGTAATATTAACAGCTCTTAGACTCGCTTGTTGTCTCCACTGAAACCTTTGTGATTGTCTCACTTTTTTTTTTTTTTTTTTCTGTAGCTGACAACCTGAGCAATGCCCAATCAGGCTCCAGTCTGTCTCTGGCATCTGCAGCCACCAATGAGGCTGACAGTGTGAACTCTGGAGGGGCGGGCTCCCAGCGGTGAGTTGCTCATATTTAGACACTTGAGAGAATGTTCATGCAGTTCATTGTTCCTGTTTCAAACTAGCAGAGCAGCTTCCCATGTACCTACTTTCATGATGTTTTCCAGCTGTGACTCCGTGGAGTCGTTTCCCGGCAGTCGCAACAACAGTCGAACTGCAGAACGAGACTGGGACAACGGCTCCACAGCATCGTCCATCACTTCCATGGCTGAATACACTGGTCAGAGCTCACGTGGTTTTTCCTCAGTAGTAGTGTTTGAATTAATAAGAGAGAATAAGATCAGCAGGTCAAAGCTGCTTTAACACGACACAGTAAACTGGCCCGGTCAGATTCAGAGGGACCCGTGCGTAACGTAGACGTGCAGGTAATTTACAGTTAAGACTGATGAAAATTAATTGTTTTGTGGTTCTTACACCTATTAGGTCCCAAACTCTTCAAGGAGCCCAGCGCCAAGTCCAACAAGCCCATCATCCACAATGCAATCTCTCACTGCTGCCTGGCTGGCAAAGTCAATGAGCCCCAGAAGAACCAGATCCTAGAGGTCAGTGCTCTGGCTCACGTACTGTAAACCTGATGAATGTGGAAAAGAACTTTAATGATTTGTTAGGAATGTCTAAAAACTCAACACTGCAAATACTGGAAATGAGAGTATGAGAGAATTTCCTAATGTTGGAACAAACATGATCTAATGATTTGTTAATTGAGTGTAAAAATTTATGTCATCTACTTGTGGTTGTCATGTATTTGAGCAAATATGGTGAAAAATGCCAAACAAATATTTAAGGATATTTATAAAACAATCAATCATTTGCTGCTTTTGTTTGCAGATAACCACCGTTGAATCCGTCTATTAAACTTAGCCCACACATGAACAGGGAGCATCACTGTAGATTATCCACCATAGTAGAACAGACACTCGGTCTGTTTAAATCGTCTTTTCGGGGCCTTTCAAACTCTGCCGTATGTTAAAGAAATGCTAAAATAACAAGCGTGTGCCACACCTGCTATTCTCCTTTCTTCAGGAATTGGATAAGTGCGAGTCCAACCACCTGATGATCTTGTTTCGCGATGGCGGCTGTCAGTTCCGGGCGCTCTACTCGTACTTCCCAGACACCGAGGAGATACAAAAGCTGACGGGCACCGGACCCAAGAGCATCAGCAAGAAAATGATCGACAAGCTGTACAAGTACAGCTCCGACCGAAAACAGTTCACAGTCATCCCCGCCAAGACCGTGTCAGTCAGCGTGGACGCCCTGACCATTCACAATCACCTGTGGCAGGCCAAGAGGAGCGCTGTGCCAAAGAAAAGTGGAAAATAGCAGGCCAGGTTTCTAGCCCTCTGTCGTGTAAATCAACTTCTCCTCATCTTGCTTGTTTCCTGAATAGACTGCATTGATGCCCACAACCTAGCTCACCACCACACTTAGCCTGGAGACCTTGTTATGAGAGGCCACATCCATGGACGTGTGGTCATCTGTAGGTGGAGCCAGGCTGAGACACTGGTGAAGGTATGTGTGTCCCAGGTGGTCCGAGGGACTGGTGCTTGCAACAAAAAGAGGAATGCTGGCTGACTTTGCGTCTTCTCCGTGTGATCTAAGTGCGATCTGTTCAGGTTTCTTTTAGTCCAGCTGCAGTTTTTTTTTAAAATAACAACCATGGCTAAAGCATGTTTCATATTTCTCTGTCTCTCAGTGGGTGTTCATTTTTACATGAAGTATTTGTTAGTTCAGCACTGTCATCTTCGAAAGCTCAGCTGCAGCACTCGCCACAAACGGCTCTCCTTTAGACAAACGTGGGAAAAAGGAGCGCACACTGGAGGATATGTCGCTCGTCTCCGTCAATTAGAAACACGGGACCTTTGTAGAACCTTTTAGGACTGTCAGGCTGCACTGCTGTCCTGTCCCCCCCAAAAAACGAACAAAGAAATCACTTCCTGTGTGGACTATCGAATAAGGCTGGCGTTACCGATTTTGCCTCACCAGGGATCTCTAAAAACCTGCTGCTCTGAACTGTCTTCTTTTGTCGCGAGGGAGCCTCTCGGCCTCCCTCAGACGTCCGTTGGCCTTTCATGCATCGTGGTACTATCGTCTATTTATTCAACCGCTTTTTAAAGTAGATGCTGATCGTGTAGCACTGGATACGTGTAAGAAAAATGTTAACGGTCATTTTAAACTTTACTTTTATCGAAGCATCCTTTGGTTTTTCTTGAGGGTGTCAAAAGGGGGTGAATGATAGGCTTTGGTACAGAAATGATGCTTTTTTTGTTTTGTTTTAGCTTTCTTTTTTTTTTTTTTTTATTACAGCAATGTGGTATAGACTTTAAGCTGATGTTATGTGTTTTCATCATAACGGGAATTCTCTGATGTTTAGAGCTGAGCTGTGTTATTTCTCTTCACTGGGCACTCTTGAATTGTCCTGTATAAAGGTGCACTCATGAACACTTGTCGACGGCTTCTTACATGCAATGTAACCCCCCCCTTCCCCTTCTAAACTCCCCCACCCCTCTCTTCCTCCTCCCCCCCGAGTGTTTTCGTCAGCCTGTCCCATCTTTAATTACGCGAGCGGGCGGCACACACACTCTTGTTGTGAAGAGTGTTTTCGCGCTGCCCCGGAACCAGTTCAAATGCCAGTATTTGATATATTCACGACGGGGGTTTGTGTGTGTGGGGGGTGGGTTGGTGGGGGACTGGTTCAGTTATGTACCAACATTAAAGAACATTCCTCTGAGGTGTTGACAAAAATACTGCCACATGTTTCTCTCTTCTGTCTTTGAAAAAAACACTCAAAGTGCTTTTTTTTTTTTTTTTTTTTTAAGAAACCATTTGTTGGCCTCGAACAACCAGAAGTGTTGCACAAGCACTTTACTTTCTGTTTGTTGGGGAATTTCTGAATGGGCATAAAAATTAAGAAGTAAATAATAAAACTGCTGTTGTGCGCTCTTAAAAGTGCAAAAACTAAACCAAACGCTAAGATTTAACACTGACATGTAATGTTTCTGGGCCTCCACTGGTTTGATACTACTGCTTTCTCCAAAAACTACAGAATACTTGATTCTTACTTGCTGCATTTTGGGGTTTTCTGGGGGTCGGGGGGTATTTTTATGTTAACTAAAAGATTGTATTGGCATTTGGTCACCTTTTTTTTTTTGTTACACTAGTGTACTTGTCATCCTTGTTGATTTTTATCGTTGATCCCATGCCATCTATTTATTTTTAAATGGAAGCACTGAAACAATAAATTTTCAAGTGAATAAAAGTCACAATTTTAATTTCAGTTCTTTTCTCATTGCTTAATTTATACTCACTGTTTAATACTTACACAACTTCTCACCAACATGTTTTTCACTTTTTTTTTCTTTCTCACTGGAATGGTCACTTTTCATTTCTTTTTTATGAATTTTACACTAACTTCACAATGTTGTAGGAATCTTCGAAGAGCAAAGAAAAGAATTTCGTCCAATACGACAGGTTTTCTATTTTAAAGCAGCTTCAGAAGGTTCGGCCTCACACTTTACCAACCAACTGGAACAGCGGCTTTACTGAGGCCTTAATGCCTGAGCTCATATCCATGGTAAACTCTGATGTGCCATGGCAACTGTGTTTCTTCTTCACACCTGCTAGTTCGGATCATCACAAGACCTTCACTCCGGCTCCTGCGTCCTGCTGTGATAACGGTCACGATGAGAGGTGAGTGCACGTATTTCATCCTTATACTGAACCCAGAAAATCACGACCTGTTGAAGTCCCACATGTGATTCCTTTTTGTCTCCGCAGTCGTTTCGATTCTCACCGTGTTGCTGCTGAATGTGCGTTTCAGCCGTTCATGTGACGGAGAAGGACACATTTTACTCTGCCGGGAGATTCCTTCACGTGAGAAACTCTGTTTCATTCAAATTGTTTAATAATCACCTATGTATTAGCAAGTTCACTCAGAAAAACATGAGCTGTGTGGAGGAGAGGATTTGGTCAGTTATGGAGTTTTCAACAGTTACAAAGAATCTAAACAGTTTGTGACAGTGAGCTAAAAGTAACAACTGATCAGAGAACAGATTTATTTATGAAATGCATCATATAACACTTCAGTTCAGTTCACTTCAGAATAATGAGATTTTAATCTTAGTATGTACAGTTTATAGCTACAATATATACAAGAGATGCTCCATAACCTTTTGTGGAGACACAGAGAACAACAATGGCAGCAGGAAATATTGTCCCTCACAAATCTATAATTGTCATGGTCTGACACATCGTCAATATTTCATGCACTGGGTGGATCAGCTAGCTTGATTACCATAGGTTTTTTTAGACTAATATATTTGATACTAATTTCATCCTTGTACATAGATGCATAGGGTCACCAAAGCCAAAAAAAATCAGCCTGATTCCCTCAGTCTGGGCCTAAATGTAAATTATTTAATTGACAGTTTTTCATTTAATCTTTATATTTGACTGTGATTTGTCAGTGACTATTACTAAAGTGAGAGACACAAACTCCAGGAGGTTTAGTCGTGCTAGAGGAGCCTTAGACGAGCGGACTGAAGTCAAACCTCCAACTGTGGACGACGCTCTTAACCTCCGGACCCACAGACGCACATGAATTCCAAATGTGACATAAAACTTGGACAGAAAATTATGATCACACTCTTGGGGCATGTTGTGTGGTGATGTCACACTGTGCATCATTACCAGCAGGTGGAACCAAAGACATCAGCTTCAACATGAGGACACTGGCACTGGGGGTTTTTGAAATACCGCACAGTATAACCAGCTAATCATAACTTGTCGGTTCGGTTTGATATATATTCAGCTGTACTGTTTACTGAAACCTTCACATCATCACATTCCTTTTCACTCACCTTCTTTTTTTTTTCTTTATTCTTGGAATCTCAGATTTATTTTCCCCATCAGTGGCTCTGATTCATGCCTCTGGCCTGCTGGGAATGTGTCTCACCTCCCAGGTGGTGGACTGACCTTCAGGCACCTCCAGTCCTGATGCTGCCTGTTTGTTTCTGGCTGCAGCAGAACTACACGTCCACACACACACTGACACTTCCTGTTTTCATATTAATTTTTTATTCATTCTTTGTAAATATCTTTTGTCTCTCCCGTTTATTCGTCCTGGCTTGAGCAGGTCATGAAAAATCCGCGGGCGTAAGAACGTACGATGTGTTTAGCGTATTAATTGGGTTTCCGGGGTGACGTCACCGGGATTTGTTTTGATGGTTACCTGAGTGTTTGGCGCAGTTAAACATTCTGATTGGATGACGACACCGCCCTGTCAAATCGAAAAATGTTCGTCTGTGAGCAACAAAAATAACAGTTGTTCCAAATGGAATATGAAAAACTAAAGCAAAGAATCGAATTGGAGCCACGCGGACTCAGTTGTGAACGCGTCAAACGGGGAGTTCGACCTGATTGGATCGGAGAGTTGCTCCTTTTAAAGCTCCACCGGGATCC
The DNA here is from genome assembly GCA_033026295.1 of Channa striata. Taxonomy (NCBI): domain Eukaryota; kingdom Metazoa; phylum Chordata; class Actinopteri; order Anabantiformes; family Channidae; genus Channa; species Channa striata. The sequence continues at coordinate 21,086,131 of CM065178.1, forward strand.
TCTGGTTCCGTTATTGATCCAGAGACATTCGTTTTACAGCTTGAACGAGTTTTGGACTCGAACGAGTCTGATGCGGATCGTACGGAACCAGCAAAAACACACGAGGCGTATTGTGCTGTGTCCATAAGCGCCAATGACGTCATTAACGGGGAAAGCAGCTGTTCTTAACGCGCAGGATCTGGTTCCTGAGGCTGGACCGGATTCATTGTGGGTCACGTTAAAAGTTCTGCTGCCCACCCACCGTGGACCTGATCCCGAGACATGGGGACAGGGATCAGACATGTGACTTAATCGCACGCACAGCTGTGTCCCTGTTGATCCGTGATTTTTGGCCTCATTGAATAATGACGCAGCCGCAGATTTGGCTCTTCCACTCTCACACTCCCGATGCGTTCTGCTTCCCTCTGCCTTTGGTCCAGTCTGACGGATGCTGGAGCATGTCCGTTGTGTCTGTGGGTGTGTCACATGTTCCCCGGGGGTTGAGTGTCGTCCGTTGGCATGGCAACCCGCCGCCTTACCGGCCTGTGGGTCCAGTGTGGAATGCGATGGGGATGGATATCCACTGTCTGCATCCTGGCCATACTTTGCTGCTCAGCTTTCAACCATTTTTACATTTTAAGCTCATCCTGCTCCCTCTTGCTGAAATATTGCTGCGCACTGTCCGTGTGTTTCTCTTCTCAGGTACATTATCCGCTCTGACCCGCTAGCGCACATGCCAGAGGACTCCCAGGTGGGGCAGACCCGCAGTACCAGGAACCAGCAGGACTTTGGCGCAGAGACGAGGGACGAAACTCACCTCTGAAAGCCCCTTAGCCGTGCGCACCCTGACCCTTAACCTCTAAGCCCTGCCTGGGCCAACAGAGCTTGTTTGTCTCGCACAGGTGAAGGCAGGTCTTGGGCCAACAGCTGTCCATCATGAATGTGCATTAATGTATCTCTCGGAGCAGAACCAGTCAGCGTCGTAGAAGGTGAACACCAGAGACCTGCTATTTCCCACTGAGCTGCTGCAGGAGGATGCATGAAGAGTGCCTCATCATCAACCCCCGACTCCCCTCCCACTACTGTACCTACACTATGATCCATGTGAGCGATCTGTGGACGTGTAAGAGGTTTTTCCTGCACATACACAACATCAAATCCTGATTTCTCTGAACTTGTCTTGCACAGGGGTGAAGTTGCCCTGTTGTTACGACTCAGGCGGACTTCCTCTGCGCCTGTTTCTAACTACACCTACAAAATAACTCAATCTCGGGGCAACTACACCTCTCCATTAACTCAACACTCATGTTTTCTAAAAGATGTGTGTAAATCTTCCGGCCGTGAAATCTAAAAGTACAGTACACTTTATTTATTTCACTTTTCCTGTCGTCATGTTTAATTTTATTTAAAAGCACAAAAGTTTTTTTCTTACAACAAACTTATCTGTGAATTTACACACTGTAGTGGCAGTTTTCTTGGCCATATTAGTCGTTCTTTCACTGGTGTGTTTTTTTTCCAACTCTGTTTATTCAGCGTGTCTGCAGTACTGTACGTGTCATCCATTGATTCTATTGCTCTGTAAATATCTTTAGATAGCTTTTTATATTATGTGCCATTCTGCATCGATTTTGTCTGACTAGTGTTTGTTGTTTTGTATATTTAATCTCATTTATCGTTATTTGCAGTAGGAAAATGCCAAAAAACTACTGGTAGCCAAAATGGGACGTAAAGATTCATCGCACATTTGTAACAAGCTCAACAAGATTTTCAACCACATTTCATTTTGTGTTTAAAATCGGAATCTTTTTGCCACGACGAAATAGGGACAAGACAGACCCGAGTCTCCATGTGTGAGGGGGACTCGCGTTAGTGAGTAATTTCTGTGGGACACCGGGTTAAATGACCAGAAACAGTTCAACCAGTTTCTGACGTGTCTTTTCACACTGAGTCCAGCTGTCGACCATATCTAGTTAAAATGATCAAGTTTCTAATTTGTTGCTTATAGTTCTTTATTGTGGTGTTTGAACTAAAGTTTCTAAAATATCGTTCACTTTTTCGAGAGGGGAAGGCTGACACCACTCTCATACCTGTGTGATACACGTGAAGCTGGAACTTGCAGGTATTTAAATTAGCTGCGTATAAAGGCCGAGCTAATGGGGCAGAGAAGAAGTCGGCTCTGTCTGCATCACCAACAAGTCCGGAATGTTTAATCTGTCGGAAAAATGCAAATTTGTTATTTAATGTTGATTCGTGCTTGAAAAGTATTTCATTGGGAGCAGTGACTTCCTGGAGAAAACATGTTATTCCTCCTAAAATGAGAATGTTTTTTGATCAGATTAACCAAAGTTAAAGCTACAGTATGTAACTTTTGTTCAGTGGTCAGCGCCTGCTGTGGAGTCGGAATGAACAGCATTTGGATCAGTGCAGATATATTTTTATCTCCAGTAAGACCTGTCTGACCCATCAGAACGTCAGTGATGAGGTTTGAAAAACTCTAACTTCCTGTAATTTGAGGATCGTAAGCCGGGACGTAGCAGATGGTAGAAGAGCGGAGCAGAGCAGGAAGTGAGAGTAGAGCGATTTTGAACCTTGTGCTAGTGCTAGCGACTGTAAAGCTGCACGCTGTAGTTTTAAGGCGTGTTAATTCGTGAGTTCAGCAGGTGCTGGGACACAGACGTGGGGAAAAGCTGGTTGTTTCCTGTTCCCTTGAATGTGCCGCGGTAAGTTCACTGCTATTACAGGGGCCTGAGAGGAGGATCCGTCTCCTCATGTAACCTGTTAATAACTGTCAAGTATTATTTGAAGGCGTCTTCATCCCAAGTGTGCACACAGAATATAACGACAGGTGTATCGTCATATTGTTTTTGCTCAGATGTCATTATCAGTATCAGTTTCGCTCTATGTTTTGACTTGAATTCAGTGGATTGTTCATATTAGTTTGTGATTCCAGTTTCATAACTCTAAAGGAGTTGCAGTACGACTGGTAGCACAAGAGTTTTGCACAGTTGTTTTTCAGGCACAGTGAAGTCTGTTTCTGTTCTATAATCCATTCCCAAATTAAATTGGAATGTATTTGAGCGGAAATGAAGTACTTTTTCTTTCAGGTTGTTCATGGTGAGCAGTATTTATTCTTATTATTGACTCGTCATTTCTCAGCTGTGTGTTTGCTCACTGTAAATAGCAACTTCATCGTTTCCGTTTTCTTTCATTCTCGTCTGTGTGATTTTAAAAAGTGAAAGAACTTGAACTATTTTTGCACTAAGCTCTGCACGACGTCTGGAGCGTAACAGCATGACCCTTTAATATGAATCTGTACAACACTGCAGACAATATTCAACCATTCCTGTGAAGCAAACACAGTCCGATGTGCAGTAACCCCTCACACATTTTACTGGTTTCATTTACCTTTGTTGATGTTGCGAAGCTTATTTCGATATGTGCCATTTACTTTTTTTTTAAGTCAATGAAATACCAAGTGATAGATCTAATGAAACAATCTACTAATCTGCCAATTTCATTTGTTTTAAAGGATCAGTAATTGTTTTTAAGTGTATAACAGTATGTATTTTCACGGACTCCCATTGATTATATAGTTGATTTATGCTCAGTGGCCCCTAAGAGGCTCAGTGTCAGTTTACAGGGCAGGAGAGAAGTGGAAACATGAGCGACCACGACGGAAGATACGCTGTTTTGAATCCATTCACTTAACGTCTTCCTGGGTCCTCGTTTGGACAAATGTTCCACAAAGAATTCACTTCAGATATATTACTGTCCATACGTATTGCCACAAAGGGCATGTAAACACTAAAAAGCATGTTTTGGTATCAAAGTTTGCAAAGAGCGACACACTTTGTACATTTCGCAGGACATTCCGTGTTTTGTCGTGTTGCTAGAGAAAACCATAATCCAGTCAAATGCTTCCAAGTTGGAGCCATTATTTGATACTGTGTATTTATATGAATGAAACATGCATGATGTCTAGGTGTTGTCCAAAGCCTCTGTAACATGTTCACCACCACTTTATGTTTTTCAGTCAAAGGGGTTGATCCATTTTGTACTATTTCTTATGAGAAGCGAGTGCACTTCTCCACATATGAACAAATAAATGCTGCATGCAGCCAGATCTAATGAATGAAAAGGTGTTTTTATTTCATCTTAGACCTTCAAATGAAAATGTGAGGATCATCTGGGCATCACATGTAGTTTTAATTTGACAGCTGTCAATCACAGTTTTCATTTCATTAGGGCGTGAATTATTACAAACCACTGAAGGAACAGTTTGACAATTTGGAAAATGCTTGTTTGCGTTTCAACAAAGTAGAGAAGGACGAGCATCTGTGTCCGTCTCATGTCTGTTAAATATGAAGTTACACGATACTGTTAGCTTTAGTTTAGCATAAACACTACACAGTAAGCTTTGCTCTGGCCAAAAGTGAAACAATCAAAAATGTAGAGACACAGGAAATGACTGGGAAAAGCTTTTTTCAAATGCGTGTCACAACCTTTTATCCCCTCTGTGCACTTAGAATTTCACCACGTTTATGATCAGTTATATTTCTTGCCTGCTATAGACGCAGATGCGAGTCTCGACGTGCTGCACGTGCTTCGGTTTCTGTGTAGACACGACGTGAACGTCGGACGTGCTGCTCTGATGTTGTCGCGTCCCCTGAATTTATCCTGCAGTGGCTGAAATATTTTTCAAAATGTCAAACAGTTCCTGTTAGTGTTGACTTCAATGACATGATAAGGTAACAAGATAATTGTAAGTATCAGCAGCTCAGGTAAATCACTCTTCTCAAAATAATCGAACTATCATATGCTTTGTGGTTACGTGTATAAATCTCTTTCCTAACGCCGCTGCTTGTTGACATGTATCTGCTTCCACCTCTCTCGTGTCCAGCGACCGTTGTTCTGCACGACTTCGTGCAGCAGGTCCATGAAGGCGTACTCGTTGCCGGACAGCAGCGTGTCGTCGTCCGGCGAGGCCCCACCGGAGGCAGCCTTTGGACCAGAGCTTTGGTTTTCCCCTCTCTGCCTGCTCGTTCCAGCTCCCTTCGCTTCGTTTCTCTGCTCTGCATCTTTGCTGCTCTTACTCGTGGGCTGGTGTGGAGGCTTCTCTGCAGGTTTGCTGTCGTGAAGCTTTCCCCGATTCTGATTTGGGGTTTCTCTGATTGTGTCCTGGATCATTTCCTCCGCCTTTAGCTTCTCCTCCAGCCTCATGTCCGTGTGGTTATGAGTCTCGCTAAAAGACGTGGTTTTGTCATTTGCTTTTGAGAATCAAATGGCCTCAATATTTGTGAGCTTCATTTGTTGTTTGTAATTCTTTCTGGACTCCATCAGAACCAGAGGGAGGCTCCGCTTTGTTTACCAACTTCATCTGAGAACTTGAACATTTCACTTTGTGTCCAGACACTGAGGACATCTGATCTCTTTTCCTCCATATCCTTCATTTTACATCGGGCCTGCCACTGAATTGCAGTCGGAGGCCATGTCGAGACCCTTCCTATGACTTTTTGCACCCGTGATCTTTGATCTGGACTGACAGTGGACTGTTTGTTTGGATCATGTGGGTTTGCACCGATGCTCAGATAAGGCACAGTCTCGGTGTCGGTGGCCAGACTGTGGTGGTTTTCAGCCATGTCTCCATCAGCATCTTCTTGTTTCTCATTTTTTTCAGAGAGAAAATTTTTTTCAGAGAGCTGAATTCTTTCAGCTTCTTCATTTGCAGACTGGGCATCTGCGTATTTTACCTGAGTCTCTGTTTCGTTTTGTGCAGTAACTTGATTTTTCCCTGACACACAAAAGGAGGACATCAAGAGAACAGCATTAGCAGACTTAGCTCTAACTCCAGTAAAAGGCCTCCTCCAACCGCTCTCTGGCTCTCTCTCCTCACAGTGTCCCGGACACTGATCAGGACTTGAACTACTGTCTTCTTCAACTTTGCTTTTGTCTTCTTTTGCACGTTTGGGCGTCACAGTTTTGTTGGTGCGTTTCCTTCTGTGCAGCACCACCAGGAAACAAACCACAAGCAGCAGGACACCAAGGACCACGCTGCAGAGGAAAGTTATTTTTAATTATCACATAGTATTTTTCAGCACAGCGTCTTCACACTAAAGGAATATTCAACATACCTATAACGACAGCGAGTGTGCAGACAGTATTTGTGTTCGGCAGTGGTTCTGAAGTAAGAGACAGATTACATCTTCTTTATTAGTATGTACTTATGTAGTATTTCAGAAATTCAAACTAAACAAAAGACAAAAGGATCAAAGTTACCAGTCGCTTCAGTTTGCGGTGACGGCGTGATGGGCACGTCAGTGGGTCTGGGGTGGACAGACGGTTCTGTCTCTGATGGTGGTGATGCTGCTAAAGGGAAAAACAGAAAACAACAATGAAGCTCCCAGCGACGATATGAGGCTGGACAGACGTGTTACTGGGATGCCAATTATTACAAATGTAATAACGTTTTTTATTTTAATGTCAAGAAAAACCTCAAACGTTTGCAAAAAGTCAGACTCAAAGGTGTTCAGTCACGTTGTGGTGCCATCAGTGGGTGAAATGACTACCGGCATTTTTTAACAATAGTCGGTGTGTGCTCATGGGTGACAAGGTGATGAGCCTAAAGCTAGAAATCGAAGGGCTGATGGTGAATGTAGTCAGTGGGTATGCTCCACAAGTTGGCTGTGAGTTAGAAGAGAAGGAGAGATTCTGGATGAGGTTGTAGAGAGTATCCCCAGAGGAGAGAGAGTAGTTGTTGGAGCAGACTTCAATGGGCATGTTGGTGAGGGGAACAGAGGTGATGAGGAGGTGATGGGCAGGTTTGGTGTAAAGGAAAGGAATCCAGAAGGACAGATGGTAGTGGACTTTGCTAAGAGGATGGACATGGCTGTAGTCAACACTTATTTCCAGAAGAGAGAGGAACATAGAGTGACATACAAGAGTGGAGGTAGGAGCACACAGGTGGACTACATCCTATGTAGACGAGGTCATTTGAGAGAGGTTAGTGACTGTAAAGTGGTGGTAGGAGAGAGTGTAGCCAGACAGCACCGCATGGTGGTGTGTAAGATGACTCTGGTGGTCAGGAAGAAGAAGAGAGGAAAGACAGAAAAGAAGACCAAGTGGTGGAAGCTAAAGAATGAAGAAACTTGTGAGGAATTCAGGCAGAAGTTGAGACAGGCTTTGGGTGGTCAGGAAGAGCTTCCAGATGACTGGGAAACTACAGCAGAGGTAATTAGGGAAACAGGTAGGAAGGTGCTTGGTGTGTCATCTGGTAAGAGGAAAGATGATAAAGACACTTGGTGGTGGAATGAGGAAGTACAGGACTGCATCCAGAGGAAGAGGTTAGCTAAAAGGAAGTGGGATGTAGAAAGGACTGAGGAAAGTAGACAGGAGTACAAGGAAGTGCAGCGCAGAGTGAAGAGGGAGGTGGCAAAGGCCAAAAAGAAAGCTTACGATGAGCTGTATGACAGGTTAGACATGAAGGAAGGACAGAAGGACTTGTACAGGATAGCCAGACAGAGAGATAGAGATGGGAAAGATGTGCAACAGGTAAGGGTGATTAAAGACAGAGATGGAAAGGTGCTAACAAGCCAGGAGAGTGTGCAGAGAAGATGGAAGGAGCTGATGAATGAGGAAAATGACAGGAAAAGAAGAGAGGAAGATGTGGCTATTGAGGAGCAGGAAATAGCAGAGATTAGAAAGGATGAGGTGAGGAAGGCTCTGAAAAGGATGAAGAGCGGAAAGGCTGTTGGCCCTGATGACGTACCTGTGGAGGTGTGGAAGTGTCTAGGAGAAACAGCAGTGAAGCGGAGCCAGGTAGAAGCGTGAGGTTACAGGGGGCTGAGGTGAAGAAGGTGCAGGAGATTAAGTACTTGGGGTCATCAGTTCAGTGTGATGGGGAGTGTGGAAAAGAGGTGAAGAGGCGAGTGCAGGCGGGTTGGAATGGGTGGAGGAAAGTGTCAGGAGTGTTGTGTGACAGAAGAGTGTCAGCAAGACTCAAAGGAAAGGTGAACAGGACAGTGATGAGACCAGCTCTGCTCTATGGATTAGAGACAGTAGCAGTGACAAAGAGACAAGAGACAGATGGAAGCAGCAGAGATGAAGATGTTGAGGTTCTCCTTAGGAGTCACAAGGTTGGACAGAATAAGGAACGAGTTCATCAGAGGGACAGCGCACGTTGCCTATGTTAGCAACAAAGTCAGAGAGGCTAGATTGAGATGGTTTGGACATGTGCAGAGGAGGGATAGTGAATATATTGGTAGAAGGATGTTGGAGATGGAGCTGCCAGGCAAGAGGGCGAGAGGCGCCCAAGGAGGAGATATATGGACGTTCTAACAGAGGACATGAGGTTAGCTGGTGTCAGAGTGGAAGATGCCCAGGACAGAGTAAAGTGGAAAAGGATGATTCGCTGTGGCGACCCCTGATGGGAAAAGCCGAAATCGGTGTGTGCTCATGATTTTTAAGCTTCTTTAAAAGCTATTATGACAAAGAAGCTGTAAATATAGGGATAATATTTGAAGTATTTATGGTATAAAAATATAATTAGAAATAAAATGTTATGCACTCAGATTTGTCTTGAGGAAAAGATAAAACTAAATTTGGTAACATGGGGCTGCACGCAGGAAATGTTCACTGCCTCATTTCAATCAGTTGGCTCATAATTGCATTATGCTGCCAAGTAACTGTATTAGATAAATATTAAATTATATATTTATATAAAGAGTAATTTTTTTGTCATAGAACTAGAGCTATTGTTGGGAAAATACAGATTCAAAAGTTTTTTAATTAATATAAGTACTCAGACAGGTAATGTGGATGATGTCAGTTTTCTGTTGTCTAATCCAACATTAACCTGTGACGTTTCCTTTCTTTATATCGAAATACGTTTCCTCTCAGATTTTGTTTCTAACAATCTCTTAATAGTCTGTCTCTATTGTTAAATGTAAAATCGAAAAAAATAAAAACAATACAAGAACCAAATGTACCTGTGTTTGAAGTCACTGTTGACAGGCTTTCGGTGGGTCGGACAGAATTTTGTGTGTCTGATGTTGGTTGTGCTGGAGATGCATGCAGCTGCAGAGAACGAGAGAGTGAGAAGAGAGACTCACTCAGCAAAAGATTAACAGTAAAGAACATTAGAACAGGGACAGGAAGAACCACGTACAACAGAGGAACAACCGAGGTAATACATGCAAACATCCTCACGCAGTTAGATGGAAATATTCAACATTTCTATGACACCTTTCACAGAAATGTTCCTCCTTAAATAAATGTAAATAGTAACATGTTTGCAGAAGCAGAGAAAACCTCATTTCACACAGTTACATGTTCTTTTTGTTAAAGTCAAGTTAGAAAAAAACAAAAACGAGGAGCATGTGATTTAAAATAAAAAAATCCTTAATTTGATTATTTTATGGTTGTGAACTGCCACATGTTCTAGAGCTGACGATGTATATTTGACTTTTCTTTTACCTGCAGAACATATTTCTATTTAATTCACAGACCCAAAAAAGCGGAGTCCCTTGCAAACGTTGGTTTCCAGTGGCTTTACACAAACACAAACCTCGTTGTGTAAAGCATCACCAGAATTACAAGAGACAAGAACCAGACGTACCAGAAGATGCAGGGAGGGTTGTGAGTGCTCCAGTGGGTTTATGGTGGAAAGTTGGTGTCCCTGATGGGGAGCCTGGTGTCGTTGACAGCGCACACGAGGACACGTTCCACAGCGGCTGACCTTTTAGCGGAGCAGGACTCCCACAGGTGACCCCCTGTGGGTCTAACAGAGACCTGTTCCAGAGATCTGAGAAGAGAAGCAGCTTCAGTTCTCAGACGTTCTTCAAACATACTGGGCCTGTGAGTCTCTGTTGTACCAACCTTTTAGGGTGTCCACAGAGTCTTGGGCTTCACACGAGCAGTCCCAGGGGTTCTCATTTAGTCTGATCCTAGTGGACTTGAGAGACCTGAAGGCCCCAGGCGAGACCCGACTCATGTTGTTCTCAGATAAATCCAACTCAGCCAAGCTGGTCTGGGAGCTAAAACTATTTGGAGCGATGGTTCTGATTCGGTTCTTGTTCAAACTTAGTTTTGTGAGGCCAGTGAGTCCACTCAACGAAACCTCGTTTACCACTTCGATCAGGTTTTCTGTAAGACTGAGTTCGTTGAGGACAGTAGGCCGCCCAAACCAGTGAGAGTTCACCTGTGTCACTGCGTTTCTGTTTAAACTGAGACTACTCAGGTTCTGGAACGAGCTGAAGGCCCCTTCTGCAATTCCCGTGATGCCGGCGTCGTCGATCTTCAGCCTGGTCACAGAGCTGAGGTTGCTGCTGTGAAACATGGTGGAGTCGATCTCCCCAACGTCACTGAGAAACATCACCAGGGTCAAATACCCGGGGTCGAAGTCTGAAAGAATTAGAATGACAGTAAACAGCTGAATTCACAACGAACGATTGATCAAACCAAACGGACAAGTTATGATTAGCTGGTTATACTGCGCGGTATTTCAAAAACCCCCAGTGCCAGTGTCCTCATGTTGAAGCTGATGTCTTTGGTTCCACCTGCTGGTAATGATGCACAGTTTGACATCACCACACAACATGCCCCAAGAGTGTGATCATAATTTTCTGTCCAAGTTTTATGTCACATTTGGAATTCATGTGAGAGACAGGGGCGTCTGTGGGTCCGGAGGTTAAGAGCGTCGTCCACAGTTGGAGGTTTGACTTCAGTCCGCTCGTCTAAGGCTCCTCTAGCACGACTAAACCTCCTGGAGTTTTGTCTCTCACTTTAGTCCCTTTGGATAATAGTCACTGACAAATCACAGTCAAATATAGAGAAAATAACAAACTGTCAATTTAATAATTTACATTTAGGCCCAGACTGAGGGAATCAGGCTGATTTTTTTTGGTTTGGTGACCCTATGCATCTATGTACAAAGATGAAAATTCAAACATGTACTATATATGTTAGTATATATATCAAACATGTTATTCTAAAAAAACCTATGGTAATCAAGCTAGCTGATCCACCCAGTGCATGAAATACTGACGATGTGTCAGACCATGGGAAATTTAGATTTATGAGGGGACAATATTTCCTGCTGCCAGTGTTGTTCTCTGTGTCTCCACAAAAGGTTATGGAGCATCTATTGTATATATTATAGCTATAAACTGTACATACTAGGATTAAAAGAATATCTCATTATCATCCATGATGCAAGTCATACATAAAGAAATCTGTGCTCTGTTGAAAACTCCATAACTGACCAAATCCTCTCCTCCCACACAGCTCACATTTTTCTGAGTGAACTTGCTAATACATAGGTGATTATTAAACAATTTGAATGAAACAGAAGTTCTCACGTGAAGGAATCTCCCGGCAGAGTAAAATGTGTCCTTCTCCGTCACATGAACGGCTGAAACGCACATTCAGCAGCAACACGGTGAGAATCGAAACGACTGCGGAGACAAAAAGGAATCACATGTGGGACTTCAACAGGTCGTGATTTTCTGGGTTCAGTATAAGGATGAAATACGTGCACTCACCTCTCATCGTGACCGTTATCACAGCAGGACGCAGGAGCCGGAGTGAAGGTCTTGTGATGATCCGAACTAGCAGGTGTGAAGAAGAAACACAGTTGCCATGGCAGATCAGAGTTTACCATGGATATGAGCTCAGGCATTAAGGCCTCAGTAAAGCCGCTGTTCCAGTTGGTTGGTAAAGTGTGAGGACGCTTGCACCCGGGAGGCCGAACCTTCTAACTTCAGACGCAGGTTTTTAGATCCCTGGTCAGGCAAAGTCTGTAACGTCAGCCTTATCTGATGGTCCGCCCAGGAAGTGAGTACTGTTTCTTCTTTGTTCGTTTGTTTCAGGGGCAGGACAGCAGTTCAGGAGAAACCAGCGTTCAAATTCATTATTTCCTCAAAATTCTACAAACGACACAGTCTAATGACAATTTCACATTGCCAGTTTGAAATCTTTGCAAATTTATTAAAAATAAAAAACTCACCTATACATAATATTCACCTAGTGGTTCCAAACTTATTCCATTTACGGATGATGGAGGCCATTGCGCTTATTTGGAGCTTTAATGCTGCAGATGTACCCTTACCCAAAACTGTGCCTCAGTCAAATCACGTCCAGTCAAGTGAATGTCCCACAGGTGGACACATCTCAAGAATGATCAATTTTAACTAAATTTGTAAAGGTTTAACAAATTGTTTGTAGAATTTAGAGGAAAATAATGAATTTAATATAATTTTGAAATAAGGCCGTAAGCGCTGTGAATACATGGCCTGCTATTTTCCACTTTTCTTTGGCACAGCGCTCCTCTTGGCCTGCCACAGGTGATTGTGAATGGTCAGGGCGTCCACGCTGACTGACACGGTCTTGGCGGGGATGACTGTGAACTGTTTTCGGTCGGAGCTGTACTTGTACAGCTTGTCGATCATTTTCTTGCTGATGCTCTTGGGTCCGGTGCCCGTCAGCTTTTGTATCTCCTCGGTGTCTGGGAAGTACGAGTAGAGCGCCCGGAACTGACAGCCGCCATCGCGAAACAAGATCATCAGGTGGTTGGACTCGCACTTATCCAATTCCTGGAGAAGGGAGAATAGCAGGTGTGGCACACGCTCGTTATTTTAGCATTTCTTTAACATACAGCAGAGTTTGAAAGGCCCCGAAAAGACGATTTAAACAGACCGAGTGTCTGTTCTACTATGGTGGATAATCTACAGTGATGCTCCCTGTTCATGTGTGGGCTAAGTTTAATAGACGGATTCAACGGTGGTTATCTGCAAACAAAAGCATCAAATGATTGATTGTTTTATAAATATCCTTAAATATTTGTTTGGCATTTTTCACCATATTTGCTCAAATACATGACAACACAAGTAGCTGACATTAATTTTTACACTCAACAAATCATTCGATCATGTTTGTTCCAACATTAGGAAATTCTCTCATACTCTCATTTCGCAGTGTTGAATTTTTAGACATTCGTAACAAATCATTAAAAGTTCTTTTCCACATTCATCAGGTTTACAGTACGTGAGCCAGAGCACTGACCTCTAGGATCTGGTTCTTCTGGGGCTCATTGACTTTGCCAGCCAGGCAGCAGTGAGAGATTGCATTGTGGATGATGGGCTTGTTGGACTTGGCGCTGGGCTCCTTGAAGAGTTTGGGACCTAATAGGTGTAAGAACCACAAAACAATTAATTTTCATCAGTCTTAACTGTAAATTACCTGCACGTCTACGTTACGCACGGGTCCCTCTGAATCTGACCGGGCCCGTTTACTGTGTCGTGTTAAAGCAGCTTTGACCTGCTGATCTTATTCTCTCTTATTAATTCAAACACTACTACTGAGGAAAAACCACGTGAGCTCTGACCAGTGTATTCAGCCATGGAAGTGATGGACGATGCTGTGGAGCCATTGTCCCAGTCTCGTTCTGCAGTTCGACTGTTGTTGCGACTGCCGGGAAACGACTCCACGGAGTCACAGCTGGAAAACATCGTGAAAGTAGGTACATGGGAAGCTGCTCTGCTAGTTTGAAACAGGAACAATGAACTGCATGAACATTCTCTCAAGTGTCTAAATATGAGCAACTCACCGCTGGGAGCCCCCCTCCAGAGTTCACACTGTCAGCCTCATTGGTGGCTGCAGATGCCAGAGACAGACTGGAGCCTGATTGGGCATTGCTCAGGTTGTCAGCTACAGAAAAAAAAAATAAAGTGAGAATAATATTACTGTGCTATTAATAATGGTGGAAAATGTATTTGTTTTGAAAAACCGAAAATAACTGACGCTCAGTGAACGTGCTGAGCTTGTGCTCAGACGTGTGGACTAAACGTCAGCGGTGATGTCACACTCTTACGTGTTGAAGAGCACTTGGAGAAATTGTCGCTGGAGGATTCCTCTCTCAAGACAGTCTTGGGTCTATGTTTCTGCTTCGGTTTGGGGGTTTTAGGCTTCACGAGTCCCTGTTCCTCCAACATCTCCTGCTGCTTCCGACGTGTCTCCTCTTCTTTTCGGAGTCGAGCCTCCTCAGCTTTTTTCTGCTGCTTCAGCAAGAACGCTGCTCTTTTTTTGGCAAGCTCATCCTCCGCCTTCTGCTCATCCTTGAACATGAAAAACAGAATGAGGAAACATCATGTGTATGTCAAAGTATTTAATCAATATCTCATTTCATGCTAAAATAAATGAGGTTGATCTAATGCGGCTTAAAACATTTTTGAGCGTTGTTCGAAATTTACAGGTACTTCACATTCACAATGAATTATTATTTAGATCAATTTACACATGACAATGTAAAAGTAATTACTAGACAATTGACCCCTGCAATGTGTAAAGTTTTTATATTATGAAATTATTATCACTGTACCAAGTACTGTATAAATACATTCCCATCTGAAGCCATTACCTTGAAGAAGAAGCCCATGACGGACTTCTGCTCTCCATCTCCTCCTTCTGTTGTTCCGTCTTCAGCTGCCTCCTCCTCCTCCTCCTCCGGAGCTTTTAGATCTGACAGATCCACTTCAATCAGATGGGCTTTGCTGTGGCTGCATTCATTCAGGTCCAACTCCTCGTCGAGGTAGAAGCTTCCGTTACACATTATCACATTATCTTTCGATAATGTGTCACTCTTGGCTCCTCCTCTCTTCACCACGTGCAGGAACGCCGCCATCCCCAGCCTCAGCCTCTGCCTCGCCGACAGCACTTCCCTCATTATCCTTTGGTGTTCAATGGTGTGTCGCTTCTCCTCCAGCTGCATGTGAAGCTCAACATGTTCAGCAGCCAGGACATTAGCGCTGCCATCGCCTGCACGCCTGCTCCAATGGGAGCTGGAGGCACTGGAACATAGGTCGTGGTTACTGCCAAAGCGCTGCTGTTGAGCTTTGCGCTCTGCAAAGGAGGTCATGCGCACACTGCCACTAGCCATGCTGCTGGCCTGGGAGTGACCGCTGAGACAGGGGCTGGATCGTCCACTGCCTCCGTTCATGTCTTTGTCCTCGTGCTCCTTCACATTCATGTCCTCTTGGAGTTTGGCTGATTCTTCTTCTTCCTCATTTTCTTGGTTAATGGTTTTCCTGGACCAATTAGGGTCTTTAGTAGTAATGGCTTCATCCAAATCCTCTTCTTCCTCATCCAGGTCTTCCAGGTCCGCATCCAGGCCCTGGCCAGACTTTGATTCTTCAGAATCTGAATGCAGATAAAAGCCCCCCGGTGGCTCTGTGGACGAGGGGTCCACGCTGCTTGTGATAACGGGACTGAAACTTGCCTGATCCTGGGGAAGCTCCTCCGACAAATCGGTCTCATCGTGAGGAGGGGTAAAGGTTTGGTTCAGGTTGCAGGGAGCTTTTCTACGAACCGCTGATGTAGATCCATCTCCTCGACGTAAAGAGCCCCTTCCTGAGGGCCGGGGCCCCCCCACTCTCCTCCTCCTTGTTTAGGCATACGGACTTTTCTTTAGACGCTTTTGAGGCATTAGTGGTTCCAGGCATTAGTGGTTCCAGGTAGAAGCTGTCCGGTCATGTTTTTGGACTCTGTGGAAGGTTTCATCCCACATTAGCCAGGCTGTGGCCATTGTGCCATTGGAGCCTGTGAGGGCTGGTGGACGGAACCCTGGTGTTTGGGTGTGATGTTGCCCCTTGATGCCAGGCTGTCCCTATCGGTCTGTTTCTCTGTCTGCATCGCTGTCCGTGGCTGAATGTAGGGACTTTTTTCCAGTCAGTATAATATTCAAGCTAAAATATAGAGTTCAAATGTATGGAACATTTGCCCAAATCGGTCTCATTCATATCAACATATTCATTATCATTTTATGCTAAACCTTTACCAAGTATTCAACAGATCATACAAAAACCAAACGAACATTGAATTATTATTCCTGGAAATCAAGAATTCTATGGCATCTTAATGGATTATATGCCAAATTTCCAAGTTTTCTTTGCGCTATTTGCAACCCCCAAAAAAATATTTCAAATACTTTGTAAACAACAGCATTCTCTCTATATTTACATTTTACACAGCGTCCATACATACATTTGTGGATATATTATCTGAAACTACCTGTGCCTCTTATCGGGCCATGCAGCGAGCGCACCACGGGGTTGTCCATCCATCTGGGTCAGGGAGTTTGAACGGTTTCTCAGACCTAGCAGGAATCACACGAGCATTTATAAAACAAGCTTCTCATGACAACAACAGCACGACACATTGAACATTACCCTGCATCTCCTGCTGAAGAGATAAAAGGAGCTGAAGATGTATGTATTTTATTTCTGATAACAAAATAATTCCACGTCCACAGAACATTTACCACAGCTACAGACACAAATATCAACCCCTGGCTTGTTGCCCGTCCACTTTTCTGTAAAAAACTGCCTCCCCCCTCGACCGAAATGTCAAACATTTGTTCCTTGACAACAGGTTACGCAACCTTAAACAGCAGTCATGTGACATCACTGATGATGTCATCGATACGGTTATACATGCATTTATTATTCTACCGTGAATACTCCTGCTGAAGCTAATTCTGATTCTTTCCTCTGTACGTTTTACCTGCTCCAGCCTAATTTCAGCTGGAAAGTCTGTTCAATCTTCAAAAGCTTATTTAGGACATTATTGCTCGTACATTTGCATACACATGTATAACTTTTAAAAAACAATGCCTTAAGTATTTGATGACACCATCAGTGACGTCAGAGTGGAACTTAACCGGTGAAATCTTTCTTATATTTTTGTGATCACTTTTTGACAACTGGTTTTGTACCATCAAAAGTCCAAAGTGACAGTTCAGATAACAGGCTTTTGACCGTGACTTCAGTTTTTGGAATTTCTTCACATAAAGTATATCACCATGTTTGCTCAAGGTTTCTGCTGCTCATGGTAAAAACCATCATGCACCATTTCAGCTCTTTGGGAAATGCATTTCTAGTTTACTGTTAATGTCTTGCTGCAGCATTTTGGATTAATTGAAGGATTTTTAGAGAGTTATTGGGGCAGCCTGAGAGTAGAGAATTACAGTAGTCCAATCTAGAAGTAACAAATGTACGGACCAGTTTTTCACCATGACTTTGAGACAGGAAAATATAGGTCATCATTTGTTTCATCTGGTGTCATAGATATAACTGAATGTCAATCGGTAACAATGGCAATGTTTTCTATTCATGTTGGCAAGGGGAGACACATATAGAGTAAAGAGCATTGGTCCTAACACAGAACCTTGTGGAACTACATAACTAACTTTTGTGTATCACCATTAACATGAAAAAATTGGAATCTCCGATAGATATGATTTAAACCAATTTAGTGCAGTTCCTTTAATTCCAATTACATGTTCTAGTTTCTGTAATAAAATTTTGTGGTCAGTGGTGTCAAATGCAGCACTAAGATCTAAAAGAACTAGTATAGAGACAAGTTCATTATCTGAAGCCAAGAGAAGATTGTTGGTGACTTTAATCTGTGCTATGATGAACTCTAAATCCTGACTGAAATTCTTCAAATGAGTGGTTTCTGTGCAGGTGGTCACATAATTGCTTTACAACTACTTCTTCAAGTATTTTAGAAATAAAGGGGATATTGGTCTGTAATTGGCTAAAACACCTGGATCAAGGCAAGGTTTTTTAAGTAGTTAACTCAGCGAGATCAATGGGTCTAAAGTCTAAAAGGGATCAGAGCCTTATTGATGATTCTAACTCTGAGGTATTTGTGGGGAGGGTCTGGTCTGATTTTTTTTCTCTAATAGCTACAATTTTATTTGTAAAAAAAGTCATGAAGTCGTTGTGTCTCAGAGTTGAGGGAAAACTAGGCTCAACTAAACTATGGCATTTTTTGTCCTCCTGTGCAACTTGATCCTGACTCCCTTTGTGCACCAGTATATCCAGGTATTTTTTTTTTTGAGTTAATACAAAGAGGCTTCGTCAGTATACAGAGAATCCCAGTGTCAAGACACCAGTCCCAGCTTGAGAAGCTGCCTTCCATAAATCATAAAGAGCTTTTATTGTTCAAAACTGTTTATTGCTTTAACTCCAACGTCCCTCGTCTCTCCGTCTTACTCCAATGTTAATCCTCGGTTTAAACTAAACACGCTGTGTTAGCTCTGTGTTGTGGCCTGACATGAAGTTAACTCAACACTGCTGGGAAAATTTGGGTAAACTATAATACATTATAATTTACTGTAAAACTGCGTAACTATAGTAGGGTGATTAGGTCTTTTTTTGTAATACTGATATTTTAGATAGTGGTGGTGCCAATAGTATTCAGAAATTTTGAATAATGTGGTTTTAGCACCACAACATGAAAATGCAGGTTTAACAGTTTTCAGCCATTGGTTTACCCTTTGTCAGCTATCATTTGTTCTGTTTGACTTGAGACTGTGGGTTTGTCCAGAGAAATTACTAAAAGAATATTTATTTGAACTTCGCATTGATAAAAGACAATATAAAACTTTCATAATGTGAATTTAAAGAATATACTTTTATTTTGGTGGGAGCTGCACGGGCGGCCATAATTTAATTAATCAATGTGACATTTGTTTTGTTTCCTCCTGTCGGCCAGACTTTTAGTTTATAGTCATACAATCATAACGCTGTTTCTATAAAGTATTGCGCAAAGACTAAATACTTCTGTACATGTTAGGGTTTTATTTTTTATTTTGAATAAATTTGCAAAGAATTCAAACAAACTCCTCTCACGTGATAATTATGGGATATTGTTTGTAGACGTTTGAGGAAAATAATGAATTTAATCCATTTTGGAATAAGGCTGTCGTGTAAATCAACTTATCGTCATCTGGCTTGTTTCCTGAATGGACTGCATTGATAATGAGAGACATAATAGTTTTGATCTTGTGATGTAAATTATGCATGTACAGTATATAGCTACAGTGAATATATTTACTAATTGTGCAGAGATGCTGCTGATGCCTCTCATGAATCACAGAACAACACTGGCATCATTAAAGGACATAGAAATCTTACACACACATCGTCAACATGTGATGCTCTGGCTGGATTTGTGTGAATCTCGTGTTACCACTACCAACTATAATGCATGTGGTAAATTGCACCTATATAGCACTTTTCTACTTATTGGTTATCAAAGAGTTTTATGTTGCTTCTCATTCACGCAGTTTGCTCAGAGTCACACTCACTCCTACACAGATGAAGGAGCATCTGTGCAGAGACTGAGGTGTGGAAGCAGGTACAAATCAACAAGCAGCAGCGTTCTATGGTGAAAGACTTTGGTTTGAGTGAAGTGATTTACCTGAGCTGCTGATAATTATTCATCTTGTTACCTTATCATGTTCGTGAAGTCAACACTAACAGGAACTGTTTGACATTTGGAAAAATATTTGAGCGACTCCAGGGTAAATTCAGGGGACGCAACAATGGTGAACATCAGAGGAGCACGTCCGACATTCACGTCGTATCTACACAGAAGCCGAAGCACGTGCAGGACGTCGAGACTCGCATCTGTGTCTATAGCAGGCGTGTTCCCGAAGAGTCCAGAGAGGAACCTACAGGAACATGCAGGAGAGAAGTCACAAAACAGTACAAGCAATAGTGACGTCAGCGTGGGAGAAATATTGCATCTGTTTGATCATAACCATGTGGTGAAATTGTAAGAGCACAGGAGGATAAAAGATTGTGACACACATTTGAAAAAGAGCTTTTGGTGCAGACTCAGTCTCTAGTGTGGATCCTACATTTCCCATAATGCAGCATCTTGCAGTAGACCTTCCTGTGTCTCCAAACAGAACTGACTGGACTGTTGAAATGAAATGAAATCATTGAAATAATCCTCACGTTCTCATTTGAAGGTCTAAGATGAAATAAAAACAGCTTTTCATTCATTAGATCTGGCTGCATGCAGCATTTATTTGTTCATATGTGGAGAAGTGCACTCGCTTCTCATAAGAAATAGTACAAAATGGATCAACCCCTTTGACTGAAAAACATAAAGTGGTGGTGAACATGTTACAGAGGCTTTGGACAACACCTAGACATCATGCATGTTTCATTCATATAAATACACAGTATCAAATAATGGCTCCAACTTGCAAGCATTTGACTGGATTATGGTTTTCTCTAGCAACACGACAAAACACGGAATGTCCTGCGAAATGTACAAAGTGTGTCGCTCTTTGCAAACTTTGATACCAAAACATGCTTTTTAGTGTTTACATGCCCTTTGTGGCAATAGGTATGGACAGTAATATATCTGAAGTGAATTCTTTGTGGAACATTTGTCCGAAACGAGGACCCAGGAAGACGTTAAGTGAATGGATTCGCACGTTGAGCGTATCTTCCGTCGTGGTCACTCATGTTTCCACTTCTCTCCTGCCCTGTAAACTGACACTGAGCCTCTTAGGGGCCACTGAGCATAAATCAACTATATAATCAATGGGAGTCCGTGAAAAATACATACTGTTATACACTTAAAAAACAATTACTGATCCTTTAAAACAAACGAAATTGGCAGATTAGTAGATTGTTTCATTAGATCACTATCACTTGGTATTTCATTGACTTAAAAAAAAGTAAATGGCACATATCGAAATAAGCTTTGCAACATCAACAAAGGTAAATGAAACCAGTAAAATGTGTGAGGGGTTACTGCACATCGGACTGTGTTTGCTTCACAGGAATGGTTGAATATTGTCTGCAGTGTTGTACAGATTCATATTAAAGGGTCATGCTGTTACGCTCCAGACGTCGTGCAGAGCTTAGTGCAAAAATAGTTCAAGTTCTTTCACTTTTTAAAATCACACAGACGAGAATGAAAGAAAACGAAAGGATGAAGTTGCTATTTACAGTGAGCAAACACACAGCTGAGAAATGACGAGTCAATAATAAGAATAAATACTGCTCACCATGAACAACCTGAAAGAAAAAGTACTTCATTTCCGCTCAAATACATTCCAATTTAATTTGGGAATGGATTATAGAACAGAAACAGACTTCACTGTGCCTGAAAAACAACTGTGCAAAACTCTTGTGCTACCAGTCGTACTGCAACTCCTTTAGAGTTATGAAACTGGAATCACAAACTAATATGAACAATCCACTGAATTCAAGTCAAAACGTAGAGCGAAACTGATACTGATAATGACATCTGAGCAAAAACAATATGACGATACACCTGTCGTTATATTCAGTGTACACACTTGGGATGAAGACGCCTTCAAATAATACTTGACAGTTATTAACAGGCTACATGAGGAGACGGATCTTCCTCTCAGGCCCCTGTAATAGCAGTGAACTTACCACGGCACATTCAAGGGAACAGGAAACAACCAGCACCGGCTTTTCCCCACATCTGTGTCCCAGCACCTGCTGAACTCACGAATTAACACGCCTTAAAACTACAGTGTGCAGCTTTACAGTCGCACTAGCACAAGGTTCAAAATCGCTCTACTCTCACTTCCTGCTCTGCTCCGCTCTACTACCATCTGCTACGTCCTGGATTATGATCCTCAAATTACAGGAAGTTAGAGTTTTTCAAACCTTATCACTGACGTTCTGATGGGTCAGACAGGTCTTACTGGAGATAAAAATATATCTGCACTGATCCAAATGCTGTTCATTCCGACTCCACAGCAGGCACTGACCACTGAACAAAAGTTACACACTGAAGCTTTAACTTTGGTTAATCTGATCAAAAAACATTCTCATTTTAGGAGGAATAACATGTTTTCTCCAGGAAGTCACTGCTCCCAATGAAATACTTTTCAAGCACGAATCAACATTAAATAACAAATTTGCATTTTTCCGACAGATTAAACATTCCGGACTTGTTAGTGACGCAGACAGAGCCGACTTCTTCTCTGCCCCATTAGCTCGGCCTTTTTAGCTTCACGTGTATCACACAGGTATGAGAGTGCTGTCAGCCTTCCCCTCTCGAAAAAGTGAACGATATTTTAGAAACTTTAGTTCAAACACCACAATAAAGAACTATAAGCAACAAATTAGAAACTTGATCATTTTAACTAGATATGGTCGACAGCTGGACTCAGTGTGAAAAGACACGTCAGAAACTGGTTGAACTGTTTCTGGTCATTTAACCCGGTGTCCCACAGAAATTACTCACTAACGCGAGTCCCCCTCACACATGGAGACTCGGGTCTGTCTTGTCCCTATTTCGTCGTGGCAAAAAGATTCCGATTTTAAACACAAAATGAAATGTGGTTGAAAATCTTGTTGAGCTTGTTACAAATGTGCGATGAATCTTTACGTCCCATTTTGGCTACCAGTAGTTTTTTGGCATTTTCCTACTGCAAATAACGATAAATGAGATTAAATATACAAAACAACAAACACTAGTCAGACAAAATGGATGCAGAATGGCACATAATATAAAAAGCTATCTAAAGATATTTACAGAGCAATAGAATCAATGGATGACACGTACAGTACTGCAGACACGCTGAATAAACAGAGTTGGAAAAAAAACACAGCAGTGAAAGAACGACTAATATGGCCAAGAAAACTGCCACTACAGTGTGTAAATTCACAGATAAGTTTGTTGTAAAAAAAACTTTTGTGCTTTTAAATAAAATTAAACATGACGACAGGAAAAGTGAAATAAATAAAGTGTACTGTACTTTTAGATTTCACGGCCGGAAGATTTACACACATCTTTTAGAAAACATGAGTGTTGAGTTAATGGAGAGGGTGTAGTTGCCCCGAGATTGAGTTATTTTGTAGGTGTAGTTAGAAACAGGCGCAGAGGAAGTCCGCCTGAGTCGTAACAACAGGGCAACTTCACCCCTGTGCAAGACAAGTTCAGAGAAATCAGGATTTGATGTTGTGTATGTGCAGGAAAAACCTCTTACACGTCCACAGATCGCTCACATGGATCATAGTGTAGGTACAGCAGTGGGAGGGGAGTCGGGGGTTGATGATGAGGCACTCTTCATGCATCCTCCTGCAGCAGCTCAGTGGGAAATAGCAGGTCTCTGGTGTTCACCTTCTACGACGCTGACTGGTTCTGCTCCGAGAGATACATTAATGCACATTCACGATGGACAGCTGTTGGCCCGAGACCTGCCTTCACCTGTGCGAGACAAACAAGCTCTGTTGGCCCAGGCAGGGCTTAGAGGTTAAGGGTCAGGGTGCGCACGGCTAAGGGGCTTTCAGAGGTGAGTTTCGTCCCTCGTCTCTGCGCCAAAGTCCTGCTGGTTCCTGGTACTGCGGGTCTGCCCCACCTGGGAGTCCTCTGGCATGTGCGCTAGCGGGTCAGAGCGGATAATGTACCTGAGAAGAGAAACATACGGACAGTGCGCAGCAATATTTCAGCAAGAGGGAGCAGGATGAGCTTAAAATGTAAAAATGGTTGAAAGCTGAGCAGAAAATTATAGCTCTCGAGGTTTTCATACAACAAGTCTGACCTCGACGAGCACCATGTTTTCTACATTAGAGCAGAAAATGCTTTGCTCTGATCCTTACACAATGTCATTGAGCTCCAGCATGGTATCAGGAGGGGGATTGATGAGGACGTAGGACAGTGTGTTCTGGTGGTCGTTCATCTCGTCTGTGAAAAGAGACAGGAAATACTTTCAGAGCCGCTCTGGCGCCCTCCCTCGGCCCCCTCCATCATACAGAACATTAGCCCGAAAAAGACCCGTTCAGTGAGGACGGATGTAAAGTAATGCACGTGTAGTTTAACTTGTATGAAAATCAAACAGTTGCAGGATCGGCTGTGAACTGCAGAGATGGTTGTTACAACTTTGAACTATTGCAACTGCAACTGGTATCAAACTGAAAATGGAGAAATCTAATTTCTCAGTGTGAACATTTTTGTGCCATTTACAATCCGAGTCATTGCATTCTCTGATTACTTATCACATAGAAAGCCAACTTCTGAAAATGAGGTTTGTATTTTGAAATAAACAAATTAGACATGATTTGCTTTTTACTCAGTGGGCTGTTAATTAGCACAGTCACTGATATCGAGCCAGTATGTTGCACAACTACACACTTAAAAACAGAAAATAAAATAAGAAAAGAGTAAAAAATGCAAATGGACAAACCAAGTTAAACCAATAAACCGCTCAGAATAAGAAGTTTTGTTCTCAACATTGAAATCACAGTTTTATGTGATTTAAAGTGTAATTTTTAAACTGTTTCAATATTTGTATAAGTTACAGAATAAAGGGCTTCGTTTAGTCAGTGACAGACTCTGGGCCCATTGTAAAGAGTCAACAGTAAACTGCATGAATGGTCTGTGTGTGTGTGTGTGTGTGTGTTGGTCCTGAGATAGACTGGTGACCTGTCCAGGCTGTGCCCCACCTCCAGCCCCCCTGTGACCCTTAAAAAGATTGATGAGTCATATTACTGTGTGTGTCAGTGTGTGTGTGTTGAGTCTCTGTCGGTGGTTCCTACTTGCAGTGCGTGATGGACGGAGGAAGGGAAAGGAGGGCACGTGTCTCTCCATGACAACCCACCTGCTTGTGGCCCTTTTTAAAGCCAGGCGGGGTGGAAGAGAGAGAAGGGCTAACCGTTACTGACAGGGCACTTGGTGGAACAAGGGGAGGCCCATGCTGCCTGCTGACTGAAACAGCAGCCATGCAGCTTCAGAGTGGAGCCAGCATGCAGACAGCGGATATCCATCCCCATCGCATTCCACACTGGACCCACAGGCCGGTAAGGCGGCGGGTTGCCATGCCAACGGACGACACTCAACCCCCGGGGAACATGTGACACACCCACAGACACAACGGACATGCTCCAGCATCCGTCAGACTGGACCAAAGGCAGAGGGAAGCAGAACGCATCGGGAGTGTGAGAGTGGAAGAGCCAAATCTGCGGCTGCGTCATTATTCAATGAGGCCAAAAATCACGGATCAACAGGGACAAGACCCGGTTGTTTAGTTAGAGGATTAAATATGGATAAATATGTGGCCACAGAAAATACATAATTCTGATTAACGGGCAGCTGTCTGCTAAAAATCAGAAAGGAGTGAAATGCCATGCTGACAGTGCAGTGGAGAAGTGTTTTATGACCAATTTTATTGATTTGGTTCTGTAGTCCAGGATATTAGAGGTTTACAAAATCAAGCAAGGACTAAGTGTAAAATGATTACTTTAGATTTTAAAGTCATTATAATCCACAAACTCTGCATGAGAGTCCAACTTTAACACACTGTCTGAAAAGGTAAAGTAGATTTAGGAGAAACTAGTGGTTCTTTCACATGGTCGCTGTTCGGGTTGTTTGCATGTATTCTACATGATGATTTATTAACAAGTCCTTTTCACAATCCGTTTAGACCTGTCTGCTTGTCACGTACTGTCAGTGGCAGCAGGTGGTGTACATCTGACTCAAGCTGGTGGAGGCTACAGTATGTCTTGTGCAGTCACGATACTGTAGCTTGAAAATTAATTGGACATTGGACAAGAACTCAACTTAAACACTGGCGTCGCCTTTTTGCATGTTGTTTGTTTCTGCAAAATCAATATATGTGGAGATACATTTTGAAACTGGTTATTTGCCAGAAGCACAGCCTGGGGTACAGGTACCTCTGAAGAGGAATTACTGCCCAGCTTGGACACACTGGCATCATAGGCATGTTTCACCATAGGTAGCGCAAACATAGAGCTGAAATCAAATCTGTTCTACTGTCTGCAACTTTCTGCCACATTCTGCAAAAATGTGAAATATCAATAAACAGGAATGCTGCAAAATGTACAGCTAAGCAGAAGTCACTGAAATGCTGATTGCTCAGGAAGTAGGCGCTCAAAAATTTAGGGGGACATATCTGCACTGCTGCCAGGGGTTTTCATGGGAGGCATCAACAGCAGCTCCACGGTAAGACACAACGTGAAACTTAGTTTTAAGAAAAAGATAGATTTGATTAAAAAATGCAATAAAAAAAAACATACTTGAAAAACTGATTACGATTTAAAACTGTTTTGATTCTGTGGCCTTGATATAAATGTCAAAATACACTTTGGGATTTGTCCGGCTAAGGTCACGATGTAAAACAGAGTAGCATCTTCAACATCAGGACACCTCGGACGCGTTATTCTAGACTTTGGTTCAGTGTTTAAGCTTCCATCCACAGACATAATGCCTTCTGCTCCACCCTTTAAGCCATACTCTGATGCCCTGCAGTACTCTAGCCATTTTGGACGTCACCTCACGCGAACACAATGCAGAAAAAACAGAAAGAGGGAGAGACAGTAGAACAAGATAGAATAGCTGGTAATGTACCACTCCTTCGGACAGGAAGCGCACGCACACACACACACACACACACACACACACACACGCACGCACACACTCATGCAGTAAAGTTGCAATACTGTGATCGACCAGCTAACCTGACGGCCTGGTCCCCTCTGTATACGGGTGCTCTGAAATGTCCTGCAACTCTAAGCAAGGGCATTCACTGTTAGCGTCAAAGGCCTAATTTGTTAAATTGTAATTGAAAGAAAATGAACAGTATCATCAAAATAAAGGGAAAAAAGAAAAATATCTTGTGCAAAAGGGTATTTACTATTTCTAAGGGTAAAGTGAGTAGACTAGATTTCAAAGGATGCTGGGGAAAGGACAACTTTCCTTTCTCCACAAGATGGACGTGGCCACTCACATGTTGTAAATAAGTTATGAACAGCACACTGTTTACCTTGCAAATATCCTAGATTTACTCGGTTCATGACATCGCTCGCAGTGAGATTAGAAACATCCTCTAAAAGCCAAAAGGAGGGAAGACAGAAGAGTCAGAGAGAGAAAGAAGGAAGAGGAAACAGAGCAGGAGGGAAAAAACAGAAAAAGAGGCAGGATAAAAACATCAGGCAGGCAGTGAAAGCATTTGCAGTTCACAACGAAGCCATGCATTAGTTTGTGCACAGAATCACTTCCAAATTATTCATATGATCTTATTGCAATAAGGTTATTGAGCTGTTACGGTTCTCCCTCAATGTTATATCATATTTACAAAGTGCAACACATCTGGAGCATGATTCTGCTTTTGTTTTTAAAGTGTAAAGCTGGGAGGAGAGAAGACTTAAAAAAAAAAAAAAGTAAAAAAGTGAGCAGAGAGGAATGCAGGCAATTGCAAACTGTAATGCAATTGAGATGAGGTTTGTTGTTCCTGCATCTCCATGCATATGTTCACATCCACGTGTGGGTATGGTCATGAAGATGCAGTGGTTTCTATGAGTTATGAAACGCTGAGGCAGAGTCTGATGGGTGTAAAACTGATGTGATACAGTGAGGTTTTCTGAAGGCTGATGGCGATGTTGAAGGTAAGTTCTAGAAAGACCCACAAACACAAGACTACAGAACAAGATCGATAGGTGATGAAATGAGATATCGTGACTGGAGCACAGATTGGAGTTTTTAAATAGGGTTATCAAACACAGAGCTGACCCCGCAGCTGAAAGATGGATGGTGGGCCGAACCTCAGCAGGCAGAGCAAAAGAATCACCTGAGCTGCAGCTTTTATAAATCTACCGCGTGTTGTTGGAGCCAATGATGAGCTGCAAGTAGTTTGGCTCGTTTTGCATCGAGGAATGTAACTAAACTGAAATGTTCGTGGCTTATTCAAGTACGTTTTACCTCCAGTGTTCATTGGTCGAGAGGCCCTTGCTTAATTTCAACATGGCCTACAAGCTACATCCTGAATCTCACATAAAATGTCCAAAAATTAAAATGAATACATCTACTGTGGTAATATTGTAAGACGCAGCATTTATTTACATTTGAGAAACTACTGTGATTTGTAAATTTTGCCAATTCAACACTTTGAATTTAAATAGTAGTTAGTTAGGTAGTTAGTTGACAGAGTTCAAACACTACTGCCAAATAGGACTTGTATTTATTATTCGCTTTGTATACAATATTTATAATATGATAATTATTGTGTTTGACAAAAAGGAAAATATGAATAAGACAATATAACCACATTATATATGATACATATTTGCTTTACCCACTGAGGTTTAACTCATAATTTACATTTTTTTTGGCCAGAGATGTGACCTTTTTGGAATGGAGACCCCAATCTGCAACAAACATTATATTTCCCATTAATATTCAGGTACATAATAATTACAAATGATTAAGCACTCATAAATTCATTGAAAATAGATGCTAATTAAATAATTATTCATTACCACCGGTACTAAATTCAGTCTTGTGATACAACAGAGTAATATACTGTGAGCAATGAATTA
The DNA here is from genome assembly GCA_033026295.1 of Channa striata. NCBI lineage: Eukaryota > Metazoa > Chordata > Actinopteri > Anabantiformes > Channidae > Channa > Channa striata. Next base: position 21,114,282 of record CM065178.1, read on the forward strand.
CACATGAACATATACATATGCAGGCAAATACACAAACAAGTGCGTTTCACTTCTCTGAACATTTTGCCATCTGCTGTTGTACTCACCGTATCCCACCGTGGGAAGGCCCAGGTGCTTCATACGATTCTTGACCAGCTCCGACAGCTCCTGTCGCTCGGAGCGCTGGTACAGGTTGAGCCTCTGTTGTGAGATGCGCTCGGCTCGAGTCGACGGTTTGACGTTCTTCCTGCTCAGGCGCCGTGCCCACTGCATGCTCTTCTTCCTCAGCAGCGGGTGCTCTGACTGGTCGCTCGTGGTGGAGTTTCTGTGTGCGGTCTTCTCCTTCCACGACCCCCCATGCTCACGTTGCTGCTCGCCGTGTTCCGCATTAATGGACACCTGAGACTGTGAGAGTAGGAGGAGCGTGTCAATGCTAATACGTGTGTGTCTAGTTTTGACTGTGTCATCCTGTTTTGTTATTTTTGCTTAGTTTGGTTTCTTAGTTTTAGACTACATTAGTGGTATTGTCATGCAATCATTTTTATCTTTAGGCTTTAATAGTGATAAAACATGCCAAAATACCAGAAAGATATTTTATCTTTGCAAGCTTTAAGCATAAAGCGCCAGCTAATGGGAACATCATCTAGATGGCTTACCTGTGCATGACTACCCTTGCACTGAAATAAGAGGACAAACAGACATCCAAACAAAAAGATATGGGCATTCAAAACGAATAAAATGATTAAAAGCCTTCAGCCAGAACTCAAAATAGTAAAAACTGGGGATTTACTATTCGGTTTTTTAATAATACACAGTAGGAAATTAACATTAGTCAGCATAGCTGTATCTTTAGTTGATGACTAGAGAGTCTGGCCCTTACACACAAGATGCCAAATATTATTTAGAGGCTGCGCCAAAAACTGTTATTCAAGCTTTAACGTTTATTTCCCACGCTGTTATTTCAGTATCATTACCATGAAAAATGTAGAAAACCAAAGAAAACATCAACAGATGAAGCAAATTTATGAAAAGTACCATAAGATGCAGAAAACGAAGATCAAAAGATGACAAGAAAGAAAAACACAAAAACTACTAGGGAACAACATGAAACTAATATAAGGAATAAGAAAGAAAAAAGTTCACAGAGCCAAAGCCAATCCAGATGCCACATGAGGCCAAACCCACAGCCAGGTGTCAGAACCGGCATGGATTGAACTAAACTTGCCTCTGAGGTGGAGAACATGTGTGACTCTGTGCGGTAAATCCCTATGGGGATCTCAGCACTGGAGGAACACAGCTTCTGGAAAAGTCTGCCGTACGTCCTGATCCACAGATCCTCCTCGGTGATCTTCATCTGAGCACAGGGAATATCGCTGCACGTCACGCACTTGTTCAGATCAAAGCTATGAATCACTCGGTTAGATGAACCAACATTCCTACTTACAACACACAGGTACCCAGAGCCAGGCGTCGTGTCCAGGCCGAGAAGGAGCCTGGCAATAGCGATCATGTTGTCCTTAACAAATGACTGTGAAGACGGAGAGAATGACGGCGCTGAAACAGTTTTCAGAGTGAACACAACTCCGCTGAAACTACTTACATATGTGGTAATGCACATGCTTCCCAAAATACTGGGAATACCAACCCTTAAAAAAAAAGTCTGATGATTTAACACTGACAGTAATTTTCCCTGTGAAACGATAATGAAATTAAAACTAAGATTAGAATTTTAGACCTGCCAAAAAAATGTTTTAATTATTTATTTTTTCATCATATGTTCATTAAACCCAAAGCTACAGTTTGTACCATTTTTAAATGTTTTGATAATAGGAATATGCTCGCTACTCTTAATGTGAAGAGGTGCTGCCAGAGCTTCCCGTGACACAGACCGGCAACACTTATTATATGTGTTACTATGCAACACTTAATGTTCACTGAACTCCTCCTACTATAGGTCAACACAACAGCAACGTTCACAGCTCAGGAAGGTGTTTCATGAGCCGGGCACACGGTGTGCCACATCACGTAAATGTGAAATATACATTCTGTTACTGCTTGATTGTGACCCATCTGCTTCAAGGTTCCACGTGGTTCAGAGGAACTCTTCTGCATTCCTTAGTTTTAAGGAGTGCTCATTTGAGTTACTGTTGCCGTTCCATCAGCTAAACCTGGTTTCCTCTGATCTCTAGCATTTTTACTCTGTGAACTGCCGCTTACTGGATATTTGCCCTTCTTCAGTCATAGCAAATCAGCAGTTTTCCTGCTTGGAATCCTACCTATGCACATTTAATAAGTAAATCACCTTTGTTGCCATTATGATTTGAACTTCAGTAGGTCAGCTCAACCATGTCTTCACTGACTTGCTGCCATGTGATTGGCTGATTACATATTCGTGGTAAAGAGCAGTAGGTGTATGTGACGAAGAGGCTGGCGAGTGTAAATTTATGTTAATGAGCTGTAGTTTGACCCCAGGCCTTTGTTCCCTCACCTGGTAAAGCAGCGTATCTAACATGCTGATACTGAACACCCTGCCTGCAGCGAACGGCAGCCGGAACATGAAGGCCAGGTTGGAGCCCTTATCACGCTCTATCTGAAAACAGAAGCACGACAAGGTTTGAGAAACAGTGCAGCAGAATGATAACATCTGGGTTTTTTTAGCTTACTTCAAGAAGTCGTGTGAAAATGAAAGTGCGTATTGATTTTCACATGGAGAAACAACACAGATCTATACTGTGTACAATACAACAGTCAACATTTAACACGAGTTCTTGTCTGTACATGTGACTGCAGAAGCGAGATTTCATTTCACACTACAATGATAACTCACAGTCCCCACTTACAGAATACAGCAGTGGATTAATACAATTTGACATATTTAAGTGATTTCAAACGTTAAACTGCTGCAGATATTCTAATTTCGATTTTTTTTCCCCCCTTAACCCCCTGTAGGTCAACTCACACTCACCTTCTCCAGTTTGGAGAGAGCGAGTGAGTAACAGTCCTTGGCTCTGAACTGCATGAACCTCATGTTGGACGGGTGTGTGAGCTCAGTGATGATGCTCAGACTGGGGAACAATCTGAGTCGGGGAGAGAGGACACAAAGAAAAATGCATGTAAGCGGAGAGACGAAGTGCTTTGTGCTGAAGGGAAAATCCGCTGTGGCACTGATGAATGTTTTTAATTTTAGCGGTTAAATAAATAAGTACTTTCTGAGCTTTGGGAAATGTAGTTTGTCTTCGAGATGAACTCTTTCTCCAACAAACAAGCATCTTACTGACAACAGATTAAGAAGTAAATCAAGAGGTCCAGCTCTAACAGCTACCAGCAGTTGACTGTACACATCTACACAGTAAAGCTCTCGCTCCGTTACCTGAACATAGTCTGAACGTTGACAATGGTCTTGGCGTCTGCCATGTAGTCCTCCTCAGCGCTCATGGTGCTCTCCTTGTCCACAACCACCAAATTGTCCGCGTAGATTATACCACACTGCAGCAGGTTGTCCAAGCTTTTTTGGGGAAAGAAAAAGATTACCTATAAATATGACTGAAGGAACCTCTATATATGGCAATAATCACACTTCATCAGTAATGATCAGTGTATTATTTTTATGTTGAAGTATACACACTTTTCCAGAAACTACTCTGAGCAGTCTGAAACCTTTTTAATAATAAACTTAGTATAGATATTTTTGCGTGCCCATTTGCATGTTGTGTGACTGGATGACTCTACCACTGCATTCTAGCAACCAACAGTAATTATGCGAGGCACCATTCAGCACAAGTTTGAAAATAGCTAGTAGATGCTAACAGCTAAGGAAGGATTTCAGCTTCTACCAACCAATGTTTCAGTAAATATGTTGCATTCAACGTTCTGTAGAAAATCGTTTTCTCGTTGTAATGACTTGGGGTAATAGAGGCAGAAATTACCACTGAAATGGAAATAAAAAGGGTCAGACAATCAAAACACGTACTTATCAATGGTCCCAGCCATGAAGTAAACCATTGGAAAGCAGCAAATGGCCTCTAAGAAGTGGTTGTCTGGCCTGCAAAGGAAACAGGAAACATTGTGCATGAGCACTGTGCACTAATTAACTTTGCAAAACCCTAGTGACAGATTATGAGATGCTGTAATTTCCTGAAATGTGCTTGTTGGTTAGGGCAAATACTTTTATATATATATATATATAACTGATTTTAGTTTATTTAGCAACAAGAAGGAAATATATATTTAATTCTTCAATGCAATGGGATGATTTAACCAGTTGCTATAGAAACTCCCAAGTGGTCACTTAGGTGAAGCTTTCTTCAATCTCTCTGCGTAGTTTCTTTTTCAGCTGCTGCCAATATTTTGACCAAATAATGAAACCCACAGTGAGTTATATTGGAAAAAGGTGTGGATTACTGCAACACACACACACACAGAAAAGTATACATACATAAAGCTTTTTTTTTTTTAATGTACACACAAAAGTGTTGCCATCCATGTGGTTTTGGTTTAATGTGTGTAATATTAAAGGGCTCATACTTTTACATCACAATAGGAGAAAAAAAAAATAGACAATGAGTTGGAAAAACAAATGATGGGAGGATTTACGGGTAATCGAGCAGCAGCACTATTGGGTTGAGCTCCTTCCTGGGCCGATAGTACGCTCGCAGAGGGACAATGAAGTTGTAGAGGCCATTTCCCGCCATCTCTGCAGACACTATAATCAGCTTATTCTTGAAACCATATGCCTTCGCATCCTCAAAGCTATTATGCGTACAACCCTGGATAAAGACAGTTAAATAGGAAGTTAATGATGCTCTAGTTGTACTCAGCTCCTAGGAGATACACATTTGACTAGAAAAGTTATTTTTATAATACTGTAAAAAAAAAGAAAACAAGAAAGGCCATGTAAAATTTTAGTAATGCCTTCTCGTAGACAGTGAGGACTTGGCTTCCTAAAATTAGCTGGTATTTAACAGTTACTAGAATTTTTGTAGTTTGGTGCTCATTAAATATTTATACATTATAGATTTTGCTTTAATTTTAGAGATTTTAATTTGAAAAATGTTATAAATTATGTTAATTATGTTATGAAATTAGCACTTCATTGTGTGATTCCTACCACATAGCACATGCCTTTCTTATATGAGTGTAATTTAGAAAGTTATTGCAAAACACAGCATCACTAAAATTTTACAGTAAGAACCTGCAGATTAATTTTGTGCTGTTTCTGCCTTTTCCTGCTTCCAAACTCACCTTGTCAAGGCGAAGGCAACAGAACGGAGCTTTCTGCGGTAGGAGGTGACACAGAGTCGGAGAGCTGCCGATGTAGGGCGAGTTGGGAGGGTAGCCCTTCACAAAACTGATGAAAACAAGGAAGAAAAACCTCTGACAAAAAGTCCTAGAGAACTTAGTTGACCTACTGTGCAGATATCAGACGTTCAATCATGCCGTTTATATCTGAGCTGAACTTTTCCTTCAATCACTCAAAGTGTGTTTAACCTGTTTTTTTTCCCCCATAGCTTCAGATGGAACAGCTACACGCAATAGCACAGATATATGTTAACAATGATAATAATATAATAAAATAATAATAACTTCATTATTTTATACTAAATATCACTGTGAACAACTGCCCAACTCTGCAGCTGTTTTCCATGTAGCCAGTGTTGACCAGTACTAGAACCTTCAGAACCAGTACTGGTGAACTGTGACTACATCGGCAACTACAACCTCAGTTTTACTCTATCCCATTTTGTTTCGCAGTAGGTGTCAGTTTGCCTCTGTGTGCTGTCATTTGCGATGTGTCAGCTGCAGTTACCCTAATCCGGTTCATGGTGCCCTCCTAGTTTGCCAATTAAAGAGATTCAGACTTTGCTTACAGATGCACCTAAAATGTGATCACCACATGATGGCACTGCAGGACTTTCACTTTACCCGGGTCTACTGCAGCCTCCTTCAAACTGCTGCCTCTGACAACTTCAAGAAAATCTACTCAAGCACATTGGGGTGCAGTGATAGAGATTTAAAGGTTAGGTGGACTGTGTTATGTCCAACTTTATGATACCCGGTTATGTTTGTTTCTAACATCTGCTGTTCAGATGGACTCATGTGGGCTGAGGCAAAGGCTGGGAGACACAAGGGCACAGTCTGAACTAATAAAAGCTCATACAGTGTGAAAAGAGAAGAATAAAGCTACCAAGATGAACCGATTCCTCTAACTTGCTGAGTTATCACGGCGACTATCTATCTGCGCCAACTGACAGATGAGCAATGCAATGTGAAGAATGTGAGCGCACCATACATCAGCCTCACTCGAGAGGCAAAGTGCTGACCTCCCCGTCGTGACATTTACATTTATCACTGCCCCTTTTGTACTGTACCTCATCGTGACACACAGATTACTTGCCTATTCCAAACCCATTCATCTCCCCCATCCCACAACCACTGAGACATTAAGAAGAGAGGGATAGGTGAAATCATCAAGTGTAGAATGCGGGACACTTGAAATGTGAGATTGTATCGCTTGTTTATTGCAGCAAGACAGCACATCCTGTGCACTAAAAACACTAAAGTCGAAGACCTACAAGCCCATTTTTTCTTACTTTTCAAATACAGACGAGTCACTTACTCTGATCCTACAGAGCCATCTTCGTCCGATTGGTTGGCGTCATCCTCCGATTGGTCGCTGAGGAGGTCACATTGCAGAATAGCAGAAGAGTCTGCGATTTCTAAGACTGGCGCGATGCTGGGTCTGCGACTGCCTGCACCATTTTCTGTTGGTAAGGAAAGTTTGCCGCTTTCCTCAGGAGGATCAGGATTCTGGAGATCTATGGCTACGGTGCCTGACAATGACACAAGGTGACTGTATGAGCATGAGCTGCACACGTTTAGGCCTTTTCAGAAAGAGCATGCACTGTACTTTTACCGCCATGTGAACAGAGTAAATGTTTGCACATCTTGTAAATCCCATGGTGAATGCATTAATATTTTACTCATACTAAACATAACTCCATACTTAGCTTGCTCATCATCTTAATCACACACATAACACCTTGAGCCCTGCTGATTGACACTGAGGTGAAAACTGGTAGTGCTTTCTGAATCACGTATTTGTTTTCATGAGCTACAACAAATGGCATGCAAACCGTACTGACACCATGTTTCCTAATTAAAGTCCCTAACATACATCACATTAGCTTTTTATACTGTAATATGATATATGATATATGTACAACACATATATTTTCTTTTATATGAAAATGTGATTTTATTATTAAAAATGTTAACGGAAAACAAAAGTGTTACAAAACGTGTTACTCTGACAGTGAAATATTGGTGTCATGTGGTGTAAAAACTGTGTCGACAGTGAGAGTAAAAATGTGATGCATCATGCACGAACTTACCAAATGAAGTGGCCTGATCAACTTTTACAGGTCAAAGAAAAAGCACAACACAAAACTGTCAGCCAATGAAGTAAAAAAGCATGTAAGAAAAAATTCATGCATAAGTGTCAGCGAAAGCATACAGCATCACCAAGGCAGCCACCATTCAGAAATGTTCAGTGCGCGCAATTTCGGGTAAATAAACATTAGCCATTTTCTCTGCTTACATGGAAATCCTTTCAACCAATCACGTTCAAATCAAAGCATCCTTCTGTAAGCTGAATGTTTACTAGTGCTGCTGAGAACATTAGCTTCCATCCACCTCTCCCTTTTCATCAGCAGAATCTCGACATCCAAACACAGTTTCTCACCCATGCTAGCGATGATGCTGTGCACAGGCAGTCTGGAGGGGGCGTCGTAGAGGCCCGTGACCGGCAGGCCGTTATTGTGCTTCTCCTCCTGTTTGAAGATGAACGCGGAGTTCTCCTCCTTTGTGATGTTGATGTAGTAGCACGTGTCAGTGGCAGCCATGATGTGGCGGGGGCCGGGGTTCAGGAGGATGCTCTTGTTGTCCTCTCTCTTCGCTCCAATCAAACACACACCGTACCTATGGGCAGGTGAATAGAAAGGCAAATGCCAAAACGGTTTCTGCACACAGAAGCTTTAACAAGTACAGTAATTACATAAAACAGAATTATAATGCATCTAGATGAAGCTTTACGCATTTTACTAACTTCTTATGGGCATGGAAGGAGGCATAGGCAAAGCTTTTTCCGTCATACTCTCCAAAAAACTTGCTGTCGCACAAGCGGATGTGGTAGACCTCGTTCCCAGAGCAGCGTCCATACATCCTCTGCCACTGCTCTGGTGACATCTGCCCCTCCCTGGAAATTGACATCAGAACATTTACTATTTGGATTAGGTTTATCTGTATCTGCAGCCAAACAGCAACGCCACGACAACCTAGGACTTAGCTCTCCTTCCCCCATGAAATTACTGCAAACAGCGAGCTGACCTTTTCAGACCGTTCACAGCCTACGTTTTCTTGAAAAAAGGAGAAAGCTTTGAGATCTAATTATTTAGGCAGTTCCGTTTTTTGAATGCAATCATCAGTATGATGATTCAATAAACACTTGTTGGAGAGTAGTCTAGTCCCGTTCATGTCACCTAACACCTTCACAACCCCCGAGCCATGAAAAAAATTAATGTGCTGTGTCTCTACTGCAAGTAGCAGTGGAGATGTAGTGGTCATTTTGCAGATGATGTCAGATTTATAGCCTAATATCACAAATAGTAGTGTAAGGTTCACTGACTCGACAGTGACAAGCTTCTGCAGTGGTGACTGCACAGTAGCAGCTCTGCAGACAAACAAGAAGCAGGTACAGACTCCGCTGCAGGACTCATCAGTCATCTTTCTCCAATATTAATCTCTTCAATCTGCTCATATAAAAATTAACTTTCATGACATTAAACATTAATAGACCACTCAAAGCTAGAAGGATTAAAGTTTACTTAATAAAAGCATTTCATTCCATTCCAGACACTCAACAGCTGGAGCAACAGGACAACATCAGTGCTCATAAAATGATGTCAGGCTGAGATCCAGTGAAACATGCTCAGATCTCATGCTATCATTTGAAAACATATCCAGCCATACTAAGATCTCTAGGGTCACCATATAGCTAAGCTGACACTTCAAGATTCAGTGAGTAAATATTACCCAGAGATATTCTGGGTATATTAAAACTATTGGAAACATTTATTGTTATGCAGCCAGAGCTAGAGCTAACTGTTTCCAGTCTTTATACTAAGCTAAGATATAAATATGTATTGATCTTTTAATTTAGTTATTGGCAAAAAAGCAAATTAAATGAACACGTAATACCTTGTTAACGGGTAGGCTGAAAGCAATTCACTATTGCATTTATTATAAAAACAGTGGACACTGCATATGATCGTAAATAAGTGCTAATAGACAGTGGATACTTGTCTGTGTACTCACTGTCCTCTGGAGGTGTGAACCAAGAGAGTGACCAAGGTGGACGTGGCTGGACACACACAGTTGAGAGCCAACATGGCATACTTAAACTCCTCTTCACACACTACGTGATCTATAGGTAAAAACAGGACGACAACAACAGGCGAATAAGCATCTAAAATTAATGTCTCTGTATAGGAGAGTTAGTCTTCCTGCACTCACCGGCAAACTTGACATGAAATTTATTTTCCGGTTTGAGAATTTGGACGTAGAGAGGGCAGTTTGGAGCAAAGTCCTTAGCAGCCCAGGCCCTTAAAATAGTCTGGTGATCCTGTGGAAGAAGAATTTATTTTATTTTACTAATCTTTCCAATGACTTATTAGAAAATGCAGTTTCCCTGCAGACTCATTGTGCTCTTAATACTTCAGAGAATCAAAGCGACATATCCAGTATCTCGGCTAATTTTAATGAGGAAACTGTAAAAAAGGTTTATACAGAAAACAGAGAGTTTATGACTGCTTTGACCAATTCCTCCTGATGTGACTGACTCACAGCAGCAGTTCTGTCGACTTCATTTCTGCTGCTCAAGATGAAGCAGGCCTCTGCATCGTCCATCCTGAAGATTGAGGAAGAAGGCAAAGAGACGAGGGCAGAAACACAGAGGAGGCAGGTTTAAGGATTGGTGACTGTATAGAGGAAATTCAACAAAAATATGAAATTCATTTTCAGGAGCTAGTGCTAATGTCCCATAACAAAAGAAATCATTTGTGACAGAAAACTACCATCCTCTGCAAACCTGAGGAGAACACCGTAAGAAATTATGAATAGGAATTCAGAACAGTGCTGATGTGTCTATGAGGCTTATCAGAATAGGTGATTTTACCTTTCAGAAATCAGTGCGTGAAATTACCAATGTGCATAATTCTCTCCACAACTTTGCAGACTGGAGCGAAAATGGGTTTCTGGAAAATTTTATGACTTGGATTTCACACTATCATTTGCTAGTGAGCAACTGTTAGGCCTCATTAAACTGGTATTGGATTATAACATGACAATATAAAGCTGAAAAAACATCGAGTCAGTGAGGAGAGCATCCACCAAAGCAACTATAAAACCATAAGTGGCACTGATGCGTCAATATTTTGCATTTACAGAGGCAAACATATTCTAATGTGATCTTTCGCAGCTTAATTTTTGCCTGCGTGTGGCCTTTGATGTGAGCAGACCATTAATGCAGAGTGAAATCCCATTACACTGATGTGCAAGCAGAGGGCAGCCAAGCGGACTTGTAAGTATCTCGCCCTCTAACCACAGATCAGCTGCTCTGCATTGCCAGCAGACACACACATTTACATTTCAAGTCTTTTAGCTTAGTATCTTATGCAAATCGAATAAAACAAAAAAGATGATGCGCAAAACTAAAATCCAAACTCGTCAAAAAGATGCAGGTTGAAAGACTGACATAAGAACTTGTTTCTTAATGTTGACCGCTCACATATGCCAGTAGGTACCGGACAGTATGTGTTTGTGACTCACTTGGCCCTCATCAGATCCTGGTCTTTTAAGGCAGATCCTTGCAGGTAGATGACCCTCTGGGACCACAGCGGGATTTGAAGAATGCGGCGAACCTGAATATCTATCTCCGTCGGACACAGAATCACCACGTAATAGTCCTGCAAGCCAGAGAGAGTCCTGCTCATTTACACTTCTTGAAAAAGTTTCTTTCCAAAAACATGTAACATCTGTACAATGTTAACTGTGCTGTACTATACTGTATGACTTGACAAGAAACACACTAGAAACCTCTCACTCTAACGATAAAAAGCTGACAGATGAAAAACAAGTTTTGCAGGGTTTTGAATCATTCTGCAATTTCTAGCACATATATTATTTTGCTCCTTTGGTTGTAATTAACTAGACTGTGAAATAGCAGTATGCATTTATATTGTATTTGTTCTATTATCTATGCAGCAGCAGCCCGTCGTTCTACCCTTTCACAACAAATCATCTACCAATTTTTCTTAAATGACTCGACAGGACAAAGGCAATTAAATACAGAGAGGAAAAAAAAAAACATATTACTTTGTCTTTTGATTCAAATGAATTTTGTAAAAATATGACAAACCCTAAAATAAACAACAGAGTGAAAACATTACTACAGTTCAAATAGGTTAAGTGACTGATTACATCATTTAAAATATTACGTTGAATCAAAACTCAAAAGCACAATTATTTGTAGTTTTAAGTTATTTGAGTAAAATCGTGTGGTTGTTCTTTTTCCTTGGACTGGTACCAACAATTTCATCCACGTCTGTCTATTTTTAGAGTTCAAACCAACTTTTAAAATTGAACTGCACCTGTAGTCTGGGATGAGCATAAAACTCGTTGAGGAAATCCATCAGCAAGTCTATTTTCAGGGAGCTGACACACAGCACTACGTGCTTCTCCGTCTGAGCCCGGTGGCGGCTGTAGTTCCCCCCCAGCTTCTGGCTCTCCATCCACAGGTATGCAAGCTCTTCAAACTGACACATTGACAAAGACATCAACACGATTTCACATGTAACAAGAATGAAATAAATAATGAAAAAGAGACGTATCTGCTCTCTCGACAAAGATGGTGAAGTTACTAAAAGTGATGCTGATGGCATCAGTTTGGCAGCATGACGGGTTTATTTGTATTTCCCACCCAATTTCCTCTACAGGGACGGAAAACATTTCAGAACATCTGAAGTGATGGGCAGGCTGGTGATTTACAGTGAATCCATCATGCCCCAAGTCTGAGCCAGCATGACTTGGCCTGAATTTTTAGGGTGATTTACAGACTTCTTCGACAGCCCAAAATGTCAGAGAAGTACGCCGCTTATTAGATTTTTATGTGCTCTCAGCCAAACACGAAAAGTTCTGATTTAATGTAATTTAATACTCGATGATAACCCCACGAAGGCCGTCACTGGATGAATAAAAGCCCAATACAAGGTTTACTCAAGTAAACGTCGATGCGCTTGGAGAAAAGCACCCCTGTAATAATTCCCATACCTGCAGAGGCAGCACTACCAGCGCCACACAGATGAGGATGACCACCAGCAGCTGTGAGGGCCAGATCTGTGGAGTAACATCCCCGTAGCCGACGGTGGAGAAGGTGACGATGCAGAAATAAAATGAGTCAAACAGGGACAGGTGCTTCCCAGCTCTTTCAAGGTGCTGAATCCCACAAGCTCTGCAGAGGAATATGTGTACACATCTATATTCATTATTTATTTCTTTATCAATCAAATTAAATGTAAACAAAAAAGATACAATCACATTAGACATGACATCGAACACAAAATAAAGGCAAATCTGTTTCAACATACACATTTAGCCTCCAGGACCGGGGATCAACTTCACAATTAAAGGGCATTAAAGTCGATGCAGTTTAGGCTCCTGCTCGGCATAAAGTGACACTATCGATTGCTTAGTCGGTTCCACATCACTGCTCGTGCTAATTTATTTGTGTTTTTTCATTGATTCGCTGAAGATTTACTGAAACCCCGAGGCATCGGGGATGAGGGTGTCCAGACAGATAAAGTGGAGTGGCCAATGAAGTCGCTTGGTGGTGACAACAACAGGTGTTTTAAAACTGGAAATCAATGGTAAAAAGGATGGTTGATAGGAGCTGTCATTCGTTGTTCCTCGATTTAACGCATTTCCTGCTCTTAGTCTCTCACTTACTGCCTTTTGTAATCTGATATCCAACAACAGTATCCACGTGGTCATCAATAGTTCCAGTCCATAAAATGGTTCAAAATGATAAAATATGAAAGTATGTTATAAGGAATTTCCACAAGGTCTGAAATATTTATTTGGCTTTGCCGGAGTTACTGGTACATGATATACGATTGCCAGCCCTATTTCCACTACTTTGCCAAAAAAAAAAAAAAGTGTTCTGCCTATTTATAACAACACATTTTTACATATACTTTTACCATAAGTAGAGTTTTGTTCAACCTGTTACCAACAGTGTTACAATATGTTTTGCGGGCGATTCAGTGAAAGGTTCAGGGAACAGATTTTGCAGCGAGGGTCAGTGAACAGGACTGAAAGCCTCTGCGGTCACAGCTGTGCTTCCATGTTTGACAGCGGGGATGGCCGTTCACTCACCCAGTGAAAACCAGACACAGCAAGGTGCAGATGAGGATGAACACCTGGTTGAACATGGCAGAGTGGTTCTTCTGGATGGCACGGTGGAAATCATTCTGGACAGAGGAGAAAAAAGAGCCGCTACAGAACACAGGCAAGCAAATGGACCTACTGATAAAACTGGAAATGTAGATTGCATATATTTAATATATTCAGTGTATTTGTGACTACAACATGACACTAAAAGCGTTGCATAAATAGAAATCATGAATCATCTTCATTATTACTCTCTTTACTAGAACATTGGAGTACTCAGAGCCTCGTGCTCTCTCCTGCATGAACACGCTTCCCCACCTTGAAATGTAGCAGCTCTTGACTCATTTTCAGTAGCACCTTGTTAGCATGTTCTCCCTTCACCGCCTCTCCAAACTGTCACTGATTTTTCTCCATGTGTTGGTTTGCTTGGCCCCGATTCCACCATCTGTCCAACCACCGCCTTGGCATGAGGCGCTCACTCTGTCATAGTCTTATCTGAATCACAGCGAGTGCATTCACTACCCCAGTTGGATATCATCTAATTGCTTTGAATTCCATGTACTTTGACACGTTTTACACATGGTAGGTCCTGGACAACACTGGCACTACAACGCCAACATTTTGTGCAGCAGGGTTTTCTATCCTTTCCACTTTGCGCTGCAATGTTTCCTCCCATTTTTTTTTGCAATTGCCACGTTTGACTTTGTGCCACTTTAGTTTTTAAATGTGAAATGTAGTTTCCATATTAGTTAAATGCAGCTTGTGGGTTAAGTCTGAGGAGTCTGGACAACATACCCGAGAAAGATTACTGCATTATAGATGTGGGTCTCTTTAGAGTCAAACTAAAAGCAAACACTTGGATTCATTTCATTTTTGAGGCGTGATTGTGAATCAAAATGTGTTCGCTCTATCCTTAGTGCCTAATATTCTCATGTAACAGAAACACGTCTTTGATAGCACTTTGCTTTGATGTTTTCTCTGGGACTTGTACCTCGCTTGTAAGTCGCTTTGGATAAAAGCGCCTGCCAAATGACTAAATGTAAATGTAAAATTATTGCTCCTAACAAGGGGCAAGTTGGTTAATCTAAATGAACATTAATAGCCATCGATACAATGTCATTTGTTTACTTTTACTATAAGTGACCTAAACCCACAAAATAATGTGGATGATAATACAAGCATCTAGAGGATACATCGGCTATTGCACAAATTAGATGTTTTCACGAAGAGTCTGTCAGTTAATGAGAAAGAAATTAGCTGGTGAGCTAAAGTCTGGTCAGACAGCTAAATTCTATAGACACAATCGGCTCCTTACGAGCATGTCGGCTATATCTGAAACCCTCAGTGCTAAAAAACACACGGATGCATCAACAATGTTTTTGTAAAACATTGATAATGGATACAGTGTAATGCACTATTAAAAATACCTACAATCATGTTCTCCAGGGCACCTTTGGCCAGCCAGCAGTTAAGAAATACAGGGACGAATATGTTTCTCAATGGAGGCCAGAAGATCTGGAGGAAACAAGAAAAAAATGAAGAGGGAAGACTGAACAAGACAATCAGTAAAAAAACTAAGCTGAAACACAAAAGTAAATGTATGTACACAACACAGACTAAAAAAATTATATATATGTAGCAACTTTCAATTAGGGAAATGTGGCTGGTTTGCTTAGTCTGTCATGAGGTACAAACGGTAATGGGGCATTAACATTACATTAAGGGATTGCTCAGAGAAATTCAGGACCCAAACGACCTCAGGCCTGAATTAAAGGAGCCTGAATTAATGAATTTTCAACAAACAGGATTGACTGGTCGATTAACTTAATTAACTACTCACTGTGATTATAAATGGCACCGTGTTGATCATTTCCAGTATGAAGGATATCTGGAAGATCTGCTCCCATATGTTCCCCTAGAGAGGAAAGGAAAGATGATGATGGAAACACAAAGAAGAGACATTTCAGAAATAATGACCACTGGAGGAAGTAAGCTGTCCCAAATAAGTATGTCAAAATCTTTTTTGACATAAACAATGTAAATACTGGACTGAGTGGAAAGTTAATTAATGTTGGATCTATAGACAACAATGCTTGTTGGTCTATTTTTGTTCATAATACATTTAAAAGCATTAAGCAAATGTATTGGTTTATTGGGCAAGATTTAGATTTTTAGTTATCATGGTTACAATAATCTCTGTAATTACAGCTGTTCAAGATTTTACGACATTTTGAACCGTTTACTTCACAAATTATGTTATTTAACAGCGCTTTGAATGGAGTATTTTCAGCAACACATGGTGGACAGTGTCTTCAAAAGGCCAGATATTACAACACAAAGAATACATACCGCAAAATGTGGTTGAAACTATTTGTACAATCAGCAAGCGGGTTGGCAAAATAGTTGAGAACCCAAGAGTGTTTACAAGGTGCAATTCAGTTATAGTTTCTCTCTGTAATAGAGCTATAAAAATCCCAATAAAAAAGCGTGCGACACAACATCATTTTACAAGTCTATATTTCATCACCAAAAAAAAAATACAATTTGGCATTTCCCCTTGTGAAATGAATCCAGTGTCCCTAAACAACCTTCTGAGGAAAGGAAAAAACTAAATGGCTAGACATAAAATGATTTTCAAAAGATTGCCTTTATTAAATCCAGACAACCCTTTCAGAGGGCAGCCACGGGGGAAATGGCACTAAAATCCAAAATCATGTCTAACAAGAGAAGCAAAGCTAAACCTATTGTCTAAGCAAACATATTCTTGGAGACTAACTAAACTGTTAAACCTTTAACGTGTTGTCCCCCTCACTTACATATAAAAGAACAAAAATATCACGTTAATGTCCAGTTCACGTAAATATTCTGTGGAGAAATCTCATACTTTGAGTTCCCCTGGTATTGGTGTGACTATTTCTACAGAATGTTGATTACTTAAATGCACATGAACTGCACATGAACTTAGAACAGGAGTGTGAAACACAAACTGCACTTCCAACCCCATCAGCCTGTTTAAATAATCTCTTCATGCGGGGAAATGTGTTTTGTCCAAGTCTGAAATGAATGGCAAAGACTAGCTGTCCGAGTCACTGATAGGTGCATTGAAACTGGCTCTGGGACTGGAGACTGAAAGTTGTCAGCCCACGAGAGAACAAACAGGCCGAGCTGGAGGTTGACTAGAGAGCTGCAGACATCTGCATTAACTAAAGAGAGCGAGGGAGTGTGCATTGTGATCTCTTACCTTGTAGCTGAGATAAGTGATAAGCATGGTCTCCAAAAAACTGATTAAGGCCACTGTCACCTGGAGCAGAGGGGGACAGGGAGATAAATCACCCAGAAATTGCAGACTCATATCTTCTGGCTGCTCAGTGCTCAGGAGGAGCTCCGGCACTCTGCACTGCTTTTATCGAATAAAGGGAGGCGAGTATGTTTGGGCTGAATTCAGATACATGCCGTGGAATTTGATTTATGTGCACTTTCACACATTCTTATGCTCACCTGTATTGCCCATACAGGAACTCGTCTATTCACCCAGAAAATCAAATCCCTGCCAAGAACGATAAAAAAAAAAAAGGTTCCCAACACACAACATAATTGCGGCACAGAAAATGAGCACACTTCAGGTTACAACTGAATGCCACTTTGATCGAAACGTACCAGTTGATTTCTGGCGACTCGGCTGTATTTGTCCAACTGTTGTTCCGGCATATTGCACTGCAGATTAAAACAGCAACAAGGGAAACACAGAGAAAATGTGAAAAAATTGTGTGTGGTGTTTGTGCGTGAGTGGAAACATGCCCAATGGGAAACATTTCCATCAGCTGATATGATGCCATAAAGGATAAACCCAATGTGTCTCTAAAAGCTGTTGGCAGTAAGCACAATAGAGACAGTCTGCAGCTTCCACACTAACTGCACAGAGGGAACAACTTAGCTTTGCTCATTTTTTTACTGTGTGTGTTTTAGACACACAAACATAATGCAATTTCCATCACTTCAAAAATATATCAGACAACTTTAATCAAGACAGTTTTTTTCATTAAGTCGAATAGTGTTACCGATCGTAAGCTGTGTTAACATTTTTAGTTTTTTTAGTAAAGAGAAACACAAAAGTAGAAGAATCCCTTAGTGTTAAAAGTAAAAATCCCAAACTTTATACAAAAGCCAATGGGAACACATTTTCTGGAAATATCTTCTGGCATACAGCAAGATATTTCATCGGTTTGGCATTACAATAAGCCTTCAAAGATAAACAGCATATTAAAAAAACAAAAAACAAACAAAAAAGCTAAAGAAAATAAACATATTAAACAAAGCAGGAACTGATGAGCAGATTCTAAATATTAGTGCTGAGTGTGACTCTCACCACGGGTTACCATTGACCTCCTTGGGGTTGTCCAGGCTTACTCTCACGATGTAGAGGGCACAGGTGAGAATCTTCAGGAAGAAGTTGAACAGACGGATTCTCAGGCCTAGAAGGAAATAAAAAAACAACATCAGACAATAAATTTGGTTAATTTAAATGACTCTCTTGTACATATAAATGTCAGGTATTCTCCTCACAGGCTCTGTACCAACTGTGAAGCTGAATGTCTTACACTTTAACGAAGCCTCGTGTTTAAACTCTGCAGCGTTGTGACGCTGATGACAAATGGAGCCATGTCACTGCTTACGAGTCAGTTAATGTAGCCACAGCAGCACTAGTTGAGGTGCATAACATGCCTTTCTTGACTGTATCTGTCAAAGCCCTGATGCATGACTAACACAAGCCAATTTCCCCTTGAAGCGCCACTTTCAAAAACTCCACGAATAACACAAAATTTAATCAGCATGTTTATGGGCTTATAGGATGACAAATGTCTACACAGCACGATTGCTGACTGGTAGGATTACACAAAAATGGCTCAAAAGCATAACAATATTTGTGAACGACTGATAAGCAAAACAGACTTGCACCACGACAAATTGCAGAAAACAAACGTAGCTGAAGCTGCGTCGTGTATCCAGATGGTGGTGCTAGCTGTACTACCTATTTCCAATTAAAGTGAGAACTGCCTTCACTAATCCATCATGACATGACCTCGTCAGGCAAAGACAGTGTCAGTATTAAAGGTGATTTGAAACTGGACAAATTCAAACAGTGCCGCCGTGCCATAGATCGACAGACCCCTGCAGCCAAAGTTTGACATTTTCATTAGACTCTGCGGTTTTATGTCAAAGACTGTTGTGGCCTAGTGACAATGACAAGTCGACAAAATGCACCAAAGCGCCGAACTGCACCAATGTGAAGCGATGCTGTGGCATCATTCTTATCTAACTAATGAGAAAAACACTGCGGCTCTGCCTCATCTCTAAAGAAATGAGCCACTTTCTTTTGTCCACACTGGGCCACAGTGTGCAGACACACACACACACACACACACACAAAACCAAAAACCAAACACAAACCCCCCAGCAAATTCAAAATGAAGCAGTTAATATAATAATAATTTCCCCAGCTGAGACAGAAATTGGATATGAGTCATCACTGGCAGTCATCTCCTCCATTATGCCTTTACTTGTTCATCTAGCTCTGAGCATATATAGCGGCAGCAAGCCTCTTACCATGTGCAACAAGGGAGGACAGCAGAACGGCGTGATGTTCCCCGGTTTCTGTACTACTTACTTGACCTTTGGTTTTTGATGAAGAAAAGCTTCAGCCTCTCCTTAAAGGTGTTCTCGTTCACATAGAACTCCACCTGCACCCTGTGGGGAACAGGGACAAAGTATCAGTGAACACGTAGAGAGGCGTGTGCAGCAACACGGCAACGTACGTACAGAACCCTCGGCCAACGCCTCCATCCAAAACCACCAGGTTACCAAGGGAGCCACTAAATAACAACTGAGACAAGACAAGATATTAATGTACAAAGACATAAAAAAAAGATACAAAAATATAAGATTATATATTGTTGTTTATGTTAACTGTAAATGTGTTGGTGAGGCAGCCCAGTAAAAAGAAAACCACACACTACTGTATTACCTTGCTAAGCAGCAAGTTAGTTTTTGAATTTGATGTGTAAGAAGTAAAAAAGGTCCAACGATCTGAGCAACTTTGACAAGGGTCAAACCTGACAGATGACGACAGGGTCAGAGCATCTCCAAAAACAGCAGGTCTCGGGGGTATTGTCAGTGGTGGTGTGCACGACATAACTGGTGAAGCAAGAGTTCACGGATGCCAGTGAGAGATGAAGCGTAGCCCGTCTCATCCCACAGAAGAGCTGCTTAAGCACACATTTTAGAAAGATGTATGCTGGCTATGAATGAAAGGTTGGGCAGGGAAATCCATATCAAAAGCCACACCTGACAATTTGCAGTATATGCAGCCTAATCTTAGGTGGGTGGTCTTAAGGATGGAGTCATGTTTGATCTGATCCATGTGCATACTGGAAATACAAGGGGGTTTAACCTAGTCTGAAAAACTGATCATGTCAAACTTTTAATTTGCCTTGTTGTTATTAAGCACTAACATAACAGAATCTATTAATAACTGAATCCAACACAATACTTTTACAGCAATGTTTTCTCAAAAGTGTTTGACAAATGACAAATCGGAAGCCGTAAAAAGGTACTCAGTAGGACATATTAGCCTGGGAGTGGAGCTTCAACAAACAACTCCCAGACCACAAGCATGATGTAGACGCTGCTGGTGGCTTAGATAAATGCAGGAAAGAGACATTATTCGCCATCATCCAGAGCACTTGAGGAAAAGGGAAAGGTAATTGTGGCCTTGTGGTTAGAGAGGACACATTTAGAGATTCCTACCTTGTCTGACAAGATGACTATAGGGTGCAAAAAGACAAGGGAGGGGAGAAAGAGGAGGAGGACAATTAAAGCAGCTCCTCCTAAGGGAAGCATTTAAAGAGTGTAACTGAAAGGAGGAGATGGGATATGCAGCATCGTCCAGGTATTACCCTCTCCTCTGAGCTCGGTTGCATGGAGTCAGCTTTCAAGGCTGGAAATGTTCCCTCACGGCTTTGTTTCCAGTATGAGGAATTAGTTCAAGTCTCTCTCTCTCTCACACACACACACACACACACGTGTCTATATGAATAGTCCATACCCTCCCATTCCTTTGAGTCCCACAGCTTTACGGTACATAAACCACCATGAAAATGTAGATAAAATGACAAATTTTTGTATATATAAATATTTGAAAAAATATACTTTCCCTAATTTTCTTAGGGAATTGAATAAACTGTAAATTACATTTTTCAATTATTGATTTTTAAACACAGTATAGTAAAGTTTGCACTTTATTATAATTTCCCCTTATTTGTTTAACTAAAATTAAAATTGAAAACACAACAAAAGGTGAAAAAATTGAAGAGGTCTAAAGACTAATGTCTCAACCTATATAACCAATTCCGCATGGTTAGTCTGTTTCAGGACAGCCATTGTTTCATGTTTATCCAGCTTGCCTACAGATACAGTACATGCAGGTACAATTCATACACGGAAACGTGACTCCAAAATACATTCACCAATTCTTTTGTTATTTGCTCTAGCACTGGCTTGACGGCAATGAAAACAAGGGACTGCCCCCAGTGTGCACATCTGGGTGTGGCTGGTGGTGGTATTGACCATATGGTAACAGGTCCCCTCTTTTGATATTGTTTTAATGCACTTTTGAGCTTTTTTGTGATGTTTGAAACCATTTTATTGCTTTATGTTGTAAAAGAGAAGACATAGTATAACCATATAATCTGCTGTTGACAGAATATAAACATAAAGTCCAACATACACTTTTAAATTTAATAATGACCACAGAGACAATGAATAACCTCTCTGGTTGGCTGTTTAGCTTAGTAAAAAGAGCAAAAAAAATCATTCCTGTATAATCTCTAACCTGTTAACGTATCCCTGTCAAAAATATATTTATGTTTAAGTTGCTTGCAGGTGCAAAATGTCATGCAAGTTTTCTATTGGCTGTCATCTCTGCGGTTCGTTGTTAGACAGCAAGCCTTTCTTTCCGGGGCACCGTGCACCTCCTCAGGTAGGTACAGTACAGTACAGTAGCTCAAAATACAGCAGTGCCACTTCCACGCTGAATGACTGACGCACTCGCAGTAATGATAAAAAACACATGCACGTAATTGCCATTTCTGTCGTGTGCAAATCATTGCCACCAATATCCCCTGACAATAACTAGACTGTAAAATATAAATAACACTATGTCGTCAAGTAACAAGTGTGGTGGTATGCAGAGCCTGTTGTATACCAAAAGTCAAAAAGAAAAAAAAAATCTAATCCTGTGTTAAATTCTGGGGTAAGTACAATACCCCATAACTATTTCCAGTGATAGGATTACAATTTCATGCACATTTATCTGAAACAAAAAGCAACTACAACTGCTCTGCAGAGTCTGTAAAACAAACATGACATAGAATATTGACCTGAAAATGATGTGGTGACAGAACAGATGTGATCAAACGTGTGTGTTCACTCTAGTCTGGGAGAAAAAAATAAATTAAAAAGGTGGTTAAGCAAGCAGCATCAGTTACCCTGGGGTTAAGGAACATGGGGCTGATGCAGAAAGGGCGCCCTGGTGCTTCTGCACGCTCTGCTGCCGACATCAACACACAGCAACACCACCGTCTAAAGAACTAAAGCTTTTGCCGTGATTTTCGACAAGATCTAGGCTTAGGGGCACAGACTCTGTACACAAATAACACAGCAATCTTGTCTTGTAAACACTAGTATAAGAGTCTTTCCAATCACTGCCTGAATACTTTTTATCACAATCTCGGATCCACGTTTGCTCTGCTCACACTCAGACAAAGCAAACAGTTGAAAATAGAAAATGTCCCATGCACCACCCTCAGACGTTTACCTGATATAAAAGCTACAGGGATTCTAAAAATATTACACATGGACAAGAATAGTCAAAAGCTTTGGGATCTGTGTCATTCTGTTTTACAGAACTGCATCTAAAACTATGTGCTGTGGGTACAGAACTTGTTCTGTAGCCTTATTACAGGTCATATTAATAACCTTAATGGGAGCTAGGTGGCCTGTGACAGCAGCAACAAGGAGGAAAAGGATGGTTTGGTTTTCTGAGATGACTTCACTGTGTGAGCTGTTGTGTGCTACACGTGCAGGGGGTGTTTGCTGAGGGTCTGAGCAGGCTGGTGCACAGAACTCTTAAAAGTTTTATTCCACAAAAGTTTGTTTAAGCCAGAGTAAGTGCACTGCAGCAGCATTTATTATAACTTGGCCTTGAATCAGCATCTGAAAGATGATGCGGTCATATTTCTTTCAAGGTCTATCGAGGATGTCTGACACTAACACTATAAGAAAAGTGCTAACCACTTTATTGTTGACTACACCTCCAGCTCCTTTTGTTAACTGAAGTGAAGGTTTTATTAATGGATTGTCATGGATGGCGTATGAAAAGGTTCTTAAGACAAGCAGACATTCCCCATTTCTCTGGTACCCCAAAAGAAGTGGTTTTACAGATCCAAGTCTCATTAAGGCTCAACATGGTATAATGCAGGTACCTCAAAGCCTGAAGGAGATTTAAAGTAAAAAGACCACAAAGCATTCTGCATCATAATAGGTTCCAACAAACCGGGCATCAAGCCTGTCTTACGTTTTTTTAAACCAAAGATGGTACAGAAAAAAAATTATTGGAATATCTCAATAACAAAATGACTTTCAAAAGATCAAGGTAAACAAGTTAAATATGAATGTAACCCACTAAAACTGCGCACACTTAGCTGTGAAATGTTCCGCAGCTGCTAATTTGACTTTACTTTTCCAACTTTCCATAAAAATGTCTATTTTTACGCCACCAGAGTACAAACACAGTACCAGCCTCTGCACGCAAAATACAAATGCAGCTTATTAATTTTTAATATACCATATATTAAAAGGCTACAGCAGCCAGCCAATATAAATTGAGCTACAAGGCATAACTTCAGCTAGTCCAAACGTGAGTCTCAGTATCAATCCGCTTTTCTTTCGCTTCCCGTTTACACTCGATAAGAAAATGATAATAAACCTACTAATTTTAGAGAAGTTCTTGCTCTTCAACTCGCCTGAAAGGCAAGTGAATATATCTGAAGGGCTGTGAGTTCTGTTCAGTGACTCTGCTCACAGGAGACTTTGACAGCACCTCTGCAGAAGTTATGGAGCATAAATCTATAAAGAAAATATTGCATACTGACACTTTAAGGTCAGATGAAGATCAGGGCTAAAACTGAAGACATGTCTGTCATTTCATTCATACGGCAACAAACGCACCACTGGATTCTTCTGCAGCTGTTAGTACATTTCCCACCAAGATTCACTGCACTCTGGTATTTTCTTAGAAAACCTGCTACTTACCTGATGGAGCTACTGAGAGATTCTTTATCAGCAAGAACCTCCATGCTGAGAGAAACCAGCTGAAACCACTTTTAGGACCCACTAAAAATGCAACAAGCACCCATCATCCAGATTATATTTTTGCTTTTTAAGGCTGTAGCTAAACATGCAAAGATGCTTGTGCTTGTCTCTAATGACCTAAATATAAAAATTGGTTGTAGACATGCAACAGTGAACTAGTTTTTAGATCAGCACGAAAGTAGAATTTTGTCACTTCCTGTGATGGTATACGAGGCTTCCTGCAGCAGCAGAAAAAAAACGGATAGAACAGGAAGTTTACCACGTCTTGTCAGAGGTTTTGTGTCTGTCCCCAATAGCAGAATATATGCCACAATGTTTACGATCCCCTTTAAAAGCATGGTAAGACGCAGAGGCATGAGGTTACGTTCTTGTGCCCTGAAAGAACAAGGGAGCCCTTTAGTGTCATGCAGGACTGAGATCGTGCAGAACACAAAATGTCACACTCCGCCAGCCAGAATTTCTCCTTAAAAGAAAACAGGGACAAAGGGAATACTTGCATGTCAACACACACTCCAAGAGTTCCACAGTTAACTCACTAATTATGTCTCTCAAAGAATTGCACTTCTGCTACTGGCTGCTACTTCCTGAATAAAGAAATTACCTATATGCCGCAGAAGGTCACAAAATCTCTTAAAAGACAAAAATGAATAGGTAATTTATTTAATGAAATGTGTCTTTGTAGCAGTTCTGGAAACACTGATCCATGAAGGAGATGACAGAGCTTCATGGGAGTTGTTTTCCAATTATGGTCACGATTAGCGGGTATCTCAGTTTATCACAGTTATTTCTGGTGTTCACTGCATGTCCCACCTGAACCCAGGTTTACTTCCACTAACCATATGCAGACTTTGTTGTTTCAACTTTAAGAAAAAAAAGAAAATGTTAATCTTTTTTGATAACTAAAACACAAAACCTCATTTGTGGAAAAATGTAAAAACTAAGATTGGAAATAAAATCTAAGAAAAATATTCAGTAAATATCACACAATCACCCTCGTCATTTGTGTGGCGGCAAACCATGGGATTACAATATAATATCTGTAGGTCTCTATACAAGACCATTTTTATTATTACCATAACATTTTTCTCCTTTTAAGTGGCCATTTAACATTATATTTTGATGAGTTGCAATTATGAATGATTGACTGAAGAAGGATACAAAATGTATTGGTGGATGTGTAGTGTGTGCTCAGTGTGTGCTTGAGTCACTTAAGGAGCTGTGAAGGTGAAGCATGTTAACAATAAAACGCCACTGTTTGCTACTGCGCGTACCCAGGAATGCATAATGTCCCCTTTCCCTGAATATTGCTATAGGTGCAGCTGGCCACTAATCTACACTCTTTTGAGGCTTTTTCTGTTTTCTCACTTGATGAAAAGGTGTAAAGATCTGAGGTGGGGGAGGGAGGTTTCCCTTCTCAGCTAATTGCAGCCACACACAATGCCGACGTTCTCGTGGAAGCAGAATCTCGGTAAATTGGCTGGTTATCCAAATTTTAAAAAGGGACATGCACTTTTAGTAACAACAAGTGACCGGTGCAGAGGATTGATTCCCACTAAACCAGCAGGACAATGAAGAGATAGAGGGAAGGAAAACCAGCCGAACTGCCTGCCAGATGCTGGAGGTTTTCATTCGTATTTAAATAAAGCTGTCATGGCCATTCAAACCTCTCAGGTGTGGGGCCAGTTCCAGAGTTACCCACCCTGCCACCTGCCCAGCACCTTTGTGGATTAGTTTGTTTTGGGGATTTTGCGTGAGACAGAACAGAAACACAACCAGAAACACTAAGACCGCTGTAGAGCTCGGGATGCATTCATTAATCAGCCCAGTATTGAATGGGCCTATGTCCAACAACAGTGTGGAACCACCCAGGATTTTTAAGTCAATAAGTCTGTATTTACATCCATCATACTTGGAAGTGGGGACCTGGACGATGGGTAGAGACTCCTCCGCCTCTTCCCTGGCTGTTTATGTTATTAACAAGTGATAAATGAAACAATTCAACAGAAACACTCATTTTCGCTGGTAAGTTTAATAACCAGTATTGACTCTGTATAGGCAGATTCAAATTATTTTTCATGATTAGTGTAGAATTAACCACACAGATCTATACCGAACTACACATTAGACGCACAGTAGTCTATTAAAACGTGTGTGGAAATGGTAATAGTGACTTAATCAAATCAAACAGACTGAAGGAAGAAGCAGCACAGTGAGAAAGGAGAGACAAACAGGGGCAAAGTAGCAGGTCGATGCACAGCAGGAACTGTGTTAATAAAAAAAAAAACATCTGCAATGGACTTCAACAGGCATCTTTGTGACAGTTTTAACTTCACGATGAAGAGGTCTCTCTCATTCTACCACTGTTCCGCTGTCTGTTAGCTTTGGCACTCTCGCAAACAGCCAACTGCTGCCCCAGCTGATCCGACACTGTAATCATGCACAGCAATTAGGTGCAAAAAACATGACGGCAGCTCACGATGAATTAAAACTTAAAATTTAACAAAGCAGTATTAGCAAACAATGCGCTCCACTGTGCAGAATGTTCACCTGCGAGCATGTACGTTAGTTTGTCTAACAAGACTGATAACATAACTGATAATAAAGTTGAAAAGTTGAATTGAATAACCCTGATGGTTATGGCTAAAGGAGGAGAGAAAAAAAAAAGAAAGAAATCATGACAGATGCGTTAAAGTTATATAATCACTGGTTATGGCTTAGTGGGCAAAAACCACAGCGCCTCCCAGAACAGCTCAGAGTGAAACTCTCTAGAATGAAAGCGCTGCTTTCTGCCAGCTTGCAATGCTACCACTAAAATATGCTCTTGTTTAAATGCCTGTAGGCAAATGTATCGCATCATTCATTGAGTCATGAGTTGCAGTAGGCTATAATCAAAAAAATCAATTATTTTCTACATAAAATGTATTTACTTTTGCAGGTTAGTTGCTTAGGAACTTTTAGTAGACGGGGTTACTGAACAAGTATCAACAAGTAATGTAATCCCCTACATTACTTATGGTTATGACAGCAGTCAGACTTAAACTAGTGTTACCAAGAAGCTGCTTATGCATCTACAGACAGTAAATAATGATTATGTATTTTAGACTGGTAAAAGATAAAATACATCTTGCCCTTGCAGCTAAAGAAAACATTTCATTCATGTGGGAAAAAATTAAACAAGAATTTAGATAAAGTGCTTCAAAGCAAAAAAAAACAAACACAAAAAAACCCTTTGCCCTTTTAAATGCTCATTATGTATAGCCTACATGTAATATTTTTTTCACAGTATCGCTATAGCTGGCGTATTATTTAAGGTTCAGAGGTTTCACAGAGTAAATGTAGAAAAAAATCTAATACTCCAATTTATTCAAGCAGATGAGACTTTGGTACAAACACTCCTATTGTCAATACACACCAAATATAGTACAGAACCAGTGATTATATTTCACAATTGTAGTTTCACAGTGTTATCTAAAAAATGTCTCACTGAGAAGACCACAAATCACACTTGCAGTACTGAGTAGTGCGCAAATTCAGTACACCAAGCTTCCTCAAAAAAAAAAAAATAAAATCCCAAAACAAAATCATAGGCTGCATTTGTACTTCAACTTCAGCCTTCATTTACTGTGTACTGTATATAACTTTGATTTCACCGACAACACTGTTGTGTGGTAGCCACTTAGGTGATAATGGCATTGTTGGTTGCTAACACAGTCAAGGTATGATTTCTATAAACAGCTCTATTAATAGTGAAAAGTGCTAGGCATGTGCTCACAGAAAGTCTCCAATCAATCCTGTGTACAGTAACTACTGCAGACACAATCCATGCCATGCAAGCATGATGCTGCTAGGGACTTACTGGGCATTGGTTGAATCCATACTGTACTCCTCCTGATACCTGGACGCAGCACACATGGACACAGATAGGCACAGGTTAGGACAATGAGTGGGATTCAGAAAGGAGGAAGGAAGAAAAGGAAAGAAAAGCAAGAAAAAGATGGAATTCACAGTGCCACTGCAATTTAGTACATTCGCGTGCATCCTGAGTCAGCACCTTTTTTTTTTTTTTTTACCTTGAGAAAGCAGCTAGAAAAATCTGTGCAGCAAGAAGGTCAAAAGTGTGATCCATTGTAAAAATGCATCACATTCTCTCTTTGAGGAGCGGTTCTTACTGCATGGTACTGGATCAGGTGACTGTCACCTTGAATCTCCACATACAAGTAAATATTAAACCTTTTACGTGGATATTGAAGGTGCCTGTCCTGGACATAAAACACAGATTTTTGGAACTATTAATTCACGTGGCACATGCAAGGCAAAGACTTTACATTAAGCAATTTAAAAACATCCCTTAAAAGGACTAAAGAACAGATGAGAAACTGAATGCAAACCACAGGGGATCAGTGGACACGCCGTCGTGGTCAAGACGATGTTGAGATGACCAGAGAGAAAAAGAAAGGTTGAACTGACACGCAGAGAGAAATACCCGGATTATGATATTGATGCCTCACAAATTGACTTCTAGTTTACCAGAGTTGGCAATGGTTAAACGTACAGTTTATATCTTATCTTATAAATAAATCAAAGATAAATCTTTATTGTTCCCGCATCGGGGAAATTTACTTGTTACAACAATATACAACTAATTGTAAATGCACACCATGGCAGAGACTTCCTTTAGAAATCAATCACAGAAGCTGAAACACCATATTAATGTAATTTATTATGAGCAAGACAATCAAACGGGGGTGGGGGTGGGGATTTCAGATCATTTCCCAATCAAGACTGTGAGAGGGTTGCAGACACGATCTTAATGTCCTTGGCAGGCCTAGTGTCTCCCTGATCTTACATCTGAATATCTGAGATCATGTAGTATGAACAATGACCAAACACAGGAAAGGAAGAGCAGCCGACGAACGAGCTGATTCTGATGCCTCCCCAACTGGACCTTATGTGCTGTAGGCTTGTGTTTCTCATTTGACTTCAGTCTAATTTTGACCAGTATTTTTAATAATTAAAGTTAGATCAACCAGATGCAGCATTAACACCACCTAATGGTTTTAACATAAAACTATTATGTTGTATGTGATTGGCTAAATGGTGTAAATACATATAATATTAATACTTGGGCAAATTAAGACAACAGCTGTTGATAGCTTTATAGGCTATAGGGTCACCGTGGTTACAGATGTTATTTTCAGTCGCTGGGAAACCAAGAGAAAGCCGCTTATTTAGACTTCTACAGTCAACGTTGTGTTAGTTTTAGTTGGACTTAAAAAAATGAAGAGGCATTGCTCCATGTCATGATTTTTCCTTTTATTAAGCCTTTGGTCTGGCTACAGCTGCTCATCGTATCGTAAAAAGCCAATTAGAATCTAGGTTGGGCCAGAGAAATCGGTAGAGAAATGTGCGTTCTCCAGGAGAAACTACCTGGGGAAATCAGCCTTGGACACTGGGTCTCTGCATTTTGCAAAGAGAACTTGTTAGTGGAGATGGGGTGGATGCTGTGGCGTGTTGCAGAGAGTTTAAGAGGCAAAGAGAGAGGGCTATGAACACAAGCTATATCAATATAAATGGAATTATCTTAGATCTCTGTTGAAAATATATCCAAATACCTAAGAAAGGAATTATAACACCAACCCCAGATGTAACAACCACGTATACACTGAGTGAGGATGACCACATACAGTATAATCAAAATGACAGGAATCCCAAATATGTTTTAGTTTTAATAATTTGTATTTGTAATATTGAAATACTGTATGCATGTATACTGTAAGTCTAGCAAATAGGATACCACAGCAAAGCACATGTAAAAAATATGGATTTCAGCAAATAATGCATAGAATTAAACATAATTTAGTTTGATATCCCCAGAAGGTTGTAAGCGATGAAAGTGAGTCATTATTGCAGAGTTCAGGCCACAGAGCTGAAACGTTGGACAAACACAAGGATAGTCTTCCTGCCATTTATTCCCCTCTAAATACACTAATGGAGTGGTTCAACGCAGGAAGCAGCTCGGTCACAGGAGAGGATTCTAGCAACTAATCAGGGACTTTTTACCTTTTTGACAACAGTGTATGGTCCCTCAGGACCAGATGAAAATTGGCTGTGGGATCCCACTAGAGTCCAATGGCTCTCACTGGAATGGGAAAGTTTCTAGCGATTCTACAACTGAAAGTGATAAAGTTTGTCACTCGCTATTGGCTCTTATCCACAGGTTAGCCTGAATGAACTCCAAGTGGTTTTATATTATCAATCATGCTAAATGAAAGCACTCGATACACATACGTTGAACTTCCGTGACAAATATGCAACAAACTGCAGCTTTGTGTGTGACGGAACAACGGTTCACACATTTTCTAGCTTATTCTGTCTTATTTAGCCACCTGCAAAGTTTACTTGCAGGGAGGAAAATAAGCTGGGAAGGTTTGATTATCCAAAAATTTAATCACGCAGTTCACATTATTCATCAGGTATACAAGTGAAATAAAGCAAGAACCTGATGATATAAGGCACATTTTGAAACTCTGCTGTGGTTACACTATTTGGTGGAAGTAAAGATGTTATCTTGCCAAGTGGTTAAAAAAAAAAACAGGACTGCATTTGCATCCGTTAACTAATATACTCTCTCTCTTTCTGTCCTTTAAAACGATTCAATTTTAACGGTTAGGTTTTGCTTAGATGTAAAGTCAAATGATATTCAGTGTACAATGTTGAAACCTTTGTTTCATATGCATGTTTTCATCTTGGGAAGTTTCTGCAGGTTACTGTAGCGACCTGGAGACTTACCACATTCACGTCGGAGTGTTGAGAGCCTGATGGTGGGAATATTCTGCCCAGCAGCAGAGGGATACAAAACATTTGTGTGATGCATCAGTCTTCAGGACATGACACTCTGTCGGTGAACTTCTCTCTTACAGGATAATAAAAGCCATAAAAGACATCCTGGATGCAAGCTTCTTTATTGATTACAACTGTAACTGTAACCAGTAGCTGATAATTTTTTTAAATGACACATAATCTACTGTATTTCAAAGACACTCAAAGATGCAGGTAGCATCATGCAGCCCTTCAACCCATAAAGTTGCCATCATTCACTAAATAAAGAAAATTGCTTCTCACCTTTTTGCAGCAGATTTGAATTCACGAACATGAGCTGGGCTACTGAGACAACAAGTGCAAAATGACCAGCACTTTCAATGTATGCTTTGAATCACATTAACTCGGAGCTGCCTTAGGGACTGACTGATACGGAGTGGGAGGGCTCTGCAGCGCATTCAAAGCAGCATGGGATTTGTAGTTCTCAGTGCACTTACAGAACGGGCAAGAGAAAGCTCTCAAACATATGCTCATACCACTCTTAGTGTCTGTGACACTGCTCAAATTCCCCCTTTCCAAAAATACTGTAAGTCCAGCTGATCAAACCGTTTGAGGCAAACTTCTGCTATGTCACATATCAAGTACCTGTTTCTGACTGGCTGGCATCCACTGAGACCTTAAAAAGAACACATCACGTGATTCTAGTCAACAACTAAACCTCAGTTCAAAATCGATTTGCAGGTATATTAACTGCAGGTAACCATGGCAACAGCAACTCGACTGCCACACTATAGGTAACAGTAGCACTGACTTTGGACAAAGACCGAACTTTTACAACTGAAAAGATGGAAAAATATTTAAAAGATATGAATCATGACTGAAACGAAAAGCTGCCTTATTACTCTGCCCATGGCAGAGGCATTACAGAAAATCACAGACGTGAGACGTTCTACAACATTACAACTCATTTGCTATTGTCGTCATTTATAAATTGTCATGCCTTTGCAAATGGTGCCATGGAAGCTTTGTGTTCATCATTTCAACTTATCGACTGTGGGGATGCAACTCAAGACATAACGCAAAGCAGTGCAACACCACAGACCAAAATGGGTCCATTTCTGAGTCAAAAAACTAAAAATGAATATTACGGACTCGATGTTAACAGCAGGCATTGAGAGCTCTTTTCAAAGTATATCATTCAATCCGAGCGCTGTCCTCCCTTTCAGTGCAGTCACCTCGGATTTTAAAGGTCTCGTTGCGAGTGCTACTTTGCATAGTCCCAAATGTAACCAGGTTTTGGGAGCAAGGCTCAGGTTCTGTTTTAGTTGACACCCAGACAGGCTGTGTAAGCTCTGGTTCTCGACAAGGTTTGCCTGAATTATCCCACATTCTCTTCAAACACTGTAATTGATTCTCTGCTAACAAATTCCCTCAAGAAAAACGAGAGGACTGGTGAGATGAAGGGTGTGATGGTGTGGATGGGTTACACACATAGTATTACTGACTCTCAATTCAAGGCCATCTGCCTGTTTTTTGATCTATTCTCCCGATATCTAAGGCCTTTCTAAAAAGTCTTTTTGTTTACAGGGACACACAGCAACCAGGGCACTCATTATTTTCAAATCTCAACTCTCAAGTCAACTGCTGAGGCATTTCACCCTCTTGTTTTAATGAGCAATGATGATGGACAACGTGTAATTTACCCCAAAGACCACATTAAAACCCCTCATTGAACCACCGGTACTGGAATTAAAATGAACGTGTAATTGTTCCATGAAAGCAGGGCGCTATAAATAAACACTGAGACAAAAGAGAGGAGCACAAATACCAGAGCAGTTATGTGTGATTTCAAAAAAAAAAAAAAAAAAAAGTGTGAAAATCTGTACAATCATCATACAGTCAGGGCTGCAATGAATTTCTCAAGAATGTTAAGGACTAATCAGCTGGAAAAGTGATTTAAATTATGAACAAATGAAAGAACTAATTGAATGAAAAATTTCCCAGCCTCATTGTAATAACCATAAAACTATGCATAAAACATATGGTGTAGCCAATTAAGCAAGAAGCCACAATAAATCTAACATTGAACCACGAAGAGTAAGTAAGCTTGAGATTTTTAAAACAAGAGAGCAAAGGGTTGTCAAATAACATATCCTCTTAGGGGATTCCACTGAGCTGTTTCTTAATAATCACAGTATTTATTGAAACAACAAGCATGTCAATTACCTTTGTGCTATTTCCCAACAAGAGACTACTGGGCGCACTAAAATAAATTTTCATTAAACTGCGCCAGTTTAACGAAGACACATTACCGAACACAGTTAGTACTTTACCATCCTGAGTGGGAGTTCAGCATTAGCATTCAGTTAATTTTTTGTATTTTAGGTTTGGCATAATCTATTTTAATCCAACAAATTCACTTGGATTATGTTCCAGTTTTCTTAAAACAAGTTTTTATTACATTAGCTACAAAAAAAAAAAAGAAAGAAGATTAACTCATGCTGTGTAGGCTTAATGAGAACACAACATGACAGCACCCACTAGGCTCAAAATCCAGATTTATTGCCCACTAACAGGCCAAACCAAATGGCCATTTTGCAAACAGATTTTCCGCGGAAATACAATGTGCTGGAAAGACCCGCTGAATTAATCAGTATGAGTTTCTGTTTTGTCTATTTGTGTTTGGTCAAATCCGCTCTTCTTGAAGATGCTCCAAGTCTAATTTAGTCTCTGCCATCTGAAGTATTTAGATGTCAATATTCTACAAAGAATCAGACATAAAGAGAATACCCAGGTGCTATAAATTATGCAGAAATAAATGTATTCTTTGTAGGCCACGTTATACAATGGTTTAGATTATTGATTTTCGCACTCCTCCATCTACATCCTCTCATTATCGAGCCAGCTGGACACAAATCCCACGCTGATCGCATTTCACTACCTAGAAAGCTCTCTGGTTCCTGACAACATCCTGTCAGCCTGTAGGGGACATTCAGGGGCTCTGCGTGGACCGTACAATAAAACAAGCTCCGCAAATTCTGACAGAGTAAAACAATTCAACAGCAGGATGACCTAAAGCAAATGTTCGATATACGAATACCGCGCTGCCAAGAGTGGCTACCTGCCCATACGAAGTTGTTGACCGTGGTCCAAACCTGACTACTTAGGGCAAATTGCCTTTTGATAGTTTAGGTTTTACACCTCAGGCATTTAAAGATATTGCAAATACCTACAGTTTATTCTCATCTGTTCTTGGGCATTGCTCATGTTTAATATTTTACTAATAATATTGCAGCTTGCCTAACATCTGTGCATGTGCTACAGTATTGTATTATTGTCAGTATCTTCCCTATAGACTGGTTTCAGAATCACTGTCTATATTATGACAAGATTGCCTATCCTTGAATGTCTACACAGAAAAACAACAAACTACAAAAGAAAAATCAGCAGTTGCGTACAAGTAATGAAACATCATCTTTACTCTGGTCATCATCATATTCTGCATCCTTAGCTGAACCGCTGCAGTATTTGCAATTTTTGTTGGCGTTATGAAAACACTGTGCAGATTGCCTTGAGCTATCCTGTCATTCAGAACTTATAGCATGATTATTAGTGAAAAACGTCAGAAAAGTTAGGCGAGTGAGTAATATTTGAAAAGTGCAACCTGTGCATATTTAAATATGTTGGTGAAACACCATTTTCATTGCAGCCTTTACATTTACTAGACACATTGTCATCAGTTTTCTCAAACTGAACATTTCCTAAGTAAGATAAAACAAAAAGACGCCGAGCCACTTTGTGACATCTCAAACCTCAAGCCCTGATCTTGACCTATTCTTAAGGCCAACTCACCTAAATTGTTTGGCAAAACTCTAACATCAGTGAATATTAATAAGCCTCTATTAATAAAAGGACATAAAAATTTCTAGAAAGGGTGAGAGCAAGCATTCTGTATTTCAATATTTAAAGACACTTCACACAACCATTATGACTTAAGTGACGATCAAAAACCCCTTTGACAGTTTTCTTTAACACCGGTTTTTGGGGACGCGTGTAATGGTCTTTTACAATCAATGACAATGTGAGTGAAAGGGACGTGTTCAGTATTTTCCTCGACCACCACCGCTGCATTTGTTCATCAAATCAAAAAACAACTACGTAAAAATCCAAATTAGTGCTAATGCAAATGCTCCACAATTGGGTGAACATATCCCAACATTCTAATCAAACAACCCCAAAAATGTCACGGCCCTCAGAGTAAATATTGTCAAGAAAAACTGTTGGAGACAGACCACACTGCACCAGCAGCATACTGACATGATGTGCAGGGGCTTCTGAAACGCTGCCAAACACACAGTATTTTTGTTTTCTGCCAACCCAACCTCACACAACCTGCAGGGAACGGTGCCAATTTCACTTTTAATGGCAGCAATTCCACTCTTCAAGTTCTTCTGTCTCTTTGAAAGGAGAAAAAAAAAACCACCACTTTCTCCCTGAGCGGTTAGAGGTTTAGCCCATCTCAGACAATCCACAATCTAATTTGTCTACAAAAGAGCAGAAGACTGTCCTGACAGTTGAGATCTGCATTATTCTGTAGAGTGGTGCACGCATGTGCTAAAATTATAACTACATATGAAAGGCATGTCAACACAACCGCCTATGGTTTGCATTTTTTATTTCCCTCTGGTTGCATTATGGCAAAAAAAAAAAAAAAAAAATCACTTCAACACTGAATGCAGGTATGTAATAAAACAATCTTATCCTGTAAAAGGATCAGGATTCATTAAATTGTAATGTGGATGCAGCATCCACTGAATTATGTAATAACTATGCATCGCAGCCATTAAATGAATCCAGTTTATGCAGAGAGGGAAAACGATAGAAGGCGTCTGAATTGAACATCTGATTTAATATCCATCCCGTGAGTGACTCATGAAGAGGCGCATGGCTGCATTAATGCTGAACCCCAGTGAGAAACACACACGACTCGTGCCGGCGGGAATCAGCCGTTCACGGGCGGACGCATTTAATGGCAGCGGAGCTTCCGTCAAAGCGCATGACGAGCGAACTTGGTGTGATGACTTTATGCACCGTGCGCTCGCAGCATCCCGGTCTCCCGCGGACGCTGCGCGTCTGCAGGCGGGCTGCGTTCGTGCGGATCTGCGGCAGCTACCTTTGGCCGGAATCGCTCCCGAAAGTGCCCGCGGTCCGGACGGGATTGGAGGTGTTGACCCAGCAGGGCTCAGGGGGCTTCTGCACATCGGTCTTGACGTCCGGGTCGATCTCCGAGGGCGAGGGTGTCAGCTTGGCGCCCGCCATGGCTCCGCGCCTCCCCGGGCAGAGCGTTGCTTTCTGCCTGGCGTCCGAGCAGCGTCAGTCAGCGACGGACGGAAAACCGCATCTCCCCCCCCCACCACCCCCCGTCTCACCGGTGCTGCGCGAAGGCGGAGAGAGAGACCGTGTCCCGACCCGCCGCGTCACGGGCTCCGAGCGTGAGCCTGTCTCCGGGTTGTCGAGCGCTCCTCCATCCCCTGATGGAGATGTCCCCCGCGCGTCGTCACGACGCGACGTCAACCGCAGCGCTCGGCCAACCCCGCGGGCTCCCCGGCGGGTTACGTAACTCCGGTGGTTAAATGCGTCGGATCCCCGCAACGTGCCGAGCCTTCACCTTCATTCTGCCCATTAGCGCATCGCTCGCTCCTCCGAAAATTGATGACACACAAATCTGTGTTTTTATTAGTCCGCATCCTCAGACATGTACAGCTTTCAACGCCAACCAACCAAATGAGGTGAACCCACACACAAATGAGCAGGTGGACAAATCAAACACCCCATGCAGATCATGCAGGTCTGCACAGGACACACCTGGAGTGCAACTCACACGTGACACAAAATCACAGCGGCAGGTGCAAGAACAGGAAGCCTTGTTCATCTGATCACAAGTTAGAGCTCCTGCAAAAATGATCAATGTTGTGATGTGTAAAAGTTATAATTGTGCACCAATCAGCTTTACAAACATCGTTTTAGAAAGTGGAGCAAATAAACTCTGCATTTCCAGCTATTTAAATTCAAAATATGTGTTTTCTTGGTTTGTCAGCGTGAGATTAGGGCGATTTCTTTCTACGCCGTGGGCCACAAGATCATTTGAATTTGAAAATTTGAATGAAGGCTGGCCAAACAAAGTGTCCTTTGGTCTGATTAATACAGGGATGAGGTTAGCACAGGCCTGAGTGTGTTAGGCAGCAGACAGAGTACACACATATCATACAGTCACTTAATTCAATTAACCTTCATTAGCCACAATCGTGTGTTTTCCAAGTCACGTGTTCGGGCTTGTAAGTGGAAAAAACGGAAGCACCAGATGCAAGCAGGGGAGAACATCACAGACAGAACTGTGAAAAGTAGCTCCCTGCTGTGATTTGTCGGTGTTAATCACTGAGCCTCCCATGTTTGCTTTAATAAGACATAAGCTGTTTACGAAATGTAAGTTCAATTCTGAATTAGGAACATTGAGAGTGAGCGACCTTGCAGATTTCAACATCACCAATAAGGACATTGGCTCATGCCATAAAGTAACACTGATATTTCTCTCTTCATAGCCTGACAAAACATTTCACATAATTTCTATGTTTTAAACATTTAAATCTCATTTTCTAACAGTTTGGCTGGCTAGTAGTTGCCAGACCAGATTAATTAGTATAAAGCAAACACACAGTTATCACCTGTTATTATAATTATCTTTCCAACATATTTACAGCCCTGTGCTTACAGAAATGCAGTGTATTCCTAGTGCAACCAGAGAGCCCACATTAGCTAAAGCTTCATTAGAAATGCTTTTAGAAAACACACGGCACACGCTCTACATTCATTACAGGCATGGCATTTTGCATTCAGCTTTCAGAAACCACATTGCATTATCCATCGTAACCTTAGCAACAGAAAGATGGTCCTGACTGGACAGAAAAGTCCAGACCATTTCCTGAACCTCTGCTATAAGAGTGTGTATTCCATGTGTCAGCCATTTGCCCTGACAGTGCGACTGGTGTAAAACTGAATATATAATCAGGGGATTATAACCAAATGTGTTGATTTACACTTAGACACTCAGTATGTAACGGTATGTCTATGAAAAAACTTAGATGATACGGTAGTGTAGTTTATTAATTTAGTTATTTTTAATTTTTTTTTTCGTTTTTATTTTATTTGGTTATGTGCATGCTGTGTCGGTGTGCTATATGCTGACTGATTTTCTTGTACTTAATTCAACAGAAACAAAACAAAAGCAAAGGATTTCAATTAACTGAGGAAGAAAGACAAATATGCCAGAGTATGAAATAGAGAGGAATGCAGAGAAGTTCATCAGTGATGGGCTCGGGTGTAGAAGAACAGATTTGAGAACAGAGACACTTAGTGGTAAAGTGGAGGATTGCAGCGTGTGAGTCACCTGCCAATAGTATTGGAGTTCACTGGAGCTGTACTGCAGCCAGTGCCGAGTTAATTTATTCTGCATCTATTAACACAGATGACTGTATAAAGCTGGGTTTTATCTCCCTGTGAGGCTGAACTAATCGATATCATTCAACAAGCTGCTCAACACCTTCAAAGCTGCGCCACAGATGCTGCTGGAATCTGCAGCTCAGAGACGAAAAGAAGATAAAATATGTAAAAAAAAAAAAGAAAAAGAAATAATCATCCAACGATGTATAACATTTACAAACATAGCATTTGAGCGAAGCTGCACTGAGCCGCAGTGAAGCATATTAGAAGAGTGCTGGGTAGAGCCGCTAAGGCATTCCACTCAGAAATGCTTGACACATAAAATCGAACCAGTCCCAGATTCTGCATGATAAGTAACTTCCAGACGTGGAGATGAAAGAACAGAAATGAGGAAACATGAGGACAGAGCTGATTAATGCAGCAGCAAGCTTATCGAAGGTGCTACTGCTGTCACTTTTTAAGTAACTCAGGACACTGTATTGTACATATGCTACATTCTGCCTGCGAGAACACAACAAAGACACTAAAGTGGACACACGATTTAAGAAAGCGCCTCCTTATAAAGCTCGGAATCATTGGGCGTGCCCCAGCTCCATGCTGTAGATGGGTGTCGAGAGCTGTGATAATGCCTCCTCTGTCAAAACACATTAAGGCAATGAGCTGGCGCTGCTGTGGGCGAGTTGTCTGACTGTGTGCAGCATTGGAGGAAGAAGTCTCGTCAATGCCTCTGGCAGCCTTACACAGAAGAGTATGCACAAGCACTGAAGCACCACATTCACGGGAATGTGTTTGCTTCCGACGGCTGTTTGTCCGAAGGCAGACTCACGGAAAAAGCTTCAACTAACCATTTACTGGTCATAACCTTACGCTTCCTCCCTAAAATGAAGATGTCTGAGGGAACGTTTACTTGCGTAGAGTGAGTTTACAAAGGGTAATGGTTCTTGCAAAAATCTATTTTCAACATGTCTGTGGGCACATTAACCCTTCCGTCAGTCTCTTGCATGTTCCGTGAGACGATAAGAAAGTTCCTCCTGAAGTGTGAAGAAACTCTGCAGCTTGTGCAGAAACCTGTGCAGCATTTTCTTATATTTTGCCATTTCTCCTAATAAAATACTCACACACTATGATTAGCATACACGCGATTAATGCAGGCAGAGGTGACATTACTGCTTCGTGTTTCGCTTGTATTACAGACGTTTTACTCTTATTGGTGTTGGACTTGACGAGTTGTACTGCACTGTGCAATGACACAGAAAAAAAAAAAAAAAAAAAAAAAAAAAAAAAAGGTGTCCACCTGAGTGATTTACCTCTGCTGGGATCCATCTCCCCACTACCACAGCAGCTGATGCTGTGCTCTCTGTGTGTGTGTGTGTGTGTGTGTGTGTGTGTGTGTGTGTGTTTGTGAGCAGCCCCCACCTACATTAGAGAGATAGAGGAAAAATAGCATCACAAACACCACAACTAAAACTTCACTTCACTCGTTAATGATCAATGCAAGAGCCAATAAAATGCCAGGAATTGGACGGCATTCTTACTTGGGGTCAATCTCTGCACAGTCGGGTCAGGTCATCATAAAAAAAACCTCTTCAGAGACGCAGGTCAGAAATAATTTATAAGATAATTACAGACAAATTGTAAAGCAAATTCAGTATATTACAGTAACCCCAAACTCAAGCTTACAATATGTTATTATCAATACAGCATCATGTTACACATAATAAAGTTATTCTGTATTTAGACCAGCTCTACGTTTAATAAATTAGAAGAGCTACATGAAAGCAATTAGACAATAACAGCTGCAGCTAATTTTATTTATTTAATTATTTTCATTTACCCAGGCAGTATTCTATTTTAATAAGCAACCTCTTTTTCAAGCGAGGCCAGGATGGCAGCACTGCAAACCTCAGACAGGACAACACAACATCTAACACACAAGGAAAACCATAAACAAAGGGACAGTGAAAGGTCAAATAGACTAAGGAATCTTAAGAAAGCTTAAACTAAACTAGTTATGAAAGCTACGTATGAAACAGTTGACAACAGAGGGTGCAACATTCTGTAATTAAAATCTTTTTCCCCAAATGTACCATTCCTGTACAGTCCTGTCTTAAAATTATAGGACATATATAAAACGGTATATAATAATCTGGACCGTAAACATATTTCCTTTGTGTAAAGCCAACTTTCTATTGACAGAAGGAATGGGAATGTATTAGTAAACAAAACACATCATTTGACTAGGAGGCAGCTGAGTTAATTGAAAAGCCATTGGCCTCTAAAATAATGCAGCAAATCCATGATTAGTGAACCACAGCAGCTACGTGATTATGACACATTTTCCCGATTGCCTTGAAAGTCAAATAGACAAAGTGCAGGCCCCAAAAATGTGTGAGTGACAGCCAGTAGGTTAGACTGTCTGTCTGGATTGCTTATAATTGTGTGCAGTGATTCCTGAATAATCCTCTATGTGACGCTGTACACCTCACGCACATCCACAACACCGGACCCCCTCTACAGCACTGACAACCGCGGCTAAATGTCTTCATCATCACAGCTGCTTATTAAAGTCTGACAAGCCAACTCCACTGATGCTAATTAAGTTGACAAGACAAGGCACTGGGGGGAGGCTAAACGGGAAATGCACAAGAGATTACTTAGCACAAACATGCAACGATCCAGAAGAGATGCACATCGTAAAATCTTATTTACCCTCCCTCCTCATAATTCTAATAATTCTAAGACTGTGTGGTTGGTCACTGAAATGTTCCAATGCATTTAATGTGAATAGCAATAAAAACCCCTCAGGTGAACTGCATCCTGATTATTTTCAGTTTTGGTACTTTGTGCTACTGTGTTAAGGAGCAATTCATTTGGATTGAAAATCCAGCCCGGTTCGATCTGAGCTTTTCAGGAATTATCAGTGTCTGCTTGTTGACATACCAGTTTCTGTTCATGTGCAGCACAAACCTCAAAAGAATCTTGTGTGTTAGATAAGAGGACTTGGACAACATGTCTGGGGCCTCACACTAGCAACGGTAATCCCAGAACCACAGACACGTCAAAAAAAACACAACCACGTTTGTAGTTTTATACTCCCTTCCCCTAACCAAAACCTAACTCTAACCCTGACCCTAAAACCCAGTCCTCACCCTCAAGAAGCCTTTTGAAGTTGCGTGGACCAGCTAAAAATGTCCTCACAACTAGGGTACTGAAATAAAATTTGTCCACACACACACACACTCTCAGTCTACACGCTCCACTGCTCATGAGATCAAGTCTAGCGACCGTCAAGTGTCACCCACCTACTCTGTGCTGACGGTGGTGACTAATGCCACCTATGGTCTAAATTGCAAGTTCTGGCAGCCAAGCGAATCTGTGCACATCACCACTAATAACCGAGCATTTCATGCACGTCAGACATTTTGTACGATGACGTTGGGAACTCAATGACCAGTAGTTGAGATACAAAAACGCCGAAAAGGGAACTGTCCCTAACTAACGTTAGCTGAATTAGCCACCTGCATAGGCCACAGCTGATAAAAGCTTACACGCTTAAATGTTTCTGAATTGTCATCCGGAGTCCAAACCTGAGCCTACAGTGAGCATACAGCACACAGCACTTTGACCATTAGTCATCCATTATTTGTTCACCTAATTACCCATATTATATTCATATCAATGTCGATAATCACATTTCTCCCTCCTTTTCTCTCTGGTCCTGTTTCCTCTTATCTGCCCTCCTCTTCCCCCCCATCCTCTGGCTTTTTATATTCAGCCTTTGTTCTGCTGCCTTTGTTCTTTATCTTATGGAAATCGTCCCAGAATCAAATCCCAGCAGCCACTTCTGCCACAGAATCAGAGCAAACAAACAGCTGCGGCCAGAATCACTGCACAATTACTGTCTCAGGACACTGCACGACTTGGTTTGGTTTTGTAATATCCATTTAGATTAGGGAAAACATGAATCTCAGAGGCCTCAAAGTGAGGCAAACCTTCTGCTCATATCAAAATTATATTAAAAACGTCAAGAGAAATTTTGGAAGCACAAGCACATTATTGTATGTTTACATTAAAAATGAATAGCAAAACAAAGCAGACATGTTTATTCTTCATCTAAAACAGTTAATTCAGCAGGTACAACATCTAAATTATTACTCATTACAAAACCATTTGCTACTAAACCGGTGTTCAACTTAAAGCCTTTGCAACTGTGCTGTCCCCAAATTCATGTTTGCCCTGCCAGGTGATGATGTCCACTTATGTATAAAAAGGAAATGTATTCTCTTCAAGATATAGTCAAGAAATTAAAAGATGACGTTTAGAATGTCCACTACAGCCTCAGACACAGAGGGTAATCAGGTGTAACACAGCTCGCTCGTGAAAAGATGATAGATTCCTGCCTAACACCATGTGTGAAGCATGGAGACGGAATCGTGATGATCTGGGAATGCTTGTTGACAGTAGAGTGTGGGATCTGCATTGGTGCAAGG
Organism: Channa striata; assembly: GCA_033026295.1. NCBI lineage: Eukaryota > Metazoa > Chordata > Actinopteri > Anabantiformes > Channidae > Channa > Channa striata. The sequence continues at coordinate 21,156,998 of CM065178.1, forward strand.
CATCCTCAGTCGGCATGGAATACCCCTCCTTACTCAAGCGTCATGCTGTTTTCTGTGGGCAACGACTAACTGGTCATAACTTCATTTCGTAGCAAGAAATTGACCTCAAGCATTCGTCCCAGTTCTTTAGAGAAGAAAGTAGCTGCTGGTATACGATGATGGGCCGGCCAGCTCAGTCACCCGATCTGAACCACCAAGAAGATGGACCAAAGGGGATATCTGCATAAAGCGATCATGTTCACATATTTGGCAGACGCTTTTTATCCAAAGTGACTTACAGAGCAATTCGGTACACACACACACACACAAGGCGATGGCTGCCAAGCAGGGTGCTCATCTGGCTCACCGGGAGAAATGGGGGGTTCAGGAGGGACCGGGTATCGAGCCACTGACCCTGTGGTACGTGGACGACTGAGCACGATGATCAGGGACAAGTTATCTACTATTAAAAGCTGCTACACAACTGGGGTCTCAGAAAGAGGGAAACACTTTGCCTCTCACAGACAGACAGACAGACAGACATTCTGATCAGTACAAGGAATTCAAGGTGAGTGTTTCAGTTGTTAAAATGACAACAGAAATGCTCACACAAATCTCCCACGATTTCACTTTGCTTTTAATAACAGTAAGGACTATTTATTACTTGAAGACTCCACCCACCCTCGTTGCTAAAATAGGATAGCAAAGTTCATGCTAAAAAATACATTGCATTCGTGGATATTCAGTGGCAATGGTATAAACGATCAAATTTGTGGAGCCTCATCAACCCCATGTGAGACCAGC